>CM056705.1:2717142-4075714 GCA_029849275.1 Papilio elwesi | reverse complement strand
AGTTTGGTACCGATCGGATCGGGCCAGATCATTTGTACTCAAATAGAATTTTAACTAACCAGAAGAATAAATTATACTCAAATTTTCTCTAAATATTATAGAATCTAGTATGTACAATGCCTAATTTATTACCGAGAAGTAGTTAATTCTTAAAATATTATCTATTTGATTAATGTGTCATTTTTTTAAATCACAAACAGGATACAAAAAGTAATCATTTTTATTTTGTATAAAATAAGAAAACGCCTTTTTGATGGATGAAGGTCATAGAGAGGGGCTTTAGTATATCTGTTGGTAATCACGTTAAAAATCATACATACGTACGTATATATTTGAGTATTTACTTTTTTCAATTGATACTTGAGAATTAAAGCGAGGACGAGAATCAGATCAAAAACTACGCGAAGAAAGTACATTTCTGAAACGGCAACTTGGGAATTGGAGACCTGTGCAATATACTATTTCCACTATTGCATGATGTGAAACTAATGCCATAGTATATATATGCCACATGCCATATACTTCATCACCTAAAGGACAAGGCAACATAGGCTCCCAAGAAATGCCACAAAGATCGGTCATGGCCATTAAAAACGTGTAAATTGTTTTTGCTATTTGTATTGATCCAGGTTTTGAGACGGTTATTTTGCTTGCTGTAACAACACAGCTCTATATGTAGTGTATTGCAGATTGCATATCTTATACATTGATTGCCGAGGGGGCCGTAAGATCCTGGAATGGCGGCCACGCATAGGTCGACGCAGCGTTGTCAGGCCTCCCACAAGATGGACCGACGATCTGGTCAAAATTGCGGGAGTTCACTGGATGAGGGCGGCAGGGGATAGACCTTTGTGGCGATCAATGGGGAGGCCTACGTCCAGCAGTGGACGACTTTAGGCTAAAAGAAGATATATTGATTACCCTACGGTCCTAGTCGGTCCTCACGAGACAGAAGTTTGTCTAGGTGTGAGTTGTACTGCAAATCAATTATAAGAGCTATAAATTGGTTCTTATAAACTGCTTTTATAAGACTTATCGACTTGAACCTTTGCAAATATACGTTGTTTGTTTCAACGGCAGCCGAATTTAGTATTCACCGGAGCTTCTATTAAAAGTTACGCAACGCGTCTGCGATACTTTTGGATGTCTATGGGTAGACATTTAGTGAACGAGCAAGCCCTTAATCATCAGGTGAAAGGCTCATTCACCACCTTCTTTTATAACAAAAATGAATGATGAGTTATGATATGTCATGTTTATTTTAATAACAAAAACAAGTGTGTTTGAACAAGAGAACACATCGCCAGACATGTAAAATGGAACTTGATGAGGCAACGGACGATGGTCGTTAACAAAATACTGCTTACGTCGTGTATCGAGATACATTTTTGTAAAAATCAATACCGCTCAAAGTCGCCTCGCCAACTATAAAATCCTACTTTTATTAATGAGAGAATGTATGTCACGACTGCAGAATTATTTAATCGTTAACTCAAGCAGATTGAACGCTTATTCTGCTTTGAAACCATTACAATTTTAAATTTGGACGTGTATTATCGATGACAAAATGCAAGAGATATAACGTAACGTGTAACGTTTTTAACGATAAATCGTAGCTAATCTAATCATAACTTACGATTCATACAGTCCTGCTCGTTATTCTATAATACACCTTCGTTCCGTAGATTTGTTCACTGAAAACAATACTGGATTTCCAAAAATGTCTAAATTATTTTCATAAATACTCACCTTTCCCATAAAGCCTGTACCGCCAGTGACAAAAACAGACTTGTCCGCGTAAAATTCAGCTACTGGAATGTATTCTTGGCTGCCAGGCCCAAAATGGCTGCCGGAGAAACACGACGCCATTTTCGTCCCGCTTAACTTTGTCAAAATATTCAAACGCCTCTCCGAGTTAGAATTGCAGAAGGCATCAAACTGATTTCAGCTCTCTCTGACTTATAACGCATGTGCGTGTTTTGTCTTTGATGTTCTTTAAGGAAATTGTTTCAATCGTTCTACTTAATTTATCTATCACTTCTTCATCAGGTAGCTAGCTCGACTTCACTTTCGCATTGCGTCTAGGAATCATCTGTAACAAGAAAAAATACACTAGTTCAAAAATGTTATAACGTTTACCATTTTCAAACATTTAGTGTGAGCTTGGTTTGGTCTTTAATGGAAGAAAGACGTACACCAACACGTGGGTAGATAGATGTTACATGACAGAACACCTCTTAGGTGAGGGATGCAATGCCAACCATAAAATAGAAAAGAGTAGGGCTTAGGTAAGAAAAATTAAGCAATCTTACTATACATTATTATACATGCGAAAGTTTGTATGTATGACTGTTTGTTACTTTTTCACGAAAAAACTATTCTATGGATTTTAATGAAACTTTACAATATTATAGCTATACATGAGAATAACAAATAGGCTATTATTTATAATGATATTATGTAAATTATGGAAAGATATGCGAACTATTCAGATCAATCATATTAGGGTTCAGCTTGCGCCGAATTGAATGGCAAATAAATTGATACTTGATGCCTCACTAACACTGCAAAAGTATAACCCACTCAGTGTCAGTCTACCGTCGGGTTTCGGTACTGTACTGTCCTGGTCGAGTCGGCCTGCTGATGCCACAGCGGATTTTATGGGAGTGTTTAGTTCCTTTTTGAGTTCACTAATATGGTAATGCCAACACACACAACCCAAACCCGAATCTGCCGCTGGAGCTTTGCATTGATAAATATATGATTGTAGAAAAAGCATGAATGTAGAATTGTGCTTGGAATAGTGCTAAATAGAAAATCATAACATCTGCGTGTGAATTCGTGTGATATATAAATCAACATGGACCAAATACATATGCAAGTACAAGAACTATCGATAACATAGCATACAAGATGCAGAATTGGTCTTCGACGATTTAATTATGTAGTAGTAATATCAAATATGGAAATAATTTTTCAAACTAACCTCAAATAAAGAATCCCCGTATGTTAACTTTCTATAACGACATACATGACTTCCATCACTTAAAACTTGAGTTCCTTGTATTCGGCCTCTACCAAAGCAACGAGTCAATGTAAAAAGAGCTGCCAATCAAATAATTCTGCAGCTTTTAAGCGTGAAATCTCAACACAACGTGAAAAACTATTTCGATGTCAGTTACAATTGGAATCGGGTCACATCGGTCCATTGGAGGCTTAATATTCTTAAAAAATGATTCATTGCGATTTATGCACTATTATCACAATTCCCTAGAATCGATAATCGGAGTCGTGATAAATCTAGCTATCACTATAAATCGTTGATAAAAATAATCTCATTTGACACACGCTTACGCAACCGTCATGTGAGTGACATTTTTACTTTTTCCCCTGAATATAAAAGAGTTTTCTTAACTTGTTCAAAACTATATTGATTTGGTTTATTATTTACTTTTAGTACAATAATACGGCATAATGTTACGGGAGCCCAAGCGGGGATATCTGTGCATCCTAGTCTAAAGTCTCTAGACCCTTTCCCCGCCGCTAAATATAAAAATGTCATATAACCTTTTTTCTTTTTATCATCTAATTTTTAAAGCCAATAGATCCCCATAACGTTCAAGGATGTACAAGTTAAGCATCGTCGGCTCCCATGCCATAAGACATTTATACCCGCATCTGTTTTTTTGACCAGGACCTGGATTATGTTATGTAATATGTACATCGATAAATCACAAATGGGTTCCGAGCTAAATCTGGGGCCGACATTTTTAAATCATAAAATCTAAAATAGGTTGAACTCTTGCGTAACCCACCGTTTACGATTTTAGGGGTCAAGTTTATTTTGACGTGCAATAGAATGTTAGAATCGAGTTCGATTAGAAGCTAGGCATAACATCAGATGCGATTGGAATCAAGCAATAGTTCAGTGTAAAAAGAACATCTACGATCAATATTAATCTTAATTACGGAATACCTAACTCACGAACTCGAAGGGGTTATTCAAAGTTATCGAGATTAATGAACTCATTATATTAGTTCACGGAGCGATATACTCTGACTGTAATTAATTTAAGCCACAAATAGTTTATAAATACCTCGAAGCGTTGTATAATTTTACATGATCACTTTTGAAACAAGCTTTAAAATTCATATCACCATAACAGGTACGTAGCAGAGCCAGAATAGCTACGCGATTAAAAAGACCTTGAGATGTAGTACACTAAAGAAAGACAATAATATAAATAGTATGCCAGGACCTCACCAAATGGAAATCCATAGCCCCCTCTGGATTACGGGCCTGTGTATTAATTAAATCACGGAGATAAACTGGTCTTAGATCTCTTAGAAGAAATTGAAATCATTTCAATTTAAGTAATTAAAAGCTTTTGAAAGTCTTACGCTTAATCAATACATTTTTCGTTAAAACTGTTTACTTCCTCGTTGGCAGAGTTTGAATTCTTCAGGGCTTAGATCATATAGCGTCGGTCTAGACTCCGGCTAGGCAACAAGGCGAACTATAAATAGGTCGGTGTGTCCAAGCGACGGCGCACAAATAGCGTAGAGTGTCATGAACCGCGAGCAAATCCCATTTGTCGTGGCTCGGGATTATGTACGTGCGCTGACATGATTACCTCGTCCAACTGTGTTGTTAAAAGATGTAATCAGTTTTGAGGTAGGCAGAATTTAATGTAGAACGCACCTTTTAATAGCAGAAGGACACAAAGAATCAATCAACTTCATTTTTTTATAGTACTAGGTGGCAAACAAGCAAGCGGTTCACCCGATGTCAAGTGATCGCTACCCATAGACATCTACAACTAACTAATAAGTTGCAGATACGTTGCCCACCTTTCAGAGGAGGGGACAAACAGAAAATGGTTATTTCCAATTCCTATACATCCCCTCCAAAATTATCTTCCTCTCCCATCCCTTTCTTATAAGAAAATAATGGGAAGGGGGAGAGAACTAAAATTAGGCCTCCGGCACCTCACTCATCAGACGAAACGCAGAATACTCCACTTCACACCTGTCTTCTGTGAGGTCTTGGTATTTCACCGGTCGAGCCGGCCCATTCGTGCAACAGATTTTGTTGTTGCGGGCTCTACCACTGTTAATGTAACACTTAAATAACTTCCTTTACTTACTTATAACTGCAGGAAGGGGTATCAACATCAATAAAAGAGATGTGTTATCATTTTCGTTCATATGTAGCGTAAAGATAGAGTATATATTGTACCGATTACTAAGTACATTTGAAAGATTTGGTTAAACATGGTTCGAACGACGACGTTTAGAAGGTCATCCTAATATTAAGCGGTTGTCTGACTGTTGCGGTAACACCTTTCTTATTTTTTGTTGGAACAAGTTAAAGGATCACTGTTACGTTTACCAAGTTTCAAGCTTTACCATGAGTACTACGCAAACGTTGGATTCATTCTTTACTCGGATTACTACTTTCCCGTTATTTTATTTTTATCTTTTAAGCTGATTAGATTACATACACATTCATTATTACTTAAGAATTGTTATCACATATTTATAATACAATGTTAATATAGGTTTTGTGATTCACTCCTTCCGGATCGCGCTTTACATCAATACTAAACTAATATTATAAATCGAAATATGAGTTTGTTAGTTTGTTACAGGCTACAGGAAAATGGAATGGGGTATCTTTTAATTATGCCGGAAATAAAACCGGTCCCGTAGGAAAAGGAAAATACGTAAAACCTTAATTTATTTGTTTTGTCAATAGCAACTATTTGACACACGTTACTTATAATTGGAAGTAAATTAGACGCGGAATCATTTTGCAAAAAATTCCGAAAAAACGGTAAGTAAGAAAGGAAACCGTGCGAAGCCGTGGGCAAGAGCTAGTAAAGCAAAATAAATTGATTAAGGTCTCGCGGCTTTTTAATACAATGTGGTGAACAGAAATACAAAAATGAAATGCTTAGCAATCGCTTTCCTCTTTTACAAGCTGAGCGCTTATATTGTGATTTGTATGTATTTAATAAAACACACACAGAGGTTTTGTTAACTATGTGATAATATTTAATAAGGTGGCGTTTTTTTAAAATAAAATTATCGTTATAGTATCCTAATCATCTCGGCGAGGAAAAGGTCATGAAAAATTAATTGACATCACTTGTCAAAAACTGTGCAAATTATTAAATTGATTGTACTTTTTGTAGTCGGTAAGAACTATATAAAAAGTTTTTAATTGATTATTTGTTTAATCTATAATATGAGTTTCTTCATACCTACTATATGTAGGCTTAGGTCATAAAAACGTGTTAAAAAATAAATGGTAAGCATAAAAATATTATCATACAAAAATTGGCAGACGTGCCATTAGCGGTAAAAGTGAAGACTCGAAGGTGTCCCAATTAGGACATTTTTCCTAAAGTTACGTCATGACAAGACTTGCTGTCCTCTTTTTTCCTTTTTTTTACATACGCTATTTCTATTACACCATATGACATAAAATAAAATGAAATATGACCCTGTCTTTTTAGCTCCCTTACTAATATCAGTTACATAATCTGCTAATATCGATACCGGCGTCATGTGTCGTGTGAGTGCGACACCATGTTGCTCTACTTTTTAATGATACTGAAAGAAGACAAAGCCGTGGCTTGGTTGGCTTCTATTTTTACATCGTAAAACTGTTCAAGCTATCATTTCCGAACTCTATCTTTTAAAAGATTGTTCTGTGTAGGGCCACAAATATTTATTGTAATAATGACAAAAGAAAGCAATTAAGGAAATAGATTTTTAAAAGAAGGCCAACAAGCGAGTAGTTCAACCTACATCATGACCGCCACCATATTCATCCCCTGCCCCGTCAAGTCCTCTATCCATAGATTAAAATTAGGCCTCTGACACCTCACGATCCGGATAAAAAGGAACAGTACTTCATCCCTGTCTTCTGTGAGGTCGTGGAATTTCACCGGTCGAGCCGGCCCATTCGTGCAACAGATGTTGTTGTTGCGGGATCTAGGCACTGTTGACATTAACTAATAAACCATTATAAGTAAAATAATAAATAATAATAATAAATAGTCATAACATAAAGATAAATTATCAATTTGTTTGAATGAAATATTTTTTTGTACGCTAAATTCTGGCAGTCACAAGTCTTATCTAGGTTTTATCTGATGGTACTGTGAGGTGCGGCGACACGTACCGCTCGCAATCATGTTTGTTCAAGTTTGTTAATTTGTATAGGTACATAAATTGACCTAAATTTAAACATTGTATGATGTTACCTGTATATAGGTATATAGAATTCGAACGAAGCGAATTGAATTTTTATTCATTGTGTGTACGCAATGATTTGGAATAAGTTACCGATGGATTTTGAATTGTAAATTGATCCTATGTCGCTCACCAGACGAAATTAATTGGGCCTGATAGTTCTCGATAGAATACAAAGTCCTGCTAACCAAGCCTTTTTATTTCAATTTTCCAAGAAGACCACGAGAAAATACTTATGTGTCGTTATTATCCGATTTATCTATAATCCGTCCTATAATCTATAAATATCGAAATATATATACGAGAATTGTTCATTCAATATTTTATTTAATGAGTATTAAATTAGCAATTTTTTTAATACATTTATTATTTGTCTTCGAAACGGCGCTAAGGATTTGCATGTAATTTTTTACTTAGACAGGGGCGAATTTCAATCGTTCAGGTACTAATAACTACATTATTGATGACCCCGAAAGTATATTTTAGCTTTACATATATCTCTTCAAAATCACCAAGGGAACACAAAGTGAATTTCAATACTAATATTATAAATGCGGGAGTTTGTGCATGTATGCATGGATGTTTGTTACTCTTGCACGCAAAAAACTGCTAAACGGACAGAACAACAATGAAGATAAGCGACAAACACATAAAATCTCGTATTAATTCAATTCTATTACGAACACATATAACATAACAAGGCATTTTTCTCCAATGTATTAAATTAATATTAAATGTACTTACAATCTTATTTTTATTCTCACTTCATTCATTTTTAATTCCACTTTTATCTAATGATTTTAGAAATTTTAATGCTTATTCCTGAACGTTCGTTTTATGAGTCTTAGTGTCTTCTAAGGAAAGACCGACGTACCTACGTATAACTCTTTTGTTCTTTTCCAGTGATCAAGTGATCACACAAGGTGAGCCGATCCCTTATTTGCTTCTAATGTAAAAAAAAACTATTTATACGCCAGTTTAAGAGTAATGATGACGTCAAGACAAATTTGGTGTTCTTAGAGTCCCGCCAAAGTATTTGTAAACAAATTAAAAAATGCACCTATTTGTTTTGGATTTTAAGTGTGCTAAGTGTTTAGTTGAGTCTCCATACCTACCTCCGAAATTATCACTCTGTGTGATTTTTACTTACGTGGGTAATTATATGAACTAAAAATATTTCATTACAAACAAACAAACTTACATACATACCAAGCTAATAAAAACGTATTAGAAACCCCAACAAAATTGCGGGAAAGAGACAATGCTGTAATAAAAATAATCTGAATGATTGAAAGGAATCATTAAAGTCGAAATCTTTTAACATATAATATTTCATTATATAATCTTTAGTTACCTCTATTTTCTGTGCGTTAGAATATATTACGTTAGTTCAGGTCCTGATGTGTATCCGAGAATTTTGTTTCTTGTTATAATTCCAGTAATCATTATTCGTCTTTGTGCTGTACAAAGACGAATAATGTTTATTAATTTTAATAGAAGTGCAACATTATTAGGTTAGTCAATATTATATTCATAAACACGATATCAATATTTGATTTTATAAATAATACGTACATATTTAAAGTTAAAAGTAAGACCCTGAAAACTTTTCTCATCTAAGGGCTTGTACAGAGAGATGTATGTACATTTAGTTATTATAATTACACTTAACCTGGCACAAAAGAATGAAATGATTATTTAATTTAAAATTGATTGCCAAGCCTCAAGGACATAATTATTATACTGTTAAAAAGGTTTGAGATCTGTAAGAGACCCAAGCCCCTAGGTGAACTCCGTTTAGTCGTAAAGTTTTGGCTTGGCCGCTTCATGTTTGTGGAACGTGATGTAGTGATTAGGTTTAGGAGGTTTGGCTACATTTAATTTTGTTTTGGTTTGATCATAGATCTTATAAGTTTTTAACAGTTAATTACAGAGTCTTGGAAAACAATTTTACATGAAATGTTTTTGGTCGCATAAATTTGGCTATAGTAATTCAAACTTGAGTCTTAATGAATTGAGAAACGAATTAAATAAATAAATATGCGCTCTCGCCCGTACCCCAGAGGGGTAGACAGAGATCATGGATTTCCATTTTTCGCGATCCTGGCTCACTTATCTCGCTTCTACATTTATACATCTACCGCAGACATGCTCGGTCGGTTATGGGTGCTACATATCACGCCTTTTTTAGTAAGCCGCTAATCTGATCGATATAAGTTTTCCTTAGGCGTCCCCTACCAACACTACCACTCAAACTTTGTGCAACATAAATTTGTTTCGTTACTCTCTCTTCACTCATCCATTCAACATTCCCAAAGCAACAAAAAGAAACTCGAAGAAACGAATATTGGAACAGTTTCGACTAACTATTGGTTTTTCTTGCGTTCATTATGAATTTTAATGTTATGACTGTCTGTGAATTTTTTTGTAAGTTATATTATTCAATTGTCTGCATTATGAATCTTATGTCCACAGATGTTACCCGGGCAATTTGGGTCAATCACCGGTATCCGGTTGTGTGGTTGTATTCGGCCCTATTGGTTGATCCGGGCGCCCCCTCGCGGCGGCGACGCGCGGCCCTGACCTACGTCACGAGCGAGAGCTCGGTGAAAGTAAAGACGAGAGTAATATAGTCGGACGACGTCGCAATGTGAATCGCATGAATCACTTGAGCATGTAACAGTTGCAAGTTGCTTGCGCTCACATATTTTCTATGTTTAGCGAACAAATACAGCTCAGTTGATTTTGGTACAATATCATCTTTACACAGTATAAGACAAAGTCGCTTCCGCTTCCGGTGTCTGTTCCCTTAAATCCTTCAAACTTTGGAACGGATTTAAATTTGGTTTTTAATTTCAATTTAATGGACAGAGTGACTCAAGAGTTAGGTTAATATTTAAAATACATGCATATTTATGATTTGTAATGTGATGTAAAAACGTATTTTTGTGCGCCTACTTTGCAAGCGCTGGCTAAACTTGACAAGGTAGATCAAAATAATGTACTACACAACTGTGAAAGTTTGCGATGGAATATATCTATATCTTTTAAGGATAACTTACTACTATACCCATTCTAACTTCTAAAAATTATTTCGGACAATGCGGTAATTGAAAAGCCACGTAGATAGTAACAGTATTAATCTATATCGCCGTGTATACGCTAATTACTTAAGCATTTCATATATAATTTAAATGATTGTCTTAGGAGTTATCGCAAAAGAAAAATTAATAAATAATAATAAATAAGCGTGAAAATACAATCAAACGTGGGTCTCACACATGTCGGGACTATTCGCTTGATGTGACCACCCCCACGTCGCGCCCCTTGTTGTCGCCCACTGTGCTCAAGCTTTCAGTAACGCGATCAACCCTGGTATAATTATTACAAAATGAATACAGCAATAATACAATAAGGTAACCCAACAAACATTAATTCTAGGCAGAACCAAGTTTGCCGGATCAGATAGTTAGTTATACATATTTACAGGTGAACCTGACTTGCCCATTGTATATCAATAGGCTCATCCCCTTTCTCTTTATTTCTTTTAATCTAGAAAACCATACATATCAGTCTATTTGGGAATAAGTGATTTCAGATGCTTATAAAAAGGTATAGATATTCTGTGTCATTTAAACGTTGTTTTCACACAAATACTGATTTGCGACATATATTAGCACTAGCCAGTTAGCTAGTTAGCCAAATATTATCAAAAAATAATAAACACGCTGCCTGCAGTTTGTTTGAACTAATTTCATTAATTACATTCTTCTGTAGATAATAAATGTAATCTTTTTAAATTCTAATCTGATAAATATTTAATGCGTAACATATATCGTTGTAGACATGTCAATAAATATAAATAAGAATAATCCCACAAATTTCTACTAACTACTTTAAATGATTGCATTGTCATCGGTTCCCAATAAGTTAGCGAAGTTTCAAATTAATCCGTAATTTCGAACAGGTTTAAAGATAACAAACAAACAAACATACACATCAAGTTTATAAAAGCGTATTAATTAATAATTTTTAATTTTATGTATGTTGAGTGGTGGTTGAGTGGTTTAGGCCCCGACTTACGTACTGTAGGTTGTGGGTTCGAACCCAAGCAGGCGCCTTACTTTGTGTAATTTCTTTCATCACCACTGCTCCAAAAACGGTGAAAGAAAACATCGTGAGGAAACCAGCATGTTCTTAGAACTACCAAATTCGAAGACATGTGACATCCACCAACCCGCACTGGGCCAGCGTAGTGGATTACGGCTCATGCCCTCACTCGGAGAGGAGGCCTGTGTTCCGGCAGTGGGAAACGTTCTAGAAAAGGCTGATTTATTATTTATTATATTATTATTATTTTTATGTATTTGCAGCACTTGCATACAAAACTTAAGCATACTCCGCATCTCTAGCATTATATCTTCCATCTTCTTCCACGAAAACTTTAACGTGTCAAATCTGACACCACCATCACACCTGGGGGGCGCCTGCAATATTCATAAAAAAAATCGAAATTTTCACTTCACGTATATAGATAGCCACAATTGTTTAATGTTTATAGAATGCGTCAACGTACTGGTCGACCTTGCGGTGAAAGTTTTTGCCGCGCGAACTGGCCCATTTCTCCAAAGAGGTCTGTAGCATTGTAGTCCGCGCGTGATCCGCTAGACGCGACAATAAAAGGAGGCAAACGGAAGTGTACGCTTAATGTAATGTTCGTTCACAATTACAGCGGTATTAAATATATGAAAAAAATAGAAGTGATGTTTCATAGCGATCGGATGAACATAGATAGAGTCATGTTCGCAACGTCCGCCGGGGCAGGCCGTTACTAATACATTCTAGTTGTAATGTAATGCTTTTTCTATTCAAACAGGTCGTTACATTCAAGATATATAGATAGTATAGTTATGATGTAACATGAGCAATTTTTTATGGATATGCGTTATTTTGGATTTTTCTAATTTACGTTCATATGTGAAAAACTTATCACGTCCAAAGTTTACATACATATAGGTCATTCAATCTTGCTATTCGCTAGTAAAATTTATTTATTATTTTTATTTCAATGCAGTACTATAAAGCATTTTCATCTTTTTTGTATTTTATGTTACATTATAGTATATAACTAACTCTATGCTCAGAGTTGACTTAGTTACCGCGATTTTTTACATCAACGTACGCAATAATCACAAAACGTTACATATGATCGTCAGCTGTTGAGAAGAGAGAAATAATGGAAAGGGAATGAGGTATCAAACTAAACGCATAAGTACCTCTAATATAACATACCTAGCGAGGCACGAACCGAATCTAAACTGGCCACTGCACGCTACATCATCAGATCAACATCAAGAGAGTATTTAAGATGCAGTGTTAGAGTTGAGTCTAAGAAATCTAAGTGGAATTATAGTGAATACGGAATACAAACACAAATTTTGTATTACAACACGGAGGGCTTATAGGACGTAATCTCGACTCTAATTCATCGTAATAAAGGTTATATTATGAAATACGTAATGTTTCTCACGCGGCCGCCGATTTGCCTTGCGAGAAAGTGATGTGAGTCAGTATTGTCGTATGATTGTTAAGTTGTATGTTTACTTTTTTTTACAAAAGAGAAAACTTATTTTTTGTAATGATATTTATAAACTAGTTAGTGGTATGGTTTAGCGTTTTTTAAGATTACACTAATCTCATGAATAGGCTGAAAGCTTAGTCAACTACCGCCTCGCCATCTGCTCTCCCGGCTTCGCGACACGTGCAGAGCACCTACTTGATATTTTTTATACAAAAGTCTCCTAATGAATTTTTGCATGGTGAATTTTCCATGCATTTTTTTGCAAAAACAAAAAAAATGCTGTCTACTAAATTCACATTCATAAAACGCGCGAACTGTCTTTAACTTTTCAGAATTATCCAATTTTGTAACTAATATAAAAAATTAAAAAGAAACCATAGTAAAAACAGTACGAGAAAACTTCAAAAAAGATGAATGGAATGTATAAAGTCGTTCGCGTAGTAGGTTCAGCAATGTGTCAAATAATACTTGTATTTCAAAACTATGATCCTACAGGTAAGCGCATTTAAGATGCTAAAGGTATTTTTTTGGGGAGACACGAAGATCATATATCAAAATACGAGTGGAACGGTTTCCTGTGGGGAGAGGTTTAAGGTGCGCTACACAACGTTGCCGCAAGAATTATTCGACAAGATCTAAATTATATTTTACTAAGACTTTGAAGTATAAGTACGATCTGGAGTTTCGTCGTCCGGTGTTTAAAAAATCACAAGCTTTGGTCACGTTCGAGATCAAATAGTATTTAATTATAGAGATATTATCATAATACTAAAAAGAAAAGATTACTATCAGTGCCAGCTCAAAGTAGCCTAACTTTATCATGTCAACGAATGCATATTTGTAGCGCCTCTGAAGCTTCCAACTTGGATGGTAAGATGTCGTTTGCGTGAGTCCGTTTGGTTTATTAACACGCTCATGGTGTATGTTATGTAACGGACTCTTTCAAAGTTTATTTTAACCCACTTCAAACCTCATATTAAATTGAAAGTTTGCGTAGTTATCATATAACATAGAAAGCTTGAAAAGAAACAACTGCTAGAAAGACTAATTAAAAGAAAAAAATAAGTTTATGTCGCTCTTCTTTGTCGCCGAGCAATTGAACCATGTTTACTGGTATGTTGTTAATTCACAATATAAAAAGATTCATTTGATAATGAGGTTCTTGATATAGACCTTCAATTATAAAATAATTACATACATTATAATTTTCGCGTGACATATATGTAGGTCACAACGATGTCGAAACATCACCAGGGAATAAAGAATATTATTCTTATCGAAATTAATTTGGTAAAGAGTTACAAATTGAGGTAGCAAAAGGTATCAAATTTTTTGGCCTACATGAAAAAACCTGTCGTTGCGATATTATATTCCCTAAATGTAAATAGTAACCAACTTCAAAATTCGTCAGAGAATCGCTTTCAAAACTATACCGATTAAATTGTCTGCGTGTGCGTTACAAGAGTAAGATCGTACGACGCCTGCGGCCAAACACACAGACATATAGCATCGCGCGTTAAGTTGAACTATCTAAAATGTGTTTGCTTGGCTGGTTACGTAGGATATAATAGCTTCTAACGGTAAAATTTGCGTTACCAATTAATAAGTCTTCAATTAGAAAAACAAAATAAAATAATCAGGCAGTCATAAGGACTGCGGACAGAAGTGAAAACTCAAAACAGGTGGGAAGGTCAAACAATAGTTCACATCAACAAAAATAAACCCTTGTATCTTAACAATAAAATCCAAAATTGAATACAATATGAATAAAACGTTCTAGAATGTTCCGAAATCAAATAAGCATAATGTTTTCTTATATTTATGCATATACTACCGCATTGGAAAAAACAATTTTTTAGTAAAATTAGTTTTATTCAAATAAGTATGCTGCTGACGCGTGTTTGTTGATGCATGTTGTTTACGCGATCCAGTAAGATTTTCCCCCACCCCATATCGTTAATGCGGCTAAAGAAGTTTTCACATCAAAAATCCACACCTTTGTAATTATCCGCACAATGTCGCGACAAAGTGGAGACCCCGTCGATCTTTTAGTCATTTATATTGTACAAAAAATTTAATACACTTCATACGTAATTAATTACTTGGGAAGTGTTTCGTATATTATCAAAGTGCTTTCGGAACTCAAACGCTAATCTAAATTTTAGGCAAGTGTTGTACATGAAGGGTTCAGGGTTCGATTTTAGTCCTTTTACTTATTATTATACATCCTGCTAATCTCGGATGATGTCTGGATAAGATATAAGATTTACGCCCGGTTCAAAGGTTTGTTGAATTTTTATTCAACCATCATCCCTGTCAAATTAAATGCAATGATCTTAAAAGAAAACTTGATGATAATGCTACTAGAAACTTAACATTTAATAGGATATTTGACAGTTAATTTTTCTGTTGACCAGCCTTACAAAACGAAACTGGACTTTAATCCGTCTAGTTTGTTCTAGTTACATTAACATGCAGGTTATTAAAAAAAATAGATACTATGACCGTGGTAAAGAGCTGATTTATTATATGTCTAAGAATATTTCCGCTTAAAAATCCAATAAAACGGAACTTTAAGAAAATGAAGAACGTACAAACACGCGCCGGTCCGGTCCGGTGTCTTCGGGCGCACGGAGCACACCCCTTCACTTATCATGGATACAACAAATTGGATATTTTAACTAAGTATATTTAGCGCATAGTAACAGTTACTTGAGTCAGAGTTACGGAACACTAACGGTGGTTATACTCCAACGGTTATTGTTTAAATGTTTTAACTTCTCTCGATAACGATAAAATAAAATTCATCTGCTTAGTTCAAATTATATTATACAAAAAAGTCATATATTCCTTTTGTATTCTGTAATTTTTATCAGCTTTAAAAAGCAAAAGAAAAACAATAATCGAAAGATAACATCTTCTTTGCATAGTATAAAACAAAGTCGCTCCTTCTTAGCTTAGATTAGGAGTTATAACAAAATAAAAACTAATTCGCGCGCAAAAAAGGCAACACCGATGTACTGTAATTTAATGAAAGGATAAACAAAAAACTAATATTATAAATGCGAGTTTGTTTACGCTTTAACTTATTAACGACTCAACAACGACAAATCTTTAAATTTTGCCAACACATTGTCTGGGATACAGAAAACGGCATTCACACTGATGCCGAGCCATAAAATGCTTCATTTACAATATCGGTTGCCATGGTAATGTTTCATGTTTTGACAACAACTTTTTAACACACTGAATTATATCCTAAAAATTTTCTTGGAAAATGAGAAACGAATGCGAATGAATTAAAGACATATTTTCTGAATGACAAGCAATTACTGGCTGTTCTTTTTCCTTTTTCACCCATGTTGTTGAATATATACTTAAATGTGTATGTGTAAACACGAAAGCTAAGCCGCCCTTACCACCATTAAATATGACCACGTGATATCGACACATGTATTGATCGTATATGACATAATTAAACGCATCTTGGATTATTTTTAAAGGTACGGTCAATCAAGTTCGTGGTGTGATCCGATGTGAAATCTTCGGATCACAATCCCAGTAATTCCAATGTCCTCGACTGCTGAATGAAGATGATAGATGTGATTGTAGATTGGGAGACTTCTTAAACCTGTTTTTATTAAACATTAATATCTATATCGATCCAAAAATTAACAATCATTCCTTGTATTCGCCGGAATAAATGATGTTGACCTATTTAAACACTAAGAGTTTGAGTTACTTTTTGAGTTACTTGAGTATGCTCCAACGCATCATGTTGTATTAAATATTAAAACTATTAAAATTGCATACGCTATTTAATATTTTCTTATTTTCTCGCCAATTAACTTTATCGCAATACGATACTTTTTTATTACCTCATATTAAATATATTTAACTTATATATAAGATTAAAACAACATTAATCTTGTTTGTTTATTAGGTATTAAAAAATATTTGTACAACTGTAGTAATATCTTATAATTCCCTCATTATCTTTTTGTATAACGTTTATATAAATTAATCGAAAAAAACGACGTAAAAGATGATGTTGATTTAATTTAATTCTTATAGTAGTGAACAATTACTGAAACGTGTTAACTCTTGATGAAGCCACTGAAAACATGAGCGACAGCTATTTCAATTCGGATAAATCCATTTACTTGAGAAAGTTACTTTCCTTTTTAAAAAGAGATAACATTTTAAATTTTAAAAATATGTTAAAATAAATGTAACTTAATTTCCATTAATTTCATTCAGTATAAAAAATAACGAATAAAACAAAAAATACTGGCCAGTAAGAATAAACGTTTCTTTTTTAAGAAGAAAAAACGTACCTAACAAATCTGTTCATGGGGCTATGGGTAGCTTTCATCGAATATTCGAATGTCACACACAACACTGGCTAAGCGATAAGTATTCGACGCGGTTCCCGTGGCTCGCACATGCACCTCCACTCACTGCAAAAATACAACTGGCACTCGAACGACGACAGACTCTCTTTTTGATTAGTTACGTTGACAATTTATGATAAGCGGAAACGACGAGAGGCGGCCGACAAGTGACGTCATCCTGGTAAACTATAATCCTATTGTAAAACTAAAAACTAAAACTGTAATTTCATAATCTGTAAATCATTCAATATCTATAGATTCATGATATATGACTGTCCATAAGTAGTATGCGTAATATGCACCCGTTGTACTATTTAACTTACGATTATCCAGCTTAAACTGAACCCTATTAATATGATTGATCACAAAATTATTAGGTCAAGTTACATTGGATTTCATTATTTTTCCATACAAACGTTCATCCCCTACATAAGAACTTTAGAGGATGAATTTAGACAAATCCTTCCTCATAGCTCGCCTACGTAATAATAGAAATGTTTGTGCAAAGTTTCGAGTCTCTAAGCCCAATGGAGTAGTCTGTGCGTTGATCAGTCAGCCAGTTTTTTCTTTTATAGATTAACTAGCTGTAGGCCAAGTTTCGCTCTGTGTTGTCTTATATGTAAGATGGTATTATTTTAAATATAACGCATATCAATAAGTAAGCTCATGACAACGCCCCAACAATAGATAATGCAACAACCTAAGCCCAAAATTTGCTTGCACCAGCGACATTGACAAACAATTAAATAGAACGTATTTGATTCGAATTTCATAATGACTGTAGTGTTTACTATTTTGAATCTTGGTTACATAAAAGTAAGTATACATTCAACGACAAAAGAACTTAAAGCTACTTTTTGGAAAAGAATGTAAATAAAAAGATAAAAACTAAGGGACAAATGACTACAACGAAATTTCTAGCATCGATATGAACAGGACAAAATAAAATCAAATATAAAAATGAAAGTGAAACATAAAAAATAATGTTATTTGAGAGCTACATGTTTTTTGATTTTACAAATCCTTAGGGGACTTACATTAGAATTATGTAATGAATTGTATGTAGCCCTTAATCTGTTAAGAGGTGAATGTAAACCCAAGTTCGATCGAGCTACCATAGTGACGAATGTGTTAGTGGCGAAGGTACAGAGATAGTTAATGCAATTAACTATCTCTGTACCTTCGCATAGTAACAGTTTGTACAAGAACATGGCGTCAAGCTACCTCCTTCGGCGGTAAAATGATTCCAAATGAAAATATTTTAACCGGTAATCATAAATAATAATGTGTATGTGTAATCATGTTTTTAATGAATTACAACTATATGAACTATATGATGAAATGCTATAAAAATATTTTCTGTACACTCGCCGACCTCTTAATGTATGTATCATAGTGTAGTTATCCGCTTAGACCTTATAAAGAAATGAATTTGAAAACTGACGAAGGTTTTCGTATCCCGACTGTATACGAATGTAATATGTATAAATGTATAGTTTCTGGTAACATTTAATTTGATAATTATTATTTAGAAATAATGATAGCTGACGTGTGCTGCGTGTGTGTGTGTGTGTGGATGTTTTCGTGAGAGAGCAATAAGTGGCGACAGACTTAAAAACATTAATTTAATCAATATTAATAATGAATTATTGATTCAATAAATTACAATTTTTCGTGATGCTATCAAGTTTTAATAAGTCAGATGCATTAAGTTTTTACTACAATGTATTGTGCCGGATTAAATATCCACGACGCCCTAGGCAAGCACATCATCAGCGCCCCACCTCTTTTTAAAAAGTTTAAAAAGTTCTTCGTCTAATTCTGGCGAAATGGTAATCATATAATAATAGTGTTTTAGACTCCGGGTCTCTATATATACATATATAGAACTTACATTAAAATTGTATGAAACAATTGTAGCTATTTAAATAAGCTAAACAAAAGTCCGCGATGACATTTATTGCACTTTAAACTATATCATTCTGACCAATACTTTAGAAGGTATCAAAAGCTTAAAATACAAAGTACTTACTTTTAAAATCACTTTTGACGCCGACCGCAAAAAATTAATATGATTAAGAATTGATTCTTATGTTTTCTTGCGTAAAATTATTTTATGCTTTCTAGTGCATTTTTTGTTTTTGAAGTCGGTTTTGTTTTTGTTATTTTTTTTGTTTTGATTGACGAAAGGTTGCCAAGACATCACGTTACTTTGAAGCAATGACGTTTCGTGTGTAGCTGTTTTTATTTGGTCGATCATGATTGTTTAATTCATTTTGCACCAAATGGAAATCTATAATCTCTGCCTTACCCCTCTGGTTACGGAGTGGGCGTATATTTATCATTGTTTAGATCCGGGTTGAATGGAGTGTACTCTTGAGGTTATCAAAAACATTCATTATTAATTAAAGTAAAAAACTAAAACTTAGTCATAAATTCCTAAACTTTTTGTGGATATTTTTTTTCGTTTAATCATTTTATTCGTTTTTATATGATGTTACCGTTTTCATCAGATGCATTCGCAGTTTCATTATTTAGCATTGCTTGTATCAAGAATAGCAAACAAAAGAGCTTTGACCGACTTTTTTCGATCGACTCCATATTATTTTAGAGAGTGGTTTTTGAGGATAGGTCAAACTCAATATTATTAACTTGAGGACCCAACAAACGTTGTATTGCATGAACGTTGGATTGCTTGCTACGCTTCTGCAACATATAATAATCAATCCATTTATGTTATAAGTCGAAAGTGAGTGGCAATTGACTACAATAATATCTCTCACGGGTTGCATTTAAAATTTTATTTAAATTGATGCCTGATATTCTTACTAAATAATATACTTTATAAGACTACATCAACTTGAGCGAAATTGTGCAAAAACTTGTGAAATACAAAGTAATTAAAATGACCTTCGTCATTGATTATTTACCCTTAAAAGTTATGTCATATTTACTCACAATATAATTAATGTCAAATTCTTTATTAAGAGCTGTAATAAGGGTTAACCGCAAATATTTGAAAAATGGACACAAACCACTTTCAAAATGACTCAAAAAAATCTTATTAATTTAATCTAATTTCACAAGTTAAACAAGCCAGCTAATACCAATCTTCTTTTATAGACAAAAATAAATATTTATTCTCTATGAGATCTTAAACTGTCCATACGATTTAAATGAAACTTTGGTGTGTTCTCTGCACGCCATAGAGGATTTTTGGTACGTTTTTTTAAAGCAAGTACATTTCTTGCGTGCAAGCGCACTTCAATAGGCATTATAAAAATACTTTCTTCTTTACTTGGTATCGAATAGGTACCGCTGTTCGCATATTATGTGATCACCAAGCCCTACAAATGTATAGGATATCCTCAATTTGCCACTCTAAATTGTTAATAAGTAATGTAGACGATATTGCCACACGTTCGCGTTCACACGGACTGTAATATCACGAAATAATGCGACGCATTGTTACCAGAAGTAATATTTTTGGTGCAACACATAATTCTTGATACCTATTTCTATATAAAGAATTGATTGAGGTTCACTAATACCAAATAAAAGTATATGTGAACGGACCCTTACTGCCTTTAACGGAGTTTTATTTAATTGCTATTTATTTTTCATTACAATGGTGTATTTTTTGTAATTTTATCGTGATATCTTTTTTCTATTTTAATTGTCGTATCGTATCAGGAAGTCAAGAGGAAGGAACAATAGAGGGAGGACTGGAGATTGCTCCACCGACAAGAGCGGAATAGCTCTTAAATTGACGATGATGATGAATTGCAGAACAATTTTTGTATGTTTGTGTTGCTTGTGGAACAAATTAAATAGGCTTAAATGTAAATAGATAGTCCAAGTTAACTGCAAATAAATAAATCTGTTTAATGTGTTTTTAGTTTCAGGTAAAAATTGTTTTCGTCTTACAAATCGAAATCTCTATTGCACCATTCATGGTTCATTTACGTTTGAAAAAATATTGATTTAGGTATTAACGAACATTTTTCTCTAGCAATAGTAGTAAGTAGTAGTATACATTTATGGTGTCTATTAGCTGTGCCTCGCGGTTTCACCCGCCCTGCAATTTTAATACTAACCTTACCTCATCATCTTCTGCCTGCCCTTTTCCCGCGTATGTGGGGTCGACAAGGTATGACTGTAGCACAGTGTAACAATCACATATGAATGTTTAAGCTCGTGACAGTTTTTACGGCCGGCCGCCTGCCTAACGCCAACCCTCCTAGGGAATAATAACCTTTTTTTTAGGTGTGGAAAATGCGACCGCCCTCTGTTTGGCGCAACAGGGGGGACTGTGGGGCTTTCCCACCGAGGTGGGCCTACCCACTAAAAACCACACGCGTTCCCTCATGACCATTGTGTGGGCGCCTCGGGAGCATGACAAGCACGTGACACCACGACGCCCACTGGCTGCCCAGGGATGGGGCCCCGCTCTACGCCCTTAAAAGGGCGCCGCGCCCCAAGATGGTCTGGGGCGCTCCTAGCAGACGGCACCATGCAATGCAGGTTCGGAAATTCCCGCCGTTCTCCGCTGGCGCCACCTTGAGTTTTTATAGAGGTTCACTCCTCGTGGCCTCCGTCTTGAAAAAGACAGAGGCCCGCGGTCCCAGCGTCGCTGCCTGGAATACGCGAAATAAAGCTGCAAGGGGAAGGGTCCCCTTCCCCTTAACGCATAGACGCATTATTTTAGCCATGAATATTTTAATTAGGTGATATGTTGTATGCTGTTAACATTCTTAGTGCTATTAAACTCTCAATAATACAAATGCGACCCAATATTTGCTCAGTGTTTGTCCTATATGACAAGGAATATAATTACTATATTTTTCTTTTTTTGTATCACACACCTTCTTATCTGAAATTCCTATAACATCATATTTTTTATAGCTTCTGCCAACTCCATTAAGTGCTCATAAGATGATAAGGTGTTAGGTACACGGAATTTGAGAATTCATTTTATTATAATATCCACCATTTATTTATTTTTTATGGATTTTGGCGGTATATGAGGATATTTTTCCCCATTCATCCCTTGCCAATCCAATACTCTTCCCCTTCACACCCTATCCTTGTCAGGAAAGAATGGGAAAGGGAAAAGGACTAAAATTGGGCCTAGAGCACCTCACGCGTCGGACGAAACGCAGAAGCAAATTTCTTCAAGTCTGTCTTCTGTGAGGTCGTGGTATTTCACCGGTCGAGTAGACCCATTCGTGCAACATCTTGTTGCGGGATCTACCCCTATAAAAGCTGTGCCACATGCCTCGCTTTATGACCAAGATCGAGATCGTGTGTTGCGAAAGATATTTAGAATTTTAGGTTTCGTTTTTATTTGAATTCTAGGTATTTATGCTGAAAAAAATAAATCATTATGTAAGCTTCTCTTAATTCTTCTCCTTCTTAAACTGATAGGTATCTACCTCTCTACCCATCGGTAATTAAAAAGCTATGATCAGTAACTGATATATTTTTATTTTATTTTTTTCAAATACGGCATAAAATTAAGGTTCCATCATGTGATCGTATGTGCACACAGCGCACTGTCAAGGAAAAAATATATTCATGACCAAGAAGCATGTTATTGAACAGTACAAATATTCTTTTTCCGACAGCTGTCAATTCGTGAATACACGTACAATGATCTACAAGGTTATTAAGTGCCAGCGAACTTATTAATTATAAGCTTTTGTTGTCTAGGTAAATGTTGTTTAAATTAATGCATTTTTGAAAAACGTTTATTCTTGTATATTTTCCAAGTTTTAATAATTATATAATATTTGACAATTGATTAGTAAATTATTTTATTCAACTCCATATTTTGTGTTATAACACAAATCTTTAACGACATAAAAGTTATTGGAATAAATCAATATAATGAGAACTGCCGAGAGAGGACATAAGTAAAGTCAACAACAAGTGTATGGATAATGGGAACCGGATCACCATTTGTGACATTTAGAAATCCAGATAATCCAGATATAGCGTAGAATCATAGTAAAGTAGTTAGTATAATATATACATATATAACATTAAAAAATACTGGCTGTGTAATGCCACGTGAATTAAAAAGTGTTGGAAAAATGGATTATTTTATATTCTGTTTATTCAACGTACTGAGAGCTGGAGAACATAGCCCAGTACCGGAAGATTGGTGTAAAGCCGTCATCGTCCCTTTATATAAAGAAATACGTTCACAGCATGATTGTAAAAATTACCGAGGAATCAGCCATCTCAGCATTTTAGGAAAATTGTATGCTTAAGTACTGATTAAAAGCGTTATGAAAGAAACAGAAGAAATAATGTGGGACGTGCAAGCATGTTTTAGGAAATGGGAAATGAGTGGTGTTGCATGGATTCTAGATTCTTAGATTTTCATTAAGTATGATCACAGGAATGTTTCTGCTAAAACTTAAAAAAATATTCTGCGCCTTTGTAGATTCAGGAAAGGCCTACGATAAAGTTAAAAGAGATGATTCGTGGTCAACTTCTGTTGATTTTGGATTTAACTGTGATCTTTCAAAAGCGTTAAATTCTCTCTATTAAGATTCTACTTGGATTAACGGGGCCTACTCAGACTGGTTTATCAATAAAGGTGTAAGACAGGGCTATGTAGCATCCCCGTGGCTGTTCAATCTATTTATGTATGATTATTTGAGAGCTTTAAAAGACGTAGATTGTGGAGTGAGAATCGGTGAGCCAGGAAGACTTACAACTTATGCGGCATGTAGTGAATGATTCATTAGATGGTGAAGACATGAAGATTAACGTTATTGTTACGAAAGTAATGGCGTTTGAAACAATACAAAGTAAGACAGTAATTGATATAAATGTTAACCGTAAAGTAGTGGAACAGGTGGAAGAGCTCGTGTATTTGGGGGTGTATGTTTAGTAGAGATGGAAAGCATGTTTAAAATTTTGAACGACGAGTGAATGCAGGAAATAAAATGAAAGGGGCCATAGGTACAAAACTCTACACGGTCTGATCAATGGTTTGGGAGCGCATAGAAGACCTATATACATTCGTTTTATTTATGTAGATAAATATAAATTATGTGCTGGCTCGTCAATAAATGACTTATACGCCATTAAAACTTGACGTATTAATCCGTGCCAATAATGAATGATGACCGCCCCGCACCCAGACCACATATGACACAGAGAAGCGCTAGTTACACTAAAATATTATTTATAATGTCTTTTGGTGATTCCAAAATAGACATTTCAGCTTGCATTAATTCGCATAGAGATAAAATTTAATAAAATCGATCCCGATTAAAAATGATTGAATGACAAAAGTCAATTTCGTATCTTGCATTTTTTGGTAAAAAGTAAGTTATTCTAACAAATGGTTAGACAAAAGTGTATCAAGCAATCTACAAAATAAAATTCCCTCTAATTTTATCCTCAGAAACACCGTTTCCGTATCGCGATTCTTAAAGACGAAGATATCTGCATAGATAGACACGAGAAAGCACGCACACCTTTCTGCACAACCTATGAGATAATGTACGTCGGAACATTTTGCAAACGTTATCCCGATAGGCACTCTCGGCGATGTATTGCAGTCCTGTTTAATACAATAAAAACAGAGGCATAAGGACTTTCGAGAGAAGTGAAAACTTAAATAGGTGGGAAGGTGCGACAAGAGTTTAAAAATAAATAAATAAGCAACTAAAACCCTTGTAGCTTAACAATAAAATTCTAAATTGAATGCAAGTACAATAAATAAAAAAAGTTCGTCGAAACTGTTCCAAATTCAAATAAGCATGATCCTGGCGCGTGTTGCTGACGCATGTTGAGTATGTTGTTCACGTGAACCTCTATATGCCTTTCCCCTACCGAATATCGAATATCAACTACATTGGCTATTTTACTTACCTTAACCTTGATCCAAATTTATTGCTTGAGCTTTTGAAGGGAAATTAAGAAATACATATTTGTCAGCACGTTACCAAGAAGCTTTGAGGTCACGTTCCGTGTTTATTTAACAATGAATTCCAAACAAACGCACTTTATTTCTACCTACTCGTATTCGCAAGGAAATTTTTAACAAGGTTTTCTTACCTTGAATATATTTATATTATATTATTTATCTCATACATTTATATTATTTATCTCTCAAAAATTTTCTGGTGTGATTTTTCTGACTTCACGATATCTGACTAATTAAGAGAACAATACACTTGCTAAAAACCTATAAAATAAAAAAAAATCATGAGCGCTCAAGCAATGGCAACAGGATAAAAAAATTTGTAAAATTATAAAAAAAAATTCACCTGGAAACTTCTTATAGCCTTTATAATGATCGGTATTTTAAAAGAAGGTTTTATTTCTAATATCTGACGGTAACAGCTTTATTTTTCGGAATAAAAGTATCTTGTACCCTTTGACGTATCTGTGACAATGTGTGTGCAAAACTTTCCTGGCGTCTAGTTAAGGAAACAAAAAACCTAAAATGATTTTTAATCTTTTAAATATTTGCTAAATCATTTGAATTGTTTACAGAGTGTGGTCATGGCCAATTGATGTTCGCGGCTCGTTATTTTTTTATAATTTTTCCTTCTATAAGATTAAAAGCGATAATCACTAAAATTCATGGCACGCGAGCTTAGTAAATAATTTACAATGTAATAATGGGTAATAAGAATATGTGAACCTATAACCTACCTAAAGATATACGTTGACTTATAGCATTTGTAATGGCCATAGTCTCAGGTTAAGTAACTCCGTCTACAAGCTGAGACTTCCTATGTTACTAACAAATGAGTACAGTTAAGTACATAATATATATATCGCGGCACGTACCAGCAATATCGTCATAAACGGCAATAGTACTATTACTAACTAGGGCGTGGATGATTCGTTTGTTAGAACTCTAATATTGCTTCTTTAAAATAAAATACGGCCATGTGCGAGTTAGACTCGCGCAAGAAGCGTTCCTTACCATTATCTACAAAAACGCCTCAAAATCACATTTGTTTTATGGTAGCCCCCTTATATTTTCATTTTAGTCTGGTTTTTGGTGGATGGTATTTGTTGCTAATGTAGTATTGTTGTTATAGTGGCACCAGAAATATATTATGACGGTTTATGAGATACAGCCTGGTGACAGACGGGCAGATAAACAGATAGCGGAGGCTTAGTAATAGGTTACGTTGTTTAAACGTAGCTTTCTAATGGCGAAAGATTGATGAAAATCCGTTTAGTGGTATATCATGCATCATCATATTTAGCATACACATTGGTACATCAAGGCTACAGAAAATGACACAGGGTATCTTTTATCCCAGAAATAAACCCAAGGAATAGGAAAATACATAAAAAATAAAACCTTCATTAACATTATTTGCCATGCTAGTGTTATGTTTTGAATATATTTTTGACGTATAAGTTACGCGGAATCAGAGTATAAAAATTTTCAACGAGGATAGTGAGAAACGAATGCGTGCGAAGCTGCTGCCAACAAATAGTGACTGTATCAAAATGTAGCGGGTTTATAATGTAATGGACATTGTGTTAGTAATTAGGGTCTCCTCATCAGTTCAGTTCAGATCAGTTTTCCATATTGTGATTTTTCCTTTGTCCATTGTATAAGTAATTAGGTTCTTAGTACGTAATTATTTATACAATGTATGTAAGTAATTAGTTAATTAGAAACTAATTATTTACATAATGGTGATTAATTATCGACATAAAACGATAATATAACTTTAACTTTTAACACGCCATTCATTTATTTTTGTCCTAGATGGAAATTTTTGTAACTTGATGCCGCGTTTAATAACTTGGAATTATAGGTACAATATTTCAAAATACTGTTATCTTAAAAACATGATACGCAGTAAGTAGCAAAGCTACCATATTAAATTGCCATAACCAACATTGTTAATGGTATAGAAATTCTTGTATGAAAATTTTTAAACCCGATTTTTTTACTTTTGCGTACGATTTTTTAAAGATTTTCTTTCATACAAACCTAAAAAAAATAGGTTTTAAAATGAAGCCTCCTTTCAGTTAAGTTTTCTTTCTACATGATTTACCACAGTTAGACTGAGCGTGACATCGCCGTGGGACGCCCTTTATATAAAAATCGGAGCATGTATGTATGTATTTTTCCCAAAACTTGACCGCAATGTGGAAAAAAAACATAGGCGATAGAATATTTTAAAAAAGGTTAGAGATCCGTATGAAAACTTGATGTGAAAAAATACCAAAAAAAAGTTTATATCGCGTACGCTGCGGAAATTATTGACAATAGAGCAACATATGTCTTATTATTATAGTTGTATCGCAATAACTACTAACATTTTTTTTATATTTGATAAATATCCATGCGAAGCCGAAGCGGGTCGCTAGTTATAGATAATTAGCACTGCCCGTGCGAAGCCGGGGCAACACGACAATATAAAAAACAAGGCCGGTCCACACAGCTAGTTTATTTTATACCACTTAAGCGAATCAGCGCTTTAATCGTAAATTACGTAATCTACTGACACGCCAAGAATTTCAGTTGACCCCAGTTTTAGTTAAGCTAAATTGTCTTGAACTGGATTAAGAGTAGTTAAAAGATTTAAAGCAGACCATGATAAGAACTGTGCAATGAAAAACTCTAGTTGAGTAAAATAAAGTTTTACAATTATAACTAGATTATATTTTATCCTGTTAGGCAGCATTATGATCATCAGCCCTTAATAAGTGTACGTAATTTTTAATCAATTGGGTATCTTGAAGTATACAAAAGGGTGAAGTGTCATATGAACACCCAATCAGAATGCAGTTTCGTTCGCTATATCTTTTTTGTGTTCGTATTAAGTAATGATTAAATAAAAAACAATGCAAACTTTAGAAACTTTAGAATTGTAAATATTTTTGCATATTGTCGAAATTGACGGCAAGCCGAATCGATTGAAAAAAGTTTTTGTATCCCAAATAATCGGAAGTACGCAAAAATATGTCAGTTTTTGGTGATGTTCTTCATCAGTACATTCAGTCCAACCCCTGCACCATGCAAGTACACCATAAGCCAAGTTGGTAAAAGTATAAAAATACCAAATAGCTATATGCATACATGACAGAGATTATAGACAAGATTCAATCATAAACTGTCAGTGACTAATCATCGTCATTATCATCAGCCTGTACCAGCACACTGCTCGGCAATGCCTTAGACTGTATGCGGTCTGCGGCACCGCATCCAACGATATACCGTCGTCGCGAGATCAATTTAGAACTCTAGACGGCCCATACTTCTGATCCGCATCCGTGGCCTCCATTCCAAGATTTTTCTCCCCATACTACGTCACCAGTTCGACAAAATCAACACAAGCAAACGTATCGCAAGATGACACAAGCAATATATTTTTAAGTGATTTAATATGCTTGTCACGCCCATTAAAAGCATCAAAAATATTAACCAGGCTTAAGCAGGAGAAATATTATTTGTTAGGCAACAAGAAACAGATATTTCAATATCAATTAAACTTCAGCATTATAATAAGTCACAAGACGTAAACAGCCCATATCCGCCGAGATCCTTAGGAGAGGTCTACGGTCAGCACAGTTCCAGGCCACCCTCATTTTGTGGACTCTCGCAACCTCTTCGGTACAATATGGTGTCCAACTTTTATTAATTATCTAATAAAAAAAATATCTTCATATTGTATCGATGAAAATTATTCATTAAGACAATGTTAAAATAACGAATGTATTATTATATATTTTTAACATATCGCAAACATTCTAAGAGTAACATGCCCGTGGTTATACTGCAGATAATATATATCCCTGCTGCGATCTCGCAGAACTGAATGTTGGGCCTCCTTATGGTGGTCATATTGAGAGAGCCACATCTCCGTACGCTAATATTGGCAACCATAACTGGTCTGTTCTAGAACTAGTCAAAAACTTTCGTTGCGTTCTATGGGACAATGCCGGTTACATTTTCAAACTTTGTTTTTTTTATTTTATTTAACGATGCAATTTCTCAATCACTTACTCATTGCCAAACCCTAAACAATACGCATTAATTTATTTGTTAACCGTAATGGACTGATATAGCAATTGTTTACAACCGCTGTCTTCTAAATTGTAAGAAAGATGTTTAGCTTTGATTTTATTTGAATCAATCTTCCGAAATCCAAATCAGAACCGAAGCTCTCTATTGGCTTTGGCGTTTTATTTTAATATTCCCAAACCGATATTTTTATTTTTATAAATGCAATAATTCAAATAAAAAAAAACAAATTAGTAAGGGATTTGAAACTCTTCCCTGTTCTAATTGATTTAACTTAGCGATTATTAATTTGTTTCCGACTCTAAAACATATTTTACTTAACTTAAGCATACCTATTTAGGAACCATTAATGGTGGAAACATCGCAAACGGCAGTGACAAAATAGTTCATGTAAAACTAAAAAGATTTCCACCGAAGTAATTAAACAATCATTATAATTTTCATCACCGAACTATCTAAAGAAAAAAAATGATGCTGATGCTATGATCAGACGAAATCTCAAAGCGCATGCTTAATACCACATTCAGGAACAGCTAGTGAACGAGAACGATACACCAGCAGGAGAGAAGGGGATAGCAAGCGAACTCACAAAATTCCGACAAAGCCTAGGCTCACCAATCACAGAACTTACAATCTCTAACCTAACACATTACCCGTTAGGTTATGTCATTGCTATGTATTGCTTTTTTGTCATTTGTCAAAACGTAATTGATTTTTTGATACGCATAGAAAAATAGGCACAAATAGTTGACGCATGTTCTAATAGGAAACTGTCCTAGCTCTAGCTGCATTATACATGTCTAGATTTTAGGTCACCAGAACCGTCTTGAACTGGCCACTTAAATTGGTGAGAGGCGTGATAGGTACTTACGTGTTATAAATGTTGTCGATGACAGTGATCCCATAGATTATAGCACATAGAATCCGGCTTTATTAGGCCTAGGGCCGTGTTGAAACTGGTGATAGAATAACACGAAAATATTCACATTAAACCGCGACTGTAGTACGTGACGATCCAGCACAGGTTATGGTTGCGGTACTGTTTATTTATAAGCGTCGCGGCGGGTGTGCACTGACACATTTATTTTCGGCTTATGCGGTGTCTTGGACCGTATTATAATTTTTGCTGCAATCGGTGTTAGAACTAGTGTAGAGAAAAAAAATCAATTGGGAGACGCGTCAGTTAGTGGCCATCTTGTGTCTGGCTGGGTCGCAGGGGCGAGAGCGCCGCGCATGCGCGGTTGCGGCGACCGACTTCACGGTCTCTGATAGAGCTTGAAGTCTGACGGCATTCATTGCAGACTTAACTTATTTCTATTTGTGATAATAAAAAAATCGGCAGACCTACAGAGCAATATTATTGTAAATTATAGATGAACGCAAAGCTATTTGCTTAATTCTCGCTTTATTCTTCACGATTCATCATTAGCATTCATCTGCATTTTAACTGGCAACTCACTTGCATGTTGTGCGCATGCTCGAAAATTGTCGAAATTAAGAGTCTCCAGGGCGGGAGAATTCATTATGTTATTAGGAAATTCATTATTATTAAGAAAATCTAACTTCACCTTAACGATATTCTTAAATCATTAAGACCTTATTATAAAATAGAAGTTTTGTACTAAGAGTTTTTGTTAACTGATTTCGTACGGAACAAAGTGCATATTTATTTACAATAAATATGCAGTCATTCCTGTAACCCAGTGGGGTATTCAGAGATCATGGATTTCAATTGGTATGATCCTGGAGCATACATGCTCGTCGGTCAAGGGTACTCCTTAAATCGCTCTTCTATATTATGTCACAAATCTTGTGTATAATAAATTCTTCTGGCACGTTAGACAGTTTAGGGGCAAAGAAAAATTTACATAAAACAATGTATGCATAGAAGATATTTTTTTTTTTTAAAAGTCTGTAACAAAAACATTTATCATCATCTCTCGAGCTCGCTCATTCGTGCAACACGAATTGCTGAAGTGCTGAAGGCCTTGTCCAATTTTTTTCCCTTCCTATCCAAATATAGCAAGGATGGACATTTAATAAAACAGAACATAATAAATAGTACTGGGAGCAGACGTGTACTTATTCAATTCACGCTAATGCTATTCGAAAAACAACTTTTTACTACCTTACAATATTAGCCGTACATATCGTATATATAGCAGTGGTAGAGTCCGCAACAACAACATCTGTTGCACGAATAGCCCGGCTCGACCGGTGAAATACGACGACCTCACAGAAAACAGGCGTGAAGTAGAAGTACTCTGCGTTTCGTCTGATCTGCCGGAGGCCTAATTTCAGCACTCTTCCCCTTCCCATCCTTTCCTCACAAGGATAGGATGGGAATAGGAAGAGGATTTGAGGGGGAGGGGGTTAAAGTGTAAAAGGAAATATCTTTTTTCCTGTCTATGCCCTCCTCTGTCCATTAAAGGTAGGCAACGCATCTACAACCCATTTGCCTGTTGCGGATGTCTATGGACAGCGTTCACTTCATCAGGTGATCCACTTGCTCCTTTGCCACCTTTTCACATAAAAAAATGAATGCTATGAACCAAGGTATGTGTACATATGTTCCTTATAGACACTGAAACGGCTGGACCGATTGGAAATGTCCAGATTGGGCCAGTGGCTAATGTAAAGTTTGGTAGCAATCGGATCACTAGTTGTCTATGAAATAACATGGATCATTACTACACGCCTCAAAGATAAGTCCTCGATAACTTAAAGTCGTAATGAAGTCAAACATCAAGATTCTTGTCTCCGTCAACAGCATACTTAGTTTTATTTAATCGCCTTATGTAGCTAAAACATTACTATTGCTTTTAATACGCAATGGCATACGTATTATTGAAAGTTTTCCAAGCAAGAATAAATACTTGTAGTAGTTAGAAGAGTTCTCTGCGAGAGAAATAACACACCAAATCACTTTGCGCATATCGCAGTTGTAAGCCGCTATTTGATACGAAGTTAGCCCTCAAACAATTCGGAATATTCTACACAGGGAACCATTTGCGAGAGAGAGTCCTGCAGGGCACTAACCATGCAGCGATGACGACGACAAATTATGACAAGTGAGGCGTCGTCAGATTTAAGAAGATGGCGGCAAAAACTTTTGGGAAAATTTCTTGTTCACTAAATAACGATACCAGCTAGAACGACTTTGATTCCGTATCAAGCCCAATGACGACACATTTGTACTAAACGGCCACAACAGACCGAATCGTAAGATCGTTCACAATAAATTACCAACTTCGGATTGTGTTTGTCAGGTCGGCGTTGGCTCCTGGGATTATTATCCTATATGACTATTTTGACAACACACATGACAACTTGACTATTGCCCATACTAAAATTATTTTTTACTTAACTAACTATAAAAAACCTTAATGGAATTAGTGAAATAAAGTAACTAGTAAAAATAAGTGTTTATTTATACAAATTATCAACATTTATGATACACTCTGGACTCTAGGACGCCGGTATGGTTTTTTCGGTAAAGTAGTTATGGGAAATTAATAACCATATATCAAATAAGTACATCTTGGGAAATTAAAGTGTCGAAGCGAAAGATCTATTCATTTTTTACAAGTATGCAACAATTTCAAAGTATTACCTTAAGAATTGGTTCTTATGTTTACTTGCGTAAAATTAGTTTATACTTTTTGGTGCATTATTTGTTTTTGTATTAAGTTTTTTCGAAATCGGTTTTGTTTTTATTATGTTAGTTAATAATCCATATAGGTTATTAACGGAGGTAAAAATATTGATAAGGAAAGAGACACGAGGAAAAATGACACGAATGGCATTCGCACTCGTTGTGTTACATACATACTAAAATCGAAATAAATTTAACTCTCATGTCTCTTAAAGCAATGGGTGTACGCAGAGATACCATTATTGCTTTGCAAAACTAACCAAGATTACTTCCCTCCTTCCTTTCAGCTGAGAGTCATCTACTGCTGAAAGTAATGGGCAGCCATTGATCGCCACAAGAATGGGTTCCTTGCTGTCCTTATCTAGTGGCCTACCTACGTTGCTTATTTAACCAAGAATAATAGGTACTAAATGTGACAGAGTTATCATACACCGCGTGCTGTTCATGGAACCCAGGTACATAGGAAAACTGAAACAGTGGTAATGACGAGAATGGCCGTAGCTTTGGCATGCGTGAGCCCGCTCTACCGAAGATATACCATCACCCCACCGAACAGTTATGGTAAGTAGAGGTACTTATTTTTCTGCGTTTCGTCTTACCCATTCACGTCTCCTTTCTTAAGCCTTATGCACTTCGTCAATTTTCCTGCAAAGAAGGCTGGCAACCAATCCTTCACTGATTGTTGAGGGTGATAATGTATACATATTCAGATGACCAGTTTGTTCGTTTGCCGTCTTCTACAACGACAAAAAAATCGTAAACGACTGAATTTAACTTATAAGCAAGGTGCTATTAACCGCTTGATAAGAAAGTCATATTCTTACATTTACATTACTTTTATTTGAAAAGCAGATGTTAGTAGATGTATCGATTTTGAATTTTTAATCATATGTATTTCAGGATCGTGTACAATGAAAAGCCATTATAACTTCTCCGGACAAGGGGTATTTGGTTTTTACAACATTATGAAATATATTCTAAATAAGTAAAAAAACTTACAAATATAATTAAGTTTGTGATTTTGTCGCCGTATGGAGCCAACAAATTATTAATATTCAATTGTTCACGCATTACGAATATCCTACTTGATTTCCTTAATTATTTTTGCAACAATTGTCCATACATTGTACGAACGTGAATATGAATCAGTGACATGTCAGACACCGACGACTTGCCGCGTAACGTCAAGCGCCGTCGCTTAATAATGTGATTATTTGCCAAGTTGTTTTAATTATTTTCGGCACATTCAAATCGAAAAAGATGTACAATACTACTGAAAGTGTTGTTCTTTTTACGATCTTTGTCGTACTGTGTGTGCACATTTCAGGTAAGTACATATGAGTACATAGGTTTGACATAACGATGTGGCTTGTATGTAACGAAATAATTAAATGTGAGTGATTTTTGGCTTTGTTGGACGCTTAAATTATTGGTAATTAACACTGTAACGCGTGTGTAAGCCGAATAGTAACACAGAACTAAGGGTATGTACGTCACAGTGCTCTTTGGTCTAATCCCTAAATTTCGTTCATTTCGCTTATAAATTCTCCATTGTGGGAAGGGCGTGCATATTATCAATCATTGCTAATACAAAAATATTGCGACAGTCAAGTTTGGCATTAACGTAAGATATTGGATATCCAACTCTCCTATTTCCGATCGCTTCCCTAGACACAAATGTTCGATAGTCACACTTAATATAAAGGTAGCGCATGTATAACTTATCTAAAAATTAAAAAAAATATATGCTAACGCCCGTAACCCCGAGGGGTAGGCAGAGATGCGCTTCCACTTACCTATCTAGATGTAATAAATAAATGATCTAATTTCGTATTCGGTTCGGTTTTTTTGCATGAAACTTAGTTGTCACGTTCGGCGAATTTTGAGATTTTAGTACGATGTTTAATATGTCAACCTTTCATAATTGTATGTTTGGATTTTATAGCTGTGCCAGAATATTTCTCTTATATAGTATAAGAAAATTAGATCTAACTAGAAATATCGGTGTCAAGAGCTGAAAACAAAAAGCGAAAAGTAGATCCCCAAGATCACATCTCAGGCCCACCCACTACTGTAGACCTTCAGGTGAATGATGACCTATAAGAAAATAGGCAATCGGCTGACCTGATGCTAAGTGTCCAGCTTTACTTACAGTTACAGTTGCGTTGCCAGCCTTTGCTTAGCAAGCTAATAGACATGACACATCCATAAGTCGCGTGTTTGTTGAGGATGTTAATGGGTAGTGATGTAGTATGTATAATATATAACACCCAGGACGGTTGTCCCTCATTCTGTTAAAAAAAAAACAATTGTGTGACTCCTCAACAGACGTATTTATATACATGCGTCGTAGTATTTCCCAACATTGCGCCCCTTTTTATATAACAGCAGGTTACCACTACCGTTTTAATATGATTACCGTACTTTCCGTCTGTTGAGTGAAGAAACCGGAGAACGAACAGATACCTCACATTTTCTTTTTTCTATTCAGAGGTTGGCAACATGTTATTAATGCGTACATGGCAAGTAGACTCACATTTCGGTGACTCCCCGACCCCTGACCGCGATGACAAGCACAATATGAACTCTGGCAAACAGGGACTAGATGTGTTACCTCTTGACAGGACAGGTAAGGCCATGTCACATAATCTCACGATCATGCCAAGTCGTTGAACATCTCATTGTTCCCCTGAAAGTGGATACAAAGCATTAAAAATGAGGAAACAATTGTTAAGAGTACCAAAATCCATATACTCTTAAACTTAAACAAGTTTCAAATCAAACGATTTAACGTATTTTTGTCAATATGAAAATAATAGTATTTTTTTTATTTTTCAGTTGCATTGGATGTTCCTGATGCATTCAAACCACAAATCAAAAATGATGTGGACATCTCATTAACGGTTAAAGGAAACATGAGTTGGTAATAACATTTTTTAAAGTAGACGGCAAATAACCTATCGGCTGACTATACTATATGTTATGTGATTATCGCTACTTATCAGCATCGACAACAATTAATAGATGTACGAATGCGCTCTTAGCCTTTGTCGTGTAAATAGGAGAGTTCATAAATAAGAGAGCTCATAAGGAAACGGAGAGGATAAGGAATAAATGAGAAGGACAAAAGGATACGAATTTACAAGTTGTATGCCTAGCCCGTTATCCTAGGTGAGGGACAAACGCGACGCGACGCGCATACGTCATATGGCCGCAACATACGTCACAAATACATAAAGCTACTGCTTGAAATACGTCGCGTCAACGTCGTAGCATTGCAGCGCTTTTCGCTGGCCTAGTCTCTTTATAATACTTAACCATAATGGAATATTATTTATAATATTAATGTTGTATATTTGCTCGAGCAGCAGAAGCAGAACTCCCAGAAGGGGTAAGCAACTAATAATAGCCCAAAGAATGATAGTAACTTTAATAATGAAATAATCGGGGTCACTAAATTAGGAGACTTTATACAGTCCGTGTAATCCTTAGTCTAATCAATTTTAACATTGAATAAGGCCACCTAATGATAAAGTTATCGAAATAACAAAAGGCGCTTTACGTAACGAGAACTTTGCGCATTTTATTAGTCTTTAACACACTTATTAGCCGACCAATGATATTGTGTATTACACAAATGATATACACATACAAAATCACTGGCCAAACGTGTTCCATATGACAGCAACATGACGTAAACTAAAAAAAAGAGTCCCAATTGGGACTATGACTTGCTCTCTCAGAAATTGCCTTTTTCATTTCGACCTCTCCTCAGTATAACGTTAAAATTAATACTATATATTACATACAATGTAAAATTATACTTACACTCAAATGTCTCGAACTCCCTTTGCAAACTTTGAATTATGAAACAAATAATGACAATTTCTAAAAATTGTACGGAATGGTTATAGGATATGCATGCGCACGCAGCTGTTAAACGATAGGTCTGCAACCGCCACCTAACCTGAATATTTAGAGCTATAAAGTTATAAAGTTTCATATTCCTAAATTTTTACACAAAATTTCAAATTCAGTCAGTTCAGAAAAATTTCAGTCTTTCTTCTTTTGACTTTTCCTTTTTACGTTTAAAATCTTCCCTGTATTGAGGGCGTTAATACAAAAAACAATAATCCAAATCAGTACAGTCGTTTTTGAGAACCGGCAAGACTAACGAACACCGATTGATGTATATATGTCAGATCTTAAAAAAAACCCACATTTTTTACGCAAATATTATTTTTTACTCACTTTTTTAAGCTCATTAAAAATGTTTTCTACTTTTATATCAGCTGGTAACATAAGTTTTTCTTTTAAGACTACTATTTATTTGTTTTCAGTAGTTGCAGTAAAGTACTAGAAAGAAGAGAAGAAACAAAAAAACGTTTGGTAATTTTTTAATGCAATGTTATTCTCCAATAGATAGAGGTAACTAAGTAACTACTAAAAAAATAATAAACTGAACAGGGAGTCGTAGCGTTTAGTGAGGAAAAGGCTTTTTTATGGAAAACGCTGGTGAACGAGCAAGCAACCCATAGGTATCCACAACTAGCAAATGAGTTGTAGATGCGTTGCTTACCTTTATTAGACAGAGGAGAGTTTTAAATAAAAAGGATATATTTCCATGGGGAAATTAGACGAGTTATGTGTGGACATAACGCGTCTAATTCTCTTCTGTTTCTTATTTTTTTTAGGAATGAATGGGAAAGAGGACCGAAATTGGGCTTCCGGTACGCTTGTCTTTTATGAGTTCGTGATATTTCAACGGCCCATTCGTGGTCTACGCCCAGCAGTAGATACTTTAGGGCTTTATTTTAGGGAATTACCACAATGTATCAAACAACAAACATTTGTCTTTAACTAGATCACCCTGTGGCGCAGTTACTTCAAATCTACGTAATATAAAAGTAAACATTTAACAATTTTACAAAACTATAAAATCATTGCTATAAGAATCTAAAGTTAAATAATCTTGGCCACAGCTACCATTAAATATCAAAAGTAATCAATATCATGTTGTTATTTTTCACATATGGGTATTTCTTAATTTTTTCAGGAATCACCATTTACATTTTTTTGTGACTGAAATGTCACTGTTTGCCTTGAGGAGGCATTTACAGCTACACAGGACTCGAGGCGGCAGGGCGCAGAGGGCGCCTAGCCTAAGCCTCTTTATGAGTACCTTAGCTCAAGGGCTCCCTCCGTAGAGGGAGCCTCGGCTCGGGCCGTTACTTTATCATTATAATCGGATTGGGAGGCCGCCGAGCTGTTAGGTCGCTTCAGCGGACGCTCCATGGAGTGACTCGGCTCAAGGGCCCTCGAGAGGGAACTTCGGCTTGGGCTGCCACTCATTACGCGTTTAGCATTCCGATTCAAGTGTACCCGAGAGGGCCGAGCCTCGGCTCGATCGGTAGCCATTATCTGATTACAAGTATTATTACAACTAACATTACTACCACTTCGGAAAGCGTTAGCGCTGGGAGAAGAAGTGGCGGAAAAAGCTCCAGGAACGCTTCTATCATGAGTACCTAGGGGAGAAAACTCTGCCGGATATGTGGCCCTATAGGGTAGGTATTGGCCGTCATCGCCGGCGAGGACCTACCCGGGTCACGTGAGCGGCGAAGTAAAGTTTACTGTCAAGGATGACACCTAGGTGATTCACGTTATCTTCCCAGGGAATTGGGCTGCCCGTGAGGTATTAACCACATAATAAAACGCAGAGCAAATAAGGGTTTGAGGAACCCTATGACCTCAGCGTCCTTCCACTCGCTGGGGAAGACGCCTTTGGTCATTGCCGCGTTATAAATGATAACTAGTAGCTGAATAATAGCAGCAGGAAACAGTTTGGTCACCCTATTGGCGATACTGTCTGAGCCGGGTGCTTTGCGTGGGCGCAAGTTTTTAATTAATTCTTTAGTTTCGTCGAATGTTACCGGAGGAACAAAGTCGCGAAGCGGTTCGTGTTTCCAACGATCGACCTCGCTTTCATCTTTCGGAGGTGGGCAGGGTCGACCGGTAGGTTACTGGAAGAGCACTGGGTTTCGAGGCTGTCAGCTAGACATTCTGCTTCCTCTTCGTCCAGCATGCTGGGGTCATGTTCGGGCGTAAGAGCGGCGGCATCGTGGTATACGTGTCACCTTTACACTTAAATCACTATTTGGGAAGCCGCCAGAATGCTTAATGGGATGGCTCTTAGTTATTGAGTGTTGTATCCCACCTTTCGTTCCTGAGGGCGGCTATGCGTGCTTTCGATTCAAGCTGTAGTTTACGTAGCCGCTTTCGGTGCGATTAGGTGGGATACATATCATAAGCTCGGGTGGCCGCGTTCTTACGCGTCAGTAAGTCCTTAGCGTCCGGAGGCAGCTCCCAGCGATGGTTATGCCCATATCTTGTTCGTTAACTATTTGTTCGGTGATGGAATCTAATTGCGGCGAGTTAATGTTTTGGAGCTTAGCACTGAGCTTGTGCCAGTCCACGATAGTCTTCGTTTGGGGCGAGGGTGGTGCAGTAGGCCCTAGTCTTCGTAATATTGGTCGGTGACATGAGTGAAGCTCGTGAATCACTTTAATTTCGCGTAGGGCGAGATTGATATTTTTAACGATTGCAATAATAAGCACATCCGGTGTGTGTTCCACTGCGTGAGGGTAATGAGTAGGCTCTATGGGCGCTACGATTTTGAAGTCGAGTAAGTCGAGCGTGCGGCCTCGTGTGCTGATCTTAGTTGAGTTCCATCGGATGTGTTACCATGTGCAGTACTTACGCAGGTATTTAAAACAACGGAGGCCCCTTCAGTACAGTTACCCCAAGGAGCATCCATCTAAGTGACCTAAAAGCTCGGCTACCTCCTTTTTCAGTATCCTACGTAAAGGGTCGAGCCGAGGCTCCCGAAGGAGCTCTCGAGCTTCGTTAGTCTTAACGTGGTTTAGCCTAAGAACTTCTGCGCTCTTCCGCCTCGAGCCCGGTGTAACTGTAGATGACTGCAAAAAGCAGTTACAAAGTAGTAGCAAAATATTTTTTACTACTAATCGGTACTGACTACTCAATGACACGAAATTACTACACCAAAATGTACGCTAGGTGCATCATCAATTTGTAGGGGTTATATAAATATTGGGTTTTATTATTAAAAGATATCCACAGTTATTAAATACTTAAACCCCTATCTTAAAATAGTAATTCCATAATTATTAATAAATTAAATTATCTATTTTAATTATTTGGTAGTCATACTTTTTATTTACGGATGACGTCATGTGGATGTAAATTAGATAAGGTCACATTATAAACTCGCGGGGGCTATCACACGTTTCCTTCTGATATGTCTGTTACTTAAAATTGGCAAGTGTCCTTTTATCATCTGATATTGATTGCTGTGATGAAGAATTTATTCTGGCTTGTCATGCAGGTTCTTGTTGTCGTCAATGTTTTCGTTAAACTCATAGTTACATTTTCAATAATCGTGATCAAATTTGACGTTGACATATTTAAATAATAACTTCTTGAGCTGTGAAGTGTGAGTTCTTACACATATTAAAACGAAGCAGACATAAATGACCACAATAGAAGCAAACAAGATAGTGTTGCTATTTGTACTGACTGCCTTATGTACGTCACCGAAATGGATACCAGCTGCATTAGCAATTTTATATTTTGTATTTTTCACAGGTGGAAATCTTAAGAATAAATTGGATAAATCAAATTAGTAACGTTTTTGGAATTATAGGTTTCACGTATCCTAACAATACCCGCTGTATTTGTCGTTTGACACAGGCAGGTAAAATAGAACAGACAGATTTTTTATTTTCTTCCACTTATTAAAATTCACTGTTTATTATTATTAAAAATAATATTTTGTTTTCAGTCACCATCGACAATGAACAATGCAACGACAATTGTAAGTACTTTTTTCAAAAAAATTGTAAATGTTGTAAATCTTTACTGTTATTTACGTCAGGAATGAATTAACTCATAAATGAAATACCAACGAATGAGTTCTGATTCCGATAGACCCTGCAAGCGGGTCGTTTATCTCATAAAGATACAGTTACATCTACGTTAATATGTAGCATTTTAGCATTATAAGATTGAAAATACTACACAGCAACATAACCATGGGATTCCACTCGCGTTAAATCATATTACCATACCATGTTTCTCTCCATGTATCGATCTATGTTCACATTGTCATTTCAAAAATGTTAACATCGGATATTACCCACAAAAAATTATCGATGCAATTCTATTGCGACTCGTACCGTAATTTAAACTGTGGGAACACAGTGCCAACCCATTGGTACAGGAACCGAAGCGGGGATTTCTGTATATCCTCGAGCGCGGCACATTTCGATATACCCTAGGACCGTAAGTATCCTACACCATAAATCAGTCATCTATGTAGAGCCGCGAGCTTATAAATTTGTAAAAAAGTATCATCGAACATACCCCTTACCCCGCCGCTTAAAGTAGAAATGTCATGTAACGTTTTTTTCTTTTTACCATTAAATCTTCAAAATCTAATATGTCCCCATGTCGCTCGAGGGTGTATAAGTTTCATCATCGGCTCCTCTGCTACGTGTGTGTATGTGTGAGCTGAGAGACTACTTCCCCAACTGCTCTACAACCTGAACAAATGTACTCGTAAAACATTTTAAAATTGCTATTCTTATCCTAGGAAATTTAAACTTCCTCGGATAAAACAATCATTCTTATTTTTTTTAAATAATCCAAAATGTAAAAAAGTCAATTGAAAGTAAGAAACGCATGAATGTATACCAAATGAGCGACTGGCAGTGGTGTCTAATAAAACCCTGCGAGAGAACAATTAAAAGCAATTAAAATCTAATTTTAATTTCAGCACTTTGGTTCTTCCTTTACTGTGGAGTGATCGCATTGGTAATACTCACAGCACAAATTACATGTATTTGTTACGTGCGAAGAAAGAACCAAGGTTTGTATAAGATATTTACATTATCTTCATCATTAATTTAAGAGCTATTGCGCTCTTGTGGAGCAATCTCCAGTCCTCCCTACATCCTTCCACTGGAATTCCTGATACGATGAATATTTACATAATACATAAAATAAATCTATAGGTATACACAATCAGGACACCGAACTCTTCATCGAAGCGTTGGAAGACGTCTTTGAGGTCCTGGGCTGGAAAGGTCTTGGCATCAACATCAAAGCGTAGTACATCGCTCATCTTTGATTTGCCGATGACATTGTAGTCAAGGCTGAGACCGTGGAGGAACACGATACAATGCTTGATGACCTAAAGATAAGACCAGAGCTTCCGAACGAGTAGGTCTTAAAACAAACATGGATTCATGTCCTACCCATTCCAATAACCATCGGAGTCTACACTCTCGATGTTGTTGACGAGTCCAGTTAGGTTGGTCCAACATCGAGAACGAGGTCAATCGACGAATCCGGTTCGGACAGATGGCCTTCGGGAATTTTCGAGATATCTTCTCGTCCCAATACTTTCCTTCCTCTTTAGAGCTCAATGTGGTTAGGTAGTGACATAATATATCAATTGTTGTTTTGTATAATTATAACAATTGTTTTCGTTATATTTTTTTACATAAGACGCGGTTAAGATCTTTTAAGATAAGTTTAAGGTGTGAATGAGTGATCTTAGCTACCAAACGAATTGACCGATTTTGATGGGCTTTTTTATTTTCTAAAGCTTACGTAAGCTAAAGAGTACGTTACGTAAGCTGAGACGGTTGTAATTATTAAAGATTTGTTTAGGCGTTTGAATATCATCAGAATATTTTCTACTTGTTGTTAATACTCCTAGTTGATATTACATCGTTACCTTGCAAATGCGTAAAGTGAAACAGTGTCGGCTGTATATTCTGCTCAGTATTTGTGTAGATTAGTATTTAGTTGATGGGCAATGCTTTTCCATTTCGTTTGTCTGCTTGATTTTTGGCATATCGCTCACAACACCAAAAATATCAGTAAAAATACTTTTTATTTAGAAAGTTAATTTTATTTTATTGGCATCTTTTGAAATATTATGTCAAAACAATGTAAAAGCATTGTGCATAAAGTTTCAATAATCGACAAATCTTTTTTTTATTTATATACAGATTTCGGGCCAGAATTCCTAGCGGGCGTTCTAAAAAGTATCATCTCAATCTGATCAAACATTAAGGAACGCATAGAAGGAAGACATGCAAATATTGATTTTTATTTATTGGATTGTAAATTGTAACAGGTTCACAAGATCAAAAACATTCACTTCGGCAGAGCGTCAAAAATGAAAATACTCGTTTGGAAACATTGTCTCAGGAAAATTCTAAATTTCGGCTGCTCGACGAAGATATGCACGACATGCAAAGTATGTATCCATTCGATTGTAATAAGAATTATAACTATCTGCGTATTTGCATGATTGATATGTATCGTCCCGTCGTATCATATTCGATCGAATTCAAAAATTATTACTAAATTATTACTTATTAATACACACTGTGACACCATCTGGTGGGCAAACCATTTTTAGAAATTGTTGTGTGTATCTTTTAAAGTGCTTCTTTAGCCGATATTCGGCAATGATTAGCGCGAACAACACGCTCAATGCGCTCACGCGTCACCAACATGCTTATTTGAATTTGAAACAGTTTCGACGGACTTTTTTCATTTATTTTTCTTATAATCAATTTTGAATTTTATTATTAAACTAGCAAGGGTTTTTGTTGTTTATTTATTTATTTTTGAATTATTGTCGCGCCTTCTTACCAGAGTATTCGCACCAACAGATATTTTCAACATTCGTTCGTTTTATTCAAAATAAGCTTACTGCTGATGCGGGTTGCTGACGCATGTTGTTCACACGAACCTATCAAATATCGTCTAACGCGATAAAAATAGAACCTAACGAAAGGCGATGAAATCACAACCACTTTCGAAGGCACGCCAATAATATTCTTTCATAGTAAAAATTCGCAAAATTCTCTTAGAATAATGTAAAAGAGTAATGAAACCTCCGTGACGTTTAAAGGCGTTGGTATAGCTTTAAACTCCACTGTGGCCGAGACTCCGAGGCGGCCTTGCGTAAAGTTTGTAACGCAAATTTGTTTTTTTTTTCATTTCAGATCAATATCGATCAAATCCTCGCTTTAATCGCAATTTGGGATATGAACGAGAAACTAGTAACATCTATCATTCTTTAGACAATTTGCACATTGCAACACAAGGTCAGTTTTCTTTATGGTATTTGGTTTTGAGCGCATAACTTAAATGGCGATGGGCAGGACATATTGCTGCATTGCTCTCAGGATGGATGACCGCTTAGGCCGAAAGGTGGCCGAGTAGTACAAGACTGCGCAGTCCTCGTAAAATATAGACAGACGATCTGGTCAAGATTGGGAGTTTACTGAAATGGGCGGTACGGGACCGATACTTTGGCGGAGTCTTTTGGCTTACGCGCACTATTTCTACACTACACGCACTATTCACTCTTCAATTAAAATAATGAGAGCACAGTCGGTCTAGTTATTTTGTTGTTGACTGAATGATCCGAATAAAGCAACTGAAAACTAGAATGCCAATAAGATAAACACGAATTCTTTCCCCGCTATCTAAAAAAATCTCGGAAATGTGAGGAAATGATTTTATTTTTTATTTAGCACGGTACTAAAACACTTTATTCCTCAAACTCTTTCGTCTTCGCATAATATAGACTAATGTAAGATAAGTGTATATGTCACCGACCATTTGTGATCTTCGTTATTTTATAATCGGACTAGACGTACCCTTTTCTCTCCGACAAACATCTTTTTAAGATATCATTTTAAGTATATATAACTCTCATCTTCATCCTAAGTAACCTAACCAATAAATATTCCATTCTGACTAAGTTACCGGTAGAAAAAAATAACAGTTCACAATTTGACAGTTTATACACAGTCGAAGTCAAATTCTTGATAGTCGGTGGAACATATACAGCAGATACCGTTTATAATAATATTATTATTTACATGCAGATCAGTCGCCGAACGTTGAAAAACAACGCCAGTGGAGAATTTCAAAGAGAGAAGCAGATATAGATGCGAAAATTTTATCACGGAAACCGATAGATACACCATACATTCCTGAACGTATGTATGAAAATGATACTACACTAACTGTTGCCCGCAGCTTCGCACGCATTCGTTTATTATTTTCCTCAATGGTTTTTTTTCTGACTTTCGGTAAAATATATAAAAAAGTTATTATGGTCAAAATATTATAAATATTGTAAATGAAGCTTTCTACTTTTTTTGGAATAAGAAAAATACCGAACACCATGCTGGTATCTGACTATAACGTTGTGCAACAATTGCAAAACCATCGGTAAAGGACTTTAGGAGACATGCGATTTTGAACAAAGGAATAATTTTCTAACTTCGCTCTCTGTTTCGGTATCACAAAATTAAGATCGCTTGCTGAATAACTATTTGTATCAATATCTTTAATAAATGTCATATTTTTTAGGTAAGGAACATTTTCATTCAACTACTGTTCGCCGTCCGGTCATGCCATTGCCACAAGAGCCTTTACGATCAGGTAAATAGTTAAAAATATACTTTTGTCTCTACCACTGTTTGCTTCGAGCTCATGTCTAGTAAGCAGTTAGTTTAATGGAGGCCGACGAGTCATGGCCAGTGCAAATAGTGCATATGTACATTGCTGGATATTGGTGGATAGAAGTGGTATCCACCGTTTCACCAGACTCGAGGTGAAAGAGCACAAAAATTGTGCCCAAACCTATTTAAAAACAACTAAGCGCATGGGCTCGGTTAAGTTTCCTGATTCAAAGATCGCTAAGCTCCTACCTAGCGCGACAACCTGAGCTCAATCCGCGTAGTAACCTAGCTCAAGGGTGGCCGAGAGAGGACCTTGGCTTGGGGTATTTAGCATGCAGACAACTACGGATCCATGGAAAAAGTACCCCAACCTCACAGAATACCGTTATTTAGTCATTCAGTAATACTTCTGCTCTTCGTTAGATCGACTAAGGTGTCCTGAGGCCAGATATCTTCACCTCCTCCCTCATCTTCTGTTTTAATACAATGTATATACCACTGGTATGTATCTTGCAATACGATGATAGCCATAGTCAGTAGTCTCAGTAGGTTTTTTTTTTATTTAAATTTTACTAGTTCCTTGCGTTTATTATTTTTACCCGTAACAACCGATTTTGGCAAATGATTGTTCGTAGTTGTGGTCACTTTGATCAAGACATTAAGATTCTCATCATTTATTTTTTGTTTACAGATAAAGCAAACATGGCCGCGGAGTTGAGCGCTGTGTTCAATAAGAAAAAAAATGTTGTTAACAGTAATTATTCCTATTTTATACTTATACGAAATATTATTTTAAGGTGATGTCTACTCTCAACCTGAATGAGAGGCGGTCGGAGCATAATTGTGCTTTAAGAAGTTTAAAAAAAAGTATCTAAGATCATACATACATAATAATCTATATCCGTGTAAAATAAGCATGTTATATTTCGATGATTTCATTACGCCTTGCGTTGCCCTTGTTTTTCGTTTTACTATCTTATTTGTATAGACATTAGACAACATTAGGGACTAAATGGCCGATAATGAAAAACAATATGCATTTTTATAAGATTCAATGTGTACAAATAAGTGACAACAGACACGCGTCTCAGAGGCTAAGTACGAGCGCCTTAAGCTGAAAAGAGCTTAAGTTATCATCTCGTTTCATGAACTTCAACGACATTAAGGAAATTGGAACAGGAGCTTTTAATAGTGGTAGAGCCTGCAACATCAACATATGCTGCACGAATGAGCCGGCTCAACCGGTGAAATACCACGGACAGACGTGATGTAGAAGTATGCTTCTTCGATATTCTGACGCGAATGCCCAGGGACCCATTTTGTTTCTTAATGTTATTTTATCCCTATCCCATCCTTTCCTAATGAGGTCAAGGTGGGTAAGGATTGGACAGAGAGGTGATGAATAAGAAAAGGAAATATCCTTTTTTTCTGTCTAAAGGTAGGCATCGCATCTGCTCATATGCTAGTTGCGGTGCTTATGGGTAGCGGTTGCTTAACATCAAATGACCAGCTTGCTCGTATGCCACGTTGTTCAATAAATAAAATAGAATAGAATAAAATCCTCCCTTCATAATTCCTTTAAACTAATTAAATTTCAGATGATAGTCGCCATCCAAATCCATCAACTCCTGAAAGAAGAACTGTTCAGAAAGTGTTACCCATCGTAAAGTCTAAGCCCGGTAAGTCATAATTTTAACTTTTAATTTTTTGCTCTCATTAGCTTACAGTTTTTCAAACACAAATTATTACCTTAAAGATTTTTTCAGCTTGTTCTACGTTACCGCCTGTTACCAACAAAATTACGATCGTGAACATACAAAGCAATGAATGGGATTATATAGCCGCGGTATTGCATATACATTGCGAGTCACATTGTAAACGAAAAGAAAAAAAGTACAAGTCAAACAAGTTTAGCTGTCATAAAACACTCGAAAACACTTTAATGACTGAATAAGACCTTCCCACGATGTAATAAAAAGAGTAGAAACATTTTTTATAGAAGCAGGTGGTAAACCAGCAAGCAGTTCGCCCGATATTAAGTGATAGATACACATAGCCATTCTATGGAGTCGTGGTAGTTTACCGGTCGAGCCGGCCCATTTGTGCATCAGATGTTGTTGTCGCGGGCTCTACCACAGTACGAACTAACTTATAAAAACGCAGGAAACGTATGTCAAAGATTTAAGCATTGGCTAGGCTTTTATTAGGAGGTCAAGCTAACGTTTTTTTTTTCATTAACCCTTCCGTTATTAAAAAAAAACACCAGGTCCAATTATGAATTTATGCAACACTCAAACACACACACAAAAACATTTGTCATCAAAATCGGTCATCGGCTTAGGAGTTCAACAGCTTGAGTTTGCAAAAACTATATCGTTCTTGACTTTAATTATGATCTGTTAATTGCCACTTCGCTGTTATTTACTTTGCTCAATACTATGTAAGTCCTTAATCTGATCGAATCCGAGTACACGTCGTGTGAAGAGCTTGTCATTGGATCACGATCCTTTTGAGGAGCTAATATTTGTATAATTTTTATTTCAGTACCTCCTTTGAAATGGAACTCTACACAACCTCCACCGCCATTGCCAAAACTGACAATAGGTTTGTTTATGTACATATCAATAACGTTATTAGTTAAAGAGAAGATGGAAGGGGATAGAGCCTGCGATACCACATTCATCAGATTAAGCTTTTATCAAAAGGAAACGTATTATTAATATATTTTTTTATTTTTAAAATATATATAGAGTTATAATATACGTAACCCCCTATCACATTAATAATTCCATAATTATTAAATAGATTAATTTCAGAATTTGAGTTATTTTGTTACCCATACCAATTAGTTACGGCTGACGTTGATGTAACTTTGACAAGCGCCTTATCCCCGAGCATTATCAACTTGCAGCAATTATTTAAATGAAAATCTACATAGAATTTACTTACAAGGTCGTATCTCCGTAAATCAGACAAACTGGCTTCTTCGTTGAAAAGATTCTTTGTTTTACATAATTATTACATTTTGGTAGTTTGTCGATCGTCCGAATTATCGACAGAACACTAGTTAAAAAAATATTTATTTATTTCAGATGTATTATATTAACAAAAGATTTCTATGTAATAATGTATTTATTTATTCACTGTAGTAAAATTTTAAATAAATTTCAGAAAATCGATTTCGAGAAAGACGAATGAAGATTATTATTGATGAAGTGTAAATACTACAATAAGAAATATGAATAATTAGTCTATTAAAATACATATTTGTGTCGTTACAGTATCTCATCTTTCTCCTGCAAAGACACCCAAATCCCGGCGCCCCACGCCACCATCGTACGGTAATGTATCCAAAACCAACGATATCAAAAGTTTTCTAGCATACACTATCTCATTGACCATTGGAAATCCATGATCTCTGCCTACCCCTCTGGGTTACGGGAGTGAGTGCATATTTATTTTTCTTTATTTAATGTAAAAATTAAATAAAATGTATTAATTCAGAGCTGAACGAATTTTGCCCGGTTAGATAGTATTATATAAAGCAAGTGTATGGAAACTATTTATCTTACTGAATGGATTTATCTCTTTATAAAGTAATGTGTTATGGTTTCTAACCACCAGGTCCGGTAGGACATGCCGCTTCCTTATACAGCGATGAGGATGGCGACTGGACCTATGAAGAGCTGTCACAGTATCCAGTCTACAGTGCTTAGAAAATATGTCTATATTAAGTTAAGTTGGAATATTATGACATATTTGAAATATAAATATGACACAATTTAGCCCCGAATACCAGCGTATCGACGAAACCCCAAAATGGGGAATATGCTGAACATAATTAAATAAATACTTTTAAATTTTCTAAGGTTATATTTATTTGTAAGATTATTTAAACAGTTTTAATAAAAAATAATTTAATGTTAATATCAAGCATTGTTACTTTGTCACACTAAATATTACAAGGCAAATATTCAAAATTATAATTTTCAATCACTAACATCATAATAGTAAATCAAAATCAAATGAAATTACAAAATATGCATATTTTGACGACTTTTTTTTAATCACCGTCCGTCGTCTTTTATATTTTATTTTTAGGGTAAATATAATTTTGTAATGTAGTTGATAACAAATAACAATTTATAGGGACGCATTGTTATCCATTTATAAAATAACGCTTATTCTCAAAAACGGTAGAACCGAACTGGTTAGTTCTTTGTTTGTATTAAAGCCCTCAGTCCAGGGAAGGTTTAAAAGTAGAGAAAATAGGAAAAGGAGAAAGAAAAATACTAAAATCGGTAATTTTGTGTTATTTCAGTATTATGAAACTTTGAAATCTTCTCTTAAGGTGGCGTGGTGGCTGCGCGCATACATTATCATAATCATTTCATGCGATCTTTTGACATTGTCATTTTTTGTGTCATATTTGAAACTAGCTGTGCCCCGCGGTTTCACCCGCCCTGCAATTTTACTTGAACGAATTGATATTACCTACTTAAATACTACCTTAACCTCACATCACCTTCCTACGCTTTTCCCGCTTATGTGGGCACATCGACATGACCGTAACAAAGCTTAACAATCACATATGATTGTTTAAACAGTTTAAGCAATCTAAATACTTTATTTACCCACCAGAAAGCAAACGAAAAATGTATTTTGCCAGAAAGCTTTGAATTGAATGTTACAATTATTTTTCATGTTCGATAAATTAAATACGTTAGTCTCATTTGTATCTCTTAATGAAGAGAAACCCAATGAAACATATAATTTCCACTTCGGAAACTGTCAAAAGGGGAAGGTGGCAAACGAGCAAGCGGTCCCATCTGCTTCAACATCCGCCACCCATAGGCATCTGCAACAACCTAATGAGATGTAGATGCGTTGCGTTCCTTTAACGGACAGAGGGAGGTCAAACAGAAAGATGTTTCCTTTTCCTTTTTATCCCTTCCTTGGTCAAATCCTCCACCCCTTCCCATCCTTTCCTTATTAGAAATGAATGAGAAGAGGAAGAGGAATAGAATTAGGCCTTCGGCACCTCACTCTTAAAACGAAACGCAAAATACTTCTTCTTCACGCCTGTCTTCTGTGAGGTCGTTGTATTGAGGTCGTGTACGTGACTTCTTTTAGGAACAATGTGGTGGCATGAGGCGATTCACAGGGGGCGGTGGTCTAGGATTGATCATCAGTAACAGTTTTCTTCACGAGTGTACGCTAAAGTTCGCAGAGCCTATGTTCACATTTGCCAAGATACGCCGGCCGTATTATACCTAAATAGGATTGGAGACGAACTAACAACGCAATGCCGTCGCTGTGGCGGAGACCGGGATTCCGCACAGCACACACTCGCTAAATATGACCAACCGACCAAAATTCTCAGAGATGTAAAGCAAACAATGTAATTAATACAGAATTATAAAATAGACATGATAATTTTTGTTTTTGTGTTATAATTAAAAATCTCTGAAATCATTGTAATATTATAAATCGAAAAATAAAATCGAGTCACATGAAACGGTCATAGATTCTAACTTTGTCTATAGCATAGAAGCAGAACGGAATTAAGAATACCTGGCAATATTTGACGTTTGACAAGTCAGTGATACGTGTATATCTTGTATTTTCTTGTAAAAGTGTATTCCTCGGTTCCTCATAATTTCTTAATTACTCGAAAGAAAAAGGCAAAAATGAGTTCATTTAAGAGAGATAAAAAAGAGGAAGAAGATAGTGGAGGAAATCCTTACCAAAATCTTGATAAAACAATAGTATTGCAAGAAGCTAGATATTTTAACGAAACTCCGGTTAATCCTAGAAAATGTATTTATATTTTGTCGAAAATTCTATATTTACTCAATCAAGGCGAAAAGTTCACTACTAAAGAAGCCACTGATGTGTTTTTCGCAACAACTAAGTTGTTTCAATCAAAAAATGTAATGCTAAGACGTATGGTTTACCTTTGCATAAAAGAATTAAGTACTATGGCCCAAGATATTATCATCGTTACTTCGTCATTGACCAAGGACATGACTGGTAAAGAGGACTTATATAGGCCTGCGGCCATACGAGCTCTATGCAGTATTACTGATAGCACAATGCTGCAAGCTATAGAACGGTACATGAAACAAGCAATTGTTGATAAGAATCCAGCTGTTAGCTCCGCAGCTTTAGTCTCCGCTCTTCACCTTTCATCTAGTGCTCCAGATCTTGTCCGGCGTTGGGTTAACGAGGCACAGGTTCGTATTGATCCTGCTGAGTTCCATAACTGCAAATACATTTCATTATAACCATAGCAATTCTATTGTCAGATGATGTTGTTTGTGCAGGCAGTTATAAATATTTATTGAAAGTATACAATGATAACTTCCCATCCTTTTGTATTATGGAAAAGATGGGAAAGGGAAGATGATTTAAGGGGTGATGGATAAGAAAAGGAAATTTCTTTTTCCTGTCTACCCCTAAAAAGAAATTTCCTCTGACCATTATAGGTAGGCAATGTTCATTTGCTTGTTGCAAAGGTCTATTAAGGGGGTATTAGTCATATGATATCGGAAGAATGTTTTGCTTATTTGTCACCTTCTTCCATAAAAATGATACTAATTTTAAGGTAGAAGTAATAAGAAAGAGGTCACATGTTAAATGATCAAATCCACCAATTGACATCTGCAACAATCACAAAAATTACAGATGCATTTGATAATGTGATAATTTTTGAGATTTGAAATTGAAAAGGCTGATATGCCTTTATGTAGGAAAGAAGATGAAAGTAGGTAACTTGAAGAAAAGGGAAGTGGATAGAAATGGGTGTGATTTTGTGATTTTATACAAAAATAAAGGTAATATTAAGGGATTTTAAACATTTTGTAACCCTTAAGAAAAATTTTGACTGAAAAAATACTTAACATCTTTGCTGTTTTCGAAAATATTACAAATCATAATTCATTTTGAAACAAAATTTTTAATAAAATTGTAAAAATACGAAGCTAATAATAGGTCTGTATACAAACTCTTGTACTGTTCAAAATACACTAACACCAAGTATTGTTAATAAAAAAATTAAGTATTTATACTGAGCACTTTCATCTGTATCTGTAATTTGTATATTAATACAAGTAAGGATAACTTCTGATCAACAGAGTTGTCAGGCACATAATACATATTAGACAATCTCAAAGATGCAAGTAACAGGTTTTATTAAGTACAGTGGATTTTGTTTATAACTTGTAGTGATGTAACACTTATCTTCCGAAGTATATGTCGTTGATGTGATATATGTTATAACTGAAATCTTAATTTACAGTTAATATTTATATAGAAACTATAAAAAATATTCTTCTAGCAATGTATAAATAAATCATTTTTTGTTACAGGAAGCAATGAACTCTGATGATCCGATGGTTTGTTATCATGCATTAGGGCTGGTTGCAGGTTTAAAGAAAAATGATAAGTTGTCTACCATAAAACTGATTACACGATATTTTGGAACATCTGTAAAGTCACCTTATATGCTATGTCTACTTATACGTTTTGCTGCTCAAATGGTTGAAACTGACGACTCTGATACTTCCAAACGTTTCGTAGATTTCATAGAGTACTGTCTCCGTCACAAATCCGAAATGGTTATTTATGAAGCAGCACATGCCATCGTCAATCTCAAAAAGCCAGTACGAGATCTAGCACCGGCCGTGTCAGTGTTACAGCTGTTCTGCGGCTCTTCGAAAGCCTCGTTGCGACTGGCAGGAGCGCGAACATTAGCTTGCTTGACTGCAAAGCGACCAACGGCTGTTGCAGCTTGTACGGTTGATCTAGAAAACCTAATTTCAGACCCAAATCGCTCAGTTGCCACTTTGGCTGTGACAACATTACTCGCAACGGGTGCCGAGAGTTCAATTGACAGATTAATGAAGCAAATATCAAGCTTTGTGTCGGAAATTTCTGATGAATTCAAAATAATCGTAGTTAAGGCCATTCGACGTCTATGTACAAAATTCCCTCGAAAGCATCAGTCTATAGTAGCATTTTTGGCTGGAATGTTAAGAGATGAAGGTGGTCTGGAGTTTAAAGCAGCTATAGCTGATGCAATAATAGAAATAGTAGAAGAGAACCCAGATGCGAAAGAGACGGGGCTGGCGCATTTGTGTGAATTTATAGAGGATTGTGAGCACTCCGCCTTGGCTGTCCGTATATTACATTTACTTGGGCGCGAGGGCCCAAAATCACGTCAACCTTCACGTTATATCCGTTTTATTTACAACAGAGTTATTTTAGAGTCTGGTCCTGTAAGAGCGGCTGCAGTATCTGCAGTTGCTCAATTTGGTGCCCAACGGCCAGAAATGTTGCCAAATATTCAAGTTCTTTTGTCTCGTTGCGAACTGGATGATGAAGATGAAGTAAGAGATCGCGCTATATTCTATAATGCAATTCTTGATACAGGAGATAAGCAACTTATCAACGACTATATAATAAATGTGGTGAAGCTTAATCCCATACAGCTTGAAAGAGCTTTACGTGAACATATGGCAACAAGACCAGGTCAGGTATTTGATATAATGTCAGTACCAACAGAAGAACTTAAAGAAGAGAAAGAAGATATAGTTGAAATCGAAGTGAAAAAACCTACGCAAATGACAATAGAACAGATATATAACGAAATGTTTTCACACATTCCTGGTATTGAGCGTCTAGGACCCATCTTCAAACGTACCCAGGTCGTTGAGTTAACCGAACCTGAGACGGAATACACGGTACGTTTGTGCAAACATATCTTTGCACGCCACATGATATTGCAATTTGAATGTGTGAATACACTCAATGATCAACAACTTGAACAAGTGCATGTTAGATTGGATACACCGCCTGAATATAATCTACTGTCGATCGTTCCCTGTGCGAAATTAATGTTTAATAAACCCGATAGTGTGTTCGTCATCGTTGAATTTCCATGCGCATTCTTAGACAGCGTAGGTACATTCGGTGCAACTTTGGAATTCATAGTAAGAGACTGTGATCCTAATACTGGCACTCCCGACCCCGGTGAAGGATATGCTGATTCGTATCCTTTGGAAGAATTTGATATCAACTGTGCTGATCAAATCATGACACGAAAGGCCGCTAACGATTTCGAGGAGACATGGGAAATTGCTGAGAAATCTCCAGAAGCCAGTGACACATTTGCTCTTCCGTACAACGATATTGAAGAAGCTGGTAAAGCAGTCTGCAGGCACCTGGCACTGCCGAACGAAGCTGTAAGCGGGGACGCGATAAAGGAAATCAAAGGTTGCGGTATATTCCGAGGCGGTGTTCCAGTAATGATGAAGGCGAAATTAGTCGCTATCAATGTTGGTGTTACTATGAAACTTGCAGTCAGATCGCCTCGAGAAGACATTGCCCAGCTTTTGTTGTCTGCCATTGGTTAATATAATCAGTGGGTCATGATAAATCCACTGTATTTAAAAATATTTACGCATTTGTTTCAGTTTTATCACACTTTATTCACATTTTGACATAAATGTTCTTACAGCCAAACAAAACTTTTAATGAATTAAATTACATGTCTTGATTATTTTAAGAAATTTAAATTTCTTGCAGTCTAAAATATTTCTTGTATCTTTTTTTTGTTTTATTTATCTTGCTTGCATTATAATATGTAGCTGTTATCCTATTTTACAAAAAAATATTGACCACAAAAAAGCAAAGACTTCCCCACAACAACGAAAACCCGCAGAGTTTTACAGTTTCAACTTGAATGTAATCTTCACAATTGCACAACCATAACTTTCCATACTGATTTCATTTGAATCTTTCGGTAATCTGGGACTTTAGCTTTCAATGTACGGATTCATTAACTCAATTATTTAATAGCAATGTTTAAATGTAGTTGTAAGTTTTGATAATATTTTCATTAGTTGAACCTAAATGTCTTAAGTCTTGAAAAATTGTTTACTTACATTTTACTCCTCTATGAATGGTGAAATAAAAGATTATATCATATAATTTGTTTTTATTTTTCACCTTAACAAGTCAAAAGAAAAAAGGATTAAAGTCATAAAAAAATTAGTATTAATCATATCTAGGCACTGAGGTATCACATCGTTTCGATTAAGAGGTAGAAGCTTAGTTTTAGAGAGTGAATTAGGCGCAATCTTCAGCTTGCCATTCTTATTGCTAACAAATTGATTTTTTATTTTAAATTCAGACTTAAAAATCATATTCTGCATATGCGCATTAAATTTAGACTTTTTAGAAATAAAATTCAGCACACAACTCGTTTGTTCAGGTATGCCTTGTATATAATACAATGCATACAAACCAGTTGTTTGTGAAAAATGGTCTTTTGTTGACATTTCAATGCGGTAGAGACCCCACTTTAAAGTTACTCGAAAGAACTGTGCACCTTTGACAATGGTGTTTTATAGTAAAGTAAAACTTTACAACGTTTCAGAAAGTTTATTTTTTCAGATAAAACGCGTAGTTTCGAAAAATTCCGGATTTGGTTAGCAAAAGACTGAATTTGATTTCCAAAAAGCTGAATTTAAGTTAAAAACAAATATACGCTATGGGTTATCAACTTTTAAAGGGTTCAAGAGAACACCTGCTCTTTTCTGAATAACTACTGCTGGACAAACTTAACAGTACAGTAATTTTAGAGATATTTGGACACCGCTGTTAATAACTACAAATAAAATGTTCTATATTTTACGTTTTTAATAAATTAGTCGCCCATCTTTCACTATTCTCTTACATTTGAAACTGTTATAATAAATGTATTGATTGGCTTACAAACATATTTAACACCTCTTTTATGTCAAGTACATTACAATGGGTCGATTTTAAGAATGTAAACAAAAACAACAAATGGTAACTCGCGAAATAACATGTTGAAAAGTTTATTATTTATAAAGAATTTAATTTAATAAAGGTCTCCACGTGACAAGATTTGTTTATGTGATTTTTTTCTAGGAAATACCATGTCAATTTAAAAGGGACTTACCCATCAATATATTTATTTATTCTAAAAAAATATATTTATCAATATATTTTTTTATACAACATAAATCAGCAAACTTTTTTTCCATTGCACTTAATGACCTAAGGTCTAAAAATTTAGTTTATGTGAAGTATACAATGGAGCAGGGATAGTTAAGTAGTCTGAGTAAGGTAATAATCAAGTTGACTGAGACTCTCCATTCGACTTTATTATTATGCGCGTTTAACTTAAAAACACTTTTCTTATATTAATTAATAATTAAATCACAAAGTCTTTGACAAACGATCAATCGACTGTTATTCACTAAAGCTATAACAAAATAACAAACAAAAAATGAATTTGCATTCTGCAAAACTATCAACATATTAAAGTTACGCTTAGACTTTTAAAAACCAAACACTTAAAACTATGGCACTGATAAATATGAATCTTGTTATAAACATTTCTTTAAGTTTTTAAATAAGTGAGATCATAATCATATTTAAGACATCTTTGAACTTACCGGCAGAACATTTAAGTATAAATCAACTATAAGATTAGTAACGTGTACCTGTGTGTCATCCTCTACTTCATCTGTGTCATTAATGTACTATTTGTAGCAATATATATAATTTTTAAAGCTTGTTGTAAGAGATCAACTTGCTGCACATACGTCTCGACAATCCGTCTGGAACAGGTGAAAGTAATTACAATCTACATCAAAAGACGAAACTTCTTATCAATATTACAGTCATGATAGTATCTTAGAGCCGTTTTAAAAACTAGAGAATTAAATATTAATACTTAAGTACAGCGCTAAATTCTATACTGTGCATTTTTTGGAGTTTTTTTCATCAGAGTGAAAAGAAAATTGATGTAATTATGCTATTCTAATATTTATTTACTAATATAGTACAAATTTTAAAAACGTAAAACTACTAAATAACAATTGGTATTTTACTCATACTTCGGGGTACTGTGCTGTGGTAACAACTTGATAATATACAATTATTTTTTCTAGTAAGTTTGCTGCATCAAGTGCTTGTCTGATGCTTGGCGAAGGCTTAGGATCGTCGATTTCACCTATTTCATGATGTCGTAGTCTTATTGTTGTCGTTATTTAGAGTGCGCGTGATGCTACATAGAGCGACTCATTGTATAGATAAGACGACAACAAGTCAAGTAATTTCAACGTTTTGAGAAATTTGTCTTTAAATCCAGTGTCGTTATAGAGTGTTTACACTGTATTAAAAAATATATTACATATTTCATACTTTTATTTATAAACTAAATAAAGTTGGGTCTCACTTGTATCCGCTGATTCGCTTGTCGCTCGCCACATCGTTGCCCGCTCTCTCCAACAACGCCGCAACAGTTTTGTCGTCTTCGCTCTCCCTTTTGATTATACTAAAAATTTATAACATATTACACATTTATAAATTAAAATTATACATGTATTTGTAGCACGATATTGAGGTGTAAAGCAAGTAATCTAGAATCGTGAGATTATTTTAAGGACGCTTGACGAGGAATGTTTACATTATATTTTCGCACATTTTGTGATAACTTTTTATAACTATAAACAACTGTACGGCTTTGAATACATATACTTCCTTTCTATAAATTTCTCTCACATTAAATTAAAAAAAAAAACTGTTATTCCCATCACTGAAACACCATATCCCTTACAAGATGCGTTACTTACCTTTAATGAGCAGAGGGGATAGACGGAAAAATAGGTTTTTTTATTCGTATCCCCCCCTCCCCTCGTCGTCCTTTCCCTTGTAAGGATAATACAATTAGTAATTTATATGATGTCAAAAGTATGAAAGAAAGCCTTACTTTGTTAAATTGTCCACAACAAGTGACATTCGATGATGAGTTTTGTACGCTATATCAAATATATGTCGTCTATTCTCATCTTTTATATCCTTGCCTCTTAACACAAGGCTGCTGTCATTTCTGTAACATTACCAAGCAATTGTAAATACAACTCAAAATGAATTATAACCGTTTTTGTTGTATTTTGTAAAACTTAATCAATTTATAATTAAATTACGTATAACACGTGCACAATAACGAATAACGCAAGCGCAAAGTAACGCGCAGCTCTTTGACGACGTAGCGATTTAAGCTCCATAAATATATATTTTTTTAAAATACGCTACGAGCTACGCTGCCCATCCCCAGCCATCTTCGCCTCTCTGCCCTCATATGCGTTGCTCACGCACGTAGTTTTGATTGTGGACACCATGCGGCATGTTCTTCTGATTTGTATTGTAAAATTACACAATGTCACCTTTTTGACGTCGCAGCGGGAGTGCGATTCTTGTACGCGGCGTTGTTTGTGCAATGGTGTAACATTTTTGTACATTACACAAGCACACCGTTATGACGTCTTCGCATTCAGGTCTTATGTTATTGCGCATGCGTAGTACGTATTATACTTACATAAATCCATAAACAATATTCAGAGTGGAACTCATGTCGAAAATGAACTTCTTGATAACCAAATGCGCGTTACAATATTCTTTACCCAAGCCGCTGTCGTCATTGGAGGCACTCAGAGTAAGAGGTTCTGTTCCACATTTATCGTTCACCGTATCACTATTGTATACTTCCGTTTGATACGCAATGTCAGTATATGTTTCACTTATTTTATCCAAATTCCCCATAAGTACCTCTTGATTCTTATTTTCATTTAGGTTTAAATCTTCTCTTTTCTTTATGTGTGATATCTTTTTACTAATCATACTACCAATCTTCGCGTCCAATGATTTATTCTCTATTCTCTCCTCAAAAGTTTTAATGGTACCAAAACTTCTAACCACTTTAGGACCGACGTTCGTATCTAAAGCACTTGTGAAAGCATTTTCATGTACAGTTGAATCAAAAACTCGCTTAGAGATTTCTTTGTTTTCTACATTCATATTTATTTGTATGCCGATGTTATTTCCTTCCCCGACACTATTGTCCTTTCTACTGTCATACTTTTCATCCGTATTTAGCGTGGCTCCGTGCGCATTAGAGAGTCTCAACGAATTCAAGTTCCGTCCCGTCGTTCGGATTATACGGCTATTTACGAAATTCTGTTAAAAAGACAAATCACTTGAAATAGTTTCAACACAAATGTTTTTCATAAGTATACATTCAAGCTCGAGAACCAAAGATGTAAGCAGAGATGATAAACTTTCATTTCGCCCATTCAGTTCGTCTACATCCATATGTTGCAAGATTGTTAGTGCTAGAGTTGATTTAACTGTGGGTTCACACTGCCGAAAACATTCACACAAAACATATCGTCATCTCAGTTTTTTCAGAGAGAAAGATAGAAACCTTGTATTGCGACAAACTTATACGTCAGTGGAAACCCACAACTAAATTGTGGTGTTGCATGAACTAATTTATATGTGTAAAAGTGTATTAATGGATGTATTTACTGTTGTTAATAAGGCATGCGAGTGTGTGCGATGCATTCTGAAAATTTCTTTGTCTGTTCAATTGATATTTCTTTCAGGATGTAATGTTAATGTTAAATGTAATGCTTATTACCAAGGTGTCAGATGTCACACACACATCATATGCAATCTGTAAGACTCCCTCGTTCTATATAGAAAATTGTGAACAAGATATGCACTTTCAGGTTTTATTTGTAACAAAGAAAACTTGATAAAGTACAGACTGACGACAAGTATGAGTTTTTCTTCATTGTCATTTGAATTTGCAATACTTACAGTTTGTTTTGATACAGCTTCATTATCGTTCAATTTAGTGAAATTCCCCTTTAAACAATCGATGTCTTCATCAGATCTGTTTTCATCTTGAAAGTTATATAACGTATATTAATAACATGTTTATTAACAATTGAATTCTCTCATTACAAAACATATCTACAGAAAATGACTCATAGTGACTTCATGATAACATTTAAAATTTAATTGGGTACGTGACTTCAGTAAAAAAAGCCTCGGATCACAAAGAATATCAAAAAGCATTAAGTTAAAAATAATGGCACAGGAGTCTCTCATACATTTTGTGTGTTAAAATATATACATGTATGTAATTAATAAGTAACGTCTGGAACAATTTTAATTCCCAAAACCTATTTCAATGTTTTCCTGTACACAGAGCTGCTTCATTCCATACATACATAGTAACATTATTACATACATACATTTCACAAGATCTTTCAAAAGTAATAGATATACTAATACTTACAGCTTTTAAACGACGTTTGACCGACGTCTTTATTGTCATATACTTGAAATGTTTTTACTTGATCCAATTCGTTTTCGATTTGCTCGGGATCCTCAATACTATGATGTAATTTGACCAGCAAATATTCCGTCTCCACCAACATTTCCGAATTAGGTTTGATAGCCTAGAAAAGTAAAGTGCAAGCCAACGTGTTATTTATGGAAACTATTGGTAGGCTTTAGACATAACAGTCACAAGTCAGCAGCATCTTTACAAAACAGCAGGAACAAATAGTAATTGATAAAATTACCTTTATAGATTCCACTAAAATCATTCCACAGCCCACCATCTTTATTAAAATGTCTGCTTTGGACTTGGTTTCGAGTTTACCTGAAAATATAAATGGGTATCTGCCATAACCATCGAAAGAGCGGAAAGGCAATCGGTGGGGATTTGCAAATAATGCAACTCTATCAGCCGTTTCCTGAAACTCTCAAAAATTAGCTCGCATGTCAAATGGCCGATCAAATTGCAAAAAAAATATCATTTTTGTTGCTAGAATTTTTTTATATATAATATGAAATTGAGTTGTCGTTGCGCTTAACTTGAGTGGAGTGTTACTTGAATAAAAAAATCACAAATCTTTTAAAAACCGGACGTTTGTTTATTTACTTATACTTATGCGCTAGTCATTCGATGTCTAAAAGCAATTGAATTTATTCAGAAGAAATTTTAATCTCCTTAACCAATTCTATTTTCTTCTATTGTACTTCTGCTCATTTTGTCATCTTTGATTGAAATAATCAAATCAGTCCGCATTCTGAATCATTCGTTTCGCGCGACCGTGATTCCCGCGTCGAATAGGACGGTACCTGATAGGCGTCCTGCATGAAGATAGTAGTCGTGCATACACTACTTAATGCGTGTAGTCCCTAGCAATTAATTAACCTGATCTTGGCAAACCGTTTTAAGCTTTGACCTCATTGCTGTTACGCAAAGATCTCCCGCATTAGAATAACAGTCGACCTAATCTGGGATTGATGGTTTTCTGCATGTAACATGCGCACTGCTCGTTGCATCTCCACACCTCGAATTTCGTCATTTTACAACGTTATTATCTCACTATTATAATACCGTACAGGGTTAAATTCGAAATTAGTTTATAAATCTTTTAAAATTTACAAAACTCCAAAGTATTGGCTGTAATTCGAAAAAACTAGAAATGAATAATCTGCGAATTATTAAACTTCCAGTATTATTTCAAAGCTTAATATAATTAAAAAATGTGTTAAATGTTTATGACCATTCTCATAAAATTATGTTGCGTTGACTTTTTTTACGTGTATTTAATTCAAAAATCTACTATTTATTACCGCCTTGCAACACGCTTGTCAAATTACTGGGATCAACTGTAAAATGAAAAGTGTAGTGAAAATATGCTTACTCACCACTTTGATTGATTAAGTTATATAAGGCCGACATTTCATAGGCGGCTATTTGAATAGACGTGCAGTCTGCATACAGCTGCGCTACAGCATCGACCGCCTGCGGTATCGTGCAGAAATCGTAATTCACATTTTCATTCTGAAATAAGATTTTTTTTCATAAAATAATTTCTAGTACAAATAGATTTTTAGTTCGGTACTCCTATTGCTCCTAAGGACTAATACATTGTATTTCTTGACCCTTTAATTTCGGCACATATCGTTGCACGAGGGAGAGAAACATATAAAACAGAATGAGAAACAAATACATTGTAATATTAAGTATAAATATTTATTGTTTCGGGAGCTTATTCTCACAATAAATCTTTGTTATACATTTTTAAGAAGTCTCAATTTATGTCACGACTAATTCTATGTCCATTTATAATCAAATCACCCAAATTTGGTTGGAAAAAACATATTTTTTTAGCTTTTACTTGTACTTATATGTAATGTTATAAGCTAAATGTATAATTATAATAAAAGTATGAACTAAAATGCTTATAATTCATAAAATTATTATAATCGTGCCTTAAAGAATAGAAATAAATATATAAAACTCAAATTACCAGTAACAAATCTGACATAAACGTCTCCATAATTTGTGTAAAAGTGCACATGTAATCCTCAGCCCGTAAAATGATGAGACCTGCCATCTGACGATTTTTTAAACGAAACCTTTTCAGTTTTTCATTTACATAAGTCTCTTTTAATTTCGATTTACCAGTCCCACTACAATCATCACTTGATAGATAATTTTGGTCTTCATTATCCACCGACTTGGGCACATGAACTTGGTTTTTAATTATACTTTCTGAATCATTTAAATAATTACTGCTTGTTACATGAGTAAAGTCAAAAGGTACAACTTGGTTTGGTTTCTGCAGAAATAGATTATTGTTTACATCTCTTTCTTCATTGTGTATATCATTAGAACCAGTATAGAACAATGGACCACTCAGTCCTTCCTTGACTTCCTGCAGCAAGTAGCAGACCAAATTATGACCAATGGCACTAGCATATAGGTCTGCGTCATTTGTTACTAAAATCTGTAAAGCACAATGTTTTCTTTTATTTTACTTTTTAACAGCCCGCAGCACAATTTACCAAATTTTTTTTTGTTGTGGTTGTGGACGTAAGTAACTGTTTCCTGTTTAAATAAATCAGAAATTAGATATTTATTAGTATAATTTAGTTGGATCGTTGTTTTAACTCACCAAACTATAACCAAGATTTTTTATTTTTCTGCAGCAGCCTATAATTTGTTGTGACGTAGGTGATGGTGTAGGTTGCTCTGGTTCCAGTACTGAAAATCATAACTAACAGTTTAGGTATGATTTTTTTTTAAATGAATAAATTAGCGTTTGACCATGGTAAGTAGCGATAAGGTCGAAAGATGGTGATGTTTAGTATAATAATATCGAATAATTTTCTAAAAAGATGTTCCGTGTGGTCTCCACATTCAAAACACACGCAAGAAGGACACGACTCAGCTCTTGTGACGTTAAGGCTAGATCGGCTAGCGATATATTGTAATTGTGAACAACCATTACAAATAGAACAGATTTGGTTATTTGTTTCTTATTAACTCAAAAATCACAAAACCGATTTTAAAAAAATCTTCCACCAATACAAAGCTCTTCTAAAACCTTCGCTATATATTATTGTTATATATCTATGAATTTATCTGAGCGAAGCTGGGGCAGTCTGTAGTCTATATATTATTAGTATTGTAGATGTTTGGTCACTACTTACATATATGCTGGGAATGGGTAGAAAATCTCCAGATCAAGTTCTGGGCGGTTATCATAAGTTGTCGGCTCTTGTGATCCCTTTCAGCTAACGCTCGTAACTTCGATAGAACTGCGTAAGGTATTACCAAACGATACCTTTTATCTGAGATACGAAAATAGTGTCTTAATATACCAAAAAAACATCGTCTGTTTTCGAACATTGTTCGAGAAAGAGATTCCACTATGTTGCACTGGTTTTTACACCTTTTACACAAAAAGTAACACCTCAGTAAAGCTAAGTTAATATGAGACTGACAAACCATGAGCGACGAAGGATAATACCCGCGTAGATATACACCTTAGCAAAGCACTTTATTGTAACTTTATTCTATTTTTTTCCCGCGTAACGTCGTGACAAAAGATGTCCGGTCTTTTTACGATAGGCTCGTAGTCCCAGGTCTTCATTTAGCACTCTTTTTAACGTGGTTCTACTTATCCCCATCTGAAGAGCTAATATTTTTTGTTTACGAGCAGGATTTCGCTTTAATGATTGCTGGTGTCCTAACCGTGCGAGGTCGGCCGGTCTTACGATCTTCGAAGCTTGAATCTTGAGTGTATCGTTTGATAGCGCGATAAACAAACCTTAGTGTTATGCGCGTAACCACAGCGGTGCAACGGGATAACCGCGACTCTTCTTTCTTCGACCACTCCATATTTGGTAATGAATGAAAATAATTTTTTTGCTATATTCGAAAAGCGCAAATATTTCACTTATAAAATTAGCCGAAGTATATTTGGCCGGTATTCGCCAGTTTAAAAAAAAGGTTCTGACAGAACTTATGACCCGACTAGGTATATGCTTGAGTTAGACTCTTTTAGATTCATCATATTCCTACAATATATTATCAAAGTATCTTATAACGTTTTATTAGTTTACACTTCAAAACTTCTTTCGTAAAAAACTCAAAATACTATCAAGATTTTTTATAAGAGTCAAGTCCAAGAGTCTTTAATGATATGATAATTTACAGATTAAAATGACGTTCACTCTTTAATAAACTTTATAAAATACCTAAGAGGCGTTATTTAACCTTAAACAAAATTTTAGACAATATGCACATGGGACATGGTAGCCCATGCCCATAGAGGCACATGATAAATTACAAAACAGAGAGTGAGAGAGAACAGAAAAGATGGTCCAGGAAATGCCTTTCAATAAAATAATATAATATACACACCTTGAAGCACCCTGTTGTCAATGAACTGAAAATCGTTGAGCAAGACATTTAAGTCCACTACAATGAACCTGTTATCTTTTGTTTCATGTTTCATGATTGCCCTAGTCTTCCTCACTGGCTTTCTAACACCACTCATCAGCTGCTGTTAAAATATTTCATTTCATCAATTTACATCTCTTAAATATAACTACAAATTTACAAACAAGCCTTCCAATTATATTTATCTGTATAGATAAATCACAAGTGGGTTGCTGAGCTAAGTCTGGGGCCAACACTGTTAAATGGTAAAAACCAAATTAGGTTGGACTCTTTTGTACATATAATCTAAGTCCTGATCAAATTATGGATGAGATGACATTTCTTATACTGCACTGTATCTTAGATCAGTAATAAAAAAATTCAGTATGTAGTAATAAAAAAAAACTAGAAAATAATAATTAATATTACGAACCATGTTCCATCCAAAGGGCTTTATACATGTATCATCAAATCCATTATCAGTTGATCCATCTCCAATTTGTGAAGCAGATCGAAAGACAAACCACTTCTGATTATGTTCGTCAATGAAATTGTCACATTTATTGCCATCTGAATTTCAATAAAATTAAAAATCAATAATATTATTAATTAACAAAGATCATAAAATTTTAAAATGATGTCTGTTTTTATTGAACAACCATCTAGCAATCATAATCACACACAATGATCAGTTGAGAGTTCTGACTTTCTCAAGGGCATTGATTGAAGTACTGATATTTAAAAAAGCTCTATCATTCACTACCACATTTATAGTACTACCTAGCTATCACACAATTCAGGGCATTGTGGTCCCAAAGTTCTAATACCTAACTTGTGAGATATATAAAAACCATATCTGTTGGGTTGTTATAGAAACTCCACACTCCTAATTCACCATTATGGTTATTACTCTTACAAATGCAAAAGATAGATATTGTATTTTTTTGGATAAGGGGCCAAGCAAACATATTGCCTAAAGTAAGTAATCACCTGCTCCCATGAACACCCATGATACCAAAGGAACTGCAGAATGTTGCCAACCTGTTAGGATGGTTGTCATCTCTTCTTTAAGGACCCTTAGACCTAATTTATTACAACTATTCCACAATCTGTACATCTTTATGATACACTTTACAAAAAAAAATATCAAGCCTTTAGATTTCCACTTCAACATAGTAATTTAAATTAAAAAAAAAACTATTTTTGAAAAGTATAAGATATCAGCAATAGCCCTGACTTGGCACTCACCAATCCCTGAAATATAGCATGCATTGTCTGTGGAGATCATCATAATTGTCATATCATCATCATATATGCATCTTATATAGCATATTCTTGTAGCCTTTGGCTATGAAAGGAACATGCTGCATAACAATATGGTAATGACTACTACAATAATTCTTTTCCTATTCTAAGATGGGCGCTAAGTGAGGTTGAATAACTACCCCACCATCGGGATATCAGATGGCAGTTGGTTATATAAAAATTATTACTGTACACAAATTCCAGGTACAAATTCAAAATGACGTTTGATAAAATTGAAAAAATCTCGTAGTTACCTGTCAGTACATTACTTGAATGACCCTGAAGATGTATATCTTTTATTTTATTTGTTATTGAGGATAGTGCTGAGTCTGAATTAAAATCTTCATTTTGGCTATCTTGAGATGAATGGAACTTAAAAAGAGGGTTCCATGTTATTTTTTTATACCCAGGTTCATCATGTATTTTAAAAGATTTTTCTCTCACTTTGATATTCAAATTATTAGGATTATAGCTGCTTTCGTAATTGAAAAAGGGTGAAGTAATGGATCCTTGGGTTTGTACTAATGTTTTCTTCCTTTCCTTTTTCTTCAATGCTTGAACAAACATTTTTCTGTTTTCTTTTGTTGAAAAAGAAGTAGGTGTATGAAATTGCGAATTTGATGGTGAAAGGAAAGTGTTTGCTATGAACGTTTGTGAGTGTTGATTATCCTGTTTGTACCATTTGTTACAGTTTGCCTGAGGATGCCAGTGCAAAACTCGATGATCGATGAAGCTAGCGACATCGTTTTCAGGTTGATTATTTGGTTCAGTATCACTGTTTGAGTTTAATTTAATTTGAGGTGTTGTACACAAATCTCTACTTTTATTTGAATTCAATAATGGATTCTGTAACAAAATTGTTTCAATGACACATGCATATGGATTTATCTTGAAATTAATAATAAATCTTCAAGTTTACGAAGAATTCTTATGCCTACCTCCGTAGGGGCCTTAGCCCATTTAGATTCTCCATTGCGAACATTAAAATAATAAAATTTATTAGGGAATCTATATGATCGACACAAAATCCAATCTTTAGTATTCTCTTCAGTACTCATATTAAGTTTTACTGGAATTCATCTCTCTTGTTATACATATATAGAAAAATCATAATTTCTTTGCTATCCGCTTTTTACGCTTGCAATAAAAATATATTTTTTTATACCCCGCGTAAACCAAATAAACTTCACTTTTGACTATTGTACTCAAATTGTCAAATATAGATATATAATAAGCTTAACTATGTAATTAGGTACGTAAAAGTTACATCTTCCGACATACGAGACATCGAGAAAAACAATGCCACTACCAACTTAACGGGCTAAATATAAATAGTACGAAAAGTAGTAATACAAGTGGAGGCTGTAATGCTGTAAACTTTATAACAGGGTAGTTGAAAGTGGTAAAATTTAATGGTAGTTTACGGTCTAAGCATGTAAAGCATAGAGAAATAAAATTGCGATTTTACTGCTTGCTCGCTCTTCGCAACCAACATCAATTACTGCTCTCCAGAATGCATCTTCTGAGTAAGTACACAACCGTAAACAGTAGCACCTAATATTAAAATGTTGTTGAGATATGTAAAAGTATTTTTTATTACTTAAATTCATAAATATTTTTGAGGTCATGATCACATAATATTGGTGAATACTTATTGTGAAAATTATTTTTGTTTGAAATTTCTTTGACAACTTTGTACATAATGTGCAAAATATTGCAAATCACGACAAAAGTTTTACACAATACCAAAGAGGATGTAAAAGAAGAGTCGGGATACCATTGATTATTGACGAACACGACATTATTATTTTCTCCTTATCTGCTTATCCTTAGGCATGCAGAATAAAAGTTTCTGCCTTTTTATTATATATATTGTATTTATTATCATCTATTTTATAGTATTTATTTCTTAACCTTTTGCTGACATTGCAACCAAACATGTCCCTATCAAACATGTTTGTATTGCACATTTTGACGCCATTCGAGTCGCCATTACAGGTTAACGAGTTTTGGTTACGAAATATCGATATTTTTATAAATTTCTAAATAAAGTATGTCCATGTTGTTATTTTACGGAAATATTAATTATAAAATAGACAATAAGCCACAATATAAATGTGTTTCTTAAAAATCGTCACTTGATTATAGGGTATTACCCTATTCCATGTTAAAACAACTTTACATTTTGAGCTCACTGTATTCATAAGTATTCATAATTGGATAATAACAATTCCAAATGCCTATCAATTCAGATTACATTTGTCGAACAAAAATTATCGGTAGCTTATATTATGAATCAGCAGCAAAAATAAAATTACTGAAGTCAACATTTTAAAAATAACAGCACCATAATTATTATAGAATATAGTCATCCACTTTGGTGAAGAACTTCTGTCAATTTGACATACATCTTTTATTCGAAGTAAACCCTCTTTTATTAGATATTCTTTGCTTGTTTGTCTTGTTATCAGCCAGAAAACTTCTTGCATTTTATTATGTTGCTAAATTCTAAATATAAACTTTTATAGCTAATCCAATTCCTTTTCTAGTATTCTCGTACTATGATCACCCTTTGGACAATTTTTCTGAAGCTTACGTCATGTGGTCACATTTAAGATTAGGTGGCATACACTAGCTGTTTTTTCTTATTTTTTTAATTATAATGCCATCCTTTTTACAATATTTGACTTATGTGAATGTTGATGTGCTGTCAATGTAATGTTTTGGCGAAATCAAAAATATAAAAGAAATTGAATTGTCAATGTCACTGTTGGAACCCTTTTACTGGTATTTTTGTATGAGTATAACTTATGTACATTATAAAATATCATTGACTATCACTAAAACTGTAAGTGCCATATAACAATCTGTATTATACTGAGGTATAATACCCTAACCAACCATTACCATAGCATTATTATTTCAATGTTAATAAAAAATGAATCTTACCATAATATACCAAAATATTTGTACTTGGTACAACGAGATTACAGATGTGAGGCTTTCATTTATTCAAAAAAGTGTATGTGTCTTATGTGATGATATGAAGAAGTTAGTGATACAGAATCAAGTAAGATATTAAAAAGAAGGAAAGTTATAGCTATTAAAGAACACATACCGACAATTAACCTCAATTCTATAAAACCACCTTAAAAGTTTTTAATATAAAAATCCACTTTTATAACGAATACTTACAATACATTACCATAGACCACCATAGGTGGTATCATTTAAAAGCACACACAAATATATATGTATTACAGTTTATTTATATATATGAATATATTTTTTATCTATACAGTGCTATACAGTATAGACTGCGGTCATACTGAGCAGACCCCTCATAACAAAGGCAAAGGGCAAAGGGCAGATGATGATTTTTTGTTATCTCAGCTGATATAAGAAAATGTTGTACATAGATCCATTTTTATTTGAACTGCCCGCCAAACTCCCTTCTCTCGTACCGCCTTAGAATTAATTTATGTTGTGCTACCTTATTAGCTGTATTATTTATTGTAGGTACTAATTGCTGTATGGATTATACCCGGGTCGATCCCTTTAATGAAAGCACATTGAGCTTGATTACAATGGGCGACAGCAACGGAAGCATGAAGCCAACGGTCCCGGCATGCAGCATGCATCGGTGAGACCTGTACTTGATGATATTTTTGTGCGCTTTAGTTTTAATTTGCGATAAAAGATAATCATTTAAATCATAGGGTGTAACGGATTATAATTTATTATGCACTTTAGTGCATGAAATGCTTAAGGTATCTAACGTATTTACTTTGACAAGACATAGATATGCCATCGCGGACTTTTTTGTAGACCTCATAAGGTTTAGCCGGTGTTCGCAATCGCACTAAGAAATATTTTTACGTCACAATCTTTGAAATTCTCCGATTTTCTCTTCTATATATTCATATATTATACATTAACCTTCTTCTTGAATCACTCAGTCTATTAATGAACCGCATTCAGATCCTTTACGTAATTTGAAAGATGTAAGAGACAGATCTAAATTACCTTGAATATATCTATACATAGTTATCAGGTCTCACGAATAACAATACTCATAGTGCTGCTCGGGTCGTGAGAGCAAAATTGAACTACAAAACTACATCCACCTCAAATTTACTAATTGAAATTTTACCCTCTTCCTGTCGAAGGATTGGTCTAATATTTGGTGCACACCTTTCGTTCTGATGGCAATACAATTTAATACATTCAGTATCATTGTTTATCCAAGATGGCCGCCACCACAAAATGGCTGATTACATATTTTTTCACACCTTTCTCAATATGGGTATTAATTGAAAGAGCTTGACTATAGTAGAATAGAGTACAGATCTCTTTCCCAACAGACTAAAAATAATGCTCTTGTACGTCAGAGACGTGTCGCCGGTGCCGCATAGCCTCATAGGACAGATTACCGTAAGAGTTTTGATGTTGCCAATAAATAATTTCTTAATTTATTTGAATACATGTAACAATAACGGCGGACCACAACAGAGAAAAAAAAAATAAGCACAATATGTAATCGTGGTACTTTATTCAAAAAAGTGTAAAGCTATTTATGAGCAAATATGTTCTTTTTAATTTCGCTTACAATAGGAACAATCACAGCTATAAACTAACTACCCACTTATTATTAATAAAATTGCCGCACAGCGAATATACTAAGAACAATATAATGAGTCTAGTTTAGTCTAGTCATCAACAGTAGTCATAATAGTAAGTATATACTATGGGATGTCTTTTGTTAACTATGAGTTAAAGGTTTTTCTAGAGACTACTAATCAAAAATGCTAATTTTAAACTTTATTTACAATTCACAAGACGAGAAATGTGAAATTTCCTGTGATCTTATATTCTTATAGGTGACTTACGGGGTGTGATTCCGTATAGCACTATTTTAATGTAATATCTACATACATGTATCACAGTGCACAACTTTGCATTGTATTATAAGAACGATAAAGGAAATATTATTAACCAATACAGTTTTTCATAAATCCAATGCCAATTGCCAACGAATGCAAGCAAGGTCTATCTAAACCATACGATCAATATAAAATATCGTAAAATTAACAGATGTCTAAAAATTAACATATACACAATGATGTTTTACACTATACATATATTAAACTAATAAATCACCGGTCAAAGTGTTGTAACATTCACACATGCCAAATGGCGTAAATAAAATAATGAGAAAAAAGATGACAGCTAGTGTTTGTCAATTAAGCGTAAATATAAACACATGACGCAAGCTATAGAAAAGTGTGCTATTAGCTCACTTTTTGAGTGCTCACTTTTCGACCGGTAATGACATATCTGTTACTTTTTGTGTGTCATCACATATATACAACATATACATCAACTGTATTTATTTAGATTACTATATATGTCATTGTCTTTAGTTCTTAAAAGTCTGCAAGTATTTATTTGGTAACAGCGATAAAAAAAACTTCTTACTCAGTCTTAAATTTCTTTCAGAAATTTTTATTTTAATTACGTAAAACTCAATTAATTCCAATATACGTCTTTTTTAATTATTAGCTTGGCAATTTAATAAATGATTCCTTTTCATACGCAAATAATTTTTTTGTCGCTATTGTCTTATTTTTATTTTTTAATTGTATTATACAGGGAATAAATTTTTTTATAATTTTAAGATCGTACATTTGTCTAGTTATAAGGAAGCAGCCGAGTAGTAGGGTTATAACAAAAATAACAACCGACAATGGCGGCAGTACCACTACCATAAAGTAAATTGTCCATTTTATTACCATGGGTAGACCTTCTTGACTCTGAAATTAAGATAAAATTATATATATTGATCACGTGTAGTTTCAAAAAAGCTGTATTTAGTTAAGTTACCATAATATTTAACTATAAAATCACACTTTTTAAAATTAAGCATTTGTTTGGACAAACGTTGTTGATGAATACATTTTTTTCATCATATAAAAGGGGATATTATTAGCAAATTAAAGCCAACGGCATTTCTTCGGAAGCAATAAAGTTCATAAAGTAATTAAAATGGTTAACCAATAAAAACATTCTGCCCGCGTTAAGGACGTAACAAGTAATCATCAAAGCATTTTCTGACATCTACTGATGGGCCTAGGTCCAACTGTATCTACATACATTGTAATTACACCTCCTACAAAGATTAACATAAAGATCTAACAGTATGGGAGTACTAGCAATGGCTAGGTCGTTAAAGCATATCGTGTTGTTTTCACCTACGCTGCGTCATTTAGTTTATGACCGCCATTTTAGAAAATTTTGACCCATTTGGCAATCAGTTGTACCGAGCCTGATCACTGCCGCAAGTTTGGCAACTCTAAAAGCACTGTCGGTGACCTTAGTTCTGCCATGAATTAAATCACTTCTTAATCACGTAGAGAAACAGACCATTACCTTTTAAATAAACGAATAAAAATGGCAATGTGGTCTTTACTCAATCTTATGGTTTTGTACTTAAAAAGTAAAATTAGGTTAGCTTTGCGTTAATCTGTAAACGATATCTGTCTCGTGGGCTGATCGGCCATCGCATTATTAGTTGTTTTTTATTTTATTTCGGAGCTTAACTTACATATTCCGCCCAAAATAAGGGTATAACATGATTGGAGAATCTTTTGTATTCCGCCGAGAAGAGCGAGAGATCGTGCATGCGCAGGTTGCTCTGCATCCGGGCCACCGCACGGAATGGAACGCCAGTTATCTGGAACATAAATTGGTCATTAAAAATAAGAAAGCTCCTACGATAGGCGTACATCAGTTCTGGATCTATCTCTGTTATCAAGGTTCAGAATTAAATACCGCGTATGGCAACAACAAAGAATAGTGGAGTAGCGGAGTCTACTGCCTGGACCCATAGTATCCTAGGGGCACATTTTATCGCTCCCGATTATTTTTGAAGTTGATGTAAGTACGTACAGGTTCAACAATAACATAAGAGTTATGCTTCTCTCGGTCAGGCTTCAGTCCCGTGACGTAGTGGTCCGTTGGGGGCGAGCCAGTGTAGAAGTGCGGGTAGGAAACGACTACAGGAAAATCTGTAACGATAATGAATAAAGTTTAAATATGCGTTTACTTGTTAAAAACCAAAAACGTCACAAGTGAAAACTCAAAACATGTGGGAAGGCGCGACAAGAGTTCAAAAATAAATAAATAATAAACAAAAATAAACCCTCGCATTTTAACAATAAAATAAAAAATGAATACAAGAGAAATAAATGAAAAAAGTTAGTCGAAACTGTTCCAAAAACAAATAAGCACGTTGCTGACTCACGATGAGCATGTTGTTCACGCGAACCTATAAGGTTTTCCCCTACCGAATATCGTCTAACGCAGCTAAAGAAGTTTTCCATGCCAATTTATGTTTGATGGAAAAAAACGCCTGCTCCTGTAATTATCCTGACGCTTTAGCGAAATGACGCTATAATTGTCGTTGTAAAAATATAGTGAGGCATGTATTTTATGTTTATAATATTCTAAAGAAAAGCGATTATTGCCGAGGAGGGTTGGCGTCAGGCAGGCGGCGGCTGTAAGAACTGTAGCCAAAAATCTTACAGTATGGACTACGGTCATACTCCGAGATCACATAAGTGATGAAAGGCGATATTTAGAAAGGAAGAAGTAGCGAGAGATGTGGTTTGTAAAATGGAAACCCGTAATATCGGCCTACTACTCTGGGTTACTGGCGTGATTGCACATTTATTTCTTACTAAAGTAGCACTTTGAGGCGTCGCTTAGGCCGGCGGGTAGGCTGGGCACTGTGTCGTAGCAGTCGGTGCCGTTCCGCACGCGCTCGAACACCAACTCCGACAGATTGTATCTGTATACCGGAACCTTATCCAGAGACATCTCGCCTACGAACAAGATCAAATTTAATAAAATAACTCGTCACATTATGTAGGTACATCTTAGACAAAGATCCGTTTTATTTATGATATTTAATTGCAATGGTCGAAACCGTGTTAATTATTAAAAAATCAGCTATTCTTATAATTTTTTTTCCATAGTTCTTATAACGGGGCAAACAAACGACTGATCGCATTTAAAATAGGGTTAGTACTCTTTGTACCCTCTCTTACTAAATTATTATTTAACTTTCTTAAACACCGTTCAAGACAGACCATCCTACAAGGCTATTGGATTGTCAATAATGGAATGGATACGAATTCGTTTCATTCTTTTGACTTTGCCCAACCCCAAGCTGTAATGTAAAGAGTAAGTTCTGGACAATACCACATAGACATGTGTTGTAAGAAAACGTAAATGGTTAACTAACTTTCAAAATATAAAGGCATAAGTTTGCAAACAGTCTTCCTCCAATACATCAGGACGTCTTGTTTGGTTATATGCTGATGGTACATTACGCCTTCCGTTGAACCAAATATACGATCTGGACATGTCTACAAAATAAAAAAATATGTTGTTAACAATTTAATAGATTTCAGTTTAGACGGGAAAATTGAAATTAACACGTAATCTGTATGTCTGTTAGGGTTTTTTCGTGTCTAACTCGGGTATTATGTATAATGCCCTCTCATCTTGGCCACCATTCGTGATGGCCGAGCGAGCCTTATGCACACCGAGCAATCGTCGCTTTGACTGTCTACTAGCTACTGCTACTTTATGCTGTTAGCGTTTTTAATTTGTGAGACTTACATCGGGATCGTATCCAGGTAACTGCGGCTGTCCTCGGAACCGATTGATTTGAAAGAAACTGTCGTGCCCTCGTTCCGGACCAATCTTCACGGTCACTTCGTCTGTGAAGTCACTATACACCTACACACCATTTAAAGTTTAATGAATTAATGGATAATGATCATTTTATTTTTAACAACGTTTTCGTACTCTCAGAGTTTACTAATGCGTGAAGTATTAACTTCACTCTGTAAAAAGTTAGTATAGAATAAATTTATACCAAGTTTATTGCCACATTAGACAAAGCACATAATGCTTTAATACTAAATTAAATTTAGGCCAAAGGTGTCTATTAATATTTATATAACATAATTCCCAGAGAAATAAGCGTACAAAACTTATTCTTAAAAGTCTTACAAATTTATTGTGATATCCTTGTTTTGAAAAAACATATAGATGGCGCTGTTATCTAGGAGACTGATAGTTGTAGCAATATGTGGACCTAGATTCAATTCTGCCTTGGATACATACTATCTCATTTGGGATCTATCATCGATAGGGTTAAAAGTGATTTGAAGGGCGATTGAATTCTATATTGAATATGATAATACTTGTGGCCGACCCGTTGGTAGAATAAATTATTGAAGGTTCACATTTATCTTGTTGTTTTCGATCGTGTTAGCTAATTGTAAAAGTAAACGCTCTATTTGGTAATTAACAACATTAATACGAGACTCGGAAAATCATTGAGTAAGCTAAAATGTGTGTAAATTTTAACTCGTGAGCTGGATTTAACTTGAACTTATATCGGAGCCTGGGGGACCTTGATACGATTTTAACGTTTATAAAGCCAAAATTTTTAATTTGGGCTTGCGAAATGTCGTTCTGAGTGATACACTCAATAATTTCCTTAAGGCCAAAGTAATTGCTCAAGTTAAGACGCAGCCCTCGATGTACAATAATAATCTCTTGACGCGAAGCCAAAATTCTTTACAACTTATGATATTATCTTTACGTACATACGTATCGTTTTTTCCAAATCAAGATGACAAGTTTGTAAACAAAAGGCCCATTTACAGTAAAATTCATGAATTCCAAACAATCACTAACACACACAAACTATTTCTCAGATAACCTTATAACATTAGCTATCCATATTATTCAATTTAACTGCACTTTAACACACGATTTCCACCAAATAAGAACATTTCCGATGAGAGTATAAAAAGTGCCATGTATGATAAATGGCGTTTGTTTGTATACAAAATTTCCATCTCGATTTGGTCCAAACTATACAATAATTGTCAACGGTTTTGTGTTGTCGCACACACAGACAGGCAGAGTCGATAACGGAATTGTTTTATAATAGTTGGGTATGTATCGATTTAATTGTTATTACAGAAAATTATAAAAATTCATAAAATACCCTTATTAAAAAGCCCATATTATCCACAGGCACTAAGGTAGGGATAATGTTTTTTGAGATCGCCAGTACAGGATCTTTGTAGTCCCACAAATATTCATACAAAGTTCTGTTGACGAAGAATTCGCTGCCGTGCGCATTCACTAGAAGCCGGAACGCCGTACGTACGAAGTAGTTGGAGTCGTGTAGGAAGGAAGCCATGCCCTGTAAATGATAAGAGGATTACTATATGATATATTTTTAACAAGGCAACAATTAAACGAAACGTTTTGACTTGAATTTGAAGCTTGTTAATTTTTATATTTATGTCAACAACGCGTAATATAATTTTCTGTTTGGGTTTGCATTTTATAAGAAATATATAAAATGAAGTGCTTGAGTATCTAAGAAGTACCTACTTTGTTGATAATTTATTTTACTTGGTATGCAAATTTTGATAGGCCTTGGATAGACCTATATTTTCAGTCAACTCATTTCTAAAGATGAAGCAACGCTTTTACTTTTACTTTTGCTGTTACAATATTTCATAATTAATGGAAATTATAGTGATTTTATTCTCAAAACGAGATTTTGAGAGATAACTGAATGACATTACGAGAGATAGATATAGCTTCGTCCACGCGAGATTAACTTGACACTTTTGTTGAAGCGCAGATAAGCACGATTTGTATGAGCGTGTCTATCTCAGTAAGCGACACACCAGGAGCTATTTTTATGTTAATTCATAACTTCAAAATTGTTATTGGCTGTTTGTTTTATGAGAAACTGTTGTCTTATTTACATAGCAACACAATTATAAAAAGATAATGATGCGTTATTGTCACAAGGGAATAACGATTAATTTCCGATTGCTGTAACTATCTATTGCATAAATTGTTTTGTTGAGCCCTGACATACAGGGGTCACGAACTAAAGGTAAGCGGCACTCGGCGTTTGCAACGACCGATTGTGTTTATGAGAAACTATTACAAACAACTTCTCATGCATTACAGTTCGTGATAACAAGGACACAATATCAGCGATCTCGGGTTATTGTACAAAACGAAAAAGTAAGCATACAATTTATCCGTTAAGTGACCACCAAAAGCTATAAAAACCAACATATCAAAAGATATATAATTCAATCCGATCACCGACCAGTAATATTAAGACTATGGTCATCTGCACCAGCCTCGCCTCAAACCAAGACTATCGTGGACTGGCACAAGCTCAGTGCTAAGCTCCAAAACATTAACTCGCCGCAATTAGATTCCATTCTCCATTCAAACAGTTAACGAACAAGATATGGGCATTGCAATCGGAACTCTCACAATTCATGTCCAAAGGACTGCTCGAGGCAGATTCCAGTGATGGATAACCATCGCTGGGAGCTGCCTCCGGACTCTAGGGACTTACTGAGACGTAAGAATGCGGCCACCCGAGCTTATGATATATATCCCACCGAATCGCACCGAAAGCGGCTACGTTAACTACAGCGTGAATCGACAGCACGCATAGCCGCCCTCAGGAACGGTGGGTCACTACAACACTCAATAACTTAGAGCTATCCCATTTAGCGTTCTGGCGGCTTCCCAAATCGTTTAAAGGCCACACGTACACCACGATGGCGCCGCTCTTACGCCCGAGCATGACCCCAGCCATGCTGGACGAATATAAAGCTATTCCAGTAGCCTACCGGTCGACCCTGCCCACCTCCGAATGGTGGACAGTGAGCGAGTGATTTGCCGATGACACCTGCATTTTCACGTCGCGCCTTCAACCTTACGCTATATGTCGATGCCTCCAGACCGCAGCCACCACTCTCGGTGAGTGGTTCCGGAAATGTAGGATCGAAATAAATCCAACGAAAAGCGCGACCCTTTTCTTTTCGCAACCTGAACAACACCAAAAGTTGGCGTCGCGTCCTTATTTTGGTTCCGCCACCGGTCACCCCAATCCATTAGTCGTAGGTGCCGCCACCTACAAACCATTCGCGCTCGGTACGTTGCGCCGCGACTATAGACGACCTAGGCACGTACTCAACTATCGAGACGATGCAATAACCATCGCACAGGCCAGGATAAAACAACTTCGCAGCCAAGTCACACATCGTTCTCGCCGGCGAGAACGGCCATCTTACTTTAGATACGGCCACATAGCTGACAGGGTTTTCTCCCCTATTAATGATAGAAGCGTTACTGGAGTTTTTTCCGCCACTTCTTCTCCCAGCGCTAACGCTTTCCGAAGTGGTAATAATGTTAGCTCTAGTAATTCATGTTATCCGATAATAGCTACCGATCGAGCAGAGGCTCGGCCCTCTCAGGCACCCTCGAGTCGGAACGCTAATAGTGACAGCCCAAGCCGAGGTTCCCTGTCTGGGGCTCTTGAGCTGAGTCACTCCATGGGGCGTCCGCTGAAGTTACCTAAGAGCTCGGCGGCCTCCCAATCCGGTTATAATAATAAAGTAACGGCCCGAGCCGAGGCTCCCTCTAAGGAGGGAGCCCTCCAGCTTAGTTATTCTTAAAGAGGCTTAGGCTAAGCGCATTCTGCGACCTGCCGGTGTAGCTGTAAATGCCTCCTCTAGGCAAACAGTGACAAAAAAAAATATTATTTGCATCAACTTTAAGGTTAACTTTAACCTATACTGGGGTTCGTGCAGCTGTCGAAATTAAACCATATTTGACTAAGTTTAATTTAACTTATTAAACTATTATTTAAACAAGTGGAATAATGAACACATGGAGGAGAAACGGAGTAAGCTAAAATGTATGTAGGCCCCGAAGTTATCGTTTTGTGTATTAGAAAAAAGAAGCAGCTAGAAGAAGAGGAGGTAAAAAGGGATCGAGAAAGGTATGCTCGATTGCCAATACTGATACTTAACGTTAACAAAATCAAGGTAAATAGCAACATTGTCTTACCAAAACAGCTAAATTTGGAACAATGATGGTGGCATTCAAGTCGTAAGTGTTTTCATCCGGTAAATAGATGAGTGACCTCTTAGCGGTGTAGGTTAGAGTGTTGTTTTCGTTAAACCTAATGTTGTAGTGCTGAAGCTTTTCTCTGTAATAAAAAGACGACAATTTTGATCAATTAGCGGAAAGTCTTCTGATTCGAAACAAACTGATTAAGAGTAAATTTCCATTGAAGTGATTTATACTAAAATAAATTAACACACGTATGTAAAACTTATTAATATAAGTATTTTTGTTTTTATTACGGCCGGCCGCCTGTCTTACGCCAACCCTCCTCGGGCATGGATATGACATTTTAATACATTATTCTCTTAACCATTCCCAACCAAGCTCAAACTTCATTGGAAATGGTTAACGACAATAGTGGAATGGCGGATACAAGCCCACGACCATGTTGTGCATGTTTCGCAATCCGTATACTTAACCATTAAGCTATTGGAGTTTCAAATAAGTGTATGATACGGCAAAATAGATTTGTACCCTCGTCTGTTATTTGACCACAACATAAATCTAGATTATATGTAAGCTTTTAGCTTATAATCTGGGTACAACACTGTCAAAACGTAACAAACCAAATTAGGTTGCACCCTTGCGTAACTCTTTCTGGGGTTCAAGTTTATGTGGACGTAAAATCGAACTTGTGTCTAATACATTCTCTTGTACGTCAAACTTAATGACTTGTGATTTATCACTGTACATATGAAACAACATACATATAACTAATAACTTTAAAGTGTCTATTGACTTCTGTACGTTGTGACCCGAAAATTGTATACGGTTGACGCAATCATCGTTTGGTCGATCGAACGATCAATTCAATAACTTGTATTTTCCGTGCCTATAAATCCGCAGTATCTCTTGAATGATGCCTTCGCTATACAGACACGCAATAACTCAAAACGCAAGAATAATTTAACAGAATCTTGATGACGTCATTGAAATCAGGTCTCATGTTATATTGATCATGTTTTACATAAAGTAATGTTAATAATTTTTTATACTTACAAATAAACAATAGGACCAATTTCTTGTAAATTCAATTTCTTGTCAATTCCCTGCATAAATCGCTCGTGGTTGGTCACATTGAATACGTAAGCCCGCATTTTGACCTCATCTGGTGGGTTTGCCCACCATTCGTATGGTGGAAGACCTGGAATAAATTATATTCAACAGGTGAATATTCTGTAATATAAAGTTACCTACACATAAAAGCACTCACACCCGTGATTCAGGTGGGTAATAATCCCTGGTTTGTTGTATAACATAAGCCAGCAAATGAGAAGCTAGCCCTGATATTATTTGACCAAAGATAAAATTCATGGAAATTGGGAAAATAAAACATTGTCCTATGGGTAGCGGTCACTTGATATTAGGTGAACCGTTTGCTCGTTGCTTCTTCGATAGAAAAATCAAACAAACCTGGTCTCATATTCAACTTTTCCCACAGCATAAAATCCAACGGAGAGAATAGGAAGCCGCTGATTGATATTATGATGAGCAGCACGCCCCACACCGTTTGAATGACCGAATCTGTAATGGATAAACAATATTTATATTTACACGTTTTTTTCTTTTATATTGAAGATATATATTTATATATGACGAGCGCTGCGCTCCAGCTTTACTTGTGTAAATAAACAAAAAAATGACCCTAGGTTACTGCTAATAGAAGTACGTTTTAACAGGTACCTTAGAGAAAAGAAGGGATAGGCTGATACTAATCCTCCGATCTGATCATCAGTCATTATAAAAAATATAACGTTTTTTTTTAAATTCCGTTTCACTATTTTTATGCAACGTGTTTTATTTCCATATTGTTCAGTGAAATAATTGTTGTATAATGCAGGATGTTTGTAACGAAAATAAGTACACTTAATTAAAACATGACTAATTACGCCGCCAGATGGTATTACAAGATATGATAATTGCTAATAATTTAATACCATATCTTTGTAAGTTTATGAAGTAAGTATTAAAAAGTGAGTTAAAATTAATATAATTCTTTACTAACTAAACTAAACGTTTTTTTCCATATACTTGATGACTACTATTAGCATAGTTTAAAAGAATAGTGTCTATGAAATGTTATTGCTACAACATTTTATTATTGAAATCCAAGGGTGTCAAGGCTCATATCGCACTAAGTATATTGTATAAAACTAAGTATTTTGCTTTACATAAGAATCCGTCGCCTACAAGTTCGATCCGATAAATTTGTTTAATTTACCGGACCGGATAGTAACGACCGAAGATGAGATACCCCTGGAAACCCTCGGGCTTAGTTACCTAATCCTTGAGAGGCTTAGGCTAAACACGTCCAGTGCCAAACCTCAAGTTGACGTCATTGTAAATGCCTCCTTGTGGCAAACATAGACATGTGATTCACGGAAACAGACGTAATACGATAAAGCTTTTTCATCTCTTATAACTTGTAGCCAGTTAAACTTGTTATAAAAAATAATATGCTAGATTACTTTTAAATACACGTATTCTAATGGGATGTCGTGAAATCAACATTTTTACCGGTGAACACAACTGTTAAGGCCATCGTATAAAAAGGATTTTCCTTTCCAATAACAGGCCTTTAGTTAGAACTTTAGTGGTTGTATATTAGTGTTTGTGTATTATAAGCTCGAGGAAGGATGACGTCTAGCGGGCGGTCGCCTGTCAAAAACTGTAGTCATCAGCAAGATAGATAGATACACTTTATTGCTCACATTAAACTAAATACAAATTTACTAAAACTAAACTTATAACCTAAATGTGGCAAGGGCGGCAATTGCAAGCGATTTTGACTCTCGAATATCGCGAGGTAGATTACTCCACAAGTGCGTAGCCTTCACAGCAAAAGAACCCCTAAAGTACTCAGACGAATAAGGTTGTAATGTGCCGACCCGTCCCCACATAAGTGGGAAAAGGACAGGAAGAAAAACCCCATGATATGACAAAAGAGAATTGCTGTTTTTAAAATAACTGAATTGTTCTATATATATTCTCTAATACTTGTTGAGATGGTGTTTATTTAAGCCACTTTTTCTATCCAATATAGGAACGTTGCGCAACACCGATAGAGCTACTGAGAGAGAAGACGGTATTACACCGCATCCATTTTCTGTGTCACGCAGTTCACAGTTTACACGTGTTCCTCAGCTTTCCTCATTAGTTAGAAACACGTGTGAACTGTGTTTTCTGTCGTAGATTATCAGTGCAAAACATAACGAGAATGATATATTAATAAACATGTATATGTTATTTATTTTGTAAGATAGTTTTAATGAGCTGCAGGCTCTTGGTAAATGGCACGTTACACAATCTGCGGTCGACCGCTGAATATGTTGTATTCTATCATGTGGACATATAAACGAATGGATGTGGCATATTAATAAAATATCGAAATATTATAGATTAAGAACCAAAAACTATTTTTCATGTGATTACATTGTGTCAATATTCTAAATCGAGTGTTGATTTTTATGACAATGTTACTTGGAATAAAGTAAGCTCACTTTTTAGTGTTATATAATTCTGGGGTGCTATCAGAATGACACTATACAAATCAGACCGATGTTAAAAATGCCACTTTGGTAAAAGTATAACAAATAACCTTCAAGGCCCTTTTGCATTTTGATTTTGTACCACTGAATTATATATTTTTAAAATGATAACATTTAAAAACCATACCTATTCTATTTATTTAATATAAAGCTACATTATTTAGCAACTCCACTGCTTACCACATCCTACAATATCTTGAGAATAACCACTTCCTAACTTTATGATACATTGTGCCTTGTCCGCACGCTGTTATTGAGAAATATATTAATATTAATGGGTATTAACCCAAGCCTATCCATATAACTTGAACCCATTGAATATAAATTGCTTTAAAGTCCAATCATTATGAAAGTCCGAAATCGCTATTCTAGTTAATACACATAGAAGTTATAGAATATGATAGAATTGATGTCCATTCGCCGTACAAAACTGTACCTATATAATTATGGACTGAATTACAGTTGAAACTATTGGACATAGGTCCTCAAGGATCGCCATAAAGTTGAAGAGAAGCCATCCTAAATCAGTGCCTGTCGCAACCTTGACCTGATAGTTGATCCATCTTGGGGAGATCTAGGCGGTCTCCTAGCTGCACTGTTGAGTAAATGGTTGCCACTGACAAACTTTTTCATTCTATCAGCTCAAATTAAAAATGACAAAGTATCAAACACGTGTTTCAGTTTGCATTCTACACGGACCTCGCTACTTAATATTTGTTCTAACTACTAACAGAACTAAGCTAAGCTTCTAAAACAGTCATGAGGTCGGCAATGAGTTATTTAAATTGATCATAATTAAAAAAATAAAAACATTTGACTATGCTCAATGTTTAAAAGTAGTAGTAGGTTTTCCTTAAAATTTGAATACGATAATGTGTAGAATACATAATCAAATTATTAATTTACTACGTACGTCTTTTAACCAGGATAATCAGACGTGATTTACAACAAAATTATCGGTTTTTAATATTCAAAATTTAAAAAAAATCACTTAAAAACACTAGTTTTTTTCATAAATATGGTTTAATAGTAAATAGGACATAAAGTAAATAAAAACCGTGAGAAATAATTATATCAAACTTTATCACGTTTTTTAACGAAAGACATACTGTATAAGATTAACTTAATTGAACGTAAGATACAGTTACTCTTTTTTTGCCTTTTTTAAATTAACTGTTTTTGTTGATATACTGTATAAGCTACTCTGATATCATCAGGTGTAGTTTTATTGCGCACGAATAGACAATTTTATACATCTTAATTTTAGCAATTCTAAACATATACCTACGCAATATATAGCGGTAATATAATGCCTTTATTCGCATATTAGACATATCGTTAAACCTGTTATATATAACAGGTTCCATCACGCAGTGAAGTCATAATCAAAAGTTAAAGAATTTAGATTAAGCTATTGTTTGTGAAATGTTACGTTAAACGTTATTTTAAAAGCTTTAATAAACACCATTGATAATTTAATTACTCTGAATACTATTAAAATAGTGAGTATTACCACACTTAATTTTAATTGGATGATCTTCTTGTTTAATTTCTGGTGACATCCGTACTATAATAGTCATACAGAGCTTACATTCGCAGTGTGCGTACAGAATTGTCCAATAAGCCTTTCATTTGTCGGCCAGATACCACGTAGTCAGTAGATAGTTAACGTATAATCATAGTTATATTGGATGATAGGGTATATATTTCTTGATTTCGCATTTATCATGTAATAAAATTGTTATCACAATGGATATTTTTAACTATAATTCAATTGAAACGAATTCATCGAAACGCAGGAGCATACTTTACGCCCGTCTTCTGTGAGCTCGTGGTATTTCACCGGTTGAGGCCCATTTGCGCAACAGATGTTGCGAGCCCACTGTTAGAATGCGTGTCCTGGTGTGAAAATATATTGTTATAACGTAATTATGTCACAGCTGTTCAATCACGTAGAACTACGTAAGTAGCTGAATGCAAATCGTTACACAATATTGTTATGCATATTGTGTACTGCTTACAATTATAATAATCCAAAGCCAGGCCGCTCATTGTCAGCAATGACGCGGCGAAGGACCTAGCGCGACGTAAAACTTTGACGTGATCTGATTAATTATATTTGTATTAGGCCAGGAAACCATTGGCGTTTTGTAGCCGCAAACCGCCCCAACACTACTAGTAATCCAGATAAAAGCCACAACTTGTTTGCGCTGTGACGGTTAATCGTCTCTTTGGAACATATCTTGGAGTATCAAATCCAATTGTATTGACTAATAGTTTTTTATTCATCCCCATTCCATTTTGTTTTCTTTCGTCGCGCGGCAAAAAAAGAACAAGTGGTCGCTTGGCTTTAGGGTGCATGTACTCCAGTCTGAAGTACCAGACCACAAATAGGGCTACCCATCTCTGAGTAGCGTTAGTTAGGAACCTTTGGGTTCGCTAACCTCACTAGGTTAGGGTACGATTGACCTGATCGTCTTGTACGCCCGAGAGGACGGCGACAAGACGTTCTTCCGTGTTTTAATGATTATAAACTATATATTCTGTATGGCATATAACCAGTTGTAAAATAATATGAATATGTAAATTGTGCATATATTAACTGGTTAAAACTAGGAAGGCAATTTTATAGAATTATTTTCACGTGATCATTTACTTTTAAGTAAGTTGCATAATGTTTATTCATCAGATTACAATAATATTTTAGTAGTATAATAACCTATTAATATATAATATTTACACATCATCTATACATATAATAAAAATGCTTTAAAATAGCTGTTCAGTTGAATAGGTTTAACTTCTAGTTATATATGTTACTAGTTATATTATAGTCTTTCAAATGATGATGATTGAAAGTTAATATAAAGTTCAAAACAGGAAGGACAGTTTCGGAGATTTTGCGAGCATCAGGTGCAATCTTCACTCCGAAATAGTCGCGACGGTCCTCGTTAATAGTAATAGCTTAGTAACTTATTATTCCCGATGAGGGGTAGCGATAGGCAGGCGGCTGGCCGTAAAAACTGTAGCCAGAATAGTATGGACTACGGTCACAGCTTAAACTATCATATGTAATTGTTAAACTGTGCTACGGCCATACTGTGTCGACCGCACATACGCGGGAAAAAGGTAGGGAGGTGATGATGAGGTTACGGTAGTATTAAGTACGCAATATCATTTCGTTTAAGTAAAATTGCACGGCGGGTGAAACCGCAGGTTGTTGTGTCGACAAAAATAATTGATGACTTATCCCCACATTTTTTTTAAATTCATCATCAACGGCCACAAAGTAATATATAAGAAAAAAAGACATACAAAATATAGACATAACATTAAATACATTAAGATTATAAAGATTACGGTCCCAGTTTTTTGGCCAATCTATTTTTAAATTTATATTTTTTTTATGCTGTAACATTTTATCATAATATTAATACCAAAAGTAGTATATAGGCAGTATAAAGACAACCAGTAGTCCAACTGACTGCCCACTAACTTTTACTTAACTAACCGTACAAATTCACCATTCATAAATGAAGCTCGTTTATTCCGCGAAAGTATACCAACGTGTACATATATAAATACAATTGTTAATCAAAATTAAATCGTTTAGAAGGTGTAAATTGTTTTTGTTGTGTTTTTCATATTTCGATTTACAAAGTCCATCTTGAAGAAGGAATTCATACAACCACCATCTACTAGATATGGTACTTTATTGAATTATCAAAAGTATTTAATTAAACGACCAAAGTGCTGGGTAAATCTTTTCGAAAACATATATCCAATTTCAGCAAAAAATGTATCAAAAAATATCAACAACATCTGAACACTATCTCACAGAAGACAGGCGTGAAGTAGCAGTATGCTTTGTGATCCGTGTAATGTGTGAGGTGCCAGAAGCCCCATTTCAACTTTTTTCCATCCTTTCCTAATAAGAACGGGATAGGATAAGTCGGGAAAGAAGTTTGCCCGAAGAGGGGATGAATAGGAAAAGGAAATATCCTTCTTCCTGTGTATCCCCTCATCTGTACAAAGGTAGGCATCCCATGACTCATTTACTTGTTGCAGATGCCTAAGGATAGCGGTGGGGATCACTTAACATCAGGTGACGCACTTGCTCATTTGCCAGCTTATTAAAAAGAATCTATAATGATTTTTTTTGTAAACGGATAAAATATCCTATTAATATTAACGCTATTATATATTAAGTAGTAAACATATTACATTAATAATATAAATTCCATATCCATAGGCCTAAACCCGAATACCTATCGTATTTCAATATCAGGTTCTTTGACGCAATAGGTGCCAAAGAATTTTGATTGTTTCATTGACTCGGTGACGTTAAACGATTACAAAAGTGAGTTCGAATTAGTACCATTAACATTTCGATTACATGACTATTAAAGTCTTACTTATTTAAGCTAACGCCCGCGACTTTTGTCTACTTCTGTCTAGAACAATTACTTCGAGTAGCCTAATTTTTCTTTTGTAAGGTTTCTTCCATCTCGGTATAACGGTTTTTGATGCCGGATGAGCCCACCTAGCGATATAAAACATAAAAATATTAAATGACTTACTGCAGCAAATCGATGTCCGTTTCTTTATCACTTTACACTGATCGTCTCCGTACGGCACAGAGTACTGAGTGCCCAGAGAACAATTGACGTCTATGCACTCATCGAGACAGCTGCTGAAGTTCTCTTCCAGCGTATTCTCTATTAAACTGTTAAAGGAATCACTAGCACTATCTTTCGAGGAGTCACTGTCAACACAGTTTGTTGAGTTAGTTCTGGAAGATCGTTCACTGTTTATGGACACCGTGGGAGTGATCGACTCGGAATACATTTTTGTTCTCTTCCTTAGTCCCTGAAAGAAGCAAATTATACGATTAATATTTATGCTTATTTTTGCTAACAAAAACATTACTTTTTAATATATTCACCGGTACGCTTGTGTAAGCCTAGTCATTTAATGAGCCTTTCATTTGCCTGTTTATTTTGTTTGCTACTTTGTTCGGTGGTAGGTGGGACCGCGATGGTGGGTGTCTACTAATTGTCTCTAATTATCCATTGCTTCCTAATGGAGTAGCATCTCTTCCATATGCCATTTTTTTATTGTTGATAACGATAATTGTATACCTAAAATTGTTGCAATACACCACCATAAAAACTTTTGAAATAGTTTTATTGGGTGAAATTAAGCAAAATTCATTTATTCTCAAACTCATTATTATATTCATGACCTATAGAGGAAGGAGCATAGCATAGTTTCTATACTTTCTAGTAGGGATATCATGGAGCTCCGTATCTGCAGCAGAAATTATCAGATATCCAAAATAAAAAAAAACTATCGTGTATCCGAAATAAACGTTCCTGATAATTTCGGATAGGGACGAACGACGACTTAAAAAGGCATGTTATGTTGTTTTTTTTTACATTTTTACTTGGACAACACTTAAAATAAGTGGGTATATAAATACGAATGTATGTGACTGATTATACCAAATGATAACCTAGAAATAAAGTCAAATTATAGCTTGCTAGTGCTTTTAGCTACAGTTTTATCGGCTTTCAGTTAGCCTAACACCAACCCACCTCGGGAATAATCCCTTTTATCTTATTATATCAAAATTAAGTCTGTAAGTTATACATACGCTCTGATTTGCGCAACAGTAATATGTTAATGCAACACCTTGACCGCGGCAAAGGCATGGACACGACTCGTTATAACATGCCTCGTACTTACACTTTTACTTGCCCTGTTGAAATTATAACACTGTGATTATATAAATTAAGCCCCATTATAGTAAATACCGAATTTTAGTGTCTGCCACACACTAGCAATCACTAACATTTATTACAACCTACTTCTAAAACATTCTACATTGTGTACATGTACATTGTAAGGCCTGGATTGTAAATAGATATTAGATCACACCCTTTAGAGGGGGTTGGCAGAGATTATGGATTTCCGGTTGGCGATCCTTGCACACTTCTCTCGTTTCTTTACATCTATACATCTACGCATTCATGCTCGTCGGTTAGGGGTACTCCTTATATCTCTCTTCTTTAGTATGTGTATTCAGTATTTTATTTTCTTGGATTCTGTTAGTTAATTTTACATGCCTTGTCTTCAATATGAAATAAATTAAAGACTACGAGAAGCGGTCACAACGTGAGCCAGCGGATTTACTTAAATACGGTAATCTGGAACAAAACTATTTTATACTAGTTTGATAAAATAACTAACAATAAAATTCAGTTAAGCTTTTTTTAGTATTAGGAGATTGTAGATTACGTAATATTTTTTCAGCCATTCCAACCTAAGCTTATGAGCTTGTGGTTGGAGGACAATAGTCGAATAGAGGATTCGAACCAGTACCCTGAATATATAGGTTATTGGCAATTATTATTTAAGCTACATCATATTTAATTGTCTGTCGAGCATAGATCGTGATCAGATGAGAACAAAGAGTAATTCTCGTCAAGGATTCAGGTCAAGATTAATTTTATTACCTGTTCCTAGTAGTTTTTTTCTCTTAATTGTAAAGATACAATCAAGTGTTCAGGTAAACTAGGGCACCTAATTACCAGGATTACCGTAACCAATTATTATTTTATCAATACGTACATTGATACTAAATTAACTTAATTTAAATAATTGTAACCCAGTAGACGTTAGCTTTCAATTTTTATTTAATCGCAAAATAATTTAATAGGCAAAATTGTGCTTTAACCCATGGTTCAGTTCTACGCACAATTTTACTGCCTTTAACCAGTTCGACGCAACAAAAAAAATATACATCAAAGCAATTACAAATAAGCTAGATTGATTTTCAATTTTAAAGATGTGTTTTCATTGCATATGAATTATGAAATAAAAGTTTTGGTGTATACAAAACAATATGAATTAATTAAAGTATCTATTTCAATGTGCCAGTTTCAAAGTCCAATCAGGTTCCACCAATTAATTTTTATTCACGTCTTGTCGTAGTAACACTTTTAAATCTTGTGAGTGTATCTCGTTTGAATGAATACACTTTTCTTTAATTTACTTGTTGCCTATTTATTAGCCCACGAAGGAGGGAAATGTTTTTCGGGCATATGTATGTATGTCCGTTCTACTGTGACCTCCTGTGTTCTCCTGTAGCCTAAACGGCTGGACTGATCTAGAAGAGTGATAGTAGATTCGTATTCATCCCCTAAGGGCCATGATAATAATAATCATGTAGTCATCAGGGTGGAGCATTTTTGTTTTTTTAAATCAACTGTTTATTTATTTATAACTTGTTTATTTGTGTACCTTTATATCATAAGGTATTCCAAAGGCATAGATTATCTGTATCCTAACTATAATATTATGAATGCGAATGTTAGTTTGTTTGTTTGCTACGTTCTCACGCGTAAACTACCCAGTCGATCATCATGAAATTTTGCACACATCACGGATACAGAAAAGGCAATAGGGCACCGTTCATGCTGAAAAGAAAACTTGCTGAGGGATAGGAAAATAAAAAATGCCGTCGTGAGCATGAAATGACATTACCATGGCAACCAATAACAACTTTCGACATTTACTTATAATCCTAAGTTATTTATACTAAATCAACAAAAAATTGCAACGAAGAAGATGAGAACCGAATACATGCAAAGTAACAGCTAGTTAACAATATTTCTAAGACTAATAGGATTTCTTTATACGTTTTTGATGTGATAAGATGAGATTGAAGTGAAACTGTCTGTGTTTCTGAAATTCTTCTTGCATTGGTCTCAAGGTAACGGCTTTACCTTACTCGTGGGAAATAAACAACAAAACATAAATAGATATAGAGTTGTTATAATTTAAATTGTTGATTATAAAAGGTCATGCTAAGTTCAGAGACAAGCGAATGGATGTCGAAGTGTCAAGTGGTAAAAAGATAAACACTCATTACACTTATTTCCTTAATAGCTAATGTTTACACGAGTGCCAGATAAAACCAGGCTACGAACAACTTACTAAAACTATTATTTAAGCGATGTCTAAACTAACGCAATTTGTATATTGTATGTAAATAAAACATTGAGCAAGAACACAAGAAACATAATGCAAGAACTGGCTTTTACACACTTTCATAATTTTTAATTTTATCAATATTTTTGCAGTAAGAGTAGATGAACGTGAAGAGTTTTGTAAATTTAATTACTTATTTGGTTGATAAAACACTATAACAAATAGCCTAGAATGTTTTTTAAATGATTTACATTTTTGTGGTTCAGTAACATATCTAATGTTCAATGAGTGATATTTTTTTTTCTATAAATATATATTATACATTTCATTCGTGATTCCCAGAAACGGATTATATTTATATGAGTTATCCGAATACAAAATAATATCTTACAAAAGAACTGTACTTATGTGCCATAAAATAAAATGCAGTTCCAAGAAACAAGGTTGAAGAACATAATGGGAATCCACGGCCTCGCTGAACCATGCACGACCTCACCTAGCCCGGCCTTCTGCTAGCAACAATTTCATTCTTAAATATAATTGCACGTGACAAAAATCATCTTCATTAAATGAATCACAATGCGCTACGTCCAAGAATTGCATAATTCATATTAAACTGTTTTCGTTAACCACTAATGGTGACCGAACAATAATACGTTCAACACGTGAGAATGGAAAGTGTAATGTAGTGAGGACTGGAGATTCTTCCATGGATGCTGGTTTTGTTAATCATGTTAAGAAATGTTATTGATAGTTTGTTTGCTGACATTTTTGGTAACCGCGGCAGCTAAAGGATGGGACAAGATAAATTATGGATTTGAACCTACAATCTTATGTAAGCCGGTTTTAAGGCTAAATTCGTTTTTAATGTCACGGTTTTATTAGTTTAATATGAATTTATATAATGTACATAATTTCTTACGCGAATACTACACATTAGAATAAAACAAATTTTACTGATTCTATCGAGTTTATTTAATGGTTTTGTTCCCGACTTATCTAGTAGTTTGCAGCGCTCATGGTCACTCACGGGGAGGACTGAGGTGTCTGACGTCCTAATGTCAAAGTTGCTGGCGGAGTACTCTCTTTTTTCAATTATTATTTTTGCTACGATATGCAGAATGAGCTTAAAGAATCTTGAGGTCCTGCGTTGTATGCTTGGTTTGGGATTTCTTTTCTTAAACCTGTATGGGTTCCTGTGATTAATAAAATGAAATCCCAAACTAAACATACAACTGCTTGAACTTTGCGTGTTTTAAGTGCAATTTAATCGATTATAAAATTGTTTAATTGATTGATTGAATGCTAATTGTATCGATTACATAATCAATATAACGATGTGTCGACGACCTCGTAGTACAGTCCTCGCTGTTACGTGTTGTGTCCTTGGTTTGACCCCTGGCCGAAAATGTTATTCTTGCGAAGTTTAATGTGATCGCTAATCGAGGTTTTCAATCTGTCTGAGTGCAGTTAGTTTCCGGCCTGTGGCGATAATCTATGATGTTGAAACTATCCCTTAATACTCATACTATCCGCCTTTGAACGTATCGTTTGTCATCACTGTGAACATACACTGGCTTAAAACTTTCGTCCAACACTGTATTTGCATTTGTATGCACATACATATGTAGTGGCAGCGTTGGCAGGGGACGTCCAAAGAGATCTTATATCGGTCAGATTAGTGATATACTAAAGAAGGGCGATATAAGGAGTACCCGAAACCGACAAGCTTGTATGCGTAGATGTATGGATGTACAAGAAGCGAGAGGTGTACCAGGATCGCCAAATGGAAATCCATAATGTCTACCTACTCATCTGGGTTGCGGGCGTGAGCGTTTATTTATTTATGTAGGCATGTATGTGGTGTTATATATATGTATACGTTCCCGAAAGGACCTTCATACTACTAATCTTAAGGGAAATGACCAGAACATCAATATAATAATTTATTCCAATGATATAAATAATAAATATAAACTACAAAATATCGTAACAGTGGTGATGACATTTTTTAACTACACTACTTCTATAAACTTTTTACTTTTACTTTTTAATAATTTTATTACACTACTTCTTTTGGTTTTTTGGTTCGTCACAATTAACTGGTCACGATAACTTTATAATAAACAAACCTTGTGGCGATCAATAAACAATAAGTAATTGCGCATTGTTTAACACCACAAATAGTGTAGATAAGTATAAACTTGAGAAGCTTACGCTGTAGTTCATGGCTGGACATCGAACATCGAGAAAAACATATCGGAAGAAAATGTATTCCAAAAATCAAAGAGTGAATCAAACAATACATGAGTATCGACAGCCGGTAACAGTTCACTCTATGGATAGTCCGATCATAAGCTGACGCAGTTCATAATCTATCGGTGACACATCTTACTTTTTATAGTGAATAAACTAGCGCTTGACCACAATTCCACCTGGTGTTAAGTGGTGACGTTTATTAAGTATATGATCTAAAGCCAGCAATAGACTTAAGATGTTCAAGACTGAGAGGGGCAGAAGTCGTTGCAGCTTTTGTTGAACGAGATGACTCGACCGGGGACCGTCACGACTTCACAGAGTACAAGCGTATTGATAAAATGAATCATACCGCTAGGAATAATAAAACATAAATTTAAAAAAAACTATAGAATCTAACCAAAAGTGGGTGGCGGTATTGGCAGGGGACAACCTAGGAGAACTTATATTAGTTATATCGATCGGATTAGTATCGTGCTAGTTTGAACATAGACCACATGCCCGTACCGAGCGAGCTAAGTGAGTGTGCCGCTACAGCGGCCAATGCGGGCCAAAAGCGTCTCAAAGGCGTTCGAAATTAGTACTTTATGTTAATTTCATTTCAGTTTTATATATATAAATAGCGGATACTGTAAACTAAGTATCGTGATTCAAAAACTCTATAAAGGATGATTCTTTCTATAAGACACAAAAGAGAGTCATTTAAAAAACTTAACGATTGATTTCTTATAATAAATACCCACTCGTAATATAATTTCATGTGAAACTGTAACAATCTTATCTTTACATCCGTTGAGCTGAGAGAAGTGTATTAAAAAATAACCTTGCTAAGTGCTAATCTAAATTCATCATAATATTCAGATAGTTGTTAGAATACGGAAATGGATGAAAAATCGAAATCTTTGCGGCTTAAAACACAACTAAGGATTTGGTCGGCTTCGGGAAATTGCCACAGGCCGAGAACAATTGTTAGGGCGCGAGTCTTATAAACATGAATCTAAAAAACAATAACCCATTGTTCCAAGGAAGTTTGGATTTGAGCTCTGATAATTTCACGTGTTATTGCAATCATTGTTGACTATCTGATAACGAATAAGATAAATAAATAAATATGCGCTGACGCCTGTAACCCACCTGGTAGGCAGGAGGGGTAGGCAGAGATCATGGATTTCCATTTGGCGCGATCCTGGCACTGTAATGTATGCATATGTACATACTCGTCGGTTATGGGTGCTCCTTATATCACCCTTTTTTAGTAAGCCACTAATCTGATCGGTATAAGTTTTCCTAGGGCGTCCCCTACCATCACTACCTCGAGTCAATGAGATCTTCATTTTTTTTTATAAGAGAAGGGGGCAAACGAGCGGCGGGAACACCCAGGTGATCAACGACGCCCATGGACACCCGCAACACCAGAGGAACTGCAGATACGTTGCCGGCCTTTTAGGAAAATAATTTCTCTCATACATCGTCTTGGTCGCATTATTTTTCTTGCTGGGTCACGCCTGGAAATCAGAGGTCTGCTAACTACAATACATGACTCCTGCGACAGGTACAAGTGTTTTAATGATACCATTTTCTCTAGTCCAGGTCTTAAAGTCTAGGAAAGGTCCCTGTTAGATTAGGTATTAGTTGAACCTCCGTTTCAAGTAGCCAGTACCTGGAAGTATACTTTACTTCCGTTTTACACGGCGTATTTTATTTTACAGAAATTTGAGCAAATTAATTGTAACTATTGATCATCCCAGTTAGACAGCCATAGGAAAGTACTCACATATTTATACTAACCTTATCGTTATAACCGGGTTATAATTAAACGGGCAATGCAAAGCATCATTCTCAAATCGATATCAATTGCGTGCCGTTTGGCACTAGACCTATTTCTTAACATCCGCGTACCAATATTGTAAGTCAGTAATAATGAAACTGGCCTAAATACTAAATTGAAATAAATTATCTTTATCAACTACCTATCAATTGAAGCAGTCAGTTGAATTGAGATTTAAAATTTGTGTGGATGATTTGTAGCATTGAAAGTCAATAAACTTATTTTTGTTCGTTATGTTTGGGATTTTCGTGTATTCCAAATAAACTTCTTGCCAAGTTGGGGCGCCTTGAAGTTAATTAGAAAAAACTAGAACGTTAATAGTTTGAATAGATAATATTTATTATTTCTCTGGAATGATATTTGTGGTTAAGGCAGACGATAAGGCCCATTTCGAGAAAGGCACCTATTAATAATAACTCAATTCCTTTTAGCTTGATAGAGTGAGTTGCTACTTACAGTCGGATAGTTTTATTTCGTAGTGTAATGGTACTTCAAATGCAGCGCACAAACCAAGGAAACAAAAACACCAACATCCGTTATATTTGAACATTGATTTAGATACAAGCTTAGCCAATCGAGTTATTTATTGCTTAAACCAAAAGAATATTTTTTACAAAATTCAATAAATCAAACACTGCATACAAACAACACACAACATAATTAAATCACAACCGAAATGAAACTACATAAAAAAAACAAGAAAAATCGAGTGACTGAATTTTGTAACACTTCAACTCGTTATTATGAAGTGTCTTAAATCTTGAATTTGCCGCCATTTGCATGAGGTTAAGGCTAACTAACCAAGCAAGATTGTTGCGGTCGACGTTGTGGTCGCCGGGATATGTTAAACTAAAACTTATTTTACTTATAACGGAGTAAACTTGGTGTTTTCTGTATCATCGGTATTTTCGTTATTGTTGAATGCGTTTGACTGCTGTCAGGGCGTTACGATTGCGTTGAATGTGAAGGAATCAATAATGAACCAAATGATTACCCTATTTTCATAAAGGTAATCCTAAAAGTTTATTTCTAAGTGCTTGGAATATTTTAAAATTTATCATATTTATGGTCGGTCTACATAGCTTTCTATGAAGCTCGTCACCCATTTTAGAAATTTACTAAGTAAAAACTATTTGGTGCGTTCAAAAATATCCCTGGATAATGTGTATAGCAAATGTTGAGAAAAAATTACCCACATATTTGTCATATCTAGCACGCAATATGCTAATGAAAACATTGTGTAGCACCTAACCCAAGCTATTAAGTATTGAGTATTAGAAGTATATGTTAGTGCAAGTATTATTAAGTATCAGAATATATGATAATATAAACGTGTGACACGTCTTAACATCCTTATAACACCTGAAGTTAAATAACAAACATAAATAACAATTTGGCGGTTACTATATAACTTTTATGCCACTAGGTCTGGCGTCAGTATAAAGTAAATTATTTATGTAATGTTCGTTTGGTTTCGATTGAGATGAATCAACAACCACAATACATCAGTGAAAACCGCACCCAAATCGGTTAAGCCGTTTCTGAGATTAGCGCTAATGAGCGCACAGACAAACAGACATACAAACAAACAGATAAAAATCTTAATAATCATTGTTTAGGGTTTTATTGCGTTTATGAAGGTTTATGAATAATAGTTTCTCCCAAATATCTTCCATGTACAGACAGCGATCAGTTACATTTTTATTATATGTATAGATTACTTTTTCTGTCTACCCCGTTAAAAGGAGTAGAATGAAGCTATTGAAGTGAAAACTCTTTAGCTACCTTAGACAATACTTGTAGTAGGGGATTTTAATTGAACTTTTAATTTGGAAAAGTTTCGACGTTCATTTATTTTTCTTATATTCAAACTGTATTGTTAAGATACGAGGGTTCATTTTTTTAACTATTGTTGCTTGTTCCCACCTTGCTTGGAATTTTCAATTCTGTCAGCGGTCCTTATGGCTGCCTGTGTTTTTTTTTAAGTAGAAGGTAGCAACACTATTACAATACAAATTTTCCTCAACCAAACATGATAATATAAAAAGCAATGCATAAAAACATAATGCTTATAAAGCTGTCATTACGAAATAGGCACTTAATGGACTCGAAATACTATTTTTAGTTTCGTGCTCTTTGACTCATTTTTATGTGGCTCGACCTAGAACCAATTGCGGACTGCCTGACGTTCACTTCGCTTAAACTTAACGATATTTCCACACAACATACTATATCTCAAGGGTTTATTCCACTTTGATCATCTGAAGTTTTAGTCACCTGAGTCAGGTGACCTGATGTGATTAAAGTATTTACCACTTGAATATTTGATGTAGAATTCAATCTGTTCAGATTGCTTGCTAATTCTCATCGAATTTTTAAAATTGTTTCGATCGTTTTATAGTTTATTTAATAAATTAATAATCTAAATCGGCGTTATTAGCTAACCCAGGACATGATCTAGGTCTGTAAAACATGTGACGCGTCGCAACGGAAAGATTACGCGGAGACATTTAGCGGTAACGTGGTTCACAAAAATACGTATCGTACCGTATCGCTTCGCATAACATTACCGCGTTTGTTAATTTTGCCTCTGTATACTCGTAATACAGAATTGAAGTATGTCAACGGCAAATCAAATCAATGCGTAAGTCCCGTAAAACTTTGCTTCGCTTGACGTCAATCTTGATTAACGTTAGACGGAATGGAGCTATTAAATTGCCTTGGTATAAATAACTTTGTATGCTATGTTTGTATCGCCGTTAAATCGTTCGAATCAAATTAAGATTCAAAAGCTGGTATACAAAATGAATTATTGATAAAAAGAAGTATATATATATATATATTAATCCAGCTGGGATAAATGGAGAAAGTCAGCAACACTATTCCCGGATCTGGTGGGGGCTTAGGCTCTTAGGCTGCTTCACCCTAGATCCTACCAATAATCAGAATTCACATACTTTGTACGTTTTCATGAAATTTTTACTTTTTACGTTATTAAAATCTACGCTCAGAACGACCAAGCCCCCCCTGGATAGGTCCCCCCCATTACATCCTTGATCCGCCACTGGTCAGCAATATAATTTTTTCTTTTTTTTTTCATCGTGGTAAGGACGGTGCTACTTTTAAAATAGATCAAACAAAAATCGACACAAGACTTTTATTTTGAATCCTCATTTACTCATATTTATCAACATGTTCAACTCAACTTTTCCCTTTTGAAATAAAAAATGATCATTAAAAATCATTATTTTTAAGTTCCTTTTTCTGTTTTTTTTTCACGCCACTACGGACAAAGGACGTCAAAATTTTCTTCATATTAATATGAAATACATTAATATTTAGAAAAAAATTGACGTTAAGTTTTCTTTAAGATTTACCTTAACGTCTTACTTTTTATTGACGATGTCTAAATTTAAAATAACGTGCTAACGATCAATAATTCTGAAGGTTTATTTAGAATATTATTGAATTAAACATAAGGTATAAATTTAATCGCACATTTCGACACTTACTTAACCTTTTTTCAAGTCAGAGGTTGCATCAGGCCGTTCACAGAAACTCGGAAGGTGAAGGGTAATGAAATCTTGAAACCATCGCTGTATACATTTTAATTAACAAAATAACTAGCATTTTGTAAAACGGTGAAAAAAAACTTCAAAATTAAAACGGCAATTAGTTCAAACTAATTTAATAAGAAAAAATAATAACATCTTACAACAACTAATGAAAAATATGTTATAGTAAAACTGTATTTTATTCTGTTTTAATTTTATTTTATTTTAAATTCATAGCTTACTAAATCAATTTATTATTCCTTCAGGTAAAGGTTTAAGCAAACAACAAATTGTTTATTATTCTACTTTGAAATTAATTCAATAAAACAATTAATAAAAAGAAAGATAATTGAAAAGACATTTCAATTAATTTTATGTTATCATTGAATTCGTGTAATTATTAATTATAATTTTATTGGATTATGACTGTTAAGTTTATTTTTTTCCTTAAATCACACAAGTATAGTTTTATAAAATTTTTGTTGAAAGATAAAAATTGTAATTACCTTTATTAACGGATGAACTCCTCAAAAACTAATATGTAATCCAAGCTCACATTCACAATAAGAAAAAAATAATGTCATAATTAATTAATCAGTTATAAAATCGCACCGTATACACAGAGTACTTAATTTTTTTTAAGACGAATTAATTTACGCGGGAAGCTTCGCTCTGACGGCGGGCGCGTTTCGTTGCGAAATGCTGTACGCTTAACCTTATGCTGCTTTATGGTGCGCAGCCATTCATATATCGTGGATAAGGCCGCCATGTTTTACAAAAATCGCCGCGGAATACAATCCCTAGATTCTCTATTAACTTCTAACTTACTTAAAAATATATATTTACCAATTTTATTAATAACAAGAAAGTGACATTTTAATAAAATTAATAATTAGGGTTTAGAGATGTTCATGGGCGGTGATCACTTAATATTAGGCGACCCGCAGATCATATGGTATACAAAGAAATTAACAAAACACAGGCAGTCGTAAGGACCCGACCGAGGTGAAAAGTCAAAGCAAGTGGGAAGGCGGGACAGTAGTTCAAAGACAAATAAATTGCAGTGTAATAGACTGGATGGGCAAGTTGATTATGTCTCCTGTACCTCGCTCATCAAACCAGAAGCATAAAAACTTCGGCAAAGCTTAAAAAAATCCCAAGCTTCGGATTGCGACCAATCACTGGGTCGTGAGCGAATATTGCGTGAGAATTTAGGACGCGACCGAGGTTGGGCTAGTTTTTAGCTAAACCTACAAATTTTCTACGGGAACCAAGAGGTGAGTTGCAAGATTATAATTTTTCGTTAGCTATTTATGCAACGGGGAAGTGAGCTTTGTTCTCTGAAATCAGATTTGTATTTAATCTACTTTTTACTTTCGTTTATTAAGCTTTTCAATCATTGTCGCATCACAACATTTTGAACAAAAGTAATAATAAATAAACAAATTAACAATGGTAGAGCTCGCAACAACAACATCTCGTCGTAGTCGTGAAATACCACAACCTCACATAAGATAAGCGCGAAGCAGACGTATTCAGCGATTCGTCTGATGAGTGAGATGTCGGAGGCCTAAGTGTACCCCGTTCTATCCATTTCTAATAAGGTGAGGATGGGAAGGAAAAGAAAATTTCACGAGTGAGGGAACGAATAGGAAAACAATGTTTTCTGCTTATTTCCTCCTCTGTCCATTAAGGGTAGGCAACACATCTGCAACTCATTAGTTTGTTGCAGATAACTATGGGTAGCGGACACATATATCAGGTGAACCGCTTGCTTGTTTGCCACCTTCTTCTATATCATTTTATTAACCCTACGAAAAGTAGTAGGTCTCATCAATTGATCAGACATATGCGTGTAACCGTGGGTTTCCACTGGCGTATAAACTTAGAGACTACTAGATACCTTGTATCGCGACAAGTACCTACCTACCTTCCGAATGAAGGTTAATAAAACAAAACTTGTTTGAAGTTCGGTCAAGATACTTTCTAGATATAAAATCTAAATGTTGTTAGTAAAACAAGGTAAATCATTTTTTTATATCCTTGAAATGTATAATATGATGGGTACAGTTATTTGCTAGAAAATATTTACAGTTAACTAATAATATATTTATCAAATCACTCTCAAGACACTAAGAAGTATTTTTACTATGACAGAAAATTATATAGCGGTTTATATTGTAGAAAAAGCATGCTTTGCTTGAAAACAATTTATTCCGCGTTCGATTACGCCTTGTTTGTGAAAAAGGTGCACTAATTGCAATTGATAACGGCTTAATTAAATAATTTACAATCATACGTAAATGAAAACAAATCTTGTTTTGGTTGCCATGGAAACACCATGAAGTTGGTGTCGTGCAACGTAAAACTGAACTCATAGTTTTTCCGAAACGCGTCAGAAGGAGTATAACTTTTAAAAAAATATTATTTCAAGTTTTCGTCGTTCGGATTCAAATTGGGCTTATTAAAATAATGCGTCGATAAATTAAAGACTTCCAGATTATCAACAACAACAAGTAACGATAAATTAAAAAAAAACAAACCCGACTGACTGTACGGCTATAACTTTTTGAAGTCGGTGAAAAATAATGTTTTTAAAAGCACTAAAATATTTCATTTTTATAGATAAATAGAAATTTTTGTAATTCGACTTCGCGTATAACTTGGTATTAGAGGTAATGGTCAAAAGGTGGTTATCGGTTGTTCAAGATATGTAATTTTAATATTATTTTTGTTTTTTTTGTGAAAAAAAGAATGTTACTAAGAGCAAAAAAATGATAATCGTATATTATATCTATATAAGTATGAAAAAGGTAACTGAATAAGAGAAATTTTAGTAGGCTTAGTAATCGTAAGGCTCATCATGAGGAAAATTTGGGGACTATTTCAGTGAGAAAATCTCAACGTTATATGTATTATATCCCATAGTGTAAAGCTAGCTTTATGATAATTAGTTAGATTTTTAAAGCGTAATTTTATATTACCTACAACGTAAGTAACCACTTATGAAAGGACTGACGAATCAGTAGTAGTACGTATTGTACTATTACAAATTAAGGTTATTTGAGAAACTAGCATTACCGGTTGAAACTGCTGACGCTTAATAATCACTGATAAAGCTGTATTTTATTTATGTCTCAGATCAGATTCTATATAAATCAATATTATATTTGTCGTTCCACAATTAGTCTCTCTGTTACTATTGGCTTATTTCATAAAGAGTTTATATTTACTACATTATTAATTAATTTGCTTACATGTAATCTATCATTTATTTTTACATCGACATCGTATTGATGAATAGGTAGCTTCGAGGCTTATAGAACTTCAGGTAAAGCTATGTTCGTTTAGGTTTCTGTTGTGCTTCTTAAACGATTACGAAGATAATCCTTGGTATCCTAGTGATCATACATACATCCTGGACCCGGGGACGGAAACTGCAACCTTAACAGTGGTAGAGTAACGGGGACCATTGGTTGTAAGGGCTGATTCGACCTGGAAAGCTGTACGACATCATCTATAAATAAATAATCTTTGAAATCTTTCAATACATAAAAGACTTAAATTGAATGTCAAGTGCAACAAAAAAGACAAAATACGACACTATTAGAAGCGAAGCAATGGAAAAAAATATTACTAAGCGTTACAATGCTGAACGAATAAAGTCTGCTCTGTTATTTGCTTTCTGCCTGTAGGGGTAACCAGCACTAGTATCCTGCAAAACCCTAGGGTCCGTGCGCCAGTTGCAGCAGTGAATAAATATGATTGCCATACTTTTCTATTTGAAAGTATAAAAAACAAAAAAAAACGATAAGAACTTACGGCCATATAGGACATAACATAAAGCAGTGGCTAGTTTGTACAACAATGTGCGGCCTATATAAAATCGTCAGTGTCTTTTCTTCGTTCAGTCTGATCTTCTCTCCTTTCCTTATCTTCTCCCCTACTTTTTCTGTTACGAAGGCTGGTAACGCATCCGTAACTTTTGTAATTATTGTGGCTACTAACTATTAACGAGCATCAGTATACACTTAAGTGAATCGTTCTTAAGAACGATGTACGGGCTCGTCTACTTAATAACTTTATTTAGTTTTTAATTAAAAGTATATTAAAATCGTAAGATTTTCATTGGTAGCGACACAGTATGGCTACTGTTTTAAATTATTTTTTGAGGAAATGTTACTTTTAGAATATTAGAGGCCAAGTGGCACACCAAAAACTACAGCTAGTTTAGCGAATGGATCGACTCGACCGCGAGTTACCACGCCTTAATAGAATGGCTTCGTAAAATCCTACCGGTTTTACATTCCTTATAATTTATTAGAACTAGCTAGACACCGCAACAAACCACCAAGCATTTAATCTTAGTTCGTACAAGGACCAAAAATCCTTTATCACAAAAACTTTTAATATATTACTAGGAATTAGGTTTTGTTAGATTGTAAATTATTTCTTAAGTTATCTACATTTCTTTAAATAGGAGAAGGTAAGGCAAGTCTGCCTATATAAGAAGGTTGAAGCTAACCTTCTGAGCCATTACATTTCGTAAAATATTCATTTAAAATACCAAGTTTGTAATATTTTTAAGTGTTTAATATTTAAATTTAAACTAAATATCAACATAAACTAATTCACGTTGTACGTTTGTTGATTTTAATGACTTCATTATCACAATTTGAATGCATATATCGTACAATTAATGCATTCAGAGGAAAACAAAGAAAAACTTTTTTTAATAAAATAGAATACTTTCATTAAAATGTTGACGTTCCTTATAAAATATCAGAAAGAAGAAGGAAGAAGGATTCAAAAAGCTTAGTACGGAACCCGTATCATCGGCTATATATATAGCGAGCTTATAAAACGAAATAATTCTTTGCCGCTTACTCCCAAACATTACGTCCAATTTCTTTGTTAATTACATGAATATGTATAGAATTATGACATAATATAATTTGTATAAAAAATCGTGTATATAAAAAATAATACTAAAAAGAACAGAAATTGTACGAAACGAAATGTTGCAAAGTGAGGTCAGTGGGGGCAGGGGACGAGATGAGTGACATACCAAAGACAGGCTGTTAAAGGACTACCCGTAACCGACGAGCATGTGTGTATGCGTAGATGTATGGATGTAGGAGAAATTTCTGCATGTACCTCTGGGTTACTGGAGTGAGCGCATATCTAATACCTTCTGAAATCTGAAACGGCTCCAACGATTTTCATGAAATTTCGTATTTAGATTCGGTTTCTTTTAATCTATATAGGTGTTTTGCCCTAACGTAACAAACATGTAAATAATTAGTCTGTGCCATCTTTTGATAGGTATTTACATTACCTATGGTTGTTGTTGATGCGTTGTCAAGGGCTAACTTACTGATATCTCTTATCTTTGTTAGCGAGAAAGGTGTGCCAGGCTCGGGCCGAATGAAATGAAGTCGTACGTTTTGACTTCAGTGGTCACCGCTCACGACCAGCCGTACATAAAAAAACTCATTGAAAACGTTGACGGTCAATAAAGAAGAAAGTAAACAATATAAGAATCTTTGGCCTCTCTCTTACTCGGTCAATTTTATTGATAAATAAATACTAACTTTGTATTGAAGTCAAGGCGACCCATTTATGCAACGGTAATAACCACAATGCACCTTTGCCACATTCTTTAACAACATTAAAAAAATAAAAGGAGACGTGAACAAGGACAGTTTAAGATTTCGTAAAATATTTTAATTTAGGGACTCTGCTAACTGACTGACACATTGATGGATGCGTATTTTATAATTTTGTTGTAATAAAATGCGATTCGAATACTGAATGAGTCCAAATATTGATTGTAGCATGTATCTAAAATGACGCGGTTAAAAAGACTGATTAATTAATTATTAATTAGTTTTATATTAAAAAGAATCACAAGCTGGATCTTACTTTAAGAATGTATAAAATTAATTCACACGCATGGTGCGTATAATTTTTTTCAATTTTCAATGAGAAGAGTGTTAATTAAAATTCTTAACATTTATTAGTCCTTGTGACGATATTATTTTACGCCGGCAAAATTCACAGTGGAATTAAAAAAAGAACATTTAAATCAAATATTTGTTATTTTTAATGAGTGATAATGTGATATGTGTAATTTGTCTAAAGTGCGTGATATACTTAGCCAACTCCAATTTCTTGTCGCAAATCTCGTGATCTTGTTTGATATGACCCTTGTGTACCACAAAGTCCCAGTACAGTGGCAAGGTGCTGATAAAAATTAATCACGAAGAGCTTGTATTAATATTTATTAATTTGCCTGCCCCTGCCTGTTACTCACCTTCTAATATTACTACACATTCTATTTCAGTTATGCATCTAATTAATGAATATTCATTTTGTGCGTATATATGCATAATTAAAATTTATTTTATTAATTTAATTTAAATTATACGAATAAACAAACATACGAAGTATATAAGATGTCCGCTTTGTAGACTTCACATAAGTCCACGAAGCGGCTATCTCCCACAAGATGGACCGACGATCTAGTCAAGGTTAGGGGAGTCCACTGGATGAGGTCGGCAGGGGCCGAGGGAGGAAGGGGAGGAAAAGTAATTTGGAAAGGAAAATTTAATGAAAACTTAGTTATAAATCATATAACTTTGCATAATAACAGAAAATATAAGCTTGAAGTTGCGGCGCTCTTTAAGCAATATAAAATAATCTCCTCGCATGCTTAATTCTGTTTAATTACAACGAACGCGTGCTGCTAGTCATACTTAGCTCTCGTAGCTTAATCGTTGCTTGTATATGTATATGTATGTATATGTATCGTAATTTTTATTACGCCCATCTCAAAACACTACTCAACGCGCTTAAGAAAAGTTAAAAACACAAACACCAAACAAACAGGCGTCTTCCGTATATGCAAGACGTAAAAAAAACTAAAAAAACCTAATTGACGCAGAATGTTTGAATTGAACCTTCATGGTTGTTTAGAATTAGTCATGCGAGTGATGTCTCCTGCGCAGGCAGCATATTAAGAGTTCTCGATAAATCATTCGGTCTGTTTAAACAAAACTGTACACGATTACAATGCAACGCAGGCATCCCTTACATGGTTCTAATTTTCTATTCAAACCTATCATCATTATGTATTACGAATAAGCATTTGACTAAAAAATTCAAACGAAATATTTTTCGAATAGCTTTTACTTATACCTTATCAACAATAAAAGCAACAACATCTGTTGCATGCAATGGGCCGGCTCAACCGGTGAAATACCACGACCTCACAGAAAACGGGCGTCTGGTAGAAGTATTCTGCGTTTCGTCTGACAGGTGTAGTGCCGGAGGCCTAATTCTAATTCTCTGCTCTTTCCCATCCCTTTCTAAAAGGAAAGGAAGAGGATTTGACGGGAAAGGAATGGAGACAAAAAGAAAAGTTATTTTTCAGTTTTTTTTTGCAACCGACAGAATATATATATATATATATATATATATACATATTCAATAAATTGATGAAATTTGGTCCAACTTAAAAAAATTAAATAGGATAGTTGTATCTCGATTGAATTATAACAGATGGAAGTTTAAGTTAGTTTATATAAACGTTGGTCTCCACTGACGTATATGGTAAGACAGTAAATGGTAAACTTGTCGCGATACGGGGTTTCTCTTTGAAAAAACTGAGATGATAATATGTTTTGTTTGAATGTTTTCGGCAGTAACCACCGTAAGACTCAACACTTCTTGTCTTTCTTGTGTTATTGTTACTGTTCACTTTTTATCTTTGATTTCCTGGTTATGGATGATAAGTGCCACCCGTGCGAAGCTGGGCCAGGTCGCTAGTTTCAAGTTTTCATGAAATAAGTATTTTTATTAACAGATGGCATTTTTAATGAAAATATATTCAATTAATTAGTCGCGCCATCATCGAGCGTCATCTTTTTATCATTCTTTAACTTTCGAACCAATCAGTTCACTGATCAAAATCTAATTTTAATTCAGTTTGTGAATGATACTGATCGAAACATTCTCACTTTTCAATTAAAAAAATGTTTTGAATGGTTAGAATATTGTAATATTTATCTAGTCTGCCCAACTATTAAAATTGAAACATATCCTTACGTTAAGAGTTTTATAATAGAAGTAGGAAAAAGGATTGAGCCTTTTAGCCCCGTCAACTCCTCCTAATCATATAGTCGGGTTTTTAAATTAACCATTACTGGTTTATGACGTAATCGGTAAATAATAGAAAGCAATTATTATCATAGCAGATACTCAGTAAGAGAAATAATGTTTCGTGCAAGCCCCATCCTCTTTTTCCATATATCTACTAACCCGTGTTAAAAAAAGCCTAGCGGTACATCAATTCCACTTGCGATTGTTGCAAATGTTGGTTGGTTAGCGCCGGCTCACACTGTGTTGACCTCCTTTAAAAATAATTGCAGGTTAATGGAGATCTCAGCTACGCACATGCAGATAAGTTTAGTAAATGTTCATAGGTTTTTTAGCTCTGCCAACTTAGTGCGGTTCCATGCATACGTTAAACGATCAAATGATTAGCACATCGTGTAACCGCAACTGAATACACTGTCCTTCTTCTAGCCCGATGATGATGCGCGTACTCAGCGCGCCGAGGTCGCCGCGCCGCTTTGCGTGCTTCTATTCTAATGACAGCTGCGTCCTAACGTCAATCGATTGTACCGTGAATAAATAAACAAAAACAATTTTGGCGATGCCTTTATCATACCTAACGAATTATCTGTCGTCGACAGTGTCACGCCGAATTTTCCTTGAACATAATTTATTGCGTGGATAACGACTGAACTATACTGTATCGTGCTTTGTAGTGTATTATATCATATATCAAGTCAAGCGTTCCGGATTCAATATTATTGTAAGGATGATTTTCAGTAAACACAATCTATTTTTAGAATGAATGAAATGAAAAAAACTAATTATAGAATGAAACATCAATCAAGTACATTTTATGTTTTATTTTATACGTTGGAGACATACACACACGCCATGGATATTTGAGTTAATGTATTCGTTTTTTATGGTTTTCTTGACAATTATCTTTATATTCTATTACAATTATCTCCAAAGTATTTTGAAAATAGCAGTTGTAAATTCGAAAAATTTAATAAATTGCGTAAAAATGTCTAAAATGCCTCTTCGACCACTGGCAAAAAATATCGTTCATATTGTCATGATAATGGAAGTAAATAGAATATATAAAAAAATAAAATCAACTTAAGCTTGTAGTAACTGATATGAGGTATAATGAAGCGAAAAGGTACATAGAAGAAATAGACACTGGCTTAGCAAAGCATCGACAAAAGAAAATTTCTCATAAATTGGCGCATAAGATTAGCGAAAATGTCAACATGTCAAAAAATCACAAATTCAACATAGATTGATGGAAACGCAGGAGGAACGCTTTATTTTAAACATCTGGTGATATTTTGCCTCTTCATCATATGTATAATGTATTTTGGATAGCTAGAAACGTTTCCTGTTCTGAATAAGCTTATTTTTATGATTTTAATCATATACTTATAGATAAATTTGGGATTAAAAATATAATTGATTGATTTTTATTTTTTATCTTTATACAATATAAATAAATTTTATGTTAAAACATATGTCATACGAATTACGAATTTCGGTTAAAATTAAAGGTCTTATCAAAATAAGAAATCAGTATTTATTTACTCAGTATTGCTTACTCTGAATTGTAATTTCCATTATATGAGATGAGATTCTGGTTATACATTTAATTAATTATCTTAATATTAGTTGGTAACTTAATAATAATGATAAACCCGTGTAAAAGCAAAACACTTATTGGTCTTTATATTAGAAAGATATAACAAAAAGTAAAAAATAAGCTATTAAACATTTTTGCATGTAGCTCTAGCTTGAAACTGATCGTAGATTTATTGCCTTCAATGTCACTGTCACTAATTAAAAATGTCAATGTCTCTGTCTCTGACAATACTCAAATAAGACGAGATGATATCATATCTTTAGAGAAATGTTCAGAGAAAAGTTATTCTAATACAAATTTACATTTGAATATGCAATCATGGCGGACCGGCTCCGCCAAATTGCGCAACGGGTAAAGGATAAAGTACATTTAGTGCAAATAAGTTCAAATGGGCGAGAAAAAGTTGATCAACTGATCAACAAGTATGTTCCAGCCACAAAGATGAGTGAAATCGCAGAAAAATTTAAATATACGTCTGTGACACAGAAGGTGCAAGATCTGGTTTCAAAATATGAAAAGTTTACTGGAGTTGAAGAGATAATGGCTATTCAAAATACTGTTATTGAGGCGCAGGTACTATACTACACTCGAGATATCTAAAGTTATATTCTATATTGTGCCCATTGAAAGTTGACGTATACATAAAGAATAAAGTTTCGGCTTGAAATGGTAAAAGTATTGAATTCAGGGGACATTTTGTCGAGGAAGGGGAGGGAGAGAATACATACCGTTCCTAAAATAATTGATGAAGAAATTGCATAAACCTAGCCATTACAACTCCTTAATGGCTTGCGGCACTCTATGGCTTCTACTGCTCAAAAATGGTTAATTAGCATTTGCATTGAATTCAAATAATCTGTATTGTAATCAGTGAAAAACTCTACCAAATGCAAAATATAGTTTCCCCAGAATTCAAGAACAGACCCGATACTTTTTCTAACATAAAGTAATCAAATATTTAAAAAATAATAATTTTGTACATCTCTAGTGTTAACAATTAACATTCATTCTAACAATTCAAAAATTGACTGTATACATTCCTAAATTATTATTTTTAAGTAATTTTCTAAAATGGTAATAAGCCTGAGGTGATTTCTTCTCTTCATGTCAAATTACAATATGGATCACCTAAAGTAAAAAATTAGATCATCTTTGAGTGATTATTAATAATTAAATTATTAAAATCACTCAATGATGATAAATTTAATGATTAAAAATTTATAAATTTATGTTTAAACATCAAATTCATAATCTCAGATTAAAAAAAATGTATTTGGATTTAACACTGAAGTATCAATTTACAGCTATATTTACTTGTAGGAAAGATTTATTGATGCACAAGAAAGAAGAAGAGAACTCGGCAGAGAACTGGCTTCAATTGAAGCTCGTTTAAAAGAGTTGCATGCAGAAATGCAGAATACTATGAAAGGGGATGAAAAATATCTACAACTTTGCACAGAAGAGCATAAGGTGAACATTAATATAAATTCTGTACAAATGTCTACACTTATTTCATTGTCATTATGTGATGCCTGGATGTGTCATCGCTATGGGACACTCTGTATATAATTTATTTCTTTGTGCATCTAGGTAACTAAACTGCTTGATTTGGCGGATTTTGATGATTTTTTTAGTGTGTCTCACTCAAATAGTGGTCAGAACGGTCTAGACTTACAAATGGACTTTAAAGGTGCTACTACCATTGAGTTCCATTTTTTTAAATTAATAACAAAACAAATAATGATAAAATGTTAGCTGAACTCTGTAATAGTAAGCAAGGCCATGTTAATGCAAGACAATGTTAGTTGGGTCCACTTTAATTAAATTTGTAATTTAATAGTATTGTTGTAAACTTAGATTTATTCTAAAAATAACAAAGTCAACTTGTTAAAATCATTATTTTTATTTTCATAAATCATAAAGGCCTATATTTTGAGAATTTACTGGCTTATGAAACTGTTCAAGAGAGAAAGAGAAATATTGAAAGAGTCAAATCTATTTTTCAACAAAAAATATTTTTAGCTTATAATCCAAGAACGAGCCCTGCGAACTCTATTCTCTGATGCGGAACGGGAAGAAAGAGAACTGTTCGCCACTATGTCGGCGGCAGTGAAGCTCGGCCACGAACGTGAGAGGGCGCATGCTGAACGTAACAAATATTGGTACATTGTTGCTTCTATATTTGGTAAGTAAACATAACATTGGTTCAAACAAGGATGAATGAAAAGTGAGGGACAAGATAAATTTATGTTGCAAAAGTGAGTAACAGTGCTGGTAAGGATGTCCTATTGTCTGGAGGAGCTTATATTCACCAGATTAGTGACATACTAAACTTTAACTAAACTAAACTTTGACGGGCCTGTTGGCGTGGTTTGTAAGATACTTGCTTTTTACGCCGCAGGCGGCCGTGTGTGAATATGTCCTCGGATATTATTATTAGTGATTTGACGAGCCGGTTCGCAAGTTTAGTAAGGTACTTGCTTTTCACGCCACAAGTCGTGGGTTCGATTCTCACACAGAACAAAGTGAAGCTTCATGTTATGCACATCTTTTGTTATTATATTTTGATGCAAATTTTTATTTATGTTGTTTAATTCATTATTTATGGTGTGGTTAACATGTCTCATTGTGTTAGATTGATGTTTCTTTATTATATTATTTGCAGGTACAGTGCTAGGTATAGCCGGTTCGACGATCAACAACCGTCTCAAAATGGCGGAGTTCCGTGATATGATGGAGCAGCAGATGGCGCGCAGTGCGAGCGTGCTGTACACGATCGCGGGCGGCGGCACCGCCAGCAACTCGGATATCACCGAGGCCATGAAAACTGAATTCGCTTACCAGGTATATGCTGTGTCCAGGCCGAAGGAAATAAGAAGCACAACGGCGCAATAATAATAAATATAAAAGATGTGTCTGAATAACTCGCTATGCGCCGAATGTTTACCTAGCCTGTATAATGTTAACTCTAACGGTTCTTTTAGACATTTCTTTCTTTAATAAACACACTATTTATATTAAGACAGCTGCTAACACTCGCTTCGCTGGTTTATTATTATCAGTTAAATACCAGTACATAGGTAGATCATTCCAGAATAATGTAGAAGAATAATATAATAGTAACATATTGTTGACTAATATATTTTCATCCCCCATATCTTTATTACCCATTAAAACATCCAAATAATAATAACCTAGGACATATTCACACACGGCCATCTGATCCCAAACTAAGCAGAGCTTGTGCTATGGCAACCAGATAACTGATATACTACATATACTAATTTTCTTTTGCAAATACATACTTAAATAGATAAATTACAACCAGACTCAGGACAAACAAACATGTTCATGCATACAAATGTCTGTCCTGGGTGGGAATCGAACCCACGACCTGCGGCGCGCACGCACAAACCACGCTAACCGGCCCGTCAAAAATGCGACCACCATAGTGCAATTTAGGATACAATTAACCAGAACCAAAACTGCTCTGTGATATATAGGATTGCACACATCTATCTTTATATACATGATAATGTGAACTTTTTAATCATCTTACTATACTTTTTGCTTTACTTAGATGTTTTTTTGTCGTCTACAGGAGCAACTTGCACAAAACCTACAATTAATGCAGGAGAATATAAGTCATCTAGTCAATAAACAATCTTCATTAATAGGTTAGTATTTGTTCAACAGCCAGGATCTGTACGCTGATGGACTTGCCTCCATTGCTCACATTCAACCATTTTCTATCTTATTCACAAGTTCATTGGTCTATCTGGAAGAAGAGCGGGTTTCTTTTTTCTTTAGAAATAACAGATTTTATTTTATTTAGTATGTTTTCATTATTTATATTATTTTTACCCAACTAATCCAGGAGAATAAAAAAAATGTTTGTCGGCACATACGTGAGCTGGTATAAGATTCTTACTTTTTCCTGGAGTGTCATATTATGATGTTAGTATTAATTGTGTTTGGTTTTTAAAATTAACTATTATTTGTTTCCAGAGCATTTAAATCATCAAGAGCACGTAGTAGAAACTCAAATAAAGGAACTTAAACGATTGGTCGTTGCGGCGTCGCAGACAAGCGCCAAATCGGACGCGGAGCTAGCCAAAGCGCTGACTGCGGTCCACCACGACCTCGACGACGCCGAAAAGGACAATGACGAACTCCAACACAAAGTCATTTTAGAGCCAAATCAAATTTTTACTGGCATCGGAATAATAATATGCGCCGCTATCATTTTCGGCAGCATAATAGGCCGCGTCGGCTGATTTTTTTTAACCTATATGCTAATGTGTGATTCGCTGTCCTACGCTTCAAATATTGAAACTTTGCCCCTCTATACTTTAACAAGTGGCACCACATACAGCGTACTGTTAAACGGTCTTTCAATCGCCTTATTATATATGTCACCGACTGATTGTAAGGGCAGGCACTTTATAATCGGGCTAGTCAAATTCTAAACGGTCGGCACATTGTCAGTTTAACGAATTATTGAGAATATGCCTTTTCTTTTCCATGCACTTTACAAAGAAGCGACGTAAGGCAGGCGCATATTTATCCAATAGACATGGCTTTCTTTGTCTACAAAACGAACTTTGAGTGCTGATCAGTCAAACGACATTTTTATTATATCAATAATATGCCTACCGTACTTCGTCCAATGACTTTGCCATTGGAATATGACTGGAAATGGAACGTCATATTATCAATGATTCGTTCAACTGAGAATGTGCCGACCGTTTAGAATTTGCCTAGCCCAATTATAAAGTGTCTGCTCTGACAATCGATCGGCGACATATATATAATATGATTTAAGCAATATTTTTTCCCGAAATTAAAAATTAAGGAGACATTCCCAAAAAATTGCATCTATTCACACAAAAAGCAGTTACATAAGTTTTGTTCATTATGATGATATTAAACAAATATCTCTGAAAAATGAAATTAAATACTTTGAATATACAAAGGCTTATCTCACACCGACGTCGGGAGTGTTGGCTTGATGCGGCCGACCCCTCGCGTGCACCTTGTCGCGCTCTCTGTGCTCAAGCTTAATGTGCTTACAATAAAGGGACCGACCCAGGTATAACCCATCCAGCAATTGATGCAGCTAATAAGGTAAATTATTTCTAAGGCGGAACGAAGTCGTGCTGGGTGAGCTAGTAAAATGTTATATGTCCCAATGCGTTATACGAATTGGTTGATGTGCTAGTCAAACTCAACACTTTAGTGTTATAATAGAAAAAAATACTTATAGAGAAAACATATTAAACTCTAGAGGGGTGAAATTATTATTTGTTGCCAAAAGCTTTAGCTTTTAGAACAGACTTAATACTTTTAAATCATAATATTTTTTTACCACACACAAAAATGTACTAACCAAACATTATTGTGTCTTAAACATTACTGCAACAGGTAACATTGTACGGCAAAAAGCATCGGTGATTGATAATTACATCTTATTTAACGTCCTTGCCCCAGTGCTCCACTATTTTTATTTTACTTAAAAATATACATTTTTTTTGTAATTGCTATGGATAACATTGTAAACGTACAAAACAGGTTACACTTACATTTAATCTGTGGTATTTATTTTTACAGGTTTACAAAATTTACGGGTTACATAAAATGGTGATGATTTTGTATAATGTGCAGATTTAAGGTTAATTTTTTATAGTATACATGTGACCAGAAATAAAATGTTGATAATTGCAATTTTTGTTTACCTTTTTGTTTCGTTTTTAACGTTTTTAACTTAAGAACCGTCTTCATGGTAAACATTTGTGCAACGGTTGGTCAACATTGTTGATGAACGGCAACAAGTGTTTTCTCTCGTCTGGGGAAACTCACGAAATGTTATTAGCAACATCTTGACAGCAACACAAAATTGTTCATCTTTGCTTATAAACAAATGGGGATTGGACTGCGACCTAAGATGGTCTGGGGCACTCCTAGGATACCACACCGTGTAACGCAGGTTGGGGATTCTCCGCCTTCCCCCGCAGGTGCCGCCGTGAGTTTTTTATAGAGGTTCACACCTCTTGAAGAAGACAGGACCGCCTATTTATAGTCCTATCTATCGGACCGGCCTTAGCTTTACCATGGGCTACTGAGCCCCACTGCAACTACAGGGGGGGGGGTAAAGGATCCGGTCGGGGGGGAATCAACTTTACCTTAGCTAAATAAGCTCTAATTTATGTGACAGAAGGAATTAATTTGTTTTTCACATTGATCCGCCTTAGAAACGAAGAAATCGCTATTTTAAAGGCCCAATGTACTTGCCAGCCATGCCTTTTTTCTCTCCTTTGTCTATATATCAAATGAAACCAAATTAGTGCCAATGTCGAAATTCGACATAGTGAAATATTTTGATAATAGATGGCAATTTTTTGAAAAATAACTTTTAACTGATGTTATAAATATTTGCTTTAAGTATACGCTCCGATTCTATTTCTATATATTAGTATTTACTTGATACATTTATCTAACTCTTATTAACCGACTACAAAAAGGAGGAGGTTAACAATTAGACTGTATGTTTTTTCTTTCAAACATACTCTTTGGCTGTGTTGACATCTGTCATAGTTGTTGATTTGGTGGGACGTTACGAAAACAAACAGTTTACTTATATTAACAATTCAATAATTAGTTTTCTGTAACTCACTATGCAAGACGGTAAAAAAACAATACGAATTATAAATATGCGTTCATCATACGTGCGGAGACGTGACTTTTTCTTTTTTTTTGTGCTTCATAGATTTGGAGGTTACGGGAATATCCCGAAGCGGGAGAGTGAGAAAGAAAAGCTCAAAGCTAATGGATTTTGAATCTCCTGACGATATAGAGACTAGATATCGGCGACAAACACCGGTGAAGTCCTACGCAGGCTTCAAGCAAGAAGAGCCTACTGATTTTCACGAGACACCACAAAAGCCCGCGGAAGAAGCGGGTATAGTTTCAGGAAGCGAATCTGACTTTTTTGAGAACAATGGCGAAAATGCCGAAAGGTTATGTATAATACAGTGAACTTTTTCTAGGTTTTCATGGAGTTTTCATTTCACTTTTATCTTTTTTATATCAAGTTTTTATTTTAGCTTGGAATCAGATAGTTCAGCGTCAGATGAAGCTTCTGCGAGAACGCCAGCCAATTCACTCTATATGATGGAGAAAAGTAACAAGAAAAAATTAATAATAAAAGATGGTAAAGTCATCGGTAGAGCCAAAGCTCAGAGGAAGGATAAAGGTTGTTGAAATATTAATATTAGTGCTGTACATACCACATTTAACAAACATACAAATACCTAATTTAGTTTTAGCCTTCCACTACTTTTCCATTACTTGAAACAAGTAAAATTAATGTGATCCATCAATAAGTTGTGTTACATAAGTTAGTTATATGTATTTAAACTTTGTAACCTTTTATTTTTCAGGCAAAACACGAATCACTGCATATATGATGTGGGCTAAAGAAGCACGAAATGATCTGTTACGTCAGAGCCCCAATATGGACTTTTCCGCAATTTCAAAAAAACTTGGCGAAATGTGGGCAAATGCAAGTTACTGTTTATGTTTTGCTTTCTCTGTTGCTGTTGAATATGTTTCTGCCAGTGAACACAAATAAAACATAAAACCATGGTTGTTGTTCCAAAAGGCTATACTGAAAACTGTACTGTGGTTGGTGAGGCTTATAAACTGTACTGCATGCAATTATAGTTCTTTCATGACAACTGATAGGTGTGGATGTTGAGCAGAGTTTTCTTTGACAACTGTTGCAGCCTAGCAGACTGCCACACATGATCAATTCATGCACCAATAATACCATGATTAATATGTGCTCAGCCAATTAGCAACAACCATTAAACAAGAGCCAATCATTTTATGTGAATGAGAACTGTTTAAAAAAACGGTGAGAGCTATTTCTGAAGAGAATTTTGTCAGACATTACTCTATGTTTTATTTGTTCACTGGTATCTGCAAACTTAAGTTATATTTAAAAATTTGTGTCCTGTTATGGAATAATATTAGAACCCAGACATTGTTCTACCACCAATTTTATAGTTTTTCGTTTTTGAAATGAGTACCTCATTTATTTCTTTTATGTAGTGTTTTTCTGATACATTAAGCTTATTTATGTAGTAGTGAATTAATTTGTAAATTTTTGATATTCACCAATAGGTAACATACAATGAACGATACCTGTGGAAACGGAAGGCAAAGAGATTTGCTATACAAAAAGAACAGAGCAACCAAGTTGCATCCACCAAGATTATATCTAATCCCAGTGAGTAGATTGTTTGCTTTTGTATAATATTTTGTAAGGTACAATTTTTAATGCTTTTTTTTTGTGACTGGCTCGTCACTGCTTGGCTGGTGCTTACCCTAAACCTCTCTAAGAGTAACCTCTAGGATTTGGTCTGTTACTTTATTATTACTGGGTTGGGGGGTCGCTAAGTCCTTAGGTTGCTTCAGCCAACGCTCCATTGAATGGGTTCAAGGCTGTACTATGATGTCATTTATTACGCATTTAGCATTCCGATTTAAGGTGCCTGAAAGGGCCCAGCCTCGGCTCAATCATTAGCTATTATCGAATAATATAATATATAATGCACATTATATCTTGAGACATAGTCTTAATAACAATGCTAAGCTTTGGACAAAAAAACGAATTGACATGGGATGTGTTATGTTTAATGTAGTTGTTCGTCCAACTTCGAACGCGGGCCCCGGCAGACCGCCAACCAACAGGGCGCGCCAGCCCCCACCGCCGGCTCAGCAGAATGCTTTAGCGGTAAGTAGTAAAGGCCCCAACCATCAATCGAAGTAAAAAGTTGCAGGTGTTGGTGTTTCCATCCAGATGAATCTTGGGTACCTTCCAAAGAGTGAATGAGGCTGATACTAAACTGGTGCCATCCGTCTTTAAAGCGAAGCACTAGGTTAATTATTATAAAAAGACCAAACTTCAATTGGTCCAGTAGCGATGGAATCATGTGACCATACTAGCCTACTGTACAATATTTCACACAAAAAGGCTGGCAATTCGTCGGTCGTAGAACGATTGTGAACTTCTTCAGTTGTAATCGGACTAGGTGTCAGCAAATTGTGAAGTACATGACTTGTTCATATGTTGACATGTCATTTTTAATAAATCAAATAGTCAACTGCTATTTACATTTATTAGGTTAAAGTTTAAGTTGTAATGTAACTTAAACTTTATCTTAATAAATGTAAATAGATTATGTTTGTTAAGTTAGTAAGCCCATGACATAAGTTTACAATTTGGAAAAAGGACATTTCCTTCTATTCATCCTCTCCCCTTCCCATCCTATCTTTTGAAGGCACTTCACTCATTAGACCAACTCTTCAACTTCTACTTCAAGTCTGTCTTCTGTAAGGTCGTGGTATTTCAACAGTCGAGTCGGCCCATTCGTGCAACAGATGTTGTTGCGGAATATACCACTGTTAATTTGTTGTGGGTAACTGTGGCAACTTTAGGCTATTTACTATTTTGCGCCTTTTACCATGCAGGATGCATATTGTATGGTTATTGGCTTCACAGCCGGTGTCTAGCGGTGGCAGTCCGACGACGGTAGTGGTGGTGTCATCTATGGCATCATCTGGCGGCAGCACGGCGGCCGTGTACCGCGTGACGGGCTGCGGGACCACCGACGTGGCCGCTCACCTGCGCCTGCTCGGCGAGAGCCTGGCCATCATCGGAGAACGCCTCAAGGAACACGAGGTGAACTTATTAATAAAATCATTGTTCCAAAATGTGTGAATAATAACGCATCTGCAACGCAATCCAGTTCATAAAAATACAAACTTTAAAACTGGGGTAATTAGCAACAAAATTTTCAATGCAACACGACCGTATGTGAACGGCCCGCGCGGATGCTGTCCGCCTCAACTGAAACGGCCATTCCGGCAGTTCCGCGGCGCTCGCCACGAATCTGCTTGATTTCGACATGAATAATATCGCTGTTTAAACTGTATTATTATACCAGTGTATAAAATAAAATACTATAAATTGATTATTTTTACAAACACAATCGACGATATCCAGGGCAGTTGGAAGGTGATAATAGCAGCGTGCAGGCCCGTCGCGAACAAAGCTGAGCGCACTCATATTGTTCGCCGAAAGACCGACAATCGACGGGGACCATAGCGCGCGCTGCGAAACTAAAAATAAGTGTGTGCAGGTAATGTGCGCACACTTATTTTTAGTGTGTCCGCAAACACATCAAAATGTATGAGAAAGATTGCGTTGCGTAGTATATAGCCTGTACTCGACTCTGTGTGGTATATGTTCTTTACTTGTTATTGTTCAGGGTCAGATAGCGGTTTCGGGTTCGGTGTCGGTGCTGCTCGACACGCTACTGTGCTCGCTGGCGCCGCTGCTGAGCGTGACGCGCGCGCTGTCGCCCGTCGCGCCCCCCGCGCACCTTTTACAGAACACGCTGCACAACATTGCCTACATCATGCCCGGACTATAGCGGGGCACGCCGACTATACAGACACCTACCTCAATGAGGTGTCCAAGACGATTAGTGAAAAAAGTATACTTCAAGAAAACATTTTTTTTTAAAAATCCTGGTGTACGGTGATTGATGATAGACCACATTGTTCTACTTGTAACTTGTAAGCGAAGAAGTAGTTTTATAAAAAGAAACAATTTGCAAACAAGTGCAGTTTCAATCTTTATAGATCACCTAAATAATATGATGGTTTGTATGTAGTCACCCGCAGCAAACAAAATATCCAATATTGTAAAGAAAAACACATATTACATCTTTTAATTTATTCGCCTTTATCAAAACATTGTTTCTCTTATAATTACATTTTTGAAATATCGGTTAATGCAATCAGCTAACTAAATATATTTATTTTAATATGATGAACGCTGATTTAGTCGAACCTTTTGCATTTCGTTTTATCAATTTTTATAGTTAGGTTAAAATATTTAAATTATTATTTCTATCAAGATCCACAATATAGTTTCAGTGTATAATTGTTACTAAAAAATGCCAAATATAATTGTATCTACTATAGATCGATTTATTATATTGTGGATTGGAGTATCTCACTGCTTTAGGCGCTAACAAAGAGCATTAAAACAATGAATTTCAAGTCAAAAGGTAGATACAGTAGGTGGCAAGCTTTATTATAATAAAAAAGGTCGTCGTTTCCTTACTTTACTGTACTTTTTAGTAACACATTCATAAGTCATCTTTTTAAAACTTTAGAGATATGGCAGAGATCTTTACAAAATTATCATGCATTCGATGTTCTAGTTGTCTATTTCACTTTGTAAATAAAATACAAAATTAAAATATCCCAAGCGAAATATTTTTCTTCGCATAGCTACAATCTAAGTCAAACATTGCATACCATTTATAATGATTTACATATCAATCATGTTCCTTTCAAGTAGAGACGTGTAACCGTGGCCACACAGATCTAGATAACAACAATAAACCGATTGTGCTTGGTCCAGGTTAAATACAATAATAGAGAGATGAGATGACACAATGCATTGCAACAACGATCAAGATAAGAAATCTAAACGATTACCATTGTCATTTACATACAATTTCAGGAAGTCGATTGAAGAGTTATTTCGTTAAAAAAATTACAAATCATGGGTCATGAAGCAGCAAAACCAAGTGCAATTATACATTCCAACAAGACATTGGTTTGGGAAAACAATGCAGGTTTCGTTTTCATCATATTATGTTTGTCGTACAACATTAACCAATTTTAATTTCATACTTAGAAGAATGCGATATTAGTATTGATATCTATGAATCGTTTATGCGTAGCGATGCATTGTGTTTATATTTCTCTTCAAGCTACCTCGAAACGCTGTTGATACTACCAGACAGATCTAAGAACTTTATCACTTTATTCCTACAAGTATACAAAATAAAATTCTCTATTTGAATTTAAAATGAAACAAGATATCTAGGTAGTTAGTTGACAAGGTTTTTAGAGCAGGCGGCCCCTGCAGTTGTTGGCGCCGCAGTAGCAGTAGAGCACCTTGCCGGGCACGGAGCCCACGTCGTAGTTGTAGTTCCAGGTGAGCTCTGTGCCGGCGCGGATGTGCATGAGCGCGAAGAACGCCACCCACGGGAAGCGCGGGTCGTGCGTGTCCACGAACACGTTTTGCACAAACACGTTCGGTAAGCACGAGTGCTGTGGATAGTACGACAAATAAATATGCGTTCATGCCCGTAACAATTTCGGGTTTTCTTATAGCACGACCCCGGCACAAATCATTAGCTGCTACATGCAACTATCGGCGCATTCATGCTCGTCGATTACGGGTACTCTTAATTCCCTTAGAGCGCTTGTAGACTACCGTTATTTTCGCTGCATGTCGGACCATGTTTTTGCGGTGGTGTATGGGTTACAATGAAAGTGTGTTTAAATGCACAGGATACCAGCCCGACGACCAATTCAAGATGAATGACGGTCCGTAGTCTGGATATAAAAACGCGTACATGCGCTCTCAATATTGTGAGTTTATCTTTGATCGCCCAATAACTTGCGGGAGTGTCCTCAGTACGAAGACCTCAGAATGAAGATGATTGGGATTGTTGAAGGGGAGACGGGTCTGATTTATAACCGAGATCTCCTTAGCGAGAAGAGGAAATTTCATAGATTACGAGAGAATAACGCGGATATAGCCTGCGGTAGGCGCTGGTTTGGTCCACCGACGTTGAAGATGTTGATGTTATGCTCATTAGGGGGAGAGAGTTATAGCACAGAGGGGTGCATAAGGAACCGAACAAAAGGCAGATCACGGGTGCCCTCGCGCTTTAGGGTCCTTAACCTTAGGGTCGGTGGGGCCATGGGTGGTGATGAGATTCAGATCTCAGACGAAGTTTGCGAGACTCATACCCGAAAGTCCCGTCTCTGTTACGAACTGAAAAGTGGACGCAACTTACGTTTAGATAGCGACCAATGTTGCCCTGGACCTTAGCGTCCATGATGTAGCACGCCTCGTCTTCGCCGAAGTACGAGCGAACAGACCTGCAAATAAAATGAACAACTGGCTCAGATAAAACTCACACTTTATTGTGGACAAATTTATTTAATCATTTTCGATATACCCCTCCAACCTGGGATATAATAAACAAAAGATCACTTTTGAGGCGACAATTAAGATAATGTATATATATATATATATGAATATGTACATAGGATATAATTATTTTACCTGTATTTTGATACTAGCTGCTTTGAATCCATTCCCGCCTGCACGGTGAACCGCGACGGTTCACGCACTGAGGAAGCAAACAAATTCAATTTTCGATATTAAGGATATAAGAAATAAGTATTTCGTTTCGTGAAAAAATAGTTGCTGTTTGAGGATGCACCCGGGGTCTTAATGACAATGTGTGCTGCGGAATGCGCGCGATTGGGAACGGCCAGCGCCGAGTTGTACGCGAACCAAATCGTCAGTCGACCTGACCCGACCTGAACAAAGGTATGGATACCGAGGAGAAATGAACGTACGGAAGACGCGCACATTCGTGTTTATTCACTTTCATTTTGATTTGGCGCTTCCAAGCGCTTCGCCTCTAGCGCGAGCCAACTATAACTACATATAACTGATCTACATAAAGTAATATACTTCCGACGGTATGTACAAAAACCTTACCTTCTTCATCGTCACTTATAGTTATACAGTCTTCATCTGCATTTTCGTTCTGCGCATCCTTTTTAATTTCCTTTTTTACTTCTTGATCAACCTCTTTTTCTTTTCCTTTCTCTTTCTCCTTTTCTTTGTTTTCGTCATCTTGCTTCTCTTTCTTGCGTTTCTCTCGAGTTCGCAAATGCTTGCTGTCAATAGAATAGGTAATAGGTTCACATTAATAAGTTAATCCTGTAAGAGGTATACCTACAGTATATTGTCCAGTGGTGGACCGACAATTTGGACAAAGTTGCGGGTCCACCAGATGACTCTGATGATGTGGTAACTTACATATCTGTTCATATAGCGGGTTTTAGGAGAAATGAGAACGAGTTGCAATTATAAATAAATTACTGGCACCTTGTTTATACTACTTCTTTGCACTTCGCTTAATATAAACACATATTATGACAGAAAGTGTCACATTTTTTCCCCTCATATAACAAATATTCAATGATTATTTTCTGCGCATATATTGTTTAACGGCATTCATTTAGAGGACAAGTCAAATTAGATGTTTGACTGGACATATTTACGTCTAGGATTTCGCCAACTCTTGTTTCAAGTATAACTTGGGATACCTGTTTAATCATAACATAAGATACATTTTTCTATACATTTATGGCCATTCCTGTAACATTTTAATTAAATTGAAAAGATTAAACTTAATTAAAAAAAAGATTTAGTATACGTAAAAGACCAGACTGTAAAAGGGACAATTATAAATAAGAAATGAAGCCAGTCAATCAAAAGGGGTAGGCAGAGATTAGGGATAGTCATTTGGTACGGTCCTGGCACTCTCTCGCTTCTACATTCATACATGCTCGTCGAGTATGGGTATCCTTAATACCGAAAAGTACAGACTAAGTAAGTTGACTCACTTGAACTCTATCGGGACGTCGACGTAGCTCGGCCGGAAGTCATCGTCTTGCTCGTCCTTGGATAATTTGTTCCTTGATTCGTTCTCCTCCTCACTGGACTCGTCCTCGTCCTCCGTGTTATCGTGCGAACTATTCTATAGTTTACGAGATGCATTACGTGAAGCGAAAAGTTTGGGATTTTTTTTAAAGGATGCGAGCAATCGCAGAGATTTGTCAACACTTAAAAGTTTTACAGAGTAGACAGCTAACATTTATATATGTGTTACAAATAAATTAAATATTTGGCTAAAATTCAAAGCAAAATAGTGGAAATAGTGCGCACTAAGGTGATTATTACTTTGTCTCAGAAGTAATGCGATATTCGAATTTGAACAACTCAGTGATTCGTTTTGAAATTTAATTAGAGAGCGGGTTTCACGCCTGTCTTCTGTGAATCCCTGGTGTTTCACCGTGGAACAGATGTTGTTGCGAGCTCTACCACTGTTACCGTGGGCTTACACTGGCGAAAACATTCACACAAAACATATTGTCATCTTAGTTTTTTCAGAGAATTATAGCGAGAAACCTTGTATCGTGGCATGATATTACGCCAGTGCAAATCTTATCTGGTTCTTTGAGTCTGATATGTCTAATTTATATAGTGACCTGGTCTTGTGAGACCAGAGCAGACGAAGCGATGATCAGTTTTCGTACATAACTACGCATCGTTAGTGTACTATGGTTACGATTTTACCTTATCTGTTTCCTTGAGTGCTTCGGGTATGTCTTCCTCGTAACCCTCCTTCATCTGCTCCACAACCTCGATGTAGTCGAGCTCCGCAAGGTACTCGTCGCCTTCGTTCAGTCCGTCCTGAAAAATATTGCATTATTATAATACAATCTATTGAATAGATTACCGCGAGGGGCAGTGATAGACAAAGCGAGTTCAATCGCTTGCTGCCCTCAAACCACGCACTGTGCCGTGCGCTACGGCTCTATGTGCCTTTAGATAACGTACCTATTCTAGGTGACCTGTTCAAGAGGGAGGGGGAGGTCTTCAAAACACCACGCTTGGTCTCTCCTTACGTTTTTCCTTCGAGCGTGGCGAGGGGGGATCTCGGCATATTTTACGGGGGGTAAACAAAGGGGGGTACAAAATGTTAGTAACAGTGATTTTTTAAAAGTATGTTAGTAAAGGACGCAGTAACAAAAGAACAACAAATAAACAATTCATTACATTTTGTGGACCTCCTACAATGATTGAGAAAATGCCAGGATGCTATAGCCTATTTTATAACCAATAAACGTTCATAAATTGGCTTTAGTCACATTCGCGGTCGCCGCGAATTAATCCTACTCACCCTGAAGAAGGACCTCCCACGGGTCCAAGACTTGTCAACCAATACCGACCGACCGTACGCGATCGTGAGTAAAGTTGTTAAACATTTAGTAAATAATGTCTCACGAACGTTTAAGTTTTTTTAACCCCATAAAATTATTTCAATTTTGCATCGTTTACTGATTGCTCCTAAGTAATCATAGTTTACCTAGCTCATGTAATCATTGCAATAAAATTAAATAAAAAAAAATACTGCTCACCAAGTTTGCTGTGGCATCGGTGAGAAGATTTCCTGCGTACACGCATAGGAATGATCCTTTCGGCACATCGTTCAGTGCCCTTATACCCCAGCCGCGATGTTGAGTTTTGAAAACCTAACAAATAAATATAATGACAACGTACAATCAAAGCTATTAGCAAAATATTGTGTATTACATTTTTTGTAAATAAATTATTTTGCTAACAATTTATAATTTACCTGTAGTTTTAACTGCAGAGGATGTTGTGCGACACGGTTCAAACACGTGTTACTACATTTACATCTGTAAATCGAACAGATTTTTTTTATAAAAAAGTTGTAGACTAAGCTACTAATTACACATTATTAATTACCTATACACGTTTTAATGCACGCTCATCACAAATCAGGAGAGCAGTAGCGTATAGATCTGCAGGCCAGCATTACATCTATATTTTTCGACTAGCTGTTTACACCCAATTGAATTATAGAATTATGAATTTATTTAAATTGAAGGCTTTATTTCGATCCTCTTCATTCCTGAAGGTGGTTGAGTGGGGAAGGAAATATCCTTTTAGCTGTCTATCATAGGTCCTTTACCTATTAATGGTAGACTGTGAATAGCGATCACTTAATGTCTGGAACGTCTTGCTCGTTTACCACCATCTTCCATTAAAAAGTATATTAAATTCGGTTCCTTACTTTTACTTTTTATAAGATCAGTATAGCTAAGTTTGAAGTGATGTCTTCCTAATTTACCTTGAATTACATTCGTATATCCCCGTTGGCAAGGGTTCCGGCAACCTCCTGTACACGTAGCCCACGTCTCCATCCAAACCGATAGTCCGGGCGCCCTCTAGCGTCATTCTCCAGCACGCACATTTACTTTTATCCTGTAAGACATAATTTATTTAATAAACCTTTTGTTCTAGCAATCGCCTACACGAACATAAGCGTTCAAGTCCCACCGAGTTTATACCAATAAGTTTCTTACATACAAAATACCGTTTTCCATAATCGATAAGAAGGATATTACTTATTCACCTGTTTTGTTTTTAACTATATCATATTTTCCGGAACTAATAAATCAGATTAACTTCAGTTTACTATGTGCACTAGCATATTAGTATGACATGCGTTAGTAAGTACACGTGTTCAGTACGTGAGTGTGGATACCTCGCAGTCGTCCTCGCAGTCGCAGCCGCAGAGGAAGTCGGGGTCGAGGTTGAGCGGCACGCCGGCGGTGGGCGTGCGCTCCGTGTTGTATGAGCAGAACTCCGGCAACGACTCGTCGTAATAGTTTACGCACGGCACCGGCACATTCTCCTTGCCGTGCGACAGATCCTGTATATATCTTTCTCCTTAGAGACGAATACATTACAACGAAAAAATACACTACTAAACTACTGCAAAAACCTTACAATCGCTCACACCTAGTATAGGCAAATATATTTAAAAAAACATATTTTATATATGTATATACCAGGTGCATCCACTTGCACATGTATGTATACGTCTATTTATGTCGTGGATACGTATAAGTTGTGTAGTGGAACATATTTCCATTAAGTTATATATTTCGATTTGTGTGTTGTCTTTCGGTGGGCTACATACCTTCTTGCCGACGAGGCAGTTGTTGAGAACGAACTCGGCGAGGCAGTGCGTGTTGGGGTTGAAGTCAAAAAGGTCAACGGCCATATCGGAGCGCACGGCGCGCAGATAACGGTGCAGCTCGCGCATGTTGCGCAGCCGCCGCCCGCACGGCGCGCGGTACATCACCTGCTTGTTCTGCGCCTTGTAGCGAATCAGTTGCCTGACAATATAGGTATAAATAAATATGCGCTCAAGCCCGTAACTCAGAGGGGTCGGTTGAGATAATGGATTTCCGTTTGGCGCGATCCTGGCACACCTCTCCCACTTAATCAACATCTATGCGTACATGTTCGTCGGTTATAATACTCCTTATATCGCCTTATTCTTCAGAATGTCACTAATTTGATCGGTAAAAGTTCTCAAGACGTCCCCTGCCAACACTCACTTTTGCAACATAAATTAGTCTTGTTACTCTCTCGTCATTCATCATATCAACGTGCCTGAAACTTTCTCAATTCTATTCACAGCATCCACTTTTAAGCCACAATTAATAAGCTGCAATTCAACGACACAGCTAACATACTTTTAAGGCAGATTTCATAGTTGCGATTACCGCCGGCGGGGTTCATAAGCGCACTGACGATCTGCGCGAAACTATGAAACGAGTTTAGTCCGACGCCGTTCTCCGCCTCGGACAGTCGCGATGATAACCTGCTCAGTACAGGTATTAATTATTTTTTATCTATAGAAAAGACGTAAACGTGTATAAGTAAATTCCTATAATTCTACAAGATTACTGGGCATGATGCATTCTGCACAACTTTCTCGAAATTAAGAGAACACAATGACAAGATTTTTAAGCATTTTCGTTGTCTATATCGACATTTGACGAACGTGCACATTCTTATTTGAAACGCACTACAATGTGTACATACAAGAATAATCGAAAAAATTTAAAAGCGTTATGGAACCTGTGTCTTTTTTGTACGCAAACGAACTTACTCAAATAATCGTCCCGTATCAATAACTAATTTAATCATTTTGATGTTTTGTCGAAGACACGTAGGCGCGAGCGATCGGCGAGACTGTAACGCACGCTAGTCGAGTAAAGTATCCTTGACAGCACGAAGTTGAAACGCGCCGACGAACTTCGGGCGGGTTGCTGTCTGCGCCGCCCATCGGCACGGGTATGAAACGATACAAGGAACTAGAAGCCGGCGAACCGCGGCGCTTAACAACCGCGCCGACGGTCGCGAGACTGAAATCAGCCTAAATGATCACAAATCAACGGCATTAACGTTAACATGCATTTCCTGCCAAATCCAGCTTTCACTTCCGTACATAAAAGCCGGGAATAAAATATAAGCAAGTCAGGAATATTTTGAGAATACCATTGGGAGAAAATACTGGCGAGACAGAAGTAGATCTATATACATAAGACCTGTATTCGATGGTTACCTTTGTGGTGTTTCCCCAGTGGAGTTGATCGTGCTGCGGCTATCGGAGTTCCTTTAATGTACTTTCCTGTAGTTACACAAATATTTGTATTGTGTAACTACAGGAAATAGGAAATTGAACTAAACATCAAGATAAAATTTGTGTAACCAAACAAATGTCACAATCGCGGCTATTACACTTTTTACATTTTTTATACTTTCACGGAAATGTTTTGAGGAAATAATGAGCTAAATTGAAGTGAAATTGTATAATATGAACAGCTAAAAGATTATAACAATCTTTGTGAGATAAAGTTGTTTTTCGAAAATATATTTCACAATCTAAGAATTTTAACAACAAAGGTGAGGTGTAAACTTTGTTTACTAAAATTCTATCTTGACGTGGAACAAACTATAATGAATGTAATTATATTTGGCTACCCACCTCTCCCACCCACTGAGCAGCGGCTTGGCGAGTGGATTGTAGGTCCGGAGGTCTTTGAGCGGCAGCACGTCGAGGCGCCGGCAGTGCGGCCCGCACTCGTGCGATACCATCTTGAGCGGACAGACGGCGTTTTTGGGCTTGTAGTGCTGTCACCGCAAACATACATCATACACATGTATAACACGTTATATTTATTGACATTATTTTTTTTTATATGAAGTCAGTCAACAATCAACAGATCCACGTTACCATATTCCTCGCTGAAAATGTTTGTAATTTAATTCTGCGTACTTGACGAATTATAGTTAAGATGCGTCAAAACCTTGTTTGTGTCAACATAGCATTTGTTGTCCGTGGCAACCGTTAATATAAATCAAGGTTTTATGAGTTAACCGTTTCTTTTCGGGATAAAAGTAAGTGTATGCTAACTTTCATGATGATCGTGTGAGGCGTTAAGAACTTAAAGCATTACAACTCACATCCGCATTTATAATATTAGCTAGGAGAGGATTCTGTTCATCATTATTCTTTTCGCTTCTTCTTGAACAATTATATCCGTCAGAAGAAATCCCTGTTAATAGCTATACATTATGAAGAAATTTATATTGGCTATGAATTTCAAAAACGCGTCACAATTGTCGTAGAATTGTGTTACATTAATTGGCGAAGGTGATATGATAAGAAAAATGTGTATACCACAACTCTAGAGATGACACTTTCCATCGAAACGCTGTTGGTTATCGGCGCATGCAGGGGCAGCTGGCTCGTAGCGGTCGATTTCTTAGCCACGGCACGCTGGCGACGCAACTCCTGCAGATTAAATTATGTTTATTTTCTGATAGAAGGTGGCAAACGAGCGTTTAACCTGATAGCGATAGAAGCGACCACTTCCTATAGGCGTAAAACTGACCGCTGATGGATCCAGACGGGCACCGGCGCAAGCGTTACTTTACGTTACGTTCGTAGTATCGTCTACACGCAAAATTCATTCAATGAAACATCATTACATCATAGATTACATTACACGTTACACACGGCTGGAGCTATATAGAAAATCAGTCTAATGTAGACGTATTTTTGAGGGTATGAATATGTATACGTCCCATTGTGACCTGTAGCTCCAAATAGTGCAATGGAGGTAGAGTGGTCGAGTTTATTGTTTTTTTTAAATTTAAATATCACTTGTATGTTTCTACATTTAGCTGGAAGCAATTGGTTATACACGGTTTCTTTGAATGGCGAATAATTGAGTAAATATCGTCAGTTAACAATATGAGTAGTGATCAATTTTTGGTATTTAAGAAATAAATGGGTCTCTCACCTCATTTTGCTGCGCTGTTTGGTTGTTTGATGACTTGAAAGGCTCATCGTAACGGGTGTACTCCACATACGGCATGTTCGACTGGGAAAGAAGATTTAAATTTTAAAAATATTACCTATTAAGTTTCTATTCAGTGGTCACAACTAACACAGCATTAATAAAATAAAACATGCGCACGCCAGACCTGGACTTTTTGTTACAAGCCGCTAAATATTATAAATAAATAAATTTTTGTAGCCGAAATCGGATAGGAGGAAATCAAAAAGCGTTGAATAAAGTTGATTTACCGTCTTGATGCCAAGATTTTTAAATTATGATGTCAATCCGTAAGTATTTACCTTAATCTGTGGACCGGAGCGGGGCATAGGGCGCGCGCGGTGTCGCTCCGCCGCCTGCAGCTCGAGGTAGAGCGGTGCGAGGCGCGTTGAGCCGCGGTAGATCCACTCCCTCCTGTCGCCCGCCAGCAGGATCTCCGCCAGCGACGCGTCCACTTGCAACACGCGCGACGGCCACCATTTGCCTGCACAACACACATTAAATAATAAAAAAGAGTGCCCGTAACCCACTAGCTAATATGCATATGTATATAGAGCTTGGCAAATTCGTACGTGACACTCTCATGGTCCGCGGGCAACGGGAACGTAAGACTGCGCGGACGGGGTCACCTGACGAAGGCATCAGCCAGCCTATCGCGTGTAGCGGTGCACAGTGCGACATGGGGTAACGTCCCTCGCCATCCGCGTGGAGCGGGTGGTGTGTTGTTATTGCACACCATCAATATGTATATATATAAAATAAATCCCTATTTCCCCACAGCATCATGCGGGAACGGCCGGACCGATTGCGAAATGTTTTGTTTGTTTGTTTGAGTTTGTTATTGTCTGAAGAAGATTCTTATGAAAGAGAAAAATAAAGTTTAAATTATTTTTTGTGTTTGGTTTTATGTAATATAATCTACGTAAGAGCGTGATGTATCCATATCATGGTTTTTGGTAACGACAAATACTAGTCCTCGGCCACAATTCCACCTGACGTTTTGTGGCAATCTGTTCAAAATTTGTCACGCGAAAACTCACAAACTTCACTCTTTCTTCAGATGTACCTACGTCACGATTAGGAAAAATTATAGAATATAGAAAAATTATATTATAAACCGGTGTAGACGTACCTTGCCACTCGGTCTTGAGGTTCTGCTTGGGCCGTAGCCGCACCATTGGCCGCTCGGGGTAGGAAAGCAGGTACTGGCGCACGAACTCCTGCGAGTACGGGTGCACCTCCTCCCACACTAACGGCGAGCACTCGCACACTAGCCGCGTGTTAGCGTGCTGCACGTATTTCGCGTGACCGTCGTCGAAAAACACTAAATATCTGCAGAAAAAGTAACGAGTAAAGACCGGTGATAAAGCATTTTCCATAACTATGGCCTGCTTAGGTTTATACGAATAAGAATTAAGAATTTAATTAAAGATTAAGAATAGCGTCACCTAGTTATCATATTTACAGAATTGTGTTACGTGAGAAGACCCTAGATGAACCGACCTGTGAGATGACTAAGGGGCCAATTAGCTTGAACTATGTATATTATCACAACTAGGATTACATACCTAAATTTATTGACAGGATTTGGCACCTCGGCAACTACGCCCGAATAGAAAGAATCCATTTTTCCTGCGCTCGCAATTATTCTAGTACCTGTAAATACACATGTTATAGTTAACGTTAGTTTTGATGTAAAGCAATGGTCTCTTGATCATGACGCAGAACGCAACGATAAGGGGGCTCACACCCAAAGAGTAAGTTTTGTCATATTACATATAGCCTACCAAAGTAAACGTGTCAATATGAACAAAATAAGAAACATATTGTATGAAGTGTACTTACCTATTATAAGTCGAACGTCCGGAGGCTCGGCGTAAGCAAGGCAGCGCGCCGGCAGGTGTTTGAATGGATTCTTGTTGACTTTATGCTCAAACTTCACGCGGCACACTGTGAATTTCGTCGACGACTGAAAAGAAAACATTTCAAAAACTAAAGATGTCTGTCTGAACCCTAACGAATAAGCAATCTTCATCCTACAAAACTATTTCATAGGCAGGGGTTTGTTTCAGCGATAGCTTGGGACGAGTTTTTCGAAAAGCTTTGGATGGTGGATTTGGAAATAAAAACCATTATCAATTGCTATCCTGATTGAACGAAAATTCCCAACTAGTTTGTTGGTAAAGCAAAATAATTAGTTTATAATAAAATCTGCCTAATGTACCCTTGAACTGTACAGTTTGAAAATGCGTACAGCAACGTACACGCAATAAAATAAATAATAAGATATTTACTATGTCTACCAGATATATAATCACAAAGGAAATACAACAAAACAAAATGATTACATAAAATATTTTTAGGAATCAGAAAAGGGTTAAGTTAAAAAAAAGATAATAAGAACACAACGTAATAATCAATCAATTTTTATAACAAATAATTTAAAATAATTCAACACAAAGTAACAAACTTCCCTAGCACGTCCAACACTGCCAAAAGTCACGGATAGACTGCCGAACCGACTCCGTTGAGGTGCGAGCTGCCCGATGTGACACTTATCCCCACCAAAACAGTCTCGCCATGTCATGCCATGGCTCCGCCCCCTCGTCGCCTGATATTTGTCACAATATAGTTTACATGCGTATAAACTCAAAAATTATATTAATATCACAAAACAATAATAAATTTCAATTTTTAGACAAAAACTATTATTGGGGGCCTTTATCAACGCAATAAGACCTAGAACAAGCTTCTGGTACGCTTCACTTAAAATGTAGTCTTTGTTTTATCTCAATCAGTTTATAAATAAAATACCGAACTATATCGAACATTTAAGTTGAATAGGTTGAAATTTTAGTAAACTATATGTTATGATCTTTAAAATGATGATTGAAAATTTATATAAAGTTCAAAACAGGACAGTTTCGGAGACTGCAAGCGTCAGCTAGACACAATGTGCAAGTAAAACTAAAGGGGGTTGGTGGACCAGTCAGTTTATGAAACGTGAGCAAATTGCGAACTGAATGATTTAACATTACATGTGAAACAATTTTTTCTTTAACATCTTTTTAAGATATCATTTTTAAATATAACTATCATGTCATAAGCCAACTTGTATAGTATTGCCAATTAACACCTACTTATACTTTTAATGTAATAACGGAAGCAAAAGATCAGTTCATAATTTGATTTGGACAGTTTATAACCTACGTTCGTCACGAATCATTTACAATTTTACATGTCAATAAAAATTAGACGTGACAAATAAACAGTCAATAAAAAATTTCTAGTCCGGTTAGAAGCTGACGAGGTTCACAAACGACTGCATCGCACTGTATCAACTATCATTGACATTACCCTATTAATAATGACGATTGTATTATTGTGATGGTAAGCCTAACTATAGATGTTTGATAATTTATCACAAATTGTGATTATATACCGCACTGTTTGAAGAATCGGAATGTAATGGTTGCACAATATATTCATGTTCGTCCGCTTCGCCTTGCTGACTGTTTGTAGTTAATGTTCCTGTGTTATTTACATCCAGAGCTAATTTTTCCAACGTAACAGCGTTATCGACGTGGCAATGAGTTGTATTACTCATTAGCTTTATCATAGCGTCATTCTTTAAAGCTTTTTTTCGTTTTCTATACGCGCGAACACGTTCTGATGATGTTTTAGCAATTTTCGAAAGTCTTAATGTTCTCCGGTCTTGAGTGAGACTCTGAATTTTCATAGCACTAGTTGGCGGATCCGAAATCGGAGGCAATGCATGTGGGGATACTTCAACTTCAATGACAGACTGTTGATGATTGTGCCTTGCATCTTGTTCATCTTTGACGGCCGGTCGAGTGAGGGCAACACGAAGTAGCGAAGGTTGATTTTTAGACATAGGACTTAGGTTATTCTCCAAATTTTCTTGAGACATGGTTTGATTTGCCACGTTATTCGCAGACCTAGCAGCGACTTCTCTCTCATAGGCGAGTATTCGCGCTCTGTATGCGCGGATGCGCTCCGCTCCCGTTTTCGGCACTTTTTTCACTTTCGGTATATTTTTATCGTTTCGACTCCCTCTGGATTGTTCGATTACATTTTTTGGTAGAACTGGGAAATCTGTGAAGAAGAAAACTGTATGTAATTTAATTGTACTCGTATTTTTTTTTATTTGTACGTTATTGAGAAGTTTTGTTAAGAAGAAAAGTGTTAAATGCCAAATAATATTTAAGCTGTTAGCGTTAAAGCTAATCGACGTATATAAGTTCAAAAGTGTCTTTGTGTCAATATGTGTATACTTGTGTGTTCATGCATTAGAAGTTCTTGTTTAACACTTGAACTGACAACTGATGGTATACATATTAGTTAGTATTGATTACTTACTTGTGTTATAAAGATCAATTGATGTATTCTTTGCTTCAGAAAAAACACCTCGATCGCCGACCGATGCCTTGGAGCATTGGTCTATCTGTGATCAAACACTTAGTGTAAATAAACCATTTAATGTTTTTAACTCAGTAACTTAAAAACTTCATTTTTATTCATTTAAATATACTTACACAAAACAATTCCCGGTTATAATAAAGTAAAACACAGAACACAAACGTAGGAACTTAAATATTCACACAACACTATGATAATACTAATTGTCGCCACTATATTATTTCTTTCTAGTGTACGTCGCTCTCTTTTGCACTCCCGTCACGTCAGATTTGTTCATACATAAATCGCACTCTTGCGTGTCACTCTGTTCAATTTATTCTAAAGACTTCTATCGGGTACATACATGGCCGTCTTCGCTCAAGCGTGCAGCCTGGAACACCGATATCGACCGCGAATTGAACATTTCAGCATCTAACATAGCTTATGAATGTGAGTCAACAGGACAAAAGGATAATACAAATGGCGTGACGCATCCTTGAAATTTCACTCTCGAAAGACATCTATTATCGAATCGCCACCGAATCACTTTGGACGTAAATAATCCTAGAACACAAAGGTAAATATTATTATGTAACACATAAGAAGCGTATGTCATGCCTTTCGCTAACATCACGCTGGCACGAAACTATTTTATTGTATCGCCTCGTATTGAGATTGATAGTCGCTCTCCATCCGTCAGAGTTGTTCGTACGAGCTTCGCGTGTTCGGCCTGGCCTGTTGTTATTTAAGATGATGCCAGAAATAAGGGAGGGGTGAACTAAAACAAAAATATGTTATGAAGTTAAACTTAGAAGGCTGATAAAGGGTAATATATAGATCCATTAGTAATTAAAAATATTTTAACGGTTTATTAAATGCTTATGACCAGTGACGAGTTCAGTGAAAGTTGTTAGGCCGCTCGTTAACTTGGGCTTGGGTATATTTTGTTAAATAAGATAAAGTAAGCTGAAACGAGAAGAAGAAAAAGTACTACAATTTGTATTTCTAGCCTAGTTAGGCTACTCCTTCCTATACTATATAAAATAACTAGTAATTTATATTTAGAATGAATACCACGACATCGCCCTAAAGTACAATTATTGTAAACCCTCGTTCGATGTCGATGTCGTAGTGTCCACGTTTTATAAGAGATGGCCACATTATTCCCGATACAAGGCGAAACAATACATTAAAGAGATTGAGGCGCATGCGCGCGTTTTGTACGTGCAACTCTGACGTCACTGGGACGACGGGAATGTAGTAAAAGAGAGCGACAAATGCAACCCATTACAAAGCGATAGTGTAGTTTTTAACGACAGTCGACAGTCGCTTAATAAATACCTGAAGTACCGCGCGATGTGGAATTAATATTTATCAATGTGTTTACTGTTAATTTACTATTTGGAAGTGAAACTTCTGAGGTCCCCACCTCCCACCATTACATAAACGCCAGTGAAGTGCGTCTTTGGAGTTTCACTGACTTTATCTAAGAGTTTGCTTTGTCTCTTTCACGTTACATCAGAAAAGAAAAATGTTACGTACACTTAAGTAGACGGCTGAACATTGTAAATATTCAAGGAACATAGTGTTTTTTATACAGATGTTGTATTATATTTTTAAGTCTCCCTTTTTGTCACATAATTTCTTGTATTCTTTAATCTTTATGAAGTTTAACTTGTGTCATGTGCACTGCAAGCGAATTTTTTGTTTAAAACATCAGAATTAGCACGTGTGAACTGGATACGCATGTGTGTGATGTATGTACGCAAATTATGTACGTGATGCTTCTTCGACAGTTGGTTAGAACTCACCGCATTTTTGGGCTGCACCTCGACAATTTTCGCTTTTATCCAGAGGCCGAAGGTGGTTTTCATGGCGTACACCGGCATGCCAACTCGCAGCGTGGGATTGGTCAGCTCGCCCGGCGGCGGCAGGTCGGGCGGCGCCGCTTCCGCAGACAACTTCACAACGGACACGTCCACATTCTGCAAGATTCACGCGTTATTAATTAGGCACTAAACAGCGCACACATGGTTCTCGTAACACGTTTATAGCAGCTAACAGCAACTTTCACAGTGGTAGAGCCCGCAACAACAACATATGTTGCACGAATGGGCCGGCTCGACCCGTGGAATACCACGACCTCACAGAAGACAGGCGTGAAGTAGAGTATTCTTCGTTTCGTCTGATGAATGAGATGCCGTAGGCCTAATTCTAGTTCTCTCCCCGTTCCCACCCTTTTCTTATAAGGAAAGGATGGAAAGGGGAAGAGAACTTGACGGTGGAGAGATTCCTATACGGGATACATCCCGTATAGGAATTGAAAATAACCATTTTCTGTTTGTCCCCTCCTCTGTCCAACAAAGGTGGGCAACGCATCTAAAACTCATTAGTAAGTTGCAGATGTCTATTGGCAGCGATCACTTGACTTCGGGTGATTCACTTGCTCGTTTGCCAACAAGTAGTATAAAAAAAACTTATGACGATAAAGGTCGATGCCCTGACTATAACTAGCTGTAGGCAGTCTGTCTGATTTTATAATGTCTATCGAAATGGTTCTGTCTTTATACATTTTTGATCAAAAAATATACAGAAAATTTCTATTGACAAAAACCTTCATCGTATAAAGACACAATAAGGAGAACAACTCGTCAAAACTATATCATACTTGGATGGATGGTTTAGGAACGCATAAGAGACAAATACACAAACATAATTTTTTATTAACAAGAAAATGAATGAAACAGAATACTTACATCGTCGTCAACAGGCTGTGGTGAGTAATTAGTAACCTTATTATCCTGCAAAATATTTTACATAATTCATATTACAAATTAAATAAATTTATGGCTAGTATTATAATCCCAATAACTGGGCATCAGCCTGGAACTTGTTAGCTAAATTTTTACTGACTTCTTAACGAATCAAACAAAAAATAACTTTATGAGTCTTCCTAGATTTAATTTCTTCTTTATTTAAATAAATAACACGTATGATATACGACGTGGCAATTTTAGCTAAGAATACGTACCAAACTTTATTTCCAAATACATACATGTAAGCACACCTGGTAAGGTTCTTTCTTGTCTTCCGGCCGTACTGCCAACCGCTTGGCGGGGGTGTCAGTATTGGCCATCGAGCGACGCTTCACTCGATTCTGCGGCGGATGTCGAAATCACTTATTAATTCAGTTGCTACTGCTTGCTCGGTGCGAGGATTAATGCGAAAGATACTGTAGTTAGTGAAATGACTGCAATAACGACACGTGCGGACGACTGTCACTCAAAGCAAAACGTCAGATCACTATATTTAATTAAATCCATTCTTTCGAGTCAGTAAAATATAAAGACTCGCATCTTCTGAATACTTCTTTAAGCATCCTCTCCTTGTTTTCTATATTAGGTTTAGAGATATATTTAAACTCGTTTGATTTCTGCTTTCATATAAAAAAATTAAACATCTTTTGTGTGAAAATAATAAATAGGCTGACTTAAGCTTACCTCGAATTGACTGGATTTTGATTGGGTATCCTCATAGCAGCAGTACTGAAAAATAAAACAATTTATAATATAGTTTTAGAAGTTAGCATTTTGAAATTTAATCTTCATACAGCTTATATAAAACACTAGTAACCCGCCCCGGCTTCGCAATAATTATGTCGATCCGATCACTATCAAACACAGGAACACCCACTGTACCAATCTAGACAATCCCTGTAAATTTATGTCTATAGGAAACATAGATACATCCCCTTTTATATACTATATACATACACTATGTAAAAATCACACTCGACTTGCAGTATACATTGCAGCGCCATCTGCTGGGTTTATTTGTGAATCTAAACCACCTACTACAATACACAAAAATTCATTCAAATCGGTTCAGCCGTTTAGGAGTTCACTGTCGACACACGTACAGAAGAATTATACATATAAAGATAAGCCTTTATCAAAAATTGCTAAGCAAAATATAAAAACACACCGTATTATTTGGAGTGTCAACTAGGGCGATAGCGGGCAACTCCCTGCGGTCCACCTCAAACGTGGCGTACAGGTTGTTCCGCAGCTGATCCGTCGCCGCTTGGCACTCGCTCAACATCTTATTCATTTCAGTAGTCTTCACTGTGACAAATATACAATACACAACTATTGCTTAATAAGTAGTTACAAATCAACTAAAATTTTAAAGTACTCTCGCACCCGAGGGTCCGAGCGTGATGTTAAATCGCCTACAACCTTCCGTAATAATTGAAGTAAGAAATAAGTACAAATACTTTATATAAGTTACATTATTTATAATTTTGGTTTTGTAACTTACATTGCAAGGTATTTAACTGTTGCTGTAATTCGGTTTTCGAGGCGTCCAGTCGAGAATCCATTTTGTACTTCTCCCATGATTTGTTGAACACATCTGCCAAGTTATCTTCTAGAAACCTAAAATATAGTTAAAACATAATTTCAAGATAATTTGGATAGAACTAAAATGTATAGCGATTTGTACATTACTTACTTTGCTATGGATGTGTCAATCGTCTCCTTGTCTTCGCTTTTCGTTGCTTCTTTTTCGTCTTCTTCAGATTCCGAATCATATATCTCCACGAGGTCTTGTTTGGATTTCTCTGTGTCCATATCCAGTAGAGGAGTGAAGTTTTTAAATCGAGTTAATAAATTCTGCAGAAAAATAGTGTCTATTTATATTAAACGTTATTTACATTTTGATTTTTCGTAGAGTAAAAGCTTCAATTAGAAATAAAGACGATTCAGCCTCTCATTTTTGTTCATGTCTTGGGTAGCAAGTTTACACCACACTAAACTAAGACCACACTTTTATTTGTGTTCATATTGCCGTTCTTAAATCCGCTACCCTTAACCTAGTGTATTTGAAAAACACTTTATGGAAGTATTTATTTGGACGAGCTATATATATATATATATATATATATATATATATATATATATATATATATATATATATATATATATATCATATATATATTTATTTATTGTGTGTTAAAAGGCCTCATTTCTTCCTTTCTATTCCAAACCTTCTTAGTCCTAGATATAAAAACCTGTAATGTATCTTTATGGTGTGAGGATTATGAATAGATAGTAGATATCTAATAAACTTCTAACCTTCATTAGTCTTGCTGAATGATAAGAAAATGACATATATATTACCTGGACATGCTTATTGAACTCGTTTACACAGGATTCGCACACTACCGCTTTCTTCTTGTTCTCCATCTCATAGAATTTTAACATGTCTGCTTGGGCCGCATAAAACTGCGTGTCCTTTGAACTTTTACATTCGGGGTTGACACATTTTATGCGTGCGGGCAACTTGTCCACTTTGTCCGAAATCACTTCGTCTTCTGTGTGATAATAAAGTGACTTTATGATCTTACTCCAATTTATTGCCGAAATTAAATGCTGTGTGTGTGCCCTAATTGTGTTCGTAGATATGTCAGGTTATTTTATACATATTTATTTTGTTGTTATTACTTACTTTTTAGTTCTACTTCGTCTTCTTCTGAATCGACGTTAAACACTTCCAACCCAATCGGAACTTTCGACTGTAACGGAATGTTTAAGTTATAAAATTACCTAGCTAGCTGTGCCTCTCATTATAACCCGGCAAGCTAAAAAAATTGGTTTCTCTTCCAGTATATTTTGGTCCTATCAACCTTCACTCTCTCTTTCACATTCAATGTAACATTGTGCCAATGGCCAATGGCAGGACATGGGCACTCTGACAATCATACCTAGGTTCTGATATAGATAATTCTTCTTTTATCTTGCAGGGGAACACCTAGCAATGCTCTCTGTGTAGGCTGTAGCCTATAAAGTAAATTCGAGCTTCAGAAACATTATTTTTCTTTATAGAAGGTGGAATTTCCACCTTATATTAAGGCACCACTACCCATAGGTATCCGCAACAACCTTATAGATTGCAGATCCATCCCTTCACGTGTCAAATCCTCTCCCCCTTCCCATCGTTTTCTATTTTAACTTACCGCTTGTTTTTTTTTTGTCTTGGGTGATGTAATTTTAGCACTATCCACTTTTTCCATTTCATTTCCAGAGGAATGTTCCGTACTTAATGATAATAAATCGTGTGAAACAATTGGTGTTTTCTTTTCTGGTGGAATATTCGAGGTATTTTCGTTTTCATCATTTAACTCTAAAATATGTAAAAAAGGCATATTAATTAAAAGAAAATAGAATGTCGTAATTGATGTAGTAGTAATAATCAGGTATCAGATAAATATATATTCACATGTATCATTAAAATTAAAAAACCCCCGACACAAAAGTAAACAAGTAGAAAATGGGCTGATAAGATGCTGATGCTGAGAAGATAAGCTTTGTAACACCCCACTTTTTGTGTCGGGGTTTAAAAATAAAGTATAACATCGACCTGTAAAATACCATAACCGTTTCATCTGATAAGTGAGATGCCAGCACCCTAATTCTATTCCTTTTCCCCTTCCTTCCATTTTTTTATAAGAAAAGGATAGAAAAGGAAAGGATTTGTCGAGTGAAGGGAAGGGTAAGAAAAGGAAATATCCCTTTTTCCTGTCTTACTTCTTTGTCTATTAATGGTAGGCAAGGCATTGGCAACACATTATCATTTTGTAGATGCCTGTGGGTAGCGGTGACTTAAAATCGGGTGAACTGCTTGCTCATTTGCTATCTTTTGCTAGATAAAAAAGTTTCCTCACCTTCTTCAGATGAGCTTTCCAGTAATACAACATTGTCATCTTTCCTTGCTTCTAATTCTGGTACTGAGGTTGGTGACAGTGGTTCATTTCCAGTAACACTATTCTCATCTTCTGAAATGAATTATTAATTGAACACTAACACAGTTGTCTCTACTAATTAAGTTAAACTATTTTTACAACTTTTATTTAATGTTTTGTTCCCGACATTTGGAGTACTTTACAGTACTCACGGTCATTTGGGGAACTGATCTCTAACAACCCGATGTCGACAGCAAATCGTTTTACAAATTGTTTAATTTCAATGTGTAGTATTCGTGTAAATACGAAATAATCATTAAATTATTAGCTTATATTATAAACTGACATTTTCTTAAATGTCAGTCTAAAAAGTTCATGGTAATACTAATATTTGGTAGTAAAACTAAAAAAACAAATCAAGAGAATAATAGACTTTAAAAAAAACTACCAACCTATAACAAAAATACCTTGTTCACTCTCTCCTTGCCGTTTATTGGAAACATCCTCTTCAACATTATCTATGTTGAGATTCTCAGCAGGAGATCGCGACAGTTCAACATCTTCCTGCTCCACTGCTTTATCCAGTATCTACAAAAATGTGTTGATGTATAACTAAATATAAGATAGGAAAGTGAAATGGCGATAAAGTTACGTAACCTAACATAAATAACAAAACTAAGCTGCAGTTATCAAATATAATGACTAATATGACCCAGATATGAAAGGCAATTGGGCCTCCCACACATGACTTATTAGAAAAAATACAAAACTATAAAACAGTGTAATTTACACATGTGTTCAGTGATACCATGCAACATCAAGAAACATGAAAAGCTGTTATCACTATGTGACTCGGCCACTGCCAAACTAAACCCACAATTTTAGAGGTAGTAAAAGGTTTTCTTTATCAAGGATGTCTAAGTAAAGCAGTCTAACAAATCTATTTTGAACTAAGAAAATATGCCATCTACCATGATGGAGTATTTCAAAATATTCAGTGTCAAAGTCATAAGGCCAAAATTAATCACCAGCAAACGATTGTATGTATTGTATAACCATCTTGTGGCTTAGTAAAATACGAATGGACACCCACCATTTTGTTGCCCATTTTTTCATTATCCTCGTCATTTTCTTCGGCTTGAACCAGGGTTACCTATAATTAAAACATTAATCAAAGTTACACATGCTAAAGTATAACTTAATATGTACATATGTACTTGTATAGTAGAGACTCCACCATCGCCATTATGATCACTCCTGGTGATTGGGGTTCTGCAGTGAGTTGGGCTGGCTGGCGTGATCCAAGTCCCGCTCACACGCAAAATAAGCGCCAGTCGTAGAGTTGCAACTTGTTGCAACAAATGGTTTTGACCACATATAGCACAAGCATTGTAAAGGAAGGATCGAAAGGGATACAGTCAAATTCGAGACTTTTGGTACCAAAGAAGTTACAGAAAAACAGAAGAGAAAAATGATGAAGCAAGCTCAGTTATCTATCAGACAAAAAACAGAAGTACAAATACCTCTACTTCATGTGGAATTTACAGTGGTTGTGGATCTCTCTATGTCCGTTAATATAACAACTAATATTAACCTATATTCAGGCAATAAAATTTTACTCTGCAATTACTTACATCTGAACATTCCATTTGTTCTATTGTTTCAATAACATTTTTATTTTGACTTTTGATATCACTTATAGAGAATTTACATATTACATTTTGTTCATCACTTAAAGGCAAGTCTGTCTGTAGTATATCTTTAGGGTCTTTTGCGTTATCAGATCCTGTAGGAACAGCCTTAGCTATGTCTGACTCAGAGTTAACAGCACTAGAGTCTTCTGAATATTCAGCTGTCATTTGGTTACTATTCTCTGGAAAAAAAATTAGTTTTTCTGGATCATATTATTTATAAAAAGAAGCTGTACACACCTAGTAGGGTCATAACTTCTGCCAAAACTTTTTTTTAATTGGCGAATAATTGCCAAATATTCTACGGCTACTTTAAAAAATGGAAAGTTTACGATTTCTGAATACAAAAAAGAAATACATTTTCATTCATTGCTAAATATGAAGTGATCGAAGAAAGAAGATACAGTCGCGGTTATCGCGTGGCACCGCTGTGGTTACGCGCCACCAGATATTTTCAATATTATGAAAAGCTTGAAAATAACACTACGGTTTGTCTATCTCACTATCAAACGAAAGATCGTAGGAAGACCGGCCGACCTCGCACTTTTAGGACGCCAGCGATCATTAAAGCAGTGAAGGCGCGAATCCAACGAAATCCTGTTCATAAACATAAAATCTTGGCTCTTCAAATAGGGATAAGCAGAACCACGGTAAATAGATTGTTAAATGAAGGCACCTATCGTAAAAATTTAATTTAATTACCTTTCATTTCATATATAATTTATGAATAATTAACAAAAATTGGATCATATAATTACATTAAAAGTTGGTGACAGAATTTATGAACACTGAAGACGGAAGACGGCGCTGGTTCTACGTAAATGGAAAGTAGCGCGGGATTATTATCACAGAAGAAACAAATGCCGATCAGCTAATGATGAATCTTTCGAAAAGGGATGCGCCCAACCAATAACAGTCTTCGTGACATTTGACTATCTCAACAATGGAATGATCTTTGATCACACTGACAAAACAAGAATTAAGTACAACCAGTTATACCCAAGGAGAGTTGGCGTCAGGCACGTGGATCGCCGTAAATACTGTAGCCAAAACTTTTACAGTTGGACTACAATCATACTGTGCCAATCCCACTACAAGACTGAGAAAAGGGCAAGGAAATCATGTGTCAATTACATTTTACAGCAAGTGAACTAACAGTGCTACTTTTATACAAAATTTTATAAAAAATTAACCAAAGCAACAAGTGAAAAACTTACAAACATGTTATTATTTAAGAAACTAATTTTACATTTAAGAAAAGTAAGTTTTGAGTCTTGAGGTATATAGGAATATAAACCTGTGAAATCATAATAAAAAAAATGTTTGGTAAGCAATTTACCTTCATCTAGGTCATAATACTCGTCATCATCGCCATCATCATCATCTTCATCTTCCTCTTGATCATCATCATCTAACACTCTGGTAGATTCTGCCAGCAAACCCAAGCTATCGGACATCTCACCTACTTCATGCGAGTCTCTTCTCATTTCCATAATTAAGGAAGCTTTTGATGTTGAAGGTTGTGGTTCATCTACAACTTTATCAACATTTCCCTGATTTTCATCAGAATTTGTTTCAATTGATTTTGTGAATCTGTCATCAATATGTGATACAACTTCAAGTTGTTTTTTTTTATTTGACTTACTAACTTCTGCATAGGTTATAACTTCAGATTCTTTTGAATCTTTTTGTACATTATTGGTAGTTAGTGATTCAACATTATCCAATAGTAATTCTGCAATAGATGCAGTAATTGGTTTTGTAGTAACAAGGTTATCATCCACTTTATCTCCTTGAACCTTGTTATTTTCACCATTATCATTGTCAAGAGATATTTCCAAATTACTAAGAAGATCAGGTCCATCATCTTCATCCATAAAATCCATTAATTCTTGGGTGGGTATTTCCAGCATCATATCAGGCTTTTTCAAGCCATGTTGTGTTACAATTTGTTCTGTTTTTTGTATTAATATATCTTCATAATCTTCACCACTTTTATTAGGATTTGGTGTAACTAATTTTTCCTCAATCACATCATTAAGGAATAGATCCAGTTCTTTATTATCAGAATAATCTTTCTCTGCTATTTCTTCACACATGTCTGTATCTTCTTTTAATAATTCTTCTTCCTCCTCACTAGGTATAACATTGTCATCATCATCCCATCTTAACTGTAACTCTTCATCCAGCATATCACTATTATTTTCTTTGTCATTACTCTGTTTAACATTTTTGTGATTATTAGTTGTTACATTTAAATATTTTATGAGGGGTGTTTTACCCGTACCTATTTCATGCCTTACGTTTGTCGATGTAATTACTGGATCAGTCGCAACACATGTTTTTAGATGATCTCCTCCAACATCTTGGTTTGGCACAGTTACAGACACAGCCATAATGTCAGATTGAAAATGTAATGATTGGTTATCAGACATTTTCTTAATATCCTGAGCTTCATCGTCTGCGGTAACTGTGAGAATATCAGCTAACTGAGAAGCATTTGAAGTAACTTCATCTTCCCTAGTTTCTGGTGAAACAGTCGTTTCATAGTTACTTTCAGAAATAATTTCTTCTAAATGATCCGTTATGTCCATATTATCTAATGAACAATTTGCCGATTATTTAAAAAAAATGTCTCCTATACTATGTAGTCATATCAATAGCATTTTAAGGACAAATATAAATGAATTGTTCAGATAGAAAATTTAATTTATACTGCGAAAGTTGGCGAGCGTACTTCTATGCTTTCCAGTTGTAGTATAGCAAAACTATAGTTACAAATTTTCGGCATTAAGTTTCAACAATAATAAAGCAACCGAATTTGACATATGACATTTGTTAATTCATATACAGATAACCAAAAAATAAAATGATGCAACCGATCAAAGACAATATAAAGTAATAAAGTAATATTAATATGAATCCGATATTAATTATTAAATGTCTTTTGACATCTCGCAATAGGGATGTATGCTTGATGTATGCGTAATCGTTAATGACTTTCAATTAGATTTTTAACTATGATTCCAATAGGTTCCATTTGTCACGTCAAAATGTTCCAAATCAGTGACAACAATAACATTCAGTCACACATGTTAAATGTTGTAAAAAGGATGACGTAATTAAAATTATAAGAAAGAGGACAGCTGGTGTTTGTCTTATGAACACATGCTTTCGGGACTTCTCCACTTTTCGACCTCTAATGGCGTATTGGCTACTTTTTGTATACATCGCAGACCGATTGTTAGAGAAGACAGTTTATAATTGGGCAAGGTAAATTCTAACGGTCGGCACAATCTCAGTTGAACGAATCATTGACAATATGACGTTTAATTTCCAGTCACTTTCTAATTGGCGAAGTCTTTGGACGAAGTACGGTAGACAGGTATTGTTAATAAGATAAAAATGTCGTTCGACAAAACGACACTTCCGCGCTGATTGGTCGAAACTCGTATCCTGCGCCACTTCTTTTCTTTTGCTGGCAAGCTGTTGCTAAACGTAAACAAAACAAAATGATCTTGTGATGTTAGTTTCAATTATTTTCATATCATTAACTAAAACTATAACTTATAATTACACACTGAACTAAAATTAAATCTGTTATTTATTTTGACAAGAGTGAGAGTTCAAAACAGTGAAAAATAATTATTAGTGAATTCCAAGAAATGTTTTTTGTTTAAATCATTTTTAATGTTTAAGAAATCTGTGTAATATTGTTTGTGACGTCTTTATCCAGTTGGTAAAGGTGAAAATTCTTTTGGTTATTTTACCTGTTAGAAAATTAATAATTTGTGTAATATTATTTTTGCAACTATTGTGCATATTTTAGTTACTAATGCTGCGAAAATAATATAAAATAAAATTTACGTTTAGCGACTGACTAAAGGCAACTGGCAACGAATCAAAAAAGCGGGTCCAAGTTTCGACTAATCAGCGCTTCGCTTTTAGACAAAAACATTCATGTATATTAGATAAATATGCGCCTGCCTTACTTCGCCTCCTTATAAAGTGCATTGAAAAGAACCGGCATATCAATAATTATTCCTGCCCCTACAATCGGTCGTTGACATATATAATACATTTAGTAAAAACGTTAATAAACTTAGTTTTATATATTTTATAATATGACAATCTATTACAATTTCGCTTTCTATAAATCGATTTCTGTAAAACGGAACACAACTATCACAGATTACAGAGTAAGCTACCTATGTATATGTAGATAACCAGTAACTACCACAATTACCACAGAACATAATTACTCTAGCGACAATTACTCTCCTACTCTCTAACATCTGACAACAAATATTTTGGTCATCCGGTTTTGCGTTAAAATATCGTCGATTTATAATTTCACTATCAATGAGTTATGCATGTTTTTTTGTGGTTCATTTGTTAAAGAATTTACAGATCGTGTTACAAATTTAGTTTTTTACTACGTGTTTGTTATGTGTTTTCTTTTTTTTACGATATCAAGTAATCTCTTCAGTGACCATTGAAATTTTAAAAGGGTATTCATTTTTAATCACAGTAGTAATTCATTATTAATCAGTCAACAATATTTTTACGAAATTTTACGTGTAATTTTATCTACAAATATGAGTAACAATAATTTTTTGTCGACTCGTATGATGGCTGGGGCAGCTATTGTGGGACTGGTGGGTGCTGCAGGTGTTTTCATTTATGAACAAATCTATGCAGAAAAAAGAAGAGCTATGTTAGGTAAGGAACATTCATTTATATTATACAAACAGCTTCCTAGTTACCCAAACTAATAACAAAGTATTTGTTTTGAAGTTATAAGATGTTAATACTGACCCTTTTAACCTTAAATGACTTGCTGATTATCATAAGTTTTATTTGACAATGTTGGTGGATAGGTTGTGGCATTGGAAAATTATCATAATTTACTTTTTATTTACTCTTAAAATATTACACCCATATGAACACAGATGATGTAGATAGATAGATAACACACACTTTATTGCTCATATTAAAGTGGGTACAGTCAATTTACTAAAACTAAACTTGTACTGTACTATTGTAATTTTTTGTCTTGTAGTGAGGGAGGTTGCCAGACTTGATAAACAAGTATCATCAATGCGTTCAGAATTAGAAGCCTTAAGAGAGCTACAGAAAGAAACGTAAGTCTTATTAATATGATTAGAGTATTAATTTTGTTATTGAAGATTATACAATCATTAAATTCAAGGTTTATTTACCATGCCATTGTAATATAAAACAAATTATTTAGGTTCTCTATTATAAATTGATCACCATAATAATAACTAATAAATAATTGGCACTTTGACATTTGTAGAATATAAACACAATAATGTTCAAAATCTTTGAAACATTCAAATGTCAGCCTACCATTTCTAGTTGTAATCCCTTGCAGTAGTGAATGATCATTAATTTTTTTTTGCTTCAGTAGAGAATAATGAATAAGTTGTTCATAAAGTAGGAGTGCAATGCCATCTTTTATGTAGGAATTAAGAAGAAAGGGGCTAGGTAAAAAAAAGAAGCATCCTCTTCTACATAGGGAAAGGCCGGATGATAATGAAAGATATATACTTTCATCAAAAATAATGGGAAAATATTTGGAACAGAGATTTCCAACCTTGGGTTGGGCGACCCCATCAGTGAGTCACAAGTGATTATTCATGTAAAATGGAGGATGCAACCGACCAAGCAAACAGTCGGATGACAGTTTTGCCGTAAGGACTATTTTGTGGGTACATCTATCTATTATATGGCAGCCAAAGAGATGAGTTACAAGATTGGACATTTTTGTTAGATGGGTTGGAACCCAGCTTTGGGAACCAGTGATTTAAAAGGTATTTCCCCCTGTTGAATCAAATTATTCAACAGCCTCTGCAGTGCTGCTCAGCTAGTGTTATGGATAGCAAGTGATAACTTGAGATGGTGTTTCCTGTATACAAAAAACCAATTCTATGTTTATAGACAACTTCGACGCTTAAAGCAAAAGCGTAGTCCAAGGCCTAAAGAAGCAAAATCTCCCAAAGCTGCACCCTTGGGTGATACTGTTGATGCACCAGAGCAAAGCTACGCCTCTGATTCTGAATATTTTACTGATTATCAATCAGTGATAGGTAAGTAAGGAGTAAATTATGGAGTTAATTTTTTTTTAATAAAACAGTCCATGAAGACATATTTTTGTCCATTATTGATGACATGAATTATCAATAGGGATATATGAATGTACAAGAAGTTCTATAGAGATATTTGCTATCTAATAGTTTTTTTTATAGTAGAAGGTAGCAAACGAGCAAGCAGTTCACCCTATACCAAAATGATCGCGATGATGATAAACATCTGCAACAAGCTAATGGGTTGCAGACGCGTCGCCTACCTTTTTGTCGCCTTACCATTGGACAGAGGAGTGAATAAACGAATATCGTTATTTCCCTTTCCTATTCATCCCCTCCACCGTCAAGTCTTGTTCCCATCCTTTGCTAATAAGAAAGAGGACTAGGATAAGGCCTCTGGCACCTCACAATTCAGATGAATGCAGTACTAATGTGAGCAAAGGATGTGTTCTGCAGGAGGGCCAAGGAAAGACAGAGGGCAGAGCTAGTTTAAAATAAAGTAACTATAGCACAAATTACCTTCTCAACCTTTGTTTCTAATTTGAATACAAAACTTTGGTGCCTATGTATTAAATACTCCCGTAACTCTTTGTAGCAACTGACGGCGAAATGGACAGTGAGGAGTTTTATGACGTACCCACAGACGACGATGAAGACGACACGCTGCGCGAGTCACTACGTAATGGCCATGCGGCGAACCTAACTCTAGATGAGGTAAATAGAATTGTATGCATGTTACCAACAGTTTATGTATACCTTGGGTTGCACACTTTTAGGTATAAAATGTGCTTAAGAATGCTAAAAGCATACAAGTTAAATATAGGATAGGAAAGTAGTGCGGTGGCATTGTATTCACCCAATCACTTAATTTGTCATGTTATGATTTGTCATATTTATTAATAATATTTTATTTTAATTACAGGATATATCAAACAAATCAGATCTCCCAGTACAAAAAAATATTATGGAAAATAGCACATAGCATTCATATAAAATAAGGTAATTATTTACTAGAGTCCCTTTATAAATGTAACTTTTGTAAAACATATTAGAATGCCACTATCAGTGGCAGTAGCAACTTGAATCCCGTATGAACCTCCTGTTGGGCAAAAATGATGGTATGTTTTTTTTGCAGGTCCATTAGTGAAGCATAATTGGATTTAGTTGGTATTAGCAATGGTTTTAGGCTTATAACTGGCTATAGGGGCTACGAGGCTGATATCTGTGGCCAAATTAAATCTGTATTCAATACCAAAACATGTATTCCTTATGTTATTAGTATTAGTATAATAATTATCAATGCAACATCTAATAATTTGCAGGATTACTATATTATTAATAGTGACGAAAATTAATAACTGACATGTAATTTTAATAAATATATTGTAGTGTAACCTTTTAAGTATATTTCTGTTGAAATTCTGATGCAACTATAATCTACACATGACTCACACATATAGACATGAATGAAATAATATTGAGGTCCCACCTAGATGAATGTGTTTGACCATGTGTAGGTGTTAATCTAGCCTACTTTGGTGCTATGCTAGAATGTGAACTTTGCATACTTTGATCATAAAGAAATTGGTTATTATTTATTATCTACGAAATCCATTCGTCATAATGCGCGCCTTGTTTGTGTGAAGTTGGCAAGAAATAGTTACGACTACAAACTTAATGCGAGAGACGATATACGTGTTCCTTCTCTGTCGTACCTCATAGCTGTCTGTATTATATCTTCGTCTCGCTCTCTCCTTGCGTCCAGAATATCGAGAGCTAACTTCACACAGTATTTAAATTGAATATTGTAATGATTATATATACATACATCTGACATCAAATAATGTGATATTTTTTGCTTCTGATGTGATAAAATCGTAGTTCGTTTGTTTCCTTTGGAAAAAAATTGTATTAGGATTGCGACCCAGTTATATTTAACTTTAACCTATTTTATGATGAAATGAACATATACATATAAAATTACGGACGAACTACGGATTTGTTTTTGTTTCTTGTGAAGGAGAAATACATTTACGAAATATATAAAAAATAACCTAAAACGGGTTACTTTGAACAAATAGAATTTTTTCATTTATATTTTTTACAAAATCGCCTACGATGACAGTCTTACATTCGTTATTTATAGTAGGCACCCATGTTAAAATAAACCATATTATAGTACTACCAGTGAAACATAATTGAAAAATGTTTTTTTTATATTACGAGATTGGTATTAGAATTATACGGGCTTTGCTTTGGTAAATTAAGTGTTGTGGTTATTTCATTTGTATATAATTTTTTCTTCTCAAAAGTTAGATAATTATACTATTTTGCATTGATGTTTTGCATAATATTTGCTCAATGAAAGTCTTGTTACAAACGGACAATATTTCATTACGAAAATAATTACAAATAATGATATCCGTTAAAATTTAATAATGAATGCAATTTAAGATTGTCTTCAATACATTTCAGTATAAGTGAGTATAGTACTTCCAAAAAGGGAAGGAAATTTTGTAAACAAACGGCACAATGTTGTAATTTTGTGGAAATTGTGAGTTAAGTAAAGTGAAATTGTAATATGGATAGTTAATGTTGGAAATGTTGCTTTTGGAAATTGAATTTTCAGCGAATAAGGTACGTTGACCTTTGTTTACAAACTGTCCATCTTGATGTGGAACAAACTGTATTTAACCGTAATGTTAGTCATTTTATCGATATTAAATTCTATCTTTTCCGTTTTATATAATAAGCCAGTATTATATGAAATGAAATCAACAATTCCATTAGGCTATTAAATTATTATTTTTGTTATATATTTTATTTATTACAAGCGAATTAGTAATCAGATTGCGTTATAAATACTGGTTTGGCATTTTCATGTATTATTTTTTTTATCAACATTACGTACATTATTTAGGATGTAAAAGTTCAAAGAAATTTGTTCTTGCTCAAAATCATTTACGAAAATTATTCAATTCTGTTGAAAATTGTACGCTGTATCTTAAAATATTTAGATTTGAAGGTCAATCACTCCATAGTATTGACTATGCATTGTAAATTTTTAATATTTTATCTTTATATTTAAAACGAATCTGTAAAAAACGAATATTTAGTATTGTAGATGTTCCTTTGTTGTTTCTTGTGTGCCAAAATGTTACTTTTACCATTAAAAAAATAAGTGATATTCCACATTGAAACTTATGAGCTTCATAATTCTAAAAATCAAAGTTTCACTCCTCCATTGTTGTGAAAACTGTTGCGGAAACTTTGAACATTTTGTCCACAAAAACGCTAAAAACGTTATTTTAAGGAACTCCATATTTTTGTCACATCTAAGCTATTAGTGGATATGTCAAGTGTGATATCAGATGATGGTGGAAAAATATACACGTGAAAACCGTTTTGTAGGTGGTAATGAAGTACAACTTGATTGTAATATGTGCACGTAAATCGCAGCGGTTAAGGGGGAGTAGAAGCGCCTAGTGAACCGCAGGTCACTACATTTTATTGATACCCATGACTAGGCTGATAAGACTGACGATAGCCACCGCCAACTCACGCCACGTACACCTTTGCTAACAACGAGACTAGCGAGCTATGTTCATTAGTCTCTGTATTATTTCAAGATGTAAACCTTTTTGTCCACTGTACAAGAAAGTTGCTGTGACGTCATCGGACTACGTGTCCTGTTATTGTGCCGTAGCAGTACGTTCAATTGATTTTTTTCTTACTTTAAATCTTCGTAGTCTTGTTTGAAACTTGACCAGGAATCTAAATCGATTTTTACTCGAATGTTACTTCGTAAGATACCTAAGGTATTTGTACATGAATCTTGTAATCGTTTGATGTTTTTTTCTGATCAACAAGGCTCATGGCATATGGGTTTTATAAAATGTTCGGGTATCATTTTTGGGTGTTTTGTTAAAATACAAATAAGTTTTTTTCCAGGGAACCTTTGTTTTATTTATCTTTAAATTTGAAATCAACTTAGCACAAACTAATGGTGCGTCTCTGAGTACGAGTACAACTTGAATATTTTTGCGCTTAAGATATAATCTGCCCTTTGACAAAAGTTTCAGCTTTTAGTACAAATGCATTGTTGTGTAAAATTTCGTAAAAAAGCCAGAAATAGGACACCAAAGGTATAAGGATGAAGGACTTTGTCTTACAAAACCAAGATGGTATGTACCACTCAAACCCTGTTATTCTTCTAAAGCCAATGACCGCCTAACTCTAGATGCCAGAAATGGACGTAGCGTCATCTCTGTATTTACTTAATGTTGTCATTTGAACCCATACAAAATTCTTATGGCAGTGTACCATTAAAAATTTAAACAAAATGCTAAAAATATTTTGATTTTATTTAAGACATTTACTTATAACATTTTATTAGTCAGTTACAAACCTTATATAATTATTTAATTAGTTTAAAAGTTTTATTGTTGATTGAGATTTATAAGTTAAATGTTTTATTTCAGTTATAATTTAGATCTTCATTCTGGAACCTGGTTCAGATTAGGATCATGAATAAAAATAAACCTATATTTTAACTCTTTATTACATGAAGACATTGAGACGACAGTTTTACAATCAATAGGCGTGATCATTTTTAATATTTCATTTCTATAAATATTAATACTGTACATGTATGTAGTTATACTATAAATATATATATTCTCACACAACACATTCTGTAGATAAACATTTGCTATCAAATATCAATTCCTTTAGTAATAGATTACTCGATTTCTTTAGAATATATTGATTAATGGGCCCATTTACAAAAGAACCAAAATATGAATATTGTAAAAAAATACCTCAAACGCTGAGAAAAAAAATGGACGTTTAGACTTGGATATTTGTATATTTGTTATATCCTTTATCTGAAATTAATTCGTAATTTATACATAAATTCGGAGGATTCCGACCTGTATTTAACGAAACATGACAAAGTATACAATTTAAGATATCTTGCTTTTATTTGAAGATATAACGATAGCTAAGTAATAATGTTTTCAAAGGTTGCAAAGTGTTATGCTGTAACCAATGGGTATACCAGGTGTATGGTTTACTTTATAACATTTATTTACCCTGTAAAATTTCGTAACACAATTTCAATGTTATTATGTTATAACATTAGTGTAACACATTCTGATATTCAAACCCAACTTGTAATAGAATCTGATAACAACTGGAATTCAGGTACAAAAAGAGTAGATATATTAAAACTAGCTGTCGCCCGTGCCTTCACACTTACTTTTTGGGATAAAGTTTAATTATTTTGAAAATCAGTGGCGCCACTTCCTGTGCTTTTACTGCGTTATTTGTTTTGCTGCCATTTAGTTTTATTTGAGGATAAAAAATATTTATTAAAATCTGTACTCTACGCGTCTTAGTCCCCGAGTATCTGCTCACACAGGCCAGGCCTGGATGAGAAGCTTAGCACTACAATGACTTATTGTACTCTTGTTGTCATGTTGTGTAACAATTTTTCCATTTCTTAATTCTATTGGACCGGGACAAAATTTAAATTGGATTAGTTTGGAAACAAAACCTCGATTGCACAAAGAATGTCCAAATCGATTCATAAATGTCGAAGTTCTGAGGCGACAAACAAAAAAACACGAATTATTTAATCGTGACTATATATATCAACAATAACATATATTGGGCAAAGTAATGCCAATGTCGATAACGATTCATATTTAGTTTTTTAAAAAAATTTAACGTGTAAATTAGTTTAAATTGATATTCAACAATGACTACCTTTTTCATTTAATTTAATCTTCATACTATATTAAATATCAATGTAATATGGTGTCAATAAGCAGTAAAAAGTTTTGTTATTAATTATCAAATTCCTAGAACTATCAAATAACAAATGTTAATTAGTATTGATAATAGCTGTGGCGGATTATCCGGCAAACTAGATGCTAAGGGGGCGCGACATTACAGATTTTTGATCGATGATCGAGATTTGAGTGAACGAACTTACAAACACGCTAGTGTGACGTCACAGAGCTAAGGTATCCTGTGGCTGCGCGTGACTCATTAGTAAGAATACAGTGCATAACGTTTTATTATCTAATATTTTCGTAAATATAATATAGTATTAATTTAAAACATGAATATTGTTAGTACACAATAAAGATCAATGATACAGTCTTAAACATAATTAGTTTTGAAATTTGGTGTATTTGTTTAATTATTATAAATTACTTTTACATAAATAATTATAATTTTTTATTCAGACTGATCTGACTATAGCAATATTAATATAGATGATGCATTAAACTTAATAAGACATCTAAGTCTATTATAAATGTAACCTTTCAGCAATAAATGTTACTTTTTAATAAATATTTCATACTTATAAAATGATGTAAAAGTAGAACCATCTTTGTGTCTAAACGAGAAATTAAATGTTTTTAATTTTAATATGTCAGGATTCATTTTCAAATAAGATAAAACTATTGCTCTTCAAATAAAAATTGCTTTATTTGAACAACATATATATCAAAGTTAACTGACATATCAAAATATCCTTTGGGAAATGGCCCTGTATGTATATAAAACGATAATAAAATGTTAAATCAGATCTGTGGTTATTTTAATATTAACTTAAACTTAAAAACTACAAATTAACGGTGGATTTCATCTTTGTCAACATTAATACGTTATTATTATATAGATCAACCAAGTTTGGCTACGGGTATACTTACATCAATGTGAGATTTTGTGTCATGTATGTTTAACGCGTGTTAAACCGACCGATTGTGATTTTCTTAGTATGGGTTTAGGCAATTTGATGTGTTATGTCAAATGCAATAAACCTATTTTTATAAACCTTTCCATAACTTAAACATATTAACTCAAGTGAATTATCAGAATACAAATTGATAATTTGACTTCGACATATTATAAACCGTCGAGAAATTACAAATTTTAAATTCGTTAATTTCACTATTTGCTGACAGTTTACAAGCCCGCTAATCTCAGCGATCGGACAGTGACGAAGGGGTATGTAGGATTTTTTTTACATTATTTTGCATTGCGCCTGACCGCGTTGCGACTAGTTGTAATGTGTATCGACTCTAAGACGTAGTCGTCTCGAAACTTGTATTCTAAGCTCAGTGTAGGAACATAAATATAGATGGCGCTATAGAAGCTAAACTCGTCAGTCGAGATGACCGGTACCGGTAGTTCTATGCTTGTAAAATATGTAATGAAGTGACAACATTTTCATTATTCCAATAGATATCTAAAGCTACCTTTCAAATACAATATGTGGATAACTAATTAGACTAAATTGCGTAACATTACTAAAAAACCTCTCAATTAGTTTAATGTACATGAATATATTTAGATAGACTTATTATTACTGGAAATAAAAGTATTAATATTGAATATAGTTTAACATTAAAGCGTGCAATTTGTTGTAAGCTTAGTCTATCGTAAATGCAATAAACGTTTATCACTATTAAAACGGATTTAGTACTTTTCTATATAAAAATATTAAAATAAAAAAAATTGATTTATAAAACACTATAGATTTCATCGTAAATTAAAATATTTGTGTGTTTCTTTTGTGCGGTCTTTACGTCTGCGTCGCAAAAGTCTTTCTCTGAAATATAAAATCTTGATTGATATATAAATGAGGAACATACCTTTCCCACAAAAAACTTTAACCCCCAAAAATATATTTTATACCGGCGGACGCCCCTAACAGTATGCATATAAATAATCAAGTATCACTTATTATTTTTCTGAATATTAAATAATTTAAGATAATCATCAACATAGTTTCTTGCGCGTTTGTATGCGCATTAAACTATTTTGTGTAACTAAAGCGAGAAATCGCTTAAATGCAAGTGATGAGTGTCTCATTGAAAACGGAAGGAAAAAGCAAAGAAAAAATAAAATTGGTTTGTATTTGATTCATAAAATGTTCCCAAAAACCCAATTATTAAAAATTAAACCAAATATTAAAAATCCAAACTACCAGTGGGGTACGGGGACATATTTACAAATTGAAAGGGGTGCGACTCACAAAGGTTAAGAAACGTTGCGTTACACACTAGATATAACTTTAAGTTATAATTACTTCAGCCTTAGTTTCTGGTGAGAACGTGATACTTCCCTTTGTGTTTATATGTTACACAATACTTACTTTTGCCTTTTGCTATGTATCCTGAGTAGAGCAATATATAGTGGGTTGTCTGTGTACACCTGTGGATAAACAAATATAATTAAGTTGTGATAACCTACCTAGTATGTTATTTTGTAGTATTTTCCGGTTAAGTCTCATTTATATGAGACACAATTGGTTGGACAATTTGATTCGCATTGCGAAGATCGAATAGAATCGTTTTATGTTGTATTTAATTGTCAGTGTTGCTGGTGCAAGCAAATGACGACTATAAAGTGACGAACCTTTTATACCCCGACTGTATTAGTCTACGTAGCCCCTTAAAGATTATCTGGAGGAGTACAGGATTGTCCTTATGAATTGAGCTGCCTCGGCGGCTGGCGAAGTCAAGTCACACTGTCATGCACGGAAGGAACATTGTGGTTCTCATCGGAGTCCTCATGTTTCATTTCAGAGTCCCATTCGCAATTTTGTACATGGCTACGCTTGCGTAGGCAGTCGTGTTACCGGGGTATCTGTGGTCGCCGGTGTCGGGGTTGTCGGGGTCGGGCGGCGGCGCGCGCGGGCGCGCGTTGTCGTCGCCCGGCAGACACGTCTCCACCATCGCTTCCAGACAGTTGACAAACAGCTCGCTGCTCTCCGCTGTGCACTGGTTCTAAAATTAATTAATGTAAATGTCAACGTTGAGGGATACTAATGCATTGATGCGCGCGGTTATTTACTTTCTTTGACTACGAGATACGAGAATTCAATTTTTTCCTTCTTTATTTCCGTTTTAGTCTCCTTACATCTGTGTATTTATCAATACATCTGCAGCTCCTTTGATTGTTGAGATCATAATTTGTTTTTAGAATTTAGACAATATTGATCAATTCTAATTATTTTTATAATAGCAAGGAGATTCTAAGCATTTAGATATTAGGAGTTGTATTGAATAAATAATTACAATTCTTAATCAAACAAATTATGCATTTGTAAGGGACGGCCGCGGACTTCTACTGACAGACAAATTGTCTTGTTCCTTGCAACGAGACGAACTCACTCGGGTGGTCACCAAGGGCTGTGCAAAAGGTGAAAATTGTAAATCATAAGTCACATCCCCTAAGTAGTCTTAAACATAATTGATTTTAAATACCTTAGTGAAAGGGCCGGCGAATCGCCATAGCCCGCCGAAGCCGCAGCTCTGCATGTAGTGCAGCTGTTGCTGACTCGCGTCCTCAGAGGCTATCATATTCTGGAAAATTATCAAATATATTAATAAACATAATATACCTAATTCATAAACAACCATTAATACGCTGTTAGATATTAGCTAAATAGAGACTAAGACTAAATACTAAAAGTAAGTAGAGGACGAAGGTACGCCGACTCCATGTAAATGGGAGAAGGTGTAGTTATAAGAAAAAGAGGAGGGATTGCAGATTCTACCCTTCCCGAAATCCCTTATAAAAAAAGTTGCCACATTCCTCTTTTCTCAGCTCAATATTATTAAACTTAAAAATAGGTACAAATCATTGTTTCTATTTAATTAAATTATTCTTACAATTCAAATCATCAGTAGAGTACAGCTTAATGATTTGCTAGCATCTGTGTGTTACCTGTATAATGCTCTGAACTGCGCTCAGTATGACCTGGTCGTGGCAGTGCATTAGCACGTGGTTGATCTTCATGTCGAGCAGGCTATGACTGTAACGGTATAGATACATAATTAACAGATATATTAATAGGATTTAGGAAGAATAGCGACATGTTAAACACGCCACCAAAAACCAATACGGTTACGGTACGGGGCGGGTGCTAGTGGTGATATTAAATAGGAAAGTATTGCGTCTTACATGACTGGAAACACTTTTGGGAAGACGACAGAGCCCTCCGCCAGGTACTGATATAATATTCTTATTTCATCCTCATCTGTAAAGTATAGATAAATGAATAAGTACTCACATTCATAACTACGGTAGCGACGTGCTAGCTCACCTCTCTAGAGTGTTCGACATCCATACATCCCATACATACTCGTCAGTTGAATATTTTATCAATCCGGTAGATATACGTATGTTACAATACATATTTGATTTTGGTTCGGATGACCATTTTATTCCTATCCCGTCTTCGTCGTTCTTTATCTATCTTCTCTACATAATTAAATTAAACTGCTTAACTCACGTTAGCGTATTTCGGTGTAGCAACCTATTCCAATTGTTACGAATGGTTATGGGTGAGCCGCTTGCGTGTCCGCCGCCTTTCCCATACGACAATAAAAGAATAGTTTATACAGATAGATGGTAATCGGAATACATTATTGATTAACCTGTAGTGTACTTGACCAGTGTTGCCAGCACCGTAAGGACGAGTGCCTGTGTAGTGAAGTCTGAGAGAACGGAGGGATCTAACAGGCTATTGCTCTCTGGACTTGTGTCTTTGTCAGTCGACGCTTGCTGAAATAATTAAACAAAATATTTTCATCAATATACACCACGCACAAGCTGCAATATACATACGAAAAAACAAGAAAGACCTGACACTTAGCTTTATTGTGGCTACAAATGTAGATACATTAAGGATGGTATAATTTATACCATGCCATGCATATTTTGCTTCGGATTTATAGTTCGACCAATTTATCTGTTAGCTGAGTGGCGTCGCTTTATAAATGTATAATATTTACACGCACTAAATGGAGAAATTCGAAAAAAATATTATAACATCAAATTAAAACTGTACAGTAGTTATCGTATGCTGCCTATAATTCTTGATTATTGAGAGAATTATTGTTAAGTTTTCGTTTTTGTTTTTTTTTATCTTTTTTTTCAGTCCTTAATTGAGTTACTAGAGTCGACTTTCGTTTTTTATTTATTCAATTAACTAACGTATTGCTTATAAAGCGTGTATTTGTTGCTCATTCGCGACTTGTAATTATTGACTTTTAATTACTTAATTAGCAATAAATGTGGGTGTACTTTTGTGGATGTCTCCGGGTAGTCGCTGTCTCCGGACTTGGTGGAGGCGGGTCTGTCCATGGTGTCGTCGGTGCTGCCGGGAGACCCGCGCCCGTCGTCGTCCACGCCCTAATGGTGTTTGCCAGAATAATGTATAAATAAAAAGGTAAGCAAGCTTTAACAGTGGTAAAGTCCGCAACAACATCTGTTGCACGAATGGGCCGGCTCAACCGGTGAAATACTACGACCTCACAGAAAACAGCCTTGAAGTGAAGTACTCTGCGTTTCGTCTGATGAATGAGGAGCCGGATGCCTAATTTCAGTCCTTTTCCTCTTCCCACCCTTTCCTCAAACGGATAGGATGGGAACGAGAAGAGCATTGTATGGGGAAGTGTTTCGCAGGGAAAAGGAAATATCCTTTTTCCTGTCTATGTCCTCTGTCCATTAAAGGCAGGCAACGCATCTGCAACACATTTCTATGTTGCGGATGTCTATGGGTAGCGCTCACTTAACATCCGGTGATCCGCTTGCTTGTTTGACACCTTATCCCATAAAGCTATATCACTTCTTAGTATTAAGACATACAGCTATTGGCTCTTTCTTTTCGTCTCATCGTTATAGTATGTATGTGATTGTTTCCATCGATATTACTTACATCGAGTCCACTGTCAGCGTCACCGTGATCCCGAGCCGCGTCCCCCGCGGCGCCGTGCTGCACGCTATGCGCGCGCCCTTCGCTATCCTGTACGTATTATACCACAAATGTAAAAGTTCAATCGTATTGAATGGTACAACTATAGAAGAAAACGGGAAAGGGTGGTGCAATCTCGAAATTGTTATATACATGAACTTTGATAATGTGACAAATATTATTTTAGTGCCGTGTGAATTGGATATAATTAATATAATTATGCATACAATTACCTCATTATTCGTTTATAGTAGGGATCAACAACTTTTTATTATTATATGGAAGATATATTTTTATTTCGTAAATTTTTCTGTGATGTATTTAAAGTTTTTATACACAAATACTGGTGTTGCCAGTTAATGTTCTATTGAATCAGTTTCCGAGGTATTCATTAATTATTACTTACTTGTGGTAAGATGTATATTTTTGTACCTCCTGAATAAAACGGATTTTTTACATATAACTATTTCGATTTCGAGATAACAAAGTACTTTTAGTTCTTAATTGGAAACATTTAAAAAAGCTAAGGGTACAAATACATTCCTCTATTAAAACTTTAATGTATACCAGATAAAAAAAACTAAGAGTAAAACACGATTTTTATATAAACGTTGGGTTACACTAGATCTATAAAAGCATTGTGTGCTCGTGTAGTGTCACAATACTTCCATTAGTGTCTCAATATTACAAAATATGTATGCAACTATTTAAATTTTTGTATTTGCTTATTACTGGAGATTTTTTTAAAATTAATTTACATTAAAAAGCATTTTATTTAGACGCCGCTATGATAAAGTAATATATATGTATTATATACTATCGAATATACATCGTATGTTGATAAATATAATCTATGATGGTATAATTTGTGTATGGCAAGGGCTAAAACCATGCAGGGTCGTTCGATCTTCCATTTTGAACACTTTTTTCAAAATACCGTCAAAAAAGATCACCTAATAGTTGCCATAATGGTGTAGCAATATTATTATACAAAGCACCTTTTATATATATTTTAGTAGGTGTTAAAATTGTGCGGTGTTTAATAACAATGCTTCATAGTGACTTAAAACTTGCAAAGAAATGGAGAAGATATATGAATGTTTCATGCACTGATAGTGTGGTAAATTTTAAATTAAATAAAAAATACTCATGTAAAATATCACTATATTGTGATTTCAAGCGCTATCAAGGTTGGAGTAAAGTAAACTAAAAAAAGAAAAAGGACAGCTCTAGTAAGGTTAAATAAAGTTTATTCAATCTTTAACTAGGTGGCAGTGTTTTTAATCTTTAGATAAAATTGTAATTCTGATCTTGGTCAAGATATTGCGCGGGTCGTGAATTTTTTATATTGTCATAGTTTCTTAATAATTGTGGATATTTTCAACGTTGTAGTGTTGAAAGATTCGTCTTTGCAAGTTCTAATAGCTTATAATTACCCGGGGCGGTCCAATGGTATCTTTCGACGTGGGCACGGAGAAGGATCGTTGCGTCTTAAAAAGCATTCTAGCTGACGTCTAAGGAGAGGAAAGCAGTGCAAAAGCGAATCCGGACGTCGACAGGGGTAATGACAATTGTGGAAAGTAATTGATTTTATACGCATACAAACGATACACGGATCAACCAAATCCATTACAAGTTGCATGAAAAAACACAATGATATAGTACTTAGTATGATTCGATACGGCGACTTTACTGTGCGCTCAACATACTGAAAGGAACACTTTTAGATAGAACATAATGACTGTAGATAGCATACAATACGGGGACATGTTTCGGTAGAACTATCAATCGATTACTGCCGCCAAGAGAGTGCAGTACTGTGTTTTAAATGGTGCGACTACATTCGTTTTTTTATGAAAATAACAAAACATGTCCCCATATCGAAATTCAAAGACACAAAGAATGAATAGATAATGAAATGTTATGATGTTAGTAAGATCTATATTTATAAATGAAACATTGAAGTTTTAGTTTTTTTCACATGATATATACCTATCTATTATTGAAAGTTCACAGAAATAGTAATATATTTAACTTTCCCTAGATAACCTATAACCTTATTAAACATTAAAAAAAACTAATTTATATATTTAAGAGATATATGGAGTGTGAGATGAAACTGATGATCAATTGTATACAAAATTCAGAATTATATTATTAGAATTAATAGTATAGACCCTAAAACGTTTTGCGAGTTTTAAAACAATCTCAAAGGTTTTTAAAAATTCATATATGAAATAAAATACATAAACACAAAATTTTTTTGCCTTTCACTTGATACGTGACGTGTTGATGAGCGAAATTTCGTGCCGCCGTTTGCTAATACTATATGAGACTTGAAATTAAGATGTAACATTACACAATTTGCTAGATAAAAAGAATAGAAATGGTAAACATGTGTTTGCTTTTTAAAATACAATTTATCGACGACATGTGACTAGACATTGATCAACTAAATAACATAAGGTCTTTTAAACAGATATTGACTTCGTATCGTTAAAAGCACTGTATTAAAATTGTTACCTGGTGGGAAATAGTCATCATATGTGGACTGTGACCCCCGCTGCTTGATGACTGTTGGAGCGTTGGCGACTTACCTACAGACAACATGACATGAGCATGAACTATGACTAGATAATAAAAAACGGCAAATATAAATAACACAATCCAGTGTTTTTCTAAAAATGCATACTTTAGTTACGAAATGGCATTTGGAATTTTCAATCAAAACACAGCACAGAAGACAGGCGTGAAGTAGAATTATGTTTCTGCGTTTCGCCCGACGAACGAGGTGCCGGATGCCCAAATTCAGTCCTCCCTTTCCCATCCTTTCTTAATTAAAGTCCCAACGAGGATTGGCGTCAGGCATGCAGCTGGCCGTAAAAACTGTAGCCAAAACCTATACAGTATTGACTACGGTCATACTATACTGACCCCACATAACGTGGGAATTTTTTTTTCTGGGTAGGAAACATCAAGTCGTGTGTTCGAATCCGTCGATGTCCTAACACATCATTTAAATGGTTTATTCCACCTTGACCATCTGAAATGTAAATCATCTGAGTTACGTGACCCGTGATATTAAAGTTTAAATAATTTATTAATTTTTTTGACATATTAATTGTAATTTATTTTATCTATCGTTCATTTATTGCTTTTAACTGGGAAAAAATTTATACTGCGATAAATTTATTGTTACTTTTTATTTACACAAGGAACAATGCATATATAGCACAATGATATAACACAAAAAGTAGTGTGTAAAATTAGCGGTCGATAAAGCGAAGACTCGAAAGCGTCCAATTGGGACGCTTTTTCTTTAGCTTACGTCATGTGTTTATATACAGGCTTAATTAAGTAAAACACAAGTTGTCCTGTTTTTTCTTGTTATTTTAATTACGCTATCCCTTTTGAAATTAATCTTTTTTATCGATATGGGAGAAATAAAAATGATTTTCTGTCACTTTAGACAGTCACATGTGATATTGAGGAGTGACTTATAATTCTTTAAATTCGAACCCCTCCGCCGCGTCTCCCTTTCGCTCTCTTATAATATTTTTTTACAATACTGGCAACCATTATGTATAACTTAACCACGGCCCTTTTTAAACCATGGTAAATACTTCCATTAGTAAGTAGTACAAATTAACGTTCAACGATAGTACGTGGCTATATAAGAATTTCCATCGACCTATTACGACTCTCTTTTGTTTTTCTGTTTTGGTTTTTACAGTTCAAATTAATTTGGCTGCATATTTAAGCGAGGAGGTTGCATATTCTATATAAAACATATATGTACCGCTCACCAAGGAGGATGTAAAATCTATATTATCGAATAACGGATTTTAACAAAAACGTATAATTGTATTATGTTAGAATTTTGGTTCTGCTTACATTAATTAATATAGAAGTATTATCTCTATTGACAAAAACACTAGGGAAGGTAAATATTTTTTGTAACAAAAAATGTAATTTAAAATCTGATTGATATAAATAAGCGATTTAAAATTAGAGACACCCCTATGCGCTTAGGTGATGTGATTCCACAAAATAAATTTGACAGACAACTATTCCAGTTTAATCACCCAGGACACGTGACTCAGATTTAAATTTCAGGTGATCTAATTGGAATAAGCCATTTAAATGATATGTTATCATAAATATATCTTAGGCGAGACGTTGAATTAAAGTGAATGTTGTGACTCGAACCGAGAAAGGTATGCTTCGGAGGTTCGAGCATATTGAAAGGATGAGTGAGAATAACGCAAACTTACGCTGCAAAAGTGAGTGGAAGTGTTGGCAGGGGATGTCCATGAATTTCGATCATATTAGTGATATACTTAAGAAGGATGATTTTAGGAGTACCCGTAACTTACGAGCATGTATGCGTAGATGTATGGATGTAGAAAAAGCGAGAGAGGTATGCCAGGATCGCGCCAAATGGAAATCACAGGCACAGTCAGTGCACATTTATGTTATTTATTTATTTAATCATAATGGTCTCACCACCATGCGCATAAGATAAAGCGGCTTGGTCGAGCACGTCCCAGGACTTCTGGCGGCGGCTCTGACACGACGGGTGCGTCGAAGACTGCGGCTGGATCAGTATCGAAGACTGGTAAAAATACGTTTTAGGTATTTAAAAAATAACTTATAAGTAATTTCTATTTAAGAACGAAATAAAGTACCACATAAATTTGTTAAAGCAGCAGCTTCAACAGTGGTAGAAAAAACAACAACGACATGTTGCACGAATGCGCCGGGTCGACCGGTGAAATACCACGACCTCACACAGAAGACAGGCGTGAAGTACACTATGTTTCTGCAATTTGACTGATGAGTGAGGTGCCTGTCTATCCCCTCCTCTGTCCATTAAAGGTAGTTAACGCATCTGCGACACATTTGCGTGTTGCGAATGCCTGTGGGTAGCGGTCACTTAACATCAGGTGACGGACGGACGGACCGCTTGCTCGTATAACACCTTCTTGATAAAAAAATGAAATAATAAAAAACATATTGAAAACTCATGTCTAAGCTTTTTTGAAAACGGCATTTACCTGATGATGTTCAGTAGTAGGGCAATAATGGTCGCAATTATCCGGCAGCCATTTTGGAAGGGAGTGCTTCACATGGCACCGGGATCGAACCTCTTCGCTCACGCAAACTAAGGCTGTATATGTACCAAAAACATTTTAGGTTACCACTACAACTATTACTAGCACAAATACACTAAAATAAAATCTAGATATCATTTATTCTCATTTTATAAATTAAATTATTTTTCCTTTGTGGATCCTGCAGCGGGTAGTCATATTATTTTAATTTATTTGAATCTCGAAGACGACGAGATATCGAAGGGTCCATTGTACTTACACGTTGATACGTATTAATATAATAAATAATAATAGTAAGAGAAGATCACATCTTGAAGTTTTATGTTTAAAAACATGAATGCTGTGATACAGGATCAAAAAGTACAATATACCTGTACAATACTCCAAATTTGCTTTGTTTATTGTAGAAATTGTATGATATAATGTTGTTTTTGCTCTCAATACCTAGTAATACTTCAGTGGAAACCGTGGCTCAAATCTTAAATTTGATCGGATTGTTGGACAAGTACGTAATCAAATAGGTGGCAGAGTACTTGGTCGAGTAGTTGATTAAGTAAAAAATGTCGTAATCATTAAGCTTGTCAATCCAAAAATATTTTATTCAAAACCAATCTCATGTAATTAGCGCGTTCAAAGGTGTAACACTTTAACGCTTTATAATATTAGTATAGATGTATTTAAATGCTATTGTTATTTTAATTAAAAATAAAAAACATACCTGTAAGATAAGCGACAGTTTCTGGCGCGACGTGAAACTTGTCGCGACGAGCGCGCGCGGCGGTCGCGAGCAGAGCGACGAGCACGCGGCACGTGCGCGACACCGTCGCCGCCTGCGGGTGCCGGTAGCCCTTGATTAGGTGCCCCACCAGCGCGAAGTGGAAGTTCGAACGGAAACTGTAAGCACGAGAGGTATCGGCGAGCAAATCCTATTGGCATAGCGTAACCTCCTGCTCTCGCAAATTGTTTTTGTTTGTGACTGGGATGACTGCCATTTTGAGACATTTACATCACAAAAATTACGTCAGGCTGGTCAGGCGATGACAAAAACAAGACGGAAGATCGACAAAACGCAAGGAATACATTGTATCTACGTACCTTAAACCTACAGCGTGATCTAATTGTTTGAAATGCCATTCCAATGGTTCTCTGGTTTCCATCATTACCTGCTCCAGCGTCTGAAAAGATTTTATAATATAGCTAGGAACAGATTTTAACAATAAAATATATTTAACAAAATATCTTTACCTTATTATCGAAAACACCTTGCGAGTCCAACGTGTGGAGGTTTTGCTCCATGAGCGCTAGCCCCGCTGCATATAGTGTGGGCTCATCTAGCTGAAGTACTGACAGCGCTACCCAGAACAGAGCCTTGTGAATTGGTGATTCCTGAATATATCAAATAAGTTAAACAATTAATTATAACAACATTATAAGATATGTATGTATGATATGTAATGGATTATTCTTCTTCTTAAAGTGCCATCTTCTTTAGAAGGTCGGCGATCATTAAGGCAACCGGGACTCTCGATACCAAAGCTCTGAAAAGGGATCGGCTGCTCTTCCCAAACCACTGGGGTAGATTCTAGGATCCAAAAGAAAAAAAGATCAAAAAAGTCTGAGTCGCATGTTCGCGTCTCTCTCTCATCTTTGTTTATTTACCCGCCGAAAAGAAATGTTAAACTGTGTTTGCGAGAAAGCTTGGCATTGATTATGAACTACATTTATTTTTAAATTATAAAATTCATTTAAATTATTTGTTCACAAGCTTAACTTAAACTGGACACGATGCAGCAAATATGATCGATCCCATGAATTAAAAAAAAATTAGGTGGTACAAAGTTCGCCGGGTCATCTAGTCATTCACAAATAGGCGAGGCACGAAAGTTAACGAATAATTAAGTTTTGAAAGCTTGATAAAGATGTTTGAAGAATGCGTTCGTAGAAAGTTGCTCACCGGGTGCAGCAGCGGTTGTAATCTCGTGAGGCACATGATGAGAGCCTCCAGAAGAGCCAGGTCGTTGAAGGACTCCAGTGCCTTCACCAGTATTCTGAGCAACTGCTTCATGTCATCATCGGTCACATTTTTACCTTAACAAAAGAATACAGATAAAACACAAGGTGAAAGTAGCGGTAACTAAGCAACAGGTAATTTAGTGTTGAGTGATCTCTTACATTACATGATACGGCATTAGATTAATGTACGAGGGGACAAGTTTTTGTGGGCGTCAAATCGAACTCGAGTCTATCGTTCTCTTGTACGTCAGCATAAACTTGACCCCTAGGATCACGTTGTTTTACGATTTAACAACGTTGGCGCCAGATATGGCTTCGGCGGCCTACTTTGATTTATTGATGTATATATTATGACATAACCTAGGTCCTGATCAAATAAAAGACGAGGGTATAAGTTTCTTCTATAGTATCTAGACTCGACCAGTATTATTAGAATAGATGATAACTGTTAAAATGTATACGTACGAATACTTGATTACTATTAGTCGTAAAGCGCTTCACCACACACGTCTATAGTTGTTAAAATTACCTTGCAAATAACAATCAATGTGTTTAAATTGTATTTCAATATTTTAAACATGATGTATTATATATTATTGACAAAATGCCACAACAAAAAACTTACTGATACACCCAAATACAATCAACGCTCGAGGCTGCAGGGCGGGATTGAAGCAGAACGCAAAGCTTTTAGCTAGTGACGTCCTGAAAATAGAGACAATTGAATATATATTATTTTGAGGTATACCATAAGACTCACAAAAGAGAAATAAAAAAAATGTCAGTGGTGTAGTTGCAATCTATGAAGACATAAATAAGCCTGTAATGATTGTATCGAACAAAAGAGCAAAATATGTTTGATTATTTTTCCGATAAACTATAGTTCACATAAAAAATATTTCTTTATGAACATGTTAACTTGATTAATGTTATATGCTTTATTATAGTAATTTTGTGTAACTTACATGATAAGTTTTACAAAAAGTTCTCTAAAGAAATTATAACATTACCTACCATGTGTTTAACCAGTCACAGTGTGGTATATCACGCATGCAGGCCTCCATGATCTCCAGCAGTGCATCTGTGATAGTCTCCAGAGACTGCAGCGGCAGACGCTCACGGTCAGAATGAGAGTGAGAGTGAGAATGGGAGTGAGAGTGAGACGTGGAGGATGGCGCTAGCGATGTGCTAGTACCACCGCTCGATGATTCCGTACACGGACCGTACGAATGTTCCGAATACCTGAGATAGAACAATGTTATTGTAGCGATTACTTATTTTCCTGGACTATGCGTTACTAAATAATATAGTAATTATATTTGAATTATATAATTATACATTTATATAATTATAACATATCTCGTAGGATATGATAGGATATACTAACTAGACCACGCTCTTCAGAAAAATATCTGATTGACCCGCTGTATCGTATGGCATAGTTCTACTGCACTATTCACATTGCTTTCCCGCTTAGCGTATTTTTCAATCAGCTCGACTTCTAAGGGTCGCACAGTAATGTTTATTCTTTAAATATTTTTATTGTGGGAAGTATGTCTTCGCTGTACCTAAATTTATTTTGTCTACATTCGGTATACATAGCCGGAACTAATAAATTGTTGTAAATTAGGAATTGTCATAAAATTGTAACAATACTATATTTGTTCATTCGAAGTTATATTGATATTACTTCATTATTATTATTTAAATTTTAACTGGCTCACCAGTCTCCACCGTGACGATTGTACGGACTTCGGAAGGCAGTGACAGCGGCCGACTTGACTTTGGATATGCCGAACATCTGGTAGAACTTGGGCAGCGCGAACTCGTCCAACGACATCATTAGTAGCCGCTGAGTCTCCTCTGTACAACAAACTTTATTTAGTATGATAGGATTAGTACCTTATAATCGTGGAGTATACTAGTTAGTATCCTACCATCCTCCTAGTGGAGGAAAACAAAGGCCATCAATACCAAGACATCCACACCACATGAGTTGCGAATGTTTTGCCAGATAAATAAGGAAAAAGGCAAGCAAAATAAATATGGTAAAGAAGGAGAGGAGCCTCAGTCATCAGGAGACACGCCGAAGCGCAAAACGGTTGTCTTCTATTTGGTCGCGATAGTTCATCGATAGAGCCATTCCATTCATGCAAAGTCAAAGTCTTCGCCTCCACAGAGTTCTACCTACTGTTGAAGGTTTGAGTTAAAAGACGAGATGATGAATAAAAAAAACTTACCAGAGAAGCTGGGCGTGTTGCATGTGCAGAGCGAGTGTATGATGTTGATGACGAGGCCGTGCGTGGCGGCGCGCATGGGCACCGTGCCCGAGCACACCAGGAACGACACCGTGTGGAACAAGTACGGCAAGTGGCGAGCCACATCCAGGCAGTTGTTGAACGACAGCATCAGCTGAGCACAACGATTGCAAGACCTTTATACGAATATTTGTACACACAGACATAAATATATCAAGGCCATAATTCACAAAACGTATATTTTACAGGACAGCCCTTAATATATTTTCAATGGCGACAATCTAACACTGACATTATTGAGTTATTGGACACATTAAGTGCATAAAATATGGGTTATTTGTTGACGATTTGTGGTTTCTTTAACTGAGTCGTTTTTAAGCACCTATCACCGGAACTCTGACTCGGGCCTTTTTGTCTACTTACTATTATCGGATTGGATTGGATAAGTTTAATAGAATAAGATCTTTAGGAGACTTACTAAATATCTGGCCAGTATGGCAATATCGTCCCACATCATGTGTTGTTCCAGCATTGCCGTTGGAGAATGGCACGTCTTATCCACCACCTACAAAATATATATTTTTTAAACACGACATTAAACTTTTTAAGTCTATTAATATGCTAAAAATATGATTCAATCATCTTTTAAAAATAATTATCTTGCATTATTAAAACTTGAATTTTAGGTTGAAAACAAATACAAACTTTGAAGCCGTACTTGACTTTCATCTTAATCATCTCTTAAAATATCTTAATGACAATCGAATTAAAATATAAGTACACTATATTTAGATCATTGAATGGATGTTAGAACTATTGAAATATCAAGACAGGAATTTGGAATCGTGTCGGCCAATCGTACATTCCTAAAACGTAAAACTGGCTACTAAATAAAAGAAAGTCTAAGATCAAAAAGAAAACGTAAAATAAATTTAAAATATAACAAAGCTAGAATAGTGCTGGTATATAAAAACCGTATGCAAAGAAAAATAATGTAAAAAGAAAAAACTCACAGTGGCCGGGGTAACGGGACCCAGAATATTATTGGGCAGTTTGGATAGGGCCTGCGGGAGACACATAAGTTTACACAGATTGTTCTCGCTTATCGATATCGACAAATAATGATAGATTTTTAGTGTAAATTAAAATAATCTTTAAGAAATCTGTTAACCAATATTTTAAAAACAAAAACGTAAATGTCGACTTCGATTAGCTTAAATTCAGCAATAATGTAAGCTTAGATAATTCAAAATATAATTTTTCTAGGTCGATGGAATAACAAATGGCGATTTCATTATTGAAATTTGATATTTTTATAATTGTTTATTTTCTACCAATCACTCGGGATTCATTTGATGTTTTAAATCATTTAAAATACGAGACATTATTTCGTTATTTGAAATAAGCGTTGGTCTTCTTTGACCCCTCACAATCACGCATGCGCAAACATAAAACATGGAAATTTAGGAAAATTCTTAGCAACAATTATATCATCATATAGGATTTTCATTTAGAAATTATTTTTTCAAAGTAAGCTTTCTAGAACAATATCTAGCCCTGGGATTTATATTTTCAGTTGATAAGTTGAATCTATATTACATTAAATGCTAACCGCGATAGTTGAAATTAAAATCCCTTATGATTTAATAGCATAGTAAACACTAAACTACTATTTGACAAAAAGGCTTTGCTCTACGATTACACAAATATTGTACTCAGACATGAATCAAACAAAACAAGCGGCAACAAACAAGGCGGCTTTAGTGACATAGTGGGCGTAGTGAACTCACCCGACACATGCGTCCAATAACTTTCTTAGAGACGAGCTGTACGTTGGCCGAGGCGAGCGCGACCGCCGTATCCGCCATTATCTCGATCATCGGCGAACCCAGACCTAAAGGTTAGACTATCCAGATTAAAATTACAATCACAAAAACAATTATTACTAGTTTGCAATAACTATCGAAGTTACGTAAAGTATTATTTCCATTTTTAACTATGTGGCGTTATTCTCAACCTTAAAATGATATCAGGTCGGGATTATGATAAAGTTCCTGTAAGGGAATGTCACTGAGTCTAATTCACTTAGGTAAATAAAATAAATAAATATGAGCTCACGCCCGTTACCCAGAGGGGTAGGCAGAGATCATGGATTTCCATTTGGCGCGATCTTGGCACATCACCTTCTACATTCATACATCTCCTCGCTCCATGCTCCTCGGTTATGGGTGCTTCTTACATCGCCCTTTTTTAATAAGCCGATCGATATAAGTTATCCCAGGGCGTCCCCTACCAACAGTGCTATTAGCTTTAGCAACATGAAGTTGTTTCATTATTCTCTCTCCATTCTCTTTCAACATGCCATATTTTTTATCACTTAGATATAAAATATGTATTCCAATGAAACAGATATTGCGTTTAGGCCCGCCTAAGTACTGAGAACAATGTAAGTACCGTATGTTCACGCTACATTTTGAAATGTGAACTTTCATATGTACCGTCAGAGTTCTCTATACAACTTAATATATAATAATAATATAGCAACCTCTTTTTTTGTATGTTTCCCCACTGCAGGGACACTGGCCTGCTCCCCGAAAGACGGAAGGGGCCGTAATCCACCACACTGGCCCAGTGCGGGTTGGCGGATGTCACATGTCTTCGAATTTGATGCTTCTAAGACATGTCGGTTTCCTCACGATATTTTCCTTCACCGTTATTGGAGCAGTGGTGATGAAATAAATTACACAAAGTAAGGCTCCTGCCTGGGTTCGAACCCTCGACCAACAGCACGTAAGTCGGGGGCTTTGCCACTGGGCCGCCATATCCTATATGTAGCGTCAGAGTTCTCTATAATATTTATTTCTATAAAAATGAATATAAGGGTACTTGTCTTTATTAATATTTTCCTAAAGGATATTGACTACATGACGAAAATCTAAGGCCCGTCCTCTCTCCGTGATAAATAATATATATATCAAATATAATATAATATATCAAAAGCCACTCACCGGAATTAACACTCCTCTGTATAAAGCTGTCGAGGACCATGTCAATGAGCTCCGGCACTTGTCCGATCGAGCCCCAGATCTTGGCCTGCACGGACGGGTACATCTCTGTCTCTTCTATAGTAAGTGTTATTAGCTTCTCTAGTATTTGCGCCACTTGCTTTTGACGTCTGGATTCGTCTGACGGCTTGCAGAATCTGTTGGCAAAAATATACTAAACCACATTCGATTGCTTGATTGATTCTATATAAAAGATACTTTAGCGGACAGTTTCATTATTCTGGGAAGAGAAAACTAACACTAACCAGTCCGGCTTATTCCATCAATTAGTAAAATACATCTGCTATGCTTTATTGAACGCTTGAATATTATGTTAAAATATGCTAAATAATCGCACGCTTTAATAAATAAATATTAAAAGCTTGTTCGTTTTTATGATGTTATCTAGTCTCTAAAATAACTTTACATATGGCTTACCTAACCAAATTAGCTAACCACGGTGTCATATACTCCAAACATAAATGTTTCAGTTCAATAGTAGACCCTCTGAAACCCTGGAAGATAATGTTAAAATATATAATGCGAGTCTTAGCAAATAGTACAAGTTGAAATAAAATGATTATGTAAAAATTACGTAAATAATCAAATATTTACCTGTATGCACTCCTCTAAGAATTCAAGTGTGAGGTGTGGTTCATTGTGTGCCAATTTTTCACTAACTGATTTTATAAAAATTGTATTATTTGATGGAATGCATAGACCTATAATAAAAAAATATAATAATAATTAATTTAAAGTGTAAATGTAGTTTTGAATATAGTTATTAAATCTACATCGTTGCTTTCACATCTTGTCTGCATGTCCATTCATGGCAATTACCCTTCATAAGTCTTCCCTACTGCCTTGACGCAATCCTCATGGGGTCGTAGTCTTCACTGATCTAGATGGACTAATTTTATGTTGAATATGTTCCTAAAAATGTATATTAATACGCAAAGCGAATACTTCGGTGAGATTGGGTACACGGAGGTGTGGAAATATAACATTTCTATTGATCGAAATAGCGGGAAAGCTTAAATTTATATATACAAGTTACAACACATTAAATAAAATAATCACTAAGGCCTTTTTAAAACAGATTACCGTATTTAAAACTTAATTTAATTGATTAACATATTCAACTTTGATCAAATTCCTTACACCAGTATGAACATACCCGAAGTTTCCAGCAATTGTCCCTCGATCTTGAGATGGAATGTGGCGGTGAGGGCGCAGAGCTGGTTGTAGGCCGCGGTGCGCAGGTTGGGGTCGCAGGAGCCCAGGTTCAGCAGCGCCATGTTAAGTAGAGTGCCCGGCACGTCTTTAGGACGGATCTTCTGATGTACTGTCACCGAGTCTTGCTGTAAACATATAATATCTGTAGGTTTACACTGTCGAAAACATTCACATAAAAAGTTTTTCAGAGAGTAAGATATAGAGAAAGCTTGTATCGCGACACATTTTTACGATAGTCGAAACCCGCGGTAATGCTAGCATTATTGTTTTTCTGAGATGTGGATAGGTTATAATATCATTCTGAGACCATGTTGGTGTAAGACATAAGTATAGATTCGTTGTCATGCTTAGGTTAATACGTACTATCGCATATAATAATAAGTACTATCGATTTCTTGTGACGGCCTCTAACGTATAAAGATTTCGGTCACTGAAACTCGATTATGATAGGTAGGTATCATAATTTGTTATAGGTATATGTTTATGTCGCATTTTAAATAGATAATAACAATCTTACCGGCTGACTGAGCTCCCAGCGGTTGCGTATATGGATGATCGATTGGACGATATTGTCGCAGTCGTTGTGTATGAAGCTGAGTGGTGTTGACTCGTTTACTATCGATAGAGAAAACTGATTGTCGTCTACCAAACACACCTGTAGGCAACAATAAAGAATTCTTATTACACTAGCTGTAACCCGCGACATCGCTCACATTCGTTTCTTATTTCCACGCTAGAAATTCTTGTATGATGATTCCGCCTATAATGACTTCGAATTATAGGTAACATGTTTCAAAAAGTTATTATTGTTAAAACATGTAACGTTACCATGGAAACTTCGGGAACAGTTTTATTTTCGGGATAAAAGATACCCCGTATCATTTTCAGCACCCATGACAATGTGTATGCAAAACATGATGATCGGTTGCGTTATTAAGGAGTTAAAGCGTAACAAACAAACAAACTCACATTCGCATTTATAGTAAGGTAATGGCAACAAGGGATTGGCAAAAATTTATATGAACTGCTAATGCCCTACGAATCAGGTGTCTATTTAAATATTGCATCTTTAGACCTTTAGTAGTTCAAGAGTTAGCTAATTACAAAAACACAAATAATTTTTCTTTATTACAGTATACATAAAAATTGTCATACCTCATCGATCTCCGAGGCGTAATATACATCGTTCAGCAGGACCGGCAAGCCTAGTACTTTAGTCTTTTCAACTGATGTTATTTGCAGTGCGGTAGGTCCAACCTGGTTGGTAATCACTTTCTTCATGAATTAAAAAAAGTATATATCTTTGGAAAATTCTAACACTTCCCTCCTTTTACTTTAAAAACTCCACAATGCTTACATATTACACATCTTAAGAAATACGGGAGATTTAATTTGAACTCAAAAATTATATATAGTTTACGATTGGTTAAAGAAGCCCAGGACTTAAAATAATATTTTTAGTATATTATATTAAAAAAATGGAATTACTAGCGATATAAATTAGAAATGTTTCATAACACATATATTGGGTATACCTTAATAGCGACTTTAGTATCTTTATGTGACAGTTTGAGTGCGTTATTAAAGACTTTGAGGTCCTCGTCCAGGGCGAGAGTGGCGCCCGGCAACTTCTGCTGCTCGATGTCCACAAAATCACTCAGACGGGTGTGGTTGTCTATGAATATTAGTTTCCGGTTGCCCTAAAACATAATTTTCTATATTGTGTGTGTTCTATGTAGATTTGTAAGTTCACTTCATACCCGTATCAACAGTTTTATAACTTACTTATGTAGTCAATAACAAGTCAATAATCTAGAACAACTTCTACATCGCCGCTCCTAAGCACATATACTAAACCAAACAGCCGCTCATGAACACTAGAAGATACGCGATAGGATGTACATACATACGTGACCCATTTTTACTCCCCACCTACGGGTGTATAGTACGCTATTTCGGGGTTCTTCACCTCCCTCTAGTTTGCAGGAAGTAATTCATAAGTATGGGTTTAAGTAATTTTTTGCACGTTACTATTCGATCGCACACACACATGCATTTCATATTCGAATTTTAAACAGTATATGCAAGTATTTTATAATTTAAAGTGATATGTTAATTTACCCTCAGCGGCGCTAGTATCGCCTCGTGGAACTTTGTGTACTCGCGTACCCAGCCGTTGCAGTTGTAGATGTAGCACGCATGTATATTAATGTAAGCAACCTCTGGAAGCACGCTGAACCACTTCTGCAGAAAGTCCGTTCTAATACGAACAAATATGTATGATAGTAAACGATCGCTTGGCGGTTTATTCGTGACTGGCAGGATTAAAAGTAAAGACAATTTAACCGATTTTTAACAGAGGTATATTGGATTTACGCAATGTACATTTTTATTTCTATACTGTTAGTCACGAATATATATCACAAGAAACGGAATGTTTATCTGTATTATGACTTCAAAATTGTAACAACTTAGTGGCTGGAAGATTCTAAATAAATTTTATTTTCAAAATGTTTAACCTTAGATTCGAAAAAGCGTAAGAGTACAAATGTAAAGAATGTATTAACAGTTCTAAATGTAGGTGATTACCTGAACCTGTTGTCCGAATTTGTGTGTGTGAAGTCGACGATCAGCTCGAACGGCTGCTGGCAGAACGGCTTCAGCATCAGTATCACATGATAGATGAGCAGATCCGCATTCACTTCGCCTATCCTGAATGTACAGTATTACATCATTCCCTTCGAAGCAATAATGAAATCAGACAGCATATGTTTCAACATCAGCACATAATGTAATAAAATCAGACCATCGGTCCATTATGGAGGAGGCTTACGTACACTGTCCACACGCCTTGTCATATTAATAAATTCTGTTATAGTAAATAAATATATATGCGACCAGATATTTACATATTACCTACACATGGCATCTCTCTAAATAACATAAAGTTCACGGATGTGTATCAGTATACCTATAATATTTATTAATTATGTTATAGTAATCTTACTTATATCGTCTGGATATAAAATAAAACACTGGATTTCCAATTTTACTGGTGCCGGCCTGGTAGAAGATGTTGAGGCTCTTTATACTCTTGAACTCTTCCTTTTCGTGCATGTTATGCTTCACAATAAACTCCTCGAAGTTCGTCGAGGACATGTCTATTGACGACCATCGGGCATACGATGAGAAGAGAAGACCTGATGTACTGGAAAATTAATATTTAATTATTCAAATGCTGTATCGAAATTATAGCATTTTAAAAATACATGATAGCAAACTTACGATTCAACAGGTTTGTGCTCTGGTGGACCTAAGTACGCGAGCAGAGTCGCCATCTACAACACGAGTTAAAACATGATTTTCATATAACTTCAATGCGTCCACAATAACATAATACCTACAGAAAGCATTAATGTACACAATGTATTTTTTTGTACAACGCAGAGTTTCGTAGATGAATATGTTAGATACCTTATCGAATGGCCGTCTGCCGACAGCCTTATGATCCCTGCTGCACGACAGATAGTCCCCGATCCGCTCCTGATGATTCCACAGCAGCCGGTGCAGAGCGACCACATTCGCGTCGCTAATAAACGACAGGTTGTGTGAAGTCTGATCTATGCTCTCGCAGTCTGATGCTATCTGAATGAAAAATCTAAAAGAAAAATCATAATTATTTCATTGTCCATAAGGTTTAATAATAATAATATGCTGGGATCATTCACACACGACCATCTGATCTCCAACTAAGCAGAGCTTGTGCTATGGAAACCAGATAACTGATATACTACATACAATACTTGTCTTTGGTAAATACATTCTTAAATGAATAATTACACCCAGACTCAGGACAAACAGATATGTTCTTGCTCACAAATGTCTGTCCTGGGTGGGAATCGAATCCACGACCTGCGGCGTGCCAAGCAAGTGTCATACTGACCACGACAACCGGCCTGTCAAAATCACAATACTATATTGAAAATTACAAAATAATTTCACAGTAATAAAAATTGATGTCAACGGACGTAAATAATGGAACGAGATGCGCGAGAAGGAACAACACGAACAATCAACATTGGCAACAATCATAAGTTCCGATTTTTTGTGTATTCGTATTCAAATGAGTTAGGTGCCGAGTACAGAGGGAAATGCCCAAGCATAAGCATAAGCATTCTAAGAATAACTTCTACGGCTTCCTCTAGAGCTTCGGCTCGGGGTGTTTACGTACTTAATCTTTTACCCGATTTGCAATTTACGGATTCGATTCCAGAATTTGTAGGAAAGTAGAGGGGGTACAATAAGAGAGGGAGAGGAAAATTAATGAGAAATGGGATCTGTAACAACTCACTCATTACAACGAACGCAGAAGTAAAATAAATACCACCACGCGTGCATACCACGCCTTGTGGCCAATAAACTATGAAGCGTTAAAGTTTTGTACCAAAATTATGTTTCAAAAAGACTCACTTGCGACCTGCTTCAAAGTGAGCTCGTAAGAAATCGTTAAATGGTAGCATATGCTGCTCCTTTGAAAACTCGACGTGGTTTGCAATGTTCTGAAGGATCTTTGACATTAACATCAAACCGCGTTTCACTTGGGATGGTACCGGCCGACAAACGATGCCCATTTCTTGTGGTGATACTAAAAACCAAAAAGGACAACAACGTCACGTCACTGATAATAATCAAAATAGAACATACGGTATCAACAATACATATATATTGTGAAGTTTAATAATTAAATTTGAAAAGTCTGACTCGAAGGACCGATACATAAAATACTATTAAAATTATAACATTTTACAACCAACCAATTAATAAGAGTAAAGTACTTTTAGTATTAACTCATTGTATTCTTTTCTATATTGTCAAACAAACTACAACATAACTTGCAACAAAAAAACAAATGAAAGATGTTGTGCAGATTTCAATAAAATTTTGGCATGTAATACTTACCGATTGCAGGGTTGATGAATCTTAAAAATAGAACAGTTCCTACCGCGCCCACACTCGTTTGTGGAAATTGAGCAAAACGTTTGCTCAAAACCTGTGAACAAATTTAATTTAATTTAATAACTTACCGGTAATGTAGCTGCGTACCCCTTTTAATATACTATGGTACATGTGACATTACAATATATAATATATACATAAGTCGTGGATAAAACGCAACAGAGAGTTACATGAGGTCATCCACTGCCAAAAATTATTCTACGGTTAACACCCGAAAAGTTATTTTTGAGAAAATTGAATTTTGCTGCCAATGCTACTGAAATCCTACAAAAATGAGACTTTATATCATTTTTTTTATATTGACTAGATTGAATCCGATGGCGACTTTACATTAGACATGCTTTTGTCGTTTTTTTACATACAAAAAATTTTAATTTTACGAATATTTTTTATTTACTTATCAAATAAATCGATTGGGACTCTAAAATTAAACTTAAACTAATATAATGAATGAAGGGGAGACTTTTGTCGCGCGTTTGATTCACGACTTTCGGACCACCTGTATAGTCGCGCCGTAAGGTAGAATAAGTCGACCGTTTTATACGTAAATAATTCTATGTATCGAAGCTAAGCAGCGAAATACCTGATAGAGACAGTGACACATGCTGCGCAGTTGCGGCGGAAACTTATCCGCGGAATTGACGATTCGATCGAAAACTTCTTTTGTCAACTGTACCAGGTTAGAGCGGTTCACCTCGATGTCCTGATTCGGGTCAAGTCTGCAATAAAGTTACTAACTAGTAAATATTAACATGTATCGAAAAGTGAAATAGAAAGAAATATGTAGCACATCGTTCAATCTCACGCTATTTCCTGTGATGGCCTTGACTACGATTGTCCGATCATACATTTGGCACAGCGCGTGGTTGCATCGTGTTCGCCATTGATTGCTCACAAAAGAGCCATTAATGCATCACAGTATCTTACGTTCAAACACAATTACGCGTTTTCTGCCTTTATTACTACCCAGCATACATCATAAAATGTCATTATTGATGTTAGTACGGTCTTTTACAGGAAAACTATTGTGTTTCTTATAAATTTGGCAGCTATTATCCTCATGATTATTATAAATTGAAGACATCATCTCAATAAATTATAATCGAACGCCAAGAGCGTGTACTAATTCAACACACTGTTAGGACGCACCTTGCGGGATCGACTTCGAAGCTCAGCTCCGGCTGCTCGTCCGCCTGGTCGAGCAAGGTCGATATGAGCGGCTCCAGCAACGACTGCAGGTACCCGTAGCCGTATATTTTGAAGCAGTACGCCATTATCTTGCTACCCAGCGAATTTCCTCGGAATAGGGTCTGCATGCAATCCGTTACCTATCAGTTAAAACGTCTTGTATATTATTATTAAAAACGATTATAATAAGTAAAAGAAGGATTAAATAATTTAAATTGTATTGGTTTTTTTTTCTAAACATTCTACATTTAAATATCTTTTCTTCGTATTATGTTGCTCAAATTATAGCTCTGGTTGAAACTAAGATAGAATATATCTATATATATTTAATTCAAGTTAACACATACTACATTTGTATATATACGAATTTATATGTACATAGATCCAACAGTGTCATAAAGCACTTAATTACCTCGACTTCTCTATAGAATATGTTCCAGAGCAGCGGCGCGAGGAGGTGCTTGGCGTCGAAGAGCGTGACGAAGACACGCGCCAGTTCGTCCATTTGCGACGTGCTCACCACGTTTGCCAGCGCCATCGCTATCGGCAGCTCGCCCTGACACATACAATATACACTTTAAACTATCATCATCTTTCAGTCAACAAATGTCCACTGCTGGACGTAAGACCATTAATCGCCATAAGAAATTGGTCTCCTGAAGTCCTCATCTAGTAAATTCCTACAACCTTGATCAGATCCACGGTCCAACTATAAGGAGACCTGTGCTGCATCAAACTGTATGTAGCCGTCATTCCAGCCAGAACCCTTTGCCGTCATTAGCTGTGGCGATTTACTAGCAATGTGTCTAGCCTATTGCCACTTAAGTTTTTTTTAAGCCTTTTTATTGTGTATCATGCGTCTTTTCGACAAAAGTCGGCAACGCTTCCAGAATTCATATAATTGTTGTCTTTCATGGGAGACTTGCTAACATCTTTGTGGTTTGCAATTAGTAAAAGGATGTTGTACTACCTTGTCGGATATCATAGTGACAAGCTGCACAAGTTGTTCGAAGCGATCCGCGAGCACTGTCTCGGCCAACGTGTCGAACTCCGTGCCTTGCTGCAGAATTTTCGTTAAGACCTCCATGAACGCCGCTCTAGTCTGCAGGTCCCGGTGGTAGCCCAGATCTAGTAGGCATGTTTGTGTAAAATACATTTTATATTGCATATTCGAACTAGCCATTAACACCCGCTTCGCTGTTATTTTTTTCGTTATTTTCTTCTAATTATACAATTATTAAGAACATATTATCTATAAATGAAATTGAACATTTTACCCCACTATCTTTTAAGTCCTACAACCATCCATATGCAAACACCATAGTGACACATCGAAATGTTGAGGCTACAACCAACCACAATCACAATCGCTAGTTCTAGCAGCGACAGCCGGGTGTGTCCATGGTACACCGGGGGGAAGCACGTGACTGTTCACTTGACATAGGCGAATTGCTTTACGCTCTTTGAATTAACCTCCTTCTCTAAGATAATATATAGAATCGATAGCACTACCAGATTTAGGCGCTATAATAAACTAAATAGTTTAATAACCTCAAAGTTATACACACAACAGTATATAGAAATTACAATATCTATCAGACGGGATAACACGTGAAAATATCTAATAAACACTAATTACACTTACCAATGCTGTGCATTAGGCCGGAGTCGATATTAGCGCTCAGCAAGTTGGACATCGCCTGGATGGTGGCGTTCCTCAGGGCCTCCAGTCTGCCCGGACCCTCAGCCATTTCCACTTCATTGCAATCGTTCAGTAAATTCATGAACAATGTGAAATATCTAAAAAAGATGTGATTACTTTATGATTTAGCATACTGTGAACAATATAAAATAAACTATAAATAAATGCATATAGTATTTGTATGTAAAGTAGTTACAATGACTACAGAGGAATATTTATATAACAATAATAATTTGGTATTTACTTATGTATTACGAATTATTGCAACAGCGCTTGCAGCTACTAACTTTAGAAACAGCTGACTCTTGGCCTCCATGAGGTCGCCGCGGTCGGACTCCTCGGGCTGCAGCGGCAGGCCCTTCAGCAACGCCGCTACCGCCTCCATGCACGCCTGGTCCAGCTCTCGGCAGCACACCAAATATCTACCACGTCAATCGCAAGTGATATAAAATTATCATACAGATACATGTATTACATTACACGTTGTCCTACACTCATTCATTTTTCGGATTTACGTTATTATTTTATATACAGTGTTCGCACTGCCGAAAACATTCACATGAAACATGTTTTTATCTCTCTCTTTCTCTCCAGAAAACTGAAATTACAATAAGTTTCATATAAATGTTGTCGGCAGTGTGAACTCACGGTAACGTATACTCATACATACAATCCTACACTACTTTCAATAAAGGTGATATGTAAGTTAAATTTAAACCAGCGTAAGAATATATAAAAAATGTGTGCAGTGCACGTAATATACACATTGCATGTACATAATGTAGTTTGTAAAATTTATAAATCTGTATTATTACGCGCATTTCATGGTAAATACGAATACCTTGATATGGATGTGGCATCGGGTCGTAACGGCGGCGATATCTGATGGCTCGTGCCGAGCACCCAGTCGGTCACGTACTCCACCATCTTGTTGCGGAATTTCATCTCCTAAAAATTATCAGTTTCAGCATTACTGCATGCTTGCCCAAGTAATATAATGCCACAGAACATCAGCTTGAAGTAAAAGTATGTCATTTCTGTTTATTTCCTGATCAGTGAGAGAACATAAAAAGTCCCCACTAAAAACACATGCAATATTGAGTTACTAGTGTGATTACCTGTCTGAAGGCGAGGTCGTCCCTACGGCTCATCATCGCCTCCACGACTTGACAGAGCTTTGTCTTTATATGCACCGATAGAACTGTCATGTCCAAATGACGCACGTACCTGTGATGGAATGTTTTATTTGGAAACGAAATCTTTCAGTAAGAGCAATTAAACTAAAACAAAAAAAAACTTTAAAATCGTTTGATTTATTTTCTCATAATACATTTGATCCTTCGAGCCGGATTTGATCCACCGAGACCGATTTTGATCGTTCGACTGTTATTCGAGCCGTGAACTTTCATTTTCGAGTCGTCTTAATACAGTTGTAATATCAACAACTTATGACCTGCATAAATAACTTTCAGGCCCTTATAATTCCCATTTTATTATATTAAGAGTAATTTACTTTATTCATTTTTATTATAAATCAAATAAAATACATACTTGACTATGGCCAACATGAGGCCTTCAATTGACGTTGTGCGCAAATGTTCCGTTGGCTGACCGGTCTTTTTATTGTCCAAGATGCTTTTCATTATGAATATCGTGTGCTCCACGAACTGCGTGTTAATGTCAGTCAGCATGACCTACAATCATTATGGGAAAAAAAACTTCAAAATGGATTTAATATTGTAGATTTTCGTCAATAAACCAACACGCGGATGCGGATTTCAAATTAGAACTTTAGTTTTTGGTTAATATGCAGAATTTAATAGAAAAAAATGTCTATCGCAGGAGTAGCAAGTTATTATATTGGATTTTATAATTTATAATAATTTATTTTAGATATAATACCTGTTGTTGTTGATCGAAGAACTTGTCAATAATAGCCTTGATTTGATCAAAGAGTATCGGATAGAGAGCGGGCGACATCTCGTGGCCGACGAGTCCCTTTACGTGTGTCTGTATTTGCTGACCGAATCGCTCATTGCTACACAGCAATAGCCGCAGAAGTTGACCAATAAATCTGTCAAAAAACATTGAATATTACAGGAGGGATTTGCTTCAGTTTTTGTGTTATATATGAAGTACACTCATAATGGTGAAGAGGTGAAAGAATGAATGAGAGACATCTAGTATTAGATAAAACTGAAAGAAATAATTTAATGTGGTCTTTAAGTAGGATGATGATATGTGTATGTTTATCTTTTCATTTCAAAAAATGACATTAGCTTATTTTTTTTTAATTTTACTGAGTTCTCTGAAGCTTGGAAGTCGTTTTTATTTAATTATAGGTTAGCTTCGTCAAAAATCTATTTCATTTGCAAAAAATCAGTGCCAGTAAAGTTACTTACTGTGTAACGGGGCAGTATTGGACCTCCTGCGAGCTATTTGCCAAGACATTATACTTTCGGGAATCTAAAACAACGTTAATGATATTAGAAATTGTAATATAGTATTCTATTTTAATACATAGGGTACAAAACACAACGGCACGTACCAAGGCCATGCAAATGCGACCATACGGTGGACGGTCGACGCTGCAGACAAACGCCGCCCAGTGCGCATAGAAACGATGTTATATTGGCCCACTCTTGAATCTGCATCTGAACATATAAAACGGAATAGACGGTTTAATGTATATAGTATTTAGTAAAAGAAAATATAATATATCGATCGTAGCGTTATATTGTAGCGAACAGAAAAGAAGGGGATTGGAATCGTCTAATCCCCTTCTTTACAAGTACCGACTGGGACTTGTTGTCTTTTATGTTCATTAGTTCACTAATCGACTAAAAAGAATATTGTACAAAGCCATGGTGACATACTCGTACTAGAGTACCTGTTATATGTGAATCTACAACTGGTAATGTATTACCGACAGTTACCAATTTTAAAACTTACAAGAAACTGTTAATTTTATGATACTATATCACGTAATATATGTATTACCTCGAAGTCGTGTTCACTGCTGGTGTGGTGCGAGACGCGTCGCTTGGCGACGGCACGATGCAGTGGCTCGGGCGGTTCCTCGGGCCGCTCGCTCTGACCCTTGGGATACTTCTGCAGCAGCTTGCATAACGAGTCCCTGACAATGATAGCTGGAATTTGACTCACGATGATCACTCGGTATAAGGACAACACGAATGGGCGCGAATGACGTGATGACGCGGTTTTATAAAAGACTCCAATATCTCAGACAGGAATTTTATTTTTAACCCAGAAAAAGAGAAAAAAATAAGGGATTAAGCTGTTTAATTAGTTCAGTTTTGGTGCGATTCAACCAATTTCGATTTCTGACTTTTGTAACAATTGCTATTTGTATCGTAAGTGGTGATTCTCGAGGAGGGAGGCGTCAGGCGGCCGGTCGTAAAAACTGTAGCCAAAACCAATATGCACTACGGTCATATTGTGCCGATTCCACACAAGTGAGAAAAGGAAACGGAGTAGGTGATATATAGTCGAAGAAGCGTTCATATTCAAAAAAACAATTTGATAATATGTGAAAAATTATAGACATGTCTTATGTCCAGTGTGCTGCATTGAAACATTCTGAATCTATATACGTTGCCGCAAAATATCAATTCTTACTATGATGAACATGGACTTGGTAAACTTACCAACATCGAAAGGTTTCTTCCCAAACAGGCTGCACGCCATTCACACAGTGTTCTATCTTCCGTAGAAGAGCCATTATACGCTTCTGCAGAGCGGCTGAACCTTAAAAATAAATAAAACATAAGAAATCAAACTATAAACAGTATATTACCATAACTTTTGTGATCTAAGGAAAACAATCCTTCGCCTTCGAATCCATTTTTTTGTTACGAAAAAATACTCACTGTGTATATTTTTATAAAAGCACCCTCTTCCCATATCCTGGCTGGCTGCTTAAAAATAGAAGAGATTACATTCATAACTATTTTTGAACTTTTTTTAAAAAAAAGTTATTAAAAAATAAAACACAAGTAATTTTGTTTTTAAAAATTTATAACCAGCATGTTTCAAATAAAATATGAAATGAGTAGTAATATGTAATTCGGCCATTAAAATTCGACATGAAATGTTGCCAGGAGATGTGTGGCCGAACTTCTATAATCTGACACCAGCTTCCAAACGCCACCCAAAAAACTCATAAACGGTCAAACTGACCATATATGCAGCTTACCGGTGGTGAGCACCGTTGAGGTGTGCGCGATCTCCTGGAAGACCGCGTAGTTGGGCAGCAAGCAGTGCGTACTGATCTCGTCCGAACCGCAGCGGATGTCCGCTTCCTGGCAGAGCAACGCGAAGCACGACATTGCCACGAGCACCACGTCGGTATCGATAGACCACAGGCACATGAAGAACACCACCTGCCGGAAACTTAAGTAAATTAATACATATATTCATATAGCCGTCACGCGAGGAGGTAGACGAAGATTATAGATTTCCATTTGGACCAGCCTGGCATTTGTCTCTCGCTTCTTCATATTTTTTTTTAATGGAAGTAGTTGGCAAACGAGCAAGGGGTCACGTGATGTTAAGTGACCGCTACCCATAGGCATCTGCAACAAGCTAATGAGTTGCGATGTCCCGTAACCTTGCCACACTTGTAGAATTCATTTGTAAAAGACACTTCATAATTTATTTACTGTCACAGATATAAGACACATTAGAGCATTAACTGACCTCTAACTTGATATGCGCCTGCTTGCAGATGGGTATCTGGGAGCCGACATTGGCGTAGTCCTTATGCTTAGCGAGGAACTCGTTGCGGCAGGTGAGCACATCACGCAGCCAGCGCAACACCTCGCGGTAGTTGCCGATCTGACGCTGGATCAGCTTCTGACTTATGTTGTACAGCACTTGCGAACTGGAAATGAGAATGTTTATTAATGGGCTGCTGGGATTCTTCAGGGATCTGGTATGGATGGAACAATCTCAGTCCATGCGCTAAATATACGTATATGCCGTGGAGTAGCAGAAAAAAAGCACCCTACTAGTAAGAAACTAAGTAAGGGGGGAAGTGAAGAGCTGGTCGCCTGGCATTAAATAATATATATACTCACCTAATATCCCAGAACGTATTGAGTGGCGCTTCTGGGTTCCACATAGTGACTCTATCCGGCCTATGAAGGGCCAACAAAGCGTCCATGGCTTCCTGGGAGATCTCGCCCATGCCCGTGTGATGTACGAGCGATACCAAGCCATTTATTAACTCCGTTGTTGACGATTGGATTTCTACGCCGGAACGTCCTGGATTCTGTTAAGGAAACAGTTTTTACGCAATTTCGAGCCTCGCACAATTGCTGTGTGGAATGATCTGTCTCCAGCGATACCGTTTATTTTAGCACTGAATGTATTCAACTTTCAAGAATGTATAAACTTTATTAATGTGATTTAGGATGATTTAAAATTGTTATTGTAGAAATAAAAATGAAAACCATTTATTATACTTACACTAAGCATTAACATGGGATCGGCGTGTATCAGCTTGACCAAACATAGCAAAAGATTTCTGTACGCAGGCATCTCTTCAGATTTGTTGAACTTCGATTGAACCTCCTTGGACTTCAGAGACAATGATATCATCCTGAGCGGCGTGTGCACAATATAACCCTGTACAGATACAAAAACCTTCATTTCACACAGTTCATTCCGTGTATTTTCTAACAGTTCTAGAGTCCGCAACAACATCTGTTGCACGAATGGGCCGGTTCGACCGTTGAAATACCGCGACCTCACGTCACGTCAGAAGGCAGGCGTGATGTAGGAGTATTTTATACTTCTGCGTTTCGTCTGATGAGTGAGGTGCCGGTGTGTCATTGCTCTTTCACTTTCCATCGTTTCCTACAAAGGATAGGATGGGAAGGCGAGGATTGGAAAGGGGATGAATAGGGGAAGGAAATATACAATCAACACATCTGCAACTCATTTGCTTGTTGCGGATGCCTATGGGTAGAGCTCACTGGTGCATCGCTCGCTCGTTTGCCACCTTCTACCATAAAAAAATAGTACAATAATAACTCATCTCATATATCATGCATACACGGTCATCGTATGCGGGCATTTATACTCTTAATACTCTATTATCATATTCCAATCAGGCCTGTACTAGTAAGTCTTTTATTTTGAAATTACTAACATAAACTTACCTAAGTAATATAATATAAATATACGTACTTGTGTCGCTTTATTCAGTGTATCCGTGAACATAGCTCTCAATTCTGCGGCTCTTGGATACAGCAGCTCAATTTGCGGCCACCATGGCAGGCGAGGTTGTTTTATAATTCTAAAATATTAAATATATTATACCTACATAAACCAGTCGAACACATTACTCAAAAACCGGATGGCCAGTTTAGTACTACCACAGTTTGACAATCTTTAACTATATCTTTTTTGTGATTATATTCAGAAACGATAAAATAAAAAATAGATATTTAAACGTTACAATTTTAAATATTTTTGCATATTTTCGGGATCGAAATTACATCGGGACGAGCATCAAAAATCAATGCAAAAGATGTCGGCCCACAATTAAAGGAACGTGATAAAGAACTCCGTTCCAATAAAAAAACACCAGATACCCAACTAGAATTTAATAATAGTTTAAATTGTTTATTTTCAACATTAATGTTGATTTTATTATAAAATTATCAAAACTTTCGTGAGACATTATTAACGGTTTATTAAAATTTAAGTAGTATGTTAGTTTAGCTTAGCAATGCAAGATTAGTATTAACAAAGAACGTAACTTACCTAAGTAACGAGTTAACTATAACATAGTGGTAAGATATATGTGCGTTGAGGTTCAGACAGACTTTGAGGGCGTCGTTGTTGTGCGGCATGATGCGGAATAACGACACGAAGCAGTCCGTCATCAAGTCCAGCTCGGAATACCCGGATATCAGGTTCCCGCGTATATATGATTTCGATGGATTGAATAAAAGAGACTGAAATTATATTATAATCAATTAGATGCATTAGATATGAACTGACCAGGATACGCTTTGGTTAGTTATACATCGGAAAAGTTATAAATATCATGAGAAACCATAACTGATTTCTAAATTTTACAACAATCTTATTGTTTTTCTCGTAGGATAAATTAATATCTGCTTTATTTTGTTTGTTTTCAAAAAGAAAATACTCAGAAACAAAAATTGATTTGCAAGACTACGAGTCCCTAAGCGCCGCGTGCGTAAAGCCGCTTTCCGCATTGGGACTCTATCCCGTTGTTCTGCATCAGCGACAAATGCGACAACGCGGCGCAGTGCTTGATATTTTCGGGGGGCAAATCGCATTTTGCGATTTAGTATTAGTGGTTAGTAGTAGTAGTTTTACAAAAAGTTAAAACACTGCCGTAGACTATACGCCTGGTGACAGATATAGAAATCTAATTGACTATATAATAATAGCGACACGACCGAGAAGTTCAGTGACAAACCATAACGTTCCCCGGTGCTGACTGCGGCTCCGACCACTAGCTCCTTCTAATTGTTATTAATTACGATCCAATTAAAATGTTACAAGAGATCAAAAATGATCTAAAGAAAAGTAATCAGTACAGAAAATAAAATTATATTATTTATACAAAAATGTATGCTTCTAGTTAAAAATCACATTTTTGTATACTTTTGATAAGGGTTTTTCCCCACAAAATAATGTAGTTGCAAACACTTGTTAAATCGTCGTATTTTCGGCCAAGGAATCATAAGAATGTACAGAATGTATCGCGCTAGTGCAGTAGATATACATGACAACGCATCGTTCATAAAGAGCGAGGTATGTTGAGTCTCAACGTCGAAGATTTTATTTCATTTTTGTATAGTTTTTTATACAGGAGAATGAGTAATACGCTAAGTTTAAAAATAATACCTTGAGATCGTTGATGACAGACTTGACGAGTATAAACGTTACGTTGCCCGAGTCGGATATATTCAAATACGTCGACGCTTTGCACAATTTGACGCAAGTCACCACCGCCGCTTCCGTCATTTGCTTGGAATTGTTCTGTGGACCTGAGTTAAATAACGGTTAAAATCTGTAGTTGGAAACATTGGAAACATTCAACTTTGACTTCTATGCATTTTTTTTGTAGATAATGTTAAATTAATAACAGCGCGGTAAACATACTTTCTCAGATTAGCGATAGATATGAGTTGAAAAACCGCCCGGCCATCATTAAAAGTACCGCTAAATAATAATGATATTTCAGTAACACAATAAACGTATTGATATTCACTAGACTACTTATCAAAAGATAGCGATACTTTTATTTAATGATATAGCTTTGCTTGCTAAAAACATATGTTTTAAAAGTGTAGTTAACAAAACTGAAACTTACTTAGTCCTCTTTTGACAGAGTCTATAAAATGTTTTTTCTTTGTGTGTCGTGGACTGCACGGGGCGCCACTATCGGCGTTTACTATTTCTTCTAGAACTTTCTGTAAATTTAATTTTCACCTTGTAACTTGTAACAAAGAACCAGCAACAACAGTTGTGCGAATAAGCTCCTCTCCTCTTCTTTATCCACTCTCTCTGGTACCGCATCTGTAACTCTTGATAGTTGCATTTATTGATGGGAAACAATGTTCACATAACACGCACTAACCCCACTTGCTTTTTTGCCTCATTCTGCATACAATCTAAAAAAGTGATGCATCATGGACTGCATTTATAACCAAGACTAGAGCAGAGCCAGCAGAGAGGCCGCGAGTGAATATTGAGTAGGTCTGTAGGCCGGACAGTCACTGACTGAGGCACGGATGGCAGTGCTGCTGCCGATACATTCTAGTTGTTGGGTACATCTACCCATTTTTCTGTGACAACCAAGAAGTGGGTCCTAAGAATGGAAACTGTTGGTAGACGGGTCAGAGCCCAGTCAACTTTGAGAAACCACTTTTTTAATATTCTAGACTTAGATCATTAAAAGCAAGCTATCAGATGAGTTAGCTCTAGGTTTAATGCGACTACTGACTGGGTTCAACAGTAGCAGCATTATCTGCAGCGGCCACATGGCGACGCGCGACTTCTTATTGTCGGAGAAGCAGTCCTGCAGCAGATCGAACAGCGTGTCGCAGCACTTGCTCAGCTCCTCGTTAGGCCGGCACTGCACTTCTGCGAACTCCTGACATACCACAAAAGAATTTTTACTTGCCAAATCAACATCTCAACTATATAAAGAATAATATAGATCGAGTTATTTTTATCTTGATAGGCAGTTGTTATTCCCAAGATAAGGGTGATAGAAGTAAATGTATTTTTTTAAACCTTTTATAATTAATACAAAAAATGTAATCGGTTAGAAAATACAATATAAATAACATTTTTATATAAAATATAATTTGCATTGACCACTAAAATATTGTTTTTTTCCTGTTTGGTTGATACTTTTTTATTAAAATTATTATGATCAGATTAGCTGTACACTTTTCCTCTAATCTAATTTTATTCCTAAAATTTTATAATCATATTGAAAATATTATCATCAGCTTGATGGTTTGGTTTGGTTTGGTTCAAATAAGTTCTGGTGAAATTAGTGATATCAGCTAATCCGGCAGAGCAGTTGTCTTTAGTGACGTTTTATTTATATTTTAAAAACACCAACATTAAACTTACGTGTGGATAGGTATCCATCCAATTCCATATAGCCTTTTCAAGTGAGCAAACCAGCACTATATGTGCTGATTTTCGTAATAACTTAAACTTTTGTATGGATTCTGTAAACATAATTGATTTTAAAAGCAATCTATAATTCAAATTATTAAGCTCAAAGCTTGGTCACAATAAAAATAAACATTACCCGTAAGCAGCCGTATAAGCCGCAATATATCCACATTTATGTATTGTATCAATTCAATGTCTGTGTAATCTGGATTTTCTTCTGAACTAGATGCTAGTTCCTAAAAGAAAAAACGACACAAAATATTATTCAATACACTACTTGAAATCCTAGTTGTTTTTTGTTTGTTTACATAATGGCATTGCTAATTCAAAATGTACTCCCTTTATAGCATAAAAAGAAATATTCTATTTAAAAGTAATAGTCAAAAGTCAAATTAAATTCAAGACCAATTGCAAGATCGCTTTTTCAGTATTGGTCTTTGAAGACTTGAGGATAGTAGATGTGTTTAAAGTGAACTTATCTTCTTTTATAATAAAATTTAACGATTTTACACAATTATTTAAGATTATATTATAATTGGTATTAAAGATAAGAGTAACTTACCTGCAATCGAGCACTAATTCTGTTGAAGACAGCATTGAAAAAGTTGAGACTCAATGCAAAGAGCACCTTACTGGCTAGCTGCCGTAACAATGTGTTGCTTATGTTACTCTCACTTCGCATCTCTGTGAAATAGGTAACATACACTGCACTTGGAAGCTCTAGATTTATACACTGGTTGACATTCATTTTCAGAGATAGGTCATATGAACCAAGAATAGTTTAATTTTTTATCTAGGATAAGGGAGAGCAAATTAGCAGCGGCTTACTTATAAGTCACTATAAGTAATCAGTGATGCCCATCCAAATGGGCCAAAGGAAAGGTTGGCGTGGTTAGTAAGATATGTGTTACACGCCGCAGGTCGTAGGTTCAATTCCGACCAAAGATGTTGTTCGGAATTGAACCTACTGTGAATGTTCCTTCTTCACAGTAAGTCAATTCAGTAACTATTATTAAAATCTTAACAAAAACATAGTAATAGGTAATGATCATGGTATCAAATTACTTACCAATAAATTGGCAGACCTCTCTTAACAATATTTTAACATTCATTGCTTCATCATATTTAGTGGTGTCCTTGGGTTGGGAACTGAGACAGATCTCTAATGTATCCAGCACAATAACAAGACTGTCATGGTAGCCTTTCTCCAACTCTGTTTGTGGTCGGTTCACACATGATGAAATTGTTGGCTGATACTGGTAATAAATGTTAAAAATAATATAGCACACAAAACATACTTTTACTTATCCGTTTATCCAAAGATAATCATAAATAGAAAGTTATAACTGTGTAGGAAAATATCACAGCAAAGAGACAGAACACACAAGAAGTCAAGTATTGCAAAGGCTGCAGTTTTTGTTATTTGGTAATGCTTAATAAAAATTAAATTAGCAACCATTATATCTATTTTTAATAAATTACAAACTTAAAAACTATATTTAGTTCACAATAGATAATTAAGTCTGGATAGTAGATAATACCATAAATATTTCATATAACATTTTAACTATAAGTTACGAGTTCTAACATACCAACTCATTGACCCGTTGTAATATTTTCGTTAGTCCAGCAATGACCAGGGAAAAGCGATGTCGACTGATTTGCACCAGACAGGCCTTGCATTGTTCCTCATTGATACGGGAATGAAGGTTTTGAGCACCAGTTTTATAAGGAAGCTGAATTCAACATTTTATTAAAGTTAATTTGTTCTCATAAAATTGTTACATAGTGTATCATAGGTAAATTAAGCAACACTACAAGAACAGAAGGAATAATTTAAAGGTTAATAAAAGACTCATAACATGGCAAAACAACTGTATACTGTTGTTGCCCCAAAAACCCAATTGCTTTAGATTTACAACTTTGTGTTTAACCACTAGTTAAGCCTGGGTGTTATTCTTGTCTTTTATTCTATTATTTAGATTGTACACACTTATAATATAACACAATCTAGATATTATTCACAAAAGGCGAAAATTTCGTACTTCTATTCGTTTTTATTGTTTTTTTGTATTTTGCAATTTAATGTCATTCGTCTATATGGTTAATATAGCAATTTTACATATTTTATTATTGGATAATACTAATATACAATAGATATAACGATCAATAAATCTGATACATTAAACTTTGTGTAGGCGGCAATATATGCTTAGAAAGTACATATATTCATAAGTTCAAGTACACTAAGATTGCGAAATTAATAATTTGATTTTATTTATTAAGTAAAGAAGAAAAATATAAAAGTGCTACATTGTTTACACGATTAAAGAAAATATTCATTTTAGGGTGGGTCAAGAATAAAATTAAATGCTCATTTAAGAACTTGCCTGCTCTTCGAATCGTGCTATCAGTGAATTTGCCCATTCCCCAGGTTTTTGCGTACCCATTTTGTAGAAATATTATATATTTTTCAACTAAATAAAATATAAACAAGTATTTTGCGCGATTCCATTTTCGTCCTTGTTCGATTTCCGTAGTTTTAAGGTGTTACAACGTATGCTATTTCAAAAAAATCTATTTTGGTAATTTTAGATTTAATTTTTAGCTGAATATAAAATTTCAGAACTATTAAAATGAAATGTTGTAAGTTATCCATCGTTTCAATAAATGCAATAAAATAAATAACATTATTTAAGTTTTGAAATTTAAATAATTAGGGTTTTTTTTAATTTGGTATAAAAAGCTACCAAACATTATTTGCTATGTCAACTTCAATTTTCACTACAAAATCAATATTCTTTCACACAAAGAAAATTATTACCTATAGATTATAGGTGTACCTTGGGTGTACCAGAATGTATTTTTAATTATTTATCATAAGTTACAGATAGCCGTACCTATAGCCCCATGTATTTTATTTCCAAAATTATTTTTTCATTCATCTTTCACATGTATACCATGCATTTGCCATACATTCGTAATTTACAGCCAACTAAAATATAATTTTGATATTACATTGACCTTAAGGTATGTTTATGTTTTAAGAAATCATATAAAATTCTAATCAAATAAGAGTCATGAAAGAAACAAAAGAAAGAATGTGGGATGTGCAAGCAGGTTTTAGGAAAGGCATGGGTGGTATGGATCAGATCTTTTCTTTCGCAAAAAGCTTTCTGCGCCTTCGTAGATTTAGAAAAGGCATACGATTAAGTTAAAAAAGATGATCTTTTTGTCAACCTTGGTTGCGTTTGGATTGAACAGTGGCCTAATACAAGCGTTAAAATCTATAAAGATTCTACTGCTTGTGTTAACGGAGCCTACTCAGACTAGCTTAGCATCAATAAAGGTTTAAGACAGGGCTGTGTGGCATCCCCGTGGCTGTTCAATCTCTTTATGGATGATTGTTTGAAAGCATTGAAAGACGTAGAGCGTGGATTAAGAATGGGTGAGCATTTTGTAAAATGTCTCTTGTACGCCGATGACCAGGTCGTGTTTGCGTCATCAGCGGAGGACTTGGAAGGAGGAATTTTTGCTGAATGTAATGAATGATTCATTGGAAGGTAAAGGTATGAACATAAATGTAGACAAAACGAAAGTAATGGTGTTTGAAAGAGAACAAAGTCAGACAGTCATTGATATAAATGTTAACGGCAAAGATTGTGTATTAAGGATGTATGTTTAGTAGAGATGTAGACACGTTAAAGATGTTGAACGATGAGTGAATACGGGAAATAAAATGAATGGAGCGACAGATACAGTAGTGAGGAGTCAGAATGTGTCTACGAAGACTCGCCTGACAATACACAATACTGTACTAGTCCCTTCATTAATGCATGGAAGTGAGAGCTGGGTTTGGCAGGACAAGCATGCTAGTAGAGTTAATGCCGTTGAGATGCGATCCTTAAGAAGTATGTTAGGCGTGACATTAAATGATCGGATTAAAAATAGCGTTATAAGAGAGGAGAGTGGCTTAAAAATGGATGTTGTGACTAGGATTGAGAAAGGTATGCTTCGGTGGTTTGGGCATGTTGAAAGGATTAATGAAGAGAGAGTGACGAAACAAATTTATGTTGCAAAAGTGAGTGGCAACGTTGGCAGGGGATGCCCAAGGAGAACTTATATCGACCAGATTAGTGATATACTAAAGAAGGGCGATATAAGGAGTACCCGTAACCGACGAGCGTGTATGCGTAGATGTATGGATGTAGAAGCAAGAGAGGTATGGCAGGATTGCGGTAAATGGAAATCCATTATATCTGCCAACCCCTCAGGGTTACGGGCGTGAATGCATATTTATTTAATTTATGAAAACCTATAAAGTTAAAATGAGGGTGGATTGTTAATTATTTTTATGTTCCTCGGTATTTCTCACGCGTACCAGAGAACCGTACTTTGTAGGTAGCTATTTTGAAAACCTGGTACCTGGTATAGTAAATACGACATCCCTAGACTAAGTTGATTTGACTTTTGACAATTTGTTCGTCTAATTTGTTTTTTGTTTAGCTCAGTTTAGCTAAAACGGGAAAGTGTTTTACAGCATTGTAGATAGTAATAATACGGTGAAATTTAATTTAATTCGAAACCGGCATTTCATACGTTTCTATAAAATGATGGTGAGATTGTTGTATTAAAATTTTACATTTAAAATCATTGTTCTGTTTAATTAGATTAGGGGGCGTAACCAACGACTAGTAACTTAAAATTAACTATGATAATTAATATTGATAACACTTGTAAAATATGACTAATATTCTTCGCAATGTCGATATCCTGTGGGTAATTTTTTCTATCATTGTTGGCGCTTATTGTATTCTAATAAGAGTTATTTTGTGACGTGGATATCGGCAAGTGAAGTTGTGTGATAATTAACAATATAATTACATAGTTATCCTGAAGGCCTTAAATATCAAATAAAGACTTTCGATTACTTTTGTATTTACTTCTGCTTTTGCTTAACTCGATGTAGGCTTACGTCAGATAACTTTAGTTATAAAATAATAAAGTTGAACAATCTCTACATATCTTGTACAAACATGTTATTACATACAGTAAAAGAATGCATTGTTCATTATTAAACAATTATAATACAACAAAAGTAATTTATTGCAGCATGTTCTTACAGATCTGATAACAACTTTGTCTTTTCTTATTGCTTTATCAAAAGAATTGAAATATTTGCTTAAAATAGCGTTCTAATGCTTAATACATGAAATTTTAGGAGAATAATTGTTTTAATAGACAAAATAATATCGAAATTATTTCCTTTACAGTTAATTGGTGTTGAAAATTATATAGATTTTTTAAATTATCTTAATATATGTTTAGGACTGTGTGGAAGAAACACATCATGATCCGCTCTCTGTCCCAGCGGTAACATCCCCGGCATCTGTAGACACCAAGCTTGAAAAAAAGAAGCCCAGTGAAAATGTCTCCTTAGCTGACAATAGCTTATTAGTAAGTCAATGTATATAATTTTTAAAACCGATTTGTTCCTTAATTATAAAACTATTTTATAGTTTAAGTTCTATACATCCAATAGAATTTCCTGTTCTAACAATACCATTACATTATATACATAAGTAGAATGAAGTGACTTTTGGATTTAATTCTACTTTAGATAGGTATACCCACCATTTATGCATAAAGAACTGCTGGCAAAAGCAAAAGTGCTTACATCCCCTAATGGCCAGCAGTAAAGTAAAGATAAACATAATGATTCTATGAATTAATTTTTCTGTGTTTGTATGATTCTGTTGCTTTCTGCAAAAGATTTCTAGAAGAAATAGTTGAATTTGTTGTTATATCTGAAGTTGCAATAGCTTATATTATTATTTTGCTTTAAAATTATACTTTAAATTCCAGGGACCCAGGTTTTATGTTGCTGAAACCAACCTGTTATTGTTATAAACAAAATCCATTGTATTATGTGCTTTTAAAGAGGTTAACTTTTTTTTGACGATTTTAAATGTACAATAAGATTTATGTAACATTTTGTCTGAAATTTTTGTTCACAGGTTGATATTTCAGATGCTCTTAGTGAAAAAGAGAAGGTGAAATTTTCTGTCCACACCAAAACAACACTTCCAGAATTTCAAAAGTCACAATTTTCAGTGGTTCGTCAGCATGAAGAGTTTGTTTGGCTTCATGACAGATATGAAGAGAATGAAGAATATGCTGGTTATATAGTAAGTGCTTTCAACTTGCATCATCATCGCCCTGACCTTTTCCCACATTATTTGGGTTATCACAGTATAACCATAGTCCATATTGTATAGGTTTTGGCTACAGTTTTTACCACCTGCTGTGTGTCTGACATTACCCTTCCTTTCTTTATATTTGCATGAGAGTGATATTTCTAAAAGATATAGGTAGACAAACAGTTCTTATAGTCTTGTAGTATTTATAGCAAAATCCAAAAACCTTAGGAATGAAAGTGAAGATGTGTGATAATTTATCTTCTTCTTCTTCATACACTTCATTATTGTCCTGAACTGTCTTCACTGACTGGTCAACGAGTTGCCTCCACTCCGCTCTATACTCGTATTGTCTCAGGGCAGTTGAGACAAACATTTATGTAACTCACTAATTGCTATACAATCACCCGGTGTGTTGTGGCTCTGTCTTAAACAGGTCACAATAGTTTCATCAGGATTTGAAATCATTGAGCAGAGTGCATATATGCCAAAATATTTTCTAGGTTGAACTACCTACTATCTGGGAGAGTTACATTACGTACCCAGTCCAAAAGTTCTTTTGAGATAGTCTTGGTAGTCCTAGCAGTGTACAGGAATAGTCAAAGGCGGTCTTAGAAACCTGGAGTATGTTTAAGTTTAAAGATTTCTCATAAGAAACACAATTTCACTTATAATGACTGGATAATTAGACCAAAACAATATATAGTCAGTTAAAAGAAAGAAGAATCTAAGAAGTCAGTTAGAAATGGTGATGAAATTGATTTAGATTATGATTGTAAATTTAACTTCAGTTTATTTTTAAACATGTTAAGACTGTCACAATCCTTTACTTGGTTGATTTATTTTTTGTAGGTAATAAGTTAAGTTAAAGAAGTTATTTAAAAAAACCATTAATTAAGTCTATCTAAATCAGCTTGTGCATCAATTATACTAGACTGTAATACAAGTGTCCAGTGCTTCCAAAGTAAAATTGGCATGTGTCATCCACATATAGCATAAGATGCCCTTTGTATTAATATTATTTATATAAATTTAAAACCTCAATGGGCCCAATATGGATCCTTGTGGAATTCCACAGTCATTTAGTTCTTTAATGGAGCTTTTATAAATATCATTTGTTACAACCTGACGCCTATTCTGCAATTAACTTGTTAACATGTTTTGGGCTGTTCCTGCAATACCGAGATTTTTTTATTTGAATAGCAACTTTTGGTGGCTAACAGTGTCTGAATGTTTTTTTAATCTATAAATAATTCCAATACATAGTCTTTTTCATCAATACGCACTTTTATTTTGGTAACGAGATCCACTGCTGCCGTAATTGTAATGGATTGTGAACGTTAACTGTATTGCTTATCAATTAAAAAATATTATCAATTAGGTAGATAAAAGCGAAATTTTTTAAGATTATAGGCAAAACTGATACTAGTTTACGTTTATTGGGGTCAGATCCTATACCCATTTTGTAAATGGGGTTAGCTTTGGCAATCTTAAGACAATTAGGAAAGTTTTTGATATCTAAACACTTATAAATTGAATGAGCCAAAGATTCCACAATAGGATTTTCCAAACATTTTATTGTTTTAGCGCTGATACCGTCTAATCCAGTGCTAGTATTGTTTTCTAAGGTTTTTATAATACTAAGGATTTCGTCTACACGGCTTAAATTCATGCAATTCAACTTTATGTGGGTAGCCTTCATGTTTTAGAAGTTTCATGATAACTTTAAGGTATTTTGTTTGCTAACACTGTGCCAATTGACGAAAAAAAACATAATGAATACATTACTATTTTTTTAATTAGATTTAGATTAAAAATAGAATAAGTACTTTAGTATCAGCTTAGGAATCATGCTATCCTACATTTTATTTATTGCCAAACTATTGATAACCTCCCACATCTTTTTTGCTTAGAACACTTATTAAATAGTCGAAACTAATAATCTTCCTTGTAAGTCTTGATTAAGGTATGCTTTCTTCAAATTTTTGTTTTGAGGATTTAGCTTGGTTTGCAGATTTAGATAATTTCTTATATTTTTGTTGATCCAATCATTTCGGGGTGAGTTCGTACATTTAATTTTGCCCACCTTACTATTATCTATGAATTCTGTAATATCCTTCTCTAATATATCGTAATCATCTATGGTGGCGATATTATTAGCTAGTGAAACATTTTGGAGAAATCTATTCTTTGTGGAGGTGGCACCAACTTGCCTGGTTTGATTAGTAGCATAATATTTTTTTAAAGAAAGATTGTTATTTAAAATACAGATACCTCCAGCACCACCAAGACCGGATTTTGATGCATCCCGTGAAAAGTTGCAGCGCCTTGGAGAAGGTGAGGGTGCCCTTACCCGCGAGGAGTTCCTTAAAATGAAAGAAGAACTGGAAGAGTAAGTATTGTTGTCACTGTACAAAAAGTACTATTGTAAAATTGTAATTGATGTCCTAATGTTAGAGTTTGATCGAAATCCTAGTCAGTTTGATCATCGTCAATATTTTTTGTTAAAGTGAGAACAAGTGTTGTTCACATAATTTCAGTAAGTTTAGTTTCGTACATAACATAACAAAAATAATCTCAGCACATGGTTGGAATTCTCTACATTGTATTTTTGCATTCACAAGAGGTAATAATTACTTATATTAACTTTTCAGTGAATATCTTGCAACATTCAAGAAAACTGTTGCGATGCACGAAGTATTCTTGCAGCGATTGGCCTCACACCCCGTATTCAGGAACGACGCGCACTTGCGTGTGTTCCTGGAGTACGAACAGGATTTGTGCGCAAAACCTCGAGGAAAGATGGACCTTATTGGTGGACTGGTTGGTCTTCTAACCATTTTATATGCTTAAATTATTAATTATTGTGATAATAAATAACTAGTCAGATGTAAAGACAATGTGCATTAAAATATAATATTAGCTATTGAAACAATAAAAAAACAGGCTGGCAAAAGGACTGCTGACTAAGGCAAAAACTCAACATAGGTGGGAAGGCGGTACAATAGATCAAAAATAAATTAATAATCAACAAAAATAAATATCTTAACAATAGAATTCAAAATTGAATTTAAGAAAAATTTATGAAAAATAGTTCGTTAAAACTGTTGCAAATGTTTGGAGCATTGTGTGTGTTGCTGACGCGTTTTGAGTATCTTGTTCACGCGAACCTATACGATTCTCCCGTACCAAATATCGCCTAACGCGGCTTAAAAGATTTCAGTTACCTTAAAACCACAGTTTATAGACTCGCAGTTTACAAGACTTCTTGCGCCATTTCTCTCGCAAGCGCGTCTAGAAGTTTTTATTTAAAATATATTTTACCGGTGGTTGCAGCGCTGACTTGCTGATGTATCATGGGTTACGTTTATATTCGCACTAATCTTGAAATAACGCGATCTCACAGAATTCCAGCTAATTAAAACTTCCAACTTGAATGTCTCCCAATAGTAGACATTTAGGTGTAAGAATCTAATGCTATGGTAGTTACCAGCGAAATTCAGCTGGTTACAGGGTGGCCGGAATCAGCATCCGTTGAGCCTCTCCAACCCAAAGTTTTCTTTATTTTTGTTTCTCAGTAATATGTTTTGTTTTATTTATTAGTTAAATATTTGTGATGTGAACTTGCTAGATGCGGTCCATGACAACGACCACGGACGAGATCTACCTGGGCGCCACTGTACGTGACGTCAATGACTTCTTCGAGCAAGAGACCGCCTTTTTACAGGAGTACTATTCGCATCTCAAAGAGGCCGTTGTAAAAGTTGACCGCATGACGTCCAAACATAAGGGTGAGATTTTTTTTACCATATCAAAGAAGGATTTTCTGGTTTATAATCGGATTTGGATAGTGATGCTCGTCGTAGTTGGAACTTAAAAGTTTGATGAAAGAGAACGGTTTGATCTGCCCTTTATTAGTGTAAAATTACTTGAAACCTGTTATTTTTATGTAGTCAACTAATTCATAAATCATACTTGTTGCCTTGTTGACCAGTAATTTAATTTAATCTGCAACTAAGTTCTCACTGTAACAGACAGTACAATGTGACTGGCATTGTACTTTGTCTTTAATATGAGTAATATAAATGATAGGAAGATCAGATTGGTGACAACCGACGACGACACGCTGAAGAACGGCAATATTAGAAGTAACCGTAAACTCGTATTTGACAAGTATGTTGGGATTTGTATGAAAGCAAAGGAATAACCAAGCCAAATGAGATTCTGTAATTTTTGTTTACTACTGTGAGTTACGGTAAATAGACACGTTAATATTATATGTGTGCAGAGGTGGCGGACGCGCACATCAAGCTGTCGTCGTGCCTGACGCAGCTGGGCACGCGCGAGCAGCCCTCCACCGAGCGCTTCCTCACGCGCGCCTCAGAGACCTTTGAGAAGTGCCGGGTCAGTGCCTTGCTTTATTTGTATTCGTACCGGTATCCGGTGGTTTTATATGTTACAAGGCGAAAACGAGCAAGCTGGTCCTGTTCAATTCTACATGTACACATCGCAAATCCCAGCCTTTATGTAGCACAACCGATTTTAAACCTCGTCAGCAAAGATCTATTTACCTCTAGATCTTAGGCTTTCTATATCTTATTATAATTTAGTGGATCACTTGCCTTTCGACCATTACTCATGAAAATATTTCTTATTTTTAAATATTGGTTTCTATTTTAGAAAATCGAAGGCCGCATGGCATCCGACCAGGACTTGAAGTTGGCGGACACGCTGCGGTACTACATGCGCGACGCTCACGCCGCTAAAGCTGTGCTCGTCCGGAGACTCAGGTCAGTGAACCTTGGAAAGATGTAGATGTAAGATTAAATCCATCCCACTTCCATGTAGTTAAAAGATGCAAGAAATTTACTACAAGTTTTTTACGATAGTCGCAAGCTAGCTCTTTCACCTGATATTTGACCATTGCTGGCTATTAACATCTGAAGAGTTATTGAAACGTTGCCACCCTTATCAAAGAGTAATTGTATCCCTAATTTTAATTTTATGTATGGATCCCTCTCACGTTGTAATCTGATGCTTAGAGGTGCATCAGGTGCATCATCGACAACTTGCTTGTTGCGGATGCCTATGGGTAGCAGTCACTTACTATCAGGTCAATTGCTTGCTCGTTTGCCTTAACTTCTTCTATAAAAAAATGTTATGTATGCAATTCCACAGTTCTTATAATACATACTGTGTCCAGGTGTCTGGCGGCTTACGAGGCAGCGAACCGGAACTTAGAGCGCGCTCGAGCCAAGAACAAGGACGTGCACGCCGTAAGTCCTCTCGTGACGTCACCAGTCGCCCCCTTCCGCTCACGTTACAAATATGAACACTACGTTTATTAGCAATTAATCTTGACTTGACTTATAAATATTTTCATACTATATTTTATGTCACAATTTAAATCTCTTCACAGCACATGTAAAACATTCTAATGGGAACTTACACATATATATAAGTTCGGTCAAAACCTATTTCTGCGTTTTGCGAATATAAAAAAGAAAATTATTTTCATTCATTACCCAATATGAGAGTGGTCTTAAAAATTAGACTGGAAAGATCCCGCTCTTTGTTACGGCGGTACGCGGGGAAAAAATGCTACGAAATTTTGTTATCGCATGAAAAAAAAAATCCATTGAAGAAAGTTACAATAAACATAATGATAAACTGTATGCCCACTGCAGTGAAGAAGCCAGCTCATGTATTTCGAGGGTTCAACGAGCTCGTTATCCTTCGTTTCTGTTTGGCTTGGAGTCTCATATTCAGGTTTAACTGAGGTGTTTTTAGTGAAAAAGATGTAAAAACCAGTGCCGTGGTGTAATATAATACCAACATAGTGGAACCTCTTTCTCGAACAATGTTCGAAAACAGATATCGGGTATTCCCACAGGACTCTGCACCAGCTCACCAGGGCACGAAGCAAACAAAACTGGTTGATCACCCATGGAATCAACTTTATCGGGCATGAAGACTGGCCCTCTTCTGGTTCAGACTTAAAACCACTGGACTACAAGATATGGCAACATTTGGAGGAGAATGTCTATGCTAAACCTCATCAGAATTTTTGGTCTCATCGCGCGTCTCGGGTTAATTTCTGAATATTGACAAAAAGTATATCATTAATTACATTAAAATTTGTGACAGAACTTATGACTCGATTTAGATAAACATTTTTTTTTACCAAATTATACTTCAGTTCAGAGATTCCCATACTATGCCCACGATGGGCCCACCCCCACTGCCGAACCCATTGGTGGGTCGCGAGCGAATATTGAGATGTCCCTAAAATGTAGGACTCAACCGACTGAACTAACTGGACGGCAGTATTAATAGCCTCATGTATTCTAGTCAGTGACTACATCTACCCGTATCTCTGAGACTCCGAATAGGTGGGTCCCAAAATTGGAATTTTTTTGTTGGTGGGTGGCAGCTCGGTCAAGTTTTGGGATCACTGCTCTAGTGTATATTTAATATTAATCCTTATCACCTACGATTGTCTTGTTGTGTACTATTCACGAGAGATTTACTTTCCCGCTCACTCAGCCGATGGAGGTGCAAGAGGTAATACACGCTGTGTTCACGTTACTCACTTACTTCACTAATGTTGCTTTCCTGTGTGCTTAAATTATTTTTTTATATATTAATGTGACAACTCTAATGAAATAAATTATGGATGTTAAATGGGAAGACGTTTCATGAGTCGTCAATTTGTTGAGCTTGGGCGTAATTTGAATCGGAAAATAACTTACTTGTTCATTTAAATTAAAGGTTTTTTTATTGCTCGCGTAAAGATCCTAGATCCTCGGTCCTTGGTAAGGCGAAGCTTGTTCTTCACTAATATTTCAAACATTAGCTTTATTTTCGCTTTAAGTAGGCTTTATGTTTACGAAACTGGGTATATAGTAGTGATGCATGGGTATATCACATATATATTAGAAAAACAATTCCACTTCAAATTATCACACGATTTCTATAAAATTACAACATTTCCGATGAAAGCATAGTGTATTGGCTGCTATGTATGGTAAACGACGCTTGTTTATTTACGACTAACATATCTTGCATTAAAACAAGGCATAGTTAAATGTCTAAAACATTAAATCTATGTTACCGAGATAGAGCACATTTATTATAAGGTTTGTATATTTCTATTAGGCGGAGCAAGTGCAGGCCGACGCGTGCGCGCGTTTCGAGCAGCTGTCGGCGCGCGCCCGCGAAGAATTGCTGGACTTCCGCACGCGACGCGTCGCCGCCTTCAGAAAAAGGTGAAATGTCTATGTTTTTTTTATAAATAATCTCATTATAAAACGTTTTCATCGATCTATTTAGCTTCTTAGCTATGACTCTTGTAATTGTGCATAAATTGCGACGTAGTACGTAAGCAGTACCGTATGTAAATCGATGGTCTGTTTCGATTTTGTATTTTTTTAGAATATTTTAATATCAAACTCACAAGTAGGCAAACGAATTCCGAACCCTTGTATTAAAATGTACCTTTCAACAATTCCAACCTTTGTATTGCAGAGTATACAATGTATCTTATATATTGACTACCCCCTGTCGAACGTTGCACTCTGCGCAGGTAGCATGCCCATATAGAAGGGAAAACTGTTCTGGATATAACACTCAAAAAGTGTAAAAATATTTCACGCTTTCAGTGATTCAAGGGTTGTGAGATTCTCGTTGTACGCTCTTGTTTGTGCACGCGCTATAGTATATTTGTATTTTCAGCTTGATCGATCTAGCGGAGTTGGAGATCAAACACGCGGCAGCGCAACAGGAACTGTTCAGGAAGTCCTTGCAGATGCTCCGCGAATGTCAGTAATTGGACTCGCCGACCCGAACTGAAGTATGTTTGTTAAATTACTGCATTAAAGGTTTGCACCATCTCCTTGTTAAATATCTTGCAATTCGTTTGCAACACTTTATACTTTTTATTAATATATTTGGGTTAGTAAAAGAACTATATGCTATAATTGACATGGATCCGATTCTTGTTAATGCCATTCAATAAGACAACTAATTTGAACATTAACTTCCTTTTAAACCTCGTCCTTAGCCTCAGCTCTATGAATCTTCGAGCTGTATGAACAGTGAAGATATCTTATATTGTCTTTTCCTGACTCCCTCTTCAACTGACTCCTGACTCTTCTTCCCTCTGTTTTATATATATTTTTAGTAAAATTATAATATGAAGTGTATTCTTTGAGGTGACATTAACAAGATGTAGTGAAATTCTTCAAAAAAAACATTTTGTAACTTGATTCTGCTATATGTATATTGGTACTATATTATATGTAAGCAGTATCTTGATGGTAATGAGAGTTTTCTTGAAGTTCAGGCATCAAAGTGGCCAACAACGGAGCCAAAATACTTTAAGTAAAGTGCAATATGAAGGATTTATCTAACCGACGAAGTTTAAGGTTTAAGAAAACGTATGTCTTTTTTTATAACAAGGAAGTCGATACGACCGGTGGACGTGGGTTTTATTTCTTTTGGTGCATATATGTATAAAGAGTTGTTATTGTAAGATAATATACATATTGGTAAGATAAAATTATTACGCATTATATTTGTGTCAACTGTCATTTGTTATTAAACAAAGTAATAGTATCTAAGGTATTCAAAATGTATGTTATTTTATATCAATTGAAAAGTCAAACATGAAAGTTGTAAATGGATACATGTGTATGTACTATCTCAGGCATTTATATCTGTACCCTCTTAACTGATGGGTTTTAATTTGTAATTTGAATATAATAAAACTTTTTTTAAATGTGTCTATTAAATACTTTTTGGTTTGTTTTAACTGATTGCCACATATTAGCAAACATTTCAATATTACTTTTCTCTCGCAAAAGACACTTATAATTTCTGTGCATAACTCTGTAAGCCGCGGACCAAAAGTATCCTATTTTAAGTGTATTCTGTGCTATTTTATGCTGTCTTTTTTTAAGCAAAATTTCGTATTACTGGGGAATTACGGGCGTTATAATTTGCAATGTTGCATATACAATGTGTATATCACATAGCTTATTGTAAATATATTGACGGTTATTTTTAAATTTTGCAAAGAAATTATAAATATATACGGTCAACATTCCCTCTCACTCGTTTTGGCTATGCAAGAATGTATCGGTGCGGGGTCTCGTGTAAGAGATGTTATTTTTAAAGTGTTTAAATTCTAAGAAAATATACGAATTATAGAACATATACGTTTTTTATTCACATACTAGTTATATACATTTGCTTTTTTATCTCTATAACTATATTGATATATCCAGCCAGCTTCTTTTTTATATACTTTATAAAAAAGAAGCTGGCTGGATATATCAATTACCGCACAGCCCAAACTTCTAGGCATAGACTTTATGTTTTGCACAGAAATGTCTATTATTACTAAAGGTCTAAAGTAGGAAATGATAGTTTGTACGGAGAAATAATCCAAAGTGATTTGGTCTCAGATCTATATGATCAATCATATAAAATAGGGTCTGATTAGGCTGGACAATTTTTTTTCTAACTGATTTTGTTTTGTTTACCAAATTATACAATGTTGACATGTTTTTAAATATGTTGAGCAGTTGACAGTAAGCTATATCTATTTGTTAATTATAAGTTAGCTGGAATTGCAATGGCTGGCCGCATTTTCAGTACGAAATAAATATACCCCTACCCCCCACCCCTGATAAGAGTGACCAATCCTACATCCTCAAGAATAACAACACTTACAGATCCTTTGATAATCTGTTTGCTTGCTAGGAAAAAGCAAGGGAACATATAAGATAAATGAGCAAGGGGGGATGGGATACCATACAGTAGAGGTTGTAGTTTACCGCGCTAAAACAAGTCAATACAATAAAATACATCATTTAATTAACCTGACGGCGGCGACAACGACGATCTCTGAAACATTTGAATAAATAATATAAAAATAACCAATGGACCTAAAAGTTAAATGTGGTCGATAACGTCGCTAATCTAACTGATAGCAATGATGAAATCAAATGAAAACGATCTCTAAATTGTTCTCGTGTAAAATAGAACAAATCATAAAGTGATTAAGTAACCTAAAAAGTCTTCAAAATTAAAATTCTACGATACAAGTGCTTTACTTAACTAGCTTAACCTTGATTAACTAACAATCTTCGAATCGGACTCGCGTTCAATGGAAGAGTGGGGGCACCCCCACTCTTTTCAATTATCTTATTTGCATTCATCAATTGAATATATTTTGTTCTATTTTTTTTTAAACGTGATTATTTACTTTTATGGTATAAATTAAAACTATCAAGATTTAGACTATTTTTCATAAAATTAAAGGAAGAAAATGGCTTTGTCATATTTTTCTTAGTTCATACTGAATTTAAAACTGCTTGCTTGACAATATTTTCTTATTGTCTTCTGCGAATTTTATTAGGGATGTTTTAAGTATTGCATTACATTTCATATAATTCTAGGTTGCAGTCTATGAGCGCGCCCTTTACAAACTCGCTACCATAGTGACGCAGAGTCCACAACAAGCTTTATTTGAAAACAGTATCATACATTTTCATCAATGTATTTCTTAAAGTTGTACTTATAGTAAATGCAATATGATATTGTATATTTTTTAAATTAATAATTTTGTTGTAGTTAACATATTATTTTTTCAATTGCAGTAATGCGAAGAATCGGTAAGTGAGGTTAATAAACATTTTATTTTTAATGATTACTTATTTTTAAATGTTTCTTTTTAATAAAATATAATTTTTTTTTTGTAAATTTCTCACTGGCCATGAATGAAAGTAATTATTGTGATAAAAACTCGTGTACTTACTTTAAGTCATCATCACGTTCTAATTCAATTTGGATAAACAATCCCTTACTCTAGCATATAGATGAAATTGGGAGAATAGTATAATATATTAACCCAATTTAATCAAATGTAACACAGAGTGAGCCTATCCCTTGATCTGCGATGGATGAACCGGGATGGGATTAAATGATTTTTGTATATAAGTATCCGAAAAACGATTGTGTACTCGCCGTCGCTTAGAATTTGAATGTTGTGTCGTAGTTATTTAACATTTATGTTTAAGTTCGTGCGCAAGGTGTGGGTGAACTTCATTATTACCCCGTACTACTAGACCAATTTCAAAATTTCTTTCACCTTTTGAATGCTACATTATCCCTGGATAACATGAGCTACATTTATATCTAGAAAAAATTAGGGGAAATTACGAAAAATTGAAAAATCAGCGAGAATGTGTGCGAAGCCTAGGCAAGAGCTAGTATAAAATATATTGCAATAAATCAATATGAGCGCGTCGCCTAGAACATGTTTGATCCTGTATTTGTTCCTGGGACCGTTACTAGGTGTCGCCCGCGGGAAGTGGGTCGAGGGACATGTAGACACCAAAGAGGTAAGTAGTCATTTGTTGGTTTTAGCGAATAAAAAATTAATGTCATTAAATATATTTTTATAAGATTAGAGAGCAAAGCAAAGTATCCACAATAACGGAGGAGCTGCAGATGCACTAACAACCTTTACACTTTCTCAATAGTCGATATCTAACTCTTCTTTTTTTCTTAAGGTGTACATTGCGATGTGTATTTAATTTAATTTAATTTTATCCTTTTGATGTTTGAAATATTATAAATACTTTTCAGAACTGGGCATTTCTCTCCCGATTTTGTTTCTTGTCGTTGGAGGGTCAGTTTGAGTACCTGATAGAATTCGAACGGGACATGGGCACTCCAAACCTCCTTCTTTATTACGATGACGAGAGCCAGTGGCCGTCCATTTATCACAGCAGCCTGGTGAGTTGTTTCCAGTAAGAATAACACTTGAATTTATAGTTACAACATATTGAGGTAATGTGCTTTGGACTCGAAGACATGATCAGTAGGACTGGATTTCGAATTGTATTAACTATACGTACGCTTTACCTAAGCTTGTAGTTAGATAGTTTGGACTTTGGTCACATTAAGGCTTCCGTTTTATTATTTAACTGACTTGTTTCCTAATTTTTATTTTGCAGTCATGCAAGGAACGAGAAGCCGTATTGAACAAAGTTGGTCAGAACCAGATAATAAAACTCTCACACTGGTATCCCGATACAGAATATTCTGGATGTATAGTTTCGAGGGCTAATAAGGAATTACCGGCGGCGAAAAGGTATATATTTTATTATATGCACTAACTCTATTTCCAGCAGTAAAACCTTCGGCTGTAAAGAGAGGTCATCGTTTAAAAAAATTGTAGCTTTGTAGCCGGTGGGATAGTCAAATGGTTTAGTACCTCCTAGTTCAATAATTGTGGTAGCTAAATTGGAGGGCCATATTATATATTTATATTTGTTTAATGAAAAATTAAACTGTATTTTCACAGTTCATCAACAACTACGAGACCCACAACGAAAAAGTATATTCAAACCACTGCTAAAAGTCATAAACTTGAACCGCCTCACAACACTTCGTACTATGACCAATTCCTGAAAGCGACGACAGCAAAGCCTAAAACAACAACCGATATAAATTCATCAACTTGGTATGAACTGTTACCAACTAGCGCACTCAACTTGTCGACAGCATGGCCCGAAGATGAATGGGAAACTATTGGACCGAACGAAAGCGACAGTCCTTCGGAGAGTTTGGAAGATGTCGAGATATTGTTTGACAACAGCAACAGTAGCGGGGTAAGTAATGAGAGGAAACCCGTTCGCAAATATAGAAACGGTCCAAAATAACAATTAGCTAATAGATTTTCAATTTTGTAAGATTACACCTATTCTTTTGAACGACAATTGTTGTAGTTTCCTTCCCCAACCTGAGGAACACTGCAGAAATGTAGTTACAATAGCTCGTCCTCGACGAACGAAGTGCCGTTTGTTAATATAATAACTAGTTATTAGGTTGTTTTATTAAGCTTCTGTAATTTCTTCATTGAACTAGGCAAACAAGAATTTAATACTGTAGGCATCTTGCATAGATACTATTTAAAAGCTTGATAAATGTTGCACAGCACAAAATAAAGCGTTCAACAGTAGAACTATACGAGCGGTATCGACGACGACGGCTGAGCTCGCTGAGCAGCCAGAGCGGGGCGGGGTCGGCAGGCGCGGGCGCGGGCGCGGAGCGGCTCGTCGTATCCTGCCACAACTCCCGCAGGTTCCGTTCGGCAAGGGAACGTTGGTGGTTCATCGCTATCAGCAACTGTGACAGCCCTAAGGTACTTTTTCAACAACTGAAAAACTTATTGATTTCTTATGTTTACGCGAACATACACATTGAAATTAAACTAATTTTACGGATTTTATCGCGTTTATTTCACTAAGTTAGTTAGCTTAATTCCAGAAGACGTAGTGGATTGATCTTTAATTTTTCCCGCCTTATAACTTAATTTATTAATAGTTTTGCTATTGCGTATTCTTTTATGTACAAGTTGTTCGTTTGTTCCAGTGGAATTTAATTAAATATAGGCTATTTCTTGCAATAACACGATAGTAATAGAAATATAGCCTATATTGTTTCTAAATAATGTCGCTACCTAATGATGAAAGAATTATTATTATCGATTTATTAGCTTAAGAATTTACTCAGGTCCCGCGTCTTAACTAACCAACTAACTGTTTCATTGATGACTGATATTTGAATTGCTAGCAGAAAAGACCGGCAACCTATCTATTGGTTATCGAACAATTGAAATAGACCTCAACTGCTTGTAAAATAAGGTATATTAGGAATAAACGGGCAAAGATATAATATGCTACTTTTACAGGGATTGGATGTGAGGTACAAGTTTTTGATGACCAACGGTCCAGACGGAGACTTTTGGCATGAACATTTCTCCGCCGACGAGTTCTGTGAGTCTTGTCACTAAGTCTTAACATATTAAATTCCGGTGACGTTAAAAAATGTGACTTAAAGAATTCTTCTTTCAGACGTTTTGCCAATTCTGTTGGCGTATACGTTCGCGTACGTGCTGCTGATGGTAGCGGTAGTGATGTGCAGTGTGGAGCTGAGGTCTCGCCACCTGCTGCACTCCACCTACAAATTGTTCCTGGTATCGGTGGTGAGCCAGCACTGCGGCGTCGTTGTGCAGGCCCTCGCAGCTATCAGATACGCTATCACCGGCATGGTTTATATGACGGCTAGGACCACTGGTAACGAATACTTTATTCGTTCATCCATTCATTCGTTCCTTGGTTGTTCATTCCGCCATTAGTTAATTCATTCATTTCTCTAAGGCGAACACAATAATAACGTACAGATCGGACTCCAATATATACACCACTACTCTTTGTTTCAAATTGAGATGGAATTTTTGTAAACAAAGGGTATACGTAAGGTATTTTGAGCTAAAGTTTGTAAATTCGAAAATATTTACGAAAAACACATGTTCTTCTCATACCTTATAACATTGGTTGTCCTTAGATTTTATTACTATACTTTATTTATTAGATTTAAATTTAAAAAAAGTGTTATGTCCGCAATATGGCAAGTGACGTTTGTTTATAAAATTTCCATCTCGATTTGGAACAAATCATGGGTTTTTTATTAATATAGTGAATAAAATAATAAAGTGAAGACAAAACCTCTACAAAATCAAATATAATATTAAAAACCAATATGTATAATTATTTGAATTTGTGTTTAGATATACTGCGTCGCTGACCATCGTAAAATGATTCGTAGATTATCGTTGCTACTAAACCTGCATCAAACGTTATGTAACTATAACAGGGCAATTCCTGTGCGGGTTGTCGGAGATGAGCTTCTTGCTACTACTTGTGCTGATGGCGAAGGGCTACACCATCACGCGCGGCCGCCTCAAGGTCGCCTTCACCGTTAAGCTGACGGTCTTCATGTGCTGCTACATCGTCACCTATATAGTACTCTTCGTGTATCAGGCTAAGGCAATAATTACTAATATGTTACTCTGTGTACATGCCCATGCTTTACCGAGCCTTGAGTTATCACCATTTCGTTGATTTTTTTTATAGTAGTCGGTGTCAAACGAATCACTCGATATAAGTGACCGCTACCTTTCGTTATATTTTTTTTATGTGAGATGGTGGCAAACGAGCAAGCAGATCACCTGATGTTAAGTAAGCGCTGTCTATAGACATCTGCAACAAGCAAATGTGTTGCAGATGCGTTTCTTAACTTTAATGTGCGGAGGAGGGCACAGACAGGAAAAAGGATATTTACTTTTCCCCCTTTAACCCCCTCTCCATCCATCCTCTTTCCTTTTCCATCCTATCCTTATGAGAAAAGGGTGGTAAGGGGAAGAGGACTGAAATTAGGCCTCCGGCACCTCATTTATCACACGAAACCCAAACTGTTTTCTGTCAGGTCGTGGTATTTCACCGTTCGACGCGCCAATTCGCGCAACAGATGTTGTACCTACCACTGTAGGAACCGCAACAATAAAATCAATTCAACATGCTGATGGGTTACAAATGCGTTGCCTACCTTTAATAGGCGGATATCCAGGAGATAAATAGAAAAAAGGATATTTCCTTTCCTATCCACCCCCTCCGTCGTTCAATTGTATTCCCCTTCTCCAATCTTTACTTATTAGATTACATTTTATTTAAAGTATCGATTATATTGTTTGACTATCCCAATCAATTGCAGCCAACCTTAACATTGACTTGTACGGACTCTACCAAATCACACGTTAACAGTACCCAGAACTCTAACCCTTTTCCTGAGAGACATCTTTCCTATCTATCCATCAATCATTTCAAACACTTCTTTAGAACCTCAATTGTCGTTCAGTAAAATAAGTTGGGGAATGTGTATATACCATAGATGTTCGACCCGGGCGAGGTGCTGTACCTGTACGAGAGTCCGGCGGGCTACGGCCTCATCGTGCTTCGCGTCGCCGCCTCGTGCGCCTTCGCTTACGCCACTTTCTTCACCGTCAGGAAATATCCCGAGAAGGTAACGTAGCAGTTAATTCAAGTTAGTATATTACGTAAATAGTCTACATTAATATACGTTTTGCGAGGTTAGTTGTTATATAAATAATATTTGTACCAGGTATTATATTTAAAACAAGTGGTAATTGAATACTCACACACATATTTTGCTTAAACCAAATATGTCAAGGTCAAAAAAGGCGCTTGGCCGATATTTATTTGCACAATTTAGTGTAGTGATGAATGATTTATTTTACAGAATACATTCTACTGCCCTTTCTTCATTTGCGGCACGATGTGGTTTTACGCGGGGCCGTTGTTTATATTGACTGCAAATTCATACATAGGTACGTAATTACCTCGCAGCTGTGAAATTCACTTTAAACGACATTAACTAATTGTAGATAAATAATTTTCAGATAAATGGGTGCGGGAGAGCGTGGTCACTGCTGTCGTACTGTTAATATCGTTCACTGGACATATTATGTTTTTGGTAACAATTTTATTAATAAATTAAAAAATATATATTTTAAAGAGTAGTGTTTTAATTTTTTAAATTTTCTACAGGTTTTGACGTTGCCTGTATTTGCGAATAAAAACTTTCCGTATCATGTTCGAACCACACAAATAGGAATCATGGAGGTAAGATGAATACTGTTTGAGATTTGTTATCTAAGCTGTGATGTTTCTAAAACAAATACGCATTTGTAACCTGTTTTTATTAGTATTTTCGTATGAACTGTCTTGTAATGATCGCAATAATTGTGTCTAGGGTATATTTCCTTACAGGTGACTAGAAATTCGACTTTGGACGGATTCGGTTCTAATGCTTATCATCCTTCTAATGGAGCGCCACAGACTGTTATCATACCACTAACAAGGTAAATATTATTTTAAATACATCGAAAGTTGATTAACGCTCGACATCGATGTTATTCTGGTATGTGTTCAAATTGATTTAGCTTATTTTGACCAGTAAACAGATTTACTTTAATGTTATATTATAGGCGCACGGAAGAACTTATAGGAAACATGTACAGCCAATACATGGCCTCAGCACCGCCGCTGTCCTTAGAAAACGAGACCCCTAAATTTAACGGCTACCTCAAGCGAACCGATTCTAAAAGAGTACAGAATAGCCTCACAACACAAGGCAGCACGGAGACAAATACATCCGATGATATAACACCACATATGGTAAATGATAATGAGAAACGAGTTTTTACTGTGGAAAATCAAATGGCAAAGATTGGCAGTTTAACGCGCGAAGACAACACATCTATTGCCAGAGACAACAGCGCGTCATATACGTACACAGATAATATATTGAATAAACAAAGCACGTCACTAGATGGCTCAGAAAGACTACCAGTTCCAGATTTTACAACCCGAAATGATTTGCCTAACGTTTTAAGACCGAGAAGAAATATATTGGAACCGATAAAGAAAGAAGACGTACCTTCTTGGTCTCTAGCGAAAGGTCCTTGTGTAGTTGCTATGCAAAAGAAAGCAAAGAGTGTTGATAATGAAGGTAAACCTATGATCTTATTTCTTTTAACTTTGGAATATTGTTATAGATAAGTAGTACAGGGATCCATCACATAAAGGTTACGAACCAATAACAGTAAAACCAGCATAGAGTCCGTAGCAATAGTAAGAAGATAACTTTTATATTGCATTACCTATTAAGTACAGGAAGCCCGTCACATTTACACAGCTTAGAAATAACACTCGGGAAAACAATTAAAAATAATAATTTATTTCGTTCGCAATCATCAAACAATGTACAGTCGGGGTAAAAAAAAGGTTTGACACCTTTAATTCGATATTTGCTTGCACCAGGGACTCTGATAATTAAATAGAACTTATTTGATTTGAACTTCGTGATGACAGCCATTTAAAAAGGCGTTTAGTATTTTGACCGTCGTTGCAATATAATATACATATGAAGTAAGTATAATTTTAAATGTAGCTGTCTGTTTAGTGCTTTAGTTTCATAAAGTTATAAGTCCGCAACTTGATCTTCATCAACTTCTTTAAGTGAATTTAAAAACGGACGAAGGTTTCTTACCCCGACTGTACTTAGTGACTACGTTGCACATTACCACACCTCTACGCCTTTTGTATTAAATTTATTTTGTATATGTATGCAGACAGCCCAGAATCGCCCAGCGGTAGTTTACTATTGACGAACGGTAAGAAAGTTCCGCCTGTACGGAATGGTCTGCGACAGACATCCGGAGAGATTTCTACAATACACGAGGGCCACATACAAAGCTATCAGAATGCTGTCAGCAACGCCACACTAGATCTCTTCAACGCTAGTAATAAGACTTGATTAATAATAACAAATTTAAATGATTAAGACATGATACCTAGTTAGTAATACTCGTAAATATGCGTGCAGAATAACATGAGACTCGAGTGGAACGTAACCGGCTCCGTTGCCTCTTTCCGCGTGCGTCCTTTTGTGTACAGCCTGCGAGGAAAGTATATTAGGCTTGTTAATCATGTTAGAATATTTCACAATGTAAACTTTTTGAAGTGAAACTTGTTTTGAACGGTGTGAATTATATTTTATGAAACAAAAAGGGTTTCGATAATTTTTATATTGTATCGAACAATTTGTATCTTTACTAAACGTATTAACATTTTAGTTAAAATGCTTCAGTTGATCCCTTTTTCTTTCTTTCCTACGTCAATGAATAAAAATAATGTCAATCAGTCGCTGTCTCCTCGCCTCCGTAGTGTCTGCATATTATTCTTTTACAAATTAATCAGAATACAAAGTTGTACTTGTTTCATCGCGTGTGAACTTTGACTCGGGTCTTGTATTACTTACGAGTATTTAGCACGAGTAATATTTTTAAACTGTACTCCTCTGTATTTTTAAACATTCGCTTAACTCTGTATTAGCTGGATGTATTTTTCTCTTTTAATTTGTGAGGTCATTTGAATGTTAATGTTTATAGTTGTATTTATAAGTTTGTATGTAGTGTAATCTTCTGTAAAGCAAATTTATTGAAATTTAACCATCTCGAGGATTGTTTAGTAGAAAACAGTATGTAACTTTAGGTCCAGCTAGTATGCCTTAGCTTAATTTGCAAAAAAAACTATAATCATTCATGTTGTCCCAATCGTAATTAGTTATGATGTATCTTTTAGAATGGTAAAATTAAGGCAGATCTTTCAGTATTTTAGAGAATAAATGTCAAAAACAGTACGCTCACGGTGTCGTTTGCCCCACCCTTAGTAATAAAATTGTAAAAAAAGTTAAACCAAATGTTCATCAAATTCTTATTTTGTGTAATTTGGCGTTATTTCTACTCATTAATAGTATTTAACAATGTTTTAATATAATTAAACCGAAAAACTTAAATGACTACAGGCTTGAAATTTATAATGAGAAAAACTTAGGCTTGTCTACAACCTCGCCAAATGTTTATTACTGATACGAACTAAAACTGGTGTGAGCTAGTACATCATTAGTAAATTCAGTCTTCTTGAAGGTTAAAAACTCACTCAGACAACTAATTCCAATCCTTACAAGAAATTAGATGACTGTTGGAGACTTGGTTTACAAAATCATTTATAGATAAGTCAATATTAAAGAAGTCAGTCAAATTATCCATCGGATTCTTATCGATGTTACGACGCGTGATTAATACCTCGTTTCATATTCACGTTGGCACCAAACGTCAAAGAATACACTTATCCAATAATTAATAAATTGAGACAAGATAGACAGTATAATGTTAGCGCTTCTAGAATCTAGACAGAAGTTCATACGAGCTGGGTGCAGAATCGTCGATGAAGAGTTGTCTAGTTATGTTAGCCGCCGTGGAAACAATCAGTCTATGTTAGGGCTATTTATGTAATCTTAATAAAGGATGTGATTAAAAAGAGATTTATTTGCTTCCTATATTTCACCTTGTTTTTATTCATTAGAAAAACGGACAGAAAGTCGCTTAATAGTGATTACCGCAGCCTATTACAAATTTACAATACCAAAGCTACAGGTCTGTTCTCTTTAAGAAAGGGTAGATTTAACATGGAGTGAGATGGTATCAAATTTCAACGCAAGGTTAAAAAATGGCCATAATTTTACACGGAACGGAACCGAAAGTAGGCTGAAATATGTGAACAAAAATATAAAACGATCTATGGTATACAGATATTTAATATAATCATATTCCACTTACAATCTTATTACAATAATTCTGGAATAAACATTCCTACACAGTTATTTCTATATTTATTTATACTTTTATTTGAAATAACAATTATAAAAAATGTAATGGCGGGAAAAAGTCACGTATAGCATTTTTACTTAAAAAAAAAATTACGCTGTGTTTCAGCTAGTAAAGTTTAGGCTTTAAAGGTCTCGTCACCAGGCCGTCTTAAAAAAGGCAACGGTAAATTTTCCCCGACATTTTCAAGGTCATTCGAGCAGATCTAGGCATCCTTTCAAAGAATATAATATATGATTCAAATACTTCACACTCTAGCTTTGGTCGGTTGGAGTTTACAATTTTAGAAGAAAACTAAAATCGTTAATGACAGACAATCTTTGGCGTGTTGAAAATTAATGAACAGTCTAATATGAGGAAATTCTAAATAAAATAGTTATTTTTGTGACAGCGACGTTTTTTAAAGAATAAAGAGTTTATAAAATTTAGAAATAGGAATAAATTAGTATAAAATTTGTTACGTTTATTATAAGTAAATAACATTGAAGTTAAATGATGTTTAAAACACTCCAGTTAACCAATGTTTCTTTGTCCATTATCAACAATTACATTTAGAAGAAATCAAATACGACATAACTAAATATTTTAATGTAGTTTCATGGCGTCAACATAATGTGATTAATTATACAGTAAATTTCGGTTACGACAATGAAGAGACCGCTATAATTGCGATACTATAGCCGGAATTATCCATAGGTAAAAAGGATGAAAGAAGTAACTGATTTTTCAATTTAACTGTAGCACATCCGTTTAGGAACAAAAGCGTACTATTACAGCTGCCACTGTGACGTAAACAACAGATAAGAGAACACTTAATGAAGGAACCGCTGTGTGTGGTGTGTTTGTTGACTCAGTTGCTATAATATATATATCCTACGATTTCCAGGCAATCGTTACAAATTATTTATAAAACAGGTCTCTATACCCGAAATGGTCGTTATAAACGAATTATTCCTTTAAAAGTATAATTTCAATAATTTGCATACATTTATACTAAATGATGAAATGTTTGGTATTTTCAAATACTTGTATTGTTTATAAAAATATTTCATAAAACGGTTCATTTGTATAATATTTAAAGACATCTTAAGTTACTTGATTGAAATGCCATTTTTTAATGTTTTCTTAAATAGCCAATAGCCTGATGTATAAGGGCACGGACTGCTGAACATGTACAACATGGTTGCGGGTTCGAATCCGCCTTTCGACTATGTGAAGCTTGCCAACCAATGGTTAAAAGAATTATTATTAAATTATTTAGATAATCTACTAATTATTCCTATAGATGCCTGAGGAGAGCTGGCGACGGGCAGACCAAATGGGCCGTAAAGAAAAAAATACTATAACCAAAACCTTATTACAGTGTGGACTAGTCGTACTGTGCCAACCTCCCATAAAAAAGAAGAAAAGTGGTTGATTAAAATATAGAAACTGATTAGACAATGTTGACAATATTGGAAGAATAATCTACACTTTAACATGGAGGAGGGAGTATATTCTAGCAGATACCACCTTTATGTAAATAAGGACAATGACTATTTTCCTCTTGTTAGAATAGTTGACCATATTATTAAATTAGTTTATTATTCCCATTTCTTGAACTCCAATCCATCAGGGGGTTTAACTTCAACCTTCTCCTGTGACACCTGGTTCCAATTCGTGCTCAGTACAGTACCACCAGATTCCACCTAAGGTAACAAGTTAGTTAATTTAAAAAACCACACCCGACTTACTCTATGATTGTCATTATATTAGTTGGTCTCTCTGGTAATGACTATTATATTCTCGGACAGAATGTGAATCAAATGGCATCTCACTTTCCAAAATTGGTCACAACGGACCAAAAATACACATAACATACAGTGAAGAAAAACCCAAGAAAAACATTACATGTTCGTAGGACAAAAAAGAACGTGTATGTAAAATGTAAATATAGAATTATAAAAAAGTGAAATGATTTTGTAATAGAGAAGAATCGGTTTTTACACTGACACCTCACTCCTCAAATCAATGTCAATTGTATGTAAGAGATAAGTTTCTTTCTTTCACAGCACAGTGCCAGCTTCGATTATATAATTTTGCTTTAGAAGTCACTTTTTGATTACAATGGGATTGGTTTATCACAAATAAACATTACTTACATAGCTCTTGTTCATAGCACGGCGAACTTCATCCGAGCCTTCTCCATATATCTTCTGGAACATGGAGTTCAGAGCTGTATCACCATCTTTCTCTTCTTCTTCCTTAAAATAATAATCATAACATTTACTTCCCAAATTAATTTAATGGAAAGAAAGCGTGTGTTTCAGCTGCGTCGGGCACGCACAAAACACATCTGTATGTATTACGGTAATTGTGATTAATTGAAAATTATTAAAAATTACCGAAAGTCGTAATAAAAAGTTATTTTCTTGTAATTGCATTTTTCAATATATACACTATTCTACTGGTAAAGGCCTTTCTTTTAATACCCATATTGAGGGAGTTGTAAAAATATGAATTCCGCGTAATTTTGTGGCGTCGCCCATCTTGGATGTACAATGATACCGAATATTTTGAATTGCATTGTCATCAGGACTAAAGGTAAGTACCAAATATCAGATGTCAATCTGTCATTAGGAACGGAGTAAAATTTAAATTATTTAAAAACCAACCAGGCTCAAGCATTTCCATCTTGCTGTGTATATTCGGCACTGGGGAAAGCGCAAGATAGGTTGCTCATGAGATCCAAAATGAATGTCCAGAATGAAAATCGATTCTTAAGGTAAGTAAACTACAAAAAGGTTATGAGACCAAAATCACCAACTGATTTTGAACTTTGTCAGTTTATTACATATAGTTATACGAAAAATATCAAAAGATGTTTATCAAAGTAAAAATAGATTTCTAGTGTTTGACATAACACATTGAATTGTTAATGATGTATTCAATTCATAATTCGCTCGCAGCTTACTCGATATGCATAGTTCAAATACAAAGTAACAATATTCACAATCAGTAGGTGAAATACAACTGTAACTTCTAAACACTCTAATTTGTACATAGAACATTGACACAGTATTAATTGATTAAAAAAATCTTACCATCTTATTAATGTCCTTTTCAATCTTGTCCCAATCTTTTCTAAAGATTTTTGGCGGTTGCTGTGGTCCAGATGCATCAATAACAGCTAGAAAAGCAAACTTCTCAGGCATACTGAAATGCTCAGTATCTACAGTTCTAATCAAATAAATGGTTTATCCTATGCAGGTTAATCAAAGGTTAAACCATCATAATGTAAATCACATTAATAATTTTACTATTGTAAAAAGATTTATCACATTTCTATTATTACCTAAGATATTACTATACATATAAAGGTTGATGTATGATAAAGTTGATATGCATGCTCCATATAGACTCCAATTTTTTGATTAAATTTTAAGGAAATCTTCAGATGGCTTAGAGGATAATCCTATGAAGTTTAGTAGCAAGTGAATCATCATAATTAGCTGCCCAGGTGAAGCACCAATGGATGACAATCTATTAAAATACAATTTTGTCATCTGATTGACAGCCAGTTAAGATGTTATACATACCTTGTGGGATAGCTTTAATCTTTTCTTCCTCCCCTTCACCTTCAAGCAGAGTCCAGCGGATACCCTCCTTCTTCCGCAGTTTAACCTCTATCTTTGAAGGAGTGACCACATAGGTGCACATGGATGGCACAATCTCATGTGCCAGCTCAAGTTCTAGGCTGTACTCAGAATCTGAGTTAGGGATTGCACTAGATATGGATACCTGACAATGAGATTATTGTATTACTTTTTAGTTTCCAATTTTATACATGAATGTAAGTAAATCTATACTAATATTATAAAGAGGAAATATGCTGATAAAAAAGATAAAAAGAGTAAATAGTGAATAAAGAAGACATAATTGCTTGAGAAAAAATGTGTGTAAATGTACAATAGGATAGGACAACCTGAATGAGTTGTATATGTATGCGATATTCTACAGCGATGTGTGTGTTTGTATTTTGACTGACTTCTGCTCTACCTTTGTAGCAATGGATTGTGGTCACGATGGACCTTGTCCCCATAATTCACTACGGACTAATTCCTTTGATATTACTCCTCTCGATGCTATATCGGCAGGGTTGTACGTAGATTGGACATACCCCAATGAGAATTATCTAGTTTGTTCAGTATGGTAGATATTCTATTTCCAACAAATGTGGACCAGCGACTTGGATGAGTGCTCAGCCACGCCAATACAACTGTTCAGTCAGTCCAAGCATGCACATTACACTTTGAAATTTCCATAACTTCAACTAATTGACGTAATTCCTTCGCGGCACCAACAAAATGACTGCCATTATCACTCCAAACCTCAGAAAACATTCCAGGTAATTTTTATTTTAGATCTGTACTAGCTTTTGAGATGACATTGTTTGTTTTCTTTGAATAGGTTCCGAAAGTTTTTTTTTTTTTATTTATTTATTCAGGTATCAAACAGCCATAGAACAATAATGATACATAATAGAATACATACAAAAAGGCCCATAGAACTCTTAATCATTGAAAACGTTTCATTACAATATTTTCATGTTCCTTTAACTATGTTGGTAAAGCATATCACGCACTTTCTGCTTATATAGTGTTAAATTATTCGAAAATATGTCAACCTCACTGAGAAAATTGTTGTAGTAATTATAGGAACGAGTGAAAAATGAATTCCTACAATAATTTGTTCAGAAGAATTTAATGTGAAATGTATCCTTAGACCGTGTGTACTAAGACAATTTGAAAATAAACACTGTTGGGAGGCTACAATATGCCTGGGTGAAATATTCTATATTATATTTAAAAAAAAAAATTGGGATCCTTGTTAAAACTCCAATAATGTATGTATCTCATGTAAAAAAATTACCTAAAATATTCTCTACTTTGTAATTTTATCACTATGTGTAATTTCGTCCAACTTTTTTCTTTGGTGAACAGATTTTATCTTCATTTTTTTGTGCTACCTGAGTAAAGCAGGGGCGGAATACTAGTATCATAATATAAGTAAAACAATTATGTTACTAACTTCCTACCGAGACTGTATCCATATAATAATTTATTATATTAAAAAATATACTTACACTGCGGTCTCCATAGTGAACTTTCACCTTGTCATTTGGAGCTTTCTTGAGGAGGACTGTTATAACAACATGGGAATCTGTTTGGTACCAGTCATGTTTGATTTTGAGATTCACAGGCTGTAAGAGTAAGCTATTTAGGAATAATAATCATACAAACAACGTACGCATCACTGTCTTTCATTAAGTCTATGCAGCTAGTCTTTAATTCTAGACAACTTTAAATTTACCAAAACGCAAACAACATACCGATGTTATGCACCTTACTACCTCACATTATGCACTTATTCTTAAATTTAGGAATTGATTTTAGAAAAGCAACATGCACCCGGCGTTTTTTATATACTAATAATAAAACCTACCTCAGCAGGTGGAGCATCTTTTGCGTCACTCATGATTATTGAGGCTTTGAAAATGCTTAATTCAGGATTGAAAAGTCTCTATTTCGGTAACAAGCAAGAACGATAACAAAAGACAAAAGCTGCTGCGGACTTTTCTAGATCATCCGAAACTTTAAATGTCACAAATGTCACTTCACTGTCAATCAATAGAGATGGATGTGTGTATAGTCGATAAACTCGATAGTACTAAAATCGATTGGATTTATTTATTTATGAAGACATACAGTGACATACAATATCAGATACAGTACAGAAACCAAAGTTTAAAAATTTGATAGGATACTTATCGCCATACTTTTCCCTTATAGCGTTATAAGGGAAAAGTGTGGCTTAAAAGTGGACGTTGTGACCAGAATTGGGAAAGGTATGCTTCGGTGGTTCGAGCATGTTGAAAGGATGAAAGAAGAGGGAATAACAAAACAAATTTATGTTGCAAAAGTGAGTGGCAGTGTTGGTAGGGGACGCCCTAGGAAAACTTATTTCGATCAGATTAATGACTTACTAAAAAAGGGCGATATAAGGAGCACCCATAACCGACGAGCATGCATGCGTAGATGTATGAATGTGGAAGAAGCGAGAGAGGTGTGCCAGGATCGTACCAAATGGAAATCCATGATCTCTGCCTACCCCTCTGGGTTACGGGCGTGAGCGCATATTTATTTATTTTATTTACTTATCGCACAGATAGCAATAAGGATAGACTAGGCACAAGAGAGAAGTAAGTAAGAAAGAAATGAAAACTATAAAAATAATTGAAATACGAAACAGTAGGGAGCAACGGTGGTAGAGACCGCAATAACAACATCAGTTGCATGAATGGGTCGGCCCGACCGGTGAAATATCACAACCTCACAGAATAGAGACAGGAACGACGTATTACGAAGGGCGGATGCCGTTGGCCTAGTTTTTCCTATACTTAGAAGGAAGCGAAAGACAATTTGACGGAGGAGAGAATGGATAGCTTTTTATTCCCTCCTCTATCCAACTCACAACTAAAGGCACGCGACGCATCTACAAGTAGCGGTAGCGGTCGCTTCATATTAGTTGAATCACTGGCTCGTTTGCCACCTTCTTCCATAAAAAGAGAAGTTTCTTATTTACCAAACTTACATCAAAAACGTTTGAGAATTAAAGTGAATCAAAAGCCCGGTGTTGTTTTAAAACTGTTTGGATTCTAACTATATTGTTGTACGTAGGATATAACCTAACATAATATTTATTTAATATATAGTGCATATGTTTATCAATTGTGAGCATTGTATACATTTGGATGCACTTGCTTATTGTTTCATGTTGAAGTGTAATACGATTAACCAAAATGGCTTCTTTTATTATAATAGAGTTTTGTCCCTTGTCAAAATTATTTACCTAAATAGTACCTTTTAGATAAATTATTTCAAATATAATCTAAGTGATATTTAATAAATAGAAAAGAAACCACTTTATTTTCACGTTCAGAAGATACGAAATTATGGAAGTTTAAAGACTCGAAGGTATCTTTTTATGTAATTTAACTAGCCATGACAAGATTGACACAAAAATATTGTTTCAGAATCAGTAAATGTAAATTAATACTGAGAGTTCTTCACGAAAGGTCAAATATAATCTTGCAGTCCATCTCTCATCATTAAATCTCTATCTCTTATTCTTATTACTCAATGTCAAAAAACTACCCGTTTTTCGAAATTGAGTTTTATAAGATGTTCCAGATATCTTTAAGTAAATTCAGAATAGACATTCAATGTAAACGGTCTTTAATAAAAGAAGACCCGGTAGACCATTTACATTTACTTTGCATGTATTCAATATGTGTTATTGAATACATGCACAGCAGGTCGAACAGTCTTCATTCACCAATATCAACGAAAAGATAAAAGAGGATTAAGCTACTGATCTAAATTATTGGTTTCATTTGAGATATGTGTAAAGTTTTATTAATTGTCTCTATGTCATACGGAAATGAAGGGATTAACGAAAAAAAAACTAGGGAGCCTCTACTACACTAGTCGACTTACCTTGATATAAGCATCATTAATAATTTATTATTTCTATAAATTTATCATTCCTCCCCAAACCTTGAAAATTTTAGTCTACCATGTTGAAGTATTTTTAAAAACGGTATGGAATAAGTTATTTTTGATTGCACACTAAATAAAATTTAAAGGTAGAAATCGATAAATACGAATTAATCTTCAATCTGTTTGGATGATGATGATCGGGTTGTTTTCCTTAGGTGTGTCCATGTTTTTTGCTTACGTGCCGTGGATATATGAGCACTTATATATACAATAAAAGGAATTATATCTAAATGTGTTTTGCTAAATCTAGATGAACCGTGAAAGTCTAAACAAAGTACGAACATGTCTGTAGGCGGAGCGGAGTGTATTCAGTTGCCAAGCCCCGCCTTCGGGCGTGTGCGCACATTCGAGTTTAAATTAGTAATTTACTAGCCGTTCTTCGAGATTTTACTCGCTAACGGCACACATCGTTTGCCGGTGTTGTATATCCTTCCCATTTAGCATTCATTTTCTTTCTACTCATTTCGTAGCATCTTAAATCGGCCATAACCTCCCGTTATAATCGAGCTGGTTTTTGATGCGATGAGAAGAAGAGGAGTTCACGGTGGAAGGGATGATTATGAAACGGAAATAACCATATTCTGTTTATCCCCTTCTCTGTCCGTTAAAGGTAGACAACTCATCCGCAACTCTTGTTGCAGATGCTTATGGGTAGCGATCACTTGATATCGGTGAACCGCGTGCTCGTTTGCCATCTTCTATTATAAAAAAAATGTCAAATGCTACGGTTGTATTAGAAAAGTTAATATGGTCATTAAGTTTTCTTCAAATTTATGATTTTTCGCGGAACTGTCTTAATTTTTCTCTCATAAGAACCTTCTTCAGTCAATAACAAACACAAAACAAAAACAGCGGTAAAGCCCGCAACAGCATCTGTTGCTAGAAAAGGCCCCTGTAATAAATACCTCACAGATATTTAAGATGTCTAGCAGATAATTTAAATCATCAAAAATTTAAATTGAAAAATTCCTTGACACTATAAAAAAAACCTTCTGGATAAGCCTAGACATCAATTTTGTTTTAAAAGATCTCAGGCTGATAAGATACACCTTAGCTGTTACTTCATGCCGTTATTTGATAAAGTGTGTGAGTTTGTGGCTTACCTATTTAAGTGCAATAACGTGTCACTTATCAGTCCGCTTTTGAGTCCGCATTGAATTTAAAATAAAATAATAATTTGTTATTAAAAACTAATTTAATAAGTCACATTATTATCTATAATGAGCAATATATTTACAAAAATACCCTTAACTACATTCCAACGAAGACTTACACCTATACGAGGGCTGTTTGATAGGTACCCGTTTACTAAATGCAATACATTTATATCACTGGCCGAAAATATACACGATCGATCCATTTTTAAGAGGCGGCAAAACAGCACCCTAATGTTTTTTTCTCATTTGACAGCGATTTAGCGAAAGCGTGAACTTTAAAGTGTTAAAATGGAAAAAGAACAGTATCCGTCTTAAATTCGGATTACTTTTTGCAAGGAAAAACGTGTGATTAAATAATAGTAAGAATGCATGCAGTTTACCTTGACTGCGCATCTTCTTTGGTTATTGATTCCACCAGATATTGGTTTTACGAATTTATGCGGGGGAGAACGACCTTCTTTGATGAGGATATACAATAACGTATACTTATCAAACAGCCCTCGTGCAATTACATTACAGTTACACATATTGAGTCGATTGTAAACTGTTTTAAGAAGAAAGAAGTATTTTAAGACAATGATAAATATACTCGTTATCGTTTATCAACTTCTGGTGGTCCACAGTGCACTACAGTACACTACAGTGTCTCCAGTTTGACATAGGCCGTCCACTCTTTGACATACATATAGGCCCAGGATGATTTTAAAGCCATAAACTTCATAGTAGACAAGCTACTTTGCCTAGATCGTCAGACTATCTTGTGGGACGCCTAATTATATTATGCTTTTTGCGTTTGAGAAATAAGGCAAAAGGAGACAAAACTGTATCGTTAAATTTAAATGAAACTTAGTTAATTCCTGTTTAATAATTTATTGTTCAATAAGAGATCTTGTCAGGCCTCAATGTTTTATTATTTTATCTATTATTTATTTATTTACTTATAACAAAGTTAATTACTATTTACATTGAATTACCTCACAGATAGATGGTTCTCTTTTAGAACTTGTACCAAAATGACCATCACAATTATGACCCGCTTTTAATCACGTTAATTTTCGTTTTTTTTATACCATAAGGGGGCAAACTAGCAAAGGGTCGCCTAAAAACTAAGAGATCACCGCCGCCCATGAACATCCGCAACACCAGAGGAACTGCGGATGCGTTGCCGGCCTTTAAGAAAGGAGTCGCGCATCAATTTTAATTCATGGCAAATTTAAGGCACAAGAAATACTGGTAAGTAAACATAATTTACTACAGAACCTTGAAAATGTGCTTGACGATAACTTATTCTTTTTTATTCATCGGCTGTAAATATACTGATAAATATTTTTTTACTTCAATAACTCATTACAAATATAAAAAACGTATATCAACCAAATATTTTCTTTTTCAGTAATTAATCTGAATAATGAATCTAAATAGATCCTGAATATAAGTAATATTATATATATATATATATATATATATATATATATATATATGTTTGTACTGTGTGAGTGATAGAATATTGGGTCTTTATCCAGGACATGTTGCTCCTCGTCGGGTTGTCAGGGTGCGCTGTCTTTCACCGCTAAAGCTTGGACTATACATCGTAGTCGAGCCAAGCTGTTAAGGCCGCAGGAACCAGAATCACCTAAAATAAACGAAAATTAAATGACTAATGCAAACGTTGGATGTCAATTATTTGGCAAAAAGAATTTTAAACGCATGTAATATGGTAAGAATGGTGGTGAAAAACGGATTTTTTACTTAATATTATCTTTTACATTCTTGTTTCACTACTCGCTGCTCGATCGCTCTAAGTTATAAAATAACAAGTTTTATTTTTGTTACAAAGTTTACCATTAAGAAAAGGTCTCTCGCGTTCAGCTTTGATCTCTCGGGGTTCGCCGTGTGGGCGCGATGACGTCACCGGCTCTACGTACGCCTTACAGCTCTCAGACTCCAGCTACAAATATTAGAAAATATGTATGTGTTAAGGTATAATATTCGTTTATCTTGACTGTTTATATACAAAAATATAGATCTTGAAAGACTTGATCTTTTAGAGACAAACACGGTAGACAGAGTTACCATTCGCTATATATGTACTTTTCGCCGATCTAATTAGGTTTCAGATGGCAAAGTAAAGCTCCAAACAAAAGGCAATCAATCTTATTTTAAGTGACTTTTTGAACAAATTAACCATGAGATAACATGTCTCATAGATTTTTTTTCAGTTTTTATAAATAACAACAAATGCCTAAGTAATTAAATTAATAGTTAGATAAGTACTTAAATAATTTAAAAATAGAAGCCTCTGGCTATGGTTCAGGGAAGCACCTACTTGTGAACAGTTTGCTCAGTCGTGTGTAACGTGGCAGGTCATGCCTGAGTTGTCTGGCGGTAAATGCCAGCTGACCTCTAAATACCCGTACGTGTTACCTTCAAAGGTTAGGTAGGCATTCACATACTCTGGGATTATTTTTTGCACATAATTTTTAATACATCAAGTATTTTCCGTTCTATGCTCATTCGACATTCATATTTGGTTGGTTGGATCATTATTTTTTGCTTGCTGACTCTGCATACATCGTTTCCCTTTATTTTTTTTCGCGCGCGTTAGTTTTTGTTTTGCGTTACTGTATCCGTGTAATAGCTTACAATTACCGTATTGTACGTGGTACAAGATTGTCGGAGGAGGCGGGAAGATAAGCCTCTTGGGGGTATGTTTTAATGTAGTTAAATCTAAAAATGCACACAACATTTTATATAATTTAATACATTACAAGATAGAATAGTAATGATGGCTAAAAAGGTTTCACGGAAGAATTCTGGTGATTTGACGCGGAGATGTTATGGGTAGCGGTGGACACTTATCAGAAGATCATATTGAACGTATGTAATAACTTCTCTACTATCCAAAGAAAGTAGAAACAGATCGCCTAATGTAAAGTGATCGCAGCCACCCATCATCTGCAACACCAGAAGAACTCTAGATTCTCTGCCGGCCTTCAAGGAAGGAGTACAATCTTTTCTTTAACGACCCTAAGTTATTGTGCGCGGAATTAAGTTACATAAATTTATAGTGAGGAAAATAAAAAATGAAAACGAACAAAGCCTTGAGCAACATATAGTTTTTAGGATAAGGAAAAATGTTGTTAGACAGTTGTATAGGTATTGTACCATGCTACATAAAACGATTGCCAGATTACACATATCAAGCGAAAGAATCTATGAAAACTTACTTCTCGACACTTCCGACCCTCATCAAAGAAACCGTTCATCCCATTTAGCCGCCTGTCACGCTCCCATTCAGAACGTAATCCTTTATGAATCAAGCACATTTTAAAGAGGAGAAATCCTATTTGTGAATTAATGTTCCAATTTTATTCACATTTTCCTTAATAAAATCAGGTTGTATTTTAATTTCGAATTATATTAAATTTTAACTAGGTTGAATTAAATTAATGATAAACTCATAGGAGATAATCGAAATTCTACCCGGTAATCAAAAGGTTTCCTAAATTCGATGCCTGCCTAAGGTAAAAAAATAATATTAAAATATCACATTACAACTTTTTGGTTTCCGCGAAATAGGTGATAGGATAGGACAGCATATTGTTATGGCCTTCGGCATAAGAAATTTGTACTGTCATCTGCTTCATCAGGACTTAGATTACACGTTAGATAATATGTACGAGTTTAACTTGTTTCACTGCAAGATGAAGGATTTTGTACACGAAGGTTATAGATTAAGATTCGTACTTTTCAAAGTATTTTTGTAAAACAACTTTTTTCACATTGTCTTATAACATTAGCTATCCCTATTACACAATTTCCCTTACCTTTATATCACAATTTCGACAAAATTTTAATATATCTGATGAGAGAATAAAAAAATTCTATCTTGCTGTGAAACAAGATATATTTGATATATCACCAATACTGTTAAATCGTAAAAACCAAATTGAGTTGACCACTTGCGTAACTCGACTTTGGCGATACTGGGAATCAAGTTAATGTTGACATACAACAGAATGTTAGACTCGAGTTCGATTTGACATATAACAGATGAGGGTGGTATACATTTTTTATCTGTACCTGACACCTTAAGAGGGCGATGAAAAGCGAATAGGGATACATCTCCGAGTACACGGTATATAATTAATCAATATCGTTTTTCTTTAGTATGATGCCAATTCAATTATATAAGTTTATCTATGACATTCCTTACTAGCTGTTTCCTTTGCGTTCGTATAATAAAGTCTACAGGGAGCTACAGCGCTGCGGTTAAGCCGTCGTAGAGATCGATCGACATCATTAAATATGTTTATTGGCCGACGGACGGCACCGCTTCACGTTCTATAATCTGATTGAGAAACACAACAAAAGGTACACGACATACAGACAGCACAGAAGGGCTGCCAAGCAGTCACAAGACTTTTGTATAGAGTTCGGGGCTGCCTGATGAAATTAAAACAATTTTATCATAGAATAAGAGCCAAGATACGGCAATCGGGTGGAATTACATGAGTCACTACACGGCTGAGAAGGTTCGTTGCCTTCCTCCATAGAGGAAAAAGGGGAAATTATCGTGTTGTACAAATATATTCCCTATATCTGCATTCCCCGATGATTTTCTAAATAGGTCCTTTTAGTAGGGGGAGCTTGAGATATTTTGCTCTGGGAGGATTCTGACATTTGACGGGCGTGGTGCCCTGAATCCGCCAGGCCTTTCCTCTAATCTTATCTATATTATCTACCCCCTCACCAACCATATAGCATTAACGGTGGCAGTAGTTATTTAACACCATACGAACTGTTTGCTGAATAAGCTTTTTCTTTTTAATATAATTTAGGTAAGGTAATAATCGAAAATCAGGGGGAGAAAATAGATATTTAACTTTAGAAGACGTCACTGGCTAGCTCGCTTATCGCAAAAATAAATATGTTTTTACTAGAGTACACGAAGCTTATGACTAGCGCTTATCTGATGTTAAGTAATTCCTGCCGTGCACACGACACAAGAAACCTACATGTACTCATAGGAGCGTGACCAATCTTTTAAAAAAAATCCGTTGACCGCTGGGTCAAATAACGACACCCCTAGTACAGTTGGACGCCAATTAAAATAATTTAATCGGCCGCCCTTCGCCGCGACACACCGTTCTTATTTCTGTGTAATTCTATTTCGATGCGCGCGCGCACGTGTAGCGATAAATAATCCGCGGACGTGTATTAATGACGATTTAACCTCGCGACACGCGCGCCTTTCCTCGCCGGTCGCCGGCTCACATGCAATGCATCGATGCTTCTAACTTGATCGTTTTTTATCGTTTTTAGGACTATTTGTATAACATTTACATTCACAAGTGAACCTTAACGTGGTTGTAATTTGTACCTACAAGATCCTCGGAATACCTACTGGGGTATAGTATTATAGTAAGTAACGTTTGAAATTTTATATTTCAAGAATTGTAGACAAAACGTGGTTTTACAATTGTTTTAAATGCTTCTTAACATAAAAGCTCTGCTATCGAAGCGGCGTCTAGAGTTCCACCGTACCTAAATAACAACCATCTGTTCTGTGGATCACAAAAATACCGTCATTTTTCGTGAATTACCCGAACAGAACTAAGAATATAGAGGAACACGGTACAATGCTTCGTCCCAGACGTCCCAGAGCCTCTGTACGAGTTTGGCACGATATGAACATGGATAAGACGAAAATTATGTCGAATATCCATTTACCCCCCTTCAATAACGATCCGAGGCCAAACTGTCATAGTTGTTCACATTGAGGATAACCTGTCCGGTTCGGTAGGTCCAACTTCTAACTCTCTCGTGCCAACACCTACCACAGTGTTGTTGCGAATGCCTAGGGGAAGCGGTCTTTTAATATCAGATGACCCGCTATCCCGTTTGACACATTTTTTCATAAAAAGTGATTCAAGACGAAAATCTTCGGACAGTATCTGCGATGGACAGCGATATCTTACGGTACTGAGACGTGGCCTTTCACTGTAAGAACCATTGACGGCTCAAGGTTACTCAAAGGGCAATGAGTCAGAGTCTCTCTGCTAGATCGCATCAGAAATGATGTTATTCGCAGTGGAACCAAGAAAACCGACATTGCCGAAGAATCGCAGCAAGCCTTAAGTGGCAATGGGCGGGACACATTTCACGCCAATGGGGCCGAAAGGTTCTATTCTAAGCGTACGTCCAGAAGTAGTCAAATATCGACTGGAACAACGACGACGACTTTAGTTAACTGTATATTGTGCCAAGAATCAGATTTGTTAATAACAACATTTTTAATCAGATTACTGATAGTGTAGTATATCTTCTTACTAGACCAGTTCCTTTTCATTCAAATTTAAAACAATAACTCATTAGAGGCAAGTTGTTCTCTAGGCACGTCCTTATGTGCAAAACTTTGAAAAACTATGAATAATGGGTATTCGTTTAAAAGGTTGGATTTATTGCTATATTGCTTTTGCATAAAACGTAAGCTAATTTTAAAAGAGACTTAATCTTCAGACATACATACTATGTCTTCAGTGTCTCATTCACATAAAGCCGTATACAGTATAGTGGTACCCAAATATTTGACATTTCAGTGAGTTTTATTGTGAAGCTTTTAAACTTGTAAACAACTGCGCACGATCTTCCTCCTGGAAATAACATTCTGTTTGTACAATAGTTACGTAAAATTATGAGACCTATTACTATAGTTTTTTTCCTACATTCGCCTTTCGTACTATGTCTAAGCACGTAAATCACTTTAAAATAATACAATGCTGTTATAAAAATCACTTTAGTCGAAACAGTTAAATCTATCCGAGCTGCCAAAATATTGTTTGCCAGCATAATTTAAGCCCTCGGTTTTTATTGACAAATTATAACCTAGTAACCTAGTTACTAGAGCTCACATAATGAATCGCTTGCAATGTTTCCCAACAAAAATGTTAAAAAATCCTTTTATTTATAACACTTTTTTTACGTGGGGCAATGCCTTACGTATACTTATATCTTTGGGGCAAGAGACAAGTTATGACGGGGAATCACGAGATCTCCATTAGGAACAAAACCGCAAACAGTCCAGACGGTCGATGGTACGGGAATCGACCATCGTTCACCTCTGGGCTGCTCGGTTGGTGCTCAGGGCCTACCCACGCACAACCCTAATAGCCCCGCTTAATTTTTTAATTTGGGGGTACTGCTACTTCTAGCACAGCGTGATCAGGCGCGCAAGTGCCAAGACGGCGTAGTCTTCGACTGGGTACCGCTTTCTTGCGAGTGCGCTCAGCAGCCTCCTTTTGGCCATGACGGTTTCGCAAAAGGAGGCTACTTCCCCCTACGTTAAAACTCACCAACACCATTGCCGAAAAGACAGTAGGCAAGGACAGGTCCGATCCAATTTGTTGTACCAGAAATTGCCGGTCAAGGTGCTATGCCGGGCATACCACCAGAGTGTGCGACGCAGAATCCTCGTTTCCGTCATAGTGGAAGCAACTAACTGATGCCTCACGCCCGGTTTTACACAGATAATCACCGAAGCAGCCGTATGTGAATCTGTGTGAGACGGTATGTGAGGATGCCTTCACGTTGCTGCATTCAGGGTTCGGCAGGGAGCGGCAGCACATCTTCGACGCCGCGTTTATGCGAAGAAAGTGCAATATTTTCAAACAAAAAAGTAAAAAGCCATTTATTTATAACACTAATTAGTGTCCGACTGACCCGGAAGAGGGGTAATGCTTTTTGCGCGTTTGTATGTACTATGTACGTCTGTTCCATTGTGGCCTCCTGTACCATTTCAACTTACTAGGCTTGACGAAATGGTGTAGGTAGTTCATAGATTCGGAAAACAGTCAAATGGAGATTCAAACTCACGAGTTTAATGTTATACACTTAATTTTGAGTCGTTATCTCTAACCGGTTATCGGTCGGCTATTATATTAGGACCGAGCTAATCGAATTTTAAACACAGAAAAAGAACATGGATGTAGTGCTCACTTTGAGCCATTAATTGAAACATTACGAAATTTTTTGTGTCATGGGTCAGTTCAAAGAGATCATTCTTTTATCTTCCCGTGTATATAAAATCTGAATTATCACTGTACATTGTGCACACATCTTTCAGTGGTAGAGCCCGCAACAACAACATCTGTTGCCGAATTTTCGTCCTTATAATATCATCTATATTTGTCTCAGTCAATAACATAATATATAGGTATATGTATAACATGCGATTGAACGGTCTTAATCACATAACTACTATACACATCAACGCTGTGTCCAAATCAAAGTACATGTGATTGTTAGAATCATCCGTCTTCAATAATATATAGTATGTTGACATATGAAGTGAGGTACATACGTCTCGCAGACGCGATATCAGATGCAGATCCCGACGGACCGTGACGGACGTGCGCTGAAATAGATACGTCGTGAATTGAGACTCGCCCGCATACTGCCATCGCTCGACAGATAAGACAATGTTATACAATATATTGTATACTTTAAATGTGACTATGAAAATTTTATCGTTGCACGCAAAACATACTATCGTTTTTTCTTTAATTTATTTTCTTGTATTATTTATAAATTCGAGACCCGTCGACTGGGACGGGAATTATATATATATATATATATATATATATATATATATATATATATATATATATATATATATATATATATATCCCGTATTCATATATTACATATAATTCCCGTCCCATACGACGCGGCGGAGTGCGATTAAGCACGCGGGACTGATTATGGGGGCATCATAGGCAATGCTGTAATTTTAGCGTCGAGTAGCATTTCCGTTTGTCGTACCTTTTTGTAAACTTGGGGTAAGGTATAAAAAAAGGTTTAACGGACGGGAAGTGGTGGAGGCCTTTCACTCGTTTGACGAACGGAAAATCGACCCTTATTCTGAGGTATTTTCCACATTTTTGAAGTGAAAACTTCTTTAGCCGTGTCAGACGATATTTGGTACGGGAAAATCTTATAGGGTCCGTTGATCATCACGTGCAAAATGCAACACATTAGCTAAATTAGCAGATTTTTAGTGGGTCGGGGGAGTGGTGGAAGTTAGGGGATCGGGTGTGGGGAGCGGTGGAGTGAAGTGGGGAGGGCGTTAGTGGGGGAAGTGGTCGTCATCGTTGTCGTTGTTGTTGTCTTCGAACGTCATTCCATAATGACTGCCATCGTTTTGTTGTTATTATTTTGCTTTATGTTATATTATTTTGTTGGTGCTGCTGGCTGTACCACTGCTGTGTCCGCAGGGTACAAGCCGGGTAGTCTCTTTTAGAACATACAATTTTATATTTTTTTTGCATGCTCTTAATATACCTAAACTGTGGAAACATTTTTATTAGCTTCGCGTGTGTCTGTTTATGTAACTAAAACTTTCAATGTACTTTTAATTGACTTTTAGACTTCCGATTGACATGAATGTTTACAATCGTATTCAAGACCGACACCAATACACTTTTTATATCTGTCTTAAGGATATGAGGTCTAGGATTAAGAGGATGAAAAAAGCATTCGAAAATTGAGAAAAACGCCACCTATTAGAAAAATTGAATAACAATACATTACGCAACGAGAGCTTTGCGTGTTACTTTTTTAGTTATTTAAAACGTGTTTTTGTTTACTTACGACAGCAGCGGCTCGTAACGCAGCCTGTAGCCTCTCTATGTGTTGTATGGCGGCGCGTAGGATCTCCAGCTTGGGCAGTCTCCCGCTGCCCGCCCGCGCGCGTATCCTTAATTCCTCAAAGGCCGCGTTAACCTGAAATTAATGTTAAAGAGTTACAAACTGTTAGGGAGAGTTTACTATGTGAATATTTGGAGATGAATCATTTTTATTGCGAGATACAATCTACATTTCAGTCCTTAGAAGATCACAATCGGACATATTAAATCTAGTATATGTAGGTAGTTATGGGTGCCGCAAATGGCAGTGTAAAGCGTCATATAAAAAGCCAGAAAGTTGAGAGCGGATTGATTAGGATAAGTTCAGATGATAAGAAAGTCCTAAATTAAATCTCGGGAAAGAGATACATCGCACATAAAAGTCTTTAGTTCTCGCGGTCATCTCTTGTTTTATCTTAACAATAAAAATAAAAATTGAATACAAGATAAATAAAAAGTTCGTTGAAACTGTTCCAAATACAAGCAAATTTCGATAACCTCGCCCGATCACACTTTTCGTAACGCCGAGAGCGCTTTCTCCAGCTAACTTCCCAAGTCAACTAAGCCTGATACTTCAAAATTTCTAATAACATCCCTCAGCGTATAAAAATTAACCTAAGTAAGAATGCTAATGTTATCTATTATTATTAAACATATTATTAAAATAAAATAAATAAATAACCTTTTAACTCAGTCAATCAACGGGAAGCGGGTCTAATCCCAATTACTAGATTTGACCCATACCAACAGAGCAGCCAAATAAAACCAACACAACAAAGAACAATTTACTTTTTATATTTGTAACGGTTTAAAACGGTAAACTCTGAAAGTACTGAAATGATTACTTTTTTTCACCATTAGAAAGCTACACAATCCAAAAATAACTATATTTTTCAATATTATCACGCATTATTTTACAGTTATTAGATATTATAAGTGAAAGCGCATTAAATCGTAAAACATTAATTACCAACGAATGTTTCTTTAAAAATATATAATCAAAGAGAATCTTACATTTAGTCCCATTACTTTTGATCTAAACATTTAATGGCCAGTTGCGTACTTTCCTGTCTCATTGGAGCATAACTCTCTCGTCAAAGTATGCAGAAGCGTCCACTAAACGAGAATTTACATAGAAATAACATCGCGGATCGCTCTAGCAATGTAAAGCACTAATATAAAATTAGCCAACCTTATTAGTGACGGCTCATTTGACTCAGACGGCCCGATTCTTACTGACGCTAGCTAACATCAAATAAAAAAAATGTTATGACGTATATAAAATGCGAGGAGCGCCGCGTCCGCGTAGCCCTTTAAACAATATTCAGCAGATATGTATGACTCTTTTTACAGACGTCGTTAATCTTTTAAATTGTTTTTTTTTTAAATACCACGACGGTTTACGACGGAGAAGCTTCTTATATGTTTTGATGGGTATGAGATGTAGTGCACACGAAATTGTATTTTTAACAGTTCACTGACAAGATCCTATTGCTCTTTCCTTGATCCTTATCTATTTACTTTTAAAAGTATAAACACGATCGTAAGCTTTTTACGCTTCTACGCCTTCACGGCTCAACCGATCATCGCGCAATTTTACACACACATTGTAAGGGGTAAAGGATACAGAATACCTTAGGGTACTTTTCATCCTTCCTAGTCTCTTGTATGGTATCTGGTATATTGGAGGTATTTAAAATGAATTATTTTTATACTTGGTGTAGCAACCTCATCAATAAATAGGTTTTCTTAAATCATACTTTAATTCATACCACCAATTATTAAAAAAACTGATTGTATAGTACGAGTATATATCAAGGGGAACGAGAAACAGTTTGAGCTATCTGATATTAAATCTCACTTTGTTGAAACTTTGGTTATCTTAAAACAATGGAGACAGCAAGTGAGTCTTTGGAGATTTTAATGGAGCAAGCTAACAATGTATCGTTGTAAATAACATTTCTAAAGGCCAAAATCTAGATATAGTTTCAATGTATAATAAATAGGTAATTTAGTTTAGAGACTTTAGAGAGCCTCTCGATTCTCGTACTTTATCATAACAGTGGTAGAGTCCGCAACAACACTTGTTGCACGTATGGGCCTGCTTGACCCACCGGTCACGGTATTTCACCAAATACCACGACCTCGCCGAAGACAGGCGTGAAGTAGAAGTTTTCTGCGTTACGCCCGATGAGTTATGTGTCGGAGGCCTAATTCTAGGACTAATCCCCTTCCTATTATTTTCTAATAAGGAAAAGATGGGAAGAAGAGAATTGGACAGGAGATGGATATATGTATAAAGGAATCCATTTTTCTGTTTATTAAAGGTAGGCAATACATCTTACAACTCATTATCTTCTTGATGTCTATGGGTAGCTATCACTTATCAGGTGAACTGCTTGCTACACTTATCTACAAACGTCCACTATGCCAAAATTAAACATATAATTTAATAAAGATACCTAATAGTAATTTTTTCGTACAACAATGTTGATTTATTTGTGTTATGCGATGATTTAAATTAGCAATCCAACAAAATCTATTATATTATTATTATCTGTTATATTAATAAAATATACATTACAAACATATATATTTTTCGATATCGTGTCACGTACAAAAGATTTTTATAAATTAGGGAAACTCACGTTCCGCGACACGCCGTACAAGTTGCGCGACAGATTTATGTATGGCAATCATAATATTTAACGCCACTAACAAAACGGTACAAGCATTTGAAAATAAAAATAAATTGTAGCCGCTCTTTGAGGGACGCGATAAATTTATTTTTATGTGAAATTAAGATGTCCGCCGTATATTCATATGTTTATTGACGGCGCGGCGACTATTTATAACTTAAGGGATGAAACAAACTTAGTAAGTGCGTCTTTAGTATGGATTCATTGCAGATATTGGACAGGATTCCTGTCTTATATTACACATTCAACGCGTTAGGAGATGGAAAGGGCCTCTTACGGGACTTCTAAAAGTGCGGACTAGTGCGGAAAATCCGTTCTTTTCCTGGGCCTTCTTCATTTCCATGTGTTGCCTTGTTAATACGGAAACCTCGACTTATATCACCGGATTGGAAAAGTCATACACGAGGTGGAGATAACGGAGGCATTACTAGTGTTTTTATGAGGAAGTGGATAAGAAAAGCGGAGACAGGGTTGGATAGGCAAGGCGCTTGCCCCGCCTCACTTCTCAAGCGAAACGCAAAAGTATAAATGTAAGCTACATTTGTGAACCAATTGTAAACTTTATCAGTTTATAATCGGAAAAGGCTTACTAATACTACTATAATTTCAGATGATGGTGTAAACTTCTTATGTCATACCAATCATTTTTCGAATTATGAATCTGTATAAGTTGGCGAACAGGGTACTAATAGTGAGAAAAAATATTTAAGGCTAAGAAAAGTTGCCACTTCTTGAAGCCTAAATTGTGCAAATAATTACATTTTGTCATGTATGTATGTCGATGATGTAATATCAATATACAAAATGATTTTAATAAGTCATTGGAAATAAGATTGTCTTTAGTTTGTAAACGCCCTTATGTTATAGTTACGAACGTTTCAAAGTACTTTTATACGACTCAATTTATTGCTGATATACTGATCATAAGTAGGTATATTGTAAGCAATCCTTTATTCTTTAGTTGAAATAGAATAACATATTATGTTTTTTGTCAGCTGCGGCTAAAAAACATAAAAATATTAATACAGAGCCGATGTTTGAGTTATGTGGGGCAAGACTTTTTGTCAAATTTGCTTTCTGCGAAACTGATATAAAATATGTAAAAGAAATAAAAATGTTACATTAGATCAACAAAGTTTTACTTACTGTCTATTGAGTACTATTATTTAAATAATATTAATTAATACATAAAAGCATTTTTCATAAACGCAATGTAGATTAGGGGTTAAAATGGTTCGTCGCCCTTTGCTTGCAGTAGAGATACTAACACACACTGATAAAATTAAACAGAACATAATATTTGATTTGAACTTCATAATGACTAGTGCATTAAGACGGTGTTAATCATATTGCTCCTTGTTGTCGCATCCAGTAGGTATATTTTTGTATGCAGTTGTCTGTTTAGTGCTTTATTTTCATAAAGTAATGTCTACGACTTAAGAGTGAATTTAAAAACTGACAAAGGTTTTTGTACCCCGACTGTACACACTACACTGTATGTTACACATAATGAAAGGCCATGAATCGATACCATTAAAATGTTAACTGTTCAAACTTTTTAATAGAAAACTTAGGTAAGTCTGACAGCAGATCGGAGTTACCCACTTCTAGCAACACGCTCCGGTTTACATTCGGTTAGATATAAAATAAAAAACGACAGCCTGGACTACATGCCTACTTGTGACAAGAGAAAATGGATTGAGTAGTTTTAGAGTTTATCCGAAACAAACAATAAACCAAAACTTTTTTCTTTTTAACAGGTCTAAGTAAATGTATTCAAGGATTCAGAATGATTTCAGACAAAGAGGTTTATTGACCCGAAACTAAATTCATTACAAACGAAGTTACTTAAACCCTCGATGCATGCGCAAGTAATTTTCAGTGACAGATTCGTCCCTCGGGACTAAAAACGGGCACTTTAGAGGCAATTAACTGTGTGGTAACCTGTCAGTATGTCAGAGAGGCACTCTGTGTCTAATAGCCCGTGTCTATTATTAAGCGATCTGTTCGAGACGCAGGCAGCAGGAAACAGACGACATACCATTGCAATTATTAAACATTGTCCAGAATAATATGTTTTTTCTTCTTCTCTTTGTTACAGTAGTTGTAATAGAAGCAATAGGCAGCAGTTTATTGCCTTACTGTTCTTCACTTTGTCGACGTCGAAGTGGAAATAAGAGTTTTGGTGAATATTTAAAAAAATAAATTAACCGGGCAACAAAATAAGAAAAGATAAAAGCCATCTATATTGTTACTTTTGACATATAACATTTTTTTTAATAATCGCAAACGTAAGAACCTTCGAAGTAAATACAAAGTATTGTAATGTGATTTAGCACCCTATATTATATATCTATAAAACTACCGCTCCGCGCCGATGTTAGTCAAGGGTGAATGTGAAATGTATTGACGAGCCGTGTCACGCTAGCGCTTACTTTATCTGTCTTGGCGAAAATTAAATAGCCAAAGTAGATGAAACATTATTAAATATGTTTAGTGCAAATAATAAGATATATTCAGATTTATATCTGAATAGTAATTTAGGGGTTTCTATACCAAAAATAATTTCTTAGAGCTCGCGTAGATTAGGACACTTAGTGTGAACTTTCATGATCCTACGTACAGGAGTAGGGCGTCATTATGTTAATAGGTTAATTAGGTTACCATCTTATAGTGTTAAGAAAGAAATTAAAATGAAGGATAAAAATAAATGCATATCACACAGAATACAATATACAAATTTTGCTGAGCAAAATTTTAATCATCGCTTGTTCTAAATAATATTCATTACATAGTACAGCATATCATTTGATATTGAAGTAATATTTGTGGCGCGTATCCTGATGTCAGCGCAGATCGCATCTCCACGTGTCACGAGTCAGATATAATCATATCGGAGACATGCTTCCCCGTTCCTGCAGTGTGCAACGCCAGATTTGTCACAGCTCCTTTGCCAACGTTCATTTCTTATTTGACGTACACACTTGCAGAACGCTGACGCCAAATATGTCTCAAAAGTAACAAATAAAAAGCACTCGTAACTTTAAACGGCTGGAAAAGAGTGAATACGGGCCTTTACAAGTAAAAGAAATGAGACGAAACAGGGGGGAAATGAAAAGTAATATAAATAAAAACTTATAAAAGTAAGCACCAATTTGCATACTTTATAAGTATGGGCGTCCATAGGAGACAAAGGATTAATGAACAACTTACGCCTGTCTCTACTTCACACTTCTACTTTCGAAGACCATCGAGATCGGAATACGGCCTGTTTATGCAACATATACCCTAGAATATATAGATAGAACCCTGGTAATTTATTTTATAATTTCGTTTCGGATCAATTCAATCCCTTATTGAATTGAATTGATCCCTTAAGAGAGTCCTTACAGTATGTGAGCTACTCCTATATTATACGACAAGATTTAGTATTTGTGACTTTAGAAAAACATTATTTGAAAATTTAATTTCGAACTATTTTCAGTTCAATTTATCAAAGTCCATTGGGTCATAAATGATGAACACGTTGCTATTAAATAAATGAACATAGAATATCAACATTAATATAAAAGCGAAAATTTATTATGGATCTATAAAAAGAAGCGGAAAATTTACAGGCATAAATTTTTATTTCTGAAAACGATATCGTCCATAAAATAAGCAATAAAAGCTATTACAAATTAAATCTTCAGAGATGTCGCCGCAGAACAAGCAGTCCGGATGCGTCCCGGCGTGTCTAAATCCCGTAATCTCGGAAACGTGATTTCGGGACAGCGTGATTTTATTTATACCTACATGGGATTACAGCTCTTTGTATTAATACCGTAGGTTTAGCGCTTACCGTTTTGGTTACCTCTAATGTATTTTAAAATATAAAAATCACAAGATACGCATTCGATTTATTTTCAGAGTGGGAACTAAAAGCAACTAAGGTGCGCACTTCAGCAATACTGTGCACCTTCATTTCGAAAGTAAATTAAACTAGAGACTATTGCTTCTTCAAAAGAATTAAAAACTTTTAGAGAAATGTTTTAAAAAAATGACGGGGCATAAAATACACATTTTTCATAAAGCACAAGCGGTTCATCTGATATTAAGTGACCGCGACTTATATGCATCTGCTAATGTCTAATCTAATAGTGCGGGAGCCGACGATGCCAAACTTGTACATCCTCGAGCGTCAAGGGTAAGCCCCTTAAAGATTAGACGGCAAAAAGTAAAAAAAGGTATATGACATTTTTACTTTTCCCCACCGGAGAGAGTCTACAGTCTTTGTTTACGATTTTTGTTACTTCGGCTTGTTGAAGTCGTCAGTTATCTTATTACGTAATCCTTTCTATAAAATTAAAAAAAATGACCGCGCTCGAGGATCTCCGGGTGACGGTTTAACAAGTTTGTAAGCCGCGCACTCCTTTGCATGGCGCTCAAATCGTCAGATTATTGAAATGTACATTTATTTGACGCGTTCGAGTATGTGCGATGATCGGTGCTTTTTTACAAACCTAATGGGCTAAGCGCCCTAGCCCTAAGCGCGCGGCTCTACATGTTATAGATTACTGATTTGTGATATATAGATACTTAAATATATAAATAGGGTTTAATATACCTCTGATATATAACTCAGGCGCGTTCGTGGATGTACAGAATGTAATGTCGGCTCCCATACCATAACAAGGTAATGAGTTGCAAGAGAACAGATGCGTTGCCTACCCTTATTGGACAGAGGAGGAGTAAAAAGAAAAAAAGCATATTTCGTTTTGCTATCTATACCTTCCCCCGTTTAATCCTCTTACTCTTCCTATGCTTGCTTGTTATTAGATAAGGATGGGAAGAGGACGAGGGTTGAAATTATCATTAGACAAAACGTATCTCTACTTCACGCCTGTCTTCTGTGAGGTCGTGGTAGTTCACCGGTCGAGCCGGCCCATTCGTGCAACAGATGTTGTTGTTGCGGGCTCTACCGTTGTTGAAACATACTCTTACATTGTCGACAGATAGTATGTGGTGTATGACAATGTTATGAATGACAACAGCCATTCGTTTTATAGGAAATCGTCGTAGCGATGTTACATTACAGGTATGTAGATACTACCGGGTACTTGTAATTTCATCCCCGCAGATGATTACAGTGTAAGTAAAATACTGAATTCAATTGTGCATTTTATTGTTAAGATATAAAGATTTTTTATTGATTATTTATTATTAAACTATTGTCGTGCCTATTTTGAGTTTTCACTTCTGTCAGCAGTACTTAAGACTGCCTGTGTTTTTTTTCATTAACGTGCAATATTTATATTCATTAGCGCGACGGCACTCACCCTATCTGAATATCGTTAAAATGGTGTAATTAACGGCGACATTAAGAACTGAACATTTTAAAAGGATTTCAACTGCTCGTGTTAAGTAGTTAGTGTAACTGCTCTTACACAGCGTCTCGTAGCTTCGATTCTCTGACATTTTAAAGTTTGCGTATATCTAAAAGCTCAAATGTTGGTCTTGGCTTGGTTATTTGATATATGTTTGCATGTTAGGTCCGAATATTCAGAATATTCAGACCTCGACAAAGGTCAAAATATCACTTTCGTAAAGTAAAGTAAAAAACGATGTATTATTTTTCATCTAGAACTCTACATGTACTATGTACGAAATATAATTGAAATTGATTGGGCATTTTCGAAGCTTAGTCTGTTAAGACCGCAATGATACAAGTTTTTTTTTAAATATTGTGACATATAATTGTTCCATGCCACTGAGCATCCTTTGATAAGAAAAAAATAAATGGAGAAAATTGTTAATGAAGTTATGCGGCAATTGATAAATTACTAATGATATTTAATATTTGAGCCATCATAATGCTGTACTCCTATTTAAGAAATCCATTTAATTTAATAAATAGTAAGAAACAAGTTGTATATATCTAATAATATAAACTTAAAATAAACAGCATTTTAATGTAATAATACGAATGGATGTTTATGTAACCTCTATGTTATGTCTTAACATAATCATTCTATAGAATGTTACCTGATCTTAAAGTTTTTTAAAGTTATAAGAATGTGGAATGTTATAAGAATTTTTACTGTATAGAAAATAATTTAATTTAAGAAAGGATTACAGTAACTATAAATCGGAAGTGAAACGATTATTTAAATACGCTAATCCTAGCATACATAATGGATGTTTTAAAATAAAGGGGGCGAGTGAATTTGCAGACGGCAATAAATCTGCGCGAGATTAGTTATAAAGTCATACAACCTACTTTTCTAAGTCTCCGTCGTTCCCGCAACGTGGCAGCTTTCCGCCGATCGACCGCCGCTGTTTTTCTCTTACACGCCTTGCAAGCCCACGCCAAGCACCGCCTACTCGGTCCTAGCACATGCTGGATGTGTCTTTCCTCCTCTTTCGGATCTTCATTTGACTGATTGCCTAGATTTTTATTTTCATTTTTCACCCCTCGACAACATTTTTCGTTGGAATTAAGATCGACGTTACCTTTGCCTTCATTCGATTTTTGATAATCAAAATTAAAATTGTCATAGATGTCACTGTAACTCATTGTTTTTATAATCTGACACTTTAGTTTCGCGCCAATTAGTTTTTTTTTAATTTCGGGCGGCGCGCGCCGCGACTCCTACGACACTGAATTCAGTCGAGGGGTGAATCTCGAGTCGAGATTTACAAAATATGTCCGCTATTAATAAACTGTCTAGCTGTGTGCCATCTTAGATCGTTGAGAGATGCCAATTTATTAGTGTTTGGATTGAAATTGATGCGGGCAATATTTTTCGGTTGAATTTGTACCGATGAAAGCGTCCTAACGGGTTTTTTTACACTCCGCTTTCTGGTCACAGATCAATTTAAATGTCGTCTGATATGTGGCTTCAGTTAGATTACAAAACGTTTTCTTCTTGTTTTCTTTTTCACTTGAATTTGGAATACTTCAAAGATGTTTTATTGCTTGTCAAATGCTTCTTTACCTAAATCGAAGAAAATATATTACTATTTATACTTCAACTAAATTATTAATTTATATATATTTATTGTCATTTCGAGTATACTTATATTTCTGTTGCAGTCAACAATAATATTGTTTTATTTTACTTTTCTTACCGTGTTTATATACAACATTCTGTCTATCTCTCTTAGCCAGAAGTCGTCTACTGCTGGACGTATACCTCCCCCCATTAATTGCCACAAAGATCGGATTAAATATAAGCTTATATACCACTAAATGTAGCTTTACTGGTGTAAAGCTAATGTTAATTGAAAAGCAAATTACCACCTGAGTTGTTATATATTTTTCATAAATTTCTTCTATTGTATTAGAAGATTATAACTAGAATCAAGAGGTGAAATTAATCTTTCAATATTTTTTTTAATTTGTAATTCTTTGAAAACAAAAATTTCAGACAAAAACTGTAGTAGTCGAAGTAGTAGTATAGCTACTTTCCTAGTTCCGTCAATGGTAATACTGTAGAATATAGATTAACGATTAACGCTGAATGAAAATAAATAAATAAATAAATTAGATCAATTAATAACCCCATTAGTGACACCAAGGAAGTTACATAAACAATATCCCGAAGTAGGTCTACCTAAGTTTATATATTTATGTAACTTGCCTATGCATGCTAATACATTAATTTACATTACATTGCATTAATCGCATACATTAATTTCTCACATCTTATAGGCATTTTTATATTATAAAGGAAGAAGAAAATAATTGTTCTGATGTAATAAACTCGGCTGCAGCGTTCGTTAATTTGGACTACATTGACTTCTTTGTGATCGCTCGACTTTTACAATTAGCTTCCTTTCTTAACAACGACGTCCGGGGACGTCCTAGGAGAACTTATATCGATCAGATAAGTGACATACTAAGGAAGGGTGATATAAGGAGTACCCTGACCGAGAAGCACATGCGTTGATATACGGATGTAGAAGAAGCGAGCAAGGTAGGTTATGCCAGAATCGCGCAATTTGGTAATCATAATTTCTGCCTTTTGGGCGTGAGCGAATATTTATTTATATATCTATATGCTATTTTACTTTTAATTAAACCGCATGTTAAATTAATAAATAAATAAATTCGATAAGTGATTTCTAGGTTTTAAAAAACCCAAAATATTTAAAATAGAAGTAATGACATCGAATATCGCGAAAAATATTCCATACTGTATTTTCTATTCGAGTAACATAAAGTATAATTTGACAGAAAATAATAACAGAAACATTAGAGGTTGTGTTAGAACAGGTCGGCACAGCGGGCCGATGTGGAGGCTTTCGCGCGTGCGCGGTAACGCTAAAGCGAGATGGAGGGATGCTGGGAATGATTAGAGGCAAGTGTGGAGTAGATACACGTTCATTTTTTCCGTTTAAGAGAGTATCTTGTACTACTACGCTCTGCGAAAACACGCAAAAAAGCAGAAAATGAATAGAAATGGGCGATCAGAATAAGTTTATTGGGAATAGTAATATTAGTTACAATGAATATATGATATATTTTTTTAGCAAGACAGTTAACCTTCAATAGTTAAGTCTTATTAGCTATGCATGAAATAGACGGTTATTAGATAGAGGATTTTTTCTAATATTGTATGAACATTGTTATAAAAAAAAGTTATAAAAAATTGTAAGTCAACCCTAGCGCCTACTCGACGTTTTTCTCCGTTCCCGGGCACAACATCCCCAATGACCGGGGTGTGATCCGCGAGCAAGGACACTTGCGCCGTAAAATTAACAATAAAATATTACAGTGCAAAAATAAACCCAATAAAAATAAAAAAAATGTCTAAACCAATACTCTAGAAAAATCAAAATAGAAAATCTATGCTCTCGTGAAAAAAACAGTGTTGTATTGGACCGCGCGGAATCAACTTGGTAAGTATTTAACGATTTTCGAATTCTCTTTTTAAAATTGTATCTAAATACTATTTTCAAACGCTTTTACTGTTATACGTATTATCTACCAGCACTTTTTCGAACTATGTAATACGAAATGTCATTAGTTTTATTAAAAAATAATAATTTTAAGGTTAATTTCACGACAGTAAAGTTGTTAAAAAACTTGAAAATAAATTATGAAAATCATACCTTAGTACGATATGGTGCTATTATTGGATCGGATTAACTAAAAATCGAAGGTGCGCTGACCCAATTTTGTGCAAGATGACATTTACCCAGTACGTATACGGGTGACCTAGGTCATGCAAATTGTCTAAAAATGTTACTTATCTAGTAAATTGGAAGGAATTAAAAGATATCAACTATTATTTCCTTCCGTATATCTATAATATTTTGTAGTAAAAACCTATTTAATTTGATATTTATATAGCAATAATTAAAAATAATAACATATTTTTTATTATATCTAAATAATAAATCCTGCGTATGGAGAAAGCGTTTTAATAACGAAATAATAAAAATTGTTTTTTAAAGCTTTTATTTATTATTTTCATATTCTGTGTATTATGCTTTTATCACAATATTAAATATTAACAATTTTTTTTTCTAAAATGTTGTAAAATGATTTTTTGACTGAAATGTTTTACCATAGACTAAATTAATTGTATGGTTCGTATATTATGCTTTTCATTATTTTTATGAGTTAATTTTTATTAGAAAGGATGAATGAAGAGAGAATAACGAAACAAATTTATGTAGCGAAAGTGAGTGGCAGTGTTGGTAGGGGACGCCCTAGGAGAACTTATATCGATCAGATTAGTGGTTTACTAAAAAAGAGCACCCATAACCGATGAGCATGTATGCGTAGATGTATGAATGTAGAAGAAGCGAGAGAGGTGTGCCAGGATCGTGCCAAATGGAAATCCATGATCTCTGCCTACCCCTCTGGGTTACTGGCGTGAGCGCATATTTATTTATAATTTTTATTATTATAAGCATTAGAATAACTATATTACTAAGCGATAAAGTTGTAGTTGTCATTGTTGGAGTTATAATATACAAGTGATCCGGCTTCGCCTAGGTAGCCCTTTCGGAATCCATAGGGAACATCGCCTTTTATATACGTAGACAAAAACCAAAAAATATCCCACGGGAACCGTTCATTTCCAGACTGTAATCTATCTCCGTGCCAAATTGCATCCAGATCCGTTCAGCTGTTTTTGCGTGAAAGTAAGCTCGTAAGTTTGCTGGGGAACAGTATCCTGCAGACCAGCAAGCAGTGGGTAAAACTTACATACTTGAGATGTCCAGGAGATCCTGCTTATTAACGGAAAAGTCCAAAATTCCTTTAGCCCAATAAACTGCGTGACAACTTTAAGCCTACTTCTCTCACATTGGTCTAAAAATCCCCTAAGTACTTTTTAAGTCCCTTCTGAAAGATTCTTTTTCCTTCAGGAATCCTCGTAAATATGTTTTTTTGTATTAACTAAAGTCTAATGTCTCTTCAGAGGATTTACAAGCCCCTCTCACTTTTATCGTATCCTACACAAACATAGACATAGTAACAGCCACAACGCGAATCCGCTGCCAAACACAGTGCTAAATTTATGGTATTTTTATTTATCGGATAAAATGAAAACTGAACGTACCTTTACAAATATCTGTTTTAATCTTAACCACAATACAGGCTCAGTCTTAAGCAAGAAAGATCACAAGACAACACAAGAAACTATCTTATGTACATAAGAACATTCATAATTACAATTTAATTTATCACAAATATTTGTAATTAATATTGTTGTTGAACTAATAATAAATAACGAAAAAGATAAATCGCTTCTCTCGGCTACAATTGCCAGGATAATGAGTTCGCTAGCCTAGAAAATGCTTATTCATACTTCGCCGTGAAATTACACAATTTCTATTGCTTACAAAGTTCACACTTCTAAGGAGAGCTCTTTCTAGCGTGCGTCGAAAAGAAAAAGCATTCTATTTATGTAAAGGCAGTATGTCAACAATCTTATGGCGGAATTCCTCATGCAATACAAGAATAGCAAACCCCATCTCATTATAATATTAAAATTATAAATAAGTTCTAGTCGTGCGAACGTTGACTTTCGATCTGACAGCTTAGGTTGAGTAGTCAAATTTCCATTCTCTACCACATTTATAAAGTGGTTTGGTCCTCTCAAAGCAGCTTAACTGGTCGGCGTAGATCGTTTCGTTAGTGTAGTCAAATTTAATTATTAAGTCTGTTTTGGTCTTTTTTATGGCCACAAAAGAGCAAACGGGTCTTTTGATGTTAAGTGACAGCTACTCATAGGCATCCGCAACAAGCAAATGAGTTGCAGATGTGTTGCCTACTTTTAATAGACAGAGGAGGAGGATTTTTCCTTTGCCTATTCATCCCCTATCTCGTCTAATCCCTTTTCCAAACTATGTTTTGTTGTTTTAAGGATGGGAAGGGGAAGAGAACTGACATTGGGCATCTGACACCGCACTCATGAGAAAATCCTAATTCACGCCTGTGTTCTGTGAGGTCGTAGTATCTTACCGTTCCATCCGGCCCATTCCTGAAACAAATGTTGCAACGGGCTTTAACACTGTTTAGTCAAGTACTTTTAAAGCACAGATATAAGGAGACTTTATAAAAATGTGGACCCGGATTCATCCTAAAACTGAAACCAAAACGGTTATAGAGTCAAAATCAGAAGCAGCCGGTCCACGAATGAATCGTTTCGGAGAATTATCAGAACCGCACAGAATACAGGCGTAAAGTAAAGGATACATGAAGTAAAAATAAAACTAAACAAACATTTTTGATATTGACTCTGACATTGAGTTTATAGTGGCGGCGAATCGGTCCCTAACTTAGCCTATAGGGTCAGGAGAAGCGCTGATTCTCTGTGAGGGCTTCGCCCTTAATAAGGGATCCAAAAACATATAATACCTGCTAATAACAAAAAAACAAAAAAGGCACATAAAGAAATTGTGTGTATATATATATATATATATACACAATTTCTTATATATATATATATATATATATATATATATATATATATATATTATATGATTAATTAAATGCAATCACCGCCTTTTTTTTTGATAGCGTTCTTTGTCACTTTGTGGAGCGGAAGTTTGTAAATGACATAGAAACCACTGCAGTTTGCCGCACTGGCTCGCTGTATTCATATATGTATTCATATCGCTGTATTTGTTCACTGCATATATGTAAGTACATCGCTCTAAGCTTCAAGTTACCGAGCTTAATATATGGGTCTACATTTATAATATATGTTCAAGTTTAATTATTCTATTAATAACAGCAATCTCATCTTAAATTCACAACTAAAATTTTACTATGCGAACTCATTGATTTATTTAAATAAAAATAATATATATCTAAAGTATATTTCGTAAGTATTAAGAAGGTTCTAGATTGAATTTTACATCAGTTTGATATTTATTAGACGTTTGTGCTGGAAAGATACGATAATAATTTTCTTTAAATGGTCATACGGATAATCGTTCTATTTCTCTACCTAATACATTTCCTATAAAATATTAGAACCTTATGTTCTTTACGAACTAATACTTGGTTTGGATATTGTAAGGGACAAAGCGTCACCCTTACTTTAATTGAAATGCGAAAAAAATAAAAGCAATATTTTTATATGGCTTTTATATTATTTTATATTATTATTAATATTTTAATTATTAATATTTTTACACAACACAGTAGACTTTAAGTATTTTTCCTGTTGTAATTCCACGGATTGCTATCACTGGCCTGATTATAAAATTATCGTAACAAAATATAATAAAAAAATACTTTCTTCCTCGCCTTGTACCTCACATACCAGAGATACAACCACCTAGCATTCTCATTTTTATATTACGTGGAAATAATGCGCTGCTTCGTCATGATGTGGCTGGAAATTCCACAAATATAATACTTAATTTGTGACATGCCTGATATTTACTTAAATTACGTATCATCTATAATATATTAAATTCCTGAGCCGCTAACAGAACAAAATTTAAGCAAAACACATTTTAATCATTCCTCAAACGATTCTCGAGAATATGAATGTCCCCCAACCACCGAAATGCCCTATTTAAAAAATAATTAAAACGTGATTGACGACTATAATTTCAGCTGCAACTGAGTGAAGTTCGTATCAATATAAAGTACCAGACAGAGCAAAGGATTGTAAACAGCCAAGCGTGCCTTATTTAACACTTTCTGACACTTCACAATGAGCGAAGAAAGTGAAGGGTGTCATTATCTTTTTCTAAACGCACGACCCAATTCTAAAGACTCGTTCTACGTGCTCTATTTTGAATTTTATGTATCAAAGCAAATCTTTCTTTGTTCTACTTAGAACATATTCAGTTACTAGCTGTTGCCCTCGACTTCGTCTGCGTGCAAATCAAATAAAGCATATTAATCATTGGCAGGGGACGCCCAAGGAGAACTTATATCGACCAGATTAGTGACATATTAAAGAAGGGCGATATAAGGAGTACCTGTAACCGACGAGCATATATGCGTAGATGTATGGCTGTAGAAGAAGCGAGAGAGGTATACCAGGATCGCGCCAAATAGAAATCTCTGCCTATCCCTCTGGGTTACGGGTGTGAGTGCATATTTGTTTTTATTTATTTAATTACATCACAGAAATTTTATAATCGTACTTTTAAATTGTTATACCGTTCAAACTAAAACATAAAAGCGCATCGTCGCTTCGACTGGTTGGTAAGCTGGTCGGTCTACTGGTTGGTAAGCTGGTCTGTCGACTGGTTGGTGGACTGGTCGGTCAACAGTCTTTTGTTAAGCTTTGTGGGAAGCGGGTTAGTCGGAAGGTTCAGTAGCTCTTAGTTCATAAGATTTTACCATGAATATCATCCATTGAATTGGCAAAGAAATGGCGCTATAAAATTTTTTTTGGGGTAAGCTCCTTGACTTTTTTGTTTACATTTTACATTATTTGTTCGCTTTATGTAAAAACATATCATCTTAAATAAGAATTCTATTACAAACAACAATTACCTACATAATTTTTAGTTCCTTTCCGTTCGTTTAAACTGTGTTTAGTTAACGGAGGTATAGTAAAAACAATTACACACTCGGCAACATCTGAAGCCGGCTCCATGACGAGTAAGTACTCTTGACAAAAGAGGTCGCTGGAGTGTTTGCGCCTTGGGTTTCCCAAACAAAGGTAGCGGGACGCATCTATATTGGATGAGTGCAAGCAATTCCTCCATTTCATGTCCGTTCTTTCTAATATTTCATGGGCTAAAGATGCTTCGAAATAAGCTTTTATTCCGCCGCTTATTCGCCTTTACTTTACCAAACTAATGTTTTTCGGCCATCTTACCCATACCAAACGCACACACATTCAAAAAACTATATAAATCATTCAAAAATTACAAAAGGTTATTTTCGTACCTAATCAGTCTCCGTAGTATATCAATAGGAGATACCACTGTCAATTTTGTCGCCTAATAGTCCAATATTTTTAGACATTCGCTCTGCATACAGTCCTTCGATTGGACCCAGCCAGTTTCTGTCGTGTTAGCCATTTTGAAAAACGGATTTTTCCAAATATCTCAGTAACCGTGAATTTTTATAGATTTTTTTAGTTATATAGAGTTATTTATACCTTTTTACGAGTTCAACTTTAAAATAAACGGTGCATAAAAGTTCTTCCACATCTGTGGACTCTACAGGGATCAAATAAAACATTACTTTTACGTAATCTCTCAACGCCCACGATTTGAAAGAAACCTCTCTACCCGGCAAGGTCTCGAACATTCAACGAAATGCTTTCAGTATACTTTTAAACAGTGAAAATAACACTATCCGTAAAATTTTAAGATTTTTGGAACTATAATTTACCATTGCGATATTTTCTGTATCAATTCAACTAAATGTTGTTCAATATTACAATTATTATATCTCTAAGTAGGGTAAAAAAGCATCTATCAAGGTTATTTATTGCGTTAATTGCATAATGATCGTTCCCCAGAATTGTTTTATACTGCTACTATTTATACTGTAGTACTTGTACATGCTCGTATATGAATGTTGATTAATATTATTTTATTAGATATACCAATTACTTAGTGACCTTACGTCAGCCAGTCTACAATCAGCCAGTCTCAACGTTCAAACACAATCACGGCCTACGCCTACATTTATTTACAGAACCCGGTCGACTCTCGTCTTGTAGCGGCGTGTAAACACTAGCTACGTCAGAGCAAACAACTCCAACACCGGGTTTGCAATTTGTTAACTCCTAACCAATTCCCAGTTCTGAGATTTCTTCTCTATTTGAACCAGTTCTTGCAAAGGCTGAGTGTAGAATTTTTACAAGCTATTATTTAAGTTGCAATGTTTTTATGTATATATGTATGTACTTTTGCAACAAAATTTATAAGCAGTTAGCCTTAACCGATTGATATGTTTACATACACATTTAGTTTGGATGCAATGCACGGTCAGCTAAGGACTGGTTCAATTGGTTGTTTATCCGTGTGACAATTCCGTTGCCGAGATTGCCGTTGTCTGTAATAATAATCCCGCGCTAATTTCCATTCCTGTAGAACCAGCACCCTCTACCGTCTTCATGACATGGAAGACTTTCCGATGGAGCTCCGTATCAAATCATCGGATATCGGGATTGAAAGAAGTATCCGAATGCAAAGTAAAAGTTGTGGGTAGTTTGGGATTTCTTTTACTTAGATAACACTTAAAAATGAGTGGCTTTGTTAAATAGAAATTTACGTAACTGATTTTACCAAATGATAACCTAGAAAAAAATTACCAATTTGTATTTTACTCTTACTGTTCTTAAAATCTCCTGTTTAAAGTTTATTATCCGTATCCGAAACTATCTGAAACTACCGAATCTAAAAAAATAATTTCATATCAATCGTATGCAAATCCGACACCGATATAATATTATTCCTATGTATTTATCCGAATCTGAAGTTTCATACCCATAACATCCCTAATCTCCAGCATAGCTTAAAATGTAATTTGGGATCAAATTTGTAGACGGACAAAATGTTGACGAGCTCTTATTCGCCGCTTTGATACTGACATTTATTTCTTTGTCTATAAATTTGATCTCAAATAACATTTCAAACTATAACTGTGATTGACATAGAGTGGGTATCAAATCAAAAATGATTGCAATGACGATGACGACGTTCCGCAGGAGGCTAGCGAGGCGAGCGCGCGCGGGCAGAGCCATGCACCCGGCCGCCAGGTGACCCTGCCGCCTACACCCGCGGAACATGTCATGGGACTCATTAGAGTCGCGCGACTTCCTTGGGTAAGTCATTTGACTACAAAAATATTACCTGTTGACCTAGGTGTGCGGCGGAATGCGACGCGGCGCGATATTATGCGACCATTTTTAAGGCCGCAACGTAAAAACAAATGCAACGACTACTTGACGTTTTGCCGTCACATCGCATTACCGCGTTTGTCGTTCAACTAGGACAACGGGTTATATCATCTTCTTTGATATTTTCATGTACTTTAAAAGTAAAGTAACTACTACGCTTTTAAAGTATATACTAAAAATCTACATTTTTGTCTATGTAAAATCTTAAGAGTTTATGTCACCGAATTGGTATTACCGGGTTAATAATCTTAGTGCCTAGCTGACCCGGCCAACATCACTCCGCCATAGAATTAATTTATTTTGTGTTTACCTTAATTTTGTAGTAATTTCTCTGCTTTCTACTCTACTCTACTATAATGCGCATGTATGACACATGGTATTAATAATCCCTTGAATCAGTCTGTCTATTGATAATATAAGATTGTGTAAACAATAATGGAACCACCAAAGTTTAAATATGAAGTTGTTATAATACATTATTTTTATGTTACCTTTGTAGCGGGGTGCCGGCGCATCAGTTGTCGGCTACACGGCTACTCAGCTCGCCTGACCCTTCCAGGCACCAGCTTGAAGATCCACCAGGTAACACACTAACATTTCACTGAAATTTTATATCCAAAAATTACCATCATCAAGACAAGGAAAATATATCATATTATTTATTTCTGTTTCACTGTATCAGCTCTATTAAAGGTCAAGTTTCAAGAAGCTTCGCCGATGGTGTCAAGTACTCGTATGCTGTACTCACTGACTTGTGCATCATTTATTTTTATAAGCTTTGACTTTAAACCTTGTAATCAGAAATCTAATACGATAAAACAAATAATATACATTATTTATATAGTATATATTTTATAGTTCTACTAGAAATATATAGTTTATATATAGATATATAAATACATAAGTTATATAATTTATAGTGTGCAGGAATAGATTTCGAACATAAAGGTATGAATGATATTAATTCTTTTCTAAGTCGATTTATCTTATATTATTTGAAAGTTGTGTAACGTTTTCACTTTATTAGTGTATTAAGATTGTCAATAAGTAACTCGGATTTTTTTTGACATTTAAACCTGTTGACAAATGTTTGGTTTTGAGTAGAGTGCTCTTATTTGTTTTCAGAGGTTTTTCCATTCGCAGAAGAATACCAGGGCGAGAGGAACGGCGCGCTGCGATGGGGCTCGCGGTTCGGGCCGGCGCATCGCCCGCCGCCTGCCGGTCTGCTAGAGTGCTTCCGCGGCTGCCGTTCCCGGCTAGACCAGTACTTGGCCAGGAGAAAGGTACATGATTATATTACCTACACACTAAGCACGCAGAACTTTAACATGAAATACTGTGCAAACCAGCAAGGGGCTCGGTAACTCAGAAGATCTCTGAGAACTAATTTTTATTAAAAAAAAATCTAGTACATTTGGTAAATGTGTTCTCTTACCGTATCTTTATCCTGCGGGGTATATGATGTGATACTGCAACAAAATTGTAAGTATACATGTGCTGCTATGCAATCTTGTATATGCCGCTTACCTTTCACATTCCCATTCCTTCTTTTTCTACTCCATTCCTCTTTCATACAAAATGGCACCAATACTAACAACGCATGCGTAACTTATAATTGTAAGAATGATGAGTGGAAGTCCCCTTCACCACATTCTACGCAACTAACTCAATAAAGTCATATATTGTTAGAGGATTGCGTTTTATAACAATAAATAGTCTCATAAATAAATAAAATGACATTTCCTTATCCCACTAACCCCTCCCAGGTCAAATCCACCCTTTCCCCCATCTTTTCCTTGTTGGGAATGGGAATATGAGTACAATTAGGCCTCCGGTACCTCACTCTTCGGACGACACGCAGAAATACTCGTACTTCACGCCACTTCACGTTCTTGCGAGCTTCTCCGTCTTATACTATAAAAAAGACACTTGTACATTGTCAGATCGAGCGAGGGGTGCGGCTGTACGGTCAGAACGAGCAGCGGCTGGCGGTAAAGGTGTGGCTGTCGGCGCTGCGCGGCGTGCGGCACCGCAGCGACAAGTTCGCGCTGCTGGGACACCTCTACCAGGCGTACATGGACTTCGGGAAGTACAGGTTAGTCCACTACCCCACATACCATTAGGGCCTCAATTCTACTATTTTGTTATTGATTATTTTTAAAGGGACAAAAGACTCTGCCGGACAAAGCCTCCTCTTCCACCATCGATCTATTTATCATTGACCTCTAGTTATATCTTTCTAAACCGACTGAATTATTTCGATCATGAAAAATATATAGACGCCACGTTTGATTGTACGATCACTGGTATATCCTAAACAACGACAGTGAAGGCAGCAGGTACAGAGCCTCGCAACGATTCCTGCTGTTGGACGAATATGTCGATTCGACCGTGGAAGTATGACAATCTTACGGAGTATTACGTTCAAGTAAAGTTTTCAAAGTTTCCAAGTTTCGTTCAAGTACGACTTCTGCGTTTCGCGCTACGTGCGAGGTGTCGGAGGACTAATTCCTTTTTTTTGCAGGGAGTCATTAGAGTTCGCACACCGGCAGCTCGGCATATCAGAGGAGTTGGATTCAGCGCCAATGCGCGCGGAGGCCTACCTGAACCTGGCGCGAGCTCATCAGACCCTAGGAGGACTTGACAGGTATATTAAATATAAATGGATTTTTCAGACATTTCAAGATTATTACCAGTAAGAAAATTGCCTCATACCTTTGTCTCACTTTTAAAACCCTTTTTCTTTATATATCCTTTTTTGTTATTTTCTAGTGATGTGTCTCGGAACGTGTCTTGTCCATAATCATATAATCCTAACAGTCTAATTATTTATACCTTTGCTACTGCAAATACTACTTTGCACCCTTTAAAACTCTTGTTTTTTAGTCACCTTCAAACTTTTCACGGTAATACTATTGTTTGCTACTTTGCGAACTATAACGGACTGTAATTTATCACGGTTTAGAATATTTACCAATTCATTTTATCCCCTAGAGCTCTGTCATACGCTCGTCACGCGCTGTACAATGACTGTGGGGGCGGGTCCACTGCTGGTTGCGTGCACCTTACTGTCGCAGCGGTAAGCCTCGAGCTGGGCGCCTTCAGCAAGGCCATGGATGGCTTCCAGAAGGCCCTGGCTGTCGCTCAGTCGCAGAATGACAACACGCTGCTGCTTCAGGTACTTTATGGCTACTTTTTCGTCTCTAGTCACCGGTAACGTATTTGATTAGCTGAGAAACATGTTTTTGAGAGGTTGCGTGAAATTCCCATCACTGGTACTGTTGAATATGTTAAATGTTTCTTTTTGCATTCCATTGACTTCACTACTAGTGTCAGATTAATTTGTAAGTGGTGTGCCGCTATAACATCATTATAGTAGCAAAATTGATGATCATATAAGTAACATATCCCAGCCTTTGTGAAGGAGAGACAAAGGGACAAAGAAAAGGGAACCTAAGAATTCTAATTGATAGGTATACGTCGGTCTATCGGAGCTATGGCGTCGTCTCCGCGACGCGGAGCGTGCGGTGGCGTGTGCGGCGCGCGCCTGCGACCTGGGCCGGGGCCCTCGCGCGGCCGACCTTAACACACGTCATCACCGCGCCGCGCTGCTGCAAATGGCAGCGGCGCTGAGAGCGCGCGGCGAGTTGGGCGACGCGCACGACTACTGCAATGTAAGTGCACACACCAATGCGCCTTAAGTTATTAATCAAAAATAGACTTCCTGAGCGTAAGCAGCAACGGACGGTTCGATGGACGATCGATTCTACAACAATGTTGGACGCATTGCTCGGAAACAAACGATGGGACTAAAAAGTGCTAGAGCGGCTACGTACATGACGACGTAGCGCGTCTGTTAAAAATGTTAACATAATTACTCGATTTGGGTAAGATTAAGAGAGTAAAGAAGCAAAGTTTATGGCGGTTCATGTTAGAGGCATACGTTCATCAGTAAAAGTCTTTTGGTCTTTGATTATGGTAGACTAAGCGTACATTAAGAGCTTGGCGTCTTACGCTCCCGGCGCGTATTGCCGGAAATCTTTGAAGACTGTCTTTGAATCTGTTCCATGGCAGTTCTGGTTGGACCTTAGAGTATGCAGGCCTTACATAAAAATATAAATTATTGCTTATGTTAATGATAAAGGAAGCGCTTCGGCTGGCAGCAGTGGCAGGTGATCAAGGCTGCTACGCGAGGGCCGCCAGGATGGCCGGCGACGTCTATCGTCGAAAATGTGACATCGGAAAAGCACTCAGGTACATTTTTTTAAAGCCATATCCTCAATGATCAACTAGTACCATACCTTCCGTAGTTTACGTTGTTGGATTTTTACAGAATAAATAAGTTTACGTTTTACAATGCGACTGTGCGATATAACTCCTTACCTTACCTTACCAGCCAAACCAACTCTTTTTATCAGTACCGACGAGAGTACTACGAGTACGAGGTAATGTGAGGTGACTGAGGTCTGGGATACATGCAAGCAGATACTATATAAATAGGTTACTTTTAGCAATTCCTTAGAAATAAACAATGTTGTCTAGAAAGGTAATACTTCAAGTTTTAGGTATAAACTTCTGAAACCTGCCTGACCTTGAACTGACCTCTGGTGACTACTTCTAGGCACTATGAGGTGGCAATGGGAGCGGGGCAGGCACTGGGCGACCGGCTGGCACAAATGGAGGCGATGGACGGTGCGGCCCGCTGCCTGGAGGCTCTGCGCCTGCAGGGCCGCATTTGCAACTGCCGCCCGCTCGAGTTCAACACGCGCTTGCTGGAAGTGGCCACATCCGTCGGGGCTAAGGTAAGACTGACTACATTGCAGAGTAACACCGCCTTTATATTATGATACACTATTGGATATGGATGCAGATTTTTTTAGATAGCGGTGGACCAGTTGACCGATTACGAAACTAAGCGGCAGGAATTGTTTCAAGCACTTCATCGGAACACCCATGGCATATACGGTAAAATTTCAAAGAGCAGGAAGTTACTTTGCAATGCCAGAGTTTCAACCTGATCAATAAGAGTTCGATTGTTGACCAATGAACTTGTTCGCCCAACTTTTGAAAAAAAAATACTACTGTTCGTTGTAGAGAGTTCTTAGATTTAGGCGGCATATAGAATATCGTCTCCCGTAAAAATATCCTTGTTGTTGCCATAGATGCTGGTAAGGCGAGTAAGGTTGCGTCTGGCTGAGATATACACGGCGCTAGGCGACAACAACGCGGCGGCGCGACAGAAGCGCGCGGCGGCCGCGTGGGTTGCGCCGGCGTGTGCGCGCTGCCGCGAGCCGCTAGCAGACCGCGCTGAGCCGCTAGCTTCATTGCCATGCGCACATATTGTACACCACGCGTGAGTAAAACATATTAAGAAAAAAAAACTCGTAGCTTTCTACTACACTAACGAGCTACTATAGATATGTCAATGTCTATTATGCTAATTGCTACTTCTGGTGTGGTCGCAGATGCATGCCGGAATCTTGGTCGCGACGATCGACTCGTGGCGCGAGTGTCGGTGTGGACTGCGCGGAGTGCGCCTCCCCACGCGCACCTCGGGCTCCTCCACCCGCCCCGCCCGCACCGCCCGCGCCTAGGACACTGCCCTCGCAGGTATTTTTACAAAAGCTTCGACTACGAACATCCGCAGTAGCAATAACATTTGAACCCGGGTAAGGTGGAAATCTACGACCATAACAGCGATACAACAAAAAGTTGCAGGTATTGCATGAATAGGCTGTTTGACCGAAGAAATACCATGAACTCCAGAATATGGACTTTAAGTAGAGAGTGGCAAACGTATATAAATCATAGGCATCTGCTTCTGCAACCAACTAATGAGTTTCAGCTGCGATACTTTTAATGGACAGAGAAAGCGATAAACAGAAAAAAAATCTTTTCTAACCCACCCCTACTCCGTCAAATACATTTTCTTCTTCCATTAGTGATGGATTCTCCTATTAGTAATGGATGGGAAGAGGAAGAGGACCAGTATAAGGCTTCCGGCACTTTACTGTCCTCACAGGTATGTTTTATTACAAAGAGTAACAGGAAAAATTATTGGCTGAATGCTTTATCAGCTGTAGCAGCTGTCGATACATCAAAAAAAGTTGTAGATTCTCAATTTTTGAAAATCTTTCGTTTCAGGAATTTCCATTCGGAACTCCACCTACCTTCCGCGAGTCAGACCTCAATTCTGTACTATCGGATCACAGCAGCCAACAGGCGACGTCCAGCGTTTAAACCATTTATTTGAACCAAATTATAACATCAAAATTACTCAGGTACTTATATTTAAATTACTTTGTAATTTAATTTGGTTTGTCATCTTTCCTGTCAAATGACTTATTCTACTATTATTTTCAATCTAAGAGAAAAAATATGTGTATCATTATCAAAGACAATGCATGCATCTACAAATATGACTCGCTCGCCTACTAAAGTAAAATAACTATAGCACAAAGACATTGTAGTGTTTAAATGATTACAGAAGATAGTTCTATATGTATATGAATAAAAAGTAAAGAACATGCCCATGTCTATATAAATCAAGGTTAAATACATATGATGTCTTGAAATGTTATGACTTGAGAGTAAGGGAAGTATCAAGTTACTTGCAACTTCTAAGACAATTGCTGGAAGTTCGAGAAGAGAAACCGGTTGAGTGTTCTGCTGACTGAAGTCAATGAATATTTCTACTACCCGAGGCATCTTTCGTATCTTACATTACTGTGTGAGTGAGTTCCTACAGCACGCAAGGAAGCTGTACTCTTTAGATTATGTCACGATGTAATTTCTTGTGTATTGTATGTACAAGAACGTCGTTGTTGTCGGACTCAGGTTTCATGTCATGTGCACGAGTAGTTTGACAAAAATATCATTGGTAATTTCGAAGACAAGCCAAAACGACAGTTGCGAGTATGTTAAAGTATGCAAGTTTTGATGAATTTTCATCAACAGCAAACAAATGCGTTTGAAAAATAAATAAATATTTACTATATGAAAATGAGTATTAATCTTAAAATATTGAATCAATCTAGTACTAAATATTGATGTTGTATTTAAGTTCCATATGTCACAATATGTGCAAAGATACCTCGGTTACGTTACGCTTCTGTCGTGATATATGTGTTGCAATATTTAGTAAGTATATTTATTGTAGAAGTAACTATAGAACTACCAATCTCCACTCTAAGTATAAATATAAAATGTATTATTTTTTTTTAATAAAGGTAAAGACATTGATAGATTTACTAAGAAAATATATGACATACTGTAATTTAAAAGCGATTTTTTTTACAATACAACTCAGGTCCGAGATTATTAACATTTTTTTTAACCATTTGATATTTATTTATTTCATAATCAATATTATTATTTTTTCTTTCTATAAATAAACTTTTGCTCATTTTATTGTGACAAATTTATCTAACCAAGCCCGGAACCGAACATTTGGGAAAAGTTTCCAGCATTGGATTATAACAGCTCTGATAAACGAAAGGTCTAACCTATTCTGTGAAAGAATTTTTATTAAGAAAATTTGTGTTTTTAAATGTTCTTGTTTTTTATACATAAATGTTGATATTGATTTTATTCAATTGGTTTCTGATTGAAAAACTTAATATAGAATTTTTAATAAATAATATTTTTTTTGACCTGAAATTGTTCAATTACCAATAAATCTGTATTTCTGTTTGAAAATTTATATTATCTACTGAATACCAATTCAGTATTAAGCGTATTGATTAAAGGTGATAAAGGTGTGTTTTGAAATGCCATTTATTTTTAATGTTAGATGCTTTGTGAGGCATGAAAGAATTCCATTGATTTCGACAAAAATATTAAATGTATAATTTTGCAAATAATGACAGAAATCGAGATTATTTCGTTGATTATAAATAAGTAATAATGTACGATATTTATAAATTTTACCTATTAAAATAAAATACAACTCGTTAAAATCTAAGGTCCATATAAAAATATCTCAAACTGCCAAATATTTTAGCGGTCAATTACGAACCTACTATATAAAGCGATTTAAAATACATAATGTTAAATAAATTATAAAAATGCACTAGTTTTACCGCATGGCACAAAAAGAGGGACAATAGGCAGAAATAATTATAATTTTAAACACTTGTAGATACTCTTTTAGAAATAAGTTTTTAAATGCTGTTATTTTTTAAGGATTTTCTTAGGAATGTCAACTGATAGCCTCATTTATTTCCGTGACTATAGGCGGTAATTTTCAAGCGATATGATATTTATATTTAATTTTAAATTAAGTTAGGGTAACGTTACCTATAATAATTCGTTTTGTTTATAAAAACGGCAAAGGTACGGTACGAGGGGTCTTTTAATGTCAGTCAGTGTGTATTATTGTATTGTAGTATATTATATGTAACATTAGTTTTTATTTTGTCACTTAAGAAAAAGGACTTATATCTGTATTTGTGCTTGCTGCACGTCACTTTAGAAGAAAGGTATTTAAATTACATCTCATAAGTACATACCGATTTATAGATACGACATCGAAGACAAGTGCAGTATTATTCGATCGAAGTAAGTGTTATTCGACGTAAAATACTAAAAAGATTTGTATAACTACAACTAGAACTTAGAATAAAATATCGGGAAGACAATTTTTCATTTTTCTAATTTGTTTAGAAATGTACATATCATAAAGAAGTTTCGTTAATTACATTAGCATTTTCTTCTATTGTCCCTTAAAATTAACGATTGTATAAATGTATCTACCGAAATATCAATAGGTACAAACTGTATTATAGATACATATATCAAAATTATCTTTTGCCAATGAATAAAAGTATATTTGAAGACGTCAACAAAATTAACTATTTCTTGTAAATCATAACTTAGCATGTAATTAATGCATTTCATGTTAACCACGATCCTCTTAAGATTGCAAGGCAATTAAAATATCTGTACTTTAAAAATACAAATTTTAAATTCGGTATCTATGTACTCGCTTAAATATATTAAATATTCTAAATTAAAATTACGACGTATATATTCATTTAATATATATTAAAAAAACAATAGTTAAATGACATATAGATAGAAATACAATACAATGTATAAGGTGTATAAGAACAATTTTGAATTAACTGATGTAGAGGAAAATTAAAGTACGAAAATCTAGTTTTAAACACATATTTTTAGTTCACCAAACGTATCATTTTATCTACTGTCTTTTCAGTATCTGTTTTATCAACTTTTTGGCACAAATCTTTTAGTGTCTGAAGTTACCAAGTAATACTTAAGGAAGTGACTTCAAGCGTGCAAAGATACGTGGCTTATATTATACGATTCCCTTATTAAACATAATCTAAGCTACTTAGGAATATTCAATATCTTCAAGATATTCTACTTCAATTTGGTCCTGAATAATTATACCTCATAAATGTACCTGCACTATATAATTTTTAATTGTCATAAATGTTCACTTCAAAAGTATATTTTTAGGCCCAAAATCATGAGTTTCAGTACACACCGTTGCATCCAAACAAGTTAATCAAGCATTTTAATCTGCACAGTTCATAGTTAAAACTCGTCGTACTTAAACCCTATATAGGTAGAGTAATTCCTAAAATTTTACCGTTCTGCCAAAACACACACTTTCGCAGAATATGTAGCATACTACAACATATTCATCATTACGATCAATTAATTCACGAGAGGCTACAGCTTTTCTGATGTAAGTGGTAATTTAAATTAATTTTTGATTTCCCATCTTCACTCTACCATCGAATATTTAGACACGGCTTGTCTCCATTCGTATTCCTATATCTTGAACAAAGTACTTTGAATTTCCTTTCAGCGCGCATCCACTATTAGATAAGAACAAGTTGCCAGCATCAGCTTTTCGATTGTAATGTTGGTACCTTCGCTTCTTTGTTTTTTCGATCATTAATCTCACTTAACATAAGATCGGGTTGTGGTCAAACACTGGCGTAATTGCAGATAAAATCCGATATAAAAATTCGGCAAAGATATTAATGTCCTCAATATTGTAGTGTAAAAAAGAAAAGAATCGGATGCGCAAATTTTTCTCCATATTGTTGTATTTCCTTGACCGGGTGAAAGAAAATGTCGTTACGATCAATTTGTAATAGGTATCTTAATCACACATAGATGCTGAGAAAATTAATGCACTTGACAAACTTAAGTGTAGTAAAATATTTTAAAAATCTTTTCTTTTTATCTTATTGATATTTGAATGATTTATCCCAATTTATTAATTTTTTGTAGAAAACTATTTTACTGATTTTATCACAAATAGTCGAAACGTTGACGGCGTGGACTTAAATGAAATTCTTGAGCATTTTTTAATAAAACAATAATATAATAAAAAAAAACAAAATAATTCTATGAAATTGTTTTGTTTATTCAATATAGCGTTCATGTCCTTTCAACGCTTTTTGAACACTATATTTAACTGAATGGCGTGTCATTTCAGTCATAAAAAATTACTGATAGCCAGATATTTAATTTTATTTGGTGTTGTATATTGGTGTTTTCGTTGTATAATTTTAATAGTTAGCAATTATTCTAATGTTTTGAATTTACTATACTTTTAGATGTTATACGTGTATCGAATATGTAGGTATCTATAATTTCTACACAAATATGTAATAGCAAGATAAAGAAAAAAATATCTTTCTCACGCAGAATAACAAATATCGGCACACATAATCGATATTTTTGTTAGGACTGTAACTACCGTATTTTCTAAATGCATCAAAAAACACTTCCAGTGTTTCATTTGTGTACTTGCCAGGTACATTAGACATTTTTTAGATGTGTATGATATGGTTTGATTTTTTATATAAATATATATTTCAAATTCTTCAACTCTATTTTTTAATATATTGCTATTAATGAAATAAAAGAATAAACCTCGTAAAACATATATTTAAATGTGTTATAAAAGTGTCCTAAATATGTATGTTAATATAAATAATCTCTCTTTTAAATATTAAACTAAAACGATTATTAATAGACTTAAATACAGAGCAATATACATAAATACATATATTATATTTCATTTAGGTTACGGAGTTTCAACGTAACCATAAACTAAGGTCAAGCACAAATATTTACAAAAACAAATAAACACATATAGTAAGTACATTAGATACCAATCTCTTTTGGCTATTAAGTTAATCATTAATTCTAAATTTGAATGACTAAAAACCAAACTAAAGAAAATTGTTGTTATTTACCGGGTAGTTGTGAAAATGGCGTTGTGTTTATCAATCATGTTAGAAAATGTTAGGAATAATGAGATATGATTGTTCGTTATATTTTAAAATTTTAATTGGAATAAATCAAATTGCAAAACTAGTAGTATTTTATTTCACCTAAAACTATACCAGCATCTTAGATATTAATACCCTCAATAAGCCAATAAAGTTTTAAAACTGGGAATGTCTTTTTCTTTTTGTAGAATAAAGTAAGTTTTAATAAATTCTACAATAGTATTTAGGAGCAATAGAGGACACCCTAAAGACAACATATATTATTTATAGACCATTAACAAATCAACCAGCACTGTATAGGATTAATCCTTGTTTCACTTTCTTTTTTTTTCTTTATACATATTAAGTATTTTTTCTAAAAATGTTCAATCTGTCAACGGGAATAAGATTGTAACGACTGTAGTTTAAAAAGTAACTAAAAACTTGTATTAAAAATAACCACATTAGCTTTAATATAAGCCATTGTAAGCTGCGTGTACCAATCAACATGAATGCATAGATGAATAAACGTCCGCAATATCTGCTTACCCTGTTGTTAGTTAAGACATTTTAAGTCATAAGCTACGGTATCTAGAAAATCTAGATATATAATGCTTAGGGATTGCTGCAGTCTCTAAATCAGTTTTAATTATATTTAGGGAAACACAATGTATTTAATTATGTCGTAACTATTTTTATTACTTGTTAGTGCTATATATACCGCACCGACGATGCAAAACTTGTGCCTCGAACGCCATGGGGACCTATTAGATTTTGAAGATTAGGTAGTAAAAAGAAAACTAGGTTATATGACAATTTTGTGTGGAGGGACAAGGGTCTACAGTCCTTGATTAGAATTTTTGTGACTTCAGCGTGTTGAAATTGTCAGATATATCTTATCACGTTATTCTTGTAGTTATTTCCTTTGAAAATAAAATAAAACGGAGCCCACCGCGCTCGAGGTTTTTCAGGTGACGGTTTTGTATAACAATATTGTAATCTCTGCACTCCTTTACATCGTCGCCACATCAACTACTACGTTCATACTTATTTTGCTTATGCTAGTGTCGTTTGGACGGCTTTTGACTGCCTACAGCTAGACCTGGACAGTAACATCTTGTCCCTACCCTAATGAGATGGTAGATCGAGTAGATAGTAGTAATAGTAGAGGTGGTATGGTACTCCACTCCTCCCTCTATTCCAGCCTCCATAATAGGTTAATAGGCAGGCATGAAGTTTCGCAAGTGTTGCTAACTGAAATATTTATTACACAATAAATAAGAAAGAAAATCCCTTGAACCCATGTACGGTATTACAAGTAGATTCATTAAAAAAGTATTAAGATTAAATCGTGACATTAAAATCCTTTATTGATAAATGGATAAATTATTAAAAAATATTTTAAGATACAAATAATGTTCGCTTTCAAAATGAAAGTTTTGGCTGAATGATTAAAATCATTGACATCAGACAACAAGAGTTGTTTACTAAAAAAAAGTTCATTTGTATTGATTTTCTGTCGCTCTCTGTTTGGTGCCTAGATTTTTCCGAAGAAAATCAATTGTAATACCATATTGATATCTTTGGTCCGTATAGGTAACAAAGGGGAGGTAAGAAATATGTTATACCGATTTTATATCTAGTGAAATAACATTACTAGCTACATTAAAAGACTGTTTATCGACGCGTAACGCAAATCAGTTTAGATATCTTCTATTTTTCTCATTGTTTTAATATATTTTCATTGTTTTAGATAAATATGAGTTCCATAGCACAACAAGAATCTTTTGTTAAGGAGAGTTTATTTCAGTTCATCACAAAAAACATCCCTTCGGCTGATTTAAACCTTATCGATGATATTGTACTCGCATACGTAATTTCTATATTAGAAGAAGCATCACAAGACTCTCGTTTTGACGTTGAAGGTATGCAATACCGTGCAATAAACATAATACTCTTAATTTCACTTTTGTATTGTACGAATACTTAAAACATTCTATGAATTTTAGAAAATTGTAAAAATGTAAGTTCTGTAAATTTAAATAAAAATTCTTCAAAAATCAAACATTTAAATAGGCTAAAAGATATAATTATAAGTTTTCGACATCCAGGCTTTCCAATAAATGTTAAACCATCTGGATGCATGCATCTCTATATACTATAAAGAGGATAAGCATATGTAGATGTAACATAGTAGATGGGCTCCCATAGCCCCTCCGGCTATGGGAGCCCATCATTTATTCTCTTCTGCCTTGCTTATATTGCATATACATATATATCTCTGTTGTTTTATTAGCTAAAGTAAAGTATATGTTAGTGCTAGACCACAATCTCACAAAATTTTATGCACCTAAGGCATTTCTAGACACTTTGCTGGGCAATTTCTCTATATCTTTGATTCTTCGTTTGGGTCTTCCAAGTTATTTTTTTATGAAACCCCATAATTATATTAATATTTTATAGGCTTCATAGAAATGATGGCTGCATATATGCCAGATTTTGCATCAATTGATGCTGGTCTGGTTTGCACCTGGGTTCTTGAGCTCGAGGCACAGCTGTCTCAACGGGTGGAGACTGACTCTATTTCTACCAATGGTGAGCAACATCTATATATATAATAAAAATTTATCAGATCACTCTCTGTACATGGGAGATAAATGAGAAGAACTATTATTGGGAGTCTTTATCAGCACAATAGAACCCAAAACAATGTTTGTTAGAATTTTTATTTAGTCTGTGCTAGAACTGATTTGGGTGAAGCTTTCACTGATTTATTGTGGCATGCCGCACTTTTACAATTTTTAGTTTGTTTGGTGTCAACCAGTTTATGAATAAAAAAGTAACATCAGTTTGATGCACTTCAAACATTTGTTTGATACAACACTATAAAAGAAACTGTTCAGTTGGGTGGGACATGGACCACTCCCAACTCCCCTATGACCGCAGCAACCCCTTAATCTTGCCGACCATCTCCGGGAGCAATCATGGCATGCCAAATTACTTGACCCTGTACACAGACAGGATGACATGTGACGCCGTCTCCGCTTCCTCCGTACACGCTCTCCATAGAGGACTGTCAGTGATCGCCTCATTGAACAAGTGTTTATTGAAAAACCATGACCTGTGAGCGCCACCACAGGGTGTCCAGATCTGTTGTATTTAAATGACAACCTGCTAGAGGTCTGCCTATGTATTTTCGGTAGGGCTTCTCTCGTTTGTCTGCACTCCATCATGTCACTCTAAAGGTTGCAGTGAAGTACGGGAAGTGAAGGTGGTACTAGACTTTGGGTTCCGGACTGATGGCTCGATTGCTAGAGGCTTTGCGAGCTAACTCATCCACCGCATTATGTCCTCTAGATCCGCTGTGCCCTTTTATACATTGAAGGATTATATTATAATTCATTTAGACATTGATGACATTCTTTTGCTATTCAATGAATGTATTACTGCCATGCTGTGTCTGATGTGACTACATATGTAATACACTATATATAATATAGTATGTAAAATGATAATTGAAAGTTTTCATAAAGTTACAAAAATGGATAGTTTAGTTATGTTACATCTCCTATATATAGCTTACTCTACTGTCTCTACTCAACTCTATCTGAGACTGGAGACTGGAAAGAAAAAGATGAAGAAGAAGAAGAAAAAGATAATGGAATAATATTTATTCATGAGCTATACCACATATGCATTGTGCATTGTTGCTGCTACTCACTTAATTTTACATTAAAATATACAAGAGCCAGGATGTATTTTTTTTATTCTAGATTATAGCCACGTTCAAATGTTGGGAACACTTTATATTTTAGATGATTCTGCAGAGAGTGACAAGCTCAGTCTTACTCTACAGAGCTACAATGAAATGTTGCCATCTAAAAGCAATAGGTGAGTGTTTTTACTATGTTCTCTATGTAGTTTGATTGTACTCTTTACGCACCATAAGTTGTTATGACAAACTCTATCACAGTCTTTGCAACTTGTATAGCTAAACCTTCAAAAACATGGTATAGCTTTGTCGTTAAACATTTAGTTTTCGGGTGAGCCATATTTTATGCTATTCTCTTGTGATTTTACACAATGTGTGCTAGGTAAAAACATCTATTGTTAACATGAACTACTGAGACATGACCCCTTGTTACCAGGATCCTTATACGTTCTAGGTTAGGTTAGGAGTAATGTAATGCTCGGAGTCTGCTATTGAGATCTCGCATCAGAAATAATGTGATCCGCAGTACAACTAAGGTGATCAACATTTTTGTCCAGGATCACCCCTAGGTATTTTACTTGTGTGGACACTTGAAGTTGGCTGCCGAACAATCATAGTAGTGAACATGACCAAACTCGTTTTGCTCGCGTTGACAGATAGTGCATAGTCGTTACACCAACGCTGTAAAATACGATTTGCAGCTTTGGTGAGGTCGCAGATGGTGCTGGGCTGACTTAGCTTTGAAAATCGAAATAATATATTGTTTTTAAATAGCATTTAATTTTTTGAACAGGTCCCATTCAAACTCCGAGAGCTCGGAGAGCACCGAGGGCCGTCGCCCGGTGATGGACGGCGAGGAGTATTCCGACCAGTGCCGCGCGCTGCACGAGATGTTCCCAAACACCTGCATTATGGAGGTGATTTATTTTAGAGTAGACCAGAACGTATGGTGTCGCGCATCATCTACTATAAAAAGCGTTAACCAAACGTGTTATTAATATTTATAATAGATTAAGCACTGCGTGTCCATCGCTCGGGGTGACGCGGAGCGCGCGGCTGCCACGCTTTTGCACCGGCGCGAGCAGGGCCAGGCACTGTCGGCCGCTGCGCTGCATGCCGCCCCGCGCTCCCCGCTCTGCGACGACCGCGAGCTCAAGTCCCGCATCATCGCACGGTCAGTCATACAAACACATACATTCAACGCGGAACATTTCTTAGTTACAGTAACAGAGGTCTAAAAAAAGTTCACATCACCTTGATAGTTGGCATTCACTTGCAATTTTCGCATAATTTCCTGCCTCACACAAACGCGCTTTGCCTCTGTCCCAAGCGATATTCCTAAAGCCATATGACTTAGGTTCCTTCAGAGAGTGTACTCTCCTTAACGGCCAGAAACAACTGTGAATCCTCTGGTTTTGTGGATGTTCATGGGCGTCGGTGATCACTTAATATTAGACGACCCGCTGCTCGTTTGTTCTCTTACGCTAAAAAAAGAGTTAGTGTTATAATAATAATAATATTGTCTCCGGCTATTCTCGTCTTGCGGACGGTGCATACTTGCATAGACATAACCAAGTAGCCAAGATCATCCATCAGCAACTTGCCCTTAAATATGCCCTTGTGGATACTGAGGTACCGTATTACCAATACCAGCCATCGCCAGTTCTGGAAAATAGGCATATCACGCTCTACTGGGATCGATCTATTATCACAGACAGGAATATTGTCGCCAATAGACCTGATATTGTGATAATAGACCGATCTGAGAGTCGTGTAATGTTGGTCTATATCACTATCCCGCATTACGAAAATCTCGTGAAAGCTGAGAAAGAAAAGTTGATGAAATGACTTGGCTCACGATGGCCGCCATGTGGGGTATGAAATCGACTACCATTATTCCTATGGTCGTATTAGTGAACGGACTTTTAGCGAAGAGCTTCGACAAACATCTTAAGAAGCTCTCGCAATACAGTTGGATTAAGGGTTTGATACAAAAAGCGGTAATTTTAGAGTTTGCCCGCATTGTGAGAAAGTTCCACTCTCTGTAACCCTGACCACTGGTTGCTTGAAAAAAATGACTCCGCAGCCGGTGGTATATATAATATATTTTAGAATGTCTGTTATTTTTATGGATTTTTTAAAGTATATTTTAAAAAAATGTTTTAAATGGAAATAAATGACATAATGATATCCTGGAACATTATTCATGCAAGGCCATCTGATCCCAAACTAAGCAGAGCTTGTGCTACGGAAACCAGTTAACTGATATACCAAATATAATACTTTTCTTTTCTAAATACATACGTCAATAGATAATTACAACCAGATTCAGGACAGACAGCCTTCTGATGCAATGAATATGGAATCCCGTTCTGCAATCGTTCCTGTTAATCATAAGACTGATTGTAGACTTTTTATTTTATAGTAGATCTTATAGTGTGCAGAAATGGCATGTACTACAATGTCCTGTAGCGCTATTTTACATGAATGTTCTAGATGTATCCACTTGCGATGTAACAAAAGTTTGAAAAATACATTTACACGTAAAATGTTTCTTACCTTCCAGCTATTCGTACGTGGACAAGAACTCGGACACCAAGGAGCACAAGCCGCTGGCGCCCAAGTTCGAACCCAAAAAGCTAGTGCGCTACCGCGACAACAAGATCGTGTCGCTCAAAGGCGAGCGCTACACCGAGGTAAGTTACACAAAATGGAATATTACGAATAATGTAGTTTTAAGCTCGGTTGCCACTTTGTACCTGAAAAACGAGGAACAAGTGAGTAAACTTCAAAGTCATTACATCGATTTGAATTGTTTTCTTAGGTACCGAAGTCCGGGATCGATGAGGAACACTTAAAGAAGCCCAAAAAGCAACACTGCCCTTAACCATTAGAGCCACGTCAGTACGGTGAAAAAGCGGACCCTCTCTCTTTGTCCCCTCTTCATGTAATCGTTGTATCCGACCCCGCACGCCCCATGCCCAGTGTATATCCTACGAAACTATGTCTGTCTCTAACTTCAATGTTCGTCGATGTAATAAAAAAAATATGTAGCGGGCGTAACGACGTATTCAAACGCAGTGCAACGCGGTCACAATCGACCAGTAATATAACGTACGCTCAAATTACGTATGCGTTCTTAAGTAAAGTGTACGTAAACATGATACGTACACAATTTTATGTAGTTAGGAATATTGACGCGTATCGGAACGCGGTTTCGTTATTTGCAGTTATGTATGTGTCCTACATTTGCGTACGATTGACGCTTTTGTTTTTTAATATTTTAGGTGGGCGTGCGTCCGTACTTTGTCCTATTCGTAGTGGTATTTTAACAATAAGAGCGCGTGGATTTTACTTTATGTTTTTGGCGGCATTTCTCATTCCGCTTTTTTTCAGTACTGATTTATTTAAAGTAACTGTAATGTTACGCCGGCTGTCTCGACTTAACAGTGTATTTAGTCATTATCATTTGTATTTAATTTGCGTATTTATTGTTAATTTTAAGCTCTCTATAAGGCAGCTCATTGTCAGTATTATTTTGATCGGTAGAACTATGGCATTGCATTCGACCGCTGACGACGGCTCTGGGATGCGACTATGTGTTCAATATAATAGGCATTTTATAGGAACAAGAAATTGTGAGGATTTATGTGTGTATGTAATGTATGATGCCATAGTTTACATGGAACTGTATAATCTGCCTTTAAAAATGTGCGACGGAGACATCTATTCACTAAAATGTAGCACAGATTTACATGTACGAAACGAAGCATTACTTCGAATGCGACATTTTAGCGACTCCGGCCGCCATTTTGTATTCCTTATAGTTTTAAGTGAAATGATCTATCAGACTACTGTGATTTTAAATTGTTATTATTTTATTATTAAAAATGTGATTCGTACGATAGTTTTATTGTTTTTAAAATCATCTGTGATTGTGACGCCATTTAATTATACCATAGTTTTCCCTCAAAGTGGAGTTTATACTTTAAGTTTAGGTTTTGTATTGTTAATAATCATTATAAATAAATGTTGTTTTGTTTGTAGAGTCAGTTAAAAACGACTGAATGTTTAGCACTGTATAGTTTATTTAATTTTCAAAAGAAAGCGTTAGTGGTTTTATTTAATGCTGCCTTACAAGTAAATCCCCCGCAATCTTTTTTACGTATACCTTTAGACTATTTTAAAGTCTATTAACTACGAACTATGGAAAGTTTCGACGCCATATAATAAAATCACTAACACTTTACACTTCAAAGATGGAAACTTCTCGAATAGACTGATCCTAATAGTCAAAAATCTCATCCAATGAGGAAAGATAACTCTTAAATATATTATTTATCTCTTAAGCCGCAATTCACCACTTGCACTATTTTAGTATTTTGAGCTTTAATTTTTTATAATAAAACATATTGTTCTCGTGTACATTGTAAGGTAATTTCCGACCTATAATCGAATTAATGAAACGTATCTACTAGGCCATAGATAAATGAACAGATATTTTGTCTAATAAGTGGTGAAGGCTCTGTGTATGTATTTCTTGTAGTTATATTTAGTACTAAGCGCAGCCGAGTCCTTTGATTTACTTTGCATCTATCATTCAATTACGACGCGTATTTAATCTTCCTTTGCTATACTCGGAATTTTACAAAAGAGGTTCGACAGCTTTTTTCTATACTTTTTGTTAAATACGATTTATATTTTATAAGTTTCAAACAAGTAGCTTAACAAACCGTATATTTCTTGAGTACAGTATTTGAATAACTTGGCAATAATATTGTTAAAACGGAACGCTAATGATTGAAGTAAGGATTGTCATCGAGGTTGACTCTTGATAAAAAAACTGAACCATCTATGTAGAATTTTTAATTGATTAAATATCGAAAGACCGCATCCATTAATATAAAGTTTTGTTTAGATACACTTCACACCAATATATACATTCCTATACATAATGCCGGCCGCTGCAAGCTAGCTATCCGTAGCTTTTGATAAAAACGCATTATATTTTAATTGCTAAACGTTTTACAAATATAAATAGGATTTTTAATAAAACCATCACATTCCTCAGATGTTCTTGAATTAAACCCATTTTCTTCTTATTTGCCTCGTATTATTTATTTAGACCGAAACTGGCTAATCGCTTTGTCACATGGTTTTCATTTGAACAGCTTAAGCTATTTGAATATACATTTTTAATTTTGTTCAGTCAAAAATTTCATTAGAAAAAACGGAAGCTCGAATGTTTCAACGTATAAGAATTTAGCCAAATTTGGTGCTATTACAGTTAAAAATTGCCAAATTTCGCCTAAGCCGCCCGAATTGGAGCACCAGCTGTTGCTTTCTCTCTTTTTTATATTTCAAATAGCCTATTCAGTTTTATTAATTTGACTGTATGCGCTTTTTTATTTTGCATCGAATTGCTTATTTCAATTTTTTTATTCTTTGACTTTATTCGTAAAACGCAATAATTTGAATAAGCACGTAATAAACTCAAACGAATTGTTTAATAACGATTTTCAGATGGTATTTATGGGAAAGATGATTATTTACAAATCTATTTTAAAGTCGATACAAATCTTTATTAAATGATTTAATATTTGAGTACTGGCCAGAAACTGGCATCAAAGTCACAGATGAATTTAATAAATAAAACTGATTTTTTTTATATTGCCGCATTTATTTTCTATATGATTTTTCTTTAGTAATATTTTAGTTATTATTTAATTAATTTACTATTATTTTTAAGAGTGAACGCGTCGATCGCGCACTATGTTGTCATATCTGAATGCGACATGAACAAATCAATGTATTCAATATATCGTTACGTACCCTCTAATCTATGGTTTTATTTTCCATCATACATCAACCCGCTTCACGATTCTGCTGCAATATAATGATGTAACAGCAAACCACTGACGAAGCAGTACGGTACGAGAGATTAGTAAAATAACAATTCTGGCAGCATTGAGTGACGATTGTGTCAGCAGATACACATTTATTTCTGTATCAATATCTAAAACTGCGGCGATAGTGAGCGACTTTATACATTTGCGATTCATCGACTATTGGATTCAGAAATCAAAAATTCTAGGACATACATAGTTTTATTGGGCAATAATTACACAAACATAATTGTGAATTCAGATTTTTTTCCAAGCGACTAATTTCAAATTAGGAAAATTTTCTATCGGTGTTTTGAATATTATTATTATTTGTATTTCACTTTAAACACAATTTCTAAAGATCAAATGTATATCAGAAAACATTTACAAGCTTTATGGACAGAGTGTTTTTATATGACGCTTCGTTTTGGGATTCATGATTTTGTATTGCAGTGGGATGCCGTACACCCAAACTACCAACAAGCGTATCGGTGTTGTCGCTCGACGAGTTGTGTGGAGTGATATGAGTGGGATCTTATACAAAAGGAACTCCCACTGCCCCTAAGCCCAAGCCCAGTCCCTTCAATGGTAGACCTCCAAGAGAAACACCTCCCAGTGGAAGACCATATGCACCCATATGAAGAACATTAGGTGAACTTTCGCAAACAGTAGCGGTACCCAAGCCATTCCTCGGGAATGGGTAGCCTAGGGTACCGTAGCTTGGGTTTGGCAGGTTCTCACAAACTGTTGTAGATCCTACATTAGGAAGACCAGACGGCAAACCCCAGCCAAACGGATAGTTACCCCATGGATTGCATCCACTGATACCTCCTAGTACTCCGAGGTTTGCAATGTTGGGTATGCTTTCATATACAGTGGTGGATCCGATTCCTGGGTAAGGTAGACTATATGGGCAGCCGCAGCCGTTGTAGATTCCTGAGAAGCCGTATGGGTAGATCGGGGACAGGTTGGGAGATGATTCACAGACCGTGGTCGATCCACCGACTGGCAAACAGTTCTGTGATGACTCGCACACCGTCGTCTGCCCCAGGGGATTGCAGAGCGAGGTGTAGATCAACGCTGAAATACGAATTAAAAATACAATTATTCAGTGTGTTACAGCGTCCTCTTTGACCTCGCGTCTTCCACTAGACACTTTTGCTGGCTTTTACTGTATCGCCTTAGTATTTTTTCAATGCCACACAGAAATATGAATTTGTGTATGTATGTATATCGTTTAAGATTCTTTGGTTGAATAAAATTACATTAATCATTATTATTAAGCAATTTTAGAATAGCCTCATACAAAGTCTGTATTTTTTATATTTTTTAAATAAAAATGGGAAACATCAAACAAACTTGTGTTATATAAATATTTTGGCTTATTATAATTTAAGTTACTTTAAAAATTCTTCGATAGTATTAGTATCGTATCGGCAAAAAGGCGTACCGCTGCAGCTCTAATTAAAATACAACATAATAATTATAAAACAACTTACCAAAAAAGAATGCACAAGTTGCAGTATTCATGTTTCACCAGCACAGTACCTTCGACGATCTGTGACAAGTTTTTTTCACAGCCACTATATATACGCAAATTACAAATACACTTTTAATACGGTTCACGGATTTCATGAATTAATCAAAATATTTTTTGTAATCTTTGAATCGAAGTTTCGATGTTATGAAAACATTTTTAATGAAACATTAATGTTTACCTGATATTTGTACGTAAAGATTTGATGACTTTGATTTGACCTCTAGAGGTTAATATTGATCATATCAATCATATTAAATAGGGTTCAGGTTAAGACAGAACAATCGTCGGTGAAATGAAACATACATGTGTATATTATATTTGGAACTTGTAAACTATTACAAAAACACGACATTACAAAATCAATATCTTTATTCCTTTTTATTGTCACATTGCAGCACTAACTTCCACTAATTAATCTACTTTCCATTATTTTTTGTTTAACAAGACAACATCTTAATATATTTTATTCCACATCCACGTCGCTCACGAAAAGGTTTGCGTTTTCTGCAAGGAAATTATGATGAAAACATAAGAAATTATAACAAACGATACCATTCGACAATTTAAACGTTTAATCGAATATACTTTGTAGAGTATTGATAAAAATAATATTTCTTTGTGTTACAAGGACATCATAAATACGAACTTTATATTTATTTTAAAAACACAAGTTTTTAATATCCTAATACTCTACTAGTACTTTTTATCGTATTTTGAACTAGTTTTTTTTTTGGGAGAAGGAACTAATTTATGGGGGCAAACTAGCAACAGGTCGCCTAAAGCTAAGTAATCACTGCCGCTCATGAACGCACGGTATCAGAGGAACTGTAGATGGCGCTGGCGACCTTTAATAAGGAGTACTTTTCTTGAAGTAACTTAAGATACAAGTTTTCCCCGGTACTCATTGTAGCAGGTTCTTCTTGGATGCCACTGAACTAAATTATGCAACTAATTACCATACTTTAAAAAAAATGATCTATACATATGATTCGTACTTTAGGATTTTCGTCTAAAGCTATTGAGAATGCGCTTAAGCAGTCGCGACAATTGTGATATACTTTTTTAATTATTGTGTTTTGTTACATTCCGGGAACAAAATGCAATCTGTACTGTAACGATTTGAGAACACAAAATTAAATATAGAAAATTACTTACCTTAAAAAAGCGAGCCAGTTCTGGTCAATACTCTAATATACTCAACAGTAATGACTTTTAGGGTTCTAAATGAAACTACATGTACAAAGTCAGAATTTATTCGGGCAAACTTTTACAAAATAAATAACAAACAACAACGACGTATTACAGGCAACATTTTATGTATGTTATGTGTAAAATTGGATTCGAGGCTAATACGAGATAAATGATTAAATAAAAAAATATAAAAGCAAAATGATAACATGGAAAAACTAAAATAGCTTAAAACATCTTTAACTATCATGTTAGTTGCAATTAAAACTTGAATATAATCCAATTATCCCATTGTTACCATATTGGAAGAATTTCTTGTGATAATTAGGTCCTGTATGATCATATTGCACTGACAGCTGTATCATATGTTCTGATGTACGATAAAAACTTTTTTTTTTTAAATTGGCATTATTTTGTGTCACAGTAAAAATCTGTTCTTGTGATTTAAAAATATTAAGAATTTTTGTACAATAAATAATATTTATTATCTAAGTAACACATTTCATGCTTACCTAAGTTGGTAACTAACAAAAAAAATCACAAATTTTAAAAATACACCAATCTTAGTTTATCTTTTTAGTCATAAAACGTATCGTTTTCGTTTGTTTTAAATATACATAAAATAAATAAAATTGTCTAATTTTCTAATATAATGCTACATTTAGTTAAATTTTGGACTCTTTGGAGTATCAATACTATAAGCAACTTTTAGATCGACGTGATGTGGGCAGCGAATAAATTAATTTTTAAACGAAGGTAAGCGGTAATATCAACTCGCACGGTCATTCTAACCAGGAAAATAATACAAATAACTATGTAGTTTTCTTAAATTTGTGCGTAGAGAGTTATACCGATTTTTTTTATTCGCTACCCTACATAGACAATAAAGCAATGAATTACAAGTTGCGATGAATTGCTATACTTAAGTCTGAGAAAATACATGGTAGATGATTGCGGATTAATGATACAATTTTGTTTGAAGGTAGAGTACAAAATAATTTACCAAACGTAGGCAGCTTTCACACCAAGATGGAATTTTTGTTAACAAATGATTTCCCAATTTCGTGAATTCCAAAATATTTTCGAAAAACAACAATTTTATGTCAATAGCTATCACGTTTCTATATAACAAATGAAATGGCCATGTATGGTAAATGACGTTTCTTCGTTTACAAGTTATATGCCGCTATGTAACAAGGTAACTACCAGTTAGGTAAGAATGAATGATCATTGACGCCATCTAACGGCTTTTACATAAAAAGTACTATCGCAACTTGTAGCACAGCAGTTTGAAGGTTTAGCGACCGATGTTACCTATGATAGAGTTGACGACTTCGGTGGAGGAGGCGCTGCCGCCGCAGTCGGGCGTCAGCACGCGGTCCTCGTTGACGGTGCGGTGCACGGCGCGCCGCAGCAGCTCCGCGTGGTAGTGATGCCCGAGATGCTCCAGCATATCGATAGACGCGTTGATCATCGCTATAGGGTTAGCGACATTCTTACCCGCGATCGCGGTACCTGGTACAATCATAATTGTAATTATTACTAATTATTGAACCGATGAAAGAATGTACAAGGAAATTTAATAGGAAGGCAGCAGTATGGCCACCGCGGGCAATTTAGAGACAGTCAACTAATTTCCAACGTTTTTAACACTCACTAAATGATTGATGATAAATCAATTCATAAAAATCAATGATACAATAGTGCAATCACCAAAGAGACACATAGGAACCGAGAGTTATAGTAAGAAACAATACTACGATGATGATTTCTGCTTACTGCCTCCGGGTTATATGCATGGGCCCATATTTATTTATTCTAACAGCCTTCTACATGACAGACACGTTTATTTAATAACTGTATTTATATTTAACTTTTAAATGTAAATAAATACAATGTGTATTTATAGCAGAATAACTGAAGTTAAACTTACCAGTATTTCTAGTGCCGGGTTCAAATACTGCATAATGGTCACCATAGTTCCTGCCGGAGAGCAGACCCGCTCCACCAAGCAGGCCACAGACAACATTAGATACAATGGAGCCATACAAGTTGGTCATCAGCATTACATCAAACTGGTGGGGTCTGGAAAAAGCATTAGATCACTTAATATAAAACTTAAAACTAAATCACAATCCTTAATGTCAAATTGTAAACATTCATGATTTAATTTAAGTTATTGACTTCTCAATGAAATACATAATAATAAGACAAAGTCATCTTGTCTGTCTGAATGCGACAAAATACAAAGTAAGTAAACATTTTCATGTGGTTTTCTAAATAAATTTTCAACAATTGAAGATGAAAGTTTAAATGATATCATTACGGTTTTCTGTAAATTGGTTGAGAAATGATAATGATTGTTCAAGATGTTGAATAAATCATACCAAATTCGATGATTTGAAACAGAAGTATAGAGCTCAGTTTAGCTTTAATACTAGAAAGAGGGAAAGTTGTAAGGTTGTCAGCACATGTCAGTAACATTGATTATTAATGACAAAGAAATTTACCAAGATATAAAAATATTATATATGCAATGAATTATAAACTAAATACAATGTTGTAACTGACTTAGCCACAAGCTGCATGCAGCAATTGTCAATGATCATGTCATTGTGCTCGATCTCTGGATACTCCTTAGCGAGGCGACGCGACGTCTCCAAGAATAACCCGTCTGATAACTTCATAATATTCGCTTTGTGAACTGTCGTCACCTAGAATTTGAATATAATTATTAATAAAGTATTCAAATAAACCATTAATATTGATCACACCAGTCTTGTAAACTGTGGCGATTATGGCAAAAACCACAAGGGCAGATACAGCAAACAAAATGCCCAGGTGTTAGATTGCTTAGCTACAGTAGTGGGCAGGGTATGTGGGAGCAGGGTTTCAATTTCAAATTATACAGCTTATCAAGTTGAGGAAGAGGCAGGTAATGAGTTCATAGCACTTTTGATTGTTATTCATTTGGTGCTTACTTGGCATTGTGTGAACTGCCCGCTTGTTTACCACTTGCAGGTTTTTAAAACAATATCGAAATCTCCCATTTGATTGCGAATATAGTTAGGTTGAAAAATAGGGATGATTATTATCTTTCACATTAAAAATGGTAATTATTATACACACCTTCTTCTTTCCATTCCTCTTGGCGAATTCGAAGGCGAAACGAGCGACTCGCTCAGAGTTGCTGGCGGTCACAACCTTCATAGACTCAATCACACCGCGCACAGACTCGTGCTCCAACATGGCATATTCACCCTCTGTGTTTTGCCTGAACACAGATGAGTAATAAACATTATATTGTATTACAATGAAGAAAGAGTGACATGGCAATTCAATATAAAGTGAGTGGCAATATTAGATGGGGATGTCTAATGATACTCAAGAAAGAAGATGTTAAGAATATGTATTGTCTACAAGCATGTATGTGTAAATATTAGAATGTCATAAAAGCAAGCGCATTGAGCAACGACAATGCTAGGAAATCAGTAGTCTCTACCTGTCCTAACAAACTTTGAACTTGATAGTTAGAAGTTCGAACACTGCCTAACATATTTTTTTTATGGTATAAAGAATCCAAAGCCAATTACAAATAATATACAGTAATATAACACCTGAGTCCACTTCGTTGCAGAACACTAGCGCAGTGTTCAAAAGGACAAACTGTGAAATAATCTAACAGACTAACAAACACAATATAGCTTCAACACTAGCTGTAAATGAAAAGATGCAAGTGCATGTACTTGTCGCAATCCACACAAGTCTGATTGTACATATTATGAGTTCAAGTTTCATATAGTATTATACTTTGTACAATTAAGTGCAGTATCATGTTACTGTGCTGGTGTAGATTATAAACCTTGATAATAGCGTATTGTAGCTAGAATTTCTGTATCTTGGTAATCTTGAGCTATATTTTTAACTTAAAGTTACCAATTTAGAAAACAGACTAAATTAGAAATCATCATAAAATTAATTAACATACCTGATAATTGTAATGTCAATGTCCTTGTGCCGTGTGGACACGCCAGGGAAAGACTTGCAGTTGAGGACATATGCATACATGTCGAGCTCATTGCGAAGCGCGACGTTGCGTGACGTCACATATGCGGCTTCACTCTTTGTTTCAATGTTGCCCTTAAGCATCACAAAATATACAGATTAACACTTATTAACCTATTACACTTTTTTTGGTGGAGCACTATTTTTTATTTTGCGACCAAGTTATTATTGTGCAGGATGTAGTCCTGTATTAAATGGAACAGAATAATGATAATGAAGAGTATTATTAACCTAGAGCTGTAAGTTTTATTGTGCCATTAAAAGTTATGACATGATTTTGAAAGAATTTTTTGACATTCACATATATTCATTTTTAATAAGATTTAGCTCTTTTACTTTTTTATTTAAAGAGGTTAACAAAACTTATGCCTTATTAAATAATTTTGTACATAATTATCATCAATATAAAATTGTGCGCTGAAATGTACTGAAATTAAATGGGTTTTTGAACAAAGCTGGTGCAAAATGTCTGTATAAATAATGTCATAAATCAACAGTAGCATCAATAATCAATACGGGGAGCATTTTCTGGGCTAGATTTGTTGTTTTTGATAACAAACAGAGGTAGATATTATGAGCTCAAAGGGCTAATCATGGTAAGAATCCCATTTCTTACAAAGCTTATATTTTCACATATTACATTTTTTTAGAGATCCTAGAATCCATTTTTTAATACTTCCACAGCCAGTACATTTGACTGTATGCCCAATTTTTTTCATTAAAAGTAATGTTTGCTTTCATCTATATTGTCCTTAAAAAAATCCTATGAAAAATAATAAAATGGATTAAGATTAGGAGAACATGCTGAGCATGCTATACCCCTAATTAAATCCATTGATTTGGGAACAACTTATTTAGTAGGTCTGTCTGTCTCACTAAGATAGTAAATTAGAAGAGTACTCACTTTAATACCAACACCATTCCTCTTTATTGTTGTGATAGCATATTGCACATCATCATCATTATCCACATTTGCATCAATGTCAACTACCTCAAAGTCAACAGGTGCACCAATGTACCTATAAATAAACACAAACAATTTAATAAAACCTATTGTTTTTAACTTTACTTTAAATCACTTTGATTCCTTAAAAAACTTGTCAACTTTTTGCAAGCTTGAGATTAAAACTCAGTCAATCTATACATATAAATAAAAAAATATTTTCTATTTTTTATACTACTAGTGATTGCTACCCTTAGACATCTGCAACTTATTAGTTAGTTAGAAGAAAACTTCACGGTGGAGATGTATTTTTTTTATAACACTAATTGTAATATCTATGTCTTCATTCAGTTTCAGTACTGCAAGTACCTAATGTCAGGTTAATTTCAGAGCATACTCACTTGAAAATATCTCTAACGTAACCCATGCATTCCGGACCGATACCACCACCAGGTAACATGGTAACAGCGTGCCGACCACCATACTGCGCTTTAGGAATCAGCTTTTGCTTCCTGATAACTGGAGTTTTGTGTTGAACATCGAAATCGGATAAAGTAGCCGGTGCTGCTGCAGAGCTGGCGAACGATGCACCTTTTATCTCTGGCAAAACCAATCTTGATAGTATTCTTACAGCCATTCTATAACAATTGAGCTTTTACGGTTTTATTTTAAGGCGAAGACCCTATTAAATAATCGCAGGAAGTGAGGATGAGGAACTGAAAAATATTGACAGCTGCAGTTTTGGTAGATGGCGCTGTTATTTTGACATAATACGACATCAAAAGTCACGAGATCTAATAAAATTGTAGGTCGACTTTTTGTACATTTAATATAACTCAATCTAAATTACGTTCTTAGAAATAAATTTTCGTAATTAAATAACATATTAAAATTTTATTTTATTAAACAAAATGACGTTGGTATATATTTTTTTACAATGGCAATATTAACCAGTCAAAATTTTTAGAAATTTCTGATGTGTGTATGGCAGCTGGCAGCTTTTTTCCACGAGTCGAGCAAGCGAACGGGAGTCCATTTTTCTTCGCCATATTGAATTTGGTCGGACATCTTTGGACGCCATGTTTAGTCGGACATATTTTATAAACATTTTCGCGTAAATTTCAAATATTTTTAGGCACTAAATATTAAACTTTTTTTCACTGGAGTGTATAGTATTGATTGCAGTGAATGTTATCCAGAAAAAAATTGTGCCTGCGCAACAGCCTATATTTGTCTCCTGGGGACCGTGGAGCTTTTGTTATAAGCTAAATAAAGGTAAACTATTTTCACCGAAAACAATCGTAGTCATTGACACATTGTAACAAGTGTTTTGAATTTTCTATGTATTTACGTGTCAGGGCGTGTTACAAAGAACTGAATGAAGGTCATAAGACAGTAGGTTTTGTCTTGTTAGAGATTGGCGTGGTCGTTTTACTAATTATCTAAAAAATACTGTCCTCATACCCGGCCGGTTCCCCAGTAGGCACACCTGCTGTGTGCTATAGCATTTTTTAAAATTATAATGCGGTATACGGTGCAGCTTTAAACCATATTTTACTCACAGATGAAAATAAACACAATTTTACTAATATACTTAGAAGATCGGGTATATTGTAACGTGATATCACAACTAGTTTGGAGCAATGATGTTACTGCACCACTTTTACCAGGTTAATATCCATATAATACTTATGTTTAAAACTTTTACCGTTGCACAGACTTTCCAATATAAAAATATATAAGTCAAACGCAGGTTTAGGCGTCAACGCTGCTTACAGTGTCATTTAAATTAATACTCTTTTGTTTTGTTTACAAAATGAAGTACTGATTGTTTTGTTTGTTGTTAGGCATGGGCATGGGGTATACAGCCGTGTTTTTGTCACATAAGTATTTATAAATTTTATACAAATGCCTAGAATATCCTTGTTTACTTTAATGTGACAAACATTGTTATGAATTCTGTAGCTGTATAACTTTTACGTAATTTCGGAAACCACAAAATGTGAATCTTAGAGTTTTCATTGTTATTGATAACGAAACTGTTCGGCGGTAATTGAGAAAATAAATGAATTTAAAGGAATTTGTGGTAAGAGTTTAACACAGTAACAATTGTGGCAAAAACATTATTGACCCCAGGCCTCAAACCATGCAATGGATCATGCATAATAAATGCTATTACAATAGCATAAATAGCTGTCATCTCATGTGTCAAAGTACAGGCATCAATTATACAGGTTCCTTGGATATTATTAATGATCTAAAATTATTTCGTCAAGGTTCCAGTAAGCTATTATGCATTGATTACAACGTAAAGATATCACATGCCACTAATAGATGTCACTCCGAAACTAAGTTTTATTTTTAATTGGCATTTTATGCATGGCATTGGCATAAAAAAATAAAAACAATATCTAGATACAATGTTTTGTCCAAATCGTTTATCATTTAATTAAAATATACAAGAATTGCTTGTTTCATAGTATTATATACTTAAAATATTTTTCTGAATTTGAGCCAATGTACGCCTCTGCAGTATCTCTGCATAGCTCAAAAAGTTTTTTTTATCTTGGACCAAGACAAGTCCCAGATCATTTAGGTCAATAAATTTATATAAAATAATAGTTTCATACAAATACAGTGTTGATATTAAAGTGCTCTTTTGTGAGCCCTGTGTGTATTTCAAATTTAACTAAAAATAATTCACTTGTTTAAATTTAATACAGTTCTTAAGCTCTGCCAAGAGCACCTCATATGACAAAGTACAAAATAAGCATTAAAATTTGGGATCATTACATGAGGGTGGAAAGGAGTGCTTTGTAGCAATTTGTGGGAGACACCTTCATACATCCATCCAGCAGTGAATGTCAGTTTATGTTTTAAATCGATATAATGATGATTATTAATGCACTGTAAGGTATTTCTAAGACTTTGTATGGCAATGGAATGAACCGTAATTTATTATGTTCATTAAAGATAAGAAAAACAGACAGTGTCATTTTAAGAAAGTAAACAAATACAAAATTTTTGCAATTTGCATGTTAAAGGGTGCAAATAACAACATGTTGATAATTAACATATTGTATTCTTTTTAAATACATATTATAATCTGAATGCTAACCAACAATGTGGAAATGTTTTTATGTAATTTCAGGCCCCCAAAATGATGAATCAAGAAATAATGTGTGAAGTTGAGGTTGGGACCCATGGCATGGTAGAAATAGACAATGAGGACCAGGTGGGCGTAGGTATTAAGGTATATATTAAACATTTTATATTGAAATTTCTAACTTGAAATGTGACATTATTCAATAATGTAGATTGGACTTTATTCCTCATTAAAATATCATATTAACAATTTTTGTTGTTTATAATGAAGTTATGTTAAAAGTCAATAATAAAATCCAAACTTAACTAAGTGTAGTATTTCTCATTATGTTCAAAATTAAGAAATTAATTAATATATACATGTTATTGTGGAAGAAAAGGTCATTCCCCTGTGTAGACAATATCAAATGACACTTTTAAATAAAATTTACTTCACATAGGCTATTTTTTACATTTCAATATAAATATTAACAACAGCATATGTTTTAATTACATAAATAACTTTTCAGTATGAAGAAATAGAAACTGGACAATATGAAGAGTATATAACAGATGATCAATATGAAGAAGTTGAAGAGCAGGTTATTGGTATGCAGCATTTAGAGGAGGGTAAGTATGTAAAATTGATGTTTTGACTTCTCCAGGATTGTCTTACACTAAACACTGAAAGATTGTTTTTTACAAGCAGGCCATTTGATGTTAAGTATTCTTTCCTACCTTCAAATAATATCAGATAAATTGTAAGTGCATTGCACCTAAGAGAAAAGGACAAGGTCCCTATTCGATTGGTCCTCTTATTTCATCAGATGAAACACAAATGCACTGTAAAATATTTTTAACTGCATGGTGTAAATATTCATTATTTTGTTCTTAGAGGTTGTGGTATTTTTTTAGTTCATATGCCTATTCGATTTTCTTAAGTTTGAAGATTGATTTTTTATTTTGTTCAAAATCTTCTAAGTTATCTTGTTTTATTTTGTAATATTTTTGTCATTTATTTTTCACAGGTTTTTCTTTTAAACCTTTAATTCATTCAAGCAATGTCGGCTATGCTGACAGATTATAAAATTTCAGTGGGCAATGAAGAAGTCATATTGCCTGGCATATCAGGGGAAGAGGTGCTACACCCTGTGCCTGACAACCCCTACGAACAAGTCTACACTGCTCCTCCTTCCACAAGCAACACAAGGCATGCAATTTTATATTTTTTGTATTCAATTATATGACATGCATTGACAAGGGAACCTTTCTGTACCTTTAGATGTCTACCCAGAAAGTGGCAATAAAACAAATAGTTTGGTTTTCAATTGGATTGTGATTGGTTTACAGAATGATGATTGAATAATGATTGCTATGTTTGTTTGTACTGAATTTAAAGCAAATATATAATGGTTACATAAAATAATGTTGCAAAAGTGTGTGGCAGTGTTAGGAGGGTCTATATAATAATAATAATATCAAGGACATTTGCACACAGTCATCTGATCCCAAACTAAGCTGAGCTTGAGCTATGGAAACCAGATAACTAATATACTATGTATACTACTTTTCTTTTGTAAATACATACTTAAATAGATAATTACATCATCAATCAGATTAAAGGCGTACTAGAAAAGGGCGATATAAGGAGCACCCATAACCGATGAGCATGTATGCATAGATGTATGAATATATATATATATTTTCATTCACAAATCACACATATGCCTGGTCTTTAAACTATACGAAATGTGCGCTTTTTAGTTTTAACACTGCTTAGGGTAACCAAGAACCCAATCACAATCCAGTATCAACCACAAACAGTTGTTGTGCAGTGAGTGCTAACGGGTTGATACCGTAGGGTACAAAGACTTTCATCAGTTTTCAAATTCATTCCTTTACCAAATCAAAGACATTGGGCAGGCAGATACATATAAAATTATACTTAATTGATATGACAGCAAGGGGCAATATAGTAAACACCTTTTTAATGGCCTAGTCATTATGAAGTTGGAATCAAATATTTTTTATTTATTGTCAGTGTCCTCCTGGTGCAACCAAATCTCGACTTTAAGGTTTGACTTAAAAGTTGTTAAGCATAGCAAATACTTTGACTAGCAAGAGCTGCGCATATTCACTGTCGGTATATGACTTTATGAGAATACATCACATTTTGATATTTATAAAATATAAATATTTGTTTCAGCAGAGTTCGAGGTCGTGGTCGCGTCAACACAAATAACACAAACACAATACACCATCTAATGCCGATTGGTAAGTTCAATTATATTTTATTAAAATATATATATATATTTTTTAATTGTATTGAAATGGACACCAGCGATTAACCACTGGCCATGTCCATGCTTTCATAAATATTTGGTGTACACTGCGTATTTTCTTCACTGGATCTGTGATACTAATGGCCGAATACTGAAACGTTAATTAAAGTAAGTAATTACTGCTTAGTGCCACTCAGTGAAAACTTCGAATACTGGATCGTCAATTGTCAAATTTTTGATATGAGTAGAGATTTGAATGACGTTTCAGTATTCGGTCGTAAGACTTTAATAACGGAAAGAGGTTCTCAATTCGCTTATATATTTTTATGTTTGTTACCTCTGAACTTGGACATTTGTGAATTGATGAAAAATATTTTTGCAATCGATAGATTTTGTTTCCACATTAGTCCCAGTGAAAGTGTATCCCATTGGATAAGTGGTTCCAGAGTTATTCAGAAATTATCATCAAGCTGTATTGCTTTTGTGAGATGAGCTAAATGAACATTATCCGAATACTAAAACTTACTTATTACGTTGTACCATGTATTAGTTGATTGATGATTGAGCTAATAAATAATTGTAATATTTCAGGTGAAGTGCCAATGGGTCTTATGGAGGGGGTGAACGCGGGCAGAGGCGTGACGAGGAGATGGGAACAGAAGCAAGTCCAAATCAAAACCATGGAGGGGGAGTTTTCAGTAACAATGTGGGCCACAGGGGAAGACGATGGTATGCAATAACATTTTAATATTCATATCTATACTTTGACAGTATTTCTTTCTTAGATTTGATCAAACTGTAAGTAATTACAAGTGGGCGGGCTCAACAGGTGGAATAACACAACCTCACTGAAGACAGGCGTGAAGTATTCTGCGTTTTGCCTGATGAATGAGGAGCCGGAAGCTCAAATCTCTAGTCCCCCTTCCTACTCTTTCCTAATAAAGAAAGAATGGGAAGGAGGAGGATTTGACGAGCGAGGGTGTGGATATGAAAAAGAAATATACTTTTTCCTGGCTATTTCATCCTCTGTCCAATAAATATAGGCAACGCATTTGCAACTCATTAGCTTGTTTCAGATGCAGTATGGGTAGCGGTCACTTAATATTAGTTGATCTGCTCGCTCGCTTGCCGCCTGCTTCCATAAAAAAATGTTTTTATTAGGTTGTTTTCACATTCAATTAGTTCATTCATAAAAAGAAGAAATATTAGCCAGCGAGTGGCGTTGTTCGCTTCTGCGACTATAAAATATTCTGCGCCCTAAAATTGTTTGTGCACCGTTTTAATGTATGTATGCAAGAAGTTTGTTTTGTTTCAGATGACGGGTCTAATCCGGAGCCAGATCCTGACTACACAGAATACATGACAGGGAAAAAAACAGTTTTAGGCAATGAAGCTATGCCAGGTTACTGTTTGTTTTTTACATTGTATTTACTAATTCCGATGACAGCTTAGTGGGTGGTGGTCCATCCCAACTGATCTGAACCAATGAGATTTTACATGCTATTGTAATAAAACTGTCAATCAATTCAAATTTGAAATCTTATACGTTTAATGAATGACATTTTTTGACAACCTGATCACACTTAAACTTAAATAAACTCATACTAAAAATATGTGTAGCTTGATCTCTATCTGCTACGGGCTCGACTTGTTCATCATCTGACAAAAGTGGTTTCAATATTAGATCCCTTAGCACACTCTTACAGTAGACCGTAAATTAATCTAATTACCTACCGGTACACCGCTGTTTGGGCGCCATCCATTCTATGAGCAATCTGTGTGGGCCTGCCAATTCATATTTAGCAATTTTACCTCACTTTGATATACATAATTTGATGGATTTTGCAATAATAAAAGAGACTTAAATTTATTAATCAAGTTTATATTAGTTTTATCTTCTACTTTAGTTAGCGGTCGGCAACCTTTTAGTAGGTAGTTAGGCCAAAATATAGTAAAGGCAAGCCTCTTCACTTGATACCAAAGAGAGAAGCTTAATGTAAATATAACTGGCCATTACTTATAGAAAAGCCTGGAAACAATGCTACAATATCTATATAGGTCGCATAGAGCGCATTCATAAAAGGTTTCTACGTTTACTTCAGTTTCGCACTAAAACGTACTTGAATAACTATTATTCTCGCTCTAGAAAACATCACTTGTTACAACAACACCACTAAAAGAGACAAAGCGCACGGCTGACATCTTCCTTATCAAAGTAATGAATGGTGCCATCGACTGCCCTGAGTTACTTGAGCAAATAGGTTTCGTTGTCAACGCGGTGGCGCTTCGCAAACGACAATCACGTACCGCAAATCGGACATCCTCAGGCCGCTAATAGACCGCGTGTTGCCGACTGCGACTTAAGTTATCAGTGTTATATGTTATACGTCACACATTTTATTATTACAGAAGAAATATTTTAATTGTGAATAAATCGGTGCTAAAACTTTTTCAGGTTTAGATCTATCAGACCCAAAGCAGTTGGCGGAGTTTGCGAGACCCGGACACAAAATAAGACTAAAGAAGCCGCTACCTGAGTCCTCCGATAGAACGATAGGTATTTTAATTTTAACAACTCGATTTGTTTATAATAATATCTTTGACAGCTACACAATCCTCCGTCCAACTGTTCTGCGTTAGAGATGACAATGAAATATGATAAACTAATTGCAAACCTCCGTTACTCTGAAATCATCTTAAGAATTTTAATACATTCACGGTATGGCTGAGGCTAAAACATCGATTGGTTTTAATAAAATTTTAAGTAGTCCAGTGTTGTTAGTGGAAACCAGACAGCGATTGCTAGCGGTAGCTCTGTCTAATTAAAGTCAAAGTATATGTAGTTTATGTTTACGGCCTCGTATCAGCGAGCGATGAAGCTATACTATTGTTAAACTATGTAATTGGTGACGTAAATTTGTATACTATACATGTACGCCAGTGTGTCATGTTATTTTGTGCGAATAGTGATTTTAGTGATGTTGTTTCGCAGCGTGTCCACACAAAGGGTGCACAAAAATGTTCCGCGACAACTCGGCGATGAGGAAACACTTGCACACGCACGGGCCGCGGGTGCACGTCTGCGCGGAATGTGGTTAGTAACATACACTTTGTTATTTTATTAAATAAATATATATATTTTTGGAACAAGGTGGCAAACACCTTAGTATATCTGATACACTGACATTGCGCCCATGTGCATCCCCGGTACAAGCAAATGAGTCGCAGTTGCATTTTAGTACTCATGACTGTAAAACAGGGGTAGTAAGCAGAAATTATGGATTTCCATTCATACATCTATCTACACATACACACTCGTCGGTTACAGGTACTCCTTATATCGCCTTTTTTTATTATGTCACTAATCGATCGAAGTTCTCCTGGGATGTCCCTCTCTCTCTCATTCATTCATCCTTTTAACATGCCTTCGCCAACGACGCATACCTTCCTCAATTCTAGTCACAACATCCTCTTGTAAATCATAATTTTAAACAACGCTTGCATTTACCCTTACAACCCTATTTATAATTCTGTCATTCAAAGCAGTGGCGCCCCAAACAATCCTGGGATTGTAATTCGGGGGTTGGGGTTAGGGAGGTCTTGGCTAGGGGTAGATTGCTTGATAATACTGTGAATTATTTAGATTATTTTATATTATGGGGGCTTATTTTTTTTGTTTTCAAGGTACACTGGAAAACTTATCGGTAATTTTCTTATACGTTGTTCTAGGAAAGGCGTTTGTAGAAAGCTCAAAGTTAAAAAGGCACCAGCTCGTCCACACCGGGGAGAAACCCTTTCAGTGTACATTCGAAGGCTGCGGGAAGAGGTTTTCACTTGATTTCAATTTAAGGTGCTTTTCAAATATTTATTATTCGGTATGACAATGATGATAAATAGTAAAATATTATGCTCATAATGTTTTATTATTAGTAAATGTGTATTACTGGAATAAAGAGGCCGTTAAAGAAACTAACGAAAAGAACAGAACATAGCATGCAGAAAAAATCAAATGTAGAGATGACCTTGTGTGAAGTAACAAAAACTTTCAGGGAAGCCTGAAAGTAGCAACAGCGATAGATAAATGAAAGAGCAAAAGGTTAGTGTAGAAAAGGGCATATTCTGAAAAGGAAAGAATGGCATGTAACAGACTTTTGAATGTGAAGGGATGTGTCGGTACAGGTAGGCCCAAGAAAAAATTCTGCCGAAGCCCACATAAAATAGAAAAAAAAGTAGGGAGATGATTCTATGCTTCAATAAAGAATTTATTTTTGTAATGAAAATAAATTCAGGTAGTACATACAGGTGGTTCGGGCATGTTGAAAGGATGAATGACAAAAGAATAACAAAACAAATTTATGTTCCAAAAGTCAGTGGCAGTGTTGGTAGGGGATGCCCTAGGAGAACTTATATCGATCAGATTAGTATCTTATTAAAAAAGGACGATATAAGGAGCACCCATAACCGACGAGCATGCATGCGTAGATGTATGAATGTTGAAGAAGCGAGAGAGGTGTGCCAGGACCGTGCCAAATGGAAATCCATGATCTTTGCCTACCCCTCTTGGTTACGGGCGTGAGCGCATATTTATTTTTACATATAGTAAACAATTGTATGTATGTGTTGCAGAACGCACGTGCGCATCCACACGGGCGACCGGCCGTACGTGTGCCCGTTCGACGGCTGCAACAAGAAGTTCGCGCAGAGCACCAACCTCAAGTCCCACATACTCACGCACGCCAAGGCCAAGTAAATACAAATACTTTCTCATATTTGCTTGCTCTATATCTCACCAGACTCAACATTCACATGGTGCGAGCAGAGCACTTACTTGTAACGGGAGAAAGATTAAAAAGATTTAAATGGTTAACCTAAGCAACGGCCGGCTACAACAAGAAACATTCTAAATACATTGCCAGCATTTATATAACAAAAAGGAAGAAAAGTAAATAAGCAAAAAAGAGGGGATAGGAAGGAGATTTACTTATATACAACCCCGCAAATTGCTAATGGGCCTAGCGTCTATTTTGGTAACATTTGTGACGTTGAACAGTTAGTATGTACCATTAGCAACACTACCTTGTTGCTGCTGTTGCTGTCATGCTTATGTTAGAATGAGAAAAAAATACTTCACAGTCGTGCTCTTAAAATTATAATTTAAATATGAGAAACTAGTCAATGTCAAAATTGATGACGGATATAGAAAATTTGAGAATGATATTAAATAATCTTAACAAAAACATTGACGATGACATGGTGACAGCAAAACTATTAACTTGCATAACACACTTTAAATAAAGTAAAATGTTACTATGAATATGTCACCGACCGATTGTAAGGGCAAATTCTAAACTGTCGGCGACATTGTCAGTTTAACGAATTATTGAGACTGCCCTTTTTTTTCTAGGCACTTTACAAAGGGGCGTCGTAAGGTAGGCGCATATTTATACAGTAGATGTAAATGTTTTTGTCTACAAAACGAACTTTGGGCGCTGATTGGTCGAAACCCGCTTTTTGATCATCGTCGCCAGTCGCTCTTTAGTCAGTCGCTAAACGTAAACAAATATATGTGATTCTATTTTCAATTATTTTCGTAGCTTTAGTAACTAAAATATATACTCTACATTAAATAGTTAAAATTACACAAGTTATTTATTTTCCAACAGGTTATGGACAGTGAAAGATAACCAAAGAATTTTTTATTTTATCATATAGATGTCACAAACAATATGACACAGGTTTATTAAACATTAAAAATTATTTAAACAAAAAAAAAACGTTTGTCACTAATAATTATTTTTCAATGTCTTTAATTCCCACTCTTGTTAAAATAAATAACAGGTTTAATTTTAGTTTAGTATGTAAATGTAATTTATAATTTTAGTTACTGATGGTACGAAAATAACTGAAAATAACATCACAAGAACATTTTGTTTGTTTACGTTTATCAACAGCTTGCCAGCAAAAGAAAAGAAGTGGCGCTAAGAAAGAAGAAGAAGGATACGAGTTTCGACCAATCAGCGCGGCCGTTTCGTTCTGTTCAACGTAATTTTTATCATACAATATGCCTAACGTACTTCGCCCCATTAGAAAGTGACTGGAAATGAAACATCATATTGTCAATGATTCGTTCAACTAAGAATGCGCCGACCGCTTAGAATTTGTCTAGCCCAATTGTAAAGTGTCTGCTCTGACAATCGGTCGGGGACAGATATAAAGGTTTTATATATTATCGCAACTGTACACCTAATCTTATATAATCAGTATGCATATTACGACTTGTTATCCCAGCAACCTCTTGTCATGCACATCCCCCGTATCTAAACGTCACCGACCGATTGTGTGCCGCCTCGTCAGTTTATAATCGGCCTAGGTTAGGATATAAAGGGACATTATACACACTTGAGATAAACCATCCATATTAAGTAATGACTATTTCTTTCCAGATCAAGAAACTCATTATCTCGTAACAGCGGCGCCGCGTATGAATCGGCGAGAACGACGCCGCAGTATGTCCAGCTGGAGGTCTCCCCCGACGACTCCAACCCACAGCTCATATTCTACACACACGAGTGAAGTGACGGACATGAGTTGTATGTGATTAGTGAATTGTTTGTTCTGTTGATAGACTTGTAAATATATTTAGTGACATGCATTTGCAACATTTGTGAATAATGTCCAGATTTTATTAAACGCATATAGTGAAGGGATCTAAAAGACTGCGGAAATATGAGATAGTGAGTATAATTTAGGTAATAAATATGTTGTTGACAACAATGTTCCTCAGGGAAAGTTCAAACGACAAGATGGCGGTAGACCTTAAAATTAAATGGCCGCCTGCCTTGCTCTAGCTGTTTGCTAAATGTTACAACATAATAAAGTCATAGGATGTTGGATTATTTATCACACTAAGTCTTGCTTTACTGGAAATGAAATATGAAATAAAGACTGCATGGAAAATTAAAACAAGAAACGGTAACTGTTTAGGAAAAGGGCGTATTCAGAAGGCGACAATAAATTTAATTTTTCTTCATGTCAAGAAAATGTAATTTCCATAACATCTTGCGTGATTTCTTCATAAAACATGCTCGCCCTTAACAATTATATTAGGGATAAATAATAAATGCGCTCACGTCCGTAACGTAGAGGGGTAGACAGACCTATATCCATTTGTTACAATACTTGCACACCTCTTGCTTCTTCCTCATCCTTACATCTTGAAAAGCTGGATTAATTTTTATTCATACTTGTTAATTATCTTTGTTTAGCGAAAAAACGATTATAATCACAAAGTCACTTATCTTTCAATAATTTTTTTTTAATTGATAGCAACTAAAAATACCCGCTTGGGTGTTACTAAAGACATCCAACATTTTAGCTATCGTTTTGCTTGGTTTCCACATGTGAACATGGTTCATTTGATGAATTCGTAAAGGATAAGGCTTCAAGTGACAAAAAAATATAACAAATATTACAACTTGTGACCTTGTATTTGACTTGGATACTTTTCCACATTAGCTGGGTTCGATTCCCAGCAATCCGAAGCAATAATTTATGGGTGATTTTTCTGGTTGGTTCCTAGTTTATAGGTATAGGCCTCCTGGCACAGTTTTGGGAATAGGCTGGATATAGTTTTCTTTTTGAAATTACGATCTGTCAATAAACGAAGGTCAATTATCACTTTTAATAAATAAATAAATATGGACTCACGCCCGTAACCCAGAGGGGTAGGCAGAGATAATGGATTTACATTTGGCGCGATCCTGGCATACCTCTGTCGCTTCTTCTACATCTATACATCTACGCATACATGCTCGTCGGTTACGGGTACTCCTTATATCGCCCTTTAGTATATCACTAATCTGGTCAATATAAGTTCTCCTAGGGCGTCCCTGCCAACACTGCCACTCACTTTTGCAACATAAATTTGTTTCGTTACTCTGTCGTCATTCCTCCTTTCGACATGCCCGAACCACCGAAGCATACCTTTCTTAATTCTAGTCACAACATCCACTTTTAAGCCACACTCCTCTCTTATAACGCTATTTTTAATCCTATCATTTAATGTCACGCTTAACATACTTCTTAAGGATCGCATCTCAACGGCATTAACTCTACTAGCATACTTTTCCTGACAAACCCAGCTCTCACTTCCATACATTAATGAAGGGACTAGTACAGCATTGTGTATTGCCAGGCGAGCCTTCGTAGCCACATTCTGACTCCTCACTACTATACCTATCGCCCCATTCATTTTATTTCCCGCATTCACTCGTCGTCGTATCACTTTGAAGTCATGGGAAATCTATAATGAATTTAAATACATTATCATTTGCCTCCCTACCACTCCACTGGAGCGCGATTCAATGGTTTCTTTCACCTATAAACATTAAAACATTAAATGTATGGTCGATTTGTGAAATATGTTTGTCATTTTTTTATCCCCAAAGGAATAGTAACTATTAATGTTGTCTATTGCAGAATGATTTGACTTTTCTCTTATTTTCGTTAGTCAATTAATTGTTAGTGTTAACTAAAACGATACGCTTTATGTATTTGGCCACAAAAATGGTTTGAAAATTGTAACTATTAGTCATCGAAGGCTATATCACACTAAATTATGGTGTGAACAATTTTAAAAGGCATATTTGTGTTGCCGTGATTGTACATTTTGTACTATATAAATGCCAAAAAGAAGATGTTTTGTATTATAGTTATATCTAGATATTTTTAAGTTAAGGGGAGGTTCAAGCAGTCTTTTTAACTAAATATTTTCTTGAGTTTTGACGTAACAAATGTGAATCTTGTACAATATGGGATGTTTTGTTGTGTGCACGTTTTATTTTAGAAATGCATGTAAATATTCTGAGGAAGTTTATTTTGTTCCGACCCGTTGCAACTTATGCATTTGCAGGATTGAGTTAAATCATATTTTTATTGCATTCGAAACCGCCAAAATTTATGGAATGGTCTCATTTTTATTACACCATTGCGATGTGATCAAAGATTGTCAAGTAAGATGACAATCGGAGAAAATAAAGTGTAAATATTTCTATAGAATGTTTGTTTTAATTTAAATACTTACTCCCATAACATCAGACGTTACTCTAATTAAATAAGCGTAACCCAGAACACCTTTCTTTGCTCTACACTCTCATATTCATACATGGTCATTGGTCAGGGGTACTTTTAAGATAGTATTTCTTTAGTATATGCCAATCTGGTCGATATATCAGTCTAGTTTGTGCCCTACCGCTTACCATCAGTGCCATTAATTTGCTCGATATAAGTTTTTTATTGAAAAAAAAAACAAGAAGCAGTTAATCTGACATTAAGTGACCGCTGCCCATAGGCATCTACAATAAACTAAAGGCTTGCAGATGCGCCGCCTGCCGTAATAAATAAAAACTGGATATTTCTATCCCTCCGTTCCTCTGTCAAATGCTATTTCTTTTCTATCCTATGCTTATAAAAAAACTGAATGATACTAGCGCAATAGTGAATGGGTTCGGATAGATGTGGAATCGTAAACCCTGTCAACTGCACATTCTCCTCCGTTTCCATTTAGACCACGGTTACAACCCTACTTTCTTCATTTATTCTTTCAACATGCCTGAAACACTGAGTAAGTTAAGAACCCTCTTTATAACTTGAAAACATTGTACATTTGTGACCGTGGGTTTCCACTCGCAAACCGCGTCGCTATACAAGCTTTCTCTCTGGAAAAAAACAGATAAGATGGCAGCTCCAGACGAGTGTAAAGTGAAATGTAAGATTACCTGTAAATAGTATCATATGGTGTGGACGGCACGCGAAATCACAACGAGCGCCTTCTGTTCGCTCAGAAACCAGCCGAGCGCCGGCGCAGCAAGCGAATTATAAAAGGCTTTAAAGATGTTAAAGAAAAAAGAGACAGTTTCAAAAACGTTGTATTCAATTAAAAATGTAACATTTTACAAAAATATATTTACATGTATAATAATATTATGTATATCATACTCTATAACCAATATATAGAAAAAAACTAAGTTTGATTTAAAACGTTGTTTTAAAGTAAAATTTACATCATTTAAAGTCTATAACGCACTGTGTGGAAGAGAACAAATGCAACTTTACAACTAAAATATACAGTTTTATAAATTCACAAGTTTGGAATTAACTAAAATCATCATCTTCATGAGTTTATTTTTACTTTTAATGCATAAATTATAATTTAAAACAATCACAAAGTGTTAACTAAGTACGTTAAATAATTACATTTTTAAAGGTCCACAAAGTATTTTATTATTCGAATTTTAATTACTTGGCATCTTGAAATTATAATACAAGTAGTCGGACGAAATATTCTTGATCTAAGTTTTAACTTTATTTTTGATTGACATTACTTACTAGGCTTGTCACAAGATAGACCCGTTTCGTAAGACTAATGAATCGGCATAACACTAAAAACTGTATCAGAATATAAAAATAAAACACGAAAATCGGAAAGTAATAAAATACTGCATCAACTCCTCTTAACAATTTGGTTTCTGCTTTGTAAATTCTTACCGTTCATAATGTTATCCCGAGAGCTGATAAAACGGGCCTGATATTTAGTAATTGAAATAAACGACTAATGGACATGGTAATAAATATAAACGTCGGTTTTGTTGCAATTCTATCACATATGGCTTACGCCTTTCTTTTCACCTTTTGGCTTAACATTTTGTGTACTTATATTTTTAAAAGAATGTATGCATGAAATTCAGTGGAATGAAATAAAAATATTAGGTATTCTTTACATAAAATGTTTATAATTGAACTACAGCATACAAAGCGAATATTGTATTAAATAAAATTTGTGCAATTGTTTATTTTCATTATATATAGATAATGCCTAGTTAACGTGTTGTACGCGGACGTGTGCATTAGCTATCGGGTCGATTACAACCAAATATGTTGACAGAACAAAATAAATATTACAAAATTGTAAAAACTGTTATTGGCATAGCTACGATGCTGTCTTTATTTATTTTAGTAATAATCAAGTAGATTTTAATACTTAATATTTAATTAATTATACTGAATGTTGCCAGTGTTGACATGTTTTATAGCAATTTATACTTAATTCGACTTTAAAATGAAAATTGCATTTTTTTTACTTTTTATGTTCACGTAAGTTTGTAACGAATAAAAATCACAGCCCCGCTGCTTTGAACCTCAGTATGAAATACGAGTAATTAGGTTAGGCTTATTTTTAATGGTAAAACAGAAAATAATACAGAATTACAATTTACATAAAAACATCAAAATTATTCACATATGAAATCTTGTTGCCTGTCAACTTATTTATTTAAAAAATGTATTCTGAATCGTACGACAGTAAGCATACTGCTGTGTGTAAAAATGTATAAATAAATATTCTTTCTGCTTATCAAATTGTTTTGTGCGACTCATCAAACGTTCAGATTGTTTTTGTAAAGTGAATCTGGTTAAATTTTATTGTTATAAATAATGTAGCTTGTTATATTCTATATTGTAGATGTAATACGTTTGGAATATCACTTTTTATCTGTGTAAGTTGAATAGAAGGAAGTTTATACAATGTAGAAATCTGATCAGTAGATATGTATTTAAAATGGCGATATTTTTTAAATAAATTATTTTGAGTAAGGTTTTAGATTATGATACAAATTTTGCATTGAAATTTAACTCTAACAAAGGGCCTCTCTGGGTGCGACTTAACGAATGCTTTGTGGTGATTTCAAATAACGGAATTAATTTTTTTGTTTTATAATTATTGGGCCACTATATACATAATAAAGACATCCTAAAAGTTTAAAATAACAAATTAAAATTTTAATTACTAATAATTTATTTATTTTCAATCGTTTTAATTTATTTAATTTACACGGCAACAATCGTCTACCATATTGAAGTGTTTAATTCCAAAAAAACTTGAGCAAAAAGTGCCGGTCTGCATTCTTAACATTGACAAAATAATTTGTAAAGATATTTACCGGGCACTACAACAAATTCTTTATTTTAACGGCCATTTAGAGAAATAAAACGGTAATAAACCTACTCAATATAATATATCAGCGACAAAAATACAATATGTACAGGCTAAAACTCTCTTAGAAATAGATCAATCGGCGTCGGACACGTTTACAATTATTATAAACAAAAACATTCTATACATATGTTTCAACTTTTTTTCTAGTAAAGCGCCATCGTAGTTATATTGTAAAATTCAGGAAGATACTGATTTAAGAGCAAAATTGCAATTTTGTATAATTATTTCCTACAAGTCTTACGATGCTTTTAGTTGCTCGCCCGGAGACATTTAGGCCTTTTATTATATATTTATATCATTACTATGCCTTAGTATACGAATCACAGAATGACCAGACTTGACAGAGTACCAAATACGTATGATGAGACAGAAAACCCACTCATGGTATGGATATATGACCCGACAACCAAAGACAGCTTGTCCTGGCGCGGGTAAGTGGGGAGACCCGACCCCAAGCAATGGGGACAAGGAAGGACTAGTAGTAGTTTACGAATACAAAACTAAGTAAATAAAATTTTTACCCGACTGACCCAAATGGTTGGTAATGTTTTCCGCGCATATTTATGTGTGTTTGTATGTATGTATTTTATGTCCTATCCATTGTGATCTGTAGCCTACACAGCTTGACCAACTAATTGAGATTGAAGACAGATCTTTACATTCGTATTCTTCCCGCAGTTTGAAGTGATACGATTATGTAACGAATGATAATAATAACGCAGTCAGTCAGTCGGATTGTATGGTTTTTTTAAATTAACTGTATCGATTTTATCGTGGCCCGTCGCAAATAACACAGGTTAAACATTTGTAACGGTTCTCTGCCTGCCTCATGTTAATAAAGATGCTTCCAAATACATCGCTATGTGCTTATATTCATCGGAAAACGTGCTATTCAGGTAATTTTTTGTTATTTCTGCTATTGTTTTCTCAGACGGACTTTATGCAATTAATTTAATATGTTGTAATTGTCATTCGATAAATTAATCAATTATTCTTTAAAGTCTCGTGGCCTCATACTTTCTTTACTTTTGCTTATCGCATCACACAAGGCATATATTTAACGATATAAATATACAATAGTATATCTTATAAGCGCTTACGAACTAGAATAATGTTAGAGTACTAATATCACTGTATGGGGACATCACGCGTTGCTTAGCAGCTCACTGAAACAAAAAGTTTTGTGTGTGTCTATACATTTATCAACAAAAGCACATGCGGCGTAGGGTAAACCTATAAGTTGATATGTAGTTACCTAGTAGTTCATATTAAGCGATCTTTTAAAAGTCCATAGTTAATTTGACGTCGAAGATATTTTTTGTGAATAAACTAGCTTGACCACATTGCCATCTCAGGTTAAGTGGTGACGTGGTCGAGAGATGGTACACACTAGTTTAGAAGCAGCCTATTCACTCTTCTCTTGAAGGTATCCACGTCATACTTGGATGGAAACATTGACGCTGGCAATTTATTCCCATCCTTTGCCGTACTCCACCAGAAACGAAGATTCGAATCACTTCATTCAAATGTTCTGTATATTTACTATTAAAGGATGGAGCCCTGGCATATGTCTGAATGTCATTTTCGTTAGTCCTCGTTAAAATAAAAAATTGAGTGTAATTTAAAATATCTTACTTAGTCAGTTCTCGTGTGGTGAGCGGGCCGGTGAGCCCGGACCGGGACCGCGACCGGCTCAGCTGGGCTCTTCGTTCAGCTGTCAAAATAAATCCATCTTTAATAAAAGATTAGACATTTAATTTAACTTCCTCTCACATTTTTAATGTATAATAGTATTTCGATGCAATTTTTACCATCTCCGAGATGTCTACATATTTCAAAATGTGCATATTAACAGTAAAAAGGTCAGTCAAATGAAATAATAATTTTATTTTAAGATTGCGAAAAACGCCACCTAGTTACGAATTGTAAGACTTTAATTTACTTAAACAGAGCTTTGCTACTTAAATTAGTCTTGTCAAGTCAAATTATCGACACCACAACATGTCATGCTCAAGGCAAGAATGTTCGATTCAGAATAAAAATAAATAAAACACAGACGACATCGAAAGCCTAAACAAAATAAACCGTTGAATACAAAACACATTACGTTAACCGCGTCAATACTTTTAAACTTTCATAGGCAATATAAATATCAGTCGCAGATCCAGGTTTGCAATTGAGTTCTATCCGTCTCTGCTAACTTTGATTCCCCTTCTTACACATGTCTTCTTTCACACAATTCATGTTTTCTCTCTTGGTCTCCCTCTACGATTGTAACCATCCACGCTCACTACTTCCTTCGCTAATATGACCTTCACTACTCCGCATAACAAGCCCATACCACGCTAATCTCCGGCTCCTCAATTTCTCTATCACTGGCGTAATTTTCAGACTTCCTCTGATATACTCTTATCTATTTTTAATTCTATCCATTCTCACACACTTCACACCACACCATGCATCTTAACATTCGCATATTTTATATTAATCATTTGTCAATGAAGAATTCTGATAATATATAAATATAGGATGGTAACCTTCTCCTATGATATCATGGCGCCTGAGCTTTAGGGGGTGAGGCTTGATCCGTCAATGATAAATGCGTAGATTATCGAGCAATATGATTTCTTATACAACTTGTATTAAATGTAACGGTAATTCGTGAGTTGTCGTATCCTAGAGACAATAAACATCTGTTTCATAGATTTTCATACTATGTCATATCTATTATACTCTCCTGGTCATATTTGACTTTTAATAAGCTCGCTGAAAACTAATTTCGAATGTTCTATCTACTTCCTAATATCTTAAGACACCAGAAAAAAGACGATATAGTATGTGTGTATTAAACGGTTCATTTCGTCGGTAGAATTTGCATACGCCAACTAACTACTTAATAATAAGAAAAAATTAAAAAAACATTAAATGAATTTAATGGAAGCATATTTATTTAAGTCAGTCATTTAATCGAATTAATTCGTATCCTGAATTTTATTCCAACATCTGAACTGACTGGAAACTTTCAGCAATTTAAATTAATAAATAATGGATGTAAAAGATACAAAAAATCAAACGTTTGTTATTTCAAATGCTTTTTATGACAATTTCTGAGTATGTATATTTATAGAATACTTTATGTCGTCAGGAATGTTACGTGTTGGTGTAATTATAACATCGAAAGCCTAAATAATGTAAAACAGCACTTGTCTGTATGTCTCAAGCTTGGGAGATGTCGACCGGCGTGTTCGTCTGGACGAGCGTCCGCAACGCATCGACGACGCTGATTCTGTACGAATGGAATACCATATGTACTTCCTTCTGTATCACCTTCCTATTACTCCCCTCTCACAACCCTCCAACAATTTATTGCTTTTATATGACATTTTTTTGTTGTTATCTAGTGCTAGGCAGCGATGTAGTCGCTAGATACATAAATATGATAAATAATGTATTATTGTATTTATCTGAGATTATATAAAATAAAAAAGCAGTTACAAATATTATCCGTATAAGAAAGTGGAACCTGTTATTTCGTCAATTACGAAAATTCGCATGGAAATTGCCAAATTTCATTTGCAAAATTTCGAATTACGTAATTACCTAAGTCTATGAATCACGAAATCATTTTCTATCAACGTGCATTGCGAAGCCGTGGTATACTATAATGACACTAATAAAAGTGAAAAAATAACTGCAATTTACAACAAAAAGTACATTAAAGTAATAATAAGTATTAAAACTATATTTCTTTAACCAAATATGCAAAGGAATTTGCGTTAGTGTTTTAATGTTGGTACCTGCTATACGTTGCAAAATGGCTTGCACCAAGCTCTCCTCTTCGCTTGCGTCCTCTACGTGTGCGTGCAACATAACCTCACTGTGTACGTATTCCTTTCTCTACAGTAGTAGTATACGTGACACTAAATACAGATTATGCAACGACAAAGTATGCCGGAGCTAGGACAATTAAATCCACCAAAGACTAATAACGACACATGACACATCTTTTAGATAATCTTTTATGTAGAATTATTATTCTTTTGAACTGGAAATGATGTAGTTACCCTTTGACACAATGACCAACTGATCGTATTCCCATGCTGTACACGTGGAGGAGTACATTCGAAAACGAAAATTAATATTTGTAACTGCATGTCAACACAACAAGTATGATTTGCATTTAATATCTCAATTCTTGTGACGTTTGTGATAATATTGCCATATTTTAACACTGCAGTGTTATATTTGCTAAATAAAAATAAGTAAGATGGACTTCCAGTAAAATAATAATAAGTGTAATAATGAATCTCAAGTGGTGTAATATTTACCTCCCGCTACTCTCGGGTTTGCCTTCTTCCGAGGACGCTCTCTGCTAAACGCCGACCCGCTCTGTAGGGCCTCCATCAAACTGAAACAAGCATCAATAGTAAATAAAGTGCAATACAAAAATTCCATAACAGACTTCATAATGGATCACTGGGAATAATAGATACAGGTAAAGGATGCGGCGTTAATAACACAAGTATGTATTATTAATCGAGTTACGAATCAAAACACAGGCTCGTGGAATAAAAGCCAATGACGTAACGCTTGAACCGATGTACATTGTCATATATACGACAGCTATTCCAGAACCTTTTAGCCCCACCGGTAGTTTTTCAAGCAATGCTCTCGGCCCATTGCCACTAAAGTGTCGCAATCCTTGAAGAAATGCTTCTTGCCTTAGATCCGAATAGTGGGTATTTAGATCATGTTATTCAATACAATGTATCTGATCTGTTGCTACTTAAGTTTAATAAATCTGCAAACGGTAAACATAGTTTAAACATGGGTAACATGTTTAACGTGCTGCTGATCATGCCAATCCTGAAACGCCCTGCAGTCTTAAGCACTCTCCACCCCGTTTGAAATGAGTAGCATTATTATTGGTTGGTGTATGTGTGTATTACCTGTCCATGACGCCGTCCTGCGCGCGCTCCATGTCGACGAACTGCTTGTAGCGGTGCTGGCGGTCGCGGCGTTCGCGCTCTGCTGTCGCGCGGGCCTCCCGCGCCCGCCGCGCGCGCTCCTCCGTCTCGCGCGCCACCACGTTCTCTTGATGCGCCGCCTATACAAATAATTACTGTAGCTTTATCTATGACGTCAAACGACTGTACTGTTAAATCATCAGAAGATGAATAATTTTTTTATAGTACTAGGTGGCAAACGAGCAAGCGGTTCACCCGATGTCATGTGCTCGCTACCCATAGACATCTGCGACTAACTAATAAGTTGCAGATGCGTTGCCCACCTTTAATGGACAGAGGAGAGGACAAACAGAAAGTTCCTATACATCCCCTCCGCCGTCAAGTATTCTTCCCATTCCTTATAAAAAAAGGGTGGGAAGGGGAGATAACTAGAATTAAGCCTCGGGCACCTCCACTCATCAGACGAAACGCAGAATATTTTACTTCACGCCTGTCTTCTGTCAGGTCGTGGTATTTCACCGGTCGAGCCGGCCCATTCGTGCAACAGATGTTGTTGTTGCGGGCTTTACCAAACCAAACTAAGCGCTTAGTTTTTGGAAAAATTAACCATACTTTCAGTGCGTAGCGACAAGTTGAAAATATATTAATTGCACATTTGTATACTTGAGTAGTGGTGGCTCAGCGGTAGAGGCCTCGACTTACGTACTGTAGGTTGCGGGTTCGAACCCAGAAAGGCGTTTACTTTGTGTAATTCATTTCATCACCACTGCTCCAAAAACGGTGAAAGAAAACATCGTGAGGAAACCAGCATGTTCTTAGAACTACCAAATTCGAAGACATGTGACATCCACCAACCCGCACTGGGCCAGCGTGGTGGATTACGGCTCATTCCCTCTCTCGGAGAGGAGGCCTGTGTCCCTGCAGTGGGAAACATTCTAGAAAAAGGCCGATTTATTATTATTATTTATTATACTTGGATGAGGTTAAAAGGACCTATAGAGTTAGAATATTAAAGAAACTAGTGTCGAATGAGATAAATTGACATCGCGAATAAGAAGTGTTTTGTCTAAGACTAATGTATAAAGTAAATTTTGTATAAAATACAGATAGAAATTAAGATGCGCCCCCGCCCGCCCACAGGAACACAAGAGCAGCAAACCATTTAGCGCTATCCAGGCACACCTCTCTCGCTTCTTCTTCGACTTAGATTGAGCAACTGAATCTGATTACTTATAATACTATTGTCATATCGATCTAAATCCATACAAAAACTAATGGTTTTGAAAGTGTCACTCACAGCGAACGAGTCCTTGAATGTCTTGATGTCTGAGAAGAACTCCTCGAGCGTGTACTTGTGCGGGTCGAAGACGTAGTACTCGGCCAGCTCGCCGTACAGCGCCTCCATCTTGCGGAACATCGAGTGCAGCAGGTCGCACTGCTCGCGCGCCTCCTTCGCGAACGTCTGTTATCTCGGCTAAGGAAATTTAAACTTTACTCCACTAAGATAGAAGCTATTTTGGAATAACACAGGAAGTCAACGATATTTCATCAAAGGATTCTGAAACCGAAAGAAGTTTTTTATAAGCAAAGTAGCCCTTAAAAGAAATCCTTTCAGCTGTACTACTGAAGCACTAATTTCTTTTCTTAGAAGAGCGGTAGGATGTATGCGCTGCTGTGCTTAAAAATGTCAAGAACATTTACATATCTTTGAATGTCAAATTGTCAATATCATGTTACACATGCTTATATACGAGTATGTTGGTTTTATGTACATAAAAGGTTCAATGTGTAAAAGGATACGCCCATGCTTTCATTGAACAAGTCGTCAGGACTCTGGGGGACGCGAGCGTTGTTGAGATCCATCTCCAATGCTTTAATGTCGTTTTCCATCTTCTTGAGCGCTTTCTGAACGTTTTCCATGGACACCCTCGCCGCCCTGAAGATGTGTACAATATTACAGATTGCATGTTCCATTTTTTTAAGGATTGTGTTTTAGGAACATTGTTTTCTTTTATTATTTTTATTCCTTATAAGCAACATACCTAAAACACCTGGGTTTAGTCACAATGACTGTGAAGTTAAACGGTAATTTGGTCAAAGAACTAGTATACCATTGGCCTATAAATTCTTATCTTGAAGGTATCCACGTCATAATCGGACGGAAACACTGAATAATTTGCTATGAACAACTAACGAGGAATTTAATCACTTCGTTTTTGTATTTGATTGTACTGTATGTAGATTGGTCCTTCGAGCCGGATATAAATAGCGATATACCTGTCTATGTGAGGCATTTCTTCAGCAAACGTCAGAGCATCAGGGAATTTGCTTTCTATTGTTTCGACTAGATAATGTAGAAGCGTTTGTTTGTTCTCCAGATCTTTAGTTGCAGTCAACTGAAATAGTGGGAGATTTATGATCAATTAATTAGAGCTTTACAACTTTTATACGTCAAATAAGAATATTTGTACAATATACAAGAAATGTTAGTATTAACGGGAGTTCACACTGTTGAAAACATTCACATAAAACATGTTTCATCTCAGTTTTTTTCAGAGAGAAAGAGATGCACTATATCACATCGCTGTGCACATTCAACAATGCGAACCTACGGTTTTAAAAAATAAACATACCTTAGTAAGAAAGCTTATTTCAAAACCGTATGCACCAGCGTTATTTGAACCCGTATTCATATAGTTGCCGAGCAGCAGAAGGAGCTCCAATATTTTGGCGAACTTCCCGCTCGACTTGACTTCCTCACACGCCGCTGTGCCTGATACTATGTCCTGAAAATTTAAATTAGTACACTTGAGAGATTCGTTATGTTCATTTCTAATACGAATAACACCAAAAAGTAAGGACGATTGTACAATCCACACATAATTAATGGATAATGTCACAATTAGGTATTTATGGAAAGTGTGTATTCTTTTTAAGAGTCTGAAAATGCGAATACATATTAACTTATCCGATTGCATCAATTTCGTATTAACTAATAACGTTAAAAAGCAGTTTATATGCTGTTTATTTTTCTTTCTTGACTTTCAAAACGAGCCTGTTATATTGTGACTAGTCACACACAAACTTTCCGTCACTTACCGGTTTGACTTCAGATATAATTTCCGCGTAATGCTCCCTGAAGGCTAAACTCCTGAGCCGGGGCACTAGGCGTTTAACATCAGCAACTGTGGCCGCGAACTGCTCAGCTTCTGTTAATTCCTCGCTCTTGCACTTCAACTCTGATAGTTTCTTCAGCTGGTCCGCTGGAGGTATATGCTACGAGGAACAAAGAAATAATAAACAATAATCCTTTATCAGATTATAATAGAGATATATTTAGATGAAGGGGAAAAGGACTAGGATCAGACCTCCGACACCTCACTCATTAGACGAGACGGTTAATTTATTGCTAGGTTTGATCTTTGATTCCTTCAAATAGAAGCGATAAAGATGACCATGATGTACCGCCGTAAGTAAATGTGTAAAAATCAAAATTTTAAAAAGAACTACAGAACCACATCCAATGGAAATCCATAAAATCTGTCTACCCATCTGGGTTATAATTTATTTATTTTATACCTGTATCAAGAGATCGAGCACGTCCGCTGTGAGCACGGTGGTGTCGCAGCGCAACACGCAGGTGCGGATGTGGTCGTACGACATGTGCTTGAGCGAGCCGCTCAGCAGGATCGACAGGTTCTGCGCCGCCTTGCTGTCGAGCACCTTCAGATCTTTCACCTTCTTCAGCGTGTGCACCCTGGAAGATATTTTGTACCTTTATGACATCAGAAATCGCAACCAACTAACTACTAATATTGCTATATAGACATCCCCATGGTAAAGTTAGACTAAATTTATTATATTGATATGTAAAGAGTTTACACTAATGACGTTTTTTTATTTAAAGATTTATTTCTTCTTTTTACTGTAATAGATGTCAGTGTCATATCAGTGACATAATTTAATTAATTTTTAAAGTAATACGTAGAACAGTATATTGAACTAAACTATAGAAGTAAAGGCTTTAAATGTTGTTTTTTTTAATATTTCAGAAAAACGCAATTTTGTCTTTACTTCTATAGTTTAGTTTAATATATATGTGCAACGTAAGATTGTCACTTCTCGATACCTGTCATTCGACCGGTCGTTAATTGGTTGAACGTGAAGTACTTCGAATGACAGTTTACAATTTGACGATTGGATATCGATAGTTTAAACTATCGAGAATTCACAATTTAAAATGTAAATAAGGTTCGTTGACATATACATATACAGCAGAAAATAACAATATATGCGAATTTGCCTATATATAGAATCAACCGGTACACTTAAATGGCTTGAAATGAAATTAATGACGAGATATGCATTGTACAAGATGGACTTATAATCAGTTCCAATTTGCAGGAGTTCTATTGATTAGGCTAGTAACGTAATCCACATGAGATCATGTTGCGATCCCGTAAGATCTCCCGATCTTAAGTTTAACAATGGGCCCTCTATGGCTGATATTTCATAAATGACAATGTCGATAACCAGATGTCAGGACCGAGCGTCGATTTTTTTTTATTTTATTCTCAACTCACTTGTCCACGGCATCTTCGTTCTTCTTAGCGACAGGTTTGCTTGAGAATTTCTGCGCCAAGCCACTGAGAATGTCAGGTGATGCAAGTTTGTCTTCTTGGACCTAGCACGAAAAATTATATTTTTTTAAAAGCGTATAATTAAGAGTATGCAGCTGTACCGCTGAGGCGGCGTATTGAACCAATCTTTGAGAAGCAAGCGGTCACCTTACGTTCCTATAGGTAACCGCATTTATATATAAATGATAATAATAATTTTAGGCTATTGTTAATAGATTACCTTAACCCAGAAAGCTTTCTCTGACATCTTCTGTGGTATAATTGTTTTCCAGTTAGCCCTCTTCAGTGGACCTTCCACTTCCCACTTCTTTTTAGGTTTCAAGCCATAAGGTAGGATGTCCGGCTGCGGCTGAAATCGATACATATAATATCATTAAATTCATTAATCATTTGCATCTTTCTCGTAACTATAATAGTTTAAAATAATAGAAAAAAAACCAATTATGACCTACCACCATGCCACATGATTTTATTCATTTTTTTTCGAGCAAAACATCATGTGTTTTTATTATTATTATTAGTGCATGACAATTTTATAAATTATTAAAATAAAATAAGATTATCAAATTTAAATGTCATCAGAATTACACTTACCATCCTTGGAGCCATGGGACCACCAAAAGGCGGCGGAGGAGGCATGGGTCCTCCCATCATGGGCGGCGGAGGCGGAAGTCCACCGCTCCCTGGTGGTGGTGGAGGAGGGGGTGGACCACCCATGCCCGGCATCGGAGGAGGTGGTGGAGGACCACCTGGTCCTGCGACATTGGATGTTACATGTAAATCAATGGAAATAATTACCCGTTGACTAGGAGTTGATAGGAGTTTTTGAAAGAACTATTCCTGACTGCTACTTTACAAAAACTACAAAATTTGTAATACTAAACATAGGTCCCGTTTATAAGTTTTCACAAATCTTTCCCGGTCAATCTGAAGTAGCTGAAGCCATACATATTCATTTAAAAATACTTCAGACTCAATGAAGTATACAAGAACTCGAAAGACTTTAATCCGGTTCCGTTGCTAGAAATTGTTAAAAATATATATAATTACTACAATTTATATCGTCTCCAAACTAGTTTATCTACAATAAAATTGTTAAAACCTTCATACGACGTTCTCAACTGACTAATTAATTAAATAAAATGCAGGTCCGCAATTTGCCGATACCAATTCCGATGGTACGCGAAATAAGTAAAACCGTTTTATTGAATTATTCTTTTAGTTTATCTACTTTTCTATGAAGAATTAGTGTCACTTATGTGCAACATCAAACTATTGTCTCGGAATGAGATCGACACTACATTGTTATTCACAAGACTTCGAAAAAGCGGCGTGCGTCTTCCAACATGTATCAGAATATCACAATCATGTCAAACTATTTAACATAACAATTTTACTATCATTAAAGATCCGAATACAGAGTTCAACATTAATTCGACAGATATAAAAATGCAAGCATTTATATTTCATACATTATAGTAAGTAATAGCATGTAATGGTTTTATTCCTAATTTAAAATGTTCATGCATGTACATGTGCCTCAAAAATCAACCTCAACCCGTTGAGATTGATTTCTGTGACACCTGTATAAACAAATATATTATTTCAAACATGCGCTAAAAGTAGACATTTGACATTAAATCAGTACAGAAGTAATATAATGTTTTTACCCTATTGTATTTTTACCTTGGGTAAAAAGATCTCTTACCTTGAGGCATAGGGGGCGGCGGAGGCGGGGGCGGCCCGCACCCTACAACATCACACGGAGATATATTGCGTGCATGCAAAGTGCGGATCAATGCGATTGTGAGATACAAGTTCATTCAAAAGCAGTGTAGTTATTTATATTTATAATTCATAGAATAATCCAATTCAAAAATATAGTAACATATGAAAAAAATTACTTGACCGCATTTATAAATACAATTTTAGCTAGTCATTGGAATTTACTCATATTCAAAAATGGCTAATAGTAGTGGCCACTCTAAGACTTTTACTTTAAAGTTTGTTACATATGTACAGTATTTTTTTATATTTTTTTCTGTACCTTTACTGTACTATTTAATCTGCTGTGTGAGTGATTTATAAGTGTATGCAATAAGCACTATCACATTTTTTAAACTAATAATCCATAATGTATTGATGTGAAATATTTTTAAACCATCTGATTGAAGTTATCACTGATATATTGAATATTTAAGTTGTGCGAGGTTTTAGTTTATGGTGTTGCCAGACGGCGAATTTTAGTATCGTATTAACGTGCGTTAAAATAATGCAATTATTGTTATATCAAGATAATTTAAAAAAATGCGAGTTACCTCCTGGCATCGGTGGAGGTGGTGGCGGTGGGGGTCCTCCGGGACTGCCGATTGCCTGTAAAATAGAATAACATGAAGACATGAAAATCCTAACTTATAAACGCGAATGTGAGTTTTTTTAAAATAATAGTAGATAACCGAAATAATTTACTAACATTTGTTTCAACTATTACAACTAATCTCTAAAGCTTGTGTTAGGATGGTTCAAAACAATAGTCGAATGGCGGATTTGAAACAACGATCTCTTGATCGGCAGTACGTACCCGTATTTGTTTGTTACGCTTTAATTCCTTTACCAATCAATCCGCATGAAAATTTACACACGCATTGTCAATAGCACCTTTAATCCCAAAATAACAAATCTTCCCGACGGATAGGAAAATAAAGGTTGTCATGGTATATGACACGAGACTAACGTTTTGTCACATGACATGACATACATTACCATGGCAACCAATTACAACTTTTAGACCTTACCTATAATTACAATACACGAAAGTTAAAAATGTTCAGTGAGGAAGTTAAGAAACGAATGCGTGTGAAATCGCGAGTGTAAAGAGTGCGGTAAAGGAGCAAGCGGCTCGGCTGATGTAAACTCACTACCGCTACCAATAAGCATAAACAGGTTAAAAGTTCATTTTATGAAAATTCAAAGCAAAAATTTGGTTTTATGGTATTTATTATACCGTGTTGAGTACATCGTGACATTACGTGCATTACATAATACTGATAAATAATATATACTTTGCAATTCAAATTCGAAATTATTCATGACAATTGTATTTGTATATGACAGTTGTATAATGTCCGTTATATTAGGTATTACGTACTTTGGCAATGGCGGCAATGTTCCCTTGCGACACTCCCCCTGGTCCCGTGGGCGCGGCGGCCTGCTTGAGACGGTCCTCTAGGTGCGCGGCGCGCGCCTCCGCCTCTTGGCGCGCCGCGATCGCCACCTCTAACTTGCCCTTCAGCTCCTCTATCTTACGCTCTTCTTCCGCTCGCGATTTCTCTGTAAATATTACAAGTTACCATTTATATAACTGATTATCACTTGCTGCATGAGTGCATGTATAAATACGTCACAAACACAAATATGGCACGTAAGCCTCTCTGAGTTAAAACAACTGTAATATAATTAATGATGAAAAACCTATTAAGCCGTCGATGAGGGGTTGCACGTCGATGTTGAAGCGCTGCGTCGCGCGAAAGTCCGGGTCGTAGCCATTTTTATGTAGGACTATTTGAGTCACGCATTCCTCTATCAGTTTGTAGTAAGCAGGCCTGAAATTTAAAATATTCTTTACATATCATTCGGCCGATTTATTTTAAACTGAAATTGGCGTTACTAATATTAAAATAAATAATTATATTTGTTCGTTTGTAATGGGTCAAACTACTGAACCATGTTTAACAATTCTTACATCATCATATAAATTAAAATAGAGCATTTAATCTGGGTCAATGAACATACAAACGTTTTTACGAAGTAAAAAGTATTGTATTTTCTTGTCCAAAAGTGGATTTTTTTCAGACAGTACCTGGCTTTCAAGCCTCGTAGTAGCTTTAAAAAGAGGTCAGTAGTATAGTACAGTAGTATTTGACTGAATCTCTTATCAATATATTCTACAAGTCACAGGATCACAGCCGAACATGTCGAGATATTAAAAATATTTATAATAAAATTAGTTTTAATCACACAACATTCTATTGCCATCAAATGGGCGGCGGGCAGCGACCTGTTGAGTATTCAAAGTTCAAACTTACCTTATTAATTCATCATCGCGTATGAACAGTAGGTGTTGTAGTATGGACAGCAGGTATGGCTCGGCCGGCGTGTCCATCGCCAGGTTCTTCACGAGCTCGAAACATTCATTAGCGTCGTTGAAGTCAACTCTGCAAACAAAACATATTCATTTTGAAAATTATATAGCTAGTCAAAAGTATACACAGAAAGGGCAAGATCCGTTACCTAACAATATTTGCACGGCAGATTTAAATAATTTTTCAGTACAAAAGATTGTAATAAAAACATTTCATAGACAAATATTCCTATTTGTATAAAGCTAACCTGACATCATCGAACTTTGCGAGGAACTCATCCTGATCAGCGGAGGCGTGGTTGTCGAACACGTTCATCTGGATCTGCCGAGCGCCCTCCGCCGCCGCCCTCAGCTCATCTGCGAAAATGGATGTTAAATTAGATGTGACAGCTTTTTTATAAAATCTACTTTGGGTCAGGGATTCACGAACTTTTTTTATCTACCGCTCACTTTGTCTAATAGGTATTCTCGCCCTTAAGCACCGACAGAGGGGAGTTATCGCGCACTTTGGGAAGACATGGATAGCTACTATCTACTTTCATCATCTTTGTCTAATCAAGTTATTATTATATGCGAATCTTTTCAGTGATAACATGAAAAAAATTAACTTTCATTCATAAGACAATCAACTATAATTCCCTGAACCGACGAGCATGTGTGCATAAATGTATGAATGTAGAAGAAGCGAGAACAGGTGTGCCAGAGCGCCAACCCAGCTTACCCCTCCGAGTTAGGGGTGTGTGCGTATATTTATTTTATTAATAGATTTTTGTTAAAATATGAAACATTACATATACAAAAGATTTAACCTTACCGATAAGGTCATAGAGTCCAGTTCGCATAAACTCGCTCCGTAAGTGCATCCTGAACTCCAACTCTTCCGGTTCTGTGATTATGGCATTCATCAGTTGCATACAACCATTCTGGAATGTAATTTTTTACATTTTAAAAGAAATTTACAAAAGTTTATACGGATACATATTTTGCTAGTGTTGTTGGCAGATTCGTGCCCGCGACTATGTTTATATCACCTTAAGCTTCGAAAGTCGGTGCTTCGACATTATATACCAAAAATAATCAAAAGTTTGCGATATCATTACACTAAAACAAGATGAATCTTATGGTGTCTGTAGGTAATAGGCTGATTGACGTCTTTTAACGCGCCGCCCGCTGGACGCCCGGTCCAGTGAGATCTAGCAGTTTTCACCGTCGTCAGTCCATCTTGTATGAGGCCTTCCTATGTTGCATGAGCATGCATTACTGCAATTCTTGAACTTTATGACGTCATGAGCCATCAAACAGCGATGTGTCTGGTCCATTGGTCAACACGAATAATATTACTACATAAAACTTTACCTTTAAGCTCTCAGGAGATTTACTATCCAAGCACTCTACGATGGGCAGCAAGCGCGGCCGCCGGCTCGACTCGCCCGCCATCGTGATCGCCTCCAGCACCTTCTCGTGCCCATTGGGTATGAGACAGATGGCTGCCAGCACCTGGAATATTAGGATTACTGCAACTTATTACTTTATAGTTTTGCCATTAAAAAGTACAAAAACGAACTATATTAAAATTTAGGAAGGCGAAATTTACATGATTTACATTACAATTTTTTTTAAAACAGTAAGCTACCAGCGCCGCCATCCATAGACATCCGCAGCCATCAAATGCGTTAGCCTTTATGTTGGAAAGGGAAGGAGAATAGGCCAGCACACTATCAGATGAAACGCAGGAGTTACATAAATGGTAATATCTGCTTACACATGCAATACATCTGCTTCACTTCTTGTCTGAGGTCGTGGTACTACCACAGTCAACCAATTCATGCAACGGTCAACTGTTTCGAGGACATATCAGCGTTTCTCAACTCAATTTCAACAGTGTCGTTGCCATGGTTACCTTGGCTGCCTCGAGCGCGCAGTGCGGCTTGCGGGCGTCCAGGCTGCGCGCGAGCACGGGCAGCGCTTCGCGGCACTCGAACACGGTGCGGATGCCGACCGTGTTGTTGAGGATAGCCGAGAGACATCTGATGCATTCGTACTGCACCCGATCGTAGCGAGCATCGCTGTAAATAGAAGGCATTTTTATGATAATTGATAGGATTAAGGAAGAAGGGCACGACATGAGCTGTATTTTAAAAGATACCATCAATAAGAGTCATAGCCTAATCTAGTTCTAGTTCAAGATCCCCGAACGAATCCTCGCATTACACAGCGCAATACTCTTAAAGACTTTTAGTAAAGTCCCAAAAACTGTGTACATTATACTTTAAAAAACGCAATTATACAATATAAAATACCGCTAAGGATAGTTAATGCTGAAGGGTTACGAGCCAGGAAATTGTGCGAAAAACAATTACGGATAGATGTAAACGATCCTTCATAGCGTACGGTCTATTTGTTTTCCATATTTGTCATTACTCGAACTTATTTATCAATTTAGTGTAGTTTCGAGTATTGAATAAATGCATCAAGGTAAATTCCCAATATAATCATCACTTACCGGTAAAATCCCCTACCACTGATTGCGTGGAAAAGAAACAAAAATTTAATTTTAAATAGTAGTCACAAATTATGTTACGAATAATGTTATAGTTACAATGGTAATGTTGATATTCACAAAGTGATATTCACCAATACTAAAGCTAAAAGTTATTACCTTAACAAGTTATTATAAGCAAAATCAAGTTACAAAAAAATGCCGGCGAGGAAGATAAGAAACGAATGAGTGCCAAGCCGCGGCCAACGGCTAGTTAAAATATAGTGGCAGGGCACTCTAAGTACTAACTTCTACGTAGACTTACTTCGTGTAACAGATATTGAGCGTCGTGAGCAAACTCTCGATGCCTTTGGTGCCGAACTCCTGGATCCAGGACAGCGGGTTGTTGGTGAGCGCGATCCTGAGGTTCTCTAAGCAGCCGTGAAGCTTGCCGACGGATAGCTCCGGCTGGTTGAGGTACGCCACGTAATCTGAAGGTTTCTCGAACTTTGAGCGGCCTTCCTAGAGAAAATTGTTTTGTATTGTTGTAGTTATGTTTCCATTTTAAGGAATAGAGTAACTAATATACGGATTAAAAAACAACCATGTAAGAAATATTCTTGCGTGTATCTCAGAATGAAACTAAAATACTAGTTAGCGTAAAAATAAAAAAAAAGGATTGAAAATAGTGTTATTTTGTGTGAACTGTGCTTTAAAAACAATCAAGGACTTGCAAGATGAATTATCATGCGATATATTTTTTAAATTATATATAGATATAATATGTATGTATGTATAATATGTAATAAAACATACATATTTAGGTCACAAAAAAATTAAAGACAAAGCCAAACCTTAGCTAGGTTTTGTTACAGTATTAACTATAGTTTAAATGTGTGTTAGAAAAAAATCTTAACAAACCTGTGCATTAACAAATTTGTAGGCAACTAACATTTTCTTCTTTTGATCCCTTGAGTATTTTCTTAACGGTTCCTTCTTTTCTTCGCTAATATTCATGTCGGTCTGGAAATAAAACGAACTATTCTTAATGTACATATTATAAATACTTAAAGACAAGAAGCAGAGGGCGTTCACACCTTACGCCTGCAACAGATAAATAATAGTGGAATTCGTTTTACAATGCAAAATTATCTAGGGCAGCGCGTTTACGTCGTGTCAATTGAAATGTATAAAAATAAATTAAAATTTAATTAGAGCTCATTATTCATAGACAAAAAATAGTAAGTCACATTTAATCAAAACATTCTAATATTTTCGTTTAATGCAAAATATTTGATAGCTAAAATAAACACTTGCAACGTATAGAGTCGCAAGTGTATTGTGAAACAAAACACAAAAGTATATTAACATGTTATTCCACGTTTGTGACGTCAAAGGACCTTGATCGTAGCTGGACCTAACAATAGTGGCTAGTGTTTCCAAGGGACTATTCGACTACGTCAATAACAGAAGCTATGGCTCTGCAATTATCTTTATTTAATCTGATGACGATGACAGGTGACAACTCACCAGCATCTCCTCGAATCGTCGCTGCAGCTGGTTGTCGTCGAGCGCGTCGATCTTGTTGGTGTACTCGGCGGCGGCGGAGGGCTCGTCGTCCTCGGCACGCGGCTCCGCGCCCCGCGGCACCGTCTCGTAGCCGCGCTCGATGCCGCCGCCCGTCTTCTTCGGCCGCCCGAACCATGTGTCCAGCTATAACAACACAGTTAAAACAATATTAATTTCTACGCAAATGCTATATAATACGGACGGGTTGATTATAATAAAAAATATTTAATCATTCCGTAAAATCACATGATCTCAGTTCTTTCAACAGAAGTAGAGCCCGCAACAACATCTGAATGGATCTGCTCAACTGGTGAAATACCACGACCTCACAGAAGACAGGCATGAAGTAAGAGTATTCTGAGATTCGTCAGATGAGTGGGGTGAGGTTTCCATTCATTTCTTATTGCAAATGGATAGGAATGGGAGAGGGATTTTGCCGGGGTGGTGCTATTTTTTACAATAGGAGGTCACTGTTTGTATAGAGAAGGTAAAAATAAAAAATATCTGAAGCTACACCGCACTTTAGGCGACGGCGCAGAAGGCGCCTAGACTAAGACTCTTTACGAGTAACTCAGCTCGATGGTTCCAGACGGAGCATCTTATTATTATAACCGGATTGGGAGGTCGCTTCGACGGATGCTTCATGGAGTGACTGGGTACAAGGGCCACAAGAGGAGACCTCGGCTTGGGCGTCACTCATTACGCGTTTAGTATTCCGATTCGAGGGACTATTACCGTCTTATATAAGCCTGTAAGTGAGCGTTGATAGGGATTCTATCCCGAATATCATAATTTGCAGGGATATTCAACGTGTGTTCTGTCTGTTTGTAAGCCGTGCGGGACGGATGTATTGCTTTATAATACCATAACTTGTTTATCGCACCTCATTTTACTTCACAAGATACTCGAGTCAGTAATTAAATAACGATAGTTTTGCCCCACTAAATTCGATAACAAAAGAAATATTAAGATATTGGTAACATTATACTGGTAACAAGAAAATGTCTTCTTGAAAATCTTTAAATTATTTGTTGTCTTTTCATTTCAAACGTACCTTTCATATGTAATATACGTACAAACGGTACGTTTGGAACGTACCAGACATTGTAAACGCCAATGTTTGGGTACGTTGCAAACGTATCGTTTATTACTTTTTTCAAGAGCAATGGGCCTAGGTATGTCCTTGAATTGTGGTCAGGATAAGCTTTCTTTGCTCCTTCGTCCATAAATGTATTTATTTAATTTGCAGGCATGCCATTAGAGACATCGCGAAGAGGGATTATTTTAGTGCTCTATCATATACTGTTTTAATCAATTTATGAGACAGCTCATTATAACACGACCGACCGTACTAAAATAGGTTAATAATATTTGTGGAGAACATAGAACAGGGTCGTACTTCCGACCTATTTAATTAAAATAAACGTGTCTTTTTCATCCAAGAGAACTATTTTGTACGCTAGAATTTGACGTAGATATATTTATACATATAATTGTAAAGAAACACGAGCAGGCAAACGTATTTCGTAGATGAATGTCTATATAAGTTCTAATACACATTTAATCTCGTAAGTGACGGGGACGGGCACGGCAAACAAAATAAGTTCCCCAGTCGATTTTGAATTGAAATACAATAACACAAATCTCTTTCAAGCCACACTTTTCCCTTACAACGCTGTCTAAACCTATTATTCAGAGACTAGCTTAGGATACTTTTCAGAGACCTCAATGATTAAGTTGTAATGCGGTTTCTGATATTTTTTTACTATATTACTAATTGTTCTCAATATCCTGCACAAAGGCGGCGCGACAGTTATTGAGCTCACTAATTACTTTTACATCTGGCATCATTTAACGGTCGTATATAAACGCGTTTCGATTAGGCAACATTGCTGTATTGGTTAGTTAATGCACACGACTTATCGGGAAAATTTAGGGTTGATACACCCTCGTCGTCATTAATTAGCTATTTCGGGAAACCAAATGAATATTTCTAGTAAACATTTTACTAGCCTTTAAATGTAGCTCAGTGGACTACGGCGTTATTTACGATCTAAACGTCGAAAATACGATTCAGATTAAAGTAATCTTAATGACGTTCACGAAAATTATATAAAACGAGTAATTCTTGTTAATATATACTCGTCTATCTCGGAAACGGCTTTGAAGATTTGGATGACATGTAGTACTTAGGTATGGTTTTTATATCAAAATTTACCTACAAACGTCTTATCCGTTAAAACGCCCCTAATAATTTTACGAGAACAATAATTTTTGAGTGTCCTCTCTGAGCCATCTTCATTAAGAATAATAAATAGTTTTAAACTGTGCAAATCTTACTGGTATCAATAAAATTTCTGTTAGTTGACACTACGATTAGATGAGACTCGAATATGTTCAGAAATTAAACAAAAACAAAACCGACTTCAAAAAATGTACACTACACTACTACATTAACAAAAATTTGACGTCATCTTCGTCTATCTTGATGAGATAATCCCAGCTGAACACAGTCAGCCTCAAGGATTAGGAAAAGAATTTACACCCCCGTCACTCCTTCCGTGATTAACTGCAGAACACGCCAAAACACCCCCACACTCATAAATCGAGAAAATATTTAGCTGCAATATGATCTAATCGAGAAAAGTATGGTCACAGCCATGGTCGATTTGGCGGCGGCACTTAGCAGCAATATTTCCTGCTATTTACTACTTCAATTGAACAAAGTTTTATCTACATGATGATATATTTATCAATAATAGTCCAGTAATGGTTTCAAACCTACGATACTATGTTAGGCCGACCCGTAGCACTAATTAAGAACTTATTAGTCTATCGACTCTGCAAACATTTAAAAGAAATATTGGCAACCCTAACATGTATTTTTACGAAGGCCATTGCCTCGTCCCATTGTGCCTTTTGAGGTCCAATCGATTCGTGACGTTCCGTCCGCAATATCGCTAACAATGAATTTGCCGTCGCCCGCATTGAAGATTGAAGTTCACATACTTTGTATGGAACACACGTGACGGAAAGATGGATCAATATATGTTGCAATTTTAACATATTTTTAGAAGGGAGACCTGTCAATACTGGCTACCACGAATATGTAACTATATGCGAAAAACATTATACTCCTGCTGGGCAAGTCGGGTAAAAACGACGTTTACGTGAATTATAAGAATAACAGAGATTACAGATACCAATACCTTGTTTCACACCAAAAAAGGGATTTTCGTAAACATGGGTTTACACGTTAAAATACGTAAAATACAACATATTTTCGAAAACAAGTTTTTCTCACTTTACTTTATAACCATGAGCCATATTACACAATTCAACTTCACTTTATCTCACCATTTCCGATGAACGTACAAAAGTGTAATGGCCGACATGTATGGTAAATGACATTTGTTTGTTTACAACTACCTTATCTCGCAATGAAACAAGATATAAGATATATACGTGCGCAGCAAACGAATAAAAATTAATGCTTAGCATTAACATGATTATCATATATGTAAATGTAATGTAAATACACACTCACAAAACAAACTTAGTAAGTAAATAAGTCAGCATTTTCTAGAATGTTTCCCACTGCAGAGACAAAAGCCTCCTCTCCGAGAGAGGGAATGCGCGGTAATCCACCACGCTGGCCCAGTGCGGGTTGGTGGATGTCACATGTCTTTGAATTTGGTGGTTCTAAGAACATGCCGGTTTCCTCACGATGTTTTCCTTCAACGTTTTTAGAGCAGTGGTGATGAAATAAATTAAGTACAACCAATTATTCCAGAGGAGGGTTGGCGTCAGGCAGGAGGCCAGCCGTAAAAACTGTAGACAGAACCTATACAGTATGGGCTTCGTTCATACTGTGCCGACCCTACAGGAGTGGGAAAAGGGCAGGGAGATGATGATGTATAACTATTACTTAAAAGCTCAGTTCTGTTTCAACGTTATAATTACAGTTGTGGTAGATTTAACTCAACACTTACCGAGAATGGCGACCGCTCTCTCACATAATCACCAACTACTTTTATTGTATCCATGTTACAACACTTAATATATCGTTGCTCTATACATTTAAATTTTTTATACAGTCATTGCGTAGCCGTGTAACTTTGCAAATGTAATCAAAAATTATTACGTATATTACATTAATACACACTAATACTATGTTTTATTCATTACTAAATACCAAATTTAAATTTAAGGCCGTTAATTTTTAGCCGTTTCTAATGGCGGAAGAATTATTGAAACGGTTTACTTGTTTCAAAGTTTACCTTTTACATATAAAAAATATACATTTTAAAGAATAAAAACATGATTGGATAAAAAAAATTGAATTTATTCCAATTATTCCCACATCGTCGATAGCTTTATCTGATTTACGAATTTAAGTTTAGTTTAGTTTAGTAATTGAATAAAAACATCAAATTAAATAAAAACCACTCGCAAATTACGTCGGTATCACAAAATTACATTAGATTCACTACCGAGATGAACGATCAGTAAATCAGCACTGAACACACTGAGTACAGAGCACACACTTTCCTCGCAAATTAGCGAACTGATAAAAATAAAATCATCGGGTGTGATGATGCTTCTTACTCTCGCTCATCTGAATATACTCGGCGATGATGTCGGTCCGGTCACTCGAGCGACAATAATAGGCATTCAACATGTAGGAGCACGGCAAATTAACTAAAGGTGTTTACACACTAATGGCTGTAATCAATTAATTTGTTTTGATGGCAACAGCAGATTAGCTACATTTAATTTTGTATTTTTTTGTAATCATAAAATTACTTACGTATAAGACACTAGTAGAACTACTGACATTTCAACTCGGCGATCTTCGTAAAGTAGCCATTTTAAATTATAATAATTAATTATAATTATAGCTCAAAGACACGATCGTCAATGAGTCGACACGACTTCTTTAAGTACTTTTCTTTTTACTTTATTTAAGTTATTATAAAGTACAGTAGATACAATAATTATTAATAAGCAGAAACAGGGCGACAGATGTTTTATTTTATAAACTGACCCCGACCAGTACGCGGCAATTTCTCATTGAAAATGCCTATGATTGTAAATAAGATTTGACATGTTAAAGTTTCCATGGAGAACCAGCGGAGAAAAAAATGCATAAAATGTGTTAAAATTACATAACATAAAATAAAACATTAGTCAGGGGCTTTTGAATTTTGGTAATTTGATTATTTTTGTTACTCTTCGAGTAAAGAAAGTAACATTACTGGAATTTCGACCACTCGGCCGTCACTAGTTGTTATAACAAGATATTCTTTTGTTTCATTTAAGTGACCAAAACAATCTCAGCAGATAAATGATTGAATCGGAAATCTATTAACACATAGGAATAAACCAAAAAGCTTCTTATACAGTGCAATCCCGACTGCTGACCATTGATCAGTGTACATCTCGTGAATCGTACTTTTTATGGTAAATGCTATGGTTAGCTAATACTTGGTGCGTAAAACTAGACAATGCGTAACGCACTAAATACAGTAACGTAATTCTCGGCATTTTTTACCCACAAGCTTCGGACCTGTCGGAGGTCCGGAGGGAGCATTGCGAGGCGGGGCGCGACTGCGAATTAATCCCACTCACTCCGAAGAAGGACCTCCGACAGATTATTATCGGACTATGCACATTATGAACTGTCAGCAAATGGTGAGCTAATCGAACGATGCACAACTAGACGTGTCATTTAAGGACAGTTTTTAAACTGTCGAAGTCAAATCGTCACCTTGTGGACAGATATTTTTCTTTTGTTCTAACGTTTAAATTTAAATAAGAATGGATAACAAATATAGGACATAATAATCGTACACAGAAAACTATTTTTCAAAGAAATAACAAGTTAGTTAGGTTTGAATATGATATGCCAATTTTTCCACTATAAACTGTCCGATTATAAACTGAAAATGTTCACAATCAGTCGGAGACATTTTCATATTTTCGTTGTAGGAACTTTCCTCGTATCTTATTAAGCTCCCTTTACGAAATCTTACACTTCTTTGAAATCATTGCCACGATATACGATAGACCTGGAGAAAGAAATATGAATAAAAAAAATAGCGACGTAAAGATATAAAAAGATGAGATCAGTGTATTAGGCAGAGGACACACAAGGTCGAATGAGCAATTAAGTACACGAAATTAAATAACAACGTGTTTGAGTGATCTCATAGGTGATGCAGGTTATATAGAAACTTATTTGTATAAGTTTTATACGTAGTTTCTTCGTGCAATTATTTTAAAAAAACACAAAAAGTCTATATATAAATCTATAAAAATAATCAAAAGGAATTTGCGCAAATAAAATACGAGGATTAGTATAAATATCAATCAATAATTATTTACATCATATTATTAAAAATCAAACTATGCTTTGAACTCATTAGGTTCCATAGATGCAGTACTTCTTTATGGAAGAAGGTGGCAAGCGAGCAAGCGTACACCTGATGTTAAGTGACCGCTACCAATAGGCATCCGCAACAAGCGAATGAGTCGCAGATGCGTTGCCTACCTTTAATAGACGGAAGAGGGAATAAACAGGGAAAAGATATTGCTTGCTATACGTCTAATCCTCTTCCCCTTCTAGCCCTATCCTTATAAGACAAGGATATAATGGGGGCGAGGTCTAAAAATAGGTACTGATTTATGTTAAACACAATTGTGTTATTGGGTCGGAGGAAGCAGAACGTAATAGTTGGGTAGAGAACAACATTACGGGTGGTGGTCGTTAAGTATAAAAAATTATAACTATAAGGTATTCTTCATTGACCTTGATCTATTTTATAAGTAAACAAATTTTAAATAATAAAATTTGTCACCGAAAGGACCTAGCTCTCTCAAGGTCTAGCTCTCTCTGTTTAGTTTGTGTAAACAAAGTTGTGTGCAATGGAATTTAAATCCTACTACTTTTGCATAAGGAAAAATTTAACATCGCAATTGGCACAATTCCAATTGTTTGCGTTGTGTATATTTACACATGACACGAGAGTACGAAGGTCGATGACATTGACACCAATGGCACAAGGTGGGCCGACAAAAGTGAAGTCATCGAAGATATTCTTGTAAAAAAATTGTATATGGATACTATAGATTTTTTATCCATTTTTACAAACATTTATGGATCTCGGTAGATGACTAGATCAAGATAAAGTATAGTTAAGCAGCTTAAGCAGCACTTTTCTTTTCAGTCGATTTTCTGAGACTATGCGTAACTTACGCACGCTTTTACTACACACTAAATTGATGGCCGGTTTCTCGTTTACTTATGACATGCCATTGGAGCATAGTCAAGCAATAACTTGAGACAAATATAAAGAAAATTGAGCGATATTAATTTGTTTTAAATAACGTCAAACTGTTAGCATTAATGGATGTGGATCTAAACATGATTGAGATATCGGCACGATGTAATCACCAAGATCACAAGATCATCTGATCACAGAAGCAATATCTGGACTGCTTCCAAATTAAACGTTGAGGCAATAGATGCACCATTTATACGCAAACAATGATTAATATATCACTACGTCATGGTTCACCATTACGGCCGGCACAATATAAGATACAGGCCCGTTTCGACAGTTAGTCTATACTAACCGAATATCATAAATATAAAAGATGCCCTTGAAATATGCAGATATATATAATTATATAATAAATTACAATGTCAATAATATTAATCATAACCATCAAAAAAAAACTAGACTAAATATTCTACAGAAAAAAGTATGTAATTATTATATCAGTGCGAAACAAATTGATCTCTCGATAAATTAAAGTACACAGCACAGCACTAACACTAAAATACGCACGAGTACCGCGTGTCGGGTGTCAGTAATCGAGAACTTTGTACTGACACTGCATTCGCGACCTCCCGCAATATCCTAGCGTCGATACTGCCGAATTCATAGTGCACACAGACTTTATGTACCAGGTTACGTCTTTTTATTCAAACACAAAGTGAAATTAGGTAAAAAACTAGTTTATACGATTGAATTTCTTATTGTATCGTTTGTCTTCGTAAGAAATGTTATTATAGTAAATGTTAATGGTTATGTTGTATTTAAATCAAATATTTTGTAACGGACAAAAATATTATAATTTTCTATTAATCTCCCTAAAATTTGACCACGTCGTATGGCGATAAACTTGCCCACCACAAATAAAGACATTTTCATTCGCGAATATTAAGCTGCTCTAAAACAAAGTCTTTAATATAAAAGGATGGTCCATTGTTATAATAAATATACAACGCAGCGAAGGAACTTGACATTCCTGCGTTTACTCATTCGTCGAAGGTCAAGGATTTTCCTATAGATACGACCGTCCGATGTGAGAGACAATTATAGTTTTAATTGTTCATAATCAGGGTGATGACATAACCCCCCCGCGTTTTGTGCAGCCGACGACAACACGTGGGTACACAAACTACACCAACGCACAGTTGAGTTTTATTACAAGTTATATATTTCAAGATTCGAAAGATTGCATTGATAAACACATTTTTAGTCACATAGGCAGGTTACTTCGTTATATATTTTAAAATGAGTCTCATTTTTATTCCTCCTTCCTGATTGGAATCGAAAAAAAAAACAGAATGAAAATGGATAAATGAATACTAGACGTCCTAGATCCATTAAAATAACTTAATATAGACTGGCGACATAAATAAAGGACTGTTTCTGTGCTGACGTTATTAGAAAATACAGTTAACTTTAAAAAAACTTCAGATTAAAAAGGTCTTATCTGTAAGAATTATTTCCCTTCATCTACCGACCTTCAGAAGTCAACTGTTAGACAAACGGAGGTATGCCTACTCGATAACTACGCTTGGTGACTGCAAAAGTATTATCAATAAAGCAGCATTGAGCATTGAGCATGCTTTTATACTTCAAAAAGAAAACGGATTAAGCGCCTCTACGATAATAAGCCACATCACCAGTTGTCTTAAAGTAAAAAAGTGACCAGCTTTGTTGTGTCCTTATAAAACAATACAAGGTATATAAAATCAACATTAAATAAACTACAAAAGTAAAAATAATACTAACCATATTACAACTACCGTCATGTACACTAAACACAGAACAAAACACTAGGCACTGGCACTATTCACACAATACACTAACAACGAGCAGACTTAACAAATACCGCTCATGGTATGTGTGACCAAAGTTAACGTTCACACAAGCAGTGACAGAAAAAACATAAGGCAAAACGGCTCCGCGTCGCTAGGGTTGACAAAATTATTAATACATAAATTAATTTATGCCAAATGGATGTATTTTGTTTTGAATTAGATAGTTGGCAACCGGGCAATCGATTCACCCGATATCAAGTGATCTGCAACCAGTTATAAGTTGCAGAAGCGTTGGCCTACCTTTAATGGACTGAGCGATAAACAGAAAAAGGATATTTAATTTCCATCTAAATTCCCTCCCCCGTCAATTCCTCTTCCCCTTATCAGAAAGGGTTTCGCATCCCCTAGGAAGAGGATTAGAATTAGGCCTTCGGCATCTCACTGATCACACGAAGCGCAGAATTTAAATCTAAGTCATTAAGTGACTGTCATTTATGAATTAATAAGTGATAGTTGCTTATCTCCAAGCACTTGTGATAACACTTATAGCCATCTGAGTGAGCTATTGAGATGTAGCGCCTAATCTGCATTTCTTAGTGTACGCACCCGAGTGTTTTAGAATAAACAATATAACCTGAATTAACGACAGATTATCAGCCTATATCATCCTTAAGGGTAGAAAAACAGATCTGTAGGATACAAAGCACTAAATGTCCTAAACAAAAGTACAAATTGTCTCCTGTCTTGACTAACAGATATAGTGAATAAATCAGAACAAAGTGCTATGTTCGAAATTGGCAACCCTACATGTTATTATTGATCAGCGCAAACGCATGAGCAATCCGACTGGATGTAGTGGCGGTTACGTCACTATGGGCGCAACTTTATAATGAAATGGTATTATGTGGCGCCGGATGGCACTTTAATACGACGATTTAATAGTATAACATAATAAAATGAATGGGGCTATAAGTGCAGTAGTGAGGAGTCAGAATGTGGCTCGGTGGCTGGTGAATGAAGGCTCGTCTGGCAATACACAATGCTGTACTAGTCCCCACTTTAATGTCTGGAAGTGAGAGCTGGGTTTGGCAGGAAAAGCATGCTAGTAGAGTCAATGCCGTTGAGATGCGATCCTTAAGAAGTATGTTAGGCGTGACTTTGAATGATAGGGTTAAAAATAGCGTTATAAGGGAAAAGTGTGATTAAAAGTGGACGTTGTGACTAGAATTGAGAAAAGTATGCTTCGGTGGTTCGGGCATGTTGAAAGAATGAATGAAGAGAGAATAACAAAACAAATTTATGTTGCAAAAGTGAGCGGCAGTGTTGGTAGAGGATGCCCAAGGAGAACTTATATCGACCAGATTAGTGACTTACTAAAAAAGGGCGATATAAGGAGCACCCATAACTGACGAGCATGCATGTATGAATGTGGAAGAAGCGAGAGCGGTGTGCCGGGATCGTGCCTAATGGAAATCCATGATCTCTGCCTACCTCTCTGGGTTACGGGCGTAAGCGCATATTTATTTATTATTTATTAATAGTATAAAACCATGAGCTTTATTTGTCTTCTATGATCTATGATTTTTCCAGTACAACTGCCTTGTGAAATGAGCTATATCCAATAATATTACAAAAATAGTATGACAGGGTACTCCGAAAGGGCGACTTCTTCGTTACAGGCAAAGCGCATGGTGCTCGTAAAGTAAAGAATTAATGTATGGTATGTAACATACTTAAATAGAGGTGCAACTTTAATTTACTAGATAATGGATATTTGCATAGTGATCTCTGGCCTCAGTCAGTTTGGCGGTATATTTGTCAGGACCCCATTAGGCGTTTAATGACATTGAGGTGCCGTAGAATTCATAATGTGTAATTTATAATAAATAATGTTTCCCAAGACTTCGAAAACTACAAGCTACTTCGTCGGTGAATTATAAAGGTAATGTAAATAAATAAAAGTCCATACACTTTCGCGTCTTTACAATGCAGTTGTGTCTGATAACAACACCATAGATATCTCATATTCTCCAGATAGATAAAGATTGTTTGAGAATGACACAGATCTTACTCCTATCTCGAGTAAAAAAACTGTTGAAATTCGAATACGGACGGAACGATGACCCAAAATTTGTATTTTTGTGATGTCCTAAGAACCATTTTTACAGTTTGTATTTTTAGCGGAACAATTCAAATGATTCAAATACTGAACTCGGTGCTGATACCTTTGAGTTCACCACTAATCATCAAGTCTTTCAACACAAAGAAAGGTTCATGTGACGTTGAGTGGCTACAGCTCCACATAAACATCCCCCCAACAACAGTTACTGGCCTATATGGTCTTTGCTACGAAGACAGGCGAGCAATTACGGAAACGGGAAGAGAAGGGATATATATATATATATATATATATAATATCCCCACTTTATGCTTGATGCTTATGATTTGGTGGAAACTAGTATTTTTCCGAATTAGCTGATGCTAAATTTAGACTAGAATATACAGAAGATAATGCAATATTATCGAGAGAAGACGACGTCTTGAAAATACCGCTCCTTTTCTAACCTGCATAACCTGCATTTGTGCCAATTTATCATTGTAAACGTTTCACCTTTGTGCCATACAGGTATGCTGGTCGTCCTACAAACCGAGTCGCCTTCGACTGTGACACCGCAGCACGCTCTCCGTTGAATATTAAATACAGTGAATACATTGCTAGCTCATACAATTCAATGGTTATTAAAAGTTTTTTTGGGAGCAATGACATTATTTTCTGCAACTAAATAAGTAAATTGGCTTATTATTGCAAAGAATCCCTAAATTTGATGATGGCAGCCCTATTCAGCAAAGAACAATGATTCAGTTTAATTTATAGAATTAAATAATTATTCAATAATTTAGAGAACGCATCGCAAGTATGGAATCCCCGCTACCACAAATGTATTGACCGACTAGAAAACATTCAGAAACGTTTTATTAAGTTCCTTTGCTTTCATCGAAGAATTCCATATCATTCTATAGATTATATACCACTTTGTAAAAAATTCAATTTATTACCGTTAGGTCACCGTCGCAAATTTGCTGATTTTTTGTTCTTTTTAAACTACTCAAAAATGACATTGATTGCCCCGAGTTATTAGCTAAGATGTCTTTCAACGTACCTCGTGGGTCACATCGACACAAACCTCTTATAAGAGTACCGTCTGCCTCAGCTAACTATAGGAAGAACGCCTATGTGGTTCGTGCGAGTAGGCATTTCAATTAGCTTTGTGAGCAGTACAATCTGGATCCATTTTTAACTAGTGTGTCAACAGCAAGAAGATGTTTGAGCTCAGAGTTCTTTAATTAATGTAGTTGTGTTAAGGAATAAGTTTTTTTTCTACCCATTTTTATATCCTTATGTGTCTGTCTTTTAAAATGCCTACACTTTTTACTGTTTGAATTTTTGATGCTTTGTTTGCTCACATTTCTAAATTTGTTAATCTGTATCTATAAGCGAAGCCTTGTTATTGGCTGTACAATTGCTATATTAATGTTACTCCTGTTTTCTATTCGCGGTTTGGATGGAATGTTATTCGATGAAATAAAAACTGTATTACTGAGTGGTAGCATCAGTAGGGGACGTCGTATGTAAGTTAAAGAATATCGAAAATATTGGTGACACAAATGAACTGTAACCGTATGAACACTAAACGAATCGAAAGACTTGTGTTAGGGTCGCTGAAAAACAGAAAACCACTATCTACCCTTGACTGAGAGACAGAGAGCCCGTATTAAATTAAGTGTATCTGACAATTTTGCATTTTAAATAAACATTATAATCCATTGTAAAGTTCATTTCCTACTAAAAACAATTTTGCTAAACCAACCATTTTCCTAAAACCAAGGATTTACTGCATCCGATCTTTACACGTTTCATTCACCAAACTAAGCTTAATCTTACAAAAGCACATTTTTTTTAATTAATAAAATTTCAAATAAATGTATTTACATAAATAAGCACTCACGCGCCTAATCTACCTTAGAAATGTAGGCAGAGGTTACCGATTTCCACTTTGCACGTTCCTGGCACACATCTCTTGCTCTTCATTCATACATCTACGCTTACATGATCGTCGGATATGGGTATTCTTAACGATTTTATATCATATCTCCAAAGTAGTCGGTAAAGTTTGCCTAGGACGACCCCTACCAATACTGACACTCAGCTACAAATCATAAATGTATCTTTTCCATCTAGTGTCATTCATCCGTTCAACGTGCCCGAACGCCGAAGCATACCTTTCTCAATTCCTATCATGACGGTTATCCTCTTCGGCATCATCTACCAGGCCACACTCTTCACTTATAAAGCTAGTTTCCTATCATTAAGTGCATAGTGTACTTCTCACAAATTGTCTGTACATTGTATTTATTATACTTATTTTTAAAACGTTCAGTCACAATAACTTTATATTATTATGCGCATGCGTCCATAGATATGCCGGGGAGTAACTTCTTTATCACACGTATTTATCACACGGCGCATTACCGGTTGTTCCCTCTAACTAAACAAACATTAAAAACAATGTCAATTACATAGTAAGCACAATGCAACGTTCTTTAATGATTATTCGACGGGATATGTTTGTACTAGATAACGTCCAGTAAAACTAATACGAATTGAGGTTAATTAAAATAAAATCTATTGAAACATTTTATATTAAGACTAAGGCGAACCCGCGGCTTTTCGCGCCTTCGTTTCTTATTTAGTTCGTGTTAGTGTTAATAAATTATTATAGCTAAACTGTGTCAAAAAGTTGTTATTGTCAAAACATTACCATGGCAACCAATATTGTAATTTAGGTAATTTTCTATTTTTCAACAAAAACTTTATTTTCGGTAGCCTATACTATAATCATGTGCAGACGATTCCGCATCAATTGGTTATACATTATTTCTTAAGTTATACCGGGACATCGAGAGAGACAGAATTTTAAAAATGGTGGAACTGATGTCAGTGAGTCATAAAATGAATATTTATTACAAAACGTTACCAAGAAGTAAAGTGATACAGACAGACTACAGATTTATATACAACATAGATAGTCAAATCCTATCATATGTAGTTATTTTATTTATAGTAGAAGGATCCAAAGGAGCAGTCAGCCCCCGAACGTTAAGTAATCTCCAACGCACATGAAATCCACAATATCAGAGGACCGGTAGATGCGCTGCCGGCCTTTTATATCTACAACGCCTTATTCAGTATCTGGACGATATCTGCGAAACAAACCATGCTTTCTTCGAAGTTATGCTTGGTGGTTGATATCTCCCGCACTGTTCGGCTTTGAACCATAGATTTTTCTAAATGGTGGATGTTCAGAGTGTAATTTTATATGGTATACAAATTTATGTCGCAGAGCGTGTTGAGTAAAAACGTCTGTATAAAAAATTATAAGATTTACCTCTACCAAGTATGTGCTAACGCGGCCAATGAAGTTTTTACTTCTAAAATATGCGCTTAAGTCTATCCAGAGGGGTAGGCCTAGGGCGAAATTAAGTATTTCCATTTAGGCATTCATGCTCGTCGGTTACGGGTATTCCTTATATCGACTTTCTTTAGTATGTCATTAATGTGATCGATATAAATTCTCCTGGGACGTCTTCTGCCACTCATTTTTGCAACATAATTATGTAAAAATAGTATACATACTATGGCAAAAAAGTCTGGTTTATTTATTATATTTAACCACGTGCCACAGATCAGCAATGATGTAAGTGAATGAGGTCATCCATCTCATACATACGCAGATTGATCCCTGACACGGCATCTCAGGTATAACGTGGGTGTAGTGTAAAATCACATATTTTTGCGTTTTCTAATGGATTTCTTATAATGTATTGACTTCATATGCAAAGAGTTGAACGTCGAAGACCAAATAGCATAGCTGTTACGTCACAGCTTCTAGATTTATAAAAAAAGGCACGAGTTCATTGGTGATTAAGTTGATATGTTTAGTTCCGTGATCAATATACCTGATGAGTGACTCACAAATAAATTGATTTGAATCATGAACTCCAAATATTAACGAATAAAAATTGCCACAAATGGTAAATGTTTCCTTATTCGCCTAACGTCGAACTAAAAGCAACATAAGCTGTTTCAGTTCAGATTCCTATCAGATCCAAAATACAAGGAGAGGTCAATGAGTAACAAAAGAATACATTAAGTGTCGTATAACACAAGTGTCAACATAAAGGAGAGGCCAGTCAGCCTTGGTAAGTATGGATGATAAAAAAACACGTGTGAAACGACCTTACTATCCTTTCGAAGTATTGATTTAATTGAAATAAATAAATGGTAATTATGATATTGTTTAAGCAATTTACCGCTTACTCCGTTACTTATAAACCTGACCACCGATAATGTATACTAAAATATACATATTACATGAAGCGAATTTTTGGAACATTTTTAAGAATATTATGCAATTAATTCAAATTTTGACATACTTAAATTTTCAAGCTAAGTTAGATCAACAGCGCCATCTAGGGATTCTGAAATGTCAAGTTTATAAGATAGCAACGTAGTTTTTGTAATAACATAATGAATTAACGTCGAATTTCGACTACAGGCCCTTCTACAAAGTATTAAACGAAAAAATTAGGATAAATAGGATACAACTTACCCCCTTTCTCCTCCAAGTCTCCTTGCGTTTAAGTCGAGGCAAGCTATAATACTTGCTAGCCTCGCCTTCCGGTATGTTATCTAGGTGGCGATTGGGCATTTTTAATCCTTACAATCTTCAGTCACTTAACAATAACAACAATTTTGTATAAAAACACTTCACATCACATTTTAAATGAATACATTATGTCGAAAATAGCTATTTGGAAATACCTAAATTTGAGATATTTTATATGACATTAGAGAATCTTATAGTTGTTTCCAGTAAAAACATCACCAATCACTTATTGCTATCCGTCATCAGAAGAAACAACGCATTTGGATTGTTCTAGAGTCTGTTGGATGTTTGTAAAAAATCACATACCGTAGTAATACAACCAAACCATGTATAGATACACGCCAATTCACAATTTAAATGAGCACAAATAAGAATTAGATGATTTTCAAATGAAGGTATTACATGCATTAGTTAATGTAATACTTAAACGATTACTTAAACCAGTGTTCTGTTCGTATAACACTAAAAATAAAAATAAACTTCTTTATAAATAATTCAAAACGTCCACTCTAATGTGAAGATAACAGAGCTTTAACATCGTTTTTGCTGTACGGTAATCTACGTCGCTGATAACCGATTGTTACTGATAGCGAAGATTCCTTTTCACGCATTAGTTGGTCGTGACTAATTTATTGTGTACAATGTACACATTAAAAATTGCAACCGTGAGTATATTAAACGTGGCATTGCGTAATTATCGGTTTATTAGTCGAAGATTTTTAACAGTGGTAGAGCCCGCAACAACAACATCTGTTGCACGAATTGGCCGGCTCGACCGGTGAAATACCACGACCTCACAGAAAACAGGCGTGAAGTATAAGTACTCTGCGTTTCGTCTGATGAGTGAGGTGCCGGAGGCCTAATTTTAGTCCTCTTCACCTTCCCACCCTTTCCTCATAAGGATAGGACGGGAAGGGGAAGAGGATAGGATGCGGAGGGGGTTAACGGGGAAAAGGAAATATCCTTTTTCCTGTCTATGCCCTCCTTTGTCCTTTAAAGGTAGGCAACGCATCTGCAACGCATTTTTCTGTTGCGGATGTTCATGGGCGGCGGTTACTTGACATCAGGTGATCCGCTTGGCTCGTTTGCCACTTTATCACATAAAAAAAAGATTATTTTCTTTAGGTTGCTGTCAAAGTACTGGTTAGAATCAATGTTAAACCTCTTGAAAGGTAACTTTGCTCTGCCAGTCAGGAGCATCCGCCGAAATCGGAAAACCTGGCTTGAGTCGATGCTTCCAGAGTTTACCTATGTAAGGATGTGGTTACATTAAAGCGGTGTGGAGACGATAGGTACATACACGCGGAAGTGGCTCAAAGAGATCAAATTGCACATATTGTCTTCGTCCCATTTTATGGAACATAAAGTGCTATCCCAACAGCGTGTTCACATTGCCGAACACATTTACATAAAACATGGCGCTATATCTGGTTCGGAGAATAAATATTCGCTTTCATCCCAATAAGTGTCATCAAATCCTCAACATGAAGTCATAAACTTTATCTTCTTATGTGAGAAGGTGGCAAGCGAGCAACGGATCACCTGATGTAAAGTGAGCGCTACCCATAGACATTTGCAACAAGCAAATGTGTTGCAGATGCATTGCCTAACTTTAATGGACAGGGGAGGGCATAGACATGAAAAAGGATATTTCCTTTTCCCCGTCAACCCCCTCCTCGTCCAATCCTCTTCCCTTTCCCATCCTATCCCCCTCATGAGGAACGGGTGGGAAGGGGAAGAGGACTGAAATTAGGCAAATTTTAAAGCATAACCGCTAGATGATAAAGTAAAACCTCTTTCGATCCTCGAACTATAGTAGGTATCGCGACTCGATTGATATTGCTTTGTATATAGTCAGCTCGTTCGGCATTCACTTCAATAAAGACGCAGAAGCATTAGACAACTATGTGATCGAAAACCCTTTATTTTAATGGAGACAAGGCCTTAATACATCCGACCACAATAATGCGGCCAAATCGTTTCCTAATCGGTTCGCCTCTTTAAATTGATACAACGCATCGGTATTTTAATAGGAAATATTTCCACTTTATTAAAATGTAGTTACCAAATTGATTAATTATATGTTTTTATGGTGGTCAGTAACTGTTATAATTTAGACCTCCCTTTAGAGACATCGGTCATCGACTTTGGTGTTTGAATATAGGAAGGGCGTTCGTGACATCTGTACTGCCATAAATAATATGAAATGCTTTAAACATGCTAATTAAAACCATAGCAAACCGTGGAGTCGACCACACCTAAACATTTTTTAAGTACCACGACCCAGCGTGTGTATTCGTTTTTAATTATCACACAGCAAACAAATGGACTTGTCTGTTTATTATAAAATCACGACACTATATTAACTTGGTTTTGTGAATATGCGACAGAATTACATTGTCAACTTATATCACCTATCTTAGAATAGTAATACATATCATCAACTTTTAACAACATGCTCCTACTCAATAGGAGACACATGACGACTCAATTTTCCCATGTCCTTAACCCAACAGAAGAAGAAATAACAATCGATTTTCTCATTTATACTAGTTTATTAGAACTTAAAAGTAACAATAAATGAGCCGATGAAAAAAACAGTTTCGATTGTCAGTTTTTTCTAGAATGACTGGCATTATAGTGTTATTATGTCAATAATAATAGCCTATGGTCTAGGGCAACGGTCGGCAAGTAGTTTCAAGTGAGGTCCGGATACAGTTTTAAAAAAATATCGAGGTCAAGAAAAAAACATAGGGGGCTCTTGCAAACGAATAAAAATTGAATGTGTAGGTATATTACGCAATATTTGGTGCAATATTATATAAAGCCTGCTCATCGTAGGAGGCGTCTACAGGGAAGTTACCGGTTTAGATTGGATGCCCTGGTCCTGGTTGACCATTAAAGCGGACCCAGGTAGGACGAGTTTCTCTGGGACTGAAGCCAATACATTCCCATCCCATGTGACATCTTGCGAAGGTTTGGGCAATGTGTATTAAATATGTGAAATATTAAAATGCCAGAAAATGAGTCCATATGATTGACGTTAAGCAAGATGGTATACATAAATAAACAGAAACTAGTATATAATAATGTCATTTGAATGACATTAAAAATCGATTCGCAATGGTATTTGACAAAGTGAAGCAAGACATTAAGCGGCGCAACCAAGTGACGTAATATGGACTACTGGTTTCGTTTAGAGTTCTTTATGTTCACTTTAGGAGAATATCGCAAAGGAGGTCCTATTAAAAAAAAGAATTGGTCGTGACACCGACTGTCCTGAGAAATAAGAAGGATTCAATATTTACATCGTTTCATTCCTAGTTATTCTGTCTTAGATTTTGTCCTTAAGATAAAGGCATTAAATAATAAGGGATTGAATAGTGATCAGGGTCGAGGTTTGTTCCATGCCAAAAACAATTTAAATTATAATAAAAACACTTTAGTGGAAAAGAAACAACCCTTGCCATTTCTTTCAAGCCGAGTTATAACATAAGACGTGAGATATGATGAAATAAAAAACTTGAAAACGAATCCAAATGCGTTAGTTTTTCAGTAACAATCAGTTTCTCGTAACATTTAAAAAAATAATTTAAAATAAAATGTATATTATGTAAGAACTATCAAGTACCGTATATGACTATGACTAGGCAGACACACAAACTTATATGCACTTACTCGAAAGTAAACTAAACGAAATCATTTCACACACGAACGAACACAAAACACGGAACACGCTGAAAGGACATCGACTGAAAACTGGACGAAATCTACTGGCGATATCGCTCTGTGTACAAACGTCAGTGGGGTACCGTTAGCAAAATTATAAGTCGATTGAAAGTAGAAAAACTATCAATAAAAAGTGTCAATCTAATCGGCGGTTAAAATACCCACGAATGGCCTGAACGGGAACTGTGAGTTATTTTTTGTTACGACCTTGAGAAAAAAATAAAAGAGCGGTTAGCGAACCTATTATAGTCCTTAATAAAATTCCCAACTGGAGTAAAATATAGTGATGTCTTTAAATACATTTGGAAATTTATACAATCGACGTTCAGCCCAGTGGGTCAAAAGGACTAGAAAAAATATTTTATTTTTGCATTGTATGTTCTATTTTGTTTTTATATCAATAGGGGCAAACGAGCAGGGATTTCCTAAAGTTAAGTGATCACCGACGCTCGTCACCACAACACCTGAGGAACTTCACATGTGTTGGTGTTACTATAGTGCCAACAACCTTTACATTGTAATATGATTCTGGATCAATTTACAATATGGTTTTGCATAACAATTTGTTTATTTCAGGATAGCATTTTAATGTAAATGAAACATATAACAATTTTACGACTCCACATAAGTGGGAAAAGGTCTGGGACAAAAAAAATAACTACATACCTATATAGTTGCGGATAACATATGCTATCATCTTCCCAGATTACTTTACAATGAAGTAGTAAGTCTATCGCACCAACTTTCATAAGAACATCGAAATAGTTATTGTTTTTGCGAACCCTACCGCTTATCTAGAAACGACAGTGTACGTATACCATGCGAGCGTAAAACAGCGGTCTCGGGCGAATCGCACTACGACGAATCAGCTGATGGATGCAAACTGCAAACGCGAAAAAGAATTCAACCGCTATACAATTAGGAGCGAATTTCCTGTGAGCATTCTTTATATCGATTTTGTAAAACTTCCTAACGATCTAAGTAAAAATACACCACATTGCGGAATCTAAAGCTATCCTTTTCTATCATATGGTGAGAGTGATATTAAGGTGTGGGATAGGCAACTTAAAAGTGTTGTAAGTTCTTAATGGCTTTATCAAAATGAACCCGCCTTTAATGAATAAAAAATACACGACCAAAATCAGAGGGTAATTGTAACTAGTAAGTTTTCCGAGAATAATCCGTTTACCAGCATCATTGGCCATCTAGATAGCCAAATCTGTAATAAATATTATATTAATCTACTAAAATTATACTCACAAAGCCACTTTTCGCTTTCTCATGGCGGGACATTTTTCTGTTGCTAACATTCGACCGCACCATTCTGCAACAAAAATAATAGAATCTCATTAGAATTTACTCTTCTATGCATAAGAAAGGCGTTGTTATCCGTGATCTATTACAAGTACGATGGCCTAGCGCTTTTGGATGTAAAGATATTCCTTCAGCCTCTTCGAGCAGTGGATCAGTACCAGGTGTAATGATCAGTACTTTCATACAAGATTTGCAGACAGTGAAGACCTTATCCGCCTTGCACTAAGTTCGATGCGAGTAACATTCAATGCGAATGCTCAATTTGTTTTAAATTTTTGTGTAAGTTCTAAGTTTTGACGACTATAAAGAGACTCGCAACCAAATGGTTCGCTGAGATGGGATACAATGATTCTATCGACACCTACTTAGCTTTACGTGCCTTTCCCTTTATACATGAGGCGAATAACTATCAAATCGCTGGGAACTTAGAGTAAGATTATTATTGAATTACGGCAGCGAGTAGAGAAATTTATAGAACAGACGTAACCACGATGATACCCTGTTTAGATTGCTACTCCGACACGTGCCTGGAGAAAGAGGGGTAGGGATGGGAAGGGGGTATTCCCGATACCTCCCAACACTTCTTCCATTTAATGGAAACGCACTGTTCCTGAGAAAATTAAATTTCGTAAACATAATGCCGTATGTTCGGGCATGTTCAAAGGATGAATGAAGAGAGAATAACAAAACAAATTTATGTTGCAAAAGTGAGTGGCAGTGTTGGTAGGGGACGCCCTAGGAGAACTTATATCGATCAGATTAATGACTTACTAAAAAAGGGCGATATAAGGAGCACCCATAACCGACGAGCATGCATGCGTAGATGTATGAATGTGGAAGAAGCGAGAGAGGTGTGCCAGGATCGCGCCAAATGGAAATCCATGATCTCTGCCTACCCCTCTGGGTTACGGGCGTGAGCGGATATTTATTTATTTATTTATAATGCCTTATCTCAAACGCTTTAGAGTCGCTTTTGGCACTCGCCGGCCGCTACCGAGGCACACTCGCCAGGCTCATAAGTGTGTTTTCTCTAACACGCAAGGATTTTTTTTTAACATGGGGAAATGCTTACGCATATTCAACTCGATGGGGGCGGAGAGTCGTATTATGTCGGACTCGCACCGAGTAAAACCCCACGATTGTCGTCATCAGCGCTAACAAGGGGTCACGGGACTTCCATTCGGAACACAACCGTGGCTCCTCAAACACGTAAGGAATCTTACAGTTGTAATCTAATGTGAGCGTTTTGCATAACTAAAACAGTAGACAGTTAAAAAAAACGCAACTTTAAATTCCCGCTTCCGAATTGTAAAACGCAACCATAGTAGTAAAACGTAGCTCTACTCCCCACCTGATGTGTAATGACAGATTGTGGTTTTATTCAGTTGAGGCGATTCTTTCCTGTAGCAGCAAACATTGATGCATGTATTTTCAACTATGGAATACAGCATTAACATTTTATATTACATTTCAAAAGAAAATGCATTAATGTTCCGAACAGTCTGCTTCACACTAAATTGTACCATAACAATTATAATTCCACCTGAATTAGTATTTCAAATAAAGACCAAAAATAAATATTGTGTGAATCACAGTTGACGAATCTGTTGGGTCTCGCTTGTGCCTCTGGTTAATCATATTTAGGTTCTACAGGTTTGTCATCTGGTTGTTGTGGATATTTATTACCCATTAATATCCATCAGTTGTCATTTACTATCGGGTGAAGCAATGTTTGCCACCTTCTTACATTAAAAAAATAATAAACTTGATTAAAAGGGCAATAGCTATCTCTATCATAGTGGTAGGGGGCTACTTTACCGCAACTCCACGACTAGCGCGTGTTTTGCATGATATCTCTATCATATATACTTCAATGGTTAATAGAAGTAACAGCAATAGATTCTCAATCAGAGCATAGTTTAAATACCGAGACATGACATAACATTCAAAATATATGGTTTCCTCAATATGCATCAGTATTTACTGTCCCATGATATTGCATTAAATACATATTTTATTGCATGAAGTATGTGTATATTTAATTTATAAACTTATCCTTGGCATCATATTTTTATTAGATCCAGCTAAGCACTACCATTTAAAATCATACTAGCATTGTGCAATTTAAATCAAAAAATATATACCTAAAATATGTGTGATATTAGGAGCAACCCTAATTGACAAGCATTTAAGTCTTTAGATGTATGGATGGATGTAGGATGTAAATTTAATATCTAATCCAAATGAGTATCCAAAGAGTTCCAAATTACTAGAGTTAGTTAGTTACTAAAGAGTAACTCATTTGAAACATATTGAAAAGACTCAACTTTGTCACAAAAATGGCAGAACAGAAATATTCTACATGGCCACCACGAGCACAGTGTAGTAGAGCAAGAGGATTGGGCGGTAGAAAGCTGTAGAGAGCAAGATTCTCTTTTGGCACCCACTTTTTATGTTAGATTTTATATGATATGATGAAAAAAAAAACCAAGTGGAGCCAAACATAATCTCTGACTAGACACTCGTCAAGACACGGTGAGCTCATTCTGAATAGATCAGAACAGAAACAATAATTGAAAACAAAAAAGTACTTCGCCAGCAATCTTGACATTGGGACATCAGACACCTCAGTCCCTTAACTATAAGCGCTGTGAAGTATTTTTTTGGGAACATGATAGAATACTTGAAATTGTTTTATTCCAATAATTGTCTATCTTGATTTAAGGCTGGGGTTAGGACTGAGGAGACATTATTTGGCTTAACTTGGAGCATGTTCTAAAAGTAGAATTTGAATCACAGTTTTTTCGCAAGTTACAAGTTAGCCGTATCCAGAAGTAAACCAGTTTTACTAATGTTTTTTTATTTCACTTCATGTTAAAGTTTTACTAAAATAATAACACAAAGTACCTACAATTTCGAAGCTCTTTAAACTTCGATAAATGTGTTATGTCAAACATAATATGTATGATTGATATAATATGGAATAGTAGATTCCTAGGTATACACATAGTAGAAAGTTCACTAAGTAAAGGCTTGGTCTTTACTTGAACCTACCTTTCAACAATAGAAATTCTTCATACTCTCATTCTGCAAGATCTTTCAACATAGATACACAATACTGGTTATATTAGTATTTATTAGTAATCAACATTAGTAGCAAATACACATGCCCACACATTCAATGGAAATACAAGCTTTGGGAACTTACCTAAACAATTAAAAAAACACGAAAATGACAAATAAGTCTTAATATGCTTTGGTAAAACTATATTTTTTTTTACTTTAATATATACTATTTTATTAACAATCTACATTCTTTGTAATAAAGCATTGATGTGTAATCAAAATTATTTATTTCGTTAAATTTAACTAGTTAAAGCAATTTATATTGACTCGAACGATGTCTTGATTGAATATATATTAAATTAAAACTTGTGAATTCAAATCGAAAACTATTTTTTCAAATTTAAATATTTTTAAGTATCGCATTACTTGTTGACTAATGTTTCCGAAATTCCAAAGGCAGTCGCGCGCCAAATGATTTCAACATATTGAGGTCGGCACAAATAGAAGGCAAAAGTTTTGACAACAGTTATAGCGATGCAAAAATCGCTCCATATCATAGTAATTTAAAAGAAATAATAAATTGTATGGTAAGAAACTTTTTATCGTAACTGTTATTAAGTTTCTTAAGTTTATAAGGCTTACTTATAAAGGTTTTCTATCATAAAATGATAAAAACATGATCGTAGTAACAGCAAAAGTAGTATCATCGGTATAACCTAAACAAACATTAAAGATAGCGTGTTTTACCTTACGCTTAGATAAGGACTAGATAGTAGGTTTACCTTACCACTAAGTATATGCTGATTTATTTCCATACAATCCCGTAAACATCACTCTTATGATAAAAACATGATAGATAACACAACAACGGTCATCACCACACATTAACTAGTGATGTAGTTTTCTATTTTAACATGAACGATGTGACTAGTGATGTGCCCATAGCTTGCAAATGAAAAATATCAAATTGTGAAACCTTATCAAGAATACTATTAGTTCTTAGCTTAGTTCTCATTCAAAAATTATATATTTGTAAAAAACAAGTAACCATGGGAGAGCTTCACTGATAACTAATAATTTAAATTTAATTAATCCGGTTTTATAGGTACATAGGTACATATACATAGGTGAAAATTGGGTCATTTAAACGTCACCCTACTATATTATCATTAACACTCGCGCAACCCAGGGGGGTAGTCAGAAATTACGGATTTCATTTTGGCACCATCGAAAACTTACGGTTTTTTTACAATGGACTTATATAAAAGTACTTAAAATCTTAATCATGCTTATCATTTAAAATATAGGATACAATTAGACGTGACGTAGACATTTGTATTTTTTTATTATTATTTGAATGAATTGTGAATGATTAATAATTCATAATAAAATTTGATATATCAGTTTGTTTCATCCAATGTTACCTCAATTGATCTTACTTTAAATTTCTGAGGCTCAAATGGCATCATACCTATCTTAAGTCTTGCAACCGAATCCAGCCACCAAACAATACATTTTTTATTAATCATCGACGGATTTACAGCACAAACTTTTTGCTTTCCTGAATTGATATTATTCTTAATTTAAAGTTCTTTTTAGAACGCCTTTTCTGTTTTGTTTTCTTAATTCAATGTGTCATTAACTTGCATTAGTAGTATTTTGCTGATTCACTAAAATTCTTTCAGGATTTCCTGGCTCATCATTTTCCATCATAACCAATACAAAATTACCTATCATTAATAATGGATAAAAGTCAAGATAAAGCGAAGAAATGCTTCTGTGCAAGATGTTTTCTTCCGGTCGAAGAGGAAGATAAGGTGGACATAGAAGGACAGAATTTTCACAAGATTTGTAGCATGTGCTGTAAGTTCAAAAACTATTTTCAATAACTTCCATTAAATTTATGCATGACTTTGTAGACTTGTAACATTTGGTTTTTACTTGCACTTGGAGCCCTATCCCCGTATACCATCTCTTCCTCCTCTTCATTCTTCTTCTACACCAATTTTCTCACACAAAGCCTGGGAACGCATATAACTTACGTGATATTTTCAATATTTAGCTGCCTTAGCTTCCACTTAATATGTTTTAGGTGTTTGCCGAAGGATTCCGTCAGCTGTGAAAATGTTCTACGGCCACGTATTCTGCAACGAGTGTTTCAAGACACATGTACTTTGCAGATTTAAAAATGAAGCTCCGCACGTCCACTCTAATAGCTGGTGGATGCAATGGGCACCAGGTCCAAAGCAACCGCAAAGTAAGTGCGCTTGACTTAACTGCTTTTCTGTACGCTTCTAAAATCTATTAATTCGTTATCTTCTATAGAGGTTTGACTTGCTCAACTACCTGAAGTTTTAAGTTATTGTCACTATTTGGTATCGTCATCTAAATAACCGATTCTGCTTCATTTTCGTTAGAAATTGAGTATGAAAGTAGTATACAGCTTATGCGGGTAAAGAACTTTTCAGCGCTTTACTTCACTTTACTTTTTTAGCTTTACATAATTTCTTTGTTCGTGAAAAGTGCCCCAATATTGTAAACAATTGACACTTGCAGTATGTAACTGGATGTATTTGTCAATAGGTGAAAAAACTTCTCAAGGTGGTACCACTACATTCCCGAAACGGTCAATTTGCTCGCGCTGCTTGCAGCCAGTAGACGACGATAGTAAGGTCGATATCGGCGGGCAGAGCTTCCATAGCCATTGTGCTAGATGCTGTAAGATGTTTTTGACATTTTTGTATTATTCAGTCAAACTTTGAATTAATGATTTCTACATTGTAGGCTTTTCTTATCGGTCGATAGATTTGACAAAAGGTCTAAGATACGGCATGAGAAATTTATACCCTCATTTGTTTTGATCGGGACCTAGATTATTTTGTAGCCCAAGGCGTCCGTTTTGGGGTCAAGTTTGTTGACGGAGAACGGAATGTTAGATTAAAGTTCAATTTGTAGTCATACATTTCTGATGGCAAATCTTATAATACTGACCGCTAATCACTGTAGTAATGAGTGGGCTTGCCCATGAGGGCGATTTCCCTAAAATTTATACCTTTAGGCGTTGTCGAAAACCATATAGTACCTTTTAATTACAAATTAGAATTTGAATTTATAGATTTCTGCCATGAAATTCCTACCTCCAAGCTCAAGATATACTATGGACAAGTATTTTGTGAACATTGCTTCAACCGTCATGTCCTCAGTCGTGGCAAAGACAACCCGTCCGACTTTTTCAAGCACTGCTTCGAGCACTGGCAAAATAACGCTATGTTTGCTGAGAATATGCAACAGTTTATGAACGGGGGCAAGGAGAATGCTCCCTTTATTTTCATGATGCAAGGCCCACAGCCGCCTTTTTGTCGTTGCGGCACTGGACCGCAGGAATGGTTCCAGCAAAACGAACCAAAGAAATGTAAGTTGCTGTTATTTTTCATGTGCTTAGTGTTTTACATCATACCTCTTTTATATCCTTCCACTGATTTTATGCGTTTTTTTAATATATATAATTAGGCACAATTCAAATAGCTAGCTTATTAGGGATTAAATGAGTGGCCGAGGAAGTCTACATACACTGATCACGGATATAATTAAGGGATTAATTTTGATCGCAAGAATCTGTAAAACAAGTTCATTATATCGAGCTCTAGAGGAAAAAAATGCAAGGATGCTGTTGCCACACGTTACACGCTGACATCTTGTACTGTGATACTTCGTTGATAGGTTAGCTTGGTTAAGGTAACTAATTGAAATATAAACACCGTAAAAATAAATAAAACGCTATGGAATTATAGTGATTATTTTGTCTGTAGGTGCGTAATGCTTGAAAATGAAACATTTTCACAGCTCTGGCCACATTTTCTACTGATGGGGAGTCTTTCGGCAGCTGTGACATATCGTTTGAGTTTTGCACAGAAGTATCAGAAATACCGAGCTGCGCTTTTACAGAATCAGCAAACGAAGAAAATTTTGCCGTAGCCGCTGCGATGCAAAAAATTGAAAAGCTTACAAAATACCTACAGAAAAAAGATTGTATTACGAAAAACTTTTGCAAAAAATGGAAAAACTTTGTTGAGTTCGACGACAAGGTTTCTATTGTGCTTACAAATAATGAATCTATCTCCGGTTGGATCGATTTGCAAGATCGCAAAAGGGATGACCTGACACAGAAATGTCCTAAGTGTTTGTGGCAATGTGGTCCTATTTATGTTAACAGTGATTATTTACAGAATGAAATTGTTTGTGGAGATTATTAATATTTTGAAATAAAAACTTGTTGAATCTCTTTATTGTAAATAGTATTAACACTAATATATACTAATAGTACACACTAGACTAGATGTATGGCTGTAGAAGCGAGAGACGTGTGTCAGGTTAAATATGATACTACATCCGTCATAGAATTTATCTCGTCTGTTATTTGATGTGCTAGATGTGTATCGATACATCAGAAGTGGGTTCCTGAGCTAAATCTGGGCAAACTCTTACATCGTGAAAACCAAATAAGGTTGAATGCTTGCGTAATTCTTCTTTGGAGATTCTATTCTAGCTTATATGGACTTACAACGGAATATGAGACTCGAGGTCGATTTGACGTCCACATATTTACTAGTTACATTTTCGGCTATGCTTTTTAGATTCAATGTTAAGAACTTCGTACACAACAATGCAACGCAAGTCTCTAATACAAATGTCTGACACTTAGGTCCTTGACTTGTCATCAAGCGACTATTGCAATAGAAGTTATAACATGGAGACAAGTAGTCGGGTATCGGAGATTTCCGTTGTGTCGTATACGAGCGGTGCGCTACCATACCAAAGTTCACTACGTGTGTATCCTGTATCCAACATTTGTATCGGAAACTTGCGTAGCGTTGTGTACGAAGGGTCTTACGTCGCGAAATACTGCGAAACTGGTATCGCACGGTCCGTACATGTCCATACATCACACACGAAAACGCAAATTGTCTATTGGGCCTAATATGCGTAGCGACTACATTTGCTTGTGTCTGGTTCAAGTGACAAAGAAATTTGGCTTACTCTAGCATAAAAATAAAACAAAGGAAAGACAATGTACTAGGTTCGTCCATATATAATACGAATATTGATGTGCTGGAAAAATGTATACTCCAAAAGTATACTCTAGGAGATGTTGACAGTTTGTATGGAGAAATTATTACCATTTTTGCCAATAAATAAAAATAAGACTATGCGATGAAGTCGCGGAAACAGCTAGCATTTAATAATTGATCCGTTATCTTGAAACTCGTGGCGACTTTATACACTTATTCTTTTATACTCGAAAGATTTATTCATGAAAGGGAAAAATAATAAAAATCTTCGAATTTTCACCTCAAATAAAATATGATTTGGAATTCACCCAATATTCCAGCCTATCTTCCTGCAACAATTTACGCAAACTTAAATCTTGATATTCGTTATGAGTTAGTTAGACGTTATTCTACCTTCCATAGATAACAAAACTGACATGACGTCTGTCACTACCTCCGCACTACTTACTCTTTGAAAGAGAAAAACAGGAACAACACAATAATTCGTTTTACAAATTAAGTAAAATATGTAGGTGTGGCTCAAGAATACTTATTAGAATATCGTGTTTTCTATTCATAATAGTGACCGAATCGATAAATTAAACGAAGAGGCACTACAAAAGTAGTGTCCTAAGTATTTTCATCAACCACCAAGGCGTAGTAATATAGAATATAAGAATCATGTATGGCCGAAAAACTCCATCGACCTATCGTTCTACACCGTCGGTTTATTCACACTATACGGGAAGGTATGTATTGCTTATTATTTATTTACTTTTGACGCCATGTGAATATATTTTACCAGTGCCATATATTTTTGTTGTTCGAATATTTACATTGCATTTATTTTATTATTATAGGTCATCAACAAACCTTCGTTCATCAAAATCTGTGAAGTCGTTACGTCTACCATGGTACCTAAAGCCGATTTTACATGATGCATTTGTGCTTGATCTACAACGAGGCTCACTGCTCACTGGTTTTGTATCAATTGTAAGTTGGAACTTTTGGAGAGATTTCATCCTAGTTGTTAAGAACACATCAGTTTCTTGTCAGTATAAGGTCTGTGGTTGATTGAGTATTCACAAATAACATTTGGTCCTCAGTTTCCTGATATTACACTGTAATGACTGTTAAATATTAACAAAAAAACAATAAGTTCTATTCTAAGTTGTCTTTAGAGTGCCAATTGAGTATCTATCTATCTCATAATTGAATAAACTTTGTAAAGGCTTACAAACTTAGCAGTGTTTTATACCTGCTGCTTTAATATTCAAATAATACATGAGAACAAATCCAATAGGAGTGGAACTCAAATAGAAAAAAGCATTTTTCTATTTTCTTATTATTTATTTACAGTTCATTGCCCTCTTCACCTTTGCTCAGAGCATATTTGACTTGTATTGTCTGGGCATGGCAGCACCGGGAGCTGTACATTATGGGTACTATGTATTTAGTTTCCAATTTGTGTATGTGGGAAGTGCACCTGGTAAGATTTAATTTTATATGTTTTTGGTATTTGGAGTATTATGGGTTCTAAATTTTATTTACAGATAATGATAATAGATTAGCTGTACCTACTAACTGGGCAAGTCAATGTTTCTGGGTCTGGTAGTTATATATAAAACATTAAATTAACAAATATTAGTTATGTTTACAAGATTATAAAATTTATTAAAGATAAGGATAGATCAGTGGAGATATTCATGTTAAAATACATAATAATGTATGCAATTAATGTTTATCTGTATCATTGATTTTATAATCTGATTTGTTTGTTTTCAGTCCGCAATGTATTAATAATTTTTTCACTATTTTCCTGGATTGGATCTGTGGCCGTGTTAATAACAAGTATCTTGCTCATTGTAGCACTAAGAAAAGTGAGTAAAATTTTATATTATTTGTGTGTTGGAAATATATTTCTTACTGCTATACCTAGCACTTTATAAATATGCACAAGGGACCACAGGCTTCTAACAATTGCCAGGCCAGTGTATAGTGTAATAAATATAGTGTATTTAGGAAAGCCTTTTTCTATTTATAGACTGACTAATGTACAAAACATATTGTTTGATCACAAATCTAACTGATGTTTAGTGACCTAGTGTTGGACTTGTGCTGTGCACTACTTTAGTAGCCTATTTACTAATTTATTACAAACGCATGTCATGTCAATAAATCGTTATTCATTATTTCACATTTAATTTATAATGTGTTTTCCATTTTGTCACAGTTTATAATGTATCATTTTCATTTCTATATTGCTGCCTGAATTATTGTAGCTAATACAAACTGGGATAAATAAGGTATATGTATTGTCGTAAATTTTATTATCACATTTACTTAAATCTATTTGTACAACTGTAATATATATATATATATATATATATATATATATATATATATAAACAAATACACATCTTGTTGTGTGTATGTGTTTATAGTAATGGATTGTGTAGAGTAAGCAAATGATTGGATGGTAATCATCACAACTACCCATTTAACATCTAAAATGACTGGACAAATTGCTATTCTATATTTCACCAAATGGTTGTGAACTTCAGTTTATAATTGGAGTAGGCATATTATGAAGTAAATTGTGAACTTAATGAATTATTCCCAATTTGAAGTGTCATTTCTCGTTGTTTATAAACTGCCAAAGTCAAATCATGAACTGATATGTTACTTGTATTATTATGTTACTCCTTATAATAGAATGGACGATAAATGTAGGTTAGGTTGTTGTAGATATTATGACTAATGTCATTTTTATGTAGACTTTTTTTTCTTCTAGGAATATGAAAAGAAGATTGTGCCATGGCTGTACACATTTGGCGTGTTCATACTGTTCCGCACAGTTGCGTTTATATTCGCTTCCATCGTTAATGACATGATATTCAGCTACAACATCCTAATGTGTCTGTGCTGGGTCGTCTTCTGCGTGGCCGGCGTATACGGCTGGCTGCTCGTCTACAGTCTGTATTTGGAACTTTCCGATTTGACCAAGCTTGAAGATTTGGCTCATTTGCGAGTGAGTTTTGTTTCTATTTACTTTAAGAGACATGTGATAGTGGGAATAGGCCATATGTATTTTTTTCATACTTATCCACAATACAAGCCATACAAACAAAATGTATGGTGATAAAATTGACAGTTGTTGAAAAATTTTGCGACTGTGAACATTATTTTAATATAAAAACAAGCCCAAACACGCTAACCCGTGCTTGCGGGAAAAAAATATTTTATTAGATTCTTGAAATTCCAAGATCTGATTACAGTTATTTCTGGCTACTCTTATGTTATCATAGCAAGAAGAAGCAATATTTTACATAAAAGATCGAGAATGTAATTACAATTATATGATTAAAAATTTTACAAGAAGAATAAAGTTATAAATGAGACATAATGGTGACATAATCATACTAAAGATCTTTAACTTTGTCATTGTTCTCAGAGTTGTGAAAGTTTTTCTTATTTCGGACAGGAGCACATAAATCAATTAATATGCGCTCACGCCCGTAACCCAGAGGGGTAAGCTGAGATCATGGATTTCCATCCGCGATCCTGGCACACCTCTCTCGCTTCTACATTCATACATCTATGCTTACATGCTCGTCGGTTATGGGTACTCCTTATATCGCCCTTTTTTAATAAGCCACTAATCTGATCCATATAAGTTTTCCTGGGGTGTCCCCTACCAACACTGGCACTCACTTTGCAACATAAATTTGTTTCGTTACACTCTCTTCATCCTTTCAACATGTCCGAACCACCCGAAGCATACCTTTCTCAATTCTAGTCACATCCACTTTTAAGCCTAATAATCCTTTCATTCAAAGTTACGCCTAACATACTTCTTAAGAATCGCATCTCAACGTCATTAACTCTACTAGCATGCTTCTGCCAAACCCAGCTCTCACTTCCATAAATTAAAGGGGAACTAGTACAGCATTGTGTATTGCCAGGAGCACCTTCATAGGCACATTCTGACTCTTTACTTCTGTACCTATAGCCCTATTCATTTTGTCTCGCATTCACTCCTTCAAACATTTTTACCATCTCTACTAAAAATACACCCCTAACTACACGAACTCTTCCACCTTTTCCACTTCTTTACCATTAACATCTATATCAATTACTGTCTTACTCTGTTCTCTTTCAAACACCATTACGTTTGTTTTATCTACTCTTTATACCTTTACATTCTAATGAATCATTCACTACATTCATCTTAAGTTGTAAGTCCTCTGCCGATGACGCAAACACAAACACATGTTATTTGTTCTGTTATAACAATTTGAAGTTTAACCAAAATTTTTCCACTTGTGAGAGATATATACAAAATTTCGGCGATATTGTTTTCAGATGGGCACAATGGCGTCACTGAACGCATCATTAGCGGGTTCCCGGCCTACAACACCTCACAGCACGGTGTCAACAATGCCAGCGTCACAGATATGATGCGAGGACCAGGTCAGTGGCCACCATCAGATACCTGAGGAGGCGCAGCCCTTGACCTCTGAAGGTGGCTTTGAGACTCCTGTGTAATGACTAACACAACTGACTCGCTTTTCAATATATTCGTACAAGAAATGTAGTTGTAACGTGAACACTAGTGTAGCATTTGGGCACACTGAAGTAATGTTTTCGACATGTATCTGCCTTTGTGAATGCCTTAAACAATATATGGTAATAAGTGTTAATCGTAAGGTATATGTTAAAGTTGATGTATTTGGACACGACAACTTTTCGAGTGTTGTAAAAATAGGACATTGAGGAAGTGAAACTTCTTTGACTTCTATGTATGTATTAAGTCCCGCACTATAAATATTTACCTATTCATTAAATCATTAACGCATAACGATTATTTTCTCTACTTTACTAATATAAATTTTACTTCAATAATGTTGATAGGAAAAGGAGAAAAGAAAGCGGCTTGGAAAGAGATATGTTGTAGTCAAAAAGAGAACTACTTTTCGATCATAAATACACTAGATTAAAGTGCGGTCTTATATGAGTTTAGTCCACGGCCCAATCACAGCAAATACGCTAAAATTCGTAAATTACAAAATATTTTCGGAAACCAACTTTTTAACATTACTTTATTAGCCTTGCTATCCATATTGTACAATTTTAATAAATATCTAACAATTTCCAGAATACTGATACACTTATGAATTATAAATAGTGTAATGGCCGCCATGTATGCTTAGTGTTTGTTAGTTTATAAAATTTAGGGCCATATAGTTTCATATAAGCACAAAATTATTTCAATGGGTTCTATTTAAATTGTATCGATTTTTGAGTCGAGTCGATCGAGTTTTACAAATCACTTTAAAATAAATTAATATATAATTATATATAAGGTACACTATTTGTACTGAATACTATTTCATAAGAAAATATGACATCAATCAAGATATAACGTCAAGGTTCAAAAATATATTTTCAAAGTATAATTATCATATAAGTTACTTGTAAAAGCGCCCTTATTTGTTCTTAATCTTTCGTCCATGGTTTTAAGACATTAAAATAATATGTTTTAGATTCAAGTATGTATTTAAATTAACAAAAAAGTGTTCTATCTATAACGGTGTCTTGAATCTCATTTATGAGTTTTATTTTGAAAATTGGATGACATTGTTTGTTACCGCCTTTAAGATATATATTTTTAAATGTTTGCCACGCCTTAATATTTAGCGTCAATTGGTGTACGATGTTAACTTAAACATATTGATAGTTTTAGAAAAATAACATAAGACAATATTCTATGCTGTTACATTATATTAAGAGTGTGCAAGCAAATTTATCTTTCAATGTTATAGTAAATATAGATATCTAATGAAATAATTCAAACACACAAAAATTGTTTACCATCCATTGTATTTCTTCAACATGTAAGTTAATAAAATTATTAAAACTATCGTGAGACATTATCAATAAACTTTCTATGAAACGGCTTTACTCACGTTCGCGTTTTTCTCGGTGTATTTTGTACCGACAAGTTTCGGACCTGTCGGAGGTCCTTCTTCAGGGTGAGCGGTATTAATTCGCGGTCGCGGCCCGCCTCGCACTGCGCGCCTGTGCTCGCAACGCGCGACTTGACAGGGCGGGGGGTGCGGGGGGCGCCAACGATGACGACGAGCTCGACACTGATGGGTTATAGGATGTGATGTTCGTCAGTGTCGAGCTCGTCGTCATCGTTGGCGCCCCCCGCACCCCCCGCCCTGTCAAGTCGCGCGTTGCGAGCACAGGCGCGCAGTGCGAGGCGGGCCGCGACCGCGAATTAATACCGCTCACCCTGAAGAAGGACCTCCGACAGGTCCGAAACTTGTCGGTACAAAATACACCGAGAAAAACGCGAACGTGAGTAAAGCCGTTTCATAGAAAGTTTAATGTAAGTTAATATTTTAATTTTGAACAAATAATAATGCAGCTATGAAATATCAAGTTTTTTGTAAGTATAAAAATAAATTAACATATCTTGAAACATATTGGCGTGGACCAGTTAATGCATTTTATTTTTAAGACTATTACGAACTAAAGACTCTCCCATCTGTAGTTATATAGTATGTTAGTTATAGTATATCTTTATATTAGATATTAATTTAAATAATTAAGAATTACATGGTGACATATAAGACTAATGAACAGACATACGAAGCTGGACCACAATCCCAGAATCGTGAGATGGTACGCATTAGTTAGCAACAGCCTCATTAGGTTTAAAGTACCCGGGCGTAAAATGGGCTTATGCTTTGCCCTAATAGAACGCGAACGCTACCTTCATAGGTTATTGAACTCGAATAGGTATCGTAATTGATATTCGCGCGATAACAGCATCGGTCCATGTTCGTCGGGGCGTATTCGCGTTCTATTAGGACGATGTCGTTGTACCTCCCGGTATTTGTTACGGTGTACACACAACTAAATGCATTTAAGCAATTTAATTGTAAAGTTATCTGTGTAATTCATGTATTAATACAAATACATAACAATTGACTTTGTATTTTATTATATTAACAAATTAATAAATATATAGATTTAAGGGTCCATTCACAGAGACCGGCTTGGAGAGAGTTTTGGATGATTGAAACAAGACTTGTTCTTCGGCGCAGATTGGGCGCAGCCGCTTTACCAGAGCTCTTCGAGCCGGTGTGTGTGAAGTGGCTTGGTCGGCTCCGGTCAGTTCCAAGCGTATAATGCGCGCCCGTCTGTGTTAATGTATTTGAAGCCGTCCGTCATTGAATTTTTGAAATGATTTATAAGACATTTTGTAATTTACATGAAATAAATTCGACTTTTAACTTTGCGGTTGTATATTTTTAATTAATATTGCCCCGTCAACTATAGAAGGCCACCAAACTAACTGAAACAAAGTCGAAATATTGGATGCTAGGAGCATAGGTATGGTGTGTATTAAATTAATCTAGTTCAAGCATTGAGGTACACTACATATATGTTAGCTCGTATGCAACGCACATACCTAAAAACATTTTGACCCAAAGTGATGAAAGATTAGAGAATTCCTTTGGGTGTCTCTCTCTCTGCCCCTTCCCCCGTCTACGCATATTTCTGACGCCCAAGATAAAAAAAAAATTGTAGCAATAAAAATACGATAATCAGACAACCGGAAAAAGAAACCAAAACAGAATCATTATTTTATCTTATTACTAAATTTAATTTTATCGGTGAATGTGAAAAAATAATTTTGTCAAAATTGGACCTTATGCTGTATGGATCATATGACTAGATCATTCGATAAAGGTGTGCGCATGCCATCATATTTTTGTGGGATAGAAGGGTGCAAAAAACAATTTCTATAGCAAGTTCTGAAAAATAAAACAATAAATCAATTTAAATAGTTTATTATAACAATTGAAATATACACATAAAAACATAGATTCTTTGTACATTATACTATATACCTGTAATGTACCTTCACCTTGCCCAAGTTCACATGAACAACAATATTGCATTTTTATAATTAGCAAGTAACAATTTAATAAATGTATTTGGATCTTATAAAGCTGGAGCTTATTTCAATAATATAAATGCGTTACGACTTACCGTGAGTTCACACTGCCGACAACATCCACATAAAACATATTGTCATCTCAGTTTTTTCAGAGAGAACATTTTTAATGTGAATGTTTTCGCAGTGAGAACACGGTCTAACATGACAACTTAAATGTCAAGCTTCTGATTTCATATGACTAATATTTTATATCACCAAACGTGAAAGCGGCTAAAATTTTTAGCTAATAGGTAAAAACAATGTATGAAGTACCTGGGATACATAAAATACATTGAAAATAAAAACAATACATTGGCATAATGGGCTGCAATTTCTGGACGTTCACAAGTCGAGTGGGCTTGACGGAATTCATCCCATCGTGACACAGAACCAGACTGCCACAATTCACCCGATTTCCTTCAGCGTCGCTTAGCTGGTGACCTTGCATACCTCACGCATCGGAGGCAATCGAGGGCAAGGGGGAGGGGCCCTGACGGTTCGTTTGGATGTGGCCAAAGCCTTTGATCGGGTGTGGCACAAAGCACATGTTTCGAAGTTGCCTTCCTACGAGCTGTCCGAGAAATTATGCGCCTGGATTTTCAGCTTTTTGGAGGGTCGGAACTTCAAGTTCGACAGTGCATACTCTGACCCGATACCAATGTCCCACAGACAATCTGACATTACAATTTTGTTATTATTTTCATATAACTTACTTTGCAAATTTGAAAATATGTAACGCCATTTGTTGATTGGACTTACTTTAAAAAGACGTCTGCGTAAACAGTAACTCTATAAAAAAAAACAAGTGAGCCATAGAGTAGTCGAATTTGAAGTGTAACATCTGACATCTCACGCCGGCTCAATAAGACAAATTTTATATACCAAACTTTTGGAAAATAGGTTGGTACCATGTGACAGCTAACCCTAGCATCGCGCGCGCTTATTGGTCCACACAAATAGCGCGCGCTTCCCCAGCTGTTCCTGTTATACACTTCCGTCCCTTTTCTCGAAAACACTCCCACAGATTACAGGAAAAGGAGAGAAAATATGATACACATAAATTGCATAAACTGTATACTGTGTATAACATAAAAAGTTTGAGTCAACAAATGAGTGAATAAATTATATCATATACCAATACCATTTGATATGCGATGATATTAAATTAAAAATAAAATCAAAAGCGTACACCTTTATGAATAAGCATGTAACATGTATATATATATATATATATATATATACATATATATATATATTATACAGTTTAACATAATACAGTAAATATGAAATACATATACATACTAAAGAAATTCATTGAGAGCTCTGCCGAACTGAGACGACGACGTAGCTAGCGATTCAAACTTCCTACCCCTGGTGGCCATGTAGAACGAACGTCAATATTAAGAAAACTCTGAAGACAGCGAGTGAGGCAAGCTGCAAGTTTCATAACACGCGTCGATTTTAGTGGCAGTGTCGCAAAGCTGCCAGAGAATCGCTTCCAAACCGTCGCCATATGAATTACCTACCATCATTTTGATATCCATTGATTGGGAAAGTAATAACGTAGCCGGCGACGTCGCCATGGCGTCTCGACGTAAATATGTTTCATAGACACTTTATAGTTCATAGCGAAAAATTATTTGAATTGTCCGCACTTTCATATGGGTTTTTCTTGTACTTGCTCCACTCTGCGTAAAAATACAATGTAACTCCTTGCTAATTGACCACGGGACTACAATGGATTTAAACTATAAGTAAATTCACGAAGAAAATGAAATCAGATGTCTGGCGATGTCCTCTACATTTATTTATCACATACAAATATATTAAAAATAAAAACTAGACGATTTTCAATAATATCTGTATTATCACTTGAGCAATATAACAATTTTAATACGGATTTATTGTAAATAATGATAAAAAATGAGTTCTACTAGGGTAGTCTATTCGGCAGAATGCAGAAATTATGTTTTTTTACAGTTTTCTGTGTTCTGTGTTGTCATGATCGATATAGCAGATTTCTCATTCCACAGATAGAAGTCATTCCGAATAGACTAAACAATGCAAACAAATTGTTTTTTATAACAAATAAATAATGAAAACGTAACACCTAATGATATTCAAGAGGTTTTAAAATTAATTTATATTTTTGATTAATAATCTTAAGCCACATAATTAAAAACTAAAATTATTACTTTGTGTAATAGATTTAAAAAAATATAGTATTAAGAATAACCTAAACAAATATGAGTTTTGAAATTGATGCTTACATACAGAAAATTCATTAGAAAATTTAGTTACCTTCTCTAGTGTAAATTCTTAATCTGTTTCACTCATAGAATATTTTTTTTTTAGAAAATCTGTATATTTATTAAAGTGATATTAATTTCTTCAAACCGAAGTTGTTACATTCTGCGGTTACAAACAAAAGCTATATTTTCAACTAAAACGGTTTTATAAGGAAACCTACAAAAGGACCAATAAAAAAATGTAGACGGGAACTTTGACAATAATTCAAACAGCATCAAAAATGTTAAGACAAGATGGCGGTCTGTCTCTGTCACGTTTTGTCATTTCATGTATTTGACATAATGTCATTTGCACACAAATATGGCGAAGCGACTGTCAAAATGGTATTGTAATCTCACTTTTTTTTCTTGCTAGCTTGTCGTTATCGTCACTTTTTTATTTTGACACCGACGTTTTTTAATCCGAAAAATTCGGAAATAAAAGTAGAACTTAGACGTCATACTTCGTAATAACGTAAGCGTTTTAGTATGTATTTTAAGGAATTTAAATACCCGTATGTGGGAAAGAATATTAAATACAAATAATGAAAATATTCGTTTTTATCTATGCATAAAACTAGTGTTTATCGCAGACCGCTTTAACTCTTGCTAAAATACGAGGTTGTGACTTTATAGTGACTGGAGATTTTCTACCTACTTATAATTTGTCAGCTAAACCCGGGTACAGTCTAACTCTTTAAACCGAAGTGCTTACGCTTTATCCGGGCGTAGGGTCCTATATCCGGGTCCATCACGAAGTCGTAGAGGACACTGGACCAGCTCGTGTGATGCGGCAGGTCGTCGTAGAATTCCGGCGCTATGCGTTTAACCTATTAACAAATATACAACGTAATTACATATTCTATGATGAAGATCCAAAGAATATTGTACTAAAAAATATAAACCGTCAGCTTTACTGAATAATAAAAATCTGAAGCGAACAGATGTTTGTGTGTTTTGGGATATTTAAAGTTTTTGTTATGGAGATGCATGAAAAGATAAAATTTATATAATGTGATTCGCTCGCGACCCATTGTTTGGGAATGTCTGCCTTAAGAAACACCATGATAACCTCTGGCAGCCGCCTGCCGGGCACCGCGGGGAAGTCGTGGTGCTCGTTGTGGTAGCCCACGTTGAAGGTGATCCAGTTGAGCGGGCCGTAGTACGAGTAAGTCTCGAAGCCCTTGCGGAACATGTAGTGCTCGGAGACAAAGTGACCTGATACACATATAACATGTAATTCAAATAAGACCCCAACCTCTTACTATCGCCTCTTTTTCTCTCCTGTGCTAACTGGACGTCGCATATCCGGATCCTTACGCCTATTCACATTGATAGGGTAGTCTGGACCCGGACTAAGGCTGAAATTGCGCCTCCGGCACCTCATTCATCGGCCGAAACGCAGACTACATCTACTTCACGCCTATCTGTGAGGTCGTGGTATTTCACCTGTCGTTGGTTGACAACAGCAGATGTTGTTGTTGCTGGTTTTACCACTGTTAGAATTTTTATATAGATACCAAAGTTTGTCCTGGCTGAGTAGAGTTAATGTTCTTCTCAATTCACACTATAATACTGGTTTGTTTTTATTGTATTTGGAAAACAGCAAAAAAAATGAATAACATACCTGCTACAGGATGTATACCCATCGCCATGAATGAACCCAACAGCAAATACCACAGAGCTCTCAAACCTGCAAAAACAACACACCGCGTTTAGCGATTAACTCGTCATTCTTAGATTTTAAAGTTTCTACGCATACGCTGAGCAATTCCTGTATAACTGAAGTTGTTTAATAAATTCGGCTCTCTAGAGCCATCAGAATGTCACTCGGCTGTTATTGTGAACCATCTCCTAGCGTAAGCGTCAGCTTAGTTGGAGTGGTTGAAACAATATTTGTAAATATTTTACAAATTTCTTATACTGCACCCCCTCCCCTCGTGGCCCCATCCAAAACCATCATAAAACTCACCAAACAGCTCAACGACCACCGCATCAAAGAACAACTGTATAACTAAATTAATCAATTCGAGCGGGGTGGGCGGTTTCGGGCGCACCACCAGAGGGCGCAGCGCGTAGAAGAACGGCTGCAGGAACAGCCACACCAGCTTGCCGCCCGTCGTACAGAACAACTTCGCCTCCAACAGAGTCGGGAGGTCCACGTCTATTACTTCGTCGCCTTGGTACTGAAAATAATATTATGTCTTAAGAGAAGAGATTTGTTTTAACATTCATCGATATCGCATGAATGCGAATAGAATTGTAAATGTATTAAAATTTATTGTATTGTGCAAGCATAGTAACCAGATAAAATAAGTTCCCTAAATATGGACTACCATAAGTACATCTTAAAATAAAACTCAAATACTACCAGCTCAGTAAGTTTTTACCATTACAATCGGTCCAGAAACGTAACATAACGCTATGTAATAAGTAATATATATTTAATAGTTTCCTGCCTAAAGGTAAGACACGCAGTTTTGTTTTGTTTTACGTGTATGTTATTATATAAGGATCATTTCAGATTTTGTTGGTAAGCCAAAATAAATAATAAATTAATGGTAAGAAACTTTGGTAAAAAAATATCAGAAGAGAATTAAGGCACTACTACAAATAAACATCCGCTACGATTTTCAAAAAAAAAAATAAATAAAAACAAACAATAACACTTTGAATCAAAAAAGCAGTAATAACCATCGCAGTACAAATGTGTACTCATATAGTTTTGGATCCATCAATATTTATCTTGTGTCCGGAATAAAGACGTTGAGCTAGTTCTTTAATAAACTTCCTAGTAAATACAACCAGATGTGAGACCAGACAGACTTACTCTATGGTGTTCCAAGTGGTACTTCTTGAAGCTGATGGAGACGGGGACGCCGATGGGCAGGTTGGCGAAGAAGCCGAACAATCTATTGTGCAGCGGCCGGTTGTGGCCGAAAGCCAGGTTATGGGCGATCTCGTGTATTGCTGGAAAGAAAGATAAACAAAGTAATCAATTTATTCAATACTGTATATATAACAACTAGTAATTGTTTATCTCAATAGCCTGTATGATTGTCATCACTCCATCTCACTCTTCACAATAGATTTCGAAAATCAAGCAGTTTACCCGCACGTATTTCGGAGACGCACGACGTAATGGTAACAATTATATTTGGTAACGCAGTATTTACGATTTTAGAAATTAAATATTTATTCTTATTTAAAACGTTTTGTTAAGTTTGGTTTGTAGCTTATTATTCCCAATGAGTTTGGCAGGCAGAAGGTCGTAAAAACTGAAGCCTGAATCTATACAGTACAGACTACAGTCACAGTTTAAACAATCATATCTGATTGTTAAACTGTGCTATACTGTATCCACCCCACATATGCCGGAAAAGGGCAGGGAGATGATGATGAGGTTACAGATTAAGTAGGCAATATAATTTATTTAAGTAAAATAGGACGGCGGGTGAAACCGCGGGGCACAGCTAGTACATAAATAAATACGCGCGAACATTACACACCGTCTAGGTCAGTCGGGTATACGTAATCTGCGACGTCGTTAAAACTTTCATCGACTTTCTCTCTCATGTAAGAAGCAACTGGCCAATGTGACAGCTTGTTTGTAAGGACAGCCTTTTTGTAGGAAAAAGTGGGTGGGGCAGATAGACAAAAAAAAAAGAGGGATGGGGGAGAGATGGGATGGGAAGCGGATGGAGTCTACGCAAACGCTCATGCGTCAATTTTAAAATATGTTCCTATTTTAGTATTACTACCCCTTTCGCTTTATAAATAATAATAATAATAAATAACCCTTTTCTAGACCGTTTCCCATTACAGGTACACAGGCCTCCCTCTCCGAGTGAGGGAATGAGTCGTAATCCACCACGCTGGCCCAGTGCGGGTTGGTAGATATCACATGTCTTCGAATTTGGTTCGAACAGCCTACCTACCTACAGTACGTAAGTCGGGGCCTAAACCGCTGAGCCACTACTGTTCCTCCTTTCTCTTTAGTGTAAGCTGAATATCTATAATGCAAATATACATATCATGCGCTATTAATTATTAATCCAGATAACGCTTATCGAGTGCGCTTTAACTCAATATCACTCCAATGATTCTATTGTTACAAGTATTGACGCCGATAAAATAAACATTTAATATTTGCGGAAACGATTGAAAACATAATATTAATAAATACAAATCAGATAGGACAAGATCTGTTTGAAATTGAAAAATATAAAGAGTGGTATAAAATAGCGTCAACTACGCTTTAATACTTTTAATTATCGGATCACGTGGTCAGTTATAACGACCACAAAAATTCTTATAAACACGTAGGGACTGATAGTCATAACCTAAAGTACCGTCGCATATTACCATATTACCATACTTAAACACGGTAGTGTTAAGCTACAGAGGCGACTACGCTATGTGAAGATACCCATTTTGATTGCGTCCAAATTTCGTGACCCGACAGATTTTATGCCCTCGGCGACACTGGTAAATCGAGACTATAGCCACATAATTTATCTTTGTCTATAGTCTATCTGCCAACTCTACGACTCATTTTTACAAACACATATTTTCTTTCTTTTTAAAAATCAAATTTCCTTCACAAACACAAAAACATTTTTTTACTAATACAAATATTCTTTCGGCCTTCTCTTCTCTTTCGGTTCTCTCTTTCTGACAACATAATTCTGTGCCGCGTTATTTCATTTCGTGTTATAAAATCCATGACTATCATCACATCATAAAGAGTTTTTATAGTAACAATCTGACACAAGCTATATTTATTTTTAATGTGCTAGATCTATTAACTGACTTGCCCTGCACTATCCCATGACTGACTACACTGTTTGATTATCGCTAGAAGCGTGTTTTTTATTTTTAACTATATTTTTATTAAGATATACAATTCAATAGCACATTATTTTAATCTATCTCCTAAGTTTCAGTCAGCTTTTGTACAGCCACAAAATATGTCTTTCAAATTCTCTGCTTTGTCTAACACAATATGCATGTATTACTTTCCCTTGAATCACTCTGTCTGTTGAAACGTATTATTTAGAAATGCATTAAAATACGTTGCGTAGTGTGAAAGATCTAAGGGAACGGACAAAAGAAGTGACTTTGTTTTATACTATGTAAAGATAGTGCTAGCTAGTACGAGTTATGCGTTGCATTGTTTGCCGAGGAACGTTCTAGAATATACATATCACTACGTATCAAACTTTCATAACAATCTGATCAATTAAGAACGCATAGAGGACAAACATACATACTTATGTACATAAATATTCACACACAAGCGTGAACACAATCTGTTTATTTAGAATTAATCTGACATGTTTGTCGAAGAACGTCACGCACGAATCCTCAAGATATTCAAAGATTATATACTTATTCGAAGAAAGGAAGTATTAATGGCAATACTCACCCAGCATGAGTGAATGATTGATGACACCTCCGAAGCAGTACGCCGCGATGAGCAGCACCGGCCAATTCATGTACTTGACGAATGGGAGTACGAGTAACTGCATCATCACCATCGCCAGCACAACCCACTTGAACAGCGGGTCGTAGCCGTATAGCTTCTTGATCTCAGGATATTTTTCTGTAGACAAATTCCAGATTAAAAATAATTAATATTGTAACATGTGTCCTTAATCCACATTCTTCGTCCTTCAACGCATTCAAACATCCATGAAGAGATTGAACAGCCACGGCGATCCTTGTCCTCTTATACCTTTAGAATCATGCCTTTGTTTTTCGTTTGTAATCATGTGATTTGAGCTCCCTAAAGTAAAAGAGCTTTGTTGAATGTCTTGGTGGCTAAAAATTTTAAAAACCACTTAAATAAGGTATTAAATGTCATGACCCGTGTCGCCTCTTAAAAGAAAAAAAAATTGTCTATGTTACATCCCGATAACGTTCGTAACTTTTTAATGTTGAAATACTTTTAGGAAACAAATCTTTTAGGAAAAAATAATAGTAAAGATATGTAATGAAACTTTATCGGACGTATTAGTCACTCAGTGAATCACCAGTTTCAGTGCCTTTGTTTATTTGACCAATAAGTGGATGGGGTTTTTAACCTGTACACCTTCATATGACCATATAGTGGTATAAAAGGATCTTGGAACACAAACAGATGAAAACAATGTTTAACACGAATAAACTCCGAATATAATCCGTACGATCGTGATGATAGGAATTCAACAACCGTGTCACACAACTTTCTGCCTCGTATTTCGCCTTGTCTTAGAGCTATCCCTCACTAGGACGCCACTACACGTCAAAATGTATGGTAGGCAACTTATTTTGGCTACGGTATAGTTACGTCGGCAATTTGGAAGCCGGGCCACGAGCTATGGCTTCCAACGTGGCGACTGAATACTTCGCCCTTGTTTTCTTGATATTGAGAAACTGACAAGGCGCTACGGCTACATTAAATGGCGACCGTCGGACGCCAGAGGGTTGCTGGTTACGTTGCCATGGCGTCATAGTGAGGCAAGGCTCTATTTTTAACACGACTAAAAGATTTCAATAAAAGAGCGTAGTCATTCATGCAATACATCTGATGATCCTCGGGCGTTGTATGTGTTCGCGGGCGGCGATGACTTCATATCAGGTGACCCACTCGTTTATGCTTTATTATGAAGTGTCATAACTTCTGTAATTTACTTACTTACAGCGATTTAACTGGATCGTAGTGATGTTCAAATAATATTTGGTGACTTAGAAGGCGCCTAGTAGTAACCATATTTGTGGTGAGCTCACTCCGTTTTCTTGTAGAAAGCTTCGTAAAATACATCATGAACTATACTCCTAACACCGGACTAGTCAATGAAGGGTAAGGTTGTGATGGATTTCTGCATATCATTACGTCAATAAAGAAAGTTTATTGCGATTTCGTTATTGTTTCAGTTATTTAACTACGTTAAAATCTTATCGAGTTCCAGTTACACGTGAGAAATGATAACATTTTATATTTTGCGATATTGCTATTGCGTTTTTCTTTTAAAAAGAAAAAATACATTTTATTTTTATAAAATAAAAAAGCGTTCTGTCGCGACTTGCCGCGACGCGCCGAGCGCGACGTTTCTGGGTGTCACGTCTTCTATAGTATATTAATTCATACATTACAAGGACTCCGACAACGCGTTGCCGTGCCGTCCCACCCGCTGTTTGGCGAAACCTTAAACGCGTCTGTCCACATTATTGCGAACTATGTCGGTGCAGTTGTCAAAAAAGATTTATAGCCAATAAAGTCGATAGGAATCTCCAAAGGCAGTAATAGTAGCAGCCTTACAACGATTTTGTTTTTGGTATCTTATCTGTACACTATCATTTGTACTACACTGAAAAGCTTTTCACCATTTATATTACATTGATAACAGCTATTAGCTGATAACGATAGCTCAGGTGACGTAACAACAGTTGATTGAGCGAGAAATTTCCATTAGTACATAGATTGTTAATGTAATTGTTACACCAGATATTTCTAAGCCACCACATATAAAAGTTTATATTGGTAAATTGAGGAACAACGTGGTATAGAAATGTTATGCGAAGGGATGAAGTAAGTAATGAGAATGAACGGGACAGTTACAAGGGTAGAGGAAGACCAAAGAAAGTATAGTCTGTCTGTCAGTCAAGTCAAAGTCCATTACCACTGTTCTGCTGCGGTTTCTACGATTCAAAAAGCTTATTCAGCCTTTATTTTATGCAATCCATTGATACCACGCCGTCTGGCATCCGAGCGCTAATCTCCTTGTTTATGGCTGGACCACCCTTCAATGCTGTTATTACAACTATCTTTACCTTTCTAATAATGTGGTATTATATTTAATTAAAACGCTATCATTATAGATTAATAGAAAATAGTATGTGTCAGAATTAGATAATAATAATAGATAAGCTGAGGATTAGTACAATTTTTTGTAAGATATATTTAAAAAGTTTATATAGAATGCTTTTGGCAGTTTAAGGGTGTACCGCTAGGTGGGGCTATAGAAACGTGACCATAGATACTGTCACTCTATATCCGGGATTCGATTCCTATAACAATTTTAACACTGACATTTTGAGTTTTAGAACTTTTACAAATCTTACAAAGGAATTGTAATAAAGACTTGATTGTAGGATAGAAAAAAAAACAGCAAACTTTGCTAGCCTCTCAGAACAAGGATTACACAAATCCCCACTAACATTATAAATAGGAATGTAAGTTTGTTTGTGACGCTTTTACGCGAAAAACTACTCAACCGATCATCATGAAACTTTGTACACATATTATACTAGAAGTAAAGAGTAAGATAGGATACTTTTTATGAAAAAAAAATAAAAGTATATAAAAACGCGAAGAATGTATGTTCCCTATAGACATATAGACTCCGAAACGGCTGGGCCAATTTCGATGAAATTTACAGGGATTGTCCAGATTGGCACATCAGATGTTCCTGTGTTTGGTAGTGATCAGATCACCATAATTAGTGGTACCCGGGCGAAGCCGGGACGGGTCCCTAGTAACAAATAAAAAACCTTCGCCCGCATGATTACATTTGATAAAAAGATTAATATATAACTTTTTTAGTTATATAAATAAATATGCGCTCACGTAAGTAACCCAGAGGGGTAGACAGAGATCATGGATATCCATTTGGCGCGATCCTGGCACGCTTCTATGTTCATACATCTACGCATGCATGCTCGGCGGTTGTGGGTGCTCCTTATATCGCCCTTTTTTAATAATCCGATAATCTGATCGATATAATTTCTCCTATGGTATATGTGTGTGTGTGAATTCGCAAATTCGGTTGACTGCATGTGTGCGTATATACGTACGTGCAAATATACAATATGTTTTCAGTTTCTTCGTAGTATAATTCTTATAGCCAGAAACATTTGTTTTACACAATCTGCATCTTGTAGCAAATGCTGAAGCATTACATAGATGAATCTATTATAAATACTATCTGTTTTGCTTCACCAAAAAAAAGGTATTTATCCATTCCTATTGCAACACCGCCAAAGAGAAATCGTATTGATAGTGATTGCTAAAGCCTTGAGGTAGAGTTAAACTGACGGTCACAGGTAACTACTACATAATACTTCTTCTTCTTATTATCTATATACCAGCTGTTCCCGCGGTATTCATTTCTCATTTTCCACGCTGGAAATTTTTGTGAAATTAGTCCTTGTTTAATAACTTATTATTATTGTAGACAACATGTGTTAAACAGTTTCGATGGTCAAAACATCACCATGGCAACGGAGATTATTAAGGAAGGTTTTATAGACCTTGGCAACTATTTTAACGCGTAAACGGCCGAACAGATTTCGCGAATTCATTTTTTTTGGTGATGCTGGAGTGCTGCTTTCAGTCGTTTGACAGTTTGCGCGATAACCGTAAGTAGGGGGATAAACTTTTGTATGGAGAAACTACCCGTGCGAATCCGGAGCGGGTCGCTAGTATATAATACAAATGAATTAATTAGATTAGTAAAATATTGATAGATTTCGCACCGCGTATGTTGATAACATTTAAATCATTATGACCTTAGTACAACTTGTCCATATGCGTACAATCTTATCATCAAATTAGCAAATTGTCTCAATATCTTTCAATACCTGTTATCGCTCACGTAACTTTTTGAAGAAACGTGTTCGGTTTATCTTTATATTTATGAATAATCCGTCGGTCGCCTGTGCTTTTGTCACGTGTTTAACCGACAAATTTAAAAGTACATACATAAACTAAAAACTTCTTATTACGCGCACAGAGGTCTGCCAAATTTTGCATCAATTTCCTACAAGGAATCGGTAAAGTTAAGACAGTGCCATCTAGCGATTCTCGTCTCATTCATTATAAGACACGCAGCGTTTGTACATAGCGTACCTCACCTAGTGTTCGTAATCATTTATTAAATTACGGTCGAATGTCGACCACTGAGTGTTCAGCAGTGAATAAATAATGATCCTAACCAATAATATTTGTCTAACATTACAGATGCGAATGTGAGTTTTGTTTTTTTTCTAGTTTTTTGTTGCGCTTTAACTCCTTAACGACTCAACTGATCATCATGAAATTTTGCACACACATTCAAGGGGTACAAAAAATAACTTCCCGGGAACTAGGAAAATAAAACTTTATATAGGTTGCCAGCGCAATGCTATATGACACGTGAATAACATCTTTTTGATATTTTGTTATTTTCAAGACATAAATTACCATGGCAACCGTTATTGATTGACTTTTTGACGTTTGCCGATAATTCTAATGTGCGTAATTATGATATGCGAAATCAATTTACAAAAATTTCTAGTGAAGAAAATAAGAAACGAATGATGCACGCGAAGCTACGGGTAATAAGTTGTTCCATAAAATTCAATGTACAACTACTACTCATGCACAATTAGTTAATTAGCGATTATACAATTGCACTTCAGTTTATCTCACGATTTCCCCGAAATTACAACATTCTTAAAAAAGAAAGAGTATAAGAATTGTAATGGCGACCATGTATGGTAAGTGACGTTTATTTGTTTACAATAATTCTATCTTAATGTGGAACAAACTATGGTATAGCGTCGTCGCTCGCTGAAGCTGTAGGCACAAGAGCTCAGGGTTGAGACGTGGGAAAGTGCGTTTGGTTACATGAGAGTCATAGTATCGTGGTAGCTGGTGAAACCGAGATCTTGGAATGTTTTAAGAAGAATAATTAATCCATCGCCAGCAACCATGAGGCATCCAAAGGCATTGTGCGCTATGCATATCAAGGGCTGGCCAATGCTACCAACGAGTACAGTACGCAAAGTGACGTAAATTCTATGTGTCTAGCATGCGGCCTTCTCACCCTGAATTGCAAACACGTAATAGATTTAAAAACGCTGGACAGATAGTGGCGGAATTCCACAAAGGCGGAAGAGAGCGCTTGTTTTACACGAATGGAAATTAGCGTGGTATTATTATAACGCATTAGATATGATATAGTGTACAGTAACGTCGAACCTGGCGAGAAGGCATGCAACCGACAAAAACCGGCCCAACGTTTCACTATGTCGCAAAATAAGTACATCCAATTATTTCGAAAGAGGGTTGGCGTCAGGCATTCTTAAATTATTTTTTTCATTTCTTTATTAAACTACATATACCATTGTACCCGATTTGGTATAATGCTTAAACAGTTTAAAAATGTAGGTGTATAAATGATTCACCATTTTCACCATGAGTAAACCATTTATATTATCTACAACACTATCACTGATAAAACTTTTCCACTTCAACATTATGCTCGTTTATCAGTGTTGAATATTGATACTAGATCAGGTGATACATCCGGCCAGCTGGACTTCTCTTATCACGATATAATGTTGCGTACTCCACGTCTGATAAATCTCAATATCACAGTGATAAGACAATTTCACCAAATTAACCGAATTCACTCATTCATCTTTCAATACTGTAAACGCACGTATATAGGATAAATATAGTCAATACAAAAAAGTCAGGTGAACATTTTTAAATTATGAAATAGCTAGAATTCTAATTCTAGCTATTTCATATGCTCTAGCAAAGTTAGGAAACATATATAGTCCTCGGTTCTTAAGTGTGTAAATTATGGAATATCTTGGAGTCGGTAAAAAATGCGTCGAAAGATTCCAGTAACATTTATTTAAATGGAATATAAAATTTTAATGATGCAGCGACCCTTAACTCAATCGTAGAGGTCGTGATTTAAAATGAATTGTTGTTGGTTTCGTAAATAAATATAATACATATTTATCTCTACGAGCGTCTCGCAAAACAGAAGGATCATTATATTGGATGAAGGAATATTCTCACACAAATTTAATCCAGCGACGTGTGAACATCGCCTTATTAATTAGTACAATTTACGTAGTAGCGCTTCAACGCGAAAACGTAACGAGACGCATTCACTAGAGGTCTCCCGGCGAGGCGAATTTAGAGATAAGAGGTGACGTATTATTAATTTATTTTGGAGTAGATAGAGATAAAAATCTGCTCTTATCTTAGGATAATTCCTTTGGCTTGATTATTTTTTTTTATAATGGCACAATCACAACAGTATGAAACAGAAAATCATATGTTTTTTTATTCCTATGCTCTATACTATAGTTAAAGAATTGGCAATTGTTACCGGTTGGCTTATGGAGCCAACAAAAGCCAAAAAAGCTTATTACCATGAATGGTATTAATGAGTATGTATGCGTAGATGTAAAAGAAGCGAAAGAGTTGTGGCAGGATCGTGCCAAATGGAAATGTCTAATTATCTCTTAATCTCTGTTTACTACACTGGGTTACGGCTGTATGCATATTTTTATATTTAAACGTAAGTATTATTATTAATTTAATAGCCAATCAAATGTCATTTTTCCTACATAAACTTATATAATACATTATAATATACAATAATTGTTCACATTTATTGCCATGACGAAATTGTAAAATTTATCCTGGTACATACAAATGGACAAGTACTGAGAATTAAAAGTATACATCACTGTATGTAATCAAGGAAGGTTTGTGTAAATAATAGTTAATGTTAGTTCTGTGACAATAAAAGTGCAACTGATGAACGAATACGCAGTACAAATTTTTCATTTTTCCTTAAGACCTTGTGTTACAAGGAAGAAAAGCGTTAAATATTTTGTACATGAAAAAGGCTGGCTACACTAAAAGGATGAATATATTAGTTTGTGTTGTTGACCACAATCTCACCTAATGTTAAGTGGAGATGAGATTAAAGGATGGTACGCATAGCGTAGCGTAGTCTGGCCTTAACTTGATGTTTTGTAAAAAAAATTACGTAGAAATTGGACAAGGGAATGGAAGGCATGTGGAATTTCGATACGCTTTAAATCGAACCCAAAATTGTGGATTAAATTAATTTATATAAGTAAATTTATCTCGAGGTTTCGTTTTTGCTGTCGTCACAGGTCACACAATAATTGACGAAGCAACGAGATGTTCACCAAATGAGAGATCAAATGTTACGATGTAAAGAGAGGAAATTGAAGGCTTGGAAATGGAAAGTGATTAGTCGGACCGCGACAGTCATAATAATTAAATAAAAGCCGGCTAAGTGCGAGTCGTGTCCCGTATCATAATCTGTAAAAAATTACGTTTATTGTATGAGAGCCGCTATACATATTTATTTTATTTTGTATCTGTATTTGTTGTTATGGCGGCAGCAGGAATACGTCATCTGTGAAAATTTCAACTGTAACTATAACGGTTCATGAGATACAGTCTGGTGACAGACGGACGGGTCGAAATCGACGAAACGAAATCTTAATAATAGGGTCCCGTTAAACGCGGACCCCGAAGATACGTGATCCCGGAACTATAAGAGCAATTGGTTTGTGTCTATGTTCGTAACGATCTTGAGTTCAATTTGTCGCCTACCGTTCACTAATTGTTCTATCACTAAAACACCATTGTTAAAATGTTCTAGCTACATCGGTACAACGAAGTGTATTATGTACACGTACTTGTCACATATTTCCCGAGAAAAGATGCACTGTTCACGTCAAGGTTGTCGTTATCTATTATTGAGCCATGAGTCAATGTATAGAATTATGCGTACATCTTTTTAAAAGATTGGTTAATTGTTGGTGAATTGGTATGCTTTATTACTGCTATATTATTGCTTTATTACTCTATTATATACTCTATATTGTTGCTATATACATTTACTGAAATCGTAAATACTCTTAGTTCAACTGAGTTATTTCAATGACCCTATTGCTTGAAACTCCAAGAATAATAATAGAAATAGAACATAGCACATAGAATACATCTTGTAGTAATGGATAAAAAAAGAACAGAATATGAGGAGCGAAGTTTGCTTAACAGTGGTAGAGTCCGCAACAACGACATCTGTTGCAATATTGGGCCGGCTCGACCGGTGAAATACCAGGACCTCACAGAAAAAAGGTGTGAAGTAGTTAGTTAGTTAGTAGTAGGGGGCTACTTTATCGCAACTCCACGCATAGCGCGTGGGCGGCACATGGATCACTCCAGCCAACCCAACTATCCGAAGAATCCCAGCAACCCCTTAATGCCGATGATCTCCGGAAGCGATCCCGGCGAACCAAGATACTTAACCCTGTACTTGGACACTGCAGAACAGTGTAGCATGACGTGCGACGCCGTTTCCTCTTCCTCCATACATGCTCTGCATAGAGGGCTGTTAGTGATCCCTAAATTAAACAGGTGTTAATTGAATAGGCCATGTCCTGTGAACGCTGCCACGGCTATTCAGATCTGCTTTCCGCTTAAGTTTAGTAACCTACTTGAGGTTCGCCTATCTAACTTCAGTAGGTCTTCTATCGTTTGTCTGCACTCCTTTATGTTATGCCAGAGATCGCAGTGAAAAACGTGACTTCTTTCCATTACCTTCGACCCGAAGTATGCTGGCGGTAGCGGGACAATAGGCTCTGGACCGGTTGCTCGTATACTCGAGCCTTTGCGAGCAAGTTCATCCGCCGCGTCGTTTCCTCTAGATCCAGAGGATTATATTATTCTTGGCCCCTGCCTCGCTAAGATAGATAAGGCCGGAAGTCATTATATTGCTGTTCAGTGCCTGTAGTAATGCCATGCTGTCCGAGAGTATGCGAATATTTTCATATTTGACTTACCTCGCAGTAATGGCTAGGGCTGCATCTATAACTCCCATGCATTCTGCTTGGAAGACAGTGTTGTAAGTTCCTAAGGGTTTGTAGATTTTAATATTTAATTCCTCGGAGAATACGCCCGAGCCTGTGCCTAGCTTCGTCTTAGATCCGTCTGTGTAGATCCTCAGATCGAGCTGTTCGCTTCCTTTAATGTGTTCCTCATGGAGGTGAATTCTATATTTCTTGTCGAAAACATATTGTTTTGGGGATCTGGTCTTGCTTAGCTACTGCAATGGGTGCTACTTCCTGTAGGGTTTCCAGAGCAGGAGCATGCGGGATCCTGTTTCTTTTCCATAATTTCTAAGTACATAGTCGCGCTGCTGTCAGGGTTGCAACTTGTTGTATATGGATGTATAGCGGAGTTAAGTTTAGAATTGCTTCAAGTGCAGCAGTGGGAGTTGTTCTCATGCTACCTGTTTCTGCCATGCATGCTAGTCTCTGGCAGCCTTGAAGTTTGTAACTAAAGGCTAGCCTTGAAGTCTGTAACGAAAGGCGTGAAGTAGAAGTACTCTGCGTTTCGTCTGATGAGTGAGGTGCCGGAGGCCTAATTTCATTCCATTCCTCTTCCCCTTCCCACCCTTTCCTCATAAGGGTATGATGGGATCGAGAAGAGGATTGGACGGGGAGGGGGTTGACGGGGAAAAGGAAATATCTTTTTTTGATGTCTATCCCTCCTCTGCCCATTACAGGTAGGCAACGCATCTGCAACACATTTGCTTTTGCGGATGTCTATGGGTAGCGCTCATCTAACAGTAGGTAATCCAATTGCTCATTGCAACCTTCTTCCATAAAAAAAAAATCTGTTTTCAATATTTACAATGCTATTAAATATACATAGCTGTTTCTCATTCTAGTTATGCTACAACATTTTTTACTAAATGTGGACACCAATGTTGCAAGGTTTTTGTTTTAATACCAACATTCTTAACAAAACATGGAGTGTCAAAGTGTGCATGTCACCAAATGTCAGGTATCTGTATGTCTATTGATAGTAAAGAGTTTATGACATGCTGAAGCTAATGGTAACAGGGAAGCTAGGTATCAAACCCCAATTATCAGAATACATATTCACTAAGCTAGCTACTGACAAGTTTGAAACATTGTAAAGCAGTAGTGTCTTGTCTTTATAGAGGTGCAATTAGGGTGTTATCATTCATTGGTTAAAGCAAACAAAGGCAGTAATGACTCAAGGTGAATTATCATGTTACTATGACCATTTGGATATGACAAATAATTAGGATAGTATATCTGCTATCCTAATTATGTGTCATCACCTACCTGCATAAAGTTATAAACATATAAATACATACATATAAATCAGGAAAAATGAATGAAAAACCCCCTCAGAGAAAAAATAAAAATAAAAATAAGTACTTCTTTTTCATTTTTGTATCCTGTGAGTTTATGATACTTTCTTAGTTGTGGCAGCCCATTCAGTCTTATCATCATCTTCCAGCCTTTTTTTCATACTTTCAGTCTTTCACTACCCTTGTCACCGTCTTCATACATTCTCTTTACTTTCTTTGGCCATAATACCCATTTCATGCTAATCTGTTGCTTCTCAATTTCCCAAGATATATTTTTAATAAGTGGTAGCTTATGAATATATGAAACAATTACCTTAAAAGACTATATAACGATGGAAACTTCTCACTTAATTAACTCTTAATGCATACCATAGCTATCATTATCAGCAAATAGTGTTATTGATGTTCTCAAATAATATACAACTCAAAAAACTTTTCAATGTAGTACATCTAATAGTGTGCAGATATCAGAGAGAAAATCATTGTAAGGCTGCTGCTATATTCTGCTCATGGAGATTGCTATATTTTTACTCATATCTTCATCATCCCTTAACATAATCTGCTCATAATGCCCTAAATTTTCTATTACCTTGACTTCTACTTAATATACTTATTCATAATTTTATCCATTCTCATAATACCACACATCTATTTTCACATTCTATTGCTAGCTCTGCCAATGTTAAATATCTGATTGCTACTGCTATCGAATGGACAAGGCAGGGAATAGACATTCTAGTAGCAGCATTTTAGCTGCAATGTATGTTACAAACACACCTTGTACATGCTGCGTTAAATTTATGGTCACCCTCTAATCACAGACAAAGACTATGTTTAAACAAGATCTTGATCTTCATACAAGATAAACTTGCAGTCATTTTCCTTGCATCATTTGCACAACTACTATCAAGATTTTTTGCATTTGAAGAGATAAAAAGATGTGATAAACATAATCCAACTAAATAAATCTGGATTACCAGGATTGCAGGAGCAACTCATTTTAGATATTGTTACCTAAAACATTTATTGTTATAGATAACTATCAGTTCAATGTTTCACTTAAGTTAAGTGATTAAATGAAAATAAAGTTATATGTATATTTTAAAGTTAAGCAGTTTAAAGAACAAATAAATTATAGAGTATTAAAATGAAGTTAAAAAAACAAATGAACAAGATAATGCTGTGGGGTAAAATTGCTTATCTTGGTAGTGATCTGAAATGTGATAAGCCTACCTGAGTTCAACAGTTGTTAGACCATGCAGGGCTTTTGGTGCTTTACAAGGTCAAATAAGAAAATTCATATGAAATACAATTTTGCTTCCAATTTTTGGCTTTGATCTAGCCAATGAGATATTGTCTTAAAATTGAACCAATTAACTTTAGTTGGATACCTCAGCAGTTCATTACTTTAAGGTTAATTTGTACAATGAAGTTATTAATAAAAAAATAACGATTGGTGCCCAATTTTTCTTGATTTTCTATCTTCTTCTTGATTATTTCTTGTAATACACATATAATTTATTATATGAGTAAATTCATATGTACATTTGATTTTTTAACATCTTACTGATAATAGTAGTAATATCTATACTTTACTTATTACTTCTAAGTAGTAAGCATTTATTTTTATAGTGATAAATATTGTACTTAGGATCACACCCATTCTTTGTAAGACAAACAATACGAATATATAAAATTGTCTATAGAAATATTACGAAAGATAATACAATTATGTGAGCCTGTTTTTTTTCTGTTTCTGTTCGAATTGGTTGAATATATTTGCATAAACCAGCATTCATTTAAATTCATTGGTAAAAAGAAATAGAATAAAACTTACCTAAAATAATTTTTCGTCGGCTAGCGTGTGGCTCCTCGGTATGTACCCACTCAAAATCATTCCGCGAAACATGGGCTCCCATTTTAAGCACAAGAACCAACAGTGTTTATTAAATTTAAAACATTATTTAATCTTTAGGAGATTTCAAAGTGTACGACCGGCAAAATCATAAAGCCGCTACAACTACAATCTATCTATTTAATTAGCCGTACGTGACGATATTCGAACACACGCCACTGAGAGATTAAACGAAACTCGAGTAGTATTTCACCGCTTTTAATTTTCAAATGAAAACTAAAACGATAAACGATGATGTCAGATCAGATAATAATTGAGAGATTGACAGTACAAACGTCAAATTTCATTATCAAATCAACTGACAACTCCAAGTATCATTGTTAACATTACCGTGGCTTACATTGCCGAAAACATTCACAAAAAAAATATTGTCATCACCGTTTTTTTCAAAGAGAAGGCCAATTTTCCATACGCGACTTTACGTAATTTAAATTCCATTGTATCCACGGTTAAGTTAAAAAAATCGTATGAAAACAATTTTTCATTCAAATTTATTATTGGCTTTGCTATAATTGACCACATAGGGTGAGTATTAGTATCATATGAAGTGATTTAAAGAAAAAAAGCAATTATATACCCCTCTGGGTTACGAGCGTGAGCGTACATTTATTTATTTAATTGCATATAATATTTATTATATTGTACACATTGTTTATATTTTGTAATTTGTAGAATGCGCATTTTTAATTAAGAACAACGACACCGAAATCGATACCGACGCCGACAACCCCACCATCACCACCTTGATCACCACCTCCATCGCCACCACTACCACCTTATCACCAACACCACTACCGCCAGAGGTGCATTCATGATGAGGTGCATCACCAACGCCTCCATTATACCCACCACCATCATCACCACCACCACATCCCCACCAACCCTATCAATAATCGTCTAACGCGGTTAAAGATGCTATCAGTTCAATAAGCGTGTTGCTGATGCTGTCACTGACATATGTTGCACGTATCGATCTCGCGAAGCTATAAGATTTTCCCTTATCAAATATTGTCTAACGCGCCTTAAAAAGTTTACGCATTACAGTTTTTATTATTTTACTACTTCAGGCAACCTTTGTGACATTGCAGTTACCAACGGGACTTTAGATACGGCGAAGTTTATTTTTTTTCGCAATTTAGACGGTTTTTGACTTTTTACGTGGAGCCCTACTTATTTTTCTAAATTAAATTAGCCTAGTTGCATCCTTACATTATATCTACCAATAAAAGTACAATCCAAATCGGCCTAGTCGTTTTGAAAATTACCCGGAATAACCCGACAGACGGACAGACAAAAGACAAAATTCTTAAAAATTGTAATCTTGTTATAAGAACCGTATATACACATGTGTACTGGTATGAAAATTTTATTTTGATATTACGTACACACACTTCCATTTTATTTATCTGTATGTATAGATTTATTTTTATTTTGAATTTTAACTTACATTAAATTTCTTTACTATTAAATATTTTATGCACCGTTTTAAGGTAAACTGTATGTTGTGTAATCTGTTACTTGCCACCATAAATAAATTCACCTCTACCAAATTTGACAGGTGTTGTGACCATAAAGAACAATTTGTCTTTCTGAAGTTTGTGTCTGAACATGGCGGTTGGTAAAAATAAAGGCCTATCCAAAGGCGGTAAAAAAGGCGTTAAAAAGAAGATGTAAGTTAGTAATATAGTCATATTTTACTAACGTATTAAGTATTTTATGTATTTAATCTACAATATAAAATTTGTTATCCGTGATTACTGTGGTATCGGCGGATATGTCTCGTCTCGTGTTAAGTTGTATGATGAAGTTATTTGCTTGCAACGTCTACTGTGCTTTTCTTGTCAATAATATTGCAGAATACGTGCGATCTACTTACTATTACTACGGTTTTATTTTTAAAGTTTACTATGAAATAAATTTGTGTCAACTTTAGTTGTGAGGTTATAAATGTCTAATTTTTTTTAGCGTTGATCCATTCACCCGCAAAGACTGGTATGATGTTAAGGCACCGTCTATGTTCACCAAGAGACAAGTGGGAACAACTCTTGTCAACCGTACTCAGGTCAGTAAAGTGGTAAAAAACGAAATAGAGGTTTTGTGATTACATTAAGCACACCTGCATCTGTCTTCATTTAACCACAAGCTAGTGATTATGTAGAAAATTAATCTCACTAAACACGTGGTTTTTATAAATGTCTTCTGTCGTAATCAGATTTGTAAAGTTTAACCTCATAGTTTAACTTAAATGATGATCCACCTAGCTCGCAATGACACAGAACTGATGAAAACTTATGTTCCCTTTTGATTTATTACTGAACTATTCGTTCATTTCACTTATACTACCTTAAACATATATGTTATTAAAACAAAGGCTTCTCTATTGTAGGGAACAAAAATTGCTTCTGAAGGTTTGAAGGGGCGTGTGTTTGAGGTGTCATTGGCTGACCTACAGGCTGATACTGATGCTGAAAGGTTTGTATTTTGTTTATATTATATAAAATAATAAATTGGCCTTTTTTAGAATTTTCTCTCTGCAGGCACACATTGCCATAACCATAAAGTTTAACTGTGTGTGTTTTTAATGTCATAGTAAGATAATGGCATCCTTAAACCTTCCTACTTTTCTTTAATAACAAATACCTGTTGCAGTCCAGCTATATGAAAGTAACCACGTGGCTTTTGTATCGTTTCAAACTGCAAAAATTAACTACACAAACATGAAACTGGGCCATTATATTTTATTGTAAGGTCATTCATGTGGGTGCTACAATATTAGTCTTACTACTTTATAAGACTAAATAAAAATGGTCATAAATTATTGACTGAGTAAAAGAAATACAAGAAAATTAATAGTATCTTTGTTATCTCTACTGACATGTGCTATGTTTTATCGCCAATTTAAACAATTGTATCCGGTAAACTTATTCTAAATTGTCATCTTCTTATGAAGTAAAATACAATATATTATAATATCTGTAAACATTCTTAACCTTAAATTTGTAAAATTGCCTAAGTGTCCAAAATGTTTGGTTATCTCAAAACCCAATAAAAGGCAGGCAAATAATAAAATTAAAAACAGTACTGATGATGAACAACATTATATAATATTAGTTTAAAAGGTGCTATTTTATGCTGTTAGTAACTTGCATTTTGAGTGATATGTTTGAATATTAAAAACCAGCATGTTTCAGGTCTTTCCGCAAGTTCCGTCTAATCGCTGAGGATGTGCAAGGTCGTAATGTGCTCTGCAACTTCCACGGCATGGACCTCACCACTGATAAGCTCAGGTTAATTATCCATGTGTTTCATTCTTGTATCTTTACATAGTATAGAACAAAGTCACTTCTGCTGCATGTTTAATGGATTTATTTTATTATGGTTTTCATCAATAGATGGAGTGATCCAAGAGGAAGGTTAATATGTACATATTATAGTAGAGAAAGACAATTAGATATGTTGTAGAAACATATTTTTATGCTTACATTGCATCTTACTGTGATAGATCATAATAATGTACTATGGAATGTCTAAAAGATCTGAAAAATGGCATAATAACATATAATCCTTATAAATAAACAAAAATCTGTCAATACTTTATAATTTGAATATTATTTCACTATGCGTTTGTGTGTTGAACTCCATGGTTAGTGTATATTATCCATGTGGGTGAGAAGTGGATCACACCATTCAGCCCAGCTATCCGAGAGAGAGAGCTAGAGAGTATACATGTTTTGATAGTGTTCATTAAAATTAAATAATAATTGAAAAAGTTCTTTTGCAGTCCAGCTATATGAATGTATTACTATGGTCTTCATATCGTTTCAAACTGCATAAACTAATGCTATAACATGATAAAATACCCTTCTCTCTTTGGTAGGGGTAATTCATGCTATTGCTACAATTACAAAAAGGATTATTACAATTAGGAAACATTGAATGAATTGTTTCAGAACTTTTACATTTCCACATGATCAGATTATACTTGGATACTATATTTCTGGGAAGTTAACATAGCCCTGTTTTATATAATGAGTCACTATGGTCAATGATTATGGAGAATGTCTAAAGCTTTGGTCAGGAACCATGGTCCCCATAAGGAGTTACAGTATTATCATAATGTGACTGAATATAATCACTTTACATGTCAGATTTTAACTACAAAATGTTAATATTATTGAAATGTTATTTACAATTTGTTTTCGTAAATAACCTCATACTCAATGATTGTCAACTTCTACAGATCTAGGGTATAATTGAAATACTAATTGCAGATGGATGGTCAAGAAATGGCAAACACTTGTTGAGGCAAACATTGATGTGAAGACCACTGATGGATACCTCCTCCGAGTGTTCTGCATTGGGTTCACCAACAAGGACACCCTCAGCCAGCGCAAGACGTGCTATGCCCAGCACACACAAGTGAGTAACATTTTATAGTTAATTTTATTTGTGTTTGTTCACAAATTTCAAAACATTTGCTTGGAGACGCGAAGTCCAAGAGAAGATATAGAGCGATAATTTGTTTGTTTCTTGTAGCCAGGCAGGGCTTTTATAAAAAATAAGAATCTCCTACTACTCTAGTACTCTAGACTACTCCATGAATTGCTTCGAAGATTTGGTCCCTCTTTACCTTCAATCACCAAGTGTTGAAATGCTGTTTAGATGATTATTTCACTTCTTACTTCTTTTTCATACTGATTTTGCTGGATAATCAATATAAAAGCAAAAGAGATGGTGTACCTTTACAACTATCAATGTGTTGTGTAGTGTTACACTATTGATTTCAAAGATAATAAATAATTATAATCACCTTTAATCCAAATTATGTTATATCCATTTATATAATAAAATTAATTTGTACTTTGTAATAAAACAGAATGGATTTTTAGGTACGAGCCATCAGAAAGAAGATGTGCGAGATCATCACCCGTGATGTGACCAACTCGGAACTCCGCGAGGTTGTAAACAAGCTCATTCCTGACTCCATTGCTAAAGACATTGAGAAGGCTTGCCTTAGCATCTATCCTCTCCGTGATGTCTGCATTAGGAAGGTAATGATGATAGAACACATGTTTATTTTAGGATGTATTAAACATTTTCATAAAATGACATAATATTTCAAGTAGATGTATGTATACAGTAATGTGAGAAAAAGTTTTTCTGATACATGTTGCTATTAAAAGTAAAAAGTTATAAGGTTTTATATGATGACACACTCAGCTCGCAATGACAACTGACATGATGAAACTTCATGTTCCCTTTTGATTTTATATCTGATGACTAACTCCACTCAAATGTTCTTACAAGAATGATGATATGGTCTAATGAGACTTGTATTTTTAGGTGAAAGTCCTTAAGAGGCCTCGTTTCGAGATCTCTAAGCTGATGGAGCTGCACGGAGAGGGCAGCGGCGGCGGCAAGCGCGGCGAGGCGGGTGACAAATCCGACCGCCCCGAAGGCTACGAGCCACCCGTGCAAGAGAGCGTTTAAGTATAATATACATTTAAAAAACTGGATTTTTCTTGTTTTATTTATTACCAGTCTTGTGTGTCAGTACGTCAGTGTGCAGCCTTTTAATCTCTTTTAAAAATTATTATCGATGATCTGCGATTGGAATAGTATGGAACACGAGGGTAATGAGAGGTAAGAAAATAATTATCAGAATTTCGGATTGCCAAATAAAAAAATCCTTGTTTTATTTTTTTTAATCATATATCCAAATCCAAAAATATCAGTAATCATTTTTAATAAACTTTTTACAGAGGTTATACATATTTTTGCTAAAATATTTCTTAACATGGTTATTGATTCAATAATTTAACATTCTCAACAATTCGTTAAACTGACAATATGCCGACCGTTTAGAATTTGCACTTACAATCCTTGGGTGACATATATGTATACCTATATACGAGCCCCGATGCAAAATAGTTCGTCTCGTGTGAAATTTTCTGAGATTTTTTCTAACTTCATTATTTTTGTATATCCATATAAAATATTAAGCTGTTCTATCGCATGTCGCTTGTTGAGCCATTTTTTAATTGTTTTAAATTCGAAGAAGTTATAAGCAAAACGAGTATAATGTGAATCGGAAACGGCTCCAATGATTTACATAATTTTGTTTATTTAGTATCGGTTTTATTTTTAATTTATGTCCATTGACACGTCGAAAAAAATTATGTAAATGATTAATGTCCGCCACCTTTTGGTAGGTTTTTCTTATCTATTGTTGGAGCGTTGTCAAGGGCAAATTTATTGATATCCCATGTTTTTGTTTGGTTACGCTATATTTAACAAAAACACGATCTTACATATAAAAGACAACACAGACCGATGCTCGGTCCCTAGCTGGTATAATAATTAAGCTACCAATAGGTAAAAAAATATCGCTGGTGTATCCATGAAACAATAGTTATGAGAAGAACTATTGTTTCATGGAACACAGAACAGATATATTATCTATAACTTACCTAGCTTTACTATATACAGTACAAAAAATTGTTAGTTTTATAATGACAAAAGTCTACAAGACTATAAAAGAAGATAGGTTGAGAAGAAACGTAACGTGAAATCACTTACTTTCTTCGCCCTTTTACACACGAGTTCACCCTCAAGTGAAACATATAATTCCTACTAATATTATAAATGTGAATGTTTGTTACGCTTTCACAGGAAACCCACTCAACCGATCATCATGAAACTTTGTAGAAAAAGCGAAAGAGAGAGGTGCGCCAGGATCGTGGCACATGGACCCGTAGTCTCCCCCCTGGGTTACGGGTGGGAGCGCCTATTTACTAATTTATGTTTATGTATGAAGTATATCATTTACATACAGAAGATACTGTTTTAACTGCAATTGTTTTAGTTGATTTTTATTTTTGTTTACATCGTTATATTTATAGCATCTATACAAGTATTTTATTTTATGTGATCCATTACTATTTAACTACACCATTCACTGGTAACAGATAATTAACGTTTGTACGTTTAAAAATAATTATATTCTTTATAATTTTTCTTTTATTCAATATTAATGGTCACATGTATCCGTCGGACGAATGGATTATTGTATAATAAACTAGCTTCAATCAGCTTTGACAGGTTTTTTTTATTCTAATCAAACAATTATCGAAAAATATTATTCAACTCCCGTATCATTTACACCATCCACATGCAACCACCATAGTTACACATGGGGACGTTGAAGCTACAACAATCGTATCGTCCTTTTTTTATATAATAATGATATGTGGGAACGGATCGTAAGAGTGAAAGAAGGGAGCGGTTGATTGATCTCATACTCAATCATTTAACGTCAAACATGTGTAACATACATCCAGAAACTATTAAAATTATTTTATAACTAAAGTTTTAAATGCAATTCGAGAGCAAAGAAGACGAAAAAATGTCAAATTTGTAGATAAACAAAATGTTTAATCTGATTTGCCACATGCAATTTTTTTTTATCTCGAATAACAATGCAAACTGTACACAAACTTAAATAATGAATAATTGTAAAAGTAGATACCTAGTAATTATACTTCTATACCTGTAACAATTATCGGGTAATTTTGATTCCAATTGACTTTTCTCAATTCCTTAATAATCTTATCCTCCTCAATAACCTTAAAAACAAACTTATTTATTTGAATCTTGCCTTGCTTGCAAACTTTCGTTTATGATTTAATTTAATCATATCTCGAACCTTTCCTACTTTCACTATCAAAAAAATAAATGTAATTATAGTAGTATTTACGCAGCTAATTCCAAAAGTTATAAAATGTACTTACTGTATTCAGTCTAACGCTGAAATTTCTGAATGGTTTGTCAAATTCTTATTCAACTAATATTCTAGTCAAGTTAAAGCCATGTCAAATCGATTGCAGACAAAAAAGGGCGATGATCACGCTTTCTAGAAACTCAAGATTATATCGGTCGTTTGACAGTTAGCAAATTTTTAGGAGGAGGAGGATTAGCCTCTCGGTAACCAATCGTAACTAGATAGTAATTATACATATGAATTAATTGATAAACGCAAATGCAGTTTAAAATAACTAGGTAGAGAGATTCAAAAATATCAATAATTATATTGTATGATACAAATGGTGTCTGGTGTTTCAAGTTATAGCTTGGGATAACTTATAGTGCACGCCTGTGTTTTGTGACAATACTTTTTTTCTTTATAGCATGGTGCGTGTAACGTTTTGATATTTTAAACAGAATCATACATGAAAAGCAGTGAATACTAATTTCTAATTTGGTTTTAATTCGTAAATCAATCAACATTGAATTACTCTTATTATTTAACTAAATAGCGAATCTTAAACGTCAAAGTACCCATGCTATAATAAAATTAGTATTTTAAACTTAAGTCGGTAATTATATATTATCGATTTGGAGTCGTTTACTTTAGAAACATAGTGAGTCGCTCATAAGCGGTGATTCAACGAATTCAAAATAACTCTAATTTAAGCTTCCTTTCTCATGACAGTTGAGGTTTTAGTTCTGATTCTGTTATCTTCTTTACCGTTGCACATGGCTTCTGTCTTCTGCGTACAAGCAGGACAAAGAGGCAGATGCCGGAGACGATTAAGGATATAATGCAGATCACCGTTAGCCCCAACTGTACCGCCGCTGTTGAGAAGGTGCCGTGGTACACGAGCGATCTAAGAGTTTCTGGTAATTCTTCCACGCTCTGTAACGATAACGTAACTGGGGTTATAGATTATGATCAAGAAATTTTGTATATGACCGATAGGAAGAAATTAAATTCAATATAGTTGTGTAAAGTTATCCGAGAATGGGTACTACGTACAGGACGAATTGACCTTAAAATGCCTGTCAAAAATAGACTGGCTGGACGTACGCAGTCGTCTTTTGACTGATGTATTAAAAACGAAAGATCCAGCGGGTCCCGATTTGGTAAATTTTCTAATAACTCTAAAATGTTCTAACAATGACAGAGACTACAGCAGTAACAATTGTTGTATAAACGGGATGATCTCGATAACGTAGTATTACGTACATAACGTATTTATGAGATAACGTCTGTTTTTCGCCGGACTGCAGATCTTGTTTTTTGCCGAATTTGCGGTGGTGTATGCTTTACAATGAATGTGTGTACACGCACCGGATACCGGTCCGGCGATCAATTTATGTCGAATGCACCGCTGCCTATTATTGACAGTCCGTCGCCCGGTAAAGAAAACGAGCGTCTACAAGCGTTAGAGTGCTCTGCGTTTCCCTTCTCTTTATCTCCTCTGTAACGGGACCTTTCAATACAAAAGCTGATAACGTATATATATATAAGATTAAATCTTCTGATTGGGTAATAAATTAGATTTAATTTACTTATTGCTGCGGATGTTCATAGGGTCCGTGATGACTTAACATCTGGTTGCCTGTTTATGTAATAAAAATAAGTTTTAACTACAAATAAAGAAGCAAATAAGATCTCAAGGTGGATAATACGCATGTTTTTTTTATACCTCTAAGATTGACCTGATGTTCAAAAGATTTGTTAGAATAAGTATTGCTTACCATGTCAATCCATGCTACCGGGAGAATAAGACCTTCATCCAGAAATTGTAGAGACGTGTACATTGGCGTTTTTCTTACTTGGATGTTGAGTTGAAGTCTGTAATGTGTGATGTTATATTTCAAACAAAGTAAAATGTTTGAGGTACAATTTTAATATCTCTAGGAAATTATCGTTTTTGGCAATCAAAATGCCTAATATTTTATTGCCTGAGTGTTGCTTATTATATTGAACAATAGCATATTGTGTCTTTTTATTAATGACACGATTAGACAAGTGACTATAAATGATCTTTATTACGAACTACTACGCTAAGGTAAGGTAAGTTGTCAAAGCAAGTAAGACATAAAACCAATGAAATTTTTAATATTTTTTTCGTATGAGGTTCAATTGATTAGGATTGTACATTAAAAATAAATTTCACATATTTAATTTATCTTTTTATATATATATATATATATATATATATATATATATACTATTCAAGTCCGATAAAAAAATCGAAACCAAGAGCACGGCCTTTTATACATTTAGCCTAGAATTTAAGTAAAATTGGAGTTTTTGCGCGTTTTTCAGTTTTTGCTAACTAATTAATCAATAAAATGAATGAAGAAAATACAAACGTTGATTTGCCGCTCAGCGCTATTCCGAGTGTCGGATGGATATCCAGATACGATTTGTGGAGTTCAGGATTAGGTTTGAGGCCGGTCACTTGCTCTCTTAGCATTGGATCGCCGAGGTAGAAATGGGGGAAGGAAGCGAGAGCTGGAGCACCTGGAAAAGATCGATCCCACTTTAAGAATAATTAGTAAAGATCCATTGGGAAATTATTTGCAGTTTTTTTATTACCACAATATTTTACAGATGTACTTAGTGATTGTATCAACACTGGCAACTCAGAAAGGTTGCCTGTCTTAGACTAACTTATGATGATGGTGAGAAAAAGCAAGCGATATGTTCTAGGGTAGCGCCTAATGAAAATTCATAATCACTACCTACCTCTCTGAGATCCGCATAAGTGCATGATGTACCGTAAATTTGTTTATTTAGAAGCCTAGTTTTCTTCTTAACCGGTCAGGAAGTAAACTATTTACTTGGTCTTACTTATTACGGTTCCAAGTGATGGGCGACGGGCATTACACATTATACTTTCATCGGAAATGTTGTAATTTTGTGAAATTGTGTAGTTATAAAAAGTTTTAAAAAAGGTTATGTGAGGAAAAGTTAATATCCGAAAATATTTTGGAATTTACGAATTTTAGCGTAAAAGCTAAGGTGTACCCTTTGTTTACAAACTTTACATATTGGTTTAGAACAAACTATAGATAAATAAGGAAACAAAAATGCATGTTTATTCACCCATAGCACAGGCTGTTACGTTGATAACGCCGCGCGGCGGACATACGCCGGTGTCGAGCTCGCAGTAGCACTGGTTTGCGGCGTTGTGCGCCGGGTCGTCGAACACGTCCAGCGGCATCCGGTACCGCAGCAGCTGTATCCCGTCCGCTATCTGTGAAAGATTACAAACTGTGAGAGAAAGCGAGCGGTATAGTCGATACTACAATCGTTTTCCTATTGCAGATTCTGATAGTACACGTGGCGTTTTGGTCCTTTTCAGTGAACGTTGCTTTCATAACAAGTAACTAATAGCTGAATGTCTAGTCTGGTTGATGATAATATGTAAACTCAAAACAATTGTTCTATTATATCTTAATAAGCGGCCACCGCCGTGTAATTTAATTTAACTGACGAATCTCCAGCCTAAGCTGAACCCTATTTAAAATGATTGATCATTTAGATGTGAGGTCAACCCTGACAGAAAATCTACCAGAAATTAAGTCTCTAAGCACACAGATATGTGTTAAATTCGGCTATCTTAAAAGCCTTAGTTTAGTACAATATATTTATTAAATGGTAGGCAATGTCCCATCAGTAGCTATCGGGTATTAAAAACAGACAAAACGTAAAAAAAATTAAGGAAAGTCACATTCACATCAAATTTTGTCGAAGGATGTACTTACATTATCGCAACTAAAAATATACGTATACTGTTATTTGCAATTTAAGTGATAGTAGTGAACGAATAATGCTCGTATTGCAAATTAATAAAAATACATAATACTAGAATAGAATTACTGTAAATTTTAGTCTGTTTTTTATCATTAGCGTATCAATTTTTAAAATAGCTGGATTACTACGAACGACTTGTTTACAGCTTTATCGGAGCTTTAAAAATAGCTTTATTTCTTGTTTCCTGTTTGACAATTCTTATCTAGTGGCTTTTATTGTTATCAGTTTTTGTAGCCGTACACAATTGTTTGTATTACGTATCAAGCTCGGAAGGAAAGCAGTGCATTGTTAATTTGTAGCTGTGCATGTTTTAATCAATGACAATGACAATTAGTTTTGTCGCGCGAATGACTTTCAAAAAGATGCGCTCACGCCGGATTACGGATTTTATATTTGGCGCAATCCTGATACGCATACTCTACGGATACGGGTAATACTTATATCGATATATGTCACTAATCTGATCGCTGTATCACTTTTGAAACATAAATTTGACTTGTTAGATTATTCCAAAATAATTAGGCGAAAGCTAGTGATATATTATCGAAGAATACATTACATTTCACCGCTGTATCTTTTACACAACTACAACAATTCAACCACCATAGTAACATATGGGAACGTTAGCTCTAGAAAATCATGAAATGCACGTAATCCGATAATAGCTACCGTTCGAGCCGAGGCCCTCTCGGGCACCTTCCAATCGGAATGCAAAACGCGTAATGAGCGAAAGCCCAAGCCGAGGTCCCCTCTCGGGGGCCCTTGAGCTTAGTCGCTCCATCGAGCGCCCGCTGAAGCGACCTAAGAGCTCGGTTAAGGTACTCTTAAAGAGGCTTAGGCTAGGCGCCCTCTGCGCTGTGATGCTTCTAGGCAAGCAGTGACAAGTAACCAAAAATAAAACACGTGGAAACTTTGAGGCCATAACCATTTGGAATCACAATCGTTCTGTGATGTGTATTTTTGGCCTACGATTACATTGTATTATCGCCGATTTCTTTATAAATTTATATGTGACTTTCTGAAATATTATTTACTGCTATTATTTATTGCGGTGAATGTTTATTGTTCTTACCTCAACGTCCTTTTCGTAAATGAAAGGAACACGCCTGCAGAGGTTGGTGTACAAGACGTACAGCGTTTTGTTGCGGTCCAGCATTGAAGGTGGGAAGATACTGCCGTCCGATGCTTCTATGCTGAAATGATAAATACCTACATTTAAATACGGTATTTGGGCACGTTGAACCAATGAATGAAGAAAAAGTGGTAAGGCAAATTTATCTTGGAAAGGTGAGTAGTGAGGTGTGAATTCAAATGTCTGAATCGAAAATTTAAGTTCTTGGCTACCTCCATTCCTACGTAAGATAGCGAATATCTTAAAGACCCAAAGCCATTAAAAACCCATTCCCAGGAATTTTATCGATTCGCGTGACTAGTATAAAACTTTATTCACTAGACACGTGATGTTGATAGCATCGTATCTAGAGTATATAAATGTGTATATAATAAGTAATTATGTGCTTAGATATCGATGATTACGGCATACAACAGTGCATATACGTGGTGGATGTTTTTTGGAAATTGAAGGGAACACTCTAAAAGATTTAAGGCCTAAGTTCTGGGACGATGACAGGGTTTTTGTAAGACGCCTCGTTGATGCCCAATATTCGTTGGAAGGGGTGGCAACCTGGAATGGACTGTGGGCCATTTTGACCATGAGATCCATTTCATCACAGCAAAATTATTTTGAACGGGAAATTAATTAATGTTAATTACTCATTGATTGCTATTGCATTGCTAACTTGCGAAGGCATCAATGCAGAATTATCGATTTGCCGAACGCAATTTATCTCGTATCGTGTCTGTTTCCATTTTTCATTTTTATCAACTTCTATGTTTTCTTTGTTTAAACTCACACCTGTAGTATTCCGTATATATTTTCGAATTCTCATAAGCTAAGCGTGTACCTTATACGCTTATCAGTAAAACTTAAAAGAACACTACTCGTTTGAATAATCATGTTTTGTTTATTGTACGAGGTGGCAAACGAGCAAGCGGTCCAGTAGAAGTCAAGTGATCGCTACTCATAGACATCTGCAACTAACTAATGAGTTGCAGATGTGTTGCCCACCTTTAATGGACAGAGGAGGGGCAAACAGAAAATGATTATTTCCGATTTCTATACATCCCCTCCACCGTCAAGTTTTCTTCTCCTTCCCATCCTTTCCTTATAAGAAAAGGGGGGGGGGAGGGGGAGAAACCAGAATTGGGCTTCCGTTAAAAGTTAGTATGGAGAAATAATAGTCATCCAACAGAAAGTTGAACTCAGATTTTTACATGTGAAATAGGGTTGAACGGCGAATGAAACCGCATGGCACGGCTTATCTTTTTTTTTTAATTCTAACTGATAGTGAACTTAAAACCATAATACTCATAACCTCGTGGACTAAACCATTAAAATCTTAGAAAACGTGTTTGTCATATTTTTACATTCTATCAATAAGTGAGATATCGGAAGAGACGCCGCCGCTATCATTGTGAGATAACCTAGCGAACTATGGATACATAGTTAAAATAAGCGTAAATAGAGTCTCATTGAGTGTACATCTTCAATGGCGTTTGTAGTTTGTTTACTTTGAACCAATATTATCGGATGACTCCATTCACCTATCAGCAATTACAAGTGCACAGTCACTGGCCTCTCCCAATTGGCGTCATTGCGATTAGACCTCAGTCTTTTGAATCCTACAGCTTCTAGTTAAATTTAACATCAATTGTTTCAAAGCAAGGACTCCATTGTACGAGTATAACTTACGCTGCAATTCTACTGTGTCGCTTTCTCTCAATGGTTTCAAAATTCGTCATTTGATATTTTACTAATCACTGGTTTCTTAATGATTTGTCTTTGATACTCACTTCCACATCAGCTCACTTATTTTGTTCTCTATGTTGGTAACTATAGTTAGGAGGTCTATGGGGTGTGAGTGGTAAAGTGGTGAAGGAGGTGTAAAGTGGTAACTTATCACCGCTTGCTCGTTTGCCTCGTTCTGTAAAAAAAACATTATATACCTGTTACATTCAGGGCTTGACCAGTAGGGTAAGTAATCTCTTCCATCCAATTCCTGTATTATATTCATTTTGTCCTTGTCAACTTCACCTGTGTTTATGGTTAGACGTTCGGATACGGTGCCGTTTTTCTGTAAAAAGTCGAAAATATTATTCAACAAGCGTGGTACACGTAAACTGTATTTAGTAAGAAGAATTGATATTTTTATTATTGTAGACAGTAGACATTATTAGTATAAATTTATTTGACCAAATAGAATGGAAGAGAGGTTCACTGAAAAAGGTAGGTAGTAAATAATGTAATTTACTAAATAATTTTTCAGTTTTATCTATAAAAAAACTCTGGACTCGCAACTAATATTTATTATAAGAAAGAAAACTTATTGGTAATTTAATCGATATACATTTATTTCTTAATATTATTGTGATCAAAATATCTATGTCGCCAAATTGTATGCGAGCACAAAACTATAATAATGGATACTTACAGTAACCAAAAGTCCGAACTTTTTGAAGTTTAACTTGCCTTGCAGCCTTAATATCGGTTTTGCTGCGTTGATTATGGTGTCATCGTAGCCCCATAGAAACCTGGTGAAGGCATAGGCAGTATAAGCTTCCGTGGCGACCTTGACATTAGACCTAGCATTGTTGTTGTTTTTTGTTTCAGTGAAGTTGTTATCTTTCTGCTATTGGTTTATTAAATCACCTTTTTACAATTCACCACCAATTTTTTCTACATTTATATTGATGGTCACTTATCATAAGGGTCACCGCTTAACTCTTTGCCTTGTATTTTGCTTATGTATCTACTAATGTATGATTTAAATAACAATAATAAAAACTAATTGTACAACAATTAGTTTTCACTCTTTTTAGTCAATTCAGAGTTGGCAGAATAGTTATATTATCACAAATAATATTCTGATATACCTATAAGGGTTCAAATGTAGTACACCTCGGAAACAATGAGTTGTAGTGTGAAGTGACAGATTGAGGTCAGAGATGAGTGTTCCCATTGATTACAAACGCTCCGCCCATCAATTAGTAAGTGTTTTAAAGTGATTAGACAGAGCGAAGGAACCGAAGATTCAGTTTCTTTAACAAAAGTTCATTTTATGAACCGTAGTTCTCATTAAATAATTTTTACCACCCATTTATTATCTTCACTGGTATGATGGATGGTATGTAACTTATAAACTTGATTTCCCCTCACTTCCAAACTAAATTAAAACTTTGCATGGTCGTCAAGGACCTGTGACAATATTTTTTTTAAGTTAGCTCAGAACATGATCATCATTATTATTTTATCATTTACATGATGATTGAAGAGGACTCCGTCTGGGTGCAAATAACAATAACGAGAGCTTGGCGCATCTTAGTTTTTAAAGAAGTCGGTTAACTATTGATTATTTAGTTAATACCCGGGTTTTGGGTTCATTTTGCGAACTTGGAAAGTGTGTGAAAGCTATCCATACATGGATACAAATACATTTTCGACTTTTTATTTATGTGCAAATTTTCAAGTTAATCTGACATGTTGAATTTGTACGTATAATAAATACGTAATTGTAAATATTTTATTTTAATATGACAAGTGAAGGTGAAGCTAATGCAGTCTTGTGTATGTAAAAAATATGTCAACGTTAGAGCTTTATCGTCACCTGTGTACTGGCAATTTGACGAATGCGTCGGGATGATTGCCCCACTTGAGTGCCGAATCGAGAGTTAACTGGCCGAAGTCATTGAGCTGCATGTCCTTGGCTTTCGAGACGACGCCCTGCGAACAATAGCCACGTATTATTATTACGATCTTTGTGCATTACATACAAGTCATCATCTCCCTTGCCCTTTTTACGGGAAAATGTGGGGTCGGCACAGTATGACCGTAGTCAACTTTTTACAGCCCGTAAAAAGCCCGTCCGGCTGCATGATTATTGACATTTCATTGATATATGTATACGGGTGTATGGGTATTACGCGACGTCATATGCCCTGTGGCATTCCATTGAAGGAAACGAATTAAATAATAAACTATATAAATGTGCAGACTTGCTAACGGCAATTTCTTCCAGACAACCATTTAAGATACATGTCTGTGGGTAAAACGTAATCATTATAAGTATTTATTAGCATACTTACAAGAAGTGGTAGATTGGGCACATTGACCTGGTCGAAGTGAGCGCCAACGGATGCGTCGGGCAGGTACCTGAAGTCGTTCTTTTCGTTGTAACTCAATTTGTCCTTATCGAATTTAATATTGACGCGCTCCAGCTGTTGTCTGTGAACAAGAAGAGTCTTTCTTAGATGAATGAGGTGCCAGAGGCCTAAAACCCTAGTATTTCCACTTCCTATCCTTTTTTAATATGGAAAGGAAGGAGATGAGGATTTGACGAGGAAAGAGATTGATATGAAAAGTAAACTTTTTTTGCTTATTAAAGGTACGCGTCTGCAAATATTACTTCTTGCCTTGCCTATGGGTAGCGGTCTCTTAATGTGGGGTGAATCGCTTGCTCGTTTGCGACCTGCAATATAAATGTGGTTTTATTAAAAATAACTTTTTAATTGCACACTGTGCTGAAACCTTTAAAAATTATATACTTCCAAATACCGCGTTCCATACAAATTCAACATTCCAAAGGGAAGCTTGATTTTTCTGCGAATGTATGCCAGCATGTCGGCGGTACCTAGCGTTGCCCGAAGTCCTTATTCCAGGTACCATGGTAGTAGACTTTGTCTCATGTTACAATATTATTCGATAAAAATACGATAATTTTTCACAGATGGCTTTAAAATGGACTGATGTGCGCAACAAAATGTACTCAGAATTGGATAAAGAGCAAATTAATGATAATTCTCAAATATGATTATAGCCGCTTTGAGTTTTACAAATATATAAAAACAAACAAAGACAAGTTAAAACTTACTCAATATTCAGAACATAACTATTAATTAGCAATAAAAACAACGTAAAAACATGTTTTTTATTTGTCCTGGGGAAAATTTCTCGTTTTTTTTCCAAAATGAGTCATGAGGGGAAGGTTACCCTTCCCCTTACAGCTGCATTTCGCGTAATCCTGGCGTCGACGCTCGGACCGCGGGCCTCTGTCTTTGTCCTGACGGAGGCCACGAACCTCTATAAAAAACTTGAGGCGGCGCCAGCGGGGGAGGGTGGGGACTCCCGCACCTGCAATGCACGTTGCCATCTTGGGGCGCGGCGCCCTTTTAAGGGTGCAGAGCGGAGCCCTTCCCGGGGCGGCCAGTGTGCGTCGCGGTGTCACGTGCTTTCAGGGGGCGTGGATAGGGTCGCATTTTCCACTCCTAAAGCCACTGGATGAGTCCGGTAGGGGACTGATGTTGTGAAAATCAAACGAATATCGGCTGAAGCGACGACGATGACAACTCATTGGACTAGATGCAGACGTAAGTTTGCTGTAAATTAAGTGTGTCAGTTATCTATCAGATTGTGGTATTTCCCCGTTCAAACGCTGTTGTTTCCAGCTCTACAACTGTGTGGTCGTAGTTTTACAATGTATTCGGACCTGAATGTTGTTTGGTATACTAGGAAAATTGAGAACTTTGTTCCCATTCATCATATTATCTCCAGGAGATAGGAGTAGAAAATCGATATATGTATCCACTGCAAGCGTAGAGTAGAAAGCAAGGTTATCGCGATCGCTCTTTGGTCAGTTGTTCGTGTTTATAATTATTGTCTAATGTTACAAATAATGTAGTCCGTCCGTCCGATTTACAATGTGAGTGTTAAATTCTCGGAGAAGATTTTATTTAAAAATCGCTTGCTAACGCTAAACATAAGTCGATAGCTTAGAGTGATTGGTATTTCTGTCCTTTTTTGTGACTTTAATTTTATGTTTTTGTCTTTTAAACTTGATTGATTAGTTGTGTCAATGATCTCTATGTGTTCAAGTTAATAAAGTACTAAAACACGATTTTTTATATCTGTATTTCATGTGGGCCTACGCATGGTGTAAACATACATGTTAGTTAGTATGCAGTGGCGATTCTAATAAAATACCCGTAGATAAGAAAGTAATATCGCTTCTCTTGTTATGAAACTAGCCAAAATTACATAGATTACGACAGCTATAAATATTGACGCAAACTATCGACATTCTATCGTTGATTATAATGCGAAGTAGTAGAAGTAAGATATTCTTGTCATATTTTATAGAAAGCAGACAAGCATGCGACTGTATAAATGTTATGTGGCTGTCACCGATAGATCGCAAAATCCGTTAGTTTATACTCCGACTAATGCAGTCGGTATTATATTCCCTAGGACGACACCTTACAATACTGACGCTCACGCTTGGTTTCTGAATGGATTGTCAATTTTTCATTCAACTACTACAACTACTAAATGTCATCGATTTTATTTGCTACTAGAAAATATGAATAATCATGTGTCAAACAACATTTGTCTTGTCATGTCCAGTACATTATTTTGACAGCTAGCTAGATATTTTTTTCTTTGATTCAGATTCAGAAACCGGATGACTTTTACAACATAAATTTCTCTTGTCAAACATCTTTCATTCATCCATTCAGTAAACTCGGACCGCCGAAGCATAAATATTTCTAAGATTTAGTCACGAGGTTCACTTTTATGCCAAACTCTTCCCTTGCAACTCTCGCTTCCGTAAATTCATTTCAATGTACACTAACATGGTCATGCAATATGTTATTTATTCCCAATCGTATAATAAAATAATTGTTATTTTGCCCTGACACCTGTGACATTACACCTAGATAAATACTGTTTGGCTGATCGAATATTGTTTCAATTAAACTAAAAAAATAAAAGTAATTGAAAGACCTAAAGGTCAAACTTACTTATGTACATACATATATATTTAAACTTAAATATAGCTTGTGAAATAACTCAATGGCTTACGGCGAGAATTGCGACATAAGGTCGTGGGTTCGAATCCAAGAACGTGAACCATTTATAACACAAGCGTAAGCGTAGTTACGTAGGTTACGTAGAATAACTATATATAGCTATTTCCTATTTAGACAATTTGTGAATACGATACATAACAATAATGGCAATTGATATGCGATGGGGACACAAAGTTCTTCAATTCATAACTTAGCTCCAATTTATGTCTCTAGGAAAACAGACTTTGAAATGCATAACAATTGTATTTTTAAATTAACTGTATATACTGTATGAATATTCCTCTGTAAAGAGATTTTCTCAAATAATTGCTTGTTATAATAAAGTTCTTAATTGAGTTAATGCAATATTTAAATGAAGTACAAACTTACGAGTACACATAAGGGCCTACTTCCTCGACGTGCAGGCGTTCCGCTCTCCCGTGCTTGACATCTTCCCAATTGGTGTAGTTAAAGAGGTAGACCTTCATCAAGGGCTGCACGGAGGGCCGCCGCCACATGTCAAATGCGATGCTATTATTCCTTATCACCATGTTCTGAGGAGTAAGAATCTCATTATCAGGTTATATACAGCATGTTACGATTTAAATTAAGTTACTATTGAATTGAACATGGTAACAAAGGGGTGGTAAAAATATTTTTTCTGACGTACAAAATATCAGAAATGTATTTCGTAAAGCTGTATACAGCACCATAAAATATTTCGCAAATTTAACAAATACACAAATGAAACTGTATTGTAGGTTTTTTGTCCCTTCGGTGTAATATGTGTGTTAAATAGTTTACAGTAAAACGAAATAAATTTAAAAATAACGTGTTAGTTTATGCATTTAGTCTTATAAAAACCAATGGAAAGCTCTTACTTACAGATAATATAGCGTCGTTGATTGTATTCGTGAAACAAAAGAATATTGTGCCGAGGAGACTAAGCGCGAAAGTGGCAGATAGAAGCACCAATACTGTAACAAAGTTAAACAAAGTGAGATTTATCTGACTCGGAACTTTTGGATATAAAACGAAAATATACGCTCATCTCTCGCTTCTTCTACATCCATACATCGACGGATACATGCTCGTCGACAGATACATATTAGTTTTCCTGGGACCTTCCCTGCTAACACTGCCGCCACTCACTTTTGCTGGAATGTGTGTTGCGACCAATGAGAATACAGAAGTATTATAATAAATAATGTTTTATATGGCGTAAGATGAAAAACTTGATAATGTTAATATAATTGTAAACCTTTTTGTATTTTATTTATTAAATGCTTTTAATTAAATATTACGACGTTTTTTTAGCCTTGTTACAAGTTATAACTAACATCGTTTTTTTAGATTCTTAAATTTAAAAGTCAAGTCAAGCTGTTTATGCAGATTTAAAGCTTTGATTTAATTTCAATGAAATTTCTGTTACTCTATTATGAGAACGAAGATTAATAAAACTCATAATTAATAAACTCAGCAAAAATTGTATACAAACAGCAGATAGCAGGAACAGATAAGGTGATCGTACGATCGTGGTTTTGAAATTGTTTTAAAGAATAAAAGTTATCTATCTACGAATGTACGCGTTGGAATATGATTGATAAAAGTCACTTTATTTTAAAGTAATTACTTTTGTTACACTTAAACGTTACATACAAAATGTTTCAATGTCATTTATTACAATTAGGACCTGTGTCATAATATCCAAGTAAAGTCCTAAATAAGCTTATAACTTATCTAACGGATAAAGTAATCGTTGGCGTTTTACAATCTCCAAATATGCATAACTGGTAAATAAAGTGCCAAGTAAATTATAGGTTGGATAAGGATGTTATTGGGCGTGGTTATAATTTTATGATAGATTACTTATATCTTTAACATTTGCCTTACGTTTCGTTTCAAATAAAAATAACCAATTTCTAAAAAAAAGATTTTTTCTTTCATTATATTTTTAGCCGAATAAGCGCTTTAAGTTCAGAATCAATACGTAACACAAAATAATGAATTTTAAATGCTTTTGAGTCTTATTAAATTAAAAAAAGTGTTATGATCTTTTCATGTTCCGTAACTCAAAATAACGTCATAATGCGAAGTTGCAATGTCCAACTTACAAGTATCAAATTGACACATTAACTTCGTTTGTGAAACGCAAATTATTTTAATCTCGTTAGTTAGTTTCGTGTCAGATTATTTATTTGACAATTGGGTATTGGGCTCCTTACTAAGACTATGTGAAACAGGCCCTTAATATAATGTAATTATAATAAATAAAATGAGTAACGTTCTTGACTCACTATATCCCTACCACTACAAACCCAAAGTTTGTAATGGGTAAATGGCGATTTTAATAACTGTTTTACCATTGTAAGAAAAGTGTATAGAAAGGCTATACTTTACCCGTCTGGCATGTATGTAGTTAAATAGTGTGATAAAATTGATGTAAGTAGGCATAAAATGAAAATGTATCGCAATTTTTATTATTAAAAAACAAACTAGAGACTTCTTCTCTTAAGATTTATAGATTTAAGTAATACATTAAGAGTACCCGTAATCATGTCCATATGTAAATAATGTGCATGCGTAATTCTGATTCTGTTACTAGCGATATCATTTCGAAATCCCACTATGATATACTGAATATTTACATCATAAAGTGTATTTATCTTACAGGTCAAGTAGTAAACCCGACTTTCGTTGAAATACTGTTCACATGCTCTTTACTCGTGATATATTTGTAAGATTAACTTAAACAAATTAATTTAAAAAATTAACTAAAAACAATATCCAATGTAAACTAAACAAAAAGTATCAATGTAACCAGTGACAGCTTAGTAGTAGTAACAATTAAAAGCTAAAAATCATGAAACTCAAAAATGTTCACTTTTTCATGTCTATTGGGGGTTAAAATTATCGCAAATAGTCACCCTTATCATCTCCTAACGGGATTACGCCGTATTACCAATAACCCTGTGTACATGTAGGTAATTCTATTGAACGCGTGCATGTCACTGAAGTCCTGCTAAACATCTCGAATGATTTGATAAATTTTTGTCTGTGTGTAGTGTGGGTGTCCATATATTTTACATTCACAATTGGTACCGAGAGGAGTATTTTTGAAGTGAAAACTTCTATAGACGCGTTAGACGATATTTGATTGGGGAAAATCGTATCGGTTCGCGTTAACAACATGCATTAGTAACACGCGTCAGAGACATGCTTATTTGAATCTGGAATAGTTTCGTCGAACCTTTTTATTTATTTATTTTGCTTGTATTAAATTTTGTTTTGGTGGTAGAGTCCGCAACAACAACATCTGTTGCACGAATTTGCTCGACCGGTGAAATACCACAACCTCACAGAAGTGAGGTGGGACAGTGAGGTGCCGGAGGCATTTAAGTCGTCTTCCCCGTCGCATCCTTTAAGGATAGGATGGGAATGAGAGGAGGATTGGACGAGGAGGGGGTTAACGGGGAAAAGGAAATATTCTTTTTCCTGTTTATTCCCTCCTCGGTCCATTAAAGGTAGACAAAGCATCTGCAACACATTTGCTTGTTATGGATGTTTATGGGTAGCGTTCGCTTAACATCAAGTGATCCGCTTGCTCGTTTGCCACCTTATTCCATAAAAAAAATAGAATTTTATTCTTGAGATTCAAGGGTTTATTAATTTTTTCGATTATTTATTTACTTTTGGACTATTGTTTGTCCTTCCCGCCTGTTTTGAGCTTATACTTCTGTCATCAGACCTCTAAGTCTTTTAACGAAAAAACTTTAGCAGAAGCTGCTAATAGGTTATAAGCCAACGTTAACGCAAGATAACTTTTTTATTATTTATGGAATTGTAGATATTCTTTTTTTAGACACCACTTCATTGCTTCTAATTAAGTCTGCAAGATTTAATGTTACAGAAGGAGGAACATACAGAAATAATAACATCGTAGGTTATATATAGGTCAGAGTTGTACGAGTACAATCTACAATTTAAAGTTATGTTCTTCAATATTTAGTACGGCTATATATTACTAATATGATAATTAGTTTCAAGGTCTAAGCGACTGGCGATATACCTCTCTTTTCAACATGTTTTTAATTAGCTTGTTTATTTGTAAGTAACGGAATCGTTCGTTATAATTTTTCATTAATTTGTGTGCGTCCGATTCACTTAAAAATTTGAACTCGTATCACGAACGGATGACAGGATTTTATAAAATTGCTTTAGTCCTGTGCAGGGTTATGAGGTAAAAAAATTGTACATCTGTATTGCCATTTGTACCTACATTTAAAAACAATACATGTTTTATGCTGCAACACCTAAAGCTGAAAAATCACCGCGAAATTTAAAGTATTTCTCAACTGCAAGAAATTTCGAGGTGATTTTTAGCAAATAACACAAATACATAAGCAAGAAAAATGTCTGTCATATTAGTTTACTATTAAGTCTTATTGCGTATAAACTACTGAATACATATTAAATATCTTCATGATATAATTATGCGTAATTGTACTAGTGCTTAAGTATGCATGTAATTGTCGTACGTGACTTAGCCGGCGTTAAGCTATAAAAACTAGATCTCGTGTAAATAAATTTAGTTCAGAATAACCGAGACAATTTAATAACAATTATACTGAAGGATTTTAAAATCTAACGACAGGACGATGTTTTGCCGGTAATTTGTAAAATCTTTCGTTCTTTAGTATTATCATTTTGGAAGAGTAATCGGCAGCTTAACAGAGTTGTACTTACAATAAGTAACTAAAATAAAATCTCATTAGATTTTGACAATTTCACAAAAAAACTACGCAACTCTATCTGTTGTATTTGCAGAAAAATCTTGAATGAGTTTGGAATTCGTACAAAATACTATAGACTCTTTCGGTTATTACCAAATTTACCGTATCCTCGGATAACTTTTCCAATTTTACTTTCATTAAAAACTTTTCTGGTATGTCATTAATATTTTTTAAGTTTTTTCTTTAAACTATATCGACGAACAGAAAAAAATATTACATAAAATAGCATTAACACTTTGTCACGACTATCCATGTTACGTCTACGAAATGTACATACATTTTTTAGGAGTTGTTTTTCCTATTGCCGCTCTGATGAAAAGATTTTCGCAGGACAGTGAAGTTATATAAGTGTGATTGATAGGTTCAATACAATCTGTGTTCAAATCAAAGATGATTCTTAATATTCCTGCGCCATTAGGCACAAAATAAATTTTACTGCCGCAGACTGATAGAATGGTAGAGTTTGATTGAATCAATTTAAATTACGATGATAATGTACTACAACGAGAAAAAAACTGATTGTTTGTTCCGCATAAGCTCCTAAGCTGACTTAAAAAAATTCTTTCTTCAATAGTATACTGTTTTATCATCGTGTAACATAGTCATTTTTACTCTAGTTAAACATAATGTAATTATTAATTTTGAAGAAATAATGAAATCAGTGTAGGCTGAAGTTGACTTTATACTGCTTACATTCTCAATTTAATAACTAGAGAAATAGGAATTGAACGTAATGTTACTTATTTCGTCGATAAAATCGAAGTAATGGTGTCCATCACGAGTCGTGACCAACTGACAGACGGCAGATACACTGTCTCTCAACGCCGAATCGTACGCGCGTGTTTCTCACACACGAGTTGAGGCGAGAGGCGTTGACATTGACTAATGTTATTTTGTAAAGTTGTTATACAAAGTAATATGTAATTTATCTAGAAGCAATAGTTATCGTGGTATATTGAACACAGAAATAACTTCGAGCAGGTTCATTTTAATTTTAATACAATCGATAAGAAATAAAATAATACTGTTTCAATATAAATGAAGTTTAATTATTGAAATATAATAAAAAATATTTTACTAAATACGTACGATATTTAATAAGTAAACAAGCATGATTTTATAGGTAGACAGTCTTATGCGCCATTTGCGTCTGTCTCATATAAAACGCAAATCCTATTTTTTCATTGATAAACATATTTTAAGATTTACCATCACACAGACTTCAAACTGCATTAATAACGCGTTCTTTGTACAAAATTCACTTTTTTTTAAACCTGTACAAACCTTTCCACATAATGACCAAGACATTAAAACCTTTTTAGATAACTAGACAAGATATAAAAGGTCAAGCTTAGACAACATTTTTTTCGATATGAAAGATAAATATGGAACTATGATAGAGGCGAGAGTGCCACTGACACAAATCACATTTTCACACACCTACGCATTTATTTTTCCTACTAGGCCGTATTATATAATATTCCCACTTTTTGTATGAAATAGTCAATTTAAAATGCTATTATATATACTTAGTTACCACCAAAAAATCAGATCTTTTCTTTACGTATGATCATAGAAAAGTTTTTGGCTCTAAACCAAAAAGTTTTCTGCGCCTTCGTAGATCTAGAAAAGGCCTATGATAAAGTTAAAAGAGATGATCTGTGGTCAACCTTGGTTGAGTTTGGATTGAACAGTGATCTAATACAAGCGTTAAAGTCTCTTTATAAAGATTCTACTGCTTGCGTTAGGATAAACGGGGCCTACTCAGACTGGTTTAGCATCAATAAAGGTGTAAGACAGGGCTGTGTAGCATCTCCGTGGCTGTTCAATCTCTTTATCGATGATTGTTTCAAATCTTTGAAAGACGAAGATTGTGGATTAAGAATGGGTGACTTAGTTGTAAAATGTCTCTTGTACGCTGATGACCAGGTTGTGTTTGCGTCATCAGCGGAAGACTTACAACTTATGCTGAATGTAGTGAATGATTCACTAGATGGTAAAGGTATGAAGATGAATGTGGATAAGACGAAAGTAATGGTGTTTGAAAGAGAACAAAGTAAGACAGTAATTGAAATAAAGGTTAACGGAAATGTAGTGGAACAGGTGGAAGAGTTCGTGTATTTGGGGTGTATGTTTAGTAGAGATGGTAGGCGTGTTAAAGATTTTGAACGACGAGTGAGTGCGGGAAATAAAATGAATGGGGCTATAGGTACAGTAGTGAGGAGTCAGAATGTGTCTATGAAGGCTCGTCTGGCAATACACAATGCTGTACTAGTCCCCACTTTAATGTATGGAAGTGAGAGCTGGGTTTAGCAGGAAAAGCATGCTAGTAGAGTTAATGCCGTTGAGATGCGATCCTTAAGAAGTATGTTAGGCGTGACTTTGAATGATAGGGTTAAAAATGGCGTATAAGAGAAAAGTGTGGCTTAAAAGTGGATGTTGTGACTAGAATTGAGAAAGGTATGCTTCGGTGGTTCGGGCATGTTGAAAGGATGAATGAAGAGAGAATAACAAAACAAATTTATGTTGCAAAAGTGAGTGGCAGTGTTGGTAGGGGACGCCCTAGGAGAACTTATATCGATCAGATTAATGACTTACTAAAAAAGGGCGATATAAGGAGCACCCATAACCGACGAGCATGCATGCGTAGATGTATGAATGTGGAAGAAGCGAGGGAGGTGTGCCAGGATCGCGCCAAATGGAAATCCATGATCTCTGCCTACCCCTCTGGGTTACGGGCGTGAGCGCATATTTATTTATTTATTTACAAATAAACAGAATCACTCACTGACTCACGCCCCTAACCCAGGGTATGTAGATCTCATGGATTTCCATTTGGCGCGATCCTGGAACACCTCTCTCGCTTCTTCGACCTTCATACATGCATGCTCGTACTTTATGGCTGCTCCTTTTTTAGTAAGCCACTAATCTTATCGATAAGAGTTCTCCTAAAGCGTCCCCTATACTACGACCTACCACATACTACCTACCCTATACACTTTTGCAAAATTCTTACGTTATTCTCTCATCATTCACCCGACACAAAACATTAAACATTAAACAGATTAATGGTAATCGGAATTTAATTTAGGGCTATATTTAAACGACAGAATTTAAATTAAATTTGCATAAAGCGCCTATGAATCTATTAAACACGTGCTTAGAATTGATGAGACGTAATTGATGGATCACTTATTTGATATATACTTAAGCACATATGAATTTAATCAATTAAATAAAAAAAAAACTTGCATACATTAATATAAAGGCTTTAGCGGCTTTTCATCAAAGAAATATGTCGTTACATTGTGACGTCATGTGATGTTATTTAAATTTGAGTTTCAATAAATAAAGTTAAACTCTGAGTTAACTAATGGTTTTGAGTAAACTCTTAAGAGCTCTTGTAAACGTCCGCTTTTTCGCCGTCAGTCGGACCGTGTTTTTGCCGGATTTGTGGTGGTTTATTGCGAATGCACCGCCTCCTATTATTGACGGTCTGTCGGGTGAAAACAGCGGAAATCGTATAGGTTCATTCCCCGAAGAGTAGCGATGTAGTATTTATCTAAATGGGTATATATTTTGCGAGAGTCTACTTGCGGTTGGGATTTCAACTCGATGGTATTGGAGCTCAGAATGCGTTAACGTCTGAAAATATATTTAATTCGTATTACGAAGCAAAGCGGCCTCCATGTTATGAGTTATCACTTACACATCATTACATAATGAATTCCAAATCGACGCGTGCGTTAACCTGCTCCACGATAAATATTTAGTGAACGATTTTTATGTATGATCGCGAAATCCATTAAAATGCAAGATGTATACCCGCGTAATACAAGCAGCTCGCTCACGAGCCTAACGCGACGTCTTAGTCGTGAAGGTCAATGGATAGCGTATTTATTTATATCGACTCATTGGGCCTCACCCGTAACCCTAACGTACCCATAAGTTTATAACAACTTTAATATTTTGTGTGTATGGCCATCGCAACCCATGTGTATCCCTAACTGTCACAAGAGTCATGGCTGCATTGCCAGTTTTTTTAAAGAAGGAGGAGGCATAAGGACTAATTAATATGGAAATGGGGGGAAGAAAGGATAGGAAAGATTGGGCGCAACTAAATGTAGTTTTAATTTATTGCATTTAATTGGTTTTTGATAAGGTTTGTTCTTGTCTTACGTAAAAGTCTGTTGTGTGTTCCCTCAATGTACAATGTACAAACGTTACTATTTTCCGGTTAATGAGCGCTGTAAATAGAGAATATCTCAGCTACTAGACGTGCCATATCACGTTCCTCAAGGTGACGGTTGCAAATGTATCACTGTGCAATGTTTTGTATTTTAAACTCCTTGGTAGAACCTCATTGTTACAGGCGGGAGTGTCACAAAATATTCGTGTCCCTGACTTTGGCTCGTTTTAAGAAAAGTAAACATTTTAACTAGACTGTGTACAGCAAAGTATTGACACACACTACAGTGTTTTCGTTCAATTTAATATTAGTCATGTTCAGCTTAGAGCAAATGCTTAGCGCTGCCGAAAACATCACATAAAACATTTTATCATCACTCTCTTCCTCTCTCTAAAAAAACTGAGATGACAATGTGTTTTATGTGAAGTGTAGTATGAACTCAAGGTATAGAATGAATGGCTAACGCTATACTAGATTTTATTACATTCTGTGCCATCTCCTTTAACAGTCAGTTAAGTTACTTTAAGTTAAAAATCTTTAAGTATTAAACCTGTTGAAGTTATTCATTATAATCTATAATATAAGTAATGTTTACTGATATAGATGGACTAGCTCCATCTATTAAATGAAATTATACTGTTAAAATGTCGCATTTCGAAGTCGCGTACAGAAATCGCCAACTTTACTGCCACTGCAATAATAATATCGTTCAAACTAAAGAAAAATGAAGGCCCGTGTGTAGTGATAGCGCGGTAGGTATAATAGTATACATTTATAAGGTATAATAGCGGTGATTTTAGAAGATTTAGAACATAGAAAAACGGCATATTTTTCCTTAATTTTATTGATCGCGTTTTTGATTGAAAAAGTGATACTTGCTAAAAATGTTTGTAAAAAGCAGATTTTCTTAAAGTTTCGATTAGCTTGAAAGACCTGATATTTGTGTATTATTATTATTTCGAGTCGTCTGTCTGTATTGATGCATACTTTTAATTATATATTAGTGGAGTGGTGTGGAGCGAGCTTCGCTCTCCGTTGTCTTTTACAAGTAAGATCGTATTTTTTAAAATATTGAGCCATTGAACAAAAATATGAGATAAAAGTAAGTTAGCCCTTGACAACGCTCCAACAATAGATAATACAAAAAGCTATCGAAAGATGGCGTCATCTTTTTGCTTTAATAATTTACATATTTTTTGACGTTTTATGGACAAAACACTCTAATTCTAATTCTAATTTCACATTGCATCAATAACCATCAAGGGCACAGTGAGAGGAATAAATTATATGATTGCTTAATTAAGTAGTTAAAATCGTAATTTATGGTCAGACTTGAAATAATCGGCGAGAAATAAAAAGGTTGTTCGAATAATTAATTAATTTTGTACGTATAAATAAACAGCATGCTATCATCTAATCACTACCTTTATGAGAATTTTACTCCTTTGTAAAATTTTAATTTAGCTAACGGTTTAGCCACAAAGTATATTTTCTTAATTTCTAGGCGCTTGAATAAAAAATTATGCGGTAACACTAATAATGAGAGTGAATAATAGGTCTTATAGTCTTACAATTCTTTATTTTAATTTGTTTATGTTGCTTTTTTATGTTATAGGGTGGCAAACAAGCAAGCGGATCACCTCATGTTAAGTGAACCCTACCCATAGACATCCGCAACAAGTAAATGTGTTGCAGATGCGTTGCTTACCTTTAATGGACAGAGGAGGGCGTAAACAGGAAAGAGGATATCTCATTTTTCCCATTAACCCCTTGCCCGTCCAATCTTCTTCCCGTTCTCATCCTATCCTTATACAGAAAGGATGGGAAGAGGATTCAAATTAGGCCCTCCGGCACCTCATCAGACGAAACGCAGTACTTCTACTTAAAGCCTGTTTACTGTGAGGTCGTGGTATTTCACCGGTCGAGCTGGCCCATGCGTGCAAACAGATATTGTTGCGGACTCTAACACTGCTTCACTACATACTAATGTTGAGTTGAAAGTGTACCATTGTTTTCAAGACTGTTGGCCTAACCAATGCACAACAACTTTGTGTTTGACCGCAAAGTTGATTGGGCGCGTTCATCAAATAGTTTCTAAGTACCACAGCCGGTATTTTTCTAATACTATGAAGTGGACTTATGTCGCCATGAGCTGATTAATTCAAACATTTTAATTTTATTATTTTTTTTCTAAAATTATATCAAAAAAATATTTAAATAAGAAAAATAAATGCGGAACTCCAAAACGCGTCGAGATGTCGTGCGTCCGTTATTATTACTCAGACTATTACGTTGTACTTACACGCTCAGAGACAATTAAAGTCCCTGATATGTGCGTTCGATAACTCACAAAGCGTCCAAGAAATTTATTACCTCTCGTACACAGAACGAAGAAAATACGTTCGTTTATACGAGAAAGTAAAAAGTTGTACAAACCTTAATATTTAAAATAAATACTGTAATTTTACAAGAGGAACACGTCTATTTTAATTAAGCTTGCTACACAAAGATATCAAGTGTTGATGTATTTTATTGTTTCAGTTTTGCTGGTTACGTACAAATTCTTTGTAGTCTAATAATATATAATTTTCTTCTAGTGATAGGTTTACCTCTCACGTTTACTATGGTAGAAAATCTGTCGCATATAGAAAGTATGAACAACTATTAATGTCAATAGTTAAAGCGATATCGGTAGGTTGATAATCCCACCGAAATCTCTTTCATTATAATGCTGAAATTAATCCGTATATGACTACGTGATAGCCACATTTATCTTAAACGTTCAACATTAGTTTAATAAATAAAAAATAATAATTATAAAATAAAGACATGCTTATTAAGTATTCAAAATGCATCTGACAATCTCGTTCATTGATTAAATAATTGCAAGGAAATTCCTTGATGAAAGGAGTACTCGGTGGGCCTTGTAACATTTGTAAGCTCAGCAAAAAACGGATAAGTATTGCTCTGTCTTCGGTTCAAAGGTTCAAGAGTTTTTTTATATATCTTTACTAACATTATAAAGACAAAAGATTTGATAGTTTTTTTTTGTTCTGAATAAATTCTAAAAGTACTGAGCCGAGCCGTGAGTAGTACACCGAGTACATACAAGGCTACATTTTATGCCCGTGGCATCGCACACATGCGTTTTTATGTTCCTCGTTGGACATTTTGTTTTGTGTTGTTATCGGTTTCCATGGTAATATATGACATGACAGTAACAAATGGTTATAAGTTATATCTATTCCTAGGTTATATTTTTCTATTCCTCTGGATTTTTCGGAATAAAAATGTGTGTGTACAAAATTTCATGATGCTCTGTTAAGTCGTTTGAATGTATCAAACAGACAATATACACTAGCGTTTCTATTATCAGGTAGGAATAATTTGTTTATTTTAATCGAGCGAAGCTGGAGCTGCCAGTATCTAATAAAAGTTTATGCAGAGCTAGGTTTAGTATTATTTGAAATTTATTTTAATTATATCCGAAATGAATTGTAATGCAAGGGAATAAATAAACTTACAGAAGTAGTATCTTTTGTCCGACTGCTGACCCCAGCATAACACCGACCACTGTTTTTTAACACCAGAGCAGTTGAATTGCGCTTGCGACCACCCAGAACATCCCGGTAGGTTGCCTAGAGCTGTGTCTTCTCTGATCAGGATCTTGCCCACGCCATGGTTGGGCGCAATAATAACGATTTTCTCCGCACAATTCTCCCGGGGTAGCATAAGGCTAGTGGATGTCATTTTTTCCAAGTTTTGATGTTCCATTTTATTTTTTTATTTTTACACTTGTTTCATGTTACACTAATATCCGAATATTATTGATTATTCCAGACGTCCGCCTGCGTCAGTGGATAGTTGTCAACTGATCTCTCGCTCTGGGTCAAGTCTTATCACTGACTTATTTTTTCCAGCGTATTGGTTTAAATGGGTTATCATCGTTTAACGATTTATGTGCTTCGAGATACAAAATGTTTTTTTTTCTTAAACATTTATTCATAATTACAAAATAAGGTACAATTAATAGTCTTCTAACAATATAGCACCAAAAAAAGAACAGGCATTTTTATATCACTGCTTAGTAAATAATTAGAATTCCTTAACTTAAGATATCATCATGCAACCATCACATGAGAAATCAACTATATATTGATGTACGCTGTAATTAGACGCACCAAGAAATATCGGAGAGGCAACTCGTCCACTCAAGTGGTCCAAGTTTTTTGTACATCTTACATAATATAAATTACGTAAATATGTAGATACAACAAGTGGTTAAATATAAATTTTAAAATATATGATGCAACACATATCTAACACTATGTTTGTTTTCAGGTAATGCCTATGCCCGGTGGTGTTGTATAAAAATATGTAGTAGTAGTATTTTATATATACATATAGAATTGATTTTTTTAATTACGCAAGATTTTTATCAAGTATCTAATATATAAACATTAATTAGCGTATTCGCTGCACTGAACTGACACGTCGCCGTGTAATTTGATGTATGACTGGAGCTCATGAACGATTCAATAACGTCGCGATGTTTATTCTGTTAGTGACGTCCGATCCTCACAAGTGTTCCTTTATAGCAGTGACAATAGATGTCTCGTTTCGTTCCGACAGATAAAGAAATGACAGTAAAATTGCACTAATAGTTAAAAAAAATAACTTACCGAAAAAGTAAATATATATGATATACTCGTAAAAAAAGAAACTTACTACTGGGCCTACGGACTTCAAATTTTGCACAGATATTTCTGTTAATACGTAGGCGACCACTAAGAAAGGATTTTCCATTCATCCCCTAACGGTGTTAAGCTTTAAAGCATGGAAGTTTGTATGGAGATATATTAATAATCTATGTCAATACTCACAGTCAACAACACATCGGAACACCACACTGTCGCTGGAGGCTGGAAAAGCATTTCGTTATTCTGGCCCCCATGGCCTTCAGATGGCGGGTTAGGTGGAATTCGTCACCCACGGCGAAAAGCAATAAAGGGCGCGCTTCGTGTTCCGACGCGCCTATCTGGAGGAATATCAGGAAAGCCGGCTGCTGGCACGGTCGGGGCTGCCGAGAGCATTCCCGTAGACCCACCGATATGATCGGGAGAAACATTGTGAGGTTTTAGTCGGTGCGAGTCCTGCGAGTTAAATACTAAATTTGCAAAAATAACTTAATTAAAAAAAAAACCTGCATAATAGTATTTAAATTTGATAGTTTAAGAATGGAATTCATACATATTCAGCTTTTAAAATGCTGCATCATACATCAATCGATATATTCGTTTGAAATTATGACGTCACTGACAGACTCTCAGATACGCACATTAAATGACAGTCCTCTTTTTGGGTCGACGGTTAAGAAGAGTTTGTAATAGTCACCGTCTTTGAATTATATCTTAAAATCTAATTTAAAGGATAACTGAAACAATCAGCCACAAGGTTACAGCGATATGTATATGTGGAGAGACATAAAGTTGCATACAAACAATCAAACAATGGAGATAGATTCAAGAGTGACTCGCCCGTGAGTCGTTGTTCTACTTACGAAACTAAATGAAATAATGAATCAGTAACCGTCACAAATTGTCCCTTCCTGTAACACTTGAGATGCATCTTGACACGCATACTTGATATTCTACTTACCTTACATCCTACTTGTCCTCTGTAGCTAGTAGGTCAACGAACCATTTGTTGGTATAGGGCTTAAAAATTATGTATATGTGAATATGATCATATAAATAATGTAAATATAATTGTATTTTATTATAGAATTGTATGTAACATCAAAACGTAATATATATATAAAAAAATCATAGTGTCGTCTTTTGTGCCTCCTGTAAAATTGGATTCCATAGAGTAACGAAGTCTGCCATTTAGCCAACGTTATGAAGATTTTAAGACTGGCATGGGAAATCGGACATGTGGCGCCTTTTTCAGAAGATGAAGTTCAGAAGAATAAATTCCTTTCCTTGAAGTCCATATTGTGTGAAGTAGTTATTCCTGCTCGTCTATTAGTGTAACAAATGCTGCTTCTACTGCTTCTATCAGTACTAAAAACGATGTTCTGCGATCTGCGAAATATACTCTCAATGTTATTGGGCGATCACATTTAATCATTATATGTCAAAAATTCGCTTGATAATATTCGATTATAAAGTATTGCTAAGAAAACCTAAATCGGAATTGACTTGACCTCACTGAGACAATGTGTTGAAATCGCGCTCGTTATTTATATTTATTATATTAAATATGCATTTAATAGCTATTGAACGAGTTGCGCTTTTACTATCGTCGGCCATCGAAGATTGTGTTATTTAGGAAAACAATATTTAGAACTCGAATATGCTATATGTTTGATCATTTTTAAATAAATGTATGATTAATTGCCGGAGATAGATAAGAGATGGCGTTTTAAAACTAAGTCTTTTTGTGGAACTTTTTGGTTGCACGGCAATGATACGCTTTTAGAAATAAAACCGAATCTAATTACATAAATTGATCAGAATAAGGCCGTTTTCGAGATAGCCGGAACATTTATTGATATACAATAATTTCTTGGTATATACCTTAAGATTCGTAAGTACAGTTAGTAACATAGAAAAATGTTTTTTTTATTGCTCCATTGTTTTCGGACAAACTACAAACATCAAATTATTATTTAAATATGTCGATACACATATGCTCATTAAAACTTACTGGACTTATGATTAATTTCTACTAAATGACAAAACTTTAAAACAATAGATGATTTTGAAAAAAATCTCACAACTGGAAATCGAAGAAAAGCAGTAGCGACGTAAAGCATTGTATTTTTAGAACTTGAACAAAACGAATAGGTGTAATTAGTTAGTCAAGTTTATCACACAACGCACTGACATAATGAACGTAAGGAGTTATTTCATAAAGACAGTTCAATAAAACACATAGATAACTGAATCCTTTTAAAGCATCACAGGCCGATGTTTTCAGCACTCATGAAAATGTTTTCAAATTCAGACGTGTTTCTTTTTTATTCATTTTTCCTTTTTTACTTGAACAATGCGAATTTGATTGCCACCCAGTTGGGTATTGAAAAGGAATTTAAGGTGTTACAAGGATATCCTCTGGATTCTCAACTTAATTTTACCGAATTGGCTACGGAATATGGATACACCGCGGAAGAACATACGGTAATTACGGAAGACGGATATATCCTCACAATTTTCAGGATAGTTCACGGCAAGAATTGTCAAGGACCCTTAAGACGGCCTCCAGTATTATTAATGCATGGTTTGCTTAAGAGTTCCGATGCTTGGATGGATTCAGGACCAGGTGCAGGGTTGGCGTACCTAATATCGGACGAGTGTTACGACTTATGGGCGGGCAATGTTCGAGGAAATTATTACAGTAAAAGACATAGGAAGCTAAATCCGGACACTGATCTCGATTTTTGGAATTTCACCGTCAACGAAATGGGACGTTATGATTTGCCAGCTATGATTGATTACATATTGAATTATACATCAAGCGATTCTATCAACTACGTCGGATATTCCCAAGGCTGCAGTACATATTTAATAATGTGTTCGGAACGGCAAAGCTACTGTGAGAAAGTTCAAGTTGTTATCTTTTTAGCGCCTGATTCGAGATTAACTTATATGAAGTCTGTTGCTTTTAGATTTCTTACTTCAGCTTATCAAATAACTGCACCATTCTTAACCGAAATTGGTATTTATCAAGCATTACCATGGGGTGGTATCGTTCAACAGTTTGCTTCTTTTCTATGCAAGGACTATATCAATGCTGACACAATTTGCAGAAATTTGCTTAGTATAGTTGATTCTCCGCATCCAGATTCTATTGAAACGGAAACCATTCGAGTTCTCTTCGGTCACTTTCCTGCGGGTACATCAGTCAAGAATATGCTGTGGTACAATCAAGCTCTTAATGTCGATGATTTTCAAAATTTCGACTACGGCCCTCTTGTCAATGAAGAACTCTATAATTCAACAAAACCCCCCGCTTATAATCTCAGTGCAACTACAAATCCAACTGTTGTGGTAAGTGGAAGAAACGACTTCTTATCCGTCCCTCCCGACAATGAGTGGCTGGTGGATAAATTGCCAAATGTAATAGAGCATGTCGTTGTTGAGGATCCGCTTTGGAATAACTTAGATGTTCCATGGAGTAAACTAACAAGTAAAGATATTTTGCCAAAAATCACTGATTACTTATATAAATACAGTAAATCAGAGGACAACAATTAAACAAAAACAAAACTTATTGCCGTACTGTTTTTTTGAGGTAAGGCATTTATTATTTCAATGCTAATCACTTACTACTGTTTTATACAAGAGATTTTTTTATAAGGACATAGCTATTCCTTAATTGCAAATGCGATTTCTCTTCACAATGCTTTCTGAGAATTTGTGAACATAACGTTCACTTAACATCTGCTGAAAAGCTAGTTTGCTTGCCTACTTTGTCAAAAGAAAGATAAGGAGGAGGAGATAAGGAGTGTATACCCTCAATCGGTTTTTGATCAAGACTTAGATTATATGACAATATTTGCATTTATATTATTAGATTGCAATGCAGAGGGTTGAATCTAATTTGGTTTTAACGGTTTAAAACTATTGGCCCAGGTTTAGATCCGCAAACCTGTTGTTATTTATTAATTTAAATATTGTCTTTAGTAATTACAATCTAGGTCCTTGATCGCCTTGTAAAACGATCCCGCAACATGGTGTGGTCCTGTGTTGCCGTAGCACTAGAAAGTGCAAGGCGTGAAAAAAAAGAGCGCTTGCTCCCCAGGGCCGCGCGGAAAGCTCAGTGCAGTGGGCACCGGTGTTTCAATGGAGATCGCGGAGCCCCCAAAAAGGCATTCGAGGGTGGACACCGAGGGGGTTTTAGTGACAACCTCACATAACCCTGTCGTTCTTTTCGCCCCCGAAACCAAAAAAAATGTCCTGATCAAATAAAAGATGATCTTGAACCATAATTTTATTCTAAAAAATGCTAATCGCATAACATAGCGAGCATATGTTTATGACAATGAAATTGCTAAATAAATAAAATAACATAAAAATTAGTAAATGTACGTACGTAATATGTACGTAGATTAATGTCGAGTGGAATTTATAAATTATTTTGCTTAGTTCGTAATTTTTTGTAATAAGAATCTTCCTTATCATTATTGAAGCAAGACATTCATTTTGTTATTAACGTGTGTCTGGTGATTTTTTAATGATAAGGATTGTTAAAACATAGGCCGCTTAAACTGACAAATTTGTACGTTTACATAGCGGGGCAATAGGTTATCGGCAGTGGTTTTACATTTATATTGTAACTATAAAACTTATTTTATCATTATAAAGGAAGACATTATCGTCATTTTTATTCGAATAGTACACCCAGCCAATACATGATATGTTTTTTTTTACTTTCAATGTTTAATAGCTTTATGAATAGATAAAGGAAAGAATAGGAATTGGACAGGCGATGCAAGAAGCAAAATCTATTATCATGTGAAGATTGATTACAATATGATGAGTGATACATATTTTCTTCTGCTCCTTGCGTTTAGCTTGAGCTACAGCGGACTTATTTATTGCTAAATTAGACAAAAAATAAGTTTTCATGGCTAGTGGCCTGCGTCACAATTCACTGCAATCATATCTACCGATTGTGCACTTTACCAGTTTACAATCTGTCTAGACATTATAAATTTACAGCAAATTGTGAATTGAAGATATTATTGACAATTTACTGTGTTATGTCAAACGCAATAATCCTATTTCTTCTTTTATAAACATCCTTTTAAAATAACTTCACTTTCTTCATAAAAATTGTAACACTTTCTGTTACAATGGGCAGTTACGAGTCATCGAGGAGTGAGTTATCAGCTATCGCAATCTTGAACTTTGTTCTTATGAAAAGGTGGCAAACGAGCAAGCGGATCATCTGATGTAAAGTGACCGCTACCCATAGACATCCGCAACAAGCAAGTGTGTTGCAGATGCGTTGCCTACCTTTAATGAATAGAGGAGGGCATTAACAGGAAAAAGGATATTTCCTTTTCCCCGTTAACCACCTTCCCGTTCCCATCCTTACCTTATAAGGAAAGGGTGAGAAGGGGAAGAGGACTCACATTAGGCCTCCGGCACCTCACTCATCAGTCGAAACGCAGAGAATTTCTACTTCACGCTTGTTTTCTGTGAGGTCGTGGTATTTCACCGGAGCCGGCCAATTCGTGCAACAGATGTCATTGTAGCGGACTCTACCCCTGTTAAGTTCTAGTAACTGGCGAGATTGCCCTCCAAATCGATATCTGTGAGTCGTTTCGTGAATGCTCTGTTCGTTCATAATAACACATGTTTTGACAACAATATGTACAATGTACAAAAATGTGACGGCGTGATCTTACAAGTGTAACGAACATTGTATACCTAGGTTAGCCGCTCGGTGTACGCCGTACTAAAGGTAAAAATTTATTCAAATACGAACAGAAATATTTTTATTTATTTCAAGAACATTGAGTATATATTAGCAATTAAAATATTATTTTATATAGTTCGTAAATAATTATAAATGACCGAGATTCCTTATTCTGACTTCACTTATAATTAGATTTATATATGACCATACAAAACAACTAATATCACATTTATATTTGGTCAAACACGTTTCTTACATCTTATAAATACGTAATTGTTTTAAAAATAATAATTCATCGAAAAATCTGAGATATTGAATTATTAAAATTTATTAAGCTTATTTATATGCGTATATTATAATAAAGTAAATTATAATAAATGATATAATGTTATTATTAATTTAGTAATCATTTAAAAAAGCCATTGTAATTTTAAATCCTTTGAGGTTCGACAAAGCAAATTTAATGTAAATTTCGATATACATTGAAGTGTTTAAGTACATTTAATATAATACCAAACAATCATCTTATTTTTAAAGTAAACACACACATTTCATTTTGCAAGTCCACGCAAGTTTCAAAATTCTAGTAAATAAAATAGGTATATGTTTGGACCCATTAAATTTAAATATATATTATCATTTACAAAACACACGAGTTATAGATAGTTCAACTCATCTTGGCGCACGGCGCTATGTGCGCGTGCGCTTGTCAATATGTAGCGTTGCGGTATGTAAGTGACGCGGCAATATTTGTAGGCAAACCTTTTTTCGTGCATACACCATCGCTATTTATATGTTACCGACTTATTGTTTACTTTGTGTATATCATTGTAGTAGCGATATTATAAACTGACGGAAAATTGTGATTTGAACAAAGCATTAAGAACTTGACGTGTAAGATCTCGACAATTCAAAATGTCGAAGTCAAATTGTGGATATTTTACTTGCGTTATGACGTTAAAGTTTAAGTTTGGTTAGGTTTTTTACGTTTAACGTGATACGTCAAATGGTTACCTCAGTTCACAATTCGCAGTCGGTCAGTTTATAATATTGCTAGTGAGATTATAAACTAATGATGTTTACAATCTGACGTTGACTAACGTTACGCACACATAATGCCACGTGCCACATACAGTAAAACTAATATTAGCAATGTAATAAATGTGGCAATACATTGTGAATATAAATTATTGTGCGTTATCACACTTTTTTATGTTAATTATTTACATATAGTGCAATTATTCACCCCATTATATCTTAGTATTGTGGCAACGTACTAAAATAAAAAGATAAGACTTGTATCAGTTATTCGAACGAATTCATTTAAATAGTATTATTGCAAGTATAGACTTTAAAACTAAATGGTTCGTAATGCTACGTGCAACGTATAATGGAGTTTTATTCTGGGGGCCGGTACGATTACGTAAAAGCTACATTCGTTGAATTACAAAACATCTTAGTGTAGTATTATTTCATTGTACTACATAGCGTAAAAAGTAGACGCCTCATTAAACTAAATGCAAACATATCGTCGATTAAAAACCTTCTAAAAGACTTCTAACCAAAAAAACAGGCAAACTGGAACAGTACAATATTAATTTTAGTTTATGTTATGAATTTGATTAATTGCTTTTTATTTAAGTTATAATTTGTTTGTTCCTTGACCTACAATTGTTTCATTAGCAATAAATCTACTTACTGTATTTCTGTAATATATTATTTTTACCTTTGAACTTTATTATGAACATGATGTCCCTCCATTTAGATTCAGAACATCGTGTTCTTTCGTTCGTCCGGAATGCAATATTAAGTATTCATTACTTTCTTTAATATTTAATATTATTTGAATATCAAACAAAATTTTATGAAATGATAATTACTGTCAACGTTTCTTATCTTTTCCTCTTATATTTTACTCCCTATTTATACGTAAATACATACATAGGTACATAATTCTGTTATAAATTATTCTGCGGTCTTAAAACTAGTTTGTTTTGGCAGTTTCTATGTTTTCATAATTATAATCAGGAAAATGGGATTATAATTGGCTGCTCAGCAATAATAGCAGTATTCCCAGATTTTTCTCAGCAAATACACATTATTCCATTGCAGGCAACCAACTGCCATTATGATATTTATTTTTATTATTAATATAATGTAACATATACACATGTATGAACGTATAAATCGTGTCTTATTCTAAAATTACGAAAAGAAAAGCACTGAAGCCTAGCCACGATCTAGAGCGGTTAGAGATTCTTCACTTCACTTAGACTTCACCCGGGTATCCGTTTCGGAATATATAAGACAAAATGATCTCATTGGAACCGTGCATTTTTCCTGGATAAAAAGTAGCCTGTATGCTTTTACAGTCTGTATCCTATCTCTGTGCCAACAAATTTCACCCAGATCCGTTCAGCTGTTTATGTGTGCAAGAATAACGAACATCGATACCAACAAACTTTCGCATTTATAATATTAATAGGATAATTTCTGTCATAACTTCCAGTGTGGAATGTGTCAGAGTTGCCGGCGACCATCATCTAAAAACTGTACTGAGACTCTTCATAAAGTTTAGCTTAAAGAACTGAAGAGAGCTCGATTATAGTGCACAAGTAATGTAAGACACGTTAAACATTGTGCATGCATGATTAGTTGTCAATGCGTTATTCTTGGCGAGGAAGGTCTCTGAGCGACTGCAACGTGGGCGTCGAGGCCATCAGATGCTCTGGAAGTTCGACGCATCCAAGTGCCGCTGGGCTTATCTGTAATAATTTATAAACTGTCGTTAAGATTTAATAAGATTAATGATAACATTAAAATACTATCTTTTAATCTACGTCTCACGTAACACCCATAACCCCGGAAAATATGCCCAAAAATAAGTCTTAGTCTAGTATATATTATTAAATTAAATTCTCACCAACTCCGTTGTCAGTCTTTTGTGTGATTAGTTGTCTGTATTCTGTGGAGAGGCGTCGTCGGCCGTGTTCGTATTTGACCTCCTTGGCCAGCAGAGCCTCCCGCTGCATCTGCGTACGTAGCTCCGTCGGCACGTCGGGGATAAACAGCTGCATTAAACCCGTCAGCCCGAATACCACGTGCTGGCGGAGTACAGATAATAAATGAAATGAATTATTGGTTGAGTTCCACTTGATGTGGAATGAGGATGTGATCGCATTTTGACAGTACTGACATGCCATGACACACAACACATTCGCACTACTTTGATATTAACCTAATTGCTTTTCTTTTGAAATTATAGGTTTTAATAGTGGCAGAGCCCGCAACAACATCTTTTGAATGGGCACGAATGGGCTGGCTCGACCGGTGAAATACCACGACGTCACAGAAGACAGGCGTGAAGTAGAAGTATTCTGCGGTTCGTCTGATGAGTGACGTGCCGGAGGCCTGATAGTAGTCCTTTCCTTATTAGAAAAGGGTGGGAAGAGGAAGAAGATTTGACGGATGAGAAGGAGATGGACAGGGAATGGAAATATACTTTTTTGTGTTTGTACTCTTTTTTGTCCATAAAGGTAGGCAACGCATCTGCAACTCATTACCATGTTGCTGATGCCTATGGGTAGCGGCACTTATAGTCAGGTGCCGCTTGCTCGTTTGCCACTTTATTCTATAAACAAAGGTCGGTTAACCAAAGCCGGTACGTTCACACATTCGGATGTTAAGCTTGTATAGTTGCTATTAATAAGCGTGTAGCGTGACGTCACATCGCATGCGTATCATATATCTTATTACACTTTTCCGTCAGTAATTTGTCCTGGGTATGGATAAATTTAATTTGTTGTTGATTTAACACTATCCTCGTGAGCGCATGATTTAAATTGGTAGAGCACCGGTATTTATATGTTCCTGGAAACTCTGTATGATATTACTCATGAAACAGTCCGGGGAAAAGAAAACAACGTCTTCTTGTTTTAATATATAATATAATAAATTTATATTCCAAAAGTGAGAGGCAATATCGAACTCAGCTGAAATACGTAACAATATATAAAGACTAAGACTACGTGACTTTTTTTAAGAATGTAGAATAAGAAGAAGAAGTTTGCCAGGGCCGTGCCAAATAGAAATCCAAGAGTGGCCGTAGGGCTCCGTGAAGTTTATTTACCTCGAAAACGACAACGAAGGCGAGCCTGGCAGCGAAGACGTGCCAGTAGTGTGGCGAGAGGCCGTAGGGCTCGGCGTGCTGCGGCGGGTTCCGATAGCCGCGGTAGGCGCACGTCGCCGGGTCCACCTCGTTCTCATCCGCGCCCCAGTCTTCGCGGTAGTCCGATGTATTAAATACTGACGAAGAAATATATATATATATATATATATATATAATATTAGTTTATATTATTTTGACGATGCATGACCATTTCCCCTTTCCGACTAAAGTAAAGTAAAAAAACTTCACATTATAAAAAAGTGATGCTTACGTGACAACGAATGATCGATGTAGCCAGCCAACGTATAATCCGGCGAATAAACGTACTTGTAGACCATGCGCGGGATGAAGTCGCTGGTGTACGCTATGACGAACGCCTGCACAAAACAAATTGCAATAAACTTAAGTCAAGGAACTAAAGATAAATTAATTCTCAGGCGAGTCTGGAAGCTTCGCGTCAATTCCTATCCTGACTCGACAATATTATCTAAATATTGGTATCCTAACTCAGAAGTAATGTCAATTTTATCACCTCACGTCACAAATCAGAGTTTGTATTTTTTTTTGTCACTGAAAGGTGTTTGCCTTGAGGAGGCATTTACAGGTACACCGGGCACGAGGTGGCAGGGCACAGAGGGCGCCTAGCCTAAGCCTCTTTAAGAGTATCTAAGCTCGAGGGCTCCCTTCCTAGAGGGAACCTCGACTCGGGCCATTATTTTATTATTATTACCGGATTGGGAGGCCGCCGAGCTCTTAGGTCGCTTCGGTGGACGCTCCTTGTAGTGACTCGGCTCAAGTACCCCCGAGAGGGGCCTCGGCTTGGGCTGTCACTCATTACGCGCTTAGCTTTCCGATTCGAGGGTGCCCGAGAGGGCCGAGCCTCGGCTCGTTTGGTAGCTATTATCGGATTACGATTGTACAGCTAAAATGTGATTTATTTGTAGACATTGGCGCCGTGAGAAACGGCGAAGGAAATTAGCAACTGAGTTGAGAACGTTAATAGCAGTAACATATTAAAGTACTCACGTTAGAAACAACTGCAGCATAAGTAATTCCTCTAAGGATCCCATACCTGAAAACATCAAGTTACGCATAAAGAGTCATTATACACTTGTTACCCGGGGATATATCGCAGGGTTGTTAGTCGTAGAAGTTAGTAGTAGTAGTTAGTTAGTCACAACCTCATAGGATATTAATGGGAAGGCTTCGTGCCAGTGGTGACCTCAAAACGTGAAACAGTGAATTCTGTTGATTTGGGGGTCATGAGACTGTTGCCCCCCTTCCCTTAATCCGTCAAGGTTTACGCTTCTCTTTCCTTCCTGCCTCCGACACGAGATTGCGGATGGTGGTGGATAATGCTCAATTAACATCAGGTAATCATGTTACTTGCTTGGCTCCTATGACATGACATGCTATGTATGCTATAAAAATAGTTATATTGCAAATTTTCCCATACGATCTTATGCAAACCATTCGCTAAAACATGAATCATATCTCACCTTGTCACATGCCATTTTCCCCTCCTCATAATATGCTCAAAACTTATAAATATAAAATGCGTACCAAGCTCCAATATCCTCTACTCTTTCAGCGAGCGGCCTACGAGCTTGCGTGACCATTTTGTATGCGTCCAGACGTATCTCTGCGATGTTGTTGAGGAGTGCGAACAGTGGCGCCAGGGGAAACGCAGCCACGAATAAAGTCACGAAGCCGTACTGGAGAACTAAATCAGACATTGTTTAGTAATGCTGCGAGACATTCAAATCGTATGTTGATTAAAAAAGTAAGGACCCGTCCAAAGCCGGAGCGGGTCGCTAGTTGGGTAATATAAAAGAATGACGATGGTGTATGAATTTGAATTAATATATTTGTTTTACAATGACTTACTCATTTCGAGGTACTCATCAAAGAGCGCGAGACGGCCGGGGTCCTGCAGGTGGTAATCCTGCTCCCACGCCATATGAGGCTTGCTGGGATCGCGGGTCACCGCACGATGGGACCTCTGACGCCACCAGTTATGGAGCTTGCTGTAAATACGTACTTAATTTAAAAATTGGGAGTTGTGGTAGACGTGTGTATTCGCGCGGCTGTGCGGGTATGGTGCAGTAGAATATAAATAACGCGACACAAACACATACACAATTTAAGTGGCACAATTTAATATTGTAGTCATCACGAAACACTTTGAAATCGCCTAAGTGATCATAAGGATACACAAGGCATAGTTCAAATCAATACGGAAACAATATTTAATAATTACCAAACTAACTAAACTAATTGTTTTTGGTTAATATACATTTTGGTTCGGGTATGTCCCTAAACTGTCAACTCTATACAAACTCTGCCCTCTAAAGGGGCTTAGTATTCATCTGTAACTTGTCTAATTATTGATGATGTCGAAGGTCTCTTTTTCCCTTAACAAACATTAAAACTTTAGAAAAATCTCACTTAATACTTACGGAAAACCAAGTTCTAGAAAATTGTTAAAGCACTGCTTCCCCACCATGATGATAGCGAGTTGTATACACAACTCCGACAAGCAGCCGGCGGGGTCGCAAATGTCTCCTTTTAACTTCAAAAACTCTGACTTGCGTGCCTGATCGTCACCTGGGTAGTCGTAAAACCGACCCTTAAATAGTTACAAAATTAATTATTATACGTAAGAAAAATTATTCAAAATGTAAGCTATGAAATGAACTAGTAAACTCTGATAAGTACCTTGAAGAAGGCGATGTAGATAAGCGATGAATAGTAATTCATAAATTCGATAAAGAATATTTTAAACGTATAAGAGTCCTCATATTCAGTCTGCGTTCGAGGATTCTCCATGTTAGTTAAATACACCGCAACCTTCGAATATAGCTGAAACGTTAAGCAGGATTGAAGAAATCACATAAAAACAAATGTGTTGTTAACATCTAACTGTAATCAATAAATTAGGTTATAATGTAGTATATTATACCTATTTAGCTCAGAATCTGATCATTCAATACATACGTGAGGGATGAAAGTTTACGTAAGTAAAAAGAAGCAGAATAAAAGGAATGTATGTACCCTTGTAAGAATCATGATAATAATCAAGTTTATAACGGCAGCCGTCATTGTGGTAAATATTTTGGCGTGCTTTTTGATGAAAAATCCACTTCCACCGTAAATCACCGATACCATAGAGATGCGGTAAATGATGGTGCCTAATACCGCTCCCATTACTATGGTGATCTGCAATGACAAGTAAAAAGAATAACTTTAACGAAAACAGTTTAACCAAGAAGGATATCAACGATATTTTTTTCATTTCCTCGTTCTTTAACATAGTACTATGGTACTATTTTTCACCCGCTGCACACTAGATCGTAAGACGTCGTGAGCGATGCAGAGAGTATTTCGCTGCCTCTCGCACTCATAAGGTCTTACACGCAGGCGCAGCAGCGATAGCAATATATCGTGCTGCTCATTATTGCTTTAGATAGTGCATGGTGGTGATGTGCTTCTTATTATTTTTGAAAATACGATTTAAAAATATACGATTAAAATAAAAAAAAAACAACCATTCCTAATAATTAGGTACAATATTTTAGTATAAACTCAGTTAATATATTCACCATGAACAAAACAGCGGAGCTTGTAGCGACATACCGCATGGTCTTTTGCCAGCCCGGCAGGTACGGTTCCTTCTCGCGAGTCACGGGGTTCGTGCGAAATGTTTTCACTGATGTCTCGAACTCGGGACGTGGCTCTTCATCCTAAAATGTATTACCATGAGATGATGAGATTTTAGTTAGGTTAACAATGGAAGTTGAAATATGGAGGGATATGTCTTTGAGTAGGCCTAAGAAAAGACGGATGGATTACGTGAAAGTTGACATGAGTAAGAATGGAGTGATTACTGAATAACGGATGATATTCCGTCATTTCCATCACTACCTGCAGATTTGAAAAACAGAATCGTATTGTATTGACCCCACATAAAGTTTGAACTAAGCAATGATAAGTTATTTTTTAATAATTAGGCCACTTCACAGAGACCATAGGATGAGTGCTCGTAAACAATCCGTGGAACACGAACTGCCACGAACTATTACGGAGAACAAATGCAAAAGTGCCTAATAACACTAATAGACACACTAATAATTTAATGACTTCTCCTCCAACTGCATTAAATTTACTAGCTTGACAGAATGTGTAATGGCTTAACAGAAACATTGTAATCTTTTATCCTTAATGACTTAACATAAGATTTAATTAAGATAAATACAAAAATAGCTTACATGATCGACACCGCCCAAGTCCCATTCCCAACGTAATACAGATTGTTTTCGCTTCCAAAGCTCTAGGAATGTAGTTGCTAAAATTATAAATAAATAAATGCATATAAACAATTCTCCAATAAATAAAACCAATTAATGTGCAAGCAAAAAGATATTCAAGTCATTCGCTCGGAATATTGAACAAGCAATAAGAACATTAAATTAAATTGTGATTTACCCCAAAAAGACATAAATATAGCGAAAAATACTGTAGCGGGGTTATCAAATAAATAAGATAATTTGGCAAAGAGGCAGGAGTCGGACAGTCTCTGGTACTGGCACGCCTTGTCGCAGAGCGGGCACAGCGTGGTGTTGCCCGGCCCGTTCGTGTCGCAGATCTCCTTACTGAAAGTATACCCTATATTAATATACATACATGCATATATATACAGAGCGAAAAGATATCTTAATACTGCATTCAAATGATTGCAGCTGTTACACGAATTAATGGCCTCCAATAAGGAAATACCACCACTTCACAAAAACAGTTCTGAAGTATTTCTGCGTGTGAATGAATGCAGGTGCCATTCCCTTTTTCTTCTTTCGCTTTTTTATTTACTTAATTCGTATTTTTTAAATATATTTTAATCCTCCGCATATCCGCCCTAGCGCGGTCACTACGTCGGATTCGCGCCGGCTAAAACCTCACTATGTTCCTCCCGCACATATCGGCAGAGCTACGGGAACGCATTTATTCAATTCCGCGGCCCCGCCTGCGTCAGCTAGCACAACAACACAATAACAGCAAGCCTCTCTATTTCTCCTCCAGAGAGAAAATATCCAAAAAAACTACCCTATTAGTCCTAACTACACTATTAAAAGATTTCATAAGCATTATTAACTTTTTTGTTTTTTTCCAGATATTGATTGGTAGAGTTTCCAGACATCATCTTCATCCTTTTGATCTTGATCCTTTTTCCCCTTTTTTCATAGAAAAAAGTTTTTACTAGAAGAATGATACTGGTATAAAACTAGTTTTTATTTTTTTTTCGTTTTTAATTTAAAAAACTAAAAGTACCTAGGAATGTTATCATCCGATTCCATACTGGCTAATCCGTACAAAAAGCACAAAGTACCAACGATGGCCGGTGCGTATAACATCTTGGTGTAAAAGCCAAGCCAGCAGAAGTACAGGCCAATCTTGTCGCCGAAGTAACGACGGACGAGCCACAGCGGTTGCTTCTTGTACCACTTACTTGGTCTGGCCCATTCAAGGTAGAGAAGCTGGAATATAAAGTTAATTCTAAATGAAATGAAAGTACTAAGACTTTACAATAAAGTACGAAAGTGCTACGGCAGCACTTACAAGCAGTATTTACGATTCAAAAAAGTTTTCCAATTTCAGTCTTTTTTCAGTTTCTAGGATGGCATTCGTAAGATTTTTTGTATCGTTACAAATATGACCACATTCTATGATATGTAAATCTAAATACAAACATAATACTTGCCCGTCTATCTGTAGTGCTGCCGTCTGGACTGTCAAGGTCATAACGGCCTTCGTGTAGAGGAAAGCAAGCGAGGTAAGTGCCATCGTTAAGTAACCTACGAATACCCATCTGGAAGGCGCAATAAAAATAGTCAAACGTTATGAATGAATTACGTATGTGTGTGGACTAAAATTACAAGTTCAATTTAAATTCACAGTTTGGACGAATGTTGCAAGTTAAAATTAAAACATATACTAGTATAAGAACCAGCTGCTGCCCACGGCTTGATTGATTGATTGATTGCCCATGATTCCGCGTATAACTTCGAATTATAGGTAACGTGTGTCAAATAGTTGTTATTGTCAAAACATAGAATATTACATGGTATGAACAATTTTATTTTCGGGATAAAACGGTCCCAATGTCATTTTTGTATACCTCACAATGTGTGTGCAAATTTTATGATGTTCAGTCAGTCGTTAAGAAGTTAAAGCGTAACAAACAAACAAACCCACATTCGCATTTATAACATTAGTGAGGATAAACATATATTAATAAGGGGTAAATATTAAAATTTAAGTTAAAATTACAAACAAGGAAGGAAATTTTATACATTACCTTAGTTTCAATACTGTCATATCTTGCCCTCAGTAATATCTGCATGACCAGTAAGCTACGTTGCGCCGGAGAAAATTGTGTGTGACGATCTTTTACTAGGAACCTAGAAAAGATATGATTAAGTAACAAAATTATACATTTTTAAGACTGAAAACACATACAGAACATTTACATACAACACCGGAGATCTATTGACTTTCTAATTAAATTTCTGTCCTTTTCCAAAAGCGAGAATTTTTCCAAAGACATTATTTACTACTTAACCTTTTTGTACTCCGTAAAGTTTAGGTCGTGATATAATCTACTGCATTAGACTCCTAAGGGTCCTCGCATTTAGCGATATTACTATTAGAGTAGTTCAAAGTGTATGGAACTGACATAAAGCTTTCGAAATGTACCGTAGTCTTTAGTTAGCGAATTTAAAATCTAGACAATGAACATATTATTCCATTCCCTCAAACGAATCGACAATTTACGAACGTTCCATACACAATGCCTAGACAAGTGGCATATTTTGACATGCGATATCGATTGCAGCGATAGCGAAATTAATTATGGAATGGCCCCGGAGCGAATACACTTTGTTAGTCTAGGCACTCGGAACTGTGGTCGTTATTTGAGTTGAGGGCTCCCCTAGTGATCGCCCCAAAGATCGGTCCCGTACCGTCCTTATTCAGTGGGCTCCTAAACGAAATCATCGGTACATCTTGTGGGTGTCCTATGTACGCCGCGTCGACTTATACGTGACCATTGTATTGGGACGTAATCCTCAGATCGCTCACTACTACCAGGCGATAAAAATAAACGTCCTACAGTCATAGGTTAGATAACTCATACAAGCTTACTGTTCTTCCCTACGGACTCCTTTTTGTTCTGTAGCCGCATAAAACGAGGGCTCAGGTTCTATTCGACTATGCTCATATTCGTAAAGTTGCTTCCATTTTCTTCGCCATTTTGAATACCATTTGCTTTCTTTTTCTGATATTTTCTCTTCAGACTAAAATTAGTAATTCCATATTTAAATGTTTTCTTTTATTATTTTGTATAAGCGTTTTATATGAAATATTGTTAGGATACATATATACACATAATCTGTTTGCTTAGTGCACTTTTCGTTTTTTGGATTATGCCAATGCCAAACTGTATCCATTCATATGAATACAGTTATAAATGAAAAAACAAATAAATACCCCGTAACCCCTCTGCTAGGCAGAGATCATGGATTTCCATTTGGCGCGATCTAGGCACACCTTTTTTGCTTCTTCTGCATTGATCCATCTACGCATACATGCTCATCGGATGTATCGGATATAATCTACGAAGGTGATTTTTTTTGGTTTACAGCAAGTAACTTTTTTGTGATCATACGTAAAGAAGCAAGAGAGATGTGCCAGGGTCGCGCCAAATGGAAATCGGTATCACTGCTTACCCCTCTGGGTAACGGACGGTAGCGCATTTGTATTGTTATTAAATGTTTGTACTAGTCAACTGAATTTTACACGAATGAAAATAATAGTAAATAAAAAAAACAAGTGAAGATCAGATATTATTAGATTTACCCAAGCTCTTACGGAAATAGTAATAAATCTTTTCGTTGGTAATTTCATTCCCATAACTTCTGCTAGTCTCATCTCAGTCTTCCAGGGGATATGTATCTTTAGGAACCATGTCTTTTCATCAAAAGATAGACATTTATTTTCTAATTCTAACTCCAAACCTTCTTTAATCAGGTTCTCCTGTGACAAATAGAAAAGAAAGTTATTAAAGTTGTAAAAGGAAATTTTGTGCAATTTTTGTTTTGAAAGCTTTATCATCTACAAACTGACTTGAAAAATTCTCCTGTGATCTCTCTTTTTAGCTTCAGCCTCCGTCATAACTCCATAATCTTCTTCCTCGTAGACAAGAACCATGTCTATCCTACGTCTGCCATCTCTAAACATTAAGGAATCCGGATCGAGTCCCTGTAATAATCACGCACGTTGTAATGATACTTTTATTTTATTTTATGTATTGGATATACAATATTAGTAGACACAGGCTAGATTGGTAACAAATCTACTACTTATATGTTTGTCAAATACCACTTTGACTCACTCACTCACTCAGTTCCTCATCATCATACATCGCAAATAGTACTACCTCAAGGATACTCAACCGTCTTTACATTCGGGCCAAATAGACGTTTCAGAAATCTTTGGCGGGTCACTGACGTGTCTATTTCTGTTTTTGTGCCTATCTTTTTAAAACTCTCACGGGCCATATCTAAGTCCCGCGGGCCTGAGGTTGAGTAGCCTTGTGCTATAATGCTGGGATTTTACATACGTGTTATTGTTCGCTAGTGTCCACTATTTTTCACACACACTAATTTTGGAATTATGATTCAGTCACCCGCTGTGTCGCTTAAAATCTAATAAGGTTATGAAACTTATGAAAGAAAAATTTACACCCGCATTTTCCATTTGTAATGCAGCAAGAAAGGAATAAGTTGCAAGAAAAACTTGCCTTGTTTAAAAGTTAATATTCTATTTCAAATACAGTTTTTTGGTTTAATGATGGTGGGTATCTTACTTCTGGATTTGTCTCTCCTACGTTTTCTTCTTTTTCATTTGAATATTTTGGCGCCGAATCCTTTCTATCATCTCCTTTATTACCATAATCCGAACTCTTGCTGTCTGATTTGGACTGAAAAGTACAAATTATTGAATTATTCAATCTACTAAAAGTATTAGTACTATGAGAAGTTTATAATAATCTTAAGCATCTTATTAAAACCAAAGAATGGCCATTGTGAAATCATATCATCAAAGTATTTGACTATGTATAGTGTCTATACAACGTTATTTGTTTTTTTATTTATAGAAGGTGGGAACAAGCGGCTTACATAATACGTATTAAGTGACTGCTACCCATAATCATCTGCAACAAGCTAATGTGTAGCAGATGAGTTTGCGTACCTTAAATGGACAGAGGAAGGGACTCCTTCAAATCCATTTCCCCTTCCAATCATATTTCCAGTGAAATAACAACGTATGAACGGAGACTAGGCTATATTCTAAATAAATTGACTGTATCTAAAAAGTATTCAACAGAAATTGGATGACGCTGATTTGTGATATAACATTTGACATTTCGTTCATCATATCTAGTAAAGTGAATTTTAGTAAACTGCAAACATAGAAATGAACTAATGTAAATATTGAAGGAGAAACTTATGGAAAATAATAATACTTGAAAACTGGGCATTGGAGTTCCGGGTTGTACAGATGAACCTTCCTTGAACTTTGGCGAGAAGGCTCCAGCGGCTGACGTCACATTCTTCACAAGCCTCCAGCCGCGGAAGCGACGCTCCTCCGAACTATCTCGAGAACTTGTTATTAGGTCTTCCCGTAGACAAACCTTTGTGAGATATTATTATTAATAGTTAGTTCACATCCATTACTAGCAGCTCGCCCCGAATTCGCACGGGATTGACAAATTAAAAAATTTGTCCTTTGACGCTGCTATCCACTAGTTTTTGTATTTATTGTTTACAAACATACAATACAAATCTTTCGCCGTTATAGTTTAGATGTGTAGAATTATTTTCGAATCAGTTCATATCTTATGAACAGATTTCGTTATTTTATTTAATAAAATGCGAACAGTGCGTATTATATTTGGCCAATTTTGTTAATTTCTTCTAACTTACTTTATTATGAAATACTAATTTTCAGAATATGAGAGATAGTAAATAGACTTTATTAGACGTAGTATCGAGTATTTTTATAAGTAACCGAGGTCCCCAGATTTACGGTTAGATAATGGATTTTGTATTAAAATTTAGTTGACATAGAAACATATATAACTGAAAATAACAGGCCTGTAATGTTCATTCAGATGATTTAACTAAATAAATTTGACCGACAACTATTCTACTGTGCTCACCTAGGTCATATCCATAGCGACAGACCTTTCCCTGCTTTTCCAAACATGAGACACCTTTGGGAAGAAGAGTTAAAACCCTGCCTAGTTAAAAAAAATGAAAAAATATACCAAGTACGTACGTACAAGAAAACTGCATATGATTGAAATTCGGTTTTACAAAGCCATATAAACATATAAAAACCATAAAACGTACAAATACAAAAGAGAAAGCTGTACAACAATTTAATTTTCCATTGAGCACGAAAACACATTGCAAAAGCTATAAAAATAATATTCAAAACGTATGAACAGGCAAAAATTTGATGATCTCAAAACACCGACACATGTCGTAAACACTGAAAAACTTGGATAAAAGTTACCCATACAAAAACGACACTTGTAACAGATGTAATTATTATTTAATACCTTTTTCTGACTTGGCTCCATAAAGGGTATATTCTGAAATATCAAATTTCATATTTATACTCCAATCAGCAATGTACAGTATGTACCTAACATGAACAAACATTTACATTATTGTTCCCTGTACTTTGCTTACGCTTTCTTTTGCTTGTTACTTTGCGCAATTTTCTCATGGAATAAGTTAACACTGACAGGTATGATCATGTAAGGGACACGACATTTATTTTAATGCACCGCACGTTTTATGACTATTTCCTATCCGCGTTATCAATGCGTATTAGCAAGTTCTATGCGTTCCTCTACTAAACAAACTATAATATCGATGTTGTATCGATACAAATGCACATGGAAATGTGTAAGCGTCACAGAGCGTCTACGTCCTGCGTTTGCTAGGCTTCTTAATTGCGTTCAGCGCGCGTCGTCAGAGCGCACAAAAAGCGTCGTGTGCAAAGACTCTAATATTAAGTATCTTATAATATCTATATACTAATATACTACACAAGAAAAAAAACAAAATTCGTAGCGACTAGGGCCGAGAATATCTAATTTTTCGAATTTTTAACTTTATTGTAATTATGGATATACTCAGAATTATCACACTCTTGTTTCTTTATTTTTACTAAAGCCTTAAGTATATTTATGAATGAATAAACTACAAATAATACCTTGTTACCGGGACTCTCCATGATATCAGCTAGTGATGTTCCGAATACTGATTCCGGGGCAAGATTGTCAGACGACTTCCAAGGAGGTTGAATGTGTAGCGGCGTGCCTGGCAGTGAACTTTCATGGCATCGACGGTGAAGTCTATTGTGATGCTAAAATAGATTAAGTGATTGTTCGTTAGACCTAGCCTAGACCTATGAGCGTATAACTAAACTCACCTTTTCCATTAGTTAGTTAGTTAACTAATCGCTAATGTCTTTGTTAAGTTCACCTATATACTATACATATATTGTATTCGAAGTTTTTAAATAAGTATGGTTGAGAATAATTTACAATAATAATAGACTGTTTTTAGATTCGCAGCTAATTTGTATTTTCAGTCTTATGCATAATTTGCCTAAATTTGTGCCCGGTTAAAGGTTATTGTCTCACGCTCCTTTACACATGAGTTACCTCGGTTAATTGAGATTAAAATATGTTCATAGCATGTTCTCACGTGTTTTTTCTACGGGTATGTTATCTAAGAACGTCATTAGTATCGGTCGTTTATCAGCTGTCTAAACTTAAAATAAATCCATCCAAATGTTTGTTTGGTCGTTTTGCCATAATTAATAAAAAAATATTCGTTTTTTTTCTTTTTTTTATTCGTTCTATTTGTTCTGAGCGCATGTATGGGATTGAAGTCCACCTACATCATCCCGTGATGGCGTAGACACTTCGACCCGGAAGGAAAACTGGTGTCAGGAGGTTTTTTTTTTGGCGAATATCGTAAATACATTACATTATGAACCCGCTAGTAGAATGCAAGCAAACATGCATGCAAGACAACGTCTGCTATATGTAATATCTATTTAATTTTCTTTTTCTGATCTAGTTACAACATTAACTCTAACTTACGTGATCTTCGTTGCCGTTTTCGGACACACTTAGCTCCGTTTTCGTAGTAGACGTTGAACTGTTCAGATTGTCCCAAGCATTATGACTCCTTATGTTAGCCGTTGGTGGTTCGGAACAAGTTCCATCTGTACCATTAACATCAAATTTAGGACAACAATATTTAACAATCTTGATTGACTAAATCCGTAATATTTTTTCACTTCTTTACTCAAGGAGAATATCGTAATTAATGAGTATTGTCGATGAATTACTTGAATTTTCATTTAACGAGAATTATTAAAGTGAAATTGAGTCAATGAGGTGTTTTTACCGAGGGCCTTGTTTTTTTTTAAAAATAAAATGTCTCCTAGTATTGGGCTTGCATTTGAGATATTTAGGCATTTAAGATGCCGTTAGTTTATTTAAGTTAGGAAAAAACAATTAAGGATACGGTATTTAATTACTATTAGTAATATTGTATAGGTCTAACGAGTTCAGTAACAAGTTCGTAAGGAAACTACAATTTTTCAGCTGGTGTCGTTCACTGTTGGACGTGGGCCTCCCTCATTGAGCGCCTCATCCAGTGGGCTCCCGCACATTAAATAGATCATTGATCATCGTCCATCTTGAGGGAGGCTTACCAACGATGCGTCGTCCTGTGCCTGGCCACTATTCCTGGACTTTTCGTCCCATCTACTTTTAAATTAATTTATAAATAATTGTAAGAACGTACCATCTCGAACACTTTCTCGTTTAGCTTTACCTCCGTCGTCGCTATTTCTTCTAGATGATGTTTCGCTGTGGCTGCCCGTTATTCTTTCACTTTCAAACGTTATCCTATCTAGCACAGCTTGATCGTCTAGTCTGTGTCCTGGGAATTGATTGACTTTCCCCAATCCTTTACCGAATTTGTCTAATTGTTCCAAAGCTCTTCGAGGTGCACGTTGATTTAGTTTCGTTATAACTTTTCTTACGCTGTTCTCTTCAAATTCAAACGGTACGTGATCACTACCATTTTCCATTGTCAGTTGCTGTAAGTAATATTAAATTAAATCTTAATAAGCCAGAGTTTGACCACCATCCCATCTGATGTTAAGTCGTGACGTGGTCGAAATATGGTACGCACGATGAACGATTCGAATCATTTCTCGACCCCTCGGCGTGTCTACTATGAAAGGATGGAAACCTATGCCAAACGAACGGCGCTAAAGCTGCCACTTTAATTTTAACAAAATCTAAAATTTAAAAGGACCTAGAGTTTTGTTACGAATTGAGTAAAATCAGTCGATAAAAACGTGGGAAGCCCACCGTCAGTCACGCTATTGATTTACTATCAACAATGGCACTAAATAATAACGGCCACGATTACAGCAAGCGTATATGATTCGCATCTTCAACTCTATTGCGGCCCGACGTTGATGACATGTCATATTGACGCGTGGACGTGTACGTAACAACAGTTACATAAATATAGATCTATATAACGGCGTGACTATCGATTTGTATAGTATCGTAATGGAGGGAAAGCCGTCGACAAATGTGGGTCAATCACCACGCGCCACGGGGGATGTATTGGGTGAAAGTGTTGTCAATATTTCATTTATTGTAACTGTTTTGTACGCCGTGACGGAATTTAAATTTTAGGGTTCCCCGCCCTACTCCCCTCACACCCTTACTCGGGTATCGGCAATTGCCGTCACCACCGACAATGTACCGAGTTACGTCACCTCTTAATCTCGTCAATGCTGTTACCCGATGAGATATGACTAAATTTTAGGTCCTATTCTCTACGAGTTCTACTAAGCTGTATATTTTTTGTGACTGATTAGTGACACGATATTGCTAGATATTAAGTATGTGCGCAAGAATTCCTTTATTGTGACAAATTTATCAATATCAAATTATTACTATAGTGCTGAAAACAAATATTTTGCATTGGATCTCCTTATGTTTAATATGGGAAGTCCAAACATCTCGTAGGGAAATTATTTTGGATCCCCATTCACTTAAAAATATAATCATGACAAGAATTCAACAAAATTTGTCCGATATATTTTAATTATACGACTGTTTAGTCCTTTAATTGGTATAATTTAAAACAAACTTATGAGAAACGTATTGTCGTCGGCTTTTGATACTAGTGTATGGTTGAAGGGACTAAGATGGTAAAAAATATGATTAATGATTCTGTTACATACATACAAACATACAAATCAATATTTATACTTTATATGTTACAATACTTAATTTAAGCGGACGTTTGGCACCCAGAAGAAAGAAAATAATAAAGTTTCGAATAAAAACGTATACACCATTTATATTTTAACTTATAGTTATTAAGTATCGTAGTGAAATAAATTGAAAAGCTTTAATTACTTGGGAACCACCTGAACTGCACTGAACTCGTCCATCAATCACCATTACACCCACGCGTGACAACAGTCCGTCCGTACTCTAGTTAATTTCATTCGACAGCATGGAACCAATTCGTTTTTCTGCACGCATTGTCGTGTGGTGCGAGTGACAGCGAGAACTTATACATTTTAAAACATAGCCTCGCCGCGTCTGCCGCTCTGAACGCAGTAAACTCAAAAATACAGAACAAATAGTTTTTCACAAAAAAACTAGGCTATTGGCGCTCTTGTGTTTTAACAATAAAATTTATAATTGAATATATATATATATATATATATATATATATATATATATATATATATATATATATATATATATATATATATATAAGAAGGAGAACCTATAAGGATTTTCACCTCAAATCTCATAAATGTCAGGTATTATTTAACACATACACCAAACCAGTAATTCGTTTTTACTTGGACCCCACCTCGGTGTTTCGCGTAGGCGTAAAGACGATTGTTGCTAAATTATTCTGTAACGCTGAAGACAAGCTCGATGCTATGAATTATAAATCAGAATGGCATTTAGCTTTATATGGCACAGTGAACGTATTAAAAAAATAAATTGAAGTGAACAGAAGATATACGATGACCAATTCACGTTATTTAACAATATGGGTCCACTGCTACTCAAGCGTAACTATTCGATAGATGATACGTGAGAAAATATTCTAAGATGATCCGAAAAAGCGGATACAGAATTAGAGATTTATTAGCAACTAGCGATCCGCCCCGGATTTGCCCTGGTCGGATATACTACTATTTATGTTGATCCGATCGCTACTTAACTTCACAGAAACGCCCGCTAGCGAATCAGAACTGAACAATTCTATCGAAATCGGTGTAGCCGTTTCGGAGTCTATAGTGAACATACATACGTACATGCATCGCAGGTCAAGGAATAAACACATTATACATTTAAAATGACAAATCTACATCAATCTTAAGCAATTTTTCAATCAATCGAATTAGAAGAAAAATATTATTTGATCCTATACCTTTTCTTCCTATATTGGGAGAAAAACAGTTTAACTACCACGCCCGCTAGGCTGCTCGCTTTATTAAATATATTACGCCAAAGCTAAATCTTTTCTATCTGTGAAAAATAATATAGGGTTAAGAACCTTTACTGAACGCTTACGGCTAGAACATTCTAGCTCCAGCTAGCTGTGCTAGTAAACTTGCAACTAGCAATCCCTTCAATTGCTATTTGCAATATGCATTTTTTATTGACTGTAGAAATCTCTGGATCCTTTGAAATCACCTTAATCTATAATTCTATCAAGAAAGTTGATAAATTGTAAAAATAAAAATAAATAATACTTACCTAATAAGATCTCATCGCATCTAACAGTTCCGTTCACTTCGAAAGTCACCGATAGAAAAGATTTTAATTTATATTTAATATTTTCTTTCCATCACATAATATATTTATTATATGATGGAAAAATCACGAATAATTAATCAATTTCTTTGTCATTATCAACAATTTAGAGTTTTATTACTTGTAAACAGCGGTTTAAGGCGTGTTATACACACTTTACAAGTATAATAGTGCAGTCACGTCTCTGATACGATTTTTCGTCACGATTTTTTAAACTACCTTTCGTCTAGAATTTCTACTGTATACATATATTATTTTCATTGGCAATTTTTTTTATATACAATAATAGGTCAATCATGAATATCCGTTGATATGTACTTATGATGTTTATTTTATAATGAATAAACTAGCACTTGACGACAATCTCACTGGTGTTAAGTGATGACGTGGTCGAGTTGGTACGCACTAGTTTAGTAACAGGCTTTTCACTCTTCTCTTTAAGGTACCCACTTCATAATCGGATGGAAATACTGACTCTGGCAACTTGTTTCAATTCTTTGCCGTACTCACAAGGAAATAAGATTCGAATCGCTTCGTTTGAACACGCGGTAAGGCACAAATATTTTTGTGTGGTTTTTCATCAACTAAGGTTTATGAAAGTGTATCATTATCGTCATTATCAGAGTACTATGGTAGAATTGGACCAGAGAAGAATCACTGTTTCACAGAAAACAGATGTGGAGTAGAGTTTCGTAACGCTTAGTCGCGCATTCGCCAGCTAAACTGTCCAAGTCAAGCGTGGTGTGAGCGGCAAAGTTTTCACTTTCACAAATCGACAAAAAGCGTTTATGTAAAACGCTTGTAACTTGTGATAGTTGCGAATAATGAGGGGTACCGAAGGTAACCTTTGGTATGACGTAACATCGGGATAATAGATCCATTTTGTGGGAGAATCACCTATGTTCTTAATGCTGTTTGTAGGCGTCATTCTAGAACGATTAGATAGCTTCATTGGTCATCCGAGTAATGCGCCCTGATTATTTTTAATTAAGTTAAGCAGTTCAATTAAACCTTATAAGCTCGGTTGAAAGCAGATTTCAATATCTGCGTTTAGTGAATTAAGCCTTATAAGCTCGGTTGAAAGCAGATTTCAATATCTGCGTCTAGTGAATTAAAAAGTCGAAAGAGTTATGCGTTAAAACATTCTAATTTATGTTCTTGTGTATTTTTGTTAAACAATGGCGTACGTTTGCTGTAAACAGTTGTCTGATTTTATTTTCGTTCGTCTGTTTCGCATCGGGATATCAATAAAATTGCTGTAAAATTCCGATTTAAAAGGAAAATGAATTGTTTGCCTTTACTAACAGAACTGTCGGCAACGATATGTAGGTGTAGCAACTGACAGTCTTGATTCTTGGGCGCGTTGTATCCAAGTATACACTTAGTTTCTTTCTCGAGAGGAAGTTTCAATTTTTTTTTCAACTACAACTTCAGTAAATTTAAAGATTATCTCAGATCGAGTTCAGTTTCCAAAGTTGATGACATTTTACTGGACATATGACAGCTATTTAGCTATTTTTTTCGTTGATCAGTTTTTCAGAAACGGAGTCATCAAATCTTACATGTTTCAGTGCTTAGGTAAAAATGTTCTCTGAGGCAGTGGTCTAGGGGGTAAAATACACATGGCGACACGCATCAACTCGTCACGAAGTACAAGTTTACTTCTGCATTACACTCGGTAACTGAGATTCCAAAAAGCCTATCCGCATCCCATCCCTTCTTTCATTCCATTCGGCGGTTACCATCACGTACCTTTTTTGCGACAATAGATCAAAATAAACAAATAATCAACGAAATGAATCCTTGTTTCTTTACAATAAAAAAATGAACGCAAATGTTGAGCATGTTGTTCACGAGAACAAGAGAAACAAAAAAGATTTCTCCCCACCAAATATCGCTTAAAGCGGCTAAAGAAATTTCCAATGTAAAAAAATTATAATTGACAAAAAAGTGCTTCTGTGGTTCGGGTACATTGAAAGAATGAAGAAAGACTATTTTGTTTAAAGTTATATCCAAGATTGATGACATACTAAGAAAGGCGATACGACGAGTACGAGCGTGCAGATGCTCAAATATTTACTTTTATACCACAACACTAATTCAGTTCGTCCTTGCATTTATTTTATAAGAGCCAAAAACATGTAAGGTAATAGTAGTTAATCCTGATGTAGAACGCATCTACTGCTATTTCTTGTCCACTGAGTGCATTTACTTACTACTTAATAACTTTGTTCAAAGTATTTTTATTTAACTATTTAATAATTTGGTCAATTCAGCAAAAGCTGTTGAGATAACTCATAAAATTCCCATAATAAATTATGCCCTTTAAATCATTTAAATTGCTTTATTTTGTTTGGTGTCGTTAAGGTAAGCAAATCATTTTTGTGGGAATTGTTTATCCTAGTACGCGACACAGGTATGAATGTGTACAATGTCATTTTCTCATAAATATGTTTCATGCATGTTTTTTTTAAAATAGGATGTGAACCGTGTATGTTAATAATAACTGTGATAGCCTTGCGTGACTAAAGTCAAATTTATCATGGCTTGTCTAAGTGGAGCCACGGGCAGACAGACCGCAGCAGCAGATTCATACCAAAACCGATTACAACACGAACATGAACGGCTCAAAATAAAACGGCCGAGTGAACTAATTATACGAATTGTATTGAACCTTGATCAAGTAGATGCATGAAAATGTTAATGCATTGTATCGAATATTTTTAATTATCCGGCACACATAAAAACGATTAAAATACATAAGCGCTCCTTATCCATTTAAACACCTCTAACCAAGTAGGGTGGGTAAAGATAATACACTTCGTTTTAATACATTTATATTTATATATATATATAAATGTATTATGTATATATGTGTGTAACTGATAATCAATACACAGCCCAAACTTCTGGTTGAGGGACTTGAATTTTTGCACAGAGATTTCTGTATGCAAGCACTAAGGAAGGATTTTTTCTAAATTCATCCCTCAAAGGTCTAAATTTTAAGAGTTTTTATGGAGATATAATTGAAATCTAAGGTAAGTTGATCTTCAATCATATTTAATAAGGTTCAGCTTCGGGTGGACTTCGTCGGTTAAATTTATGTGCTTAGTACCGTTATGACCTGTATTTGACTTTTACTGACTCTGACCATTGAGGTAATTTGCATATTTTAAAAGTTTCTTCCCTTTTATTAAAGAAGTTCGAGATCATCAAGCATACTAAGTACCCAAAGCCATAATTTCCCGCGTCACGTGTGAACTTTCACAGAACAATGCATTTTCCCCGCTCTTCGTTTTATTTCAACGGCTCGTCAATTATTCATTATGCGAAAGATAACAATTGTGGCTCACCTACGTACGTGGCTGGAAGAATTTTAATATAAAACATACTTTAGCTATTGATTCTTATTTTATATTATGGAATGGATGACTACATGCTTTGCACGTAAAGAAAATAATATTTGGTATATCTATTAATGGGCTTTTGGACATGCAATGTTTTGATTTTTTTTGGGCCACAAATCTTTGCATAACAGACCAAAATTCTAGAAAAGAATGCTGGGTGTGGTTAAATAATATGAAAGTAAGAATAATTAATGTGCAGCAACACAAAAATCTTAACAATATTTTTACTTACTCCATATTCACACTTAACTTTTATGTTCTACAGCTTACTGTTGAAAAGAAAAAAGGAAAAGAAGAAAAATAATGAGAAAAAAAAGACTGAGAAGGGTGTTCTTCATAGTATTCTATTACTTTGATTTGTGTATATAAGTGTCCATATACGTCTATCTCTTTCATGTAACGAAAAGATCGTTAATGTGACGCGTCCTTGAAATGTCACTCTCGATTCCCGCCCTACTGGTTTATGACGACCGATGTTTCACTACAATAATTTCCCATATTAATATTACCGTTTACTTACGGGAGTAACATTCCGTTAGCCAATTTAAATAAAACTGGTTACATGAACTGAGCTGACAAAAAAATGTCGTTTCCTCGAAAGAAAACAGTAGAAATATTTGTCTGTATTAATAAAAACACATAATTGTCAGTATTAGTCACAGCAAAGTTTACTTTAGTATTGGCATATTTAAAGCGTAACGTGATTCGGATTGTCTCCATTGTGACGTATAGATGACGTATAACAACATAATGTGTTGATTGAATTTTAAAAAATATAAAACAGATGAGTTAGTTTTGCATGGCAGAACATAGTTATAAGTGTAACAAGATAAAACACACAGCACGTTTCTAGGGAACGTGTCGTACGTACGTGTGTAAGTAATGCTGTAACAGTAATAGACATATAGCGGTATTAGCTAATGCGTTAATAAGTGACTCGATCGGGAAGTAACACGACCTCACAGAATACTAACGTTTTTTATAGAATAAGGTGGTAAACGAGCAAGCTGCTCACCTGATATTACGTGACCACTACCCACAGGCAACTGCAATACGCTAATAATTTGCAGGTGCGTTGCCAACCTTTTAATGAACAGAGGACGGATACATAATGAAGGATACTTTCTTTTCCTATTCATCTCCGCCTCCATCAAATCCTCTGCCCCTTCGCACCTTTTACTTATTAAAAAAGGGTGGGTCGGGAAAGATCAGACCCGCAACACTCACCAGAGGAAACGCAAAATAATTTAACTTATCGCCAGTTTTTTGTGAGGTCTTTCTCTCTTTAGTGGCACATGATTATTAAATACTCTGCGCAGAGTATTAAATACTCTGCGTTTTTGCCAAATGCCGAATTTTCTTTTTAGAGTGGCTACATTTATTAGGCTATTTTGACGTGCCTTCTATGACATTGTAAAATTAACGAATTTCATTGCAATATTCTAAAACAACACCGCCTTCTTGGATCTCATTATCTTACATATCGTGCATATAAGTGATTTATTTGGTATCCTATAGAGTAAATGAAAGACTGTGTAGTAAAACGAGTATTATAGTTTGGTATCCTTAGGAGGTAGCATCATGGCAAGACCTTCCACAAGATGGATCGACGATCTGGTCAAGTTTGCGGTAGTCTAATGGATGAGGGCAGCAAAGGATTGATTTTAATAGCGATACAAGAAGATAATTCTTTCGAATCCTTTTTCGTAAAAACTTTAGCTACTGGTATAGCCATATAACACTGATTGGAAGATTTTTACAGCTTAAGTAACCCATGTAAAGCCAAGTAAAAGCAAACTACCGCTTAGGAGACGCTTCATGTTCAGTTTTCCTGTAATAACCTTCACCATTAAGGTGCCGTGATCTATTTTCGGATACATACATATATGAATTGCTTAACCCAAATATCGGTAGGCTAACCTTGTAGCCACCATAATTTTAATTAAAAAAATATTATACTTTGTACTCTGTATTTCAAACTTCCGACCGAACCAAATACTTTCGATTGTAATTGCTTCAAGTTCTTATACTAACAAGGCAAACGTACCATTTATGTTAGTGCCAATAGGAAATATGTGATTAAAACATCTGGAGTATGTCACTATGTCAATTTATTATTAGCTTATTTATATTTAGATTTTTGGTTCTGATTTACTGCCATAGTACGTACATTCTTCAATTTTAACAATTTTTATTAAGTACAACATTAAAAATACTTAAATTCCTGTAACCATAAGAGTATTACAAACATTTACACTATTGTATTGATTAAAGTTACCAGTAACAAACAAAAAAATATTTTTTTCACCCATAATGATTTCTTATATTTACGCAAATACTGCACATTGAAATTAATTTAACAAATTATATTGCTTCTATTTAAATTTTATTATCACGACGTTTCGAATATATACTTATGGTCACAAGAGTCCGGGATGTCTGTCGCCTAGTAAAATTTGATATAACAAATAATGAAACTATGAAATAGACCTTTTCTGATTGTACCTGAACATTTATTATTTGCATCATGAAACCAATATAGTATAAACGGCCGACGTTACTTTTGGTGGACCGTTCGGTGCTAATAATAAAGCCATTGCGATTTCAAAATGGTAAGTGACTCAAAATGGTCAACGGAATTCGCCGATGCTTCGGTCTTACTGACACCTTATTGAATTTAACAGACAATCAATTTTTTCCTTTTTATAATATTAGTATAGATAAGTAAGGACTATAAGCGGCATGTAATGGTAACAACTAACGTATGGTTTTTTATATGCGTCCATTTGTTTAATGTACAAAAAGACTATAAAATCGATTCTGGTAAGATTTTCAGTTCGTTAGCACGTGACTCAACCGAAAACAATTCCACGTGTCCTATTAAAAGACCGTGATTGACGAAACGTAAAGGAAATGTAAAAAGTGCATAACCTACTTGGATAATGTTCTTGATGTTTTAAACATTATCATACAATTTGTAAATCACATTAATGTTATTTATATAGTTCATAGTCATCGTACTTACATACTTTATGGAAAGTAAAAGATAGAAAGTCCACTTATAATGCACATCAAATGTGTTTTCGCTCTTTATAGTTTTTGCGCACATCCAGTCCACTTCCTGTCCAGAAACCCAACCATATCATCGACCTATCTGGCTGGTGGTTTACAATAAAAGACAAAGTCATAACTTAAAAAAAATCAACTATGATGTTGATTTCAACCTAATAATCCTATTCCGATTTAACTAAATGCCGCTATCAGCCTTCTACACATGGCAAAAATATTAAATTAATATTATACATAAGGACCCGTTAGTAAATCAGTAAATACTAATATTCCTTGATATATATTGATTCGGTATTAAATCGCCACCCTTAACGTGGAACTCGAAACCTTAGCTATATTATTTTATATAGCTATAAGATTAATTTACTTCAATAACTAATTATCTCATGGTATTTTGTACAGAAATCACGGCAGATCATGTTCATTGTAGGAATCCTCTGCAAAACTGAAGGTATGATTGAGAAGCGAGGAAACATTCGCGGTTTTAGTAATTGAGCATTTATATATAATTTCTTATATAAAACGTCCCTGAAAGGTATAAAAAGAGTTAACCTTATGTCATATTAACCAAAAAAAACGTTGATCTTCAGAATACAAATAATAATTTTACCACAAGTCAAACACTAACAAGCTTACGAACAGAATCCAAGCCCAACTGGGAAAAATTCACGCTCGAAATCGCACGAATGCACAACAAAATTATCTAAATACACCGCGAAATAATTCTTCAAACTACTCACCTGAATAAATGTGTGCAGCCAATTCAATTACCAATTAAGCGTATCCTAGTTAGCACATTTGACGTGACAAACTCAACACTATTAAAAGAAAATAAATTTTAGTTCAACCTAATTGGTTGACAGACTTTTCTTGCGGATATTTCCCGCATCGTAATAATTACGCGCGCGTTTCCGCCGGCTGCCGATTTTCAAATAAACTAACGAACATGGCCGACGCCAGCTGACATTGTTATAAATAGTGATGGCGCGTTTGATCGCAACGCGCTTATCGATATCTTGTATACTTTCCATTCTAGATTCAATTACTATCGTTTAATATTTTGCCAGATTTTTGTTTCTTTCGTTTCTGTCTTCATCTTTGGAGGTTAAATAAAAATAAAAAAAAACATTTTTCATACAAAGCTACAATAATTTTCCGACACGAACTTTCCCTCCCATTTCTATGTCCATTTGTTTCAGACAATAGTGAATGGAATGTTGTTGTAAAAGTAATGTTGATACGAACAGTTTCTTGGAATCATGGATCAGTCAGTAAGTCATACAACTTTTAATTAGTATTACTACATTAATATAAAAAGATATCATTGGATAGATTTGAAGACAAATCAATGGGCCTAATTAAATAGGGCCTGCTCTTCCAGCTTCTACTTTCAACGAAGTCATTCCCACGGATTGGAGGAAGCCGAGAAAAAGATATTATACATCAAAAAGTATGAATTGTTGAGTAAATAATCAATAACATACATTTAATTACTTTCATTTCATATGAGACGGTATACCATTATAATAATTACATGATCTATCGACATTTAACCTTAGCTCATGACTAGCAAGCAAGTGATACGTAACAAAATTCTCATAGTACATACATATGTTTCATTTTTCGCATTGAATATATGATATAAAGATGCAAGAAAAATGATTTAGACATGAAATATTTATCGAAACTTTTCAATTTGATAAACGTAGATTTAATATTGGTATTGTGGTTGTTTATAAGCAGCGGTGGTCACTTGTAATGTATGCTGTAGCTCGAGGCCAAAAGTTAAAGTAAAAAATGATTGCATTTGGCACCACCGTGACAATTTTAAAGTCGAGCATTAATTTCACATATCACATGCAACTCAACATGCATCTTTGTGTATAATCTGTCTTTTTAGAGAGTCTTAAAACAATAGAAAAATATATTGTACAGAAAATAAGCCACCACCATCGAGCTATAAATATTAGCACATAGCTGCTACTAGAACGAGAATTACCACATTTTTTTTAAAGGTGGCAAGCGAACAATATATTAACCTGATGTTAACTGATAGCGTCTCCAAAAACGCAGGAGCATACTTCTGCTTCACGCCTGTTTTATGCGAGGTCGTCATATTTGACTGGTCGAGCCGGCCCATTCGTGCAGCAGATGTTGTTGTTGCAGGTTCTACCATTGTTATTTTAAAAAAGTTATCTGAGCTATTAATACGTATCCACTCTTTTCGGGTTACGGGTGTGTGTGCTTAAAGCGATTTCCGTGCATTGGTCAAACGCACGAGTTCTATAAATGACAGATGATACAATGCCAACAAATGGGCAAAGATAAAATTGGCTTTCGGCCAAATGCATAAACCTATTAAAGTATTAAATACTTTGTCAAGTATTCGTAATGGCTTGAATGAAATATGCAAGAAGTGATCATTCATAATATACAATGTTTGTTGTAATAATTTAACAAATTTCGTCTCAGTGATATACTACTTTACCAATTAAGTCTAAGTTTTAGGAGCTCTTAGTAGTGACGCGTACTAAAGAAAGCCACTATTAAGAGTACCAGTAAGCAATAAGCGTGTACGTAAATGTATTGATGTAGAAGAAGCGAGTAGGTGGCAGGACCTACTGGGACAAAATAAACTACTAAATAGTGCTTAGCCCTCTGGGTTACGGGCGTGATGCTTTTATATTCAGGTGAGGTAGGTGTAATTTTTATTTAAAGAAAATATCTTCTAAGCATCTAAAACACAAGGGATAAAAAAGCAAAAAAGTTGCCTAGTTGTGATGCGTAGAACAATTTATAGAAATACATCATTCTGAACCTTCCTTGCGGGAAGTCAAAATTCGCTACATTATTGAATTAATAAAATTTTAAATTCTAGACTATACGAATTATAGTGGACAGTGGTAACGAAAATTATATCACCAAACATCTTCCTGATTTTGTTGGCTCGCAATAAAAAAAAACTTCTTAAAAAGTGTGACGCTTTGCTTCTTTGCTTTGCTTTAAAGACCAAAACCAGATGTTAAATATGTGAGCTAATATTATTTAGCATATACTGATAAAACTCATTTTTATCAGAACTGCAAATATATTTTTTTATTTCAAATACATCATGATAAAAGACATAACGGCGATAAGCGAATCACTTTGCTAAGAATTCATCTCGAAAGAATAAAAAGTAATGTCGCTGATTTGTCAAGGTCATATCTAATTATTATATTGAGCAACACTTGCACACATTTATATAAATTATATGTTAATTTAAGTTCTTGCAACCTTGACTAGATCATCGGTCCTTGTGTGCTACTTATGTAAAGATGCCTTGTACGTAGCTGCCATTGTACGACATTTTGAACCCATCGGCCATCCGTTCTGCGAGCAATTGAAGCCAAAAGTGGGAATAGGTCATTGCCACTTAAGATTTGCGATACTTCGGGCAATGTCAGTTACTTTGATTGTAAATAAATAAAAGATAAATATACATGCGCTCACGCCCGTAACCTAGAGATCATGGATTTTCATTTGGCGCGATCATGGCACACCTCTCTCGCTTCTTCTAGATTCATACATCTACGTATACATGGTCGTCGGTTATGGGTGCTCCTTCCTGCCTTTTTTACGCCCTTTTAGTAAGCCTTAGTTTCTAGCTCCGAGCACTGCCCTCTCCTGTGCTCCGGTGTTCGCAGTGAGGGGCCACGTTTCAGTACCTGGCAAAACATCTGGTTATAGACTTTCGTCTTGAGACACTGCAGTAGATGCTGTAGGGAGGGAGAGAGTATATCTCGCAACTTCCCGAACGCAGAGGCATCCCCGGTTTCTGCAATTGACATCCTTCTCGAAATTGGACCTGCCTAACTGAATAGAGTATCCTAAGTAGATCCGAATATTGTGATATTTAAAAAAAAGACAATTTGACGAAAGGAACAATATTTTATTGACAGATTTTTAACCCTAATGTTTTAGCGCAATGCTGCAAATTTTTGTGGTATTTGCATTGTTAATGTATAATAGCCTATTGATGTCTGATACAAAATGATGTGAAATGGTACTATGTAACATTAATAGAATATTGAATATCTAAAGAATATAATTTTACAAATAAAATGGGTATGCGAAACCAGCAAATACGCAAAAGTCAGACCTCGGAGGGACTGTAGGAACAATTTTGAACTACAGCGGAGCTATTTATTCCTAACTTCAGACACATAGCAAACACATCTGGTGCGTCCAATGTCAGAAATTAATTAAAAAGTTACGTTACAAAGGTATTCTTAGGCCATGTCTCTGTTTTTCTTGGCTTTAGAAACGCACTTTTATATCGCGTTAGTAATCCTAATTCATTGGTCAAATTTGGCTAATTCATTGGTCAATTCAAAGATAATTATTCTAAATATTATGTGAGCCAGCAGGTTTTGCTACGTAATATAAATAAGATGTGAATTTTGTAAACAAAGGTTTATACATTTAAATATTTTGGAGAAACAACTTTTTCTATATCTTATAACATTAGCTATCCCCTCCCAATCACTCTCTCGGGAGGAGGCCTGTGCCCTGCAGTGGGGAACATCGGAAAAAAAGGCTCATTTATTATTTTTATTATTACTTTGTCACACTATTTTCACAAAATTACAACATTTCAGCTCAAAGAATAAAGTGTTATGGCTGCCATGTATGGTAAGTAATGTTTGTGTGTTTACAATCATATTTTGTTCCTGACTCCTAATATTGTAGTTTAATTTTATAGTTATAATATTCAATGCAAAACTACGTCAAGTAGCAAAAACTAGGTTGTTCACGTGTTCAATATCAGAACAGATTGAAGTTATTTTTAGCTGACGTTATAAAATATTCAAGAATGTGCCACACACGTTCATAAATCAATATTTGATTTAGCTATTACGTAAAATATTACCGTACGTATCATATACATTACGTAGTTTATTAATTACACTTTGCCATCCTGCCCATGTACAGTTGTCTCTTATTCAAAGTGGTTGCAAACGAGCAAGTGGTTTCACTGATAGGTGTGGCCGCTACCTATAGGCATCTGCAAGAAGCTAATGAGTAACAGATGCGTCGCCTACTTATAATGGACAGAGGGAATGGTCAAACAGAAAAAGTACATTTCCGTTTTGTGTTTTGTTTTTTTTTCTCTTGTTTTCAGTAACTTTTTTGATATGAAGAACTTATTGGCGAACCTTCGAAAAATCGACCAATATGTCGTGACGGCAAACGGCGTGACGCTCTAATGGCCTTACGCTCTTTTTAATTCACCGACTCCCTCTCGACTTAACGTCACATACTAATTTCGATTTAAAAATAAGTATATTATTTAATAATTATACTAATAATTATTATATTTGACATCTGTCGGGCGTGAAGCAATTGTTTTTTGTATAGTGAATTTTAATATCTATATTACTTTTTTATTACTTATTTAAATTTCCTTCCTTTAGATGAAATTAAAGAAAACAGAAAGAAATATATGGGAACTGCAGCACTTCAATCATCAAGCGAAATGTAGAAACGTAAAAATCATCTCCGCTTTAATCCTTTATTCTGTTAGGTTATCCCCCCTTTTAAAGTCGAGCCGACCCATCCGTGGGACAGTCTGCTTTTGCTATTGATTGTCTACCAATTTTATATAGACGTAGTCGCAAGCAACAGCTTGTACATTTGTATTTAGTTTACATTTCCTTAATGCAACGTCAGTTAGCTGTCTACGAAGTTATTCATCGCATTTTTCATAAACTTCGTCGGCTATTTTTGGCACGACTTCGTTATTTTTCTCAAGTATATTTATGAATTTATTTACTAGAGCAAGATTTTTTTGAATTTCAACACTAGTTTGCTTACGTTCTTCTCCTTTGTAAAAAAATTGTTAAAATTACAATAATTGTTTAATCTGTGTTTTGTTCTTATCTTTCGGATTTTCACTTCAAGAGAACTCATATTTTTATGTAACACACAAAATGATGCGACGAGTATAAATGAGCCGCACACAAAAATCCATGTATGTATCTAAAAGGCGATGTGTGTATGTATATAGGATATCTTCAGTGTTCCCTAGCGGGTTATCCTATGAAGTTTGGTACTGATCGGATCAACATAATTAGTGCTACCCGGATCATATTATATTATAAATACTAGCTGTTCCCGCGAAATCGTTTGCGTGGGAAACAATAAAAAATATTTTTCGTACACATACTTACTACTTATTTGCGAGACGACTTTTTGAATGAAATGAAAAAAGTGACCAGCCATTTGACGAAACGTCAGAAAGCAAACGGCACAACATGTGTCCACTGTTTAGAGTTCGTATTCTTTAGTGGACTTGTTGCAGCTACGATTGCTGTTCATGAATAACATGGTCGCAAAAGTTTACTCGTCGTTGTTATCATGAATATAAGATGTGAATGCTGGATTATTTTCCTGGCTGCCGATTTAATATTCATCCGGCGCAGGCGATGACGTCTGCGGTGACCTGATTCTTTTTTGTTTTATTCAGGAGAATGCCCGTGCTCAGTATGCTTTAAAATTTAAAAAATGATTTATTGAGTATCCTATATCACTTTACGGTGATATTACAGCGGTAACACATCGTATTACGGTCCTATAGTATTGGTTTCAATTATTTATTAATCAACTTGTAGCAATAAGTTTGCAAATTATTCTTCTTTACTTACAAAATTTTGTTATTATTTATGCTTGTAGAAACATTATATTTAAATATAGGGAGCCTTTATCATACTACACACAAATTTATTGTCACACACAGGGAAAAATACACTTAACACAGACTTCCTTGTGCTGGTTTTCAGCTGGCTCCTTTGCACTCACCTGAATTATGACACATGTGGGTAGGGTAACCGAGACAAGTATGTAGCTTTTTAAAAAAGGAAAATTACACATAGCACGAAAAAGTAACCTACTCATTATGCTAACAGAAGAAAATTATATGTATTAATTAATGTAAGTACATAATTAATAAGTAAATAAAATAATAAAATTAAACGCACAAAAAACTGCTTTTATTTAAGAAAAGGTTAAGTGCATTAAAAATCACATTTCATTATTGATTAATACCATATAATAATAATAATATATACGATGACAAGTGGATACTAATATCTTTAAAGTTATTTCTATTTATACTTCTACAACATATATTTATACACGTACTACCCGATAGAAGCAGTCGTCGTGTAGGCGAAAGCGCCTGTGTTTATTAAATAGTGATGTACAAGTGTTTCGAATTTACTATTAAACACCCACAGGCGATCTAAAATTGAATTATTTTTTACCTAATTTGAATAGTAACTATTTAAAATTCTTAACCTTTACAAAAGATCGTGTTCCGAATTGATGTATACAATGTCGGGAAGTATTACGACCTCAAAGAATAAAACCGTGAGGCATCCTTAAAACGTGAGGCGGGCTCGTTTGCCCTCCTCTATTAAAGAAAGACGCCTTCATATTACTGACTTTCATTTGAAGAGCAAGGCACGACAGGCTCAATATCGATTCCATTTCTTCCTCTCCTTTCCATGACTGAAAATTATCCATAGTTCTGATTGTTGTAGATTTTGATGGGTAGCAGCGGTAACTCGCCTTTAAGTGACTTGTCTCCCTTTACTATAGTACTAGTTTTATGGTTGATGGTAATTTCTGTAGCTACAGCCCTTTTGAAGTCAGAATATTTTAAATTTTAATTAATATTAAGCTTTGACCAAAAACAAAAATAGGCCGCAGTGGTATTCGTAAACACAATCTTAATTTACTGCATTGATTAATTCAATGAAATATTGAAAGCTAACGTTTTGTAATATGCTTTAAAGTAAATGTGATGAATTAAATTAATGTGTAACAGTTCAGAACAGAGGTCTCTAATTACGGACCGCAAGCGATATAAGAGTTTAGAGAATTTTAACGAATAATTTAGATTTATAAATTCTTTTTTTAAAAAAAAAACTTTAGCGTCCTTGCGTTGTGAAATTATCAATTTATAAAATACTGCAAAAGTGTTGAATTTTTTGTAATAAGTGTAGTTCAGTATAGTATAAAAGTAATTTAGGAAAAAAAGAGAGAGGCGTTTTATGGACACCCGGTTGGAACAGAGTTTCTTTTGCTATATCTTTTTTGTGCTTGTATCAAGTCATGATTAAATATAAAAAGGTTTTTAAACGTTAAAATTATAAATATTTTGCATACCTATTGCAAGCTAAATCGATTCAAACAAGTTTTATTTTTATAGGTGATCGGGAAGTGCCTCAAGAATCACTGTCGGTTTTTTGTGGCTTATTCAATGTTACACTGTTTTAGGCCTAGCCCCTCAGCCCGCAAGCAAACGAATAACATGTGTAAAGAACTCCGCAGTGCTCTAAATAGTTTAGAACTCCTGGATAAAACAATTCGAACGAAATAATTGAGCAATCGTATAATTTTTAGAGCGTGCAATTAGCACAATCAATTGCTTACTTTTAGTGCTGTGTCTTCTTCGACTTGTACCATTATCTCTCTGGTATCTCTCCGACTTGTTGCTCTCGAAAAGTAGGAAAAAACTTATTTTTCAAGAATAATAAATTCGTACAACTATCAGGTAAGCGGCATTTTTCCATAGCTAATTTGTGTTGTTTTAAAAAAAAAACAATTATCAGTGCTGACTATAAACATATTACAGCCAGAGTTGTATTGACAACAGGACAATTACTATAGTAAGTCGAATCGTTCGTGCACTTTATATTTTCCAGCGATCTGCCCTCGGCTTCACTCATTATGTAGATCCTATCGTTACCAAACTCACAGGATTAAACGCTATACTAATCTGACATTACTTGAAAATTTCATAGAAATTGGATGAGCCGCCTATAGGAAACGTACACACATCGCCGTTAATATGTATAGAAGATTACGAGGTAATATTTTCTAACTACATATGATTTATATTTTATAGGCATGGATCCAGCCTTAGAATTTGAGCAATCGATAATTGCTCGTAACAAATTTTTGTTCGAGACCGTACAACGTGACAACTCTGCAATACAACGTTTCTATGGCGATCGAGTGGTTTTTATAACTGGAGCATCGGGTTTTATGGGGAAATTGCTAATTGAAAAGTTATTCAGGTTGGTATAATAACAAAATAGTGACCCTTCCTTTATAGTTATTGTAATTGTTCCTTTATTGTTTGAGATTCACTGTTATACGCTGTTGCTTTGGTACACATCTGTCTTTACAATTAATACGTCGCATATAATATTAACCATTATTAAAAGTTTTATTCCATTCTATTTTTTTATTTTTTTTTCAGAACATGCACAATCAGAAGAATGTATGTGATGATTCGACCCAAGAAAGAATCAATTCCATGTCAAAGGCTCGCTAAGACATTTGAAGACCCTGTAAGAAATTATATCATTCAATTGTTTTATTTTATTTAACATCATCTTACCTTGTAAAATAAATGGTGTTACAGGTGTTCGATGGCTTGAAGAAAATGCAACCGAATTTCATTGATAAAATTAAAGTAATAGAAGGAGATATTGGTGAAATAAGATTGGGTATAAGTGATAAAAACTGGAACACTTTGATAGAAGAAGTAGATGTTATTTTCCATATGGCAGCTGTGGTTAGATTTGATGCACCGTTGAAGTCGACTGTACTGTCGAACGTACGCGGCACCCGGGAGGCGTTACGATTGGGGAAATCCTGTAAAATGCTACGTAGTTTTGTTTACGTATCAACTGCTTACAGTCATGCAACTCGCGGTCGCATTGGCACAAAGATTTCGGAAGATTTCCACGACAGTCCGGCCTCTCCTGATGCACTTATTAAACTAGTAGAAACTCTTAACGAAGATAAACTTAAGGAAATAACACCGGTGTAAGTTTTTGCAACATATTAATGTTCATTATATCTAGATGATTTATCGAATAATCATCAAATAAAATGTAATAGCTACACGCTACGTAAATTAATGTAAACATGCCATTTATAATCAACTTTTTAATAGGATTTTTGAATTTGCAATTAAAATCTTAACGAGATAAGAAATTTATACAAATTCAATTCAAGTGTAACATTCCGCTGTACATTAACATAAACTTGACCTACCTTATCTAATAACAATTGCCAACGGCGAGTTTTGCAGGGGTTCGACGTAATATGGGTTTTACGATTTAATGTGTAGCGGCCCTAGATTTAGCTCGGCAACCTGTGATTTATCAATATAAATATTATCTCAGATATAATCTAGGTCCTGATCAAATAACTGTATGAGGGTATATACTTTTATGTCGTATATTCGGCCAGTAATATTGTCATGTCATTATTGCTAGTCCAAAATTTTAAAAATCTTGGCCACGTAAACGTTGACGCAGTCCTCCTAGGTAAAGAATGCAAAAGTCCACTGGATCCAAGGGTTCCTTGCATTTTGTGGCGATCGGGTTATAGGTGCTAAGACGAAATAGTAAACATCAGTATTGAATAGAACTAATATAGCTTAAGGTTTATTGATATTTCCAGATTAATCAAGGACTGGCCCAACACTTACTCATTTTCGAAAGCTGTCGCTGAAGAAACAATACGTATAACAGCTGGTGATTTACCAATTTGTGTTGTGAAACCAGCTATAGGTAATGTATCTATTTAAATAATTTATATTTTATACAGATAATTGATATGAAACTAATATAAAAGTATATGACTTAAGGCAATAAATATATAATCACAATAAATAAATGCATTTTTTTATATTTACAGTTATTCCAACTAACCGCGAGCCCATGCCAGGCTGGATTGATATGAATTGTGTCTTTGGTCCGAGTGGAGTAAGTATTTATTGTAATACAAAGTAATTCATAAGGTATTTTGTCAATTTGTTGGAATAGCATTTAAATGTTTCTTAATTTTCTGACTTTCGTAATGTAATTATGTGAACTAGTAATCGATTGGCTACTGACTCCTAACACCAGAAAAGCTGAATGCATCAGCTGTTTCGTGAATAGGGCATCTCGAAAAGTAATTCAACCTTACTGAATACCAGCCTGAATTTGAAATATTTGTGTACGGTGTCCAGTATACGGTAATAACTTCTCTATGTATCACATTTGGGACCTAATGAGCTCGGTGAAATAACTTTCATAAAAATTGTCCACTGCCAGGTTTCATAGCAAATACACGCAATACACATACACAGCGCCTTTCCACCTGTTTTAAGTTTTCACTTCTGTCAGTCGTTATGACTGCCTGTGTTTTTTTCAATTACATTACTAAGATAGGATCATAGATAAAATAAGGTCCAAAAGTATTTAATTTAATATCAATTTCCATCGCTCCAGCTACTTATTGGAATGGGGTTAGGTCTACTGCACGTGTTCTTCGCTGATGTTAACGTAAAAGTGAACATCGTACCGGCTGACATCGTTACCAACGCCGTCATTGCGGCCGGCTGGGAGTCGGCGAGGCGGCATGCCGCCGGCGACAAGGAGAACAAAGTCTACGCTGTCAGCAACGTACGGAATCCTGTTAAATGGGGTAACGTGTACAGATGTTTGTTTTAGTAAATACCAGAGAAGAATGTTATTTTGGACACTACTTAAATAATTTCCAAACTGTATTTGATTATCTAAAAAAGTAATTAATATGAGCTTCTCATCGGATTGAGAAGATCTATCTATAGGTATCTATCAAATTAAAAGCCATAACAGTGGTAGAGAGTGGGAGAAATTCAATGACCATAATACAAATGTAGCTTAAAAAATACAAATGTATATTTTATTTAAGATCCGCGATTAAAATGTGATTGCTAATAAACTTATTTCTTATCGAGTATTATAGATATTTAAAAGTTGATTAATATAAACTATTTTCGATACTTTTATGCACGTAAGATTTACGTAGATATTTTAAATTAATATTTCAGGTACAATTGGAGACTTTTTCCGCGGCGATGCTAGGAAATTTATGTCTCCTCTAGTCACTTACTATCCGTGGGGTGTCGAGACTAAGTGGAAACCCATGTTCTTTATTTACTCATGGCTCTTCCACTTCATACCAGCTTATATCATCGACGGGGTATGTACGTTAATTGGAAAACCTCGAAGGTAATTATCAAAATTATATATATTTTTTGGTAACAACAAAACTTGATTTGCTGCCGATCGACAAAGAACAAATTGTCTCCAATAATTTTCGGTTACAAAAAGGGTCATACACATGTCATAATAAACATCAGAGAAGATTCAGATACATTATTTGCGTTAAAAAAACCTTACCTTTCTGTGTGGTATTTGTGGTAGTTTGTGCAAAATGCAGGGAATCCCAGATTACTTATTACTTAATACTAATATAAATTACTTATTAATGGTTTCATTTATTAGGTTAGCCATAAAAAGCTATCGAAAGCAATTTTAACGATTCCTACCATATTATTTTATTGTCTTTATGATTAACGACGTCATATGTGTGCTTTTCAATGCTTATTGCCATCATTCGCACGCGGGCTCGGGTTCACTTTACTTTTACCTTTATCTCTGAGAGCAGCAAAACGTATTAGCAAGTGGCTTGCCTCTTGTATTGTAGATGGATTATGGATATGATTTGTATCTTAATATTAGATTTATTTACGTTGTTTTTGTTCTCAGATTCGTCAAGCTCTATGAAAAAGTCTACAAAATGACTGCAGTATTTAGTTATTTCAACTGCAATGAATGGACATTTAGTGATGACAATCTACGCAATCTATATTTAGCAATGACTGATGATGATAAAGAGATGTTCAACATTGACTTGAGCGACATCGATTGGTTAGACCAAATGAACATTTGGATAGTGGGTCTGCGTAAATATATTGTGAAGGACGGACTCACCGGGACCGAATATGCCTTAAAGAAGTATCTCTGGCTGAGATTGGGCCATTACATTTTATCAGCCCTTTGTCTGTATTCCTTGTGGAAAGTTTCGACTTGTGTATTTCATTTCTTGACTTCTTTTTATTAGATGAAATTAGTATTACGTGAATCAATTTTTATGGTCCTTATTTTTTTTGTAAATAAAATTCTTAGTTCAAGACTTATATTAATTACCACCAAAATGAGGGAACCAAGAGTTGATCCGATTTTTATAATTAACGAGGGTATGTAGCATGTGTACGCGTACATATGTCCCAGTATTCGGAAAAGCTTACTAAATTCCACGACCGTAACTGTGGAGGAAGGTAGGATTCGGAGGCATGATGTGGTGTGATCTAATCTCAGATTCATTTATGTAATTACCTACTACTACTACTACTACTACTACTCTCTACTTTAACTCAAGCGCTGAAAACATATATTTGATATTAAGTAGACTTTTGGACAATATTGAGTATTATATTATTTCGTCCCTATCATTCTAAATTCAAGTCAAATCTTTATCGCAAAAAATTCAACGCATGCATGCCGAACTAAACAATTGCTTTTGCTTTTAAAAGGACTTCCGTTAAAAATGTCAATGTCGCATTTAATGCGAGCTCAGCCTTCTTAGTACATCTGCTCCACACCATACTGTTGTTTTAAATTAACTTTTGTTCTTTATTGAGACGAGGATTGTAAAATTGCTTCTTTTTAAAATAATATAACTATTTAAGGAAGAATGTGCAAATGAGCGGTTCACCTGATGTTGAGTGAGTGAGTGAGCGTTACCCATAGACATACGCAACAAGCAAATCTGTTGCAGATGCATTCAACAGTGGTAGAACCCGCAACAACAACATCCGTTGCACGAATGGGACGACCAGTGGAATACCACGACCTCAAAGAAGACAGACGTGAAGTAGAGTATTCTGCGTTTCATCTGATGAGTGAGGTGCAGGAGTCCTAATTCTAGTTCTCTCCCCCTTTCCGCCCTTTTCTTATAAGTAAAGGACGGGAGGTGAAGAAAACTTGATGGTGTAGGGGATGTATAGGAATTGGAAATAACCATTTTCTGTTTGCCCCTCCTCTGTCCATTAAAGGTGGGCAACGCATCTGCGACTCATTAGTTAGTTGCAGATATCTATGGGTAGCGATTACATCAGGTGGACCGCTTGCTCGTTTGCACCGTCTTCCATAAAAAGTACTATTATTTTGAAAAAGGAGCAATTTTACAATCCGCGCTTCAATAAAGACCAAAGCAAAATAGTACTGTAAAAAAATGCCTACCTTTCATGGACAGAGAAGGGCATAAAAAGGAATAAGGATATTTCCTTTTCCCCCTTAACCAGCTCCCCGTCCAATCCTCTTCCCGATCCTTCCTTATGAGGAAAGGGTGAGAAGTGAAAGAGGATTGGACCTAAACTCAATGTACAGTGCCTGAAGAAACGTGTTGAAAACTGATATTTTTTTTAATACGTACTATACGTTATGGAAATAACTTACAAATATATATTTTCATTAAGCATTAATAAGCTTAAAGAGAGAGAGAGGTGCAAGTATCCGAATAGCCAAATGGAAATCCGTAATCCCTATCTACCCCTCTGGGTTAGGGTCATGAGTACATGTTTTTTTTGAATTAGCTTTGTCTAGGACATGGTTCGCGACGAAGAAGATGAAGTTAAATGACGAATTAGAACCCAGGACTTCATGTTTCGCTGTCCGTACCCTTAACCATTAGGCTATTGGTGCTTATAATAATATTTACCGTCGTTCAAAAAGTCATATAAATACACAAAGGATCATAAAGCTTCTGGTGTTAGCAGTTTATTTGTCTGGAAAACAACTGACAAATAAGTATATGAGTTTCTACTACAATACTACATTAACATTTTACGACTACCAATTTTGTATAAGATAAAGGGGGAAACGAGCAGTGAGACGCCTTATATTAATTAAACGATCATCGACGCCCTTGAACATTTGCAACACCAGAGGAGGAGGAGATACGGTGCCAGCCTTTGAGGAAGGATTACGATCTCTAAGTGGTTTGGAAATACCGCTGGAGACAAATCATTTCTCAATGCGGTTTTACGAGGCAAGTTGCGTGAAAATCGTGCAGTTATAGAATTCCAACAATCTAGATAATGTGGATAAAATTTGGAGCTTTGAGTGGTGAATTGTAAATCGATGAGTTATTCTAGACATTGGATGGCAGTTAACACTACACCGACAGTAAATTATACACAAATTTAAATTTGTAATTGTTAGTATCATGGTGCTTACTTCTATTTTGTATTTTTAATCGCAAAAAGTGCTTAATAATGGTGAATAAGTTAAAGTTCCAGTGACACCTAATTAGGGTTTAAAAGTAGTACGTAGTTATATCGGCAAGCAGTATGTTTCGATGAGTATCTGGTACTGTGAATCCTATTACTTAAATAGATGGTCTGTATTTGCAAAATGGTTGTAATTTATTCATATATCACATTATTGTTACCAGCCTTTATTATTATTTTGTATGTAAGAAGTTGGCAAAGCAAGCGGATCACCTGTTAAGTTAAGTGAGCACTACCCATTCGTGCAACAGATGTTGTTGCAGGCTCTACCACTGTTAAATAAATCGTGATAAAGCTGTGTTGGGGAAAATTATTGCAACAGAAAGCAATAAATCATATCTTGGATTTAACAGTACCTGAACTTTATGTAGCAACCATGAGTGTACTTATAATATGTTTTAACTAATTACTTCGTCCTCAGTAGATTGCCAAGGTTATATTTGTATATGTCTTAACTACGTTTCCGCATCTTACCGGAAGATAATGACATTCCAGTGGAAAATTTACTCGCGAATATTTAAAATGTCAATTAATTGTTACTTTCGTAGTAAATCTGTGCGAAAAAAGCTCAAATTTGTAATATTTTCATTAACTTTTATAGTAGGTTAACTGTAATCTTGTTACTAGTTACGAATGCACATTTAAATTTATAGTTTTATCCATGTCCGTAACGTTCATCTACACTACTATATAATTCTATAGTCTGTCAGTCTTTACACTCATTTTTGTTTTATCAAAAAATTAAAAAAAATATTTATGGTCTATGATACACTCATATTTACATAAACATTATGTTCATTTGTTCAAAATGGATAATCTGGTTAAGTGACACAGACCAATCGTTTTGGAGTTTTGACACAGGGCTGTATTCAGGTAAGGAATAAAGTTAGTATAGTAGTGAGTAGTAGTAATAATTTTGACGTTTAAAAATTATTAATATATGCCACGTAATTGAAGATTAAAATGTCGTTTTATAAAGTTATTTAGTTCAATTAAAAACCAGTGGGTTTCACCATTCACTGGAGCATCGACAATTCAATATTCACTTTCACGAAAATAACATATTTATGTCAAATATTAACAAAAATCAATGATATTACTTTATTCTTTTTTTAACGTCAAAACTATTTAAATGCAAACTACTCACTTATTATTTTAAACAATGTTTGCTTTTTTAATATTAAACAAATGTCTGAGAAAAAAACTGAATTAGTCACCAGCGACCAGGAGGCTTCTAAAGGTAGTACACATGTGAGCATTATCAAACCGCTCATTTATTGACAAAGAATGGATGATGAGGAAACAGCTGGAAAGGTGATGTAAATGTTATGTTGAATATCTACCACATGCGGCCTTCTGAAGAGTAATACTAAGTGTAGTATCACTATATATACTATTATATATACACGTGATGTATTACGATACAGAAGAGACACTGCCGGAATTCCATGAAAACAGAAGAGGGCACTAGTTCTACAGGAATGGGATTATTGTCACAGAAGAGATGAAAGCCGATCAGCTAATAAGGAACCTGACACGAAGAGATGCGCCCGACCGAACAGTTCTCGTGAAATTTGACTATCTCGGCAATGGTCTTTGATCGCACTGACGAAATAAGACTTAAGTTACAACTACAATCGTACTCTGCCGACCCCACATATGTGGGGAAAAGGGCAGGGATGTAAAGACTACTAATTAAACTACTTAAAATCATATACGTGCATGATTTTATATATTCCTTTTATCACGAAAATAAACTGTCCCTGACGAATGGGGAAAACATAAAAGCTCCATTTTCAACGTCGGTTCCCATGGTCATGTTTTGTTATAATGTTTTGACAATAACAACTCTGACTAATGTGAGCTATAATTCGAAGTTTGTATACGCGGAATCAAATTACAAAAATTTCCAGCGTGGAAAATGAGAAACGAATGCGCGCGACGCTGCGGGCAACAACGATAATTATTTTTAAATGACAAAGTACATTCTATATATATATATTATATGTATAATGGAGATAAATAGGTTACATTATTTAAAAAAAACAGATATGCCATTATAAATCGAAAAGTGAATCCTCGAAAGTGTCCAAAAGCGTCCCAATTAGGACGCATTCGAGTATTGAGGCCCTCTCGGGCACCCTCAAATCGGAATCCTAAACGCCTAATGAGAGACTCGGGGGCTGAGTCACTCCATGGAGCGTCCGCCGAAGCGACCTAAGAGCTCGGCGGCCTCCCAATTCGTTTATAATAATAAAGTAACGGTCCGAGCCGAGGCTCCCTCTACGGAAGGAGCCCTCGAGCTTAGATACTCTTAAAGAGGCTTAGGCTAGGCGCCCTCTGCGCCCTGCCGCCTCGTGCCCGGTGTAGCTGTAAATGCCTCCTCAAGGCAAACAGTGACCTTTCAGTCACAAAAAAACACAGTATCAGTCGCAGTTGTATGCTTGGTTTGGGATTTAATTTAATTAATCACGGGATCCCAAGCCAGTGGTATTACCCAGACATCTTCCCTGTTGATAATTGGGATGTTTTTAATTTCAGTAGCCTCGTTTATCATGCTGGGAAGGAAGCGGTGTTCTTTTGCCCGGACTTGTGGCTTATTAAACCTTAAAAAGTGGCGGGGGCCTTTAGAAACGTCGTTCACGTCAGGATGCACACTTAGTGGAGCGTTGGTGTTTTATGTCAGCTGTGTGTTCTTTTACCCGGGTCTTGATGAGTCTCTTTGTTTCTCGTTGTATAAAAGAGTCCACACTCACAATCAAGCTTGTACATTCCTGTATCTTGTAATAGTGTAACATCTCTCGTATTACACTTGACTGATGGTAAAAATTTACTTATCTGCCTAGACTTAAATTATTATAAAAAATAATGATATCTACGAAGCTATCAAAGTACAACATGCTAACGGAATACGCAGCGTTACTTGAACATTGCTTAACATCTGGCTATGGAAAGAGAAATTCTACAAGCAAGTAGATGGTGTAGCGATGGGCTCTCCTGTGGAAACAATAACTTAAAAAACAGGGTACTTCGGTAGCAAATTTGAAATTTGGGACGTTGGACCTTAGTCCCCGTGACCATGAGCGCTGTAAAGTACGTGAAACGTCGGGAACGGAAACGTAAATAAAACGCTATAAAATCTGTAAAATTAGAAAATGACTTACTCTTTTCAGAAAATAAAAATAACTAAGGCAATACAATTGTGACCTTGCAGCTCCCAATACCAGCCTCTTTCATTTGACTGCATACAAGGAAGAGCGATTTGAATGGTCGACTACCGAGCTCTTACTGATGGGCTTCACCTTCTAGCATAGCATCTTGATGGTTGGCGTTTCACTACCAATGCGACTTAAGGTCCTTCAAGAATCGAGCGTACTCCTTCTTTATAAGCCAGCTTCTGCAGTTCTTCTGGTGTTGCGGATCCTAATGGGCGTAGGTTATCACTCTTATAATAGGTGACGCGCTACTCATTTGTCCCCTTTTGATTAAAAAAAACAGCAGTTGACAGAAATAAATAAAAATTAACGTTTGCATATATACTTTGTTCTGCTTACACGTCATAAGACGGATTTTTTATTAACGTGATTTTGACGTGACAGCGTCTTATAAATTGATGGATAGTAGTTGGCATTCGCTAGAAATGTAGCGTTACGGTCGGGTCCCGCTGCGCTTGAGCCGAGAGTAACCGATCATGCACGATCAATGTGCCGCGTGTCTGAATGCGTGTGAGCGAGAGCTCGAATCGTTGTCACGAATTTAATGTCCGAAGGCCTTGCGCCCAGACACCTGTTTGTTTTTATACGTTTTTTCTTCCAAAACCCAAAATTGAATTGGGTACATTAGACTAACAGATTATTCATTACTGAAACAGTACACGTATATCAAATGAGGAATACAGTAACCTGAATGACCTCTTAAATTATAAATAAGACTAAGTGGCTAAATTATAAAGTATAAACAAGTTGGAACTTGCAACATGATTGTTTAAATCTATTTTAACTGTCGCATCTATTATTTATTTAAAGATCAAAATTTTTTTATTTTTTTTAAGGAAAAAGATGAAAGTCGTTTAAGCGATTCACCTTACATTAAGCCAGTGTCGATGAACACAAGTTAATTAAATAAAAAAAATACCCGACACATAAAAGTAAAATATGCGCTTACGCCCGTAACCCAGAGGGGTAGGCAGAGATTTTGGATATCCATTTGCCGCCATCCCGGCATACCTCTTACACTTCTTCTACATTCATTCATCTACGCATATGTACATGATTGTTATGGTGCTTCTTATATCGTGGCGACTTAAATGGCTTCGCTTTTTCGTATCTGTAAGAATGTAATATCTTTGACGTCATCCGTTATTGCCTTGTTCGGGAAGTCGGAGGTCTGTGACCCGTCATTTTTTTTTGTAAATTGCAGTTTTAAATTGTATTCCTTTTGGGATGGTGATATGATTCAGCACGAAATTATTCATTGTTGTCTTAAAATTAACGAAAAGAAAATGGAATAGAAACGAGTAATAACGAAGTACATGTTAAAAGAACTTTGTACTTACAAACATATATATTGAACCTTATACATTTATTTGTGATCTTGACGGGGAAATCCAAAACGTCACTTAGTAAATTACGTTTTTCTATTACTTATGGACAGAATGAGTAGGACATTCAACTATTGTTTATTGACATTACAAGATTGTGTATTAGGCCAATGTCGTGGCGCCATTGACACCACAGATATTTGAATTAGGACCCGTAGAAAATGCTTATTTAGCAATAATCATTTATAAGCGGCGACTCTCATACATTGGGGGGGTTTCTAAGGCCAACACCCACTTAAGAATACAAATCAAATCAATTCTACCACTATAGTACCATTTTGAGTCAAAAATAATCTAATGCATTTTAGACAGCATTGCATTACCTTGATCTAAATAAAACTGTGTAAGATTTTGTGTACTTTTTACTTTGCTTCAATTTTGGAATCAGGAGTCAACGTCCGACAAAACTGGATCCGTCACTACTCACGGAATTATATGTATACGAATACGAATTAAACAGACAGGTGTATTTACTAAAGTAAATTAACTCATTCCTGGGAATATAAACAATATTGTCAGGAATGCCTAACTCACGGGTTGATGTGAATGTCAGGATTGAAATGATTTAACCATGCTGTCGATGCAGGTACTAATACCAAAATACCATGTACTCTAGTACTACTTAACCTACGGCTTAGTTTAGTACATTGAGCCCCATATCACAGAGGCACTGATGTCGTTAATTTGTATTGTAAAGTCGAAGGAAACGTTCGCTTCAATTGCACAAAGGCATACATATTTTTTTATCTAAGTAAGGTGAGTTAATGTCAATTTACATGAGGTATTTAAACAAACGAAATTGTAACGAAACTTTAAATAACAAAAGTACAATTTATGCATTATTTAAAAGGCATCGAGGATAAAGGACTTTGAAACGACAGAATAAATTTGCGTATCATAGAATAATGAATAAATCTAAGACAAATATATCAACATGTTACATACTACGGTGGTCGTCATTTTCAGTTATCCTGCTCTACTTTGCTTAATCACTTGCACCAGCTACGAGGAGCGCACTCCTTGAAGCAGAACTTGGTCGTCGTTTTATATTCATCAGTAATCGATTATTCGAATGATGTAGCGATGTAATCCCTGGTTCCGTTAATAATTTTATATTCTATTACGCGCCATGTCACCAACAATTGTTATTATAAATAAACGAATAATTTACATCAGTGAATTATTTAAATTGTAAATATCTTCCAAACAACGCGATATTACGATGACAGGTGACAATGGAGTGCGAAGCTCACACGACAGCTACTTAATTATCTATACACAGTCTACTTATAATTTTAAAAAAAATACTTGGAAATTTCATGATAACCTACAATAAAATGAGGGGCAGGAGCCATATAAATGTTAATATCCGATTGTAAAATAGTGATGGCTACAAATACCAACAAATCTGTATTTCTGCTTTTATTTGTTACGAAAAATACAAACTTATTTGTAATCGTAAATCGGATATGCCAAAAAAAGCATGGATGCCGCATGTAAACCTGTTTTTTGTGCGTACTCTTAAAACTTGTTTTACGGGATAGTTACCGTACAAATTTTAAACTCTTATAACCCTAAACCTTTACAATCTAAGAAAAGACCGAAAGACTCTTTAATAAAATAAATTAAATACAGTTGCACTTATAAAATTTTGTTGGCGTCGTGTCTGTCGTCTCGCAGTGGACGTCTGTGGGCAAAAACTATCGAACCAAATGAAAAACTACAAGCTTTTAACCATTCTGTTGTGTCTTTTACTTTGTGGTAGTGTGTTCTTTTAAAGTCGGAAATACATTACCTGACAAACAAATCACAACTCTTTCTTTTTTTATATTTAAAACGATTGCGAATGTTAAGAAAATAACCAGCGAATCTTCATAATTATTTTATGAACTGTTCAATAAATCATAAGAATATTTAATTGGACTCTGGTATTTATAGTAAAGTCGATAGTCCTTCAATATTTTTTATTTTAATGCCTTTTAATCATTATGCATTTTTTCTTATGACGTACTTATTAATTTATGACAACTTACAGGTAAAGGGCTATGATTTCGATGGATAGAGTGCCATACGTGTAAATGCGGTGTCTCAATGCAACGTAAGGGTGCCTATGTTACTCTTTTCATGAGAGTTGAATTCAAAACTATAAAAAATACTGAGCTTCGCTAGGATGTTCCTACGGCGTTAATTCTTGTAGCACCCGCCTTGTATCTGGCCCCGTGAGCGTCGCTCGTGCTTTTAGCCAACGCACCTCGCTCTGAAGCACCGTGTGGTATATCGTTCCGTGTTCCTAGTTTTCTCTCACTTTGTTCACCAACTCGATCGCGTTAGCGTAAACCATCATTTGTATGACATTTTGACAGCGCCATCTAGTGTCGAATAGAATTAATTAAATATAGTGAGTGCGAGTTTTTTGAGGTTTTGCTATCGAATATCGACTTACGATTACCAGCGGTTACGTTCGACAGTGACAATTTTATTTTATGACGCGCTCGAGTAAATCCCGGATACAAACGGTTGCCTTGTTATTATAAAAATATCTTTTAAGGTTCGACATTGACGGCAGATTTCACCGTCGAAAATAAACGCGATTAGTTCAACCTAAACTCGGTTTACGCGTTTATTGAAGCTTACAACTTAACACAGTTATGATCTGAGTTTAAATGCGGACATACACATAGACATTTGCAACAATCTAATGAGTTGCGAGAGACGTGACCAACCATTAATAGTTATTTTAATTAGCAAAATATGGGAAGGGGAAGATAACTAGAATTAGGCCTCCGCCACTTCACTCAGCAGACGAAACGCAGAATAGTCTACTTCACGCCTGTCTTCTCTGAGGTCGTAACGTCAAATCGGTAGAATCTTCAAAAAACAACACAGCCTACTGGGCATAGCAAGTAACAAACGAACGAACAGATATAGCGCCGCCGGAGTGCGTAAGAAAACAGTTTTTTCTAGGCAGGTCACGACATCCGCACCCGCTTGGTTCGTTGGGCCTCTTATAACGTAAAATAGAATTTCATTTTTTCTGTTCATAAAAACATTTGCTTAATAATAACTAGGAATAAAAATCCTTCGTAATTTTACAGTTGCCTTTTTAATTAACTAAACTCAAAGTAATTATGTTTGAGTTAAGCCGAAATTCAATATTTAGCAATTACTTTTTAATTGTCTTTTAAAAAAAAACGTACACCTAACATCGTGTTCACACTGCCGGAAATATTCACATAAAACAAGCTGTTATCTCTCTGTTTACCTAAAAAAAAAACTCAGACTACGATATGTTTGTAATATTTTCGGCAGTTTTATGTTTAAAGTAAAAACTATTACAAAAAAGTTACACGGTCAATGATTAGGCTTCGCTCTGCGCCAAAAGTAATATTTGAGTTTCTAGCCAACGTATAACACGTGAATACTTATCCACGTGTACGTATTCTACTTTTCTACTATCTATTTATTTAAGTTAAAAATAATCTTGTACTGTTATTCGCGCGTCACCGATACGGTACTATAAACAAAGTCGCGGTGAGTTTGTTTTTTTAATATTAATATGTTTGATCAAATGTCATCAAACGTCTTGTTCTATTTTTTTGCGTAATCATTTAGTGGATATTACGATTGTACTGTTATAAGTTTTAACAGTACATTATCATCTCTATTGATATAAAAAAATAAAAGATTTAACTATTCTGGGTAAACTCAAAAGCTACTGAACCGACTTTGAAAGTTTACCCAATAGAAAACTGTTCTATTAGCGAGAAACTTATTGTTTTCTGTCTGTCTATCCGAGCGAAGCCGCAGCGGATGCTAGTCTCTGATATAATCTGATAAGCATAAATATAACAGACATTATAACTTATAAAGCGGCAATATTTGTTGACCTGCACTATTACAAAGTATAGAAGCACTGATACTGTAGACTAAATGTAGTCGTGCAGGATGTCTAGGAAGTATTGAATAAAATACAGGTAAAGGGAAACACAACTGTATTCCTTGTCACAACCTTCTCGTCCAACAGCTCGAGTCAGAATGTTCAACCGACCTTTTCCTACCCCCCAGCTTTCACACTAAAAAGTGTTGCCAGTACGAAGATTCAAATTAAATCGTTATTGACCAGGGAATAGTTCTCTTTTTGCTTTTCAGTTTAATAAAATAAAATGTAAATTAGCGAACCCTAACAATCGACCATCCTGACATCGTGTGCGTCCCTGCACACGGCACCAGGTGGAACCCTAACAATCGGAATTAGGTCAGTTAAACAAACTTCACAATCCATGTACACAATATTTCAAAGTCAATTCAAATGATATGCTAGTAACATTCAAAGTAAATAACATTCAACCTTTTTTAGCGACTTTTCAGAAGTATTGCAAATTAATACAATAATAAATACAAATTTAATTTACGTCATTGACTATAAATTAGCTGTTGTTGTAACTTAAGGAATATGATATAAAATTATTTGATACTTAATTACATAATTGCTTAGCTTATAAGGCATTATAGGCTACCTAGCCTAAACCTGTACTTATCACAACGATCGATTAGTTGTGTTTAAAAATTATAAAAATAAAACTCAGGTCCCAATGATCGATTAGTCGGGATACCTGGTGACCGACGATCGATTAGTCGGGATACCTGGTGATCGACGATCGATTAGTCGATGTACCTCAAAGATCACCTCGATGATCGATTAGTCGAGGGAGTCTTTGCTTATCACTCGCTCAAGCCGATCGATTAAGCTTGAGCAAGAGCAAGAAAAACTAGTAGCTCTGGCATACTTGATCAGACGCGAACCAATCGATTCTCGCGTCCAATCTGAAACAAAACACACACTTCTGTAGTTACATGCCTCACTAGGGACACCAAAACTTAAATTCATATCTAATCATCATCTGAGTCGGAAGCAGATTCCGAATTCTCATTCACATCAAGTGCAGCCACGTTGATCCAAGGCATCATACGATCCGCAGCAACAGTCGTTGGACGCTTGCCTTGGGTATTACTTAAACCAGGTACTGGAGCTACTATATATCGATCAGTACCTAAGATCTTTGTAACCCGATAGGGACCAATATACGACGGCAGGAGCTTCTTACTCTGCCCCTCATTATTAAAACACGTTTTGGTAATTTTAACGAGGTCACCTTCTGCATAAACGTGCGCAGGTTTCCTTCCCTTGTCATAATACAGTTTTTGTTTAATCTGCTCATTATCTATCCTACTTTTAACTTCGTGGCGTATAGTGGGTAAATTAGTCGGTTCGCGAGTTTCATAAGCAATCTGATTAAGAATGGGATTTGCCGAAACATTCATAGAGGTACCAAACATTACCTCGGCTGGTGTCCTGCCGGTTGTTTTTTGGATAGTGTTGCTTAGACCCCATTGAATACCTCCTAATTGCCACTTAGGAGGTATTCAATTCCCATTCTTTTTCGTCATATTTTACGCTTAAGGCCTTCATAGAACCGAGAATTGTGCGGTTATACCGCTCGACTTGACCGTTTGATCGGGGACTAGAGACAGCATTTAGGATATGTTTAATACCTTCGTGCAGACAAAATCTTTTGAACATATGCGACGTGAAGCAGCTGCCGCGATCACTTACGAGGCGATCAGGAGTTCTAAATATCCTGAATATGTCTTCTAGAACCCTTATTACGTTCTGAGCGTGCGTGTTGCGAACCGGTCTGACAAAACAAAACTTTGTAAAAGCGTCAACTACTACTAATAGGTAAGAAAAACCTCGCTTAGATTTCACGAAGGGGCCGAGATGGTCAATATGCAATGTATGAAAAGGTATCTCCACTTTCGTTATAGGGTGAAGAAGACCTACTTTTCCACTTTGATTATTTTTAGCGTACGCACATTCAATACAGGCACTCACATATTTTTTAACAAAGCGTGTCATTTTTGGGAACCAATAGCTTTTCTTTAATCGTTCCAAGGTCTTTTCAACCCCAAAATGACCGATATCATCATGATTCATTCGACATAATTGCCATCTCGCGCCCTTCGGTACTACCCAGCGCACATCTCCTTCACCTACACAACGAAATAATTTGTTGTTCTTAACGACGTAGTTTTCCTTAATATATTGCAGGCCTTTCTGATCTAGATTACTATCCAAAATATCTCTAATTCTCCTAAGTTCTGAATATCCAAGTTGAAGAGAGTGTAACCAGTCATCGCTTGAAATGGCCATAACGGTTGGGAGGTTACCAGATTGATTCTCCACGGACTCGACTACAGGATTACGGGATAGCGCGTCAACATGTCCCATTTTTATACCGGCTCTATATTCGACTGTACAATTAAATTCTTGCAATTGTAGCCACCAGCGCGCTATCCTAGGAATGAGATCCCGTTTCGTAAATGTAGACCGAAGTGCGCTGCAATCTGTAACAATTTTAAAGTCTTTCCCTAGCAAATAGACTCGAAACTTTCTTAGGGAACAAACTACTGCTAAGGTTTCTAGTTCATAAGAATGGAAATTCTTCTCTTCGGGAGATGTTTGCCTGCTATAGTATGCAACTGAGTCGTTCACGCTCTCGGCGTAATTCCTGTTCCAGCATCTGTACTCTCTGCCATCCCAGTAGGAAGTCTTGTTCGTCTCGAGATCGATTCGGGCTGCGCATACGCAAGCCGCTTCGACTTCTTGAGCGATCCTTTCGATTAGGTGTCTCCAGTCTACGCCGACTGGGGTCTCGATTTGAGCATTCTCTGGGTCCTAGTGGCTCGTCCATGATCTGAGCACTCGCAAAAAAAAGGAAGGTATGTTAATAATATAATTACTATATAAAAAAAATATGGCGAATAACTATTCGGTTCAAATGAAGAATGAAAAATGCGTAATATCTCGGAAGCGGTGCTTCCTACGCCAAATAAGCAGATTTTCGTACCCCTTTATCAAACCCCGTAGGCTTAGTATACTTGACCATAGCAGACACTTATTGAACACACATACAAAAGAATAGGCAAGAATAAAAGAAATAATAAAAACGGTAGGTTGCAGTAGAAAACATTAGCATCTCTCTAATGTTAGACTAGGCTTACAGCTGCCGTGCTTAGACACTTTCTCTAAACACTTCTTTGTTCTCCGTGATACGACAGTCATGTGCTAAATTACCCCCAATATCAGTACCTTTACCGCAAATTTGAAATTAATATAAAGTAATAAGTATTAAATGCAAAGGTAAAACATAAAAAGAAATTCACTATTAAAATAATAAAATCCATGGGCGTGTACTTACGTTTTAAGTTTGGTTAGCGTGTCACTTCTGATATATATAGAAGCACTGATACTGTAGACTAAATGTAGTCGTGCAGGATGTCTAGGAAGTATTGAATAAAATACAGGTAAAGGGAAACACAACTGTATTCCTTGTCACAACCTTCTCGTCCAACAGCTCGAGTCAGAATGTTCAACCGACCTTTTCCTACCCCCCAGCTTTCACACTAAAAAGTGTTGCCAGTACGAAGATTCAAATTAAATCGTTATTGACCAGGGAATAGTTCTCTTTTTGCTTTTCAGTTTAATAAAATAAAATGTAAATTAGCGAACCCTAACAAAAGCTACAATATCAAAAAGTGAAACAAAACTGACAGAATGTATGATTATTAACATTTTGCTGATTTACTTCCACTATATAAGCACGAACTCACAATGGAACAAACAAAATACGACAAATACACACATATTTACATGCCCGCGGAAACGTTAACCTCCTCTCAGTCTGATGCTACTATCAGTAACAACTTATCTTTATCTTAGAAAAAAATATTTTGGGGGCATATATTTTAAAAAGGAAGATCGAGGAAAAGTTCTTTGAAGTTAGTTATACGTTATGCTTATTGAAATAAAAACTACGATCTATGGCAGGTGGGGGGAATGTGGTAGGGCCATAAATATTTAGCCTTTGTTTAAAAACTTTATTTTACAACCAATTGGGCAAAGAAAATATATATTTTATAACGACGACGATCACGAAGACTACGACGACGACGACGACCACAACGACAACGACGACCGTAATAATCATAGCTTTGCCTTGCCTCAATCACCCACGTAACGCGTTTTTTCCGTATCGTGCCATAAGAAGATTCACTACAATAAAAATAGGTATGTATTAATGTGGATAAAGATAAAAAAGATTTGTAACAGCCAATAACGCCACAAAGGTGTGTCGGAAGTGTTCTCAAACTACATTATGAGATTCAAGAGCTTTGAATCACTGCAGGTTACTTTCCACGTATATTATGCTTTTCATAGGTCTTATTAAGACAAACTTATCGTTGTGTTTTCGACAATCTACATATCTACATTGGGCTATTAATTTAACTAAAACGCATTGCATTGTAAATTAAACTAAGTTTCTGATTATTCGATTTTTTTTTCTATTTGTCTGTATGTCTGTTTGTCTGTGTGTTTGTTACCGATAATCTCAGAAACGGCGTAATCGATTTGTGCAAGTAAAATTGCAGGGCGGATAATTGGTGTAATAAAAACATAAGATTGACTTCATCTTCCTTAAATAAAAACCAATTACCAAAAAAGTTAGCAAATTATGCAGACATTAATATCTTACGTTAGATATACGTCAGAAATTGGCTGGTAAAAAGTTATTAGCAATTATTTTCTAAGATTGATTATTCGAGGTCATAATACAAAACATTGGCGTAAGCAAAACACAAGCAGCAACGCAACCAACTGTCGCGCGAGCACGTCGAGCTGCAGGCCCACCGACAGCAGTCGGCGTTCTGAACCCAAGCAAATTGGACGTGGTGACAATAGTTACGAAATAAATTGTGAATAAAATCAGTTGAAAGTCAGATTAAGACTTTAATGAAGATTTAAATTCGAAAAAAAAAATCAGGTAAGTTTTTCATTAATTAATCATTAATAATTTTTTTTTCTATTCTTAATTTATTAAGATATTGAACATTTCATTATCTGGATATCCATGATTTTTTAATTTATTGTTATCTTGACAATCAAGTTTATATTTGAACCCTAAATAACGAAATACAATTTTTAAATATTCATAAATACAATTTAATTATATTGTTAAGAAATAACTTAAATGTATAATCAAAATTTATAAATTTCAATTTAAATAGAAAACAAACAAGTGACAAAAGTGTTTATTAACGAAATCAACGTATGTTATTTATTTCTCAAGACAACTAAAAAATTAAAAATAAGCAGTAAATATTTTTTTGCAGTATTTGTACAAAATAATAAAATCACTTAATAGTCTTTTAACTAAAGTGCCAAAGATATATCAAACTATTATATTTTAATCCAACCGCATCAAGTCTTCATACGACAGGGAACCTATCGGTAAGCATCAACCACAAATAGGAAACAATTTTTTCGTAAGTGAATGATGGAGTATATACGGCTCGGTTACGAAGCGAAATAAGATATAAAAAATCCATTTGTTTTTAATTTTTAATGGAAAGTCGTTAACAGCCACCATATAAATAGCTGCTAAATAATAATTATTGAAGTAAAACACAAATCCTATGGTGTTGTTATTCAGACGGCATTGAACGCTTAGCTTCAGGTGACCCGCTGCTTGTTTGGCCAATTATTCCAATAAATACAACCAAGGACTGCCGACAGATGTGAAAGACGATGGAAATTGATATAAAAATAAATGCCTTGGACCTGATAGTATGATCTTATCCTAGTAATTTAGTTAGATTAAAATACACAGGCAGTAATAAGGACTGTCGACAGAAGTGTAAACTCAAAACAAATGGGAAGGTGCGACAATAGTACAAAAATAAAAATAAACCAAACAACAAAATTCAAGATTGAATACAAAAAAAATAAAAAAGCTCGTCACAAACTGTTCAGAATTAAAATATACATGTTGCTGACTCATCTCATGTGGCGTGTTGCGCATATTGTTCATGGGAACTTATCAGATTTTCCCCTAAAAAACATCGTCAAACGCAGCTAAAGAAATTTTCACTTCAATAAATAATCAATATAAATAGACCTTATATGAATACCAGAAAAATAAATGAAAGTAATGTTCGTCGACACGGTAACTTTACTCGAGCATGTCACTGTGATTTCCCTACCAAATGTCCTAACCCGACTAAAGAAGTTTTCACTTCAAAAATATATCAGTGTTGGATATAATTAATATGATCTGGGCAGTATAATATAACAAGCATGCGTACGAACACAGGCGGTCACGTGTCCTCGCCGCCCGTAATCCAATGCAACTCTTGTGCAACGATCGGAGGAAAGTTCGATCACAACGTACTGTTAAGGACTCCTAATATTCTTAACACGTCTGGATAACATTTGTGACAACTAAAACACATGGTACCGTTTATAAAAAAATAAACATAGGTCTATAAAAATATATATAAGGAATACCGACAGAAGTAAACAGTAAAACAGGTGAGGAGACAGGAGGTGCGACAATAATTCAAAGATAAATAAATCAGTAACAAAAACGTCTTGCCTTCAGTACCAATATTATATTTCTAAATGTTTATAACTTAAAATGAAATTCATTTAAAAATAAAGCAAAGAAAGTTTATACATTGGTGATAAGTTCGATAGTAATCTTGTTAAAAAAGTGCAACACGCAAATGGTTTGTCATTAAAATTGTACCAAACGAGATTCAAGGTAACGAATAGATTCATTGTCCTTGACAATGTGTTAGCCGCGTTCCTTATAAAGTCTATAATCTAAGATAAATTGTTAATGGAAGATTCTGAACACGACCACCGTAGTTTAACTCCAACATCCCGATAAATTGCAGGCGTATTAACAAATTTATGTAGGAAAAAGAGGGTTAGGAAATATCTAAGAAATTAAAACTTAATCTATATGCAGCACATATTGGTCTGGCTACAAGGAAGACTTATAAATATTATAATACCTGTTTTATACATTGAACTAGTTGTGGACCGAGCTTCGTTCCGCGTTCTCATCTGTAATCTAAGATCGTGTTTTTTGGGAAGACATTTAATTCTACCCGGCCAGTAAGTGTTGATCCATTGACAATTGACAACAACGTGAGATAGCCAAGCTACAAATAGATGGCGCTCTAATTTTTTTTCGAAATTCACGGTTATGCTAATAGCCGCAAATAAATTTAATAATAACCGCCGCAAATAGAACCCGTATCTAAATACAACATTTCATCCAAATAGTTAAAGCCGATGTCCTAGATAGATTAAATATGCACGAATTACTCGCTTTATGCAATAAGATGACGTTATAGTTATAATATGATCTATACTTTAACGCGGGTCTGTTATTTACATTTAGATACAAAAATGACAAACCTTCAAACCATACAAACTTTCATCCCCTATTTCCACTCCTTAAAGCCCTTTTCACGGATTAAGAAGTAATCTATGTCCTTCCTCGGGCTCTAGACTATCCCTGTACCTAATTTCATTTAAATCGGTTTAGTAGTTTAGGCATGAAAGCGTAACAGGAACTCAGACAGAGTTACTTTTGCATTTATAATATTAGGGATTTACTTAATCTCTAAAAAAAGATTTAGTCATTTAACTAGTAGCTTAGATATGTCGATTAAAATTAGTACTATAAATTATTTCGACTTGCACTAATAAGTTACGAAAGCAAAATATTTTTCGCATTACGTAGCAATTTGAAGGTTGTAGGAAGTGGCGGCCGACATGACTTCGCTTTAACTAGGCTGTATTATTTCCGAACAATTAGGCAACGATGTTGACGTCAAATTTAAATATAATTAAAAATGTAATACAATATTTTTAATTCTCATTACTTTGTAGAACCATGTTCTATTAACTTAGTCCTGACCCAATATCTGTGGCACATAATTACATAATTGCCCTTACCATAGAATTGTGAACCCTCGTAAAAGCCTATACAATTATTACCGACTCACCCAGAAGAAGGGTAATGTCTTGTGTTCGTATGTCCGTTTTCTGCGGTTCAGAGGAATACAAATCAGGAGAGCCTGCGTGTCATCTATACTAATATCAAAAACAGGAAAGATTTAATTGGTTTGTATTGAATAGGCTGTGAAACTACAGGACCGATTTGAATAAATCTTTCACCACTAGCTTCAAACATTGTCCCTGATGTACATAAGGGATAGAATATTTTTAAAAATGTTAGGGATCCTTATGACCGGGGGTTAGGCAGAGATAACTGATTTCCATTTGGCACTGTCCTAGCACATCTCTCGCTTCATCTACGCATATATCGCTGGTAACGGGTTCTCCTTACATCGTTCTTCTTTAGCTAAAATTAAAGTTAGAAATATTTCATAATTCAAAATTTTGAAATCAGATACTATCCGACACTCACAATAACGTTTATTTTTAAAACGCAGTTTTAAAGTTGTCAAAGCTTCCTCTTTAGCTTGATTGTTTTACTTCCTTATTTTGTGTCATTGACCTTTTACTTTCAATGTTCTCCTTAAAACGTATTGCTACATAAGTTTATAAACAGGTACATAAAGCGAGGTAGCCTTCACCAATTTCGGCTTGCAAAAAGTCGGTCAAGATTAATGAAATACACGATCAAACAACCTTCGTTATTGGATCAGGAAGATAAACAACGGAAATCGATTTTAGGACAAAAACAGACTGGTATCCATATTTTTTTTACATTATTTAATCCGTAAAAACTCCTTCGAAATAAGTACAGTACGGCTGAGCTCCGGTATCTTTCAGATCTATCTATCCAATTTAACTGTATGCAAATATCAGCGGTACTTTCTTATGGTAGAAGGTGGTAAACGAGCAAGCAGGTCCCCTGATATCAAGGATTTAACATCCGCAACAAGCAAATGAGTCGCAGATGAAAGATAAATAAATATCAGCACTTTCTGCTTAAATTGGAATTCTCAAAAGTAAGTAAGCTTAAAAACCATATTTACATTTTCCGTTAGGTAATCTAATACCATGTTCATTCATCGAGGTCAATGGAACTTTAAGGCTAAATCCGAAGATTGAATCATCTGAACTTATGTATAGTATATGTGAGGTAATAATAATTTTGCTAATTTTAAGTATTAGTGAAATAACAATCTTGAATTGATTTCACGCTCCTTTACGGTCGGTTATTTAGTTTAGTCAATATTAGTAACAATAGAAGACAAAGCTCCCATTAGATAATTCAGTTAAAACAACACAATTGTTCATACTTAAAAAGAATAGGGTTTGGCTGTATGGTTAACTACAACGTCAAAAGCCGACGACGTTAAAATTTTTCAGAAAGAAACTGTTTAAGCCTTGTTAAGGCCTTTGACTATACAAAAAATAATAGATTTAATGAATATATTTAATTTAAAAAATAAGTTTTAGCTCAAAATAACAGTAAAATTATCAATAAAAACTCTTCGCAAAGAGGAACGTCTTTTGAACCCACATATCAATCATAATTCGCAACAGTTAGTTGGCACAGATTACAAATATTGAAGAAAAACAGGTTTTATAAAATCGAGGCGGTTTTAGCCACATCCGGGTGCGCGGTGTTCGATTACTATAATTTGCACATCACCAAACTGTCTAAGCCATGTTGTTTTATATAATCTTATATAAAAAAATGATTTCTGACTCTAGATTCATGCGAAAATATTATAATTAATATATATATATATATATATACATTTGTCGACATCTACGTGAAAATTGTTCCAACGAGATTTAGTATCTGTGTACTCCTCAATAATTAGTGTTCACACACTTCGAGCAAGGCAAATGAATTTTGAATGCACAAACTAATTGCAGATGTTGAATAATTTATAACTGTCTATGACCATCAGCCTAAATATGTTTAATATTTAACATGAGTATCTCTAGGGAACGCTACAAAGATATATTCTATGTGACCAATCACATAATAGAACATACACAGTAATAACATTACACAGCTCCTCCTCCAAGTCCCCAAAACAAGCGAATCGTTCAAGTAGCTCGCCTCCGTAATAAATGAAATCTCTGTGCAAAATTTCGAGTCTCTAAGTGCAGTCATTTGGGCTGTACGTTGATATCTCAATCAGTTTCTTACGTATATATAAATTATACTTGAGCTTTTTCCACAACGCTATAGTTAACGCAACTGCGGTGGAAGTTTTGTGTGTGCAATTCTACATCACATAATCTTCCATCTATATAGATACCATATGGTACCATATGTTACATATTTTATCAAAGAATTTGTGCATAGGTTATACGGATAGGCATAGTTTGATATGCTGTTGCAATAATTGATACTCAAAAATATTATTTATCATTTTTCTATCGCAGTGGAGTCAAAAAATCTACGATTTTAATAAAAAAACTGACTTGGATCTTGTCTGTGTAAATCTAGACGCTTCATGATTGTGTAAGCCTTATTCACATGAAAAATTAACAATTCGAAAGACAGAATTTCCGGTATTATTTACGTATCATAAAATTTATCAATTGGGTCAAGTTGAAATACAAAATAAATCAATTTAAGCTTAAACAAACATATAAAAACATTAAGAATCAACAGACAGCTTCGGAAACATATGTTTTGTACCATGCACTCGAATTTATCAACGTCATTGATGTAAAATAATTAGACATTAATGTATATACATATATCCCTACTAATATTATAATTGTGAATGTAAGTTTGTTTGTTACACTTTCACGCGAAAACTACTCAACCGATCACCATGAAACTTTGTACACATATTCATGGAGGTACTAGAAGTAACATAGGGTATTTTTTATGAAATAAAATAGTATATAAAAAGCGAAGTATGTACATATATTCCCTATAGACCTATAGACTCCGAAACGGCTGGACCGATTTCCATGAAATTTACAGGGATTGACCAGATTAGTATATTCATGTGTTTGGTAGCGATCGGATCAACATAATTAGTGGTACCCGGGCGAAGCTGGCGCGGGTCACTAGTTTTATATATTTGTTTTATTTTTTTATAATACTGGCAAGGAGACCACTCTGCTGGCCAATTATTATTTTTTGTTCAATATATTAGAGTCTTTCAATTCTGGTCCTTTTCCGATCCCAATATTTTTTAACAACGAAATGATGAAAAGGGAAAGAGTGCTTGAGGGGGAGGGGATGGAAGGGATGAGAAATATCCTTATTTCTGTTTATCCCCTCTCTGACCACCAATATCTAGGCAACGCATGTGCAACTCATTACAATGTTTGCATGGGTCGAATTTCGACTCTGCCGCCGGTCACCCTCATTCGCTAGTGGTAGGTGCCGCCACCTACAAACCAATCGCGCTCGGTAAATTACGTAAAGACTATCGAAGACCTAGGCACGTGTTAGTACTGGTAGAGCCCGCAACATCAACTATACTATACACATATACACTGAATTATAATTTAACATTTTTCATGTATATTAATTTTGCAAATCTAAAGAACTTGAATACGAGGGCAAATTTCGTAATCACGCCGAAGAGTATAACAATGATATCATACTAGTTGAAATGCTTCGACAAAATTGGTCGTAGAATAAAATTATTATATCGTTAGAATCAAGATTATGATGGAATTTTTTTGTGGGATTCCCAATGTGCGTAGAAGCGGTCGAGCGCTGGCAGTTTTTTTTTGTTAAAATTGATGTGCTTGTCTTTTATTAAACGTATCTTTCCGTACTTGTACAACTTTTTCAATCGACTTAAAAGTAATTATAACACCGAGCTGCAATACTTTACCATTATTTCATGGGTAACGTCCCAGTCTCATTAGCGGTATTATAAGCTGTTGCGAACTAAAGGAACTATTTACAATTTAGGGTACCAATATCGTGAAATTGTAATATGATTTGAACGATGAAACACTTGTCTTGCGTCACTACGGTACAACTATGCCGCACTCTGCAAATAGTCAGATATAATGGACTTTATAATATCTCTAGTGAGATTATAAACTAACCATGTTTACAATTTTACATATATATAAAAAACGTATTTAACACCAATGACGTCACCGTTCCACCCAATCACTTATTTCCACAATTGAAGAATATTTTATTCTAATACGTAATTATTTACGAATAACTTAACATTTCTGCCCTTTTTGCAAATATCCAATCCATGCCATTATAACTTTTAACAACGTCATTTATGGAATTGATCACTTTATTCATTAAACGTGAACTTAGAAGTGAAACGTTAATTATTAATTTATAATTCTAATAAATTATCTACAATTTTACTGCAACATTGTTCAAATATGTCAGTAACATAAAAACATTGTAACCAACATGATAACCTAGAAACAGTGCCAACAGAGGCTTCCGAGGGATCTCTTGATCTAAGTTACTCTAAGCAATGCCGGTAAACCTTTGGATGTCAAAAATAGATGTCAATTACAAAAAAAGTCACTCCATGGAGTATCACTGAAGCGACTTAGCGGTCGGCAGCTTACCAGTCCGGTAATAATAATAAAGTAACAAACGGCCCGAGTCGAGGCTCCCTCTGCGGAGAGAGCTCACGAGTTAAGTTACTCTTAAAGAGGCTTCCTAACCTAACCTAACCTTCTAACTAACTTGACATTTCAGTCACAAAGTTACCAGGCCCATAGTTAGCGGTCACTTCATATCACCGTCAATGAACCGTCCGCTCATTTGTCATCTTCTTTTAAAAGAACTGTAGAAGGTGATATTTAGATCAGTCTGGGATATTCCAATTTCTAAATCATGGTTTTTCCTTTATTGTAGTTTAATGTAGTATGATTACATAAAAAAAAAACATTTGTGGTATAGCTGTCTTTATCTGACGAAACACTTTTTTGCGATATACTAGTTTTATAACTTCAACGTCGTCGTAAAGTCGGGAAAATGTAACAGAGGCCGACTTCGAGTACGCGCACAAGTGTGGACACAGTGTGTTTTGTTGACAACAAAAAATTATATCGAGTGCGGACTTAGCGTGTAGTGATAAATCGAACAGTAGTAGTGGTCGCAGAATTAGAAAGAAGGCAGATCGATACGGGCTACCTATAACATTTTTTCGCACCACCGCATAACTTTAGTCAACCCGTGACTTGGCGTGTGCCGAAATATCGGGAGCTCAAAAAGGCTAATCATGGTAAGATTCCCGTCTCTTATAAATATATACTAGTTTTGTTTGTCGGTGTGACCCCACCTTTATGTTATGTATCACGTATTATAATTTTTCTTGTTGTCATATAAATGGCACATTTTTAGTATTTACAACGAGGAAGTACAACTCGGCAAACGTTTTAAGTACTAATTTAGATGCATAAACAGTACAGGTACTTGTCTGGGATTCATACAGATTATTAACAATAAAAACGTAGTCGAGTGGTTGCGTAGTTTGCATTTACAGTAGGAATCTTCAAATCGAATTCCGCATAACAAGCAAAACAGGAGCAGGAATATTATAATCGATTGCGGTACAATCAAGCTCTAGCTGGCCAGACTTGCTGAATCGTTATCGTTTTTTAGTGTTTTTCTCTTCCTCATATTGTACTTGTATATACAAAAACTCAATATTGAATACTCGAGGAATCGAAAAATCTAAACTCGGCTAATTGGTATATCCTTTTTGCGAAATAAAACACAGTATAAAAGGCAAAAGAATTAACAGTGGTATAGCCCGTAACAACAACATATGGAGCACGAAGAAGTACTCTGCGTTTCGTCTGCTGAGTGAGGTGCCGGAGGCCTAATTTCAGTCTTCTTCCCCTTCCCACCCATTCCTCATACGAATAAGATGGGAACGTGAAGAGGATTGGACTAGGAGGGAGTTGGCGGGGAGCAGGAAATATCCTTTTTCCTATCTATGCCCTTCTGTGTGTCCACTAAAGGTAGTCACCGCATCTGCAACACATTTGCTTGTTGCGGGATGTCTATGTAGTAGCGCTCACTTCACATCAGGTGATCAGCTTGTTTTTTTGCCACCTTCTTTAATAAAAAAAATATTTATAGCATTGCTCTATCAAGGCATTATTAGGCGGACTATTTCACTAAAAAGGTAACAAACAGTAAAGTTTATAAAAATAAACAATTCTGAAATTATAATTATGTAAGTAATTTTCTAGAAGTTAACAACTTATTTACAGCTGTGTGATTAATTTAAATTAGTATTCAACATGTCGGAAACACGCGTAATTTCAAGACGTCATACAAATACGAAAATACTTAAAATACATTAGCTTAACCTTCGAACTACACGATGTTGTTATTCCTTTACTTTTATTATTAATCCTAACTACGATTATTATTATCATTTAAACCTCTTTCCACAACTGGCGATAAAAGTCCTGAGACGGTAGGCGGACCTCGGTTTTTCAGGTGCACCCTGCAAGATGTCCGGGGATCCCGTCCCCAACGGCGACTGACGGAACACCGCTGGGTTTAAGAGGGGGGGGGGGTGATGTGGTGAGGCGCCTAAATGACAAATGCGTAAACAATTTCGATCGAAAAAATATTGAAATTTAAATTCAATTGAATTCAATTCAAAATGTTGATTTTTTAAATAATTCATATTTTTGTTGGTAAGTAGGTAAATTTGGTAACTATTATTTAGTTACATGAACTATATTACAATTAATGATGTAAAAGTTTCGACCAGATAGTAGATAAGAGTCTAAGCACGGCATCACCAAACTGGAATTATCATTGGTAAAGCTATACAACGAATTTTGACCTCCCAGTCCCTCTTTTAAAGGATCACAATAGTGCAAGTTGAGACAGATAAAAAATACAGAAATGACGTCAATGGCTTATATTATTTTAATTTTCGTCATGTACTCGTAAGTAGATAATCGTTATGTTGAATTACTTGAAGTAGCGTAATAGTGACTGGGTGGACATTTGCGTTGACCAACGTACGTTGCTTCACTCAAATGACTTGCCCTATATTGGTTACACTTAATATTTTCACCATTAAATTTGTATGCAATTTTGAATACTATGCTTTTAGTGATAAGGTTCTAATTTACAACTATTGGTTGAAGTAGATCGAATTGCATATATGATGAAAGTTGTTGGCTGTCCACGTTGCATTTGAATATTTGTAACGTATATTTTATATGATTATAATTTAATACATTACATATTTCATACATCCTTGATGTAATAGATAAAACGTTTTTATTACGTTTTCGATTATCTTATCATAAAACAATTTTGACATTTTTTTATGTCAGAAGGTGGCAAACGAGCATGCATATCACCTGACGTTAAGTGAGCGCTACCCATAGACATCCGCAACAGACAAATGTGTTGCAGATGCGTTGCCTACCTTTCACGGACAGAGGAGGGCATAGATAGGAAAAACGATATTTATTTTTCCCCGTTAATCCCCTCCCTGTCCTATCCAATATATTACCTTGAAAGGGCTTATATCCGTATCTGGAAGTCTGCTCAACGGAAAAAAAATTAAATCAACTATCAAACGTCAGATCATATGTCACTTGAGTTGCTAGAAGGATGATAATTACCTTCTTTTCTTAAGAGACTGTTATTGATTTGTCAGTGAGGTTCAATTGACAAGAATGTGATAATGTAATAAATAATTGTGATACAACTTTCAGAAATCAGGCGCTAAATTGTGAGCGCTTATTTCAGAATATGGTGGAAATTTAAGGAAAAAAGTATAGCTACAAAAAGTAAAAATACTCATTTCAGTAGGTCACTGAATTATAATTACTGCTTAAAATTCGGGTTTCTTGATTGTAAGTTTTTTTTATTTTCCAAGTACGTTTTATTTTTAGTTTTAGTCTGACTAGTACATATTACGAGGAACTTAACACCTAACATGTTTTCTGAAATTTTAACCAGTTGATAACATTAAGCAGATTTAATTGTAGACTTTTAACCAAACGCTTTGCGGGTATGTAAAGAGCTTTGTTAGTTTATATAATTTTATTCCATACCAGGAAAATATGCCTACATAAAACATGTGTTTGCGTTTTGCTAAATAAATATAATTGAACAAAGCTTAGGTTGTGTAAATTTATTTATGAATAATTAGTTTGTTTAGAATTTATTTTAGCTTGTCACTAAGCATTAACCATAGGATAGTCTCTATCCTTTTATAGTACTAGTTATGCCCCGCGGTTTCACTCGCCGTGCAATTAAATATTACCGACTAATGTCGAATCAAAGTTGATCCCTATTTAATACGATTGGTCATATGGATCTGAGGTCAACTTAGATTTTTTATTTCTTAATATATATAGGAGTCGTTCCTAATGAAAGGCGACTACGACGTGGATGACTACGCAATTAAGAGAAAAGTGAATAGGCAGTTGCTAAACTAGTGCGTCTTTCGACAACATCGCTACTTAACATCATGAGATCGTGGTCTAACTCAATCGATCGTGCCCGCGGAGTGGGTGACGGTCCGCGACCGCGAACTAATCCTAGTCCCACTCACACCGACGCGCTCGTAACTAGTCTGTACATACACCGGACGACACGTGAGTTAAGCCGTTGTTTAATTAGTTTATTAAAAATGTCTTACAAAAGTTTAAATAATTTTAAAACATTTAATATTCATTTGTTTCTCACAGTGTTTTTTTATCTCATAACGCATTAAGTTCGCGAAAAGATAAATGATGCGTCACTGAACAGGTTATTTGATTACGCAATAAATGTTACAAATTTATACCTTTACCTATAGCCATCCGTCATCCGTTACAACCCGATAAATATCACATGCATTAGCAGAATTATCTCGGACATAGGTAAGGGATGCAAAAGGAGAGGAAAAGGGATAGGGCCCTAGGAATTCACTTAACAGTCGAAATACAGTTTATAGGTATCTCTATACATATTCACAAATACATATATAACTGTTAATGGCTTTATTATGATAATAGTTATGGCAACAGGAAGGATACAGAAGGTAAACTGCCTCGGAAAATGATTTCAAGAATGTCATTGTCAGAAACAGTTAAAAATACATCATGGAATTTTATTTCACAGTATTTTTTTTCCATCAGATATAAATAAGGACTGTGAACGATCACATGTTCCAAGCAACTCCATAATACTCATTTTAATATCTATAATTTTAGGTCTAAAGCTAGCATCTAATATAAAGTAAAACCAATATACTCAGCTCTTATTGACAACTGTCAGTACATAGATAAAGGAAGGAATGGAATCGCGAAAAGGTCAGATGAAAATTTGAATCCAACGCATTTAAAGGCACGGAATCAACATAAGCCCAAAACCGCTAATGACCAAATAAATTAAGTTCACCAAAAATGTAGTGACGAGGTCGTCGTGGTCAATTTATTATTTAACAAAGTATATTTTGACAAACTTTACAATTGAACCCACGGTTAACCTTCAATATTGATATTATAGTTTATTACATGTATGTGTATACTAAATAGCAAACAGTCAATTGTACACATATTTGACAGCATCCAATAAAATATTTACCTGTGAGACATCACTTCCCGTTACTTTATTTGTAATTAGTAAAGTTTACTTTAACACAGAAACATTGTGTATCTATAATATTAATGGTTTGTTACTTATTCGACGAGATGCGACTTACGGTCGGCTTCTGAATGGTTTGTCATTTATTGAACTAACACCTCTGTCAAGTTAAATACTAGTCAAATGGGTTTCAGTTTCTAAAAGAAATAAAAGTTGATCAAGATTTTAGCAACTGAAATTATATTTGATCGGACATTTAACAGCTATCTAGCAAATTTTTCCGTTCCGGCCTTTCAGAAGTGGGGCGTTATAAAATTTTGCGATGATGACACATTTTTAAACGTATTATTGCTTCGTATTCAATAATGAATAAATATTGTTCTTACAAAGCCTATTCTATATTTGTGCGTAGTATGTATTTATTTTATCTAAATTCACAGCAATATTTCGTTCTGTGTACATGTAATCTCGTGTTAAATTGCATATGCTCTACATAAAATTACTAAACACATAACGTTGCAAACAATCTCATCGTATTTCAATTCAATTTGAACAAAGCGTAACGAAATTCCTGTTAACTTTTGCTTAGGTCAATTCTAAACGACGTAAAATATTATCTCACCATAGGATCTTAATGATTCAATATTTTGAAATAAAGTGAATTAGAATATCTGGATCGAAGGATAATGTTTTGGCATCACTAAGTGACAAAAAGCTTAAACTAGAACGACTTGGAGACAATATACTGAACCAGGCCCAGGCCCACCCGAGGCAGAGCATTAGACGAAGATACGGTAAATAAAAGAAACTGTTCCTAGATTTTTCAAATACCAGGATGATTTAAATTAGGAATCGTAATGTATCAACATATTATACGGGGGCTTTATCTTATTAAGAAAAATTATGGAGCATGGTGTGTTAAATAAATCACTTTTCAAGTATTTTCTACGAAAGATCTTATTCCCTTTTTGATTAAGCCGCGCCGTCTGTTATCTTACTTACAAGAATTAACATTTGCTTATTTATTTGTTACAGAAATGACTGTCTTAGAGGAAACGGACCATACACAGGTGAAGCAAGGAGGCGATATCACGTACCTTGACATGATAGATGAAAATGAAGCCCTAGGAGATTCTCAGATAAGAAAATTGTTTGCCGGTTCCACCATATTTCTAACTGGAGGTACGGGATTCCTTGGGAAATTGCTGGTGGAGAAACTGCTGAGGTGAGTACTTTAATTTATGACATTGGAAATATCTGATGATGTATTTACTATGCGAGTTATTTTATAGTTAATAGATAAACTCAATTTATTATTATGTGTCGTGAAGAAGCACGTGGAAGAACTCTTAGTTTTATAATAGGTACTGTAATTAGACTGTCTACCTATAACCACTTATAAAGAACCTTATTGTAAACGGTATCAACTTAAAAATTTCCAGGTTATAAATTAGCATTTTAATTATTCCTTTGTAAGCATAATTTAAAACGGCATCTATTTAACCTATGAACGCTACATAAAGATCTGATATAACTATCAAGGTAATTAATTACAAACCACAATTGTAAATGCGGCATAACTAGTGCGTCATGTCGTTTCCACGAAAAGATTTCATTAGCAAACGTCGCTTTGCAAGATTAGATCATAGATTTATCACAATTGTATTGTAAATTGCAATAAACGCAAGATAAATATTGAATCTGTGATTTTCCATAACACAACAAAGTACTGTTAAGATAAAATCTCATAGATTAGAGATCATAATACCCGCTTGCTATATGTCAAGCTCCTTAGAAGGAAGTATTTGTTTTAGAACTTGGACTGCGAAAATTTTATATCTTTTAGATTGTATTAGGACACACGTCAGATAATTAAGCGCGTATTTTACTTCGGCTTTAAATTGCCGAAGTCGGATGAGTGCTTTTGTGTAAAGTCAAATAATGGTGGTATTTCATGAATCGTATTTAATTAACAGAAGATAACCTAGAAGTTTAACTCTATCGGAACATAAGTTCATATAAAGACTGTACTCGTAGTAGAAGATGCGTGAATTTGTGATAATAATAAGCTGACTCCCTGCACTTGTCCTCAAAGTCGCAGAGTGGAACCTCTTACTGTTAGTACTATGCGGAACTCGCGTAACGATTTTTTTATTCGTGCCATATATAATAAACTTCCACAGTTTTTTCGAGTTTTAAGGTGTCCTAGTTCCAAGAGCACTTGCTCAGAGAATTCGGAAGTAAAAATTGAGGACGTCGAACGTCATCTCAATACATTTTCATGTAGAGCTCAGGACGACTAAGGTAAAAAGTGGTACCATACAGAAATTTATATTGAAAATAGCAATGAATACGAGTCGCACACATTAGGTTTCACTGGATAACATCGTTGACAAGATATCGTTATTCGAGTACCATACTTTAAAGAGGTCCGTACCCAAATGGTAAAACGGGACCTTATTACTAAGACTGCGCTGTCCGTCTTTCGGTTTGATTGTCTGTCACCAGGCTGATTCTTATGAAGCGTGATAGTTGGACATTCGAAATTTTAACAGATGATGTATTTATATTGCCGCTATAATAACAAATACTAAAAAGAATAAAATAAATGATTTTTTTATGCACATACATTTTTTTAGACTTGTTTAATTGCCCAAAACCGAGGACGACTCCGATCGCTACAGTTTATCAATGATCATCGGTATGCACAACAAAAGGTCCTCGAGGGTCATGCAGACCCATTAGATTTTGAAGATTAGATGATAAAAAGAAAAAATGTTATATGACATGTTTATTTCAGCGTTGGAGAAAGGGTGTTTATTTACGAGTTTTGTTACTTCGGCTTGTTGAAATTATCAGATTATTTTATCACGTTAGTAATATATATCGCGTCCGATTATTGAATCGCACACTTATTAACATCAAGCATCCCAAAATTTTAATGTAAAGCGCTCGAGTATATGCGACGGTAGATTTTCTTACAAATTTAATGGTCTACCCTAAGCCCGCGGCTCTAATTGGATAACAGATTGGTGCCATAACGTACTTAACAAGGTATCCCCAATATGAAAATCTGACGCGCTCGAGGATGTACAAAAGTTCCCGCTGAGGCTCCCGTACCAACATCCGCACAACAACAATCTTATCGCTTAACTTTCTGTTTGTTTATGATTGCCTGGTAACGGCCGTAGTGTGATTACAAACAGCCCTCTTTTTGTATTCTTTTTTAAATCTCATTAGCGCGTTCAAACAAACAAACTTTTCAGCTTTATTACCTTTATTAAGTGCCCATATTAATATTTAATACATATAGATGTAGACGTACTCGATATTATACAATTATCTTGAATTTTATTACTTTCAATCAATATCACGTCATTTTTTATTTCAAACATTTGGTTGTAATTGATCTTTTGAGTTTATTTTTTATTAACTTAAAAGGTATTAAAATAAATGTGACAACAGGACATTTAAATTAATTATGGCCAAATCAAAATGATTAATAATATACATTGACTTCTCGCAGAAATTTAAATATAAAATGAAGTGAACTTTTAATTGGAGTGTCTGTGACTTTGAATTTGACATTGGTTCGTATTTACCCGGATAAAGTTTAAGACGAACTTAGGTAAACACGTTATCTAACGAATTGTTACAAAATTGCTCGTATTTTAATTTCAAATTTGTATTTACTTCTATGTACTAAGTTAACTGTAAGTTGACAACGCGTGGGTAGGAGTCCCCACGGATTTATGACCTGGTCAAGACGGCATCTTTGTCGCGATTAACGGGGGAGGTTCACTAAGACTACTTCCAGAAGTGGCCGAATTATGTCTTATTCGATTAATATTTAATAAAACGTAACCTTTACTGTATTTATTTATTTATGATAAATGGCGTGTTTATTGCCTCTAATTGTGTTCAAAATGAAAATAAGCAATCATCGTAAAATACTACTTAAATCTTTTTTTATAAAGTGCGAGTGAGCGTTGTTGACCGAGTCTTCACTCTCAATTTAGCTTGCTAATGGTATAAGAATAATTAAATACAATTCAGTTTTACAATTTATCTATACCAAACTAACTAATTTTTACTCTTGACATTTACCTTAACGTAGATTTATATTTAAGGGTAAAAATATGTAACGTTACGTAACAGAATTGTTGAAGGTTTCATTTCGGACCTGTCGGAGGTAGTTCTTGCGTCGTGCGAGGCGGGGCACGATCGTGAACTAACCCCACTCTCGCTGAAGAAGAACTTCTCACATGTCGAAAACTTGTCGACACCAACACCGATGTACTATCGGGGCCGGTGGCGGCATTCCACCTTAAAAGCAACAATTATTTAAACGTTCTGTACGCCTTGAAACGACGACGCGGAAAGAATTACTAATAACATAGAACTTTTAAATGAGTTTAAACGAAAAAATGGTTGCTCCATATTGTAACAATATGTATACAGTATACAGAAATAATGATTCGTTTGAATAGCAGAGGAAAAGAAAACTTAGTAAAGGAACACAGACACAGTGTAGTGTAGTGTTAAAAACGTACAGGACGATTGCTTTTTACTATTATCCAATCGTTTGCACAACTCACTGCCACTGATCGGTTATTTGTGAGAGGGGCCGGAGTTGAAGTAGAATACCACGACCGACCCCGTCTGTACGCGAACGTGAGTTAAGTCGTTTTATTTAAATAAATTACGTACTTTCAATACATAACGTAATTTTTTTAAATATAATTTTATTTAATATAGAGTCTTTGCTCCTGACAGCGTAGATCTTAGTATTTTTTAAGAACGGAATATTTTATATTATAATTTAAGCAAAGACTGGATTGGGTTTTATTAGAAACAAGACCAAGAAAAAAAATGGGTGTGTTAGATCAACTCGCCATGTTTTATATTATAAATAAATAATAATGGGGAATAATAGTTTTCCTTCAATGTTTAATCATTTACTCTTAAATAGATTTTTCATAGGAAACCGAACTTTTTGAAGTATTGTGAATGCTTTATTGAGGACTTGAATAATTACATTTTAGAGGCCTGATGACATCATCACACATTAATCTATTAAAAGGCAATGATAAATGTAGTGTATTGTATCGTCATATCAGCGTGTACGAATCCATTGCTGGGTATAGGTATCTTCCTTGACACAAACACGCAAGGGGGTTGCGTGCTTGCACCAACCTAATCCACGTCCTGTCCTGCAAAATAACTAAATCATCGACACATTTGACTGGTTAAAGATGGTTATTTATATTTCCATACAAACAAAATATTTACATGGATATGAATGACACGTTTAGCTTCTTTACATTACTACGGAAGTTTAGAATGAAATAGGATATTGTAAAATTCAATCGAGCATCCGTGTAAGACAACGCGACTTGTCGAAAGCAAATAACTACCACCTGTACTTAGTCGACAGCCTCGATCTTTGTAGCGTTTATATCATGATGTTAAATATTGAATATAAACTTGTAACGACCGGTTCAAAATCATTCAGGCCGTTTTATAGTACGGCTTATGTTCAAATGCATCCCTTCAAAAGTCAACTTGATTAAAAATTCAGACCGGCAAGATGAGAAAAGTATCGGTCAGGTGCTTAGGATAAATGAACTCCTTCAAAAAGTCGCTGGTAAAACTCTTGATCTTAGAAAAAAATATGTCTACGTAAGACCAGACAGTGTACCGGAATTACGAGTAGTAGTGAACAGCAGCTTTCAACGAATCGTCATATATAATAAAAATTTGACGTAAAATTGTCAATCATTGATAAACAGCTGAATAGATTAATTCTGATATTTAACAAGTTTGTATTTTACAAGATCAGGATAGACACAATTTAATTCTCCCATATCAATTCTAACATCGGACATTTAGACATACGGCTGGTTTTCATTATTTTGTTATATATTTAAAATTTGGGTTTCACAGACAATCAGTCTTTTAGTAATATATACCGTTTTAAAGTTAACGGATCCTGCGTACCTTTCTCGCCGGATTAATGCACTCTTATTGGAATCAAGTCGCTTCTACGAATGTAAAATACCTACATGATAACCGGACATAATGTGGAACGTTCGTAGATTGAATACATTTCGATTCGCGCTGGAAGCCTAAAACAACGATCAGAATAGACGTGTAATAAGAAGCACGAAAGCTGTATTAATGGCCTCACCAGAGAAAAACCGCGAACTTATAAAAATATTCGTGAAATAGCGGTATTAATATGCTGCGTTTCGTTTGAGTACTGAAATGCCGCAGGTCCTTTCCTTGTTTTTTCTTTTCCACACCAAAAGGCTGGCAATGTTTTTGATTGTTGCCGTGTTGGTAGCGGCGCCAACATTTTTATACATACGTCATCCGACTTGTCGACTGGTCTTAATGCCATTCCAGATCCCATGTAATTATAACTATGAGATTAAAAACGATATTTCAACTATATTTTATACTTTATCGTTTGCCATTTGCCTATTCAGTTCGAGTACCAGGTAATCGTTTATACAAAACAAGCGGAGCCCCGGGATTTCACCCGCCGTTCAATTGAATTTAACCGAATATAGTCCAGCCTAAGCTGAACCTTATTTAATATGATTGATCGAAAAGATCTGAGGTCAACTTACATTGGACTTATTCTTTCTCCATACAAACTTTCATCCCCCAATTTATAACTTTAGGAGCTGACAGAAATATCAGTTTCTTCTTTTATATATGTATGTAGATATATTTATTTATAAACTTAAGCATTAACGTGTTTTATATTTAAAATTTAATAGTTTAGTTCAATTTAATCACTTTATTTAATGAAAATAATAGTTGTGTATTATATTCGCACTCAATGCCATCTTAAACATTCAAAGTTCTTATAAAAAGCGCACATAGGTACAGAGAAAAACATGTTTAAAAAAGTTCATATGTTATATATTATTACTCGATGACCTTGGTGTTATTAATAAGCTATAAAAACTATTTAATTAATAAGACAGCTGGCAAGTGTAATAGCAGATATAACGAATAGATTAGAACTTATTATCAGAGTTCATTTGGACCAAAAGGTGAACTTATCAGTATTTTAATGGTTAAGTGTATTAAAAATAAAAAAGAAGGCCGTAGAAAAAAATACGTTTTAGTTTTATTGAGTTCGAAGTTCGCACGCACGAAGAACGCAAAGTGCGCTTAACTCGAATCTGAGCTTAAAGTAACCAGTACTGTACGTATTATATTTGTATCACACCCCATATACCAGAACGAAACGACAATCGGTAGTCTTGTACATGATTCCAGTAATCTAAAAGCTCTCAAATCGTCAAGACAAAAATGAAATCAGCACGGGAATGGCACTGGATTGGCAGTCAACATGATGCCAGTTGTGCCGGGATAGTCGTGCTGAATTCAAAAGGAGGTCGCCAATCAGCTTTCTGCTATAGATGGCTCACTAGGTCCAGTGCATTTCAGTGTGGGTTTATATTGCTGCAGTATTTTCTTTGCTATGCTATTTTATAAGGTATCCTTTTTATTTATGCTTATATTTTTTTCCTTAATGCGTTCTCGACTGGTAAATAATGGCTATGGACATAAGGTCCGCCATTTTTTTTGTGCTATGAAGTTTTTAAATAAAAAAATATATATTTCACCGAATACAAGATGTAAGAATTAATCTAATATTTTAGTTGTTTTGGTTATTTGGTTTTGGTCACTAAAATAAATGTCAAGTACTAGTTTGATCTACCCGCGGTATTTTGTTGATATTAATACAAGGTGTTTTAAATTACAAATGTATTATATTTATGAAATAACCTCCCAAACGAAGTAATTTTATCGTATTTAAAATCTTAGGAAGGATAAGCAGAATAAAATAAATTATGAGTCAATTTGTTTATAACATTTTCTGCGACGTTAAATAATTTAACGTTGAATTGATGAGTTTTGTGAGAGATTTGAGATTGTTTTTTTGTTTGTAATTTGTTCCTCGAGACAATTTATAGTTCACTAGTGACCCGCCCCGGCTTCGCCCGGGTACCTAACTATGTTGATCCTATCGCTACCAAAAACAGGAATGTGCCAATCTGGACAATCCCTGTAAATTTAATCGAAATTGGTCCAGCCGTTCCGGAGTCTATAGGTCTATAGGGAACATACATACTTGGCTTTTTATATATTTTTTTTCATAAAAAGTATCCTATGTTACGTCTAATACCTCCAAGAATATGTGTACAAGGTTTCATGATGATCGGTTGAATAGTTTTCGCGTGAAAGCGTAACAAACAAACTTACATTCACATTTATAATATTAGAAGGGATATTCTAACGATATAAAACATTTATAATCTAATCTGCTATTTGACCAGGACCTAGATTATATTTTATACAATATGTAAAAAACACTCTGGTAAACATCTAAAAATAATGTATTCGCCAAAACGAATCGAACGAGCCGAAACTCGATGGGGTTGCGTCGTTTAATTACAGAGTTTCTATGACCACCTTCCAGCTACACCATCAGACCCTGGCTACCATTGAAAGACAAACTCATCAAGACGATTCAAATGAGCCCAAACTCGATGGTTGACTTGAGGTTGTGTCGTTTCATCGCTAAGTTCCTTTCGCCACCTTCCAGCTTCATCATCAGATCAGCACCATGTCATCATAACATTGCATTGTCACGCAATTTACATATGTATGCAAAATTTCAGTTAAATCGGTAGCCAGGAAGTGGATCAAATTTAATTTGCATTGCAAACACCGGACAGGTGAAACTAAATAAAATCTTGTAATGAAAAGATAAAAGCATTGACACTTGGGATCCAGAAGGGTCATCGGGTATTGCAGATTTCCATTTTGTAATACTGGCACATCTTTTTAGTATCCTCAACATTTATACTGGAAGCATTCACGTCGTTGATTACAATTTCTCAAAAGTCCATATATGTACGTTCGTCTGTGACATTCCCTGCCATCAATGCCGTTCACATTTCCATAAAGTTAGAAATACATCACGTCATACAGAAACTCACTACATCCGGTTCTGTGTTTTTCCTACTTCGCTAGCATTTGAACGAGTGCATACAAACTGTTAACTATATATTGGTGTAATGCAATCCATCTCGTAGAACAACATTCTTGCATTGATATTAATAACGCGATATCTACTGTCTCCCATCTATAAGTCACCGGTTAATAGATGAGATAGATTTGTATGATAAATGAATAACAGAATGAAGAAGCGTATATCCGTGAGTATGCAGGGATTGCGGATTACCATTTGATTCGTTCCTAGCACAAATCTCTCACTTCGTTTAATCCACGGCTGAAATATAATTATACACACTTACGCTCGTGACTTGCGCCCCTACCTCACAGGCGGAGATATCGGATTATCATTTGGCACGGTTCCGTGATACCACTTTTGAATTTTCTATATATATAACTCATACATACATATTCATACATTTTTTTATAACAGCAACCGAGCAAGCGGTCCGCCCGACTTCAAGCGACCACCACCCATAGGCATTTGAAAACAAGCTATTGAGCTAGAGCAGATGGGTTGCCAGCCATTAAGTAGACAGAGGAGGTTAAAAATGATATTTCCTTTTCCTGTCTATCCCCCCCCCCCCGGCGGATTCCTCCTTCCATTCCCATCATCTCCTTATTATAAATTGATGAGAAGGGGAAGAAGGGTAGACTCAGACCTCCGACACCTCACAGATCAGACGAAACGCAGTATACTTCTAGGGTGGTATTTCACCGGTCTTCCGCTGTTTGAACACGCACTGGTATACAATTTAGCAACAGCCTATTCAATCTTATCTTGAAAGTACCCACGTCATAATTGGGCGAAAACACTGACGCTGGCAACTTGCTCCATCGATCCCTTTAAAACGTCAAATTTTACAAGCATGTAAAAAAAAATTTTTATTAAAATTTATTTACAACGGCAAAACCAGAATTGTGTTGCGTCTGTTGTACAAGTCAATATAAGTAGTACAATAATTTACATTTATTATAAGTGTTTGCTGTATAAATCACGGCCGCTGCATAATTAAGTCCGTAAAATAACTATTCGTTTTCTATATAATAATTTTTATTCCATTAAAATTTTCCGATCTAATATTTATGATATAGATAAAATATTTCTATCATTTGTAATTTATCTATCATCGTTTGGTAATATTATTTGTAAGTTAAGTGATGTTTGGATAAGACACGTTCTTATAACTTCCTGTAGATAAAAAAGTATAACGTAAGTTTGTAAGTGACATAAGACATTAAATTTATGCTTGTCTTGTTTTTTTTGAATAAAAATGCTTTTGTCACGTTAATCCTCGATATCCAAGTAGTCGACTTGAATCTTCTTTCGTTTTGTTGTCCAAAGGGTTGAAAATCATGTGCCGTCATTAGTTTTTCCCTTCGGATGATGACATATAAGAGAAGTGGACAGGCTAATAGGTAATTAATACGTAAGAGATAATTGACCACATCACCAATTAGCAGATTTGAGGTTGCGATTTACATATAATTCATTAATCATGCAAACGTTGTCGTTACCATTACGAATCTTGAATTTCACCATCCTTTTGACAATTTGGTCAAAATGTACTAAGCAGACAACTGCATATTAAATTACATTTACTTGATATGACAACAAGAGTCAAAATAGTAAACTCTAATCAATATGAAGTTCGAATCATATGTTTAATTGTTAACGTGTGCCAGTGTGGCTGGTGCAATCAAATGTCGATTTTAAGGGCACAATACTTTTTTAAACCTTAGGTGTTCTCGTATACTTAAGGTTCCTGTAATGAGAAGTGGGAATTATATCTTATGACTCAAGCGTACACCAGTCTCTATATCCCCTGTGCTCAAGCATATAAACATTGTAAATATTCCGTTTCCGTAATAATATTAGAAGAGATATAATATTTTATCATCAGGGTATAAGTACGTTAGTGTTATTAATCATCATTTGCGATTTACCTTGTGTTTAAATGTATTTGAATAAGATTACTCGAAGAATTCTTAAAAGTTATGTCATACGATAAAAACTTACAAATCCTTATTTATTTGGCTTTTGAAGGAAAAAAACATAACATTATTTAACACGCTTAACGAAACAAAGAAACAAAAATTCCATAGTTTTATGTGAGTTCGACGATCAGCCTTCAAATCTAAAGTCCGTAAAACATAATATGTAAAAATGTTTACAAATGTCCTCTTAGAATTGTCATTATTAAGATTTCGTTACATTGATTCATAAATATGAATCAATGTAACGGAATCTTTGACGGGAATCTTTTTAACCATTTCAAAACGTGGGTGAATTATTAAAAATACCTTAAAATTTAGAAAAAGCCATTTAGTTAAAAAAAAAATAACAATACGCAATTGACGCAAGGGAACTTTGCATCTTTTTAAAACAATAAATAATTTTTCAAGTCATAATAAGGTATCATAATATCTTTTACTTTGTAATGTTAACAATTATATATGTATATTAGTTGAATTAGATGGCTTTAGACTTAAATATAAATCGTGGTGTACCCTAGCCATTCTAGTTTCCACATTCATTAGTAAATGAAGAAGGTCACCTTAATTTGATGTTATTTTGGATAATACAAGTTGTTTAAATACCAAAAACCGCTTTTTTTATTTATTAAAAAAATTATAATAACTTAACAATGAAGAATAACTATCTTTTCATATAAAGCAACAATTTTTGTATATTTCCGCTATTTCGGAAACGGTTCTTACAATTTGGATGAAATTTTGTATGTAGATAACTATTACTATTTGTAAAAACGTGAATTATCTAAAAAAAACTGACGATATTTTCAAATGTCAAGGGATAATAACTCACTGATAGCTTAAAGTTCTACAGTTTGACGCTAGATGTCCCTAGTCGAATATTAAATATCTTCCGAAAAGACACGATCTTACGATGACAAAGATGTCAACGGGAGGGTTTATTCCACTTTGATCACCTGGGTGATATGACCCAAAAACAGATAAAATCCGAGTGATGTAGAGACATCAATTAAGAACTGAAAATAAGAGACATCCCTGTGTGTTCCGATGATTTGATTACACTAAATAAATTCGACAGATTCCACTTTGTTCACCCATGAAACGTTACTGAGGTGATTTAAATTTCAGGTGAGCAAAGTGGAATAAACCAACTGGAGAGAAGCGAGTGCGAGGGTCTGTCCACATCTAACAAGACCGAAAACTAAAACAAGATAAAATATACAAAGAAATAAATCACCAAGCTTATTTTTTATTCTCCTGTTTATTACGCCTTCATTGTGTAAGTCACATCGCGAATATTTATTACCGTGACATTGGTAGCTATGAACTTGCGAAATGACTAGACAAATGGCAACTTTATACAGTAGTTGTTGCTTACAAAGCATGCTTATGACAAAGTATATAAATAAATAAATAAATATGCACTCACGCCCGTAATCCAGAGAGGTAGGCAGAGATCATGGATTTCCATTTGGCGCGATCCTGGCACACCTCTCTCGCTACTTCCACATTCATACCTACATCTACGCATGCATGCTCGTCGGTAATGGGTGCTCCTTATATCGCCCTTTTTTAGTAAGTCATTAATCTGATCGATATAAGTTTTCCTAGTGCGTCCCCTACCAACACTGCCACTCACTATTGCAACATAAATTTGTTTCGTTATTCTCTCTTCATTCATCCTTTCAACATGCCCGAACCACCGAAGCATACCTTTCTCAATTCTAGTCACAACGTCCACTTTTAAGCCACACTTTTCCCTTATAACGCTATATATATAAATAATTTACGTTATTCATGTGTTATATAATTTTAGTACATAACTGTTTGTTATTGATATTTATTATGCAGCCCTCATTGTGTTTATCTCTATACTCCAAACTTACAAAATTCGCTTCTAAGTCAAATTTTGATCTGCTTCTTGGACATAATACAATCAGATACATATATAATTAAATATTATTATTTAATTTTTGTATTAATTCTGATGTTTTATGTAACTTCAATGTAAGCGTGGCTATGTACTCAACCAATCGTCAAGCGGATGTTAACCTAACGGTTAATGGTGCCAATTGGTGCGAAAAGAAGGTAAAGGTTACGGATTAACTGACTTTTTGCGCTCTCTTTAATTCCATACATATAAACAAAGACCCCGGTACATTCCTCGTGAGACCCCATCAGATTAGTTAATCTTAAAGAGGTTTAGGCTGCCGCTTTCCGCGCTTTAAATGCCTGTAGAATTGCCTTGAGACACACAGTGATGTGTCATCTACAATTGTTGTTGTTGTTTTCATTGTATGATTGTTGCGAATGTTTATGGGTATAACTTGTTGTTTATGGTGTACTTCCTCATTTCTCCCCTTCTCTTCATAAAGAATTGACATTGTACAAAACCAGTTTGACAAAATAGGGTGTGTAAAGGTCCTTCCACACTCGAGCTGCGATTTCGCTCGATTTCCCCGCATCGCATCGCGATGTGTTGCACAACGGCCAAGTCAAGGTTGTCAGGCGACGTGCGATAGGGGCCGAACGCAAGAAAATTATTAATTAAAGAAATCACCTGAGACCCAACACAAATGACCCACAAGGCCGTTGATGACAGTTGTCAGTGTCTTCTGTACATACACTTTGATGACTTATTCCTTTCCGATGTAATTTAGATATCACATCATAGCGATTAAAGATTAGTGACATCTCCTTAATACTGCAGTTCTTAAAATAAATTATCAGCCAAGATAAAGACAGATATTTATGTGATGTATTTCAAATTTCACTAATGTTTGTCTTTTTCAACTCTACCGGATTAATAAAATAGGCTTACGCGTAAGTAATAGCACACACAACAGTAAGGTAAGGTATACAACAGTATGGTAATTGAAATTTCTATCTACTTCGGTAAAGTCGAAAAATAATGGATTATGTAGACAAATTTAGAGTTACATTCTTTTTTTATTCTATTAATAATTATTTGTTTACTTTTGTTATACATTATAAGAGCGAATGTCAGAGTGTTAAATGAAAAAATCATAACATTTTGCACACATGTTGACAGTTGTACATAAAATAACATGGGATCCTTTTTGTTATCCCGAAAATAAAATTGTTCCCGAGAGTTTAAAAAATACTTACAATTTTCTTTTGCAATGCCAGTTGCCATGGTATTTTTTTTAATTAGAGTGGCATGTGATATCCCTACATTGTTGTCAACGGATAACAGCTTACGGGTATAAAAAATCATCTGAAAACAAAATTTCCTTTGGCACGTATTCACCAATTATGAATTTATCACTCGACTAACATATAATATAATATAATATAATATAATATAATATAATATAATATAATATAATATAATATAATATAATATAATATAATATAATATAATATAATATAATATAATATAACATGTATCTTCAGAAAAAACCGATCTTATGATGAAAGAGATGACAACGCAGAAGGCCAGTTCACAGCTGGTCTTATAAATCCATTACATCGATGACGACAAATAAATATCTCATTGTTTGTGAAAATACTCATGTCGTTATTGTACACATCTGATGTCATTTGTTAATATCAGTAAGTATTTGAGACTCGCTGAACACCGACGTAAAAGCGAAACAAAGAGTATCATTGATAAAAAAACTGTATAGGAAAAACAATGAAATAATTTTAATTTCCTTTGTAAAATATCAACAGGGTTTTTCGTGTATCGCTTACTAATTTATAATTTTTTATAAAAAATTTAAAAAAATCTAATTTCTCGTGAACATGTGGATTTGAAACCTTTTTAACGATTATGCATTTCTTCGGGATAAAAAAAACTCGACAAATGGTTGTCATTCTTGTACTCCTTACACTGACGTTGTACAAAACAAGTTACGCAAGCACACCTGTAAAAAACATAAATATCCCATGGGAACAGTTCATTTATGCGCGATAAAAAGAAGTCTATATACTGTTCCAAACTGTAATCTATCTCTGTGCCAAATTTATCCCGATCCTTTTTACTATTAACTTTAATTGACGTGAAGGAGCAACAAACATACATCCGAACATCGGATCCAAACTTTAGCATTTAACATATAAGTAACATAGAATCAGAGTACAACTATCAGACACGTAGCTGTCTCGCACCCGAAACTATTGCGCAGTGAATCATACATTAAATACCTTCGAGTATTTTGTACAGTTACGACATCGCTAGTACTCTCGACTAGCAGTGTTTTGTAAATATACGTTCCAGGGAACTGCGTGACTTCCATACTAAAAAGTTATAACGTCTAAATGTCTGTCGCATCACCATGGATCAAAAACATTTCGAGCAATGTCAACATTTATTATAAATAAATAAATAAGTGCTTACGCGCGTAACCAAATGGGGTAGGCAGAGATTATGATTTTCCATTAGACGCGATACTGGCACACCTCTCTCGCTTCCACATCCATACATCTACGCATACATGCTCGTCAGTTCCGGGTACTTCTTAAATCGCTCTTCTTAAGTATGTCACTAATCTGATCGATGTAAGTTCCCATAGGGTGTCCCCTACAGACACTACCACTCACTTTGGCAACATAAGTTTCTTTTGTTATTCTCTCTTCATTCATCCTTCTAACATGCCCAAGCTACCGAAGCATACCCTTCTCAATGTTAGTTTCTCAATGTTAGTATGGCTTATAGGTTATGTTATGACATTTACTTTTAAGCCATACTAACATTCATTATGGTATTAAATAAAATAAACCTAAGTTTCTATAAAAAAAATATCGAATCAAAATATATAGCCTACATGTACATACATTAACAAGTGAAGCATTTTAATTTATTAAAAACAGAAATTTTTCCTTCTGCAAAATAAATTACTTTAATGAGTAAATAGTCAAAGGAGACAGTTTTTTCTGGGCGGTTTTCACTGGTGTGGCAGCCTATATAAATCAGAATGTGCTATTAAAAATGTAAATAATTCACTATTATGAACAGGCAAATTCTTTTCGTAAAGTCTAACCGGAAGCGGTGGTAATAATTAAAATTTTAATAAGAACAAAATTTATTTATTTATTTATTATATAATTTTACCAATAATATTGATACTGATATAATTTTATACATAATTGGTATAATTGGTAAATTGCTAATACGATAAAGACCACAAGGATGGCTTAATAATTTATGTTCATGATACCAACAGAAACGTCATGAGAACAAACAGACATCAAGGCAACTAAAACAAATCACAATTAGCCGAAACAAACAAAACTCTTCTTAATACCTATTAAAATAAAACATACGGTGACTGTATTAAATGTTAGTTTTACTATTGAAAGGATATAAGGCACTATTAATATGTAGAATAAAGGTTATATTTGTAAACAAAAAAAGGTGGATGATAAATTAAAATGCTGAACGCGTCGCCGGTGAGTATAGGGACAATACGCTCTTACGATGTCGGATAAAGGCACGGCGTCCTATTAATTACATAACAAATAAACATCACGCTTGTGAAGTCAATAATCATTAACGACTATGACATAGTACGTATACGTATACTCGGGCTTATGCCACAGAGATATTGGTAGTAGATAGAAACTTCTTTTCACCTACTCTCTGATAACGATTGACTTGCCAATTTACGTCATTATCAACGTGCCCGATTCTCACTTACGTAGGGTGTGCACAGTATGACCGTTGTCGATATTGTAATATCTAATGCCTGCTACTATCCGTCAAAATACAAAAATTGTTTCTTTATTCGCTACCAAAATAAGAACTGCACAATTTCAACTGCACATCGTAAAATTAACATTCTATCATTAATGAATAAAGTCAAGAACAAAAGTAATACGGAGAAACAATTTTAGAATTGTCTAGAACATTTTTTTAGAAGAACACTTTATTATATGATAAGCCTTAAAATGAAAGTAATCATAGAACGAATTAAATCAACAGTCAAATACCAAACACAAAAATTAATAAATGATCAGACCCTCCAAATATGAAATCTGAATAATCAATTGAAGTTCTGTGAAGGCTTCCGAAGATGTATATATATGTATGTACAACTTGATCTAAATAATATAACACATCAATTAGTTATAAAAGAGTATCAAATCTCATTACTAATATTTTATTGTATTATTTTCCACATTTTGCTGCCTGCTATTAAAATCTACGTCAAAGTATACATTTGGATTAGAAGGAAAATGTGATGCAGCGCGCAAGAGTAAGGTTCAATGTCTGTATTGTAGCATTTCATTAAAAAAAAAGCGGTTACGTAGCTTGGCCTTCTAAAACGACTGATTCTTTACAACAGAAATCAAAAGATATATAAAACATAAATGGATGACGTCAATATGATTGACTACATTTCCCTGTTGGGATTTGATTAAAGTATCTACCGATACTTGTAATTAACAAAATAGATTGTAGAAGTACGAACATCTTAACCTTATTGTAAATGTTTATATTTCATCTTGTGTTTGTGTATAAGTAATTGTGCATTGTCAATTATGTATCCTATGTTAGTATCTTCGTTCTAACTTACTCTATGACCAATTGTCGACGAGCCATTAAATAAAAAAAAAGATTAACAAAAAACTACCACTAACGCTAACGCAGAGGGCGTTAGCGTTAGTGGTAGTTTAACGGTCTCTACAAACAAACGACACAAAGATTCGTCCCATGCCGGCTGAGTCTAGTGGACTCCTCCAACCTTGGCCAGATTGTCATCCCACATTGTAGGCGCGCTGTGTCGTCATGTCCGGCCGTCATTCTAGATTTTTTTAACAGGAGGCAAGCGAGCAAGCGGTTCACCAGGCATTAAATGACCGCTACCCATAAGCATCTGCAACAAGGTAATGAGTCGTAAATGCTTTACCTACCTTTAATAGACAGAGGAGTGGATAAATAGAAGGAAATATATTTCCCTTCCCTTACTATATATACCCTACCCTCCTTTTAATTTTTTTCCCCTTCCCATCCTTTCCTTATTAGAAAAGGATAAGAAGGAGAGAAGAACTAACATTAGGCCTCCGGCACCTCCGTCCTCTGACAAAACGCAGAATACGTCTGCTTGAAGCCTGTTTTCTGTGAGGTCATAGTGAGGTCGAGCCGGACCATTCGCGCATCAGGTGTTGTTGTTGCGGGCTCTCCACTCGGCCACAGTAAATGGCTCTGCCCAGACAGTTAAGAGATTCAGTAGAACTTAAAATTAAGATATCTTTCTGTCTTTCCACCTGTTTGGATCAAAAATGCATCGGGATTTAATATGCATCGATTAGGATCCATTTGTATAAATTCAGTAAGTAGGAAGTTACCTTAATTTAGTCGTGACTAAGATACTATCTTAATTTTAGAAGAACCTTCAAATTTATCGCCAATGTGTAAATACATACCTGACACATTCTTGTTGCCTATGAATATTTAACCGTTAGTAAACAAATATAGTATCTGTATTTTGCATCTAGTCCGCTATATAACTTACATTTTGAGTATTTTTTCCTGACACTTAATGTATTACCGACTATGCAGCAGAACGTGCAAAGTAAATGAGAAAATTATACAATATTGGATGTGGTCAAATCACTCGCCATTATCATAAATTAGAGTTTACAACATAAATATAAAGGAAATTAACAATTTAATCAACATATAGTTGACGACTTGAAAATATAGTATTTCAACTTTGCCTTATCCGCCTTCTTTCATCGATTAATATATATTAAATGTAGATATATTAATGTTAGTAATTTAAGTCACTCTATTTTACTTAGTCAATTACTTTACTTGTTTATTTGTTTACCACAAGGAATTATGGTTAATTTAGTCTTTGTCACCTATTTTTGAAAAGTACTTTTTATCCGTTTGCTTTTATAATGAGTAATTTGTGAATAACGGCGTTTGATGCATTGTAACGTTGTGTAAAAGCGAAACTCCATATATTTTTATTTATTATATGTACATGTACAATGCATCTGTTTTCTGTCCTAAAGCAAGATTCTATTATCTTTCGTTGTTTCTAGCGATATTATTTGCATATCATTTTTTTTCGTCTTGAATACAATCGGAAACATTTATACATACATTAGTTATTTTTCTTTTTTCTTTTTGTAAGTAGCATTTATTTCCGATCCGATCAGCCGTTTTTGCGTGAACGAAGAACAAACTTCCATACATCCATACTAACAAACTTTCGTATTAACAATATAAGTAAGATTTACATGCATTTCAATAAATTCTATCGCTCGTTTTATCTTGATGTTCAACTGCCTTTTGTAAAATGGTCGCTATAGACAAGACGGTTGAATGAATGGAAATTTGAATAGACGGAAACTAGATATATCTTACATCGACTATTGTATGCAATTCGTTCGCTAACAAAAGCCACCCAACCCGTCGATGCAATACTTTCAATCTATCGAATAAGATTGAACGAGTTACATTTATAGCATTTCGTCGCATTGACGTCGACTTACATTTCGGCTATTTGTGTTTTGACAAAGCTGTGCCGAACGAGAATATGGTGCTCAAATTGTACCGCGACTGAAGATTTTATAGCCAAAAGGTTCACCTTCTTCCAGTAGGATCCGTATATCCTTCTGCCTCCCAGTTTTATTAGGTACCCATTATCACAATTCAACTATAATATTTTGTATTTTACTAGCCGTTGCCCGCGGCTTTATCGCTTCTAATTTTACTCGCTGAAAGTTTTTGTAATTTGATTCCGCGTATAAAAACTTCGTATTATGTAATATGTATCAAAAAGTTTTTATTGACAAAATATAACATTAACATGGCGATAATGTAAATGAATGTTTTAAGATTGTATGTAATTTATTATATGGGTACCTAAGCCCAGATAAAAGGTACCCTATTTCTGTACCTTTGACAATGTGTATGCTAAATTTCATTATAATCGGCTTAGGTTAAACCGTAACAAATAAAAAACTCAAATTTATAATGTTAGTTAGTATTCAGATTTTTTTACCTATATTTTTTTCAGAATTACGCGCTAACTATAATAACTAGGGTCGATTCCTACTCATTTTTCAATCTTCTTTTTTTCCGTTTTCCGTCGTTTCCTTTATATTTAAATAGGTATTCATCAAGAATCATCGTCATCTTTTGGCAAAACCAAAACTATTAATAATTAAATTCCTAAACTTTTTAATGAATCACTCCGTCTATTACCGTAAACCGTAGTATAACGTAGTAAGCCGTGTGAAAATCCGTTAAATAGTTTTCAGTTAAAGAACGTAAGTTAGATTTGAGTTGGACCTGCAGAAAGTACATTTGGATAAATACAAGACTGCTAAATGGACAAGGAACGCCGACTAAATAAATGGGTTAAGGTGTAGGTAGAAGATCTGTTTACAACGATTATTAACAAATGATGTAAAAGCTTTTATTTGTTTCGGAACAAGGTCTTATAGAGGCTACCACAAGGTGAAGGTTTCCGTTATCTTGTTTGTTATTAATAGCTTACATAATGTGAATATTTTAAATAACTTTTTAGTGCAAAGCGGTAATGTTGAATGTTTTCGACCTTTGCAAGTTGTTCACCTTTCGTAACAGATATTTACCTTAAAGTTAAGTTATTCACTTAACCGTAAATAAGTACATGTTCGAGGCAACGACAATTAAGTTACATAAAGTACTGAAACTATGTAAAGGCTTTTGGATGCCGTTTTTTTAAATAATAACTTAGATATTCACGCGATAGATAAGCACACATCTGTTATACAGAGGGCATGCGGGCAATCCTCTACCATCAGGCCCATTTAATTTTGCAACATAAGGACTTGTTTTTCATCACTTCAATAATTCCGACATTATGAAGATAACAGATAGCAATTGATACAAAAAATCACATAATTTAGAAGCATGGTGTGTCAAATAGTGACGTTACGCGTGAAACCTATGAGTAAGTGTCTCAGGGATGTCATACGTCATTGATTTTATTGGGATTCGTTTCAAAGTCGAGAATGGCTAACAAATAATCCAAGGACCGTTGATCACCAATGTAGACGTTGTAACAACATTAACGTTAACAAGCTACAAAGTCACTTATTATACAACGTCTCCATAGTAATTGAATAGAAATGATTATAACACGACAAACTGACATAAATGACTATGTGCTACTTATACCATAGCTGTGTTAGTTACATTTGAACTTGACCCGGTTAATCACTAGTTACTGCGGCATATACAAATATGCCTTAGTAACTAGTGACTTGCTTTGTATTAATTGCAAATAAAGTAATAAAAACGATAGGAAAATGATTGCAATCATTTGCAGATTACGCAACAGGTAGAACAACAAAATTATTAAGACATTCGTGAGATATTATTAACTAACTTTTTATACAACGGCTTTACTCACGTTCGCGTTTTTTTCTCGGATTTTTGTACCGACAAGTTTCGGACCTGTTGGAGGTCCTTCGCAGGGTGAGGTTCTCTCTTATATAAAGTTAGTTACAACTTTACCGATAAGAATTTCTTTTTCAGCAATAAAAATATTTGTGTTGTTAATGATATTACACTGTCTTATTTTGGAACTACTGATATGTATAAATTTAAATACAGAATATTTACTTAATACAGGATTGGTAACATGGTGACGGAAAAATAAGCTAAAAATCATTACGAATGGAAGCATTTTTTTTCATGGAAGAAGGTGGCAAGCGGATCATCTGATGTTAAGGGAGCGCTACCCATAGACATCCACAACAAGCAAATGTGTTGCAGAAGCGTTGCCTACATTTAATGGACTGAAGAGGGGGTATAGACAGGAAAAAGGATATTTCCTTTTCCCCGTTAACTCCCTCCCCGTCCAATCCTCTTCCCGTTCCCATCTTATCCTTATGAGGAAAGGGGGGGAATGGGATTGAAATTGAGCAATCAAATAAAAAAAACGTTTATTATTACCAATACCGTATACAAACATAATATCTATAAATAACGTAAGCGTTTACTATGTAATTTATCAGCAATAAAGGCTTAATAATATTAATGATACTTAATGACGCTTAGATAATATCTTAAAGTAGTAACAGTTAGAGATATGCCTTTGCACACGTTCTATGCGACTCCTTAAGCCACAAAGTATACTCTGCATTCAAAGCACTACAAACCACGAAACCGATGTCAATCATTCTGTTCGCCGACGTACTTACTTAGAATATAAAATCTCGTTAAAGTACTTTTACTGGTAGTGTTCGGCCTTTACAAGAAATAACCATTGCTGATACATTCCAAAACAAAGTATCTAGCTGCATCTTTTCATAGAAGAGACAATGTTTAGTTGTTGGGTCGGGAAAACAACTGATAGAAGATCCGAAATCGTCTCATTTCAAAATGAAATTGACTTGATTATTGAATTAACGATGGGGTGACTTAACCTCTAACGTTCTAACGGTCCCTTGCCGATATTCAAAGAACGTAAAATTACATTTATTTATTTTATTTAGGTACACATAACAGTTTACAATCGTTTACATATATCTAATTAGGAGACAATACTTAAAAGCTAGATCATAAACCAAAGAGTGTGTACACAGCATGACAAAACGTGTGCAAGTCCAATGACATTAAAGTGCACCTGCGTTATCTACTATACGAAGAATAAAAAAGGAAAATGTGGAAAAAAACAGAAGTTAACTTAATATATTGATGACTGCTCTTATAAAAACGGTATATTTAGAATTAAAGATGTCTAGATCATGTGATGAGCCATTGTAAAGACGTCGCATTCTTACAAAAGGGTTATTATTTATTAATATTCTAACAAAGGGGTATTAAAATCAAAGGAAATATAACTGTGGTAAAAATATTTATTCAGACTATTTATATTGACTAACTTCGTTTGTCTGTTGTTAGTTAACTGTGGATGTATGTATGTATGTATATACCATAAGTTCCCTATAGACTCCGAAACGGCTGGAACTATTTCGATATTACAGAAAATGTCTGAAAATCTGAATAGTCTTAGCTAGCGGCTTAAGCTATAGTATATATATTAAAATAAAACATTTTCTTTTCTTTTGTTAAATAATATAATTTGTCTAGCTTTTGCGTGTAAAATATTTCTTATATTCCTAATATATTGACATAAAATTACATATGCATTGTGTAATATCATCACAAACATATTTACGCACTAGAATTATTTTAATTCTAAAAAAATAGTTCTGTAATCTGTTGAATTAATAATACGTCAAAGAACTTAGTTTTTTGTTGAAAATACTTAGTAAGGTATATTATGATAGAAATAATTGCAATGAATAACTTAAATATGTTCAAATAAATTGTAATTATAATTAGAGATAACATCCGGTAATTCAAAGTACTTGTTATGTCGATGACCTTAACCTCAGCTAACTGATCTGAACGTAGCCTAATTGTAGCAAATTTAGAATTTTAATCACAAATTTACGTAGCTCTTACCCAAATCCCCGGCCAAATGTGTTGGTCTTCCGCCATTAACATAAGAGCCACGTGTTTAAAAATATGTAATATTTATCCTGTATAAGAATTAATATTTTCCTGTTCAAAGTGCGTAAGGATTTATTCATTGTTAAAATAATGTATTCTACTTTATTTTAAATATACATGCATATTATTATAAAAATATATCCAAAATACGCATCTTAAATAACACGTATCTTTACAGATCATGCTCGGACATTAAGAGGTTGTATTTGTTGGCGCGACCGAAGAAAAACAAAGAGATCATTAAGCGACTGCAGGAACAATTCGACGATGTGGTAACATTATAAATTATTAAGCAATCAATTCATAAGAAAACCTATAGTTTGTCTGCATTACATCTAGTTAATGAATCAGACAAAGTAAGGGACAATGGTCCCTATATCTCTCCTACCCTTTCTTGTTCAAAATTTGTATCACTACTTCCTTGCGTTTGTAGATTTTCATTGGCGACAACAATTGCCCAAATTCAGTAAACTGCTTGCGATTTTCATTACAATTCATTTCATCTTACATCCCGATAGCTTCATAATAATCCTTGTTGGAGAAGAGAAAAAAAAGAAGAGTTGTAGTAACAGTAGATGGTATCAGATGGTTGGATGCTCTACAATCATTTAAAGGAGTGGGTAAATTTAAACATTAACGGTTACCAAGAATACCATGTTAACTCACATAGCAAATATTGTCTGTCGAGGGACATAAACGTGCATGCACGCCGCAGACAACGTGCTAACAAACTCACATATACGTAAGCATAATGTATAATTATATATAGATGATGTATGGTAGAACCATTAAAATGTATTGAAAAAATTACATTACATTAAAAGTATATGCCCCAGTTTGGTGAGTTATGTATGGTTATCTATTTCTTCCTACTCCTTTAGGTCACTGGCGTGAGTGGGTTAACTTTGTTGCAATAAAATGTGGAAGTCAGTTGATGAATTTGGTGGTTGGATGAAATCTTTCAAACAACATGTCATATTTTGTTAAGAAAGTCTTTATAACTTCAATTCTTCTGCGTTATCTTATATTGGTTCTTTCAACAGCTATATGACAGACTAAGAAAGGAGCAACCAAACTTCATCGAGAAAATTAGCATCGTGGAAGGAGACGTCGGTCAACTGAACCTTGGCATCAGCAACGAAGATAAACAGAAATTAATTACTGAGGTATTTTGTTTGGTTTTTGTAAGTATATAAACTACAGGTGATCCGTGTTTGTTGCATATGGTCACTGTTGACCTTGGACAAGCATTATCTCATTTAATCTTAAATGTGACATGGGGCGACAGTCACAAAACAATCCGCGACCCTTTAAAAATATTAAACTAAGTTTATCTTATCTGGAAAATGTTCTGAGTGCAGAAAAACACAAGAAAATAAAACGATAACTTATGTATCATCTTTGACTATACCTAAGATAGGTTAAAGGAACGATAAATCAAAACGAACATTTTAATAAGATTATAGTTCATTAAATCCCTAGAGGTCCTATAAGTGCCACATGTCTTGAACAATTGCGTGACTCCCAATACCAGTGATATGGAGATATTATTATTTTTGAATTTAAAGCCCTCTCGCAGGTTGAATTCATTTTCCACGGCGCAGCGACAGTGCGGTTCGATGAAGCGCTCAAGACTGCGGTGGAAATCAACGTCAGAGGAACACGGGAAATCTTGACTTTGGCTCGTGGTTGTTCCAAGCTGAGGGCCATGGTACACATATCCACAGCATACAGGTACATATGTTTCATAATCATCGTCAGTCGTTGAACATCCACTGTTGGACAAGCCTTCTTAAGGATCGCCTCAAAGGCCGGTCCCTTACCGTCATCATTGAGTGCATTCCCGCAACCTTGCACATATCGTCAGATGAATCGTACCTAATCCTATCCTACTTAATCTTACTAATAATATAATGTAAATGGGAAAGTTTTGATGTATGGATGTTTCTTACTCTTTCAAACAAGGCCGCTGAATGGATTTGGATGAAATTTAGTACAGAGATAGATTATCGTCTGGAATAACACATAGGCTACTTTATCCCGGTTCCCGTGGGATAATTTTTATCTTTTTTACAGGGTCACGTATATAAAAGACGATGTGTGTACATATGTACGTATATTCACTATAAAAATAAATATATAGTAATTAAACGCACCGAATATAGCATTTTAAAATGGTTAATTACTCCACACGCTGTATCAAATTAGTTATAATATTATGCATTATTTTCGTAATAAGTGTTGATAAATTTTATTACTGTTTGTTACAGTAATTGCCCATTAAAAGAAATAGACGAAAAATTCTACGAGAGCCCGTTGAATGGTGAGAAATTGATCGACCTGGTTGAGAATATGGATGAAAAGACTATCAATAATATAACCCCCGGGTGAGTTCAATTCAGTTCATGATAAATTTACGTTGGTGCTAAGAGTTATTTTTTTCAATCAACGTCTCCTTTAGAAACTGTATTTTTGGTACACCGAACGCCAATTCTGCTGCCTAGCAATAATGTGTACAGGTAGTGTAGTCCAGGCTTAAAGTTCCGTAGATATATTATGTCGTAACATAATATCTGGGTCCACAGGGGCTTGCTCCAGTTCATGAGAGAGCTCGTGCTGCTAAAATTTTGATAAACTAAATGAAAAAAGTCAACTCAACTCGTTTAACAAACCCATTCGTTACACGACAATAAATTACAAGGACGTACATAAGTGCCATTTATAAATTATCGCTATGACTTAATTTCTCTGATATACATTTAATAAATCTTGAGATCTCTTGTATTATTATGAATTAGCATAACGAATAACATAAAGCGGATATTCGGTTTATCCCATCATAGTAATATAAAAAAAACTTCTTACGAATTCGGAGAAAAACCAACTATCGACTAGCTAAAATGAATACAAAAAGTGTTGTAAAATATAACATAGCATTAACGGAAGTAAATTTAAATATTTCTTTTTTTTCTCTTTCCAGTTTACTCGGCGATTTCCCAAACACATACGCATACACTAAGTCGGCCGCAGAAGACATTGTGCAGGGATATTCAAAGGGATTGCCGATTGCTTTATTCAGACCATCTATTGGTAAGCTTTAAAATTTGATATCATTTAACTGAAATGCGATCAGTTGTTTGGACGTTTTCGTTTGTCTGTACCATATAAACTTTTTTTATGTAAATAATGTTTTATTCTGTTATTTTGCTTTATCTATATACATTAAAGTATTAGAGGCATATAAACAAAATCATACTTTTTAATTTTATTACAGTGGTTGGAACAGCTAAAGAGCCCATCGCAGGCTGGATCGACAACGTGTATGGACCTACTGGGGTAAGGATAGAATATTGTTATCAAATTATGTACTAATTTAGATGTTAGCTGGAATTTATTTCTGCACTACGAAGGCGCATATTTTGATTATAGTTCTTAAAATATTTTCAATATGTTCGCTAACAGGACGCTAGTTGGTCAGTGCTTAGCAGCCATGTTGTGAAACATACAGCTGTCAATGGTTTTGGGTTACGATTGTTAAGTGCTTAAGCAAAAATCAAAAATAATAATTATCTATATATATATATATATATATATATATATAAATGGACGTGTGCGTCATATTTTACATTTTAGCCAAAACTAAACATGACTGAGTAATTGTTATTGTTGGTATTTGTAGTCTCAGTGACCCCGTTTGTCACTATGGTGGTTGCATGTGTATGGTGTATGGTTTAGAGGTGAAAAAGGTAAGGGTGGGTTGAAATCTTCTTAAATTCCGTCAACTCTTCTTAAATTTAATTTAATGACAATTTTTTTCCTCAGGTGGTAGTTGGCGCAGCGGTGGGACTACTCCACGCGTTGAACTGCAATCCCATGGCAGTAGCCGACATCGTCCCCGGGGATATGGTGGTGAACGCGTGCATAGCAACGGCCTGGAAAACGGCGCGCGACTACCCGGGTAACCACGAAGACGCACCCCCAGTTGATCAGCAGCCGCCAATCTACAACTTCGTCTCTTCTGTAGAACAGCCGTTGACTTGGAGTAAGGATTAATTGTCTACATTCACACACATTTAAAACGATAGTAAGGGACGTATTAAAACTCATTTAGTTAATAAAAGATAACTGTATGCAGACGAAGGATGTTACGAAATAGAAATTGCTTAACATTAGAAAATTCATTCTTCGACTTGAAGGTCCACCCACGTCATAATCGCACTAAAACACCGACACTGGTAGCTTGTTCCAATTTTTTGTAGTGCGCCCAATAAAGGAACATTCAAAACGTTTCGTACGTTTCAAAGATGGAGACCGGCAGTATACTTAAACGATGATTGGTGGAATGAAAATGGAGGGAATTAGATTATTAAATTTCATAATATAAAATGCATCCAGTATAATATTAACAGATCTATACATGTTGTTGTTAGACGGGTTCTCCAGGGTCGGACTTGATGAATACTCAAATTCCACTATGACCTTCGGATAATCAGACCCTATGTAGCAGATGATACCTACGACACATAGTGCTGCTTTTTTACTTGCTGTGTTTAATGGTCGTATATTTAATACACAATAAAATAATACTAATACAATTGATTTGTTTATTTTATAGGAAACTTCATGACGTACAACGAGGTGTACGGTCTCGAAGCCCCAACAATGCAAGCCGTGTGGTACTACGTTTTCTACATAACTCCGTCGAAGTTCTTGTACAGCTTTATTTGCCTGTTTCTTCACTGGATACCTGCCTACATTATCGACGCAATTGCAGTGCTTATTGGCAAAAAACCTATGTAAGTTATGTTGAAGCTGCTAATTAAAAAAAATCTTTTAATCATTACATTTATGCTTAGGATATGAATTGATTAAATAAAATAAATATGCGCTCACGCCCGTAACCCAGAGAGGTAGGCAGAGATCATGGATTTCCATTTGGCGCGATCCTGGCACATCTCTGTCGCTTCTTCCACATTCATACATCTACGCATGCATGCTCGTCGGTTATGGGTGCTCCTTATATCGCCCTTTTTAATAAGTCATTAATCTGATCGATATAAGTTTTCCTAGTGCGTCCCCTACCAACACTGCCACTCACTTTTGCAACATAAATTTGTTTCGTTATTCTCTCTTCATTCATCCTTTCAACATGCCCGAACCACCGAAGCATACCTTTCTCAATTCTAGTCACAACGTCCACTTTTAAGCCACAATTTTCCCTTATAACGCTATTTTTAACCCTATCATACAGAGTCACGCCTAACATACTTCTTAAGGATCGCATCTCAACGGCATTAACTCTACTAGCATGCTTTTCCTGCCAAACCCAGCTCTTACTTCCATACATTAAAGTAGGGACTAGTACAGCATTGTGTATTGCCAGACGAGCCTTCATAGACACATTCTGACTCCTCACTACTGTACCTATAGCCCCATTCATTTTATTTCCCGCACTCACTCGTCGTTCAAAATCTTTAACATGCCTACCATCTCTACTAAACATACATCCCAAATACACGAAGTCTTCCACCTGTTCCACTACGTTTCCGTTAACCTTTATTTCAATTACTGTCTTACTTTGTTCTCTTTCAAACACCATTACTTTCGTCTTATCCACATTCATCTTCATACCTTTACCATCTAGTGAATCATTCACTACATTCAGCATAAGTTGTAAGTCCTCCTCTGATGACGCAAACACAACCTGGTCATCAGCGTACAAGAGACATTTTACAACTAACTCACCCATACTTAATCCACAATCTTCGTCTTTCAAAGATTTCAAACAATCATCGATTGATTAAATCTTGGAAATTACTCTAAAATCATCTTCATTAAACGATCGGTGAAAATTTATTTACAAATATGACAATTTAGTATCGGTATAGTAGAATGTAATCACAGTTTCTAAGCATTCTGCAACTAACAGGTTTTTTTTATGGAATAGATGGCAAACGAGCAAGCGGATCACCTGACGTTAAGTGATCGCTACCCATAGATATCCGCAACAAGGAAATGTGTTGCAGATGCGTTGCTTACCTTTAATGGACAGAGGAGGGAGGACATAGACAGGAAAAAGGATATTTCCTCTTCCCCGTTAACCCCTCCCCGTCCAATCCTCTTCCCGCTCCCATCCTATCCTTGTAAGGAAAGGGTGGGAAGGGAAAGAGGACTCAAATTAGGCCTCCGGCACCACACTCATCAAACGAAACGTAGAGTTCTTCTACTTCACGACTGTTTTCTGTGAGGTCGTGGTATTTCACCGCTCGAGACATTCATGAAACAGATGTTGTTGCGGACTCTACCACTGTTAAGGTTATCAAATAGTGGACTATAGAGTGATTAAGAGAAAATTTGTAAAGAGTATAGCAACAGTTAGGAATACCCTATGAGGTTTTTTGGAGGTTCGCCAGACGGCATACTTAAAATAGATTGAATAGTATGTATGCATAAAATGTATAGACATAAATAAAGTAACGAGAGCCATCCGAGACAAACTTCCGTCACCCCTAACTTCCATTTATATGAAAAATATTTCTCATACGTGAACTTCTGTTCTACTTTCAGGTTAAGAAAAGCGTACAAGAAAATTGACAAATTTTCAGCCGTCATCGGATATTTCGCATTAAGAGAATGGAAATTTCATAATAACAATACACAGTCGCTTTTCAAAGAGTTGTGCGCAGCCGACAAACACATCTTCGATTTTAACTTAAAGAATTTGAATTGGAAAGAATACATCAGTAGTTACGTTAAAGGCATTAGAGTGTACTTGTTAAAGGACCCAATGGACACAATTCCTGCAGGAATCAAAAAACACTACAAGCTCAAATTGATGCATTATCTATTTTCTTCAATTTTGTTCGCTGTGGTTTTGAGGTTACTCTGGGGAGCGCTACGGTACAGTATAGACGTGTAATCAATACAAAATATAGCTTTAAATTGTGTAGGTAGAACGATATTTAAATTTTTAATACTAATTATAATTACATCAGTAAGAATTGGTTGTTAAGCTAATACATAATCTCAATTCATAAGTCAGCGTGACGCTAAAGCAATTTGTGATTTAGGTTATAATCCAATACTAAAGTCATTGATCAAACATTAAAAGGTTCCTTAATTGATGATTGACCTAACCTTAAAATTACCTTACAAGTTTCGATGATTAAAGTATATGTACTAACTAAAATATCAACCGTTTGTTGAACTGCTTTTAAAGAGCCAATAACGACAATAGGAAAACCAATTCAACATCAACACTACGTTCAACTCTGTTTAAAATTAAATTAAATCTAAAATATAATGATTCTGACTACAGCTCGTTTACATACAAAATTTATTGTTTCATAAATGATTTTAAATAAAATTGTTACAGTGTTACCATAACATTTATTGCATATTTATTTTATATTATATATACGTAAGCGTATTTATGTATATTGTGTGTTTATGGGAGAATGGTAGATATAGTTCGTGTACAATTAAAAAACATTTTTTACCTCAAAACGAACTATCCAATAGAAAAGCTATTTTTTACTTAAATAAACCTCTTTATGACTGCATAATTAATGCTGCTTCTTGTCACAATGCGGGAGTAAATATGCATTTAATTTACAAAACATGTCAAACTGTTTTTTTCTTTTTTACACCGGACGACGGACCGTCAATATCGGTTGCGGTGCATTCGGTGTAAATTGGTCACCTTTTCACTGTAAATCATACGCCACCGCAAACCCGGTAACAAATATGTTCCATCGTCCGGCGAAGAACACGGACGTCTACACGTGTTCTATGTATTTCGTACTAAATGTTTATTTAAAAATATAATTAAAATTTATACAGCATATGGTGTGATGACTTTCATAATACATTCAACTTTATTCAGTATGGGTATACAAAATGTTTACGCTTTATTTTAATTAATTATATGTCGTAAGTACGCAGTTGCTCAGTTATTATTTAAGGACAAATGATAATGGAATATTTGAATAAGATGTTGAATAGTTTGCCATCGATAAATAAATTTATTATGAAATTTAGTCGGCGTTTTATTTACAGAACCGTGAGCGTGCGTGCGAGCTTTTCTGTGCGTTGTCATTTTCGTAATGTTGTCTTTCGGTAGAGATATTTAATATTTGAGTAATGTTGGCATATATAGCGCGTTTTTAAGGTACCAGAAGTTTATCATCTATCCAATACCAAGATCAATTGTATATTATATAATCCGAATCTCGGAAACGGCTCCAAGTATTTTCATGAAATTTTGTATTTCGATTCGGTTTCTATTTTTATTTACATAGATGTTTTGTCAATAAAAAGGTCAAAAAATTATGTAAATAATTAATGTGCAAAATGCATTATCTATTGTTGGAGCGTGGTCAGCCCATGAACTTACAAATATCTCAGATTTTTGTTAGATGGCGCTGTATTTAAAAAAAAAACACGATCTTACATATAAAAGCCAACGCAGAGCTCGGTCCACAACAAGTTGATAACAATACAACCACAAAAGCCAAACTCACACCATACGAAGGAGAGTGAGCCTGCTTACAGTCAGCCCCCTGCCCCCAGTAAGAAGTGAAATTACACTGATTGTTCACACTACGCCACCAGTACGACTTAGCGTACGCATACCTTCGCTGATAGGGCCCACGTATACTTTCGAATAAATAAGTCTCTGGCTATACTGATGTCCAAAACCGTATTACGTGTATTACGTCTAGCTGGGCAGCCCCGATCAGCTTTCGAGGTGTTCAGTGGCGTAGTGGTGCAGCACAAATAATAGGCCGCTTCTGATCAGCGACTACGCTCAAAAATTTACGTTTTTCGGGATATAAAATAATGTTTCGTATACGTAAATAATGACAATATTTGGAAAGAATACGAAGACGATGATTGTCAGAAAATAACTTAATAGCCTGGTACGATATTGCGACAATGCTAGCGTACATACATGCTCTGCTACTCGGGGAGGGCAGTATATCTATGATATAGATATGTATGATATGATAAACATGTGAAAACATTTGATACGTAAGAATTTATTATACCGTAGCGTACAAATTTTGATGAAAGTCGCTACGAAAAAGTATTTATCCCACACACCAAAAAGTACGTATCAAAAAGTAGTTAATGTTACTTATACTGAGATGTCGGCGTACAGTTCCCTGTACACTGACATTTCAATATGGTTTTGAAATGACAACAGATGAATTTTTACAAATGTACTTTATTTATAATTTATATTTATATTCATTTATCTAAATTAATTATCGCTTTAGAGAGTGGTCTAAAATTGTTGGATACGGGTCTGGAGTCAGTTTCACCATGTGCGATTGGATTGCAGTTTTATGTTGTGATCAACAACACATCTGAACGCGACTATGACGTACAGTTGTCACCAGAGCAGTGCTGTTTGAAATATGATAATGATTTGGACTGCAATTCTATTAATATTATAGGTGATTGTCAAGAAAATATTCCAAAAGGTACGAGGTTGAAGTGTTAGTAGTTGACAACAACAATTGTGTCAGTTCAATTAGCAGCAGTAGTTATAACCCATGCATTCGTCTAAATTACGATTTGCAGAACGGATTGTCGCATCATAGCACACAATAATCTAAATATGATATAAACATAATTTGGCTGATGGTCAATAAAACATCACGATCCCTACCAACCGTAGGACATCCGCTGCTGGACTTAGATTTCGCCTAAGAATCGCCCAATGGATTGGACCCTTGCTGCCAAAACACAGAGGTCATCCACAACTTTTGCCCCGCATATCATTCATGGTCTGGTCATGGTGCTTTTGAATATAAATTAATTAATATCTATAAAACCTTTTTCGTTACAGGTACAAAAAAAATACTAAAACTCGTTGCTCCAGTCTTAGGCCCGTATGAACGACGTGGCTTTTGCATTGTAAATTTTGAGTCCAAATTACCAAACGCACATAAGCATTCAGAAAGGCAAATAATTAAAATTAATTTTGATACTTATGTAGAGAATAAGAAGCAGTCCATGGATCTACCATATAATATTAAGAAATGTGACAAAGTTGATCAAGATCCTCTTAACAATTGTAGACCGGTACAATGTGATAATTATTATAATGGTAGAAAACCGTATTATTCCAAAAGAGTAAAACGATGTATAGAACCTCCAATTTGTGTTTCTAATTTTATATCTGAGTTACCTGAAGTTATTTTAGATCCGATATCAAACACATGCATTCGGGGTAGATCAATTGTTGATGAAGATGTGGAATTCATAAAAAGCTTAGAAAAGCCGGGCAATTGTTCCACAAAAATATTCCAGCTGCCAATACCAAATAATGATAAGAATAATAATCCTGATAACTTAAAGCAGCAAGAGAGAGAACGAGACGAGGAGATTAATAAAGAAATAGTTACTGAGAACATCACGTCCAAAAATCTAACTCTTGTATCTTATACCTCTAAATTCAGGAAGGTCTATGACAAAGTTCATAGTTACATCGTTAATAATAAATCAACAATTATAGTTTTAATTACCGTCGTGTTTATGCAATGCTGTTTAATATGCGCTCTTATATATTACGTATCAAGTAAATGCGAATGTTTTTCAAAGAAAAAACTTGTGAGTAAAGTATATAATTTTACAACAGATGTATCGATGACTACCCCTTTAATTTTTAGTAACGCTGATACTGAGACGACAGGTTTTAAATATGTAAGCGATTCTTCTAATAATATTGACAAAAAAATTAAGAGTTATAAATCTTGCCAGAAGGAAAGAAACGGGTTAAAAATAAGTATGTCTGATGACATACTATCGAAATGCTTAACCAGAAGAGACTGGATTGACAACAAGTATACTAAATCTGAAGCAATACCAGAAATGCCTCTAAGATTTAGCCAGAATCATTTCAACGATACATGCGCAACAACTGAACATGATGTTAAAAAGTCGGAAAAAAATGAAAATGATGAAATGTTACCCCGTACTTCTCGAAAATTGAGTGAGGCTAAAGTTGTTTTCGAAGATGAACGTTCTGTTAAAAATGAAAATAATTTAAAAAGTGATAGAATAATTAAAAACATTGTTCAAAAAGTTGATTACAAATGTAATAAAATAATAAATAACGTCGACAAAAAAGGCAGTGATTCATCGGAAAAAGAAATTAAATGCCATAGTTACGACTGCTTAAATACGAGCGACCCTAAGATATCTAAAAAGCATGAGCATCCATCAGTAAATAAGAGGAAGGGTGCAATATCATTATCAACTGATAAAGGAGCGCAAGCTTGCTTCTCAAATGATTCTATTGATGATTTTCTTTCGGAAAGAGGGATGATATTTCTTGGGGGCGACGATATTTCTAAATATACATTTTCATACACATCCAATCAGCCTAAGCCTACTTCATCATCAGAAGTATCCAGCAAGACTTCAAAAAACAATTTAGTCAAAAATATGTTGACCATGTTGCATCGACGTTCTAAACAGGGTATATCATCAGATCCTGGATTGTCAATGACTGACAACATAGATGTTGAATTATTACACATGTCACATGCCTCTGTATTTACGTCCAGTAACGAATCCGAGTGTATCAAAGAATTAACGAAACAGCACGACTCAAGAACTTCGTTGTAATTTAAGTTTTAGGATATATTTAGCAATTTAGACTACCTTTTTATTGTTGTAGGTGAAATAAAGCATTTTTAGGATCAACCTTTCTTTTATTAAATAATTAGCGCACCAAAGTACAATGGTTAGAATGGTACAATGGTTGGTTGAATGGTGAAATGATGTATTAATATTACAAAATATAAACTCTTGGACTGTTAATACAAAATATATGTTGTATGTGTTCAGTATGTTGGGTATCCCATATCGGAATTCTTTAGACAAGGTGGACAAATGCAGGGCGGGCACACGGTAGACATCGGTTCAGTAGGTAGAGATACGTAGGTACCGGGCGTGACCTATAAAATTATACCAATGGTTTTATTTACACTACATCCACATCACTAGTCTATACATTGCATACGTTTTAGAGTCTCTTTAGAAGTTTTTTTTATCGACGTGGGTTCATTAATACATTTCACTTGCATATACCTTAAAGAACGACCAGTGGTGATTACGACATATTTACGATACATCACTTGCCATTACTTTGTAAATTATCATTGACGACCTAAATGGTATCCATTACACAACTGACTTTGGTGTACCAATACAGTTCTGTGTATACACACCTTTATTTTTGGAAAGTGTATATTTCCAACCAACTTGAATCTTGGCAGTGGTCCTCTTGTAACGCACATACACTGTAATAATAATAAAAATAAGATATCCCGACATAATAATATTTTAATTTAGAGATAATGTTTCTGATATGAAATAACTATTGGCGCGCCTTGGCACTAAAACCGACCGTTTGCCGTGACGGTAAGCGGCAGGATGCTCTCTTTTGACTTTACGTCCTCTCTATGCACTTCGTTGTTTCTCTGTGTAGGAATCAAGCCTCAGAGCGCTTGACATACGAAAGCAGGGAGACAGTAGGTCCTTCCTCGTTCTACCTACTAGACCGCGAACTGTCTCGCCGCTTCGCTCCGTACGTGTATTCAAGCCTTACGAGCTACTTACTATTTCCTATTTATAAGTATATATATATATATATATATATATATATATAATGTATATACACATTCTGAAATAATAATTAATATGTTATATTTTATTACTTTACATATTTTAGTGGTTCTTAATAATTATAATTCGAAATCTCACTGACACCTTTCACATTTCCGGGCATCCCGTGACAGTAAGCTTTTATTTTTACTTACTCGTTATAAGAGAAAGAGAGAGAGAAGTAAGATAACGCAGAGAAAAGGAGAATGATTTTTTTGTGTGTTTTATAGTTTTTTTCTGTGTTTTCAACTAAATTTTACTTGTAGTTTATAGTTTTTATGATGTGTACGGTAAAGTAATTATCGTCAGGTAAAGTTATTAAATTAATCGTAATTGAAGCAAACAGAATCGGTTTGCTTTTATTGGCTAGTTTTATTGTATATCTTTTAAGTTCAGACAATACTCACGCCGACCTGAAAAAATAATCCATATATCAGATTACTGTCTTTTCCGGAAGAATGTTACAAAATTTTTATTGTAAAAAAAACTTACTTTCTGAAAATAAACCAAACAAGAATCATGTCAGTATTGAAAAATTAAAAATTATGAAACTCAAATGGTATAACTTTGTAATTATTTGACTTACTGCTGCAGGCTGTAAAACAAATTATTTATTTTATATTTGTTCCTCAATTTGAGTCAATCTTTCATCTTTCCTATAGCTGAGAGAATACTGCGCATTCGTATCGCAAGAGTTAAAAATTAATATAAAGTCTCAGACTTTAATTTCGTTACAATGTACAAAAGATTTAAACAAAAATCAGTATGCTTTTTCCTATTTCGTGGAATAAAAACTTTTGATTCAAACAGGCCGACGAAGGATCGCCATTTTTTTATTATTTTTTTCATACCTAATTTGAATCAATAAATCATTTATATATCTTGTAATTGTTTAAATAAACGTAATCATTAAATTTTTTTTTTAAAGTGAATTCATGACTTGCTTATTATAACCATCGTCAATGAATTCATGGATGTACATTGTTCGACATCGGCCACCCCCAAGGATTGCCCAAAGATACCTTGCCGTCGCATCCAGTACTCATCCAGCCCTTCCGTAATCTTGCCCAGGTCATGGGTCCATCTTGTGGGTTACCTTCTCAACGAGTTCAGTTCGTGGCTGCCAATCTGAACCTTTTGCCTCCAAAACACGACTTGAGAAAATACTTTTTTGGTAGAATTAATTAGCATAATTATAACTTACTCGAGTCTGTAAATGTCAAGAACATTAATTGAATCTTATGTTGTTGATAATTATTTTATTTTAACGATATTCCAATCAAATTAAAAGTACTAATATATAGATTAGTCCGTAGTTAATACTTACATAATACTGTAATTTATAATTTAATAATGAATACCGTGATATTAATAAAAGAACGAACGGAAAGTTTAACTAATAATTATTAATTATCTCTAAAACTTCTTTTGTTATTTCTTATTAATATATGTAATGTAGGGAGTTCTTTATGTACTCACCGTCATCTGTAAATATTACGAAATAGTTAAATATTATTATTATCAATTTAAAAATAATAAATCAAACAATGTTATTTAAATGATAATTTACCCATCTCTGAAAAAACGAACAATTGTTTTAGTTACTTTGGAAAAAAAAATCAATAACTTGGTAATTGGATGGATATATTTACCTCCGTCTAGAAAATAATGAACACGACTATTAGTTGAATAGAGTACAAGACAACGAAACAAACAATTCAGCAAAAAGTACTTAAAATTAATATAGTAGCGTTTTTTCAAAAAGTCAAGAAAAATTACTGGCGTGTAAAATACGTACGTAAATTTGCTAAAAAAGATAAATAATTTTATTTATAGATTAGGTAACGATGTAGTAGTAGAGGGCTACTTTTCCACACCTCCACGATTACCGCGTATTTTCCATTTTGTTGGGTAACGAGTTCTTAAAGCAGTTTCAAGCTATCGACTAGAAATTTTCAAGAGATTTGTTAGACAATGAAAATGATAATATTTAAGTATATAAATATGAGAAATCGACCAATCTATGAGTACTCTTGCGCAGTAACATGAGATCTGATCCTATGACATCATTTAGTCATGAAAAAAAGTCTGATGCTGTGAAAAGGCATTTGGAAATTAAAGAATAAAATTGTAACACTCACCAAAAGCTGTAAACGAAAATTTTTATAAATAATCTGCATTTCTAAATACGAAACTAAAAATACTTGTCAAACTTACAGCAACACAGTATCTCTTATCCTATCCAAATTGTACTTTCTGCTTTAATTTTGGACAATTTCTCATTACATTCCCATTGTTTACGAAAATTTCAGTGGCCAGAACCTTTAGGAAAGAAATTTAACTAGTTCTTTTTATCAAATCAGTATTTGTAGAATAGTGTATCACATCTGCTTCGCCTAGAATACCCTAAAAGTAAGTGTGGCAATTCTACGTTTGTGACTTATTTGTATGATACATTATATTAAAAGACGACTGTGATGATAAGTAATCTTATTATTATGTTGGAATAAAATAATTTAACGGATTTTATCGCGTTTATTTTACGTTTTTTGGTTCCCGACGTTTTGAGTACTTTACAGCTCTCGTGCTCACGAGAGGGACTGAGGCGTCAGACGTCCCAATATTAAATTACTTATTATTATACATTAAAGAAGAAACTGGTTGACTGATACCGCACAGCCCAAACTACTGGGCCTAGAGACTTAATCCTGCACAGAGCTTTCTGCTATTAAGCAAGCGTAAACTAAAATAAATTCTAAGTGAAAAAGGTAGGGGATGAAAGTTTGTATGGACAAATAATTTTCCTCCAGCAGAATTACTTGAACACGTGTGTGTTTTTCTATGAGATGTTATTTCTACCCGTAAGATGGCGGGGCGTTATAAATATAATATTAATTAACTTTGTCATGTTTAAAACTTTATTTGATTCTAATTTTATTATTAAAAATAAGTGAAAATATATAAAAAAAATACTTACACCTCCACCCTGGTTGTAAAAAATAAACAAATAAGTTAAGCAACAAGTTAAGACAGTATAAATATCATATTAAAACATTTATTATAGCAGTCAATTTAAAAAAAAAGAAAACCCGTTAATATTAACTATGACACTCGGGGGAAGATAATGACACCTCACTCTTCAAAATCAGGAAAGCTAATTCGGCTACAGGAGACCTCCTGACACAATAGAATGGACATACATAAAAGCGAGCGAAAAACATTACTCTTCTTCTGGGTCAGTTGGGTAAGAAAAGTAAAAACTATTTAAATTAAAAACAGTTATAATTCAGACATACCTTAAGCTAAAAACACGAAATTAATTGATCAAAACGACGATATGTTAAGAATGTCAATTATTGCTTCTAAAAGTGAACGGTGTAGATACTTACTGTTACCTAAAAGAAATCATAACACGTCTTTAATAAACAATGTAACAATAATAATAGATTCACACACGACATAAGTAAAAATAAAGAGTTTTTATATCAACGATGACACCCACACATTGGGCCGTTGATCTCAAATCCTATCTTTTTAGAAGTAAGTATGGTGCCATGTGGTCTCATAGTTCTTCTGCATAGTCTTGCCTCTATCAATAGAATATTAACCCAATAATAGTTACCCTATCGGTCAACCCCGAATTGCTGAAAGCGTACGCGCGGACGGAATTTACATACGCCTTAACCTAAGTTACTCCATAAAGGATCAGGTCATGCGATTTAAGTGTTCAGCCGCCTCTCAATCTGGTGAAATTTAATGGACAAAAAAAAGGATAAGCAAAAAAAAGAATATTTCCGTTTCCTATCCATCCCTTCCTCTGTAAAATCCTCTTCCTTTCCCATCCTTACTAGAAAAGAAAAGGGAAAGAGGAGTGAAATTTGGCCTCCCGAACCTCACTCATCAGACGAAACGCAGAAATACTTCTACTTCCCGCTTCACGTCTTTTGTGAGTCTTCTTACTTCAACGGTCGATCCGGACAATTCATGCAACGGATGTTACGGACTCTACCACTGCAAATGCTATTATTAAAAAAGTTTACACTAAGCGCCTCCTTTGCTCTCAAGTTGTACTCTCGATGTAGCCGTAGATACTTTTTCAAGGCATTATCACAAATAGTGTATTTGTCATTTCTCAAGGCACAATAGCTAATTAGCTATCTTATTCCATAAAAAGTATTTGCCCACAATATTGTAACTTACGTTCATCTGTAAGAATAAAAAGTAGATATTTAATATCATTGATGGTTTTCAACTGTAATAAGCTTATATAATGCTTTCTTTGAACTAATTTTTCATATTATTGTATATAAATATCTATGTACTTACAATTAGCTATAAAAATAGTATGAAATTTAGTATTATTTGATAAATAATTTAATTAGATTATATTTATTTTTAAGAATAAATAGCAGCGAACTAACGGGTAATCTGACGTTATTGCAGACCCCATTTCCGAGTAATAATAAAGTAAAATAAAGATACGTGAACTATCATCTTTTGTAATAAGTTGTTTATTATACAGCATTTACTTTCATGTTAAATGTTTTAATTTAAGTACACAATTTCCTTTGCTCAAGTAATTTAACTGCCCTACCTTATCTATTAGGTCGAAAAAGAGGCTTAGAATAATTTTAAAGTTATGTTTGTCTGCTTTAGATACTACTAAATGTCTACTATACTTACGTCTTCCTGAAAAATAAATATGACTTTTGAACAACTTTTGCTGAAATAATTATTTACATTTTGAATGAAAGAGTCAAATAAAAACTTTTCTATGCATATTATTTAAAAACATAAGTATGTAAAATAATTGCACCACTTATTTTCGTGTATTCACAAATTCACCGCCTAACAGATGTAGCTAATTATTGCTTTGGTGTGTTACCTGAATCCTGCAGAACTCGAGTAAGGTCATCGAAAGGGTTTCAGTGGGCGCCTTTCCACATCATACTGTCTGCCCCCATAGATAACTTATCTTTTCAACTTACTAGGATACCGGGAGTTATACTTAAAAGAGGCTTTACTTAAAAATGTTGACATATTATTTACTTGCAAACAAATCGTACCGTTGAAAATGCGGAAAGTCAGTTTAATGAAAAAATAATAAAGGATTGAAACCAATATCTCGTTAGTTTTGTTATTATGTTCGATTTAAACTTAACTGACTTAATATCTTGGTCAGTTTTCAATAACTGCTTGAAACCTTACCTTTACCTAAAAGGAAATAAAATGTATACATTATACTATTTCCTTTTGCTAATCCTATGGCTAACACTAAAATTGTATACAAAATTTATAGTAAAAGTGAAAATGTTTCATTTTTATACGATAAGGAAGTAAACGAGCAGCAGGTCGCCTAATATTAAGTGATCACTGCCGCCCATGAACATCCGCAACACCAGAGGAACTGCAGATGTTCTTTGATGGCCTGGCTTTGCTTTTGTGGCCTGTCAGCCTTTAAGAACATACTCTTCTTGAAATACGATAAGTAGTATTGGTTCAATTCCAGTTTCTAAAAAGACAAAGGTGCCTTAAAAATCTAATATGAGAAACATATTTTCAAAGAAAACATTTATTATCCTTTTGGATCACGGCCTTTGTTAATAATGCACTCTATTTTTATATTGTTCTCAGAGGAAGGATGGCTAGCAATTTTTAAAATACGTTGTCGTTTATGATGATCGCCAAAATTACGGACTGCGAAATATTTGGGTCCGGGTTCGAATCCACCATACAACTACCGTCGTGATGCATCACCTAGCTAGGAGTAGGATCACAACAGTGCTAGTGCACTAACATGAAGTTGGTGACATAGCTTATCTTCGTTCACGTTAACGTTGGGCACGATGTCCTGATGAAAGTCCTAAGGTTGTCATTGTTAATTTACATTAATTTCAGTAAGTTTTACTTACTGGTTGCTGTAAAGTATTCAAATGAAGTTGGTTAATATCGAACTATAATTTTAAAGTGAAATTAATAAACAAATTTAATGTTTTACTTACGCCCTATAACTGAAAATAATACAGAACATTTTGTAAAGTTATTTGGCTGCTAAGAACAAATTTGTAATTGAATAAGTGTATGGATTAAAAACAGAAGGAAAACTTGTTTCCTGATATTTAAGATTGTCCAAGCACAAATATCAGATAATTTTGAAATGGAACACAATAGAGATTTTTTCCTAAGTTTGATGATACCATACTATTGAAATATATTGTGTCAAAATATACACTAACCAGTAACGAAGCGAAGTCAGGTGAGCATGAAACAAAAGGGAATAATAAAAATATTTTGTATATTACATTATACTATTTAATATACCCAATAGTTAGAACATTGAGTTAAATGCGCGGAACAAGTAACTGGTATGAATGTTAATCACTCAATTATGACGTGGTACCAAGATAAGAGTGAACAGACTGTTTCTAAACCGTTGTCTCTCCTTTTTTGACAACTTCGGCTCTTAATATCAGGTGGGAATGTATGGATTATTCGTTTTTGTCCCAGCACTTTTTTTATATCTTACATTCTGTATTTACATCATATTTGGGGCCTAATAAAAGCTTACTGTGTAAATTATTAATTTTATAGACTAAATATATCTTACGTAGCGATCCTGCAATACCAAAAATAACATAGGAATTTTAATAATATAGAAGAAATATTTAACTAAACAGTGATAATGTTTGATAAGTATCATCATACTATACTGGCCCTCAGGTGACAGGCTCAGGGGAATCCGGCACCCACTAAAGGCTGTGTAAACCATCTCCATCCCTTGAGAATCCTAGGGGAAGTGTGCAAGGGCGGATATTTGTAGGCATTTCCTCAGAATAGAAAAGGTCTCCGCTCCACTACTTTATACTAGTTTGATGTATTGTATAGTACATTCTTTATTACATATTTACATCCAAGCTACTTATTTTCTTATATTTCATATAGATTAAAAAATAAAACCTTACCGTAAACTAAAATAAGAAAAATAAATATTTTATTATGTAATTTGAGTCAAATATTGAAATGTAGATTTTTAATCATGTATCAACTTGTAATACTTACCACATTCTATAAATAATAATCAATATTTATTATTAAGAATAAATAATCACAATTAATGTAACAAAATTATGTTGTTATTTTTATCGTAACTATTCTACAAACCTTTGGCTGAAATAATAAAATTTTAATAACATGAATCAACTTATAAGTATGTGTCTTGTCGTACATGTACGTATTGTATATCACCAACTACTTTATTGCTTTGCCCATAATATAAAAAAAAACTTACTGTTGTCTATAAAAATTACAAACAGTAAATTAGTTATTTTAATTATAAAAATATATATAAGGAAAAGAAAATGTAAAAGAAACTTACGAAATCCAGCTAAAAAATTAATGAATAAAATATTAAACTCTTTATTGAATTACTAGAAGTACTTGCCATGTAACCTGGCAAGGCTTGACGTAGTGTAGTAAGTTCGCGGATGTACATTTTCTAACGATCCTTGGCAAGCTACCTGCCGCTTACAATTGCAACCGGGATCTACACAGTGCGTATAGTAACCGTGAGGGTCAGACGGTTTTGTGCACACGGCTCTCTGCGTCCGCACTCGCAGCCCCCTATAGCGTCATTTATTTAAATAATTTATTAACAAAGCCCAAGATTAATACAGATTTAATATTAGAAAGATTTGAAACAAAAGAAACACGTACCGGTAACTGAAAATGTAAAAAGAAAAAATGTTAAACTCTTAAAATATTTTTTTTTATTTGTAACTTGCATGCTCTAGAGCCACATTTATATTACAAACCGATTAATTACATTCTTTGACGGATACAACGATATATTATCTTGAATTGAAATTAGCTGCATTTTTCTTACACATATATGTAAAGATATTTAAATAAAATAATTATATGTCACTTATGACATACTAGTGATACCATAAAAATAATACTAGCGTTAGTACTTACTGTCAGCTGTACAACAGTGTAAAAAAACAAACATGAATAAAATATACTTTAGCACACCATATAATTAATTTCAAAATAAGAAATCTTTATAAAAACAAAAAAGCTTACCACAACAGTGCTGGGCTGCAAAGAATAAAATACTTTATTCAATAAACGAATCATCAAAGTGTTTAGGAAATATTAATTATCTTTTTAAAGTTTTTATTGGTCATTGGTCAGTGATTGATATAACCAGCATTTCTGCTACCATCCATTTGCGTCTTACAAATGACAATACTGGCTGAATGGATGGTAATCAACGCTTCCCGTGCAGGAGCGGCGACCCCAGGATCAAAAATCTATTTCTCATTTGTACACAGTTTTATACAGATACTGGAAAATGGACGCGATGGCGAATGTTTAATCCAGTGTGATTCACTAGAATCTATTTGATCTAGTTAAAAAAAAGTCACGGACAGGGCAATGCTCGGAATATCTCTGTCGAATCTCTCAAATCTTAAGTGACAATGGGCCGGACAGATTGCTCGCAGAACGGATAGTCGATGGGGCAGGAAATTCGTGGAATGGCGGCCACGTACAGGGCGACGAAGCGTAGGTAGGCCTCCCAAAAGATAAACCGATAACCTAGTCAAGGTTGTGGGAGCCCACTAAATTAATGCGGCAGGGGAGGCGAAGGATAGGGTAGGCCGGGAGGCACATCCAGCAGTGAAAAGAGTGACAAAGAGTTATAAAAAGAAAACTTTTAGACAACTTACTTCTTGACCCCCATCTCCCTGGAAAGAATAAGCGAAAAAATTATTAAATTATTGTCTAAGCAATTATTTTCATTCGTACTTGTTAAGTATTATTTGAGTTTGGTGTTATGTTTCCGTAAAGATTTACGCCAAGATGTACGCAATCTACACTAATCAACCACTTATTTATATGTAAATCCTTAAAATTTAATAAAGGATCAACATAAGGAATTAAATGATTAATGTAATATATAAAATCTGTTAATGAAAACTTTAAATAAATTCTTAAAACGTAACCTACTACTCAGAATTGTTGCATACAAATAAACAATTTATATTTTGCTTACCGACGCAGTTGTACTCTCCGCCTAAATAGTTGTAAAACAACTGGTTTAAGTAATTTAAACATCGACAATTGTTTATTTTCTGAACTAATGGTTATTTAAATTTGTAAAACACTAGTAAAATCTTAATCAGTACTCACCGCTGGAGTAGATTCTCCCTAAAAAAATATATGAGTGTAAATGATGAAAAGTGAAAAGAGACTAAACATATACTGAGCAATATATTGTATGATTAATCAATTTTACTTCAAATCATAATAATTATTCATAAACTAAACGTGTAAATTTAATTTTAAATGAATGTAGTAAACATATAAATACTTACCGCTGGTGTAGTTTCTCCCTAAAAATACATGAGTTTAAATAAAAAGTCAAAAGACAATACAATTTGAGCAATATAGTGTATAATTAATCAATTTTACTTCAAATCATGACAATTATTCATAAACAACGTGTAAATTTAATTTTAAATGTATGTAGTAAACATATAAAGACTTACCGCTGGAGTAGTTTCTCCCTAAAAATACATTAGTTTAAATAAAAAGTCAAAAGACAACATAATTTGAGCAATATAGTGTATAATTAATTAATTTTAATTCAAACCATGACAGTTATGTATGTAGAATACAAATAAATCTTAGTCAATGCTCACCGCTGGAGTTGTTTCTCCCTAAAAATATACGAGTGTAAATGAAAATTGGAAAGAGACTCAACATGTACTGAGCAATGTAGTGTATAATTAATTATTTTAATTTAAACCATGACAACTATACATAAACTACACTTACGTATTAATTCAATTTAAAATATATGTAAAACGTAAATAAGACTTAATCAATACTCACCGCTGGAGTAGTTTCTCCCTAAAAATATATGAGTGTAAATGAAAAGAGAAAACAGAATGAACATAAGTTGAGCAATATTTTAGTATAATTAGTAAATTTTAATTTAAGCCATGCGAATTTAGAGCAGTGGTGGCTCAGCGGTTTAGAACCCGACTTACGTACTGTAGGTCGCGGGTTCGAACCCAGGCAGGCGCTTTACTTTGTGTAAATTTATTTCATCACCACTGCTCCAAGAACGGCGAAGGAAAACATCGTGAGGAAACCGACATGTTCTTAGAACCATCAAATTCGAAGACATCCACCAACCCGCACTGGGCCAGCGTGGTGGATTACGGCTCATTCTCTCTCTCGGAGAGGAGGCCTGTGTCCCTGCAGTGGGGAACATTCTAGAAAAGGCCGATTTATTATTATTATTTATTATGAGAATTATACATTAGAAAAATGAAACTGAAGTTGATTGAGTTTTTAATATATGTATAAATGTACGTAGGATACAAATAAAGCGTAATCGCTACTTACCTCTGAAGTAGTTTCTCCCTAAAATTATGACTATTAATGAAAAATGAACAGAGAATGATCACAAGCTGAGCAATATCGTTTAATCATTTTTATTTAAACCGAGATAATAATTATTTTTTACGAGGAATTATTAATTCTACAGAGGCATAAAAAACGTCACTACGTTTTTTTTGCATAAGGTTTTTTCGATATTACATACAAATACTTATCTATATCTTTATCTTTACATAGTATAAAACAAAGTCGCTTCCGCTCTCTGTTCCCCTACATCTTTCGCTGTTTGTTCCCTTGGATCTTTCAAATGACGCAACGCATTTTAATGTGGTTTTCATCCAAAAACAGAGTGATTCAAGAGGAAGGTTAATATGTATAATACATGCACTTTAAACTAAATAAAAGCAGAGAATTTCAATGATTTGTAATGTGAATGTCGTAAAAAACATATTTTTCTGCGCTTATATTACAAACTGGCTAATTCATATGAAATAAATAAGAATAATGTATGACGAAATTGGATAACTAAAAAGGACACCCCTGCGCCGCGGCCCTTGCTTTCGCCCACTGACCTCAGCTCAATGTGCTTACGATAAAGGGATCGACCCAGGTATAACCCGTCCAGAAATTAATTTTAATTAATAATGAGTTAGAGATACGTGGCAACGTATTAATGGACGGAGCTTGAACAGAAAAAGGATTCTTTACCTATCCATCCCTTCCTGGGTCTAATTCGCTTCCCCTCCTCATCTCTCCGTTTCTAATAAGAAAAAGGCACCTCACTCATCAGACGGAACGCAGAAATACTTCTACTTCACGCCTGTCTTCTGTGAGGTCGCGGTATTTCACGGGTCAAACCAGCCCTTTCGTGCAACAAATATTGTTGTTATTCTTAAAGAAGGTTATGAGCAATTCAACATTAGGCTACGACCCTTGGGAAGCAGAAGAAAAAAAAATAATGCAAAGCATGAAGAATGTATTAACACCGGCAAGCGATGCATTTAAATAAATATAAATAAATATCCTAGGACATATTCACACACGGCCATCTGATCCCAAGCTAAGCAGAGCTTGTACTATGTTAACCAGATAACTTATAAACTATATATACTAATTTTCTTTTGTAAATACATACTTAAATAGATAATTACACCCAGACTCCGGACAAACAGACATGTTCATGCACACAAATGTCTGTCCTAGGTGGGAATCAAACCGACGACCTGCGGCGTGAAAAGCAAGTATCTTACAAACCACGCCAACCGGCCCGTCATTGGATTTTTAGAAACCAATATTCCTAGCCAGAAATCGAAACCGTTGGATTTGGAAAAAAAGTATACACTGTATTATTACACGATTTAATAGTGTGAAACGAATTCAAGGAAGTAATGAGTTGACTTGAGAAATTCACCTGTTCATAATATTACAAAAAACATGATGAAAATTTACGGTATAAAAATAGAGTTATGACATTTGCCAAAATAATATCACATGTTTCGGGAGATACAAGTTTTGCTTAAAGAAATACTTTATATTTTTTTAAATTAAACAAAACAACTTCTTTTGGTCTCAAATAATGGTACAATAAAGTCAATTTGAAATAAAAATGGAGATACGAGGTCTGCCACTTTAGCCAACGCTGTGTCCTGCGTTTATTAACGAGAACTTGTGTTTTATACTAAAAAAATATCTTGGTTTCTCGAATAAAGAAACCAATATCTTTATTATTTGAAAATAAAAAATCAAAATTAAACACGCCTGTGTTACTAGTACTACTAGTCATAAGGACTGCCAACAGAAGTAAAAACTCAAAGGTGGGAAGGCGCGAAAGTAGTTCAAACATAAATAAATATACAACAAAAATGTATCCTTGTATCTCAACAATAAAATTCCAAATTTAGTTAAATAAACATGTTGAGCATGTTATTTACGCTGACCTATAAGATTTTCCCCTACCGAACATCGTCTATCGCAGCTAAAGATTTCACTTCAAAAACTATTTTATTTCTTAGCGCTAGTGTTTCAGGGTCATCCTAAATAATAATTTAACGATACGAGACGTCCTGTAAAGTTCATTTAATATTAAATATTGCTACAGTCTTCGCAACGTAGAAGTACCGCCCTTTAAACTTGCACAAGGTAACGGTACTACTAAACTACTTGGTTTGGTATTGGTACGCATACTACTCATTTTTTAAATTTATGTAAAATTTAAAACATTGGGTACTTTTTGGATAAGTAGTATAGCTTTGAGTCAGCGTTCGCGTGAATACGTTACTCAATTTTGACTATTTTTTTTAAATAAATTAGAAATAATGTAATCCACATTAAAACTAAAGCAACCGACATTGCTCCAAGAATTGTAAACCTTTGGTAACGGATGGCCGATGTTGCCTGAAAGGCCCTGGAATGGTGGACAAGTATTGGTTGCCGCAGCGTAGGTAGGCGTTCCACATGATGGACCATGATCTGGTCTAGGTTGTGGGAGTCCACTGGATTAGGGCGGCAGGAGGCAGATGGTTGTGGCGATCAATAGGGGAGACCGTGAGGTACGTCCAGCAGTGGAGGACTATTGTTTGAAGAGACAGTTAATCAAATTAAATTAAACAACTTACTCCTTCGCCTGCGTCGTCCTGTAAAAAGAAGAATAAGAGAATTACTAAAATTATTGTTTAAGCAATTATTGTATTTAATACATTTGTTTTTGCCGCTTTGGCATCAGTGTCTTTACATAGTATAAAACAAATCCCGATTTTTCAAGCTGAGCAATGGATTTTAGTGCGGTTTTCATCATTCATAGGCAGTGATTCAGACAGACAGTATGTACATGGATATTCTAGTAGAGAAAAGCAGGCTATTTCAAAGATTTGTAAAGTCACATAAAAATAAAATTTTTGTGCGCTCACATTGCAAACGCTGGCTAAACAACAACAAGTAAATTATAGTCTTTGTATTGTATTGTATGTCTTTTTATTGTTGTATAATTTATAATAATGTAAAGCAACAAACATTCATCTATATTCCTTTTACTATTAGTAGGTTAACGGGAAACCTAACCTGTGGATATCTTTAGGGATGATATATATGTATGGACAGACTTACTTGAGCTGCGGCACCATAAGCATATATCCAAATTACGAAGACATAGGGTCGAAGCCACATTCTGTAAGTACAATTTATTCGTTAAATTTTGGTTGGTTAGAACCTTGTACCTATTGACATACACGGATTCTTTTTATGCATGCTAAAGAGCTTTCCATCATCAGCCCTTAAGCAGTACTGCTGGGCATCGGCTGCACCAGATACTCAAGATATACGCTATAGGAATTCGGATTAGACATGGAAACAACTAGCTATCATTTGTGCCTATTGTATACCTACTATTCTTACCTATTTTAAACTTAATACCTATTTTAAATTTAAACAAATTATTCTTCAAAATAGAATCGCTGTTAAAAACGAAAAAGTTATTTTAAACAACATTTTCATAATGACAAAAACTTTTTAACACAAAAATATTTTCGTAAATTCCAACAGAATCGTTGCCACTTAAAGATATTGTACAACACATATATGTATACATTCATATACTCATCATTAGTATTCAACATAATTCATAATTTCTATTTTTAATATCTTATTTTAGAATTAAGATCTTTAATTACATATAGAATTTGGTAGGTAAAATATTTACGTCAAATGTTTTTAAATTTACCTAAAATTAGGATACGAAAAGAAACACAATTTTTTACAAGTAGATATAATAAAAGTAATTTACTTGTAAAAAAATAAATAATTTTACTTACTCCGTAGTTTTATTTTTCTTATTCACTTGCTCTTTACGATGTTGTAAAGTAAGATGTAGGTTATTGTACATTGAGACATACCTTTTCAGTTTTTATAGTTTTCAATTTAAAAACCAATAGGTGTAGAAATAAAGAATGCCACAAACGGCACCTTGAGGTACACACAGGTCTGCTTACCCATAGTGTGGACAAGTCACTGTGCTTTGCTGAAATCAAATTGGTTGGGGAAAAAGTTTCTTCGCATTTTATAAGTCAAGACAATTTTTTTCACAGTTTATTTACATTTAATTCACTATCTGTCATATTGTAATGATTCCTTGATGTGGAAATTCCGGGACTTCTAAGCAAAAAAACGCGACAAGTAATTTTGGCAGCCCTCTTTTGATGTTGACCTTACACTACCTAAATAATTCTTAAGAGACCGAAACAGGTGGAAATCTGAAGGTGAAACGTCAGGGCTATATGGCGGGTGCATTAACTCCTCCCGGCCATACTATAAACAGAGTAGCTAAAGATATGTAGTCTAGAATTGACGATTTCCGACTGCTTTCTCTCAATTTCTTGCTTTAATCTTATCAGTTTCTGGCAGTAGTGATTCGAATCGATGGTTCTGCTCAGCAGTAAATGCTTATAATGAATAACGCCCTTCCAATCCTACCTTATTGTAAGTTAACTCGGGTTTTGGGAGTCTGTGAAGGTTGACCGACGTTTGACCATAACCTTTGTGCCGTTCTTATCGTACGTGATCCACTTTTCGCAATCGAATCGTAAATGTGTAAATGGTTCATTAGTTTTCTTTTAGTGAGCTCATGTGGCACCCAAATATTCAACTTTTTATGTACCCATACTACATACTATATGGGACTATGTCCATACTGAATGGTCTTCTGAATCCATTGATAGAATATCAGGTTAAATGATCACTGCTACACATTTGCAAAATCTTTATTGGAACAGCATGAGAGAATGACATGCAATATTAGTTGTTTTTTAATTTTATGTGTGCAAAGATCAACATAATTTTAAATTTCACTTAGCAACTGATCTTCGAAATATAAATTCATAATTTTTGGATTTTGGCATATGGGCACTTTGGACTACCTTACCAATGCACAGATGGATAAAATAAAAATATGATACATAAAAATGTATATTTACATCCTTTTTTACATAACTTTTCAAACCGGTAATAAAACATAAAAAATAAAATAAAAATATGTTGATTCTTTATTATTATGGGATAATTTATGTACAAAAAAAATCATAACATCTCTTGTCATTTAGTCTCCTCAGATTTTTCTTGATAACTTATTACACCTTTTTCTATGAGGTCTGGAACTTCCACTGCAAGCCAAGGGCCCAGCTGAAAATAAAATAATTAATAGATAACATTTGAAAACATAAAAGATCCACAAAAGTCTTTATCTTAGAGATAGGTAAAGAAATTGCACACTACCTTACCTATATTTGATGTTCAGAATACAATGACTTGTAGTACATATGTATGTTATGAATAGACGAGTGACAAACAATTTTACTATATATTCTCAGACACTAATATGTCAGCAGCATCTGCTAATATGAGTGATGGGACATAAAGGTGTGAAGTTTGATGTTTGGTGAAATATCAGTCACTTTGTTAATTTTTTACAAATTTATGGTTAATGTTTGTAATGCACCAATTGTTTGATTGCCAAACTTAAGGCTTATAATAACAAAAAAAATAGATAACATACTACAATAAAGCATTTAGGTTATTTTATAAAAAAACTTACTCCTAAAGCCATTGCATGTGCAATACCAAATTTAGGAACATTCCTGGCCCAAAGAGGTTTGAAATGATCAGTAAGACAAATTTTGCCACCTCTATACATTTTAGCTGTCTTTCCATCAAGGCCAGGTAGTGCCAACTCTGGTGCAGTTGTCGGGTATGTCACTGGAATCTACAAAAAAAGTTTGGATTAAAAGTAAGAGATCTAATCTGAATAAAACTATGCAGTAGTAAAAAATAATTCAAAAATAACAAGAAACAAATAAAATACAACAGAATACTTATGTTGCCTTAAAGTCTTGTTACATACTTTATGAAGCTGATAATTTGTAAGAAAGCATGGTTTTCCTGAAGGCAAGCTGTCATAAGCAAAAAACAGGGAAGAGATTATGTGATAAAATATGATAACTCATAGTAGTAAAGTTTGATTTAATACTTTTAATGACAATAAATTAATGTAGTTTTAGATGGTTACATAGGCCAGTTATTGAATGTGTATTTTTTTCCTATAACCAGAAACCAGAATATTATATCAATATAATTATACTGTCTGTCTCAGCAATACCTATAAATGGACCTAATTATAGATCCTTAATATGAGGATATTACTGATGAGTATGACTGTCTATCCGAATTATGGTGAATTTGCCAGAGCAATTTTACTATGCTGGAGCAATTTTAGTATGTTATTAAACAAAACATCTTATATATTTAGATTTACTTACATCAAATTCCAAGTCAAACTCATATTTGAGTAGATTGTGGACGTACCAACACTTGCCAAACCATCTCGTGCCAGTTTTATCAGACTCCAATCTGAACCAGTCATTATCTGCTGCCTTGTTATTCTCAACATACTGTTACAAACAGTAAATACATGATCAGACAACACTATATCAAATTCATAATGTTTATCCACCTTTAGGTTATTGCTGGGTAAAGATAATATTAAACAGAGTAATATACAATCGTTTTTGCTTCAGTAATTATTTATGAAGGGAAGGATAGTTATAAGAAAATTTATTCATGTTTTCTTTGTGAACTTTTTGGTTTACAGCAAATTTACTAAGTATTTTTTTCAATCATGAATAAAGTGTACTTTTCATGTTTCTGTTAGTTTAGTATCTGTAAAATAGAAACATTTATTACCTTAATAAGAGCCTGATACTCTTCCTTTAATCTATTTACCCATAACTCTTTGTCTCTTGGACCTGCCTTTGTTTTCAGTAAAGGTATACTGCTGAGAGTTTTTCTGGTACTTTCATCAACCATTCTATTTATTTCTTTAAGACACTAATAGAACATAACTTTTACTTTATTTAAAAAAAGAGTAGGATAATGTAATTAATGTATACGTACACAATGTCGTCTGTCAAATCTGTAGTGTTACCAGGCAGGACATTCCCAAAGTAATAAGTATTATTTGAAAATTTACTAATTTCATTTCAAAGTATACGTAAAGAGTACAGCGGACAGCAGTATGGAAACACTTAAATCCTTAGTCTAACTTGACGTTGACGTGTATAATCTAATTCTAATATTACATTATTATTACTCTATTTTTAATCATTATTCTGTGTCTACGGACCATTGATTTTGATGGTTTTACTATATCAATTTAGTCATGCAGTTAGTATAAAAGTAAAGTTAAGTTAGCATAATATGTCCAAAAAGTAAATAAATAAAATTGTATGTTATATTTTGAAAACCTATATAGGTGAAACATAATTGTTAAGTTGTTTGTTTTAGCCTTTTATTTAAAATTAACACAGTAGTTTTCTTAAATTGATCTTATGTAACCTGTCCGAGAGCAGAGGGGACCCATTGGACGAAGGGTAAAATTTGACAGTTGTCAATTGTCATTAAGTAATTTAAGTATGTCAATAAATAAATACTCCGTTAAATGATTAAATATTAAAGAATAATTGTCTTAGTGATTTATTACAATTGCTGAAAAACTTATAGTAAGTCGTAACATCAAATAAAAATATTATAATGTCTAAATGTATTCTGAATCTTGCATACCTAATATTATTGGATAAAAAATTCTTAACTAAAGCTCTAGGTCATAAAAAATAATATTAATTATTTTATTTAATTTAACTTTTCTAAAATTCTATTTTCTGAAGTGTACTGTTAATCTGCTAAATCAAAAACTCTCGTTCCATCTACTAAATATTGAACTTTATAACTATCTTCCTCATAAATTTAGTATGCTTAGTATTCCTGGTACAGGCCATCTGCTTTCTTCACAAACATACATATCAATGCTCATTGTTTATAGACACTGTATATTATCATTACCCAATCATTTACTTTTGCATCATTAATTTTCTATCCAACCTTGGTGTAATATTTTTATCTATTTAATATATAATTTTGTAACAATAAAGTGGTTCTGTACTGGTGATTATTTGTGTAAAAAAAATCTTCATATTTCACAGATACATAAAAATGGGTTCTGAGCAGTCGATTCCACCAAAAAACCAGACACAAAGGGCACCTCCAGTTCGGCGCGGGCACACTATTGCTGGTACAAATTTACCAGGTTATATCTTATTTTTGTATGCCTATAATATAACCATTTTCAGATCTAGGGTGATCTAAAGGGGCCTAAGCCCAAGTCTCCTTCCTAAATCATCAGCATTCTTCTGTGACAAATTTTGAAGTGAACTTGTTAGTTATTATTCTAATAAAAAAAAATTGCACCACCTTGTTATGACTTAAACTATACAAAATATCTTTAGTATTCTACAAGATAAAAACAAGATCAAAATCTTGTTAAAACCTATCCCCAGGAGTAATACACTTTAATAACTTACTTCAAATATAATATTTAAACAATGGTCATTGTTCATAAAGAAGGGGTATAAGGACTTGTAACCTCTGAGCATGTATACTTTGATGTATGGATGCAGATGTAAGAGAGGTGGGCAGGGTTAGGACAAATGGAATTCTGTCATCTCTACTTACCCGAGTTAAAAGTGTGATCGCTTATGTGATTGTTATATATATATATATATATATATATATAAGTATAGAAGAAGCAAGATAGGTGTACCAGGATTGCGCCAAATGGAAATCCATGAGCTCTGCCTACCATTCTGGGTTATGGGTGTGAGCGCATATTTAATTTATAATTATGTAAACTCTAGCTTTAATTATTTTTGGGTTATAAATATTTTTTGTGTTCTATTGATAAACTTTGAAATCTATTTTTCTAGATGCTCACAGGGGTGGCGATGCAACAACCAGTGGGAATAACTCGCCGGGTGCTAGCATTTGTTCTGACTCGGAGTTACCATATATATCATATACTGTGGACCGTCCTATAGGAGGTATTGTTTTAAATTAGTCTGTTTTTCTTTTTTCAAGGTGAAAACTTCACACTCAAATACAAACAGATGTCTTCATAAGCCTTTTACCTTATAGAATTATTTTGCATTCCTTTTATATTCACTAATGAGCGATTTCAATAACCTATCTAAAATTAAGGATAGATTACTATCCCACAGCACGCAGGTAACTGAGGTCCGCCAGTAACAGTAAGAGCTTATCTATTTTTCATTTGCATTTTACTATCAAGGATGAGTGTCATCTATCTATAACAAACGATATATTACTTTTTCCCTCTCACCTGTCTAACCTTCTTTGATTTTTTTTTGTCTAGGTCCAGAGAAAAAATCAAAAATATAAAGATGGTTACATGAAAATATATTTTAAATTAATATCTCAACAATGCTTGGCGGTCTGAGTTTTAACCTCCTGGACCGGCCCTCCTATTCTTCACCCCTGTTATAAACCATAAATTATATTTGAATATGTTTTTGTTTTCAAACTTTAATAGAGTTCTGTTCTTGTTTGTATGTGTAGTGTCCAAAATAAAGCTTTTTTTCTTATCTTATTTTCTCTAAATTTCATTTTATAGATTCGCCGAAACACTCGTCGAAGAATCAAAGAGTCACGGACAATAAGAAGTCGCTCCTTCAGCGACGACAGATGAGCCTCCAGGCTCGAAAGAACAAGCGAGCCCGGGACATTGTCGTCGTTAAACCGGCTTCTGATACACAGTTGGACGAAGATATACAACGTCTGCAGGTAAGCTACGATACAATGAACAATATAACGTTTAAGAAGTTAAGTATAGAAAAATGTGTAGTTCGGAAGTTAGTCTTTTAAGTAATATCCATATTTAAATTTGTATGTTTGTAAGGATTTCTTTTGTACTGATTTTAATAATTCGCTAACTATTATAATTGATTCAGAAGAAGCATCAAGGATTGCGAAACATTTGCTGGTGCTTTAGAAATAAATTTTGCCGATTGTCGTAATTCACAATGAATTACGACAATCGGCAAAGCCAAGCCTTAGTTTAGGTAAAGCAAGAATGTTAGTAAAAATTGAAATATATTATAAAAGGTAGATAATATCAGTGCAGTGGGGAGGTTTGACCTCCTCAGGGACCCGAGGCTGCGGATCTGTGCGATAGTGCGTGGGATCATGGTATTTCACCAGTCGAGCCAGCCCATGCAACAGGTGTTTTTGCGGGCTCTATCACTATTACTGTGTGTTTTCTATCCAGGACATCCCAACATTTCTGCCCATCATGAGGGGCACCCTAGGCTTACCTGGTGCTCGAGACCCTGAAGTAATAGCTGGTGAGAGCTTGTTTGACTTCTTATTCAATAAAATTGTTTTAATTTTATACTCTATGCCTTCATCATCATCTCCCTGCCCTTTTCCTTTCAGCGTTATGTAGGGTCGGCACAGTATGACCATAGTCTGTACCCATAGTACGATCATACTGTAGGTCATGGCTTAAGTTTTTACGGCCAGTCGCCTGCCTGATGCTGACTTAATTTTTCTCTTTGTGAGTTAATATATATACAGTTTTCATTTAAACTTCTACGTATACTCACTTATTATTTGGTAGATACAATATTTTTTCGCAATAATTTTTCTGCTAAACTTTTTGTGCATAGATTCAGTAGTCAAAGAAAAGTCAAAGTTCTATGTCTACAAACTTGGTCTGAATTAAAAAGTATAACATTTTACACACAATTTTTGAGGCTTATTTCATTTTATATACATGGTGATTTTCCTTAAATATGTTATAATAAAAGATTACAGCATGAATATTGTTTATCTTAGGCCTGGACTACAGACCCTGGGTCCGTATGACGACTCGCCTGCAGGCGCACCTCTCCGCGTGCGCCCAGCCAATAGCTGCGGACGAGATCGGTCTCGCCACTAAAGTTAAGGAGGTAAAATCGCGTATGTTATAAAGAATACAATTATTGTAATTATATCAATACACATTGATTAAAATATTATTATATTAGCATTTTCTAATCTATTTAGGCAATGGAATCGTCAATGAAGCTCTTTAATTTAATGAACCATGTTTCTTTGCATACATTTTGTACAGCTCCACCTCCATGAATACTCTGTATAAAAGACTGTGTTACAATTACAATAAATTAAATTAAATTATCATCGATGTATTCTCCGACTGAACAAAGTAACCTAATGAAATATGACCTGGAATTACGACCACTAGTCGAGCACTAATATATGTAATCGATTGAAACATTTGGTGACTACAGATAGACGCAGAGATCTCCCGTCTCTATTCGTTATTAGTGGAGCGGCAGAGAGCGAACGCACGTCACGCTGAAAGACTGTCCCGTGTAAGGGAAGTTGCCCATCACTTATCTAGATGCAGGTCTCTGCTTAATCAGGTGACAATTGATTTTATTTTATTTTTTTATGTTACTGATACGAAGGAATTAGAAATAAATTATACTATGCAGCGTAGGTATGTGTTTGTACCTAAAAATGGTTGGGCAATGTTATAACAATGGAGTAATCAGAAATAATGATTTTGTCTGAATGTCGTAAAACTTTAGAACGGAAAACAAAGGTAATTGCAATAAAAACACGCAGGGGGGCAGGGAGGCACACGACTGACTGATTCTATTATCCCGTCGTTTGTACAACTTACTGTTACTTAATTGTTTATTTCTAAGAAGGAAGAAGCAAGGCGCATAGTAAGTGGAATACCGTGAGCGGCCTCGATTGTACATGAAAGTCGACATTTGATTGTGAAGCACTAAAACTTAAAACTCAAAAATATACTTTGATTTTATAAGTTTAAGGTATATTTTTGTTTACAGTCGTTGCAGGACATCGAAGAGCTGAACCTTCTACTGCCTGAGAATAAAAGATTGCAACCCTTCGTATGGAACGAAGAAGATATCTAATAATTATTATTTAGTTAGCAAAGTTGTTGACTTAAGAATATAAGCCACTAATCATGTGAATTGTACGCTGAGTTTTTAAACAAATTGCTTAGGATCCCGTGCGCCGGGAAGATCTCATCTTATTGTTTTAAAAATCAGAATAAAATATATTTAATTTTTAATTAAGTGTTTTTTTTTAAATAATCAACCCATGTTTATCAGGGCAAAGGTGAATGACCATTATCTCTTAACAGGTTCCCCTGCTTTGTAGAGATATAAATTTAATGCTTTGTCCCCTGGCCCAGTACTAAAAATAAGATCATGGGTTTTTTTTAATGGAAAAAAGAGAAAGTCGAGAAATTTGTTCACCTGACCATCGCAGCATTCCATTATAAGGCAGAGAAGGTATGTAGATACGAAATGGAAAGGGGACGGGAACGAGATCAAGTATGGGGGAAATTGTAAGCGATGAGCCGCAGAATTTGGCAAAGAAGGCAATCTCACACTGAAATGGTCACTCACGTTTGCGTTGAATCTGTACAGTAAACGTTGTTCGGACACATTTAAAGTATACAGTGTCGAAGAAACGAAGGCAACTAGGGAGCCGGTCCTCACTGCTCGCCCAACGACAACGTAACGAAATGTACGATTTTGTATGTGTCGCAATATTTACCTTTCAAAACGTTAATATTGGGACGCGTCACATTATACATTAGTGTTTTTAAAGTAGTTTTACCGTAGAAGCAAACGAGCAAGTGGTTCACCTCATTAGTGGATCCAGGAAGCCTATGTGGGTTGCTTGGCCTGGGCCCCACTTTGAGGGGGCTTGACTTGATTTGGGGGGTTAATTATAAATATAATATAAAATGCATTAAAACTCGGACTATGTCGAATCTACTCTTGATTCTGAATACACAGATAAATAGCGTTACGGTTGCCAACGTTTTTGTAGGAAGTGGATAAGGAAAGTCTAAGTGAAAAGCATGGAACGCGCTGCACTTCTCTTATCGGAACAGATAAGTACCACCGCTGCAAGCTCGTATCTACGTTCTTCTTCCCTAATCGTGCAATGGGTACTTTGCGACAAAAAGCGATGTAGGAGTTATTTCGCTCTCCCTCCCACTCATGGGTGTTATGGGCGGTCGCGGTATTGCTATCGTGCTTCGCATTATTGCTATCGATAAGCGGTATCGACAATGTATTTACGCAAATAAATAATATGAATAAATAAAGATAACATGAAAATTCTAAAAAATACTAAGTCTGTAAAAAAATAAAATAAAGGACAATATTTTAGTATTATAATAGTATATAATATTAAATATTCGTTGCGGTGTCATTATGGACTCACTCGTTTTTATCGATAACCGCGTTTCGCCCGCGCAACACGCTCACCACTCTAGCCTCACTATGATTTATGACCCAGTGTGCAACGAGAAAAAAACAGTGCTATAACACGGTCAGTATATTCTAAGAGTTTGCTTCGTCACAATACAAACTTTTAAAAAAATACTATAAATAAAACAGTAGAATTGAGAAAGGTATGCTTCGGTGATTCGGGCATGTTAAGACGATGAATGAAGAGAGAATAACGAAACAAACTTATGTTGCCAAAGTTAGTGGTAGTGTTGGTAGGGGACGCCCTAGGAGAACTTATATTGACAAAATGTGTGTAGTAAATATACATTTTGACTCTTTATGATTTCTCTCTCAGTCGATTTACTTATCTCTTCGTGGTGATCTATTTGAAACAATACGTTGCTGGGTAGCTTTCCTTCGTTTCTAATTTTGTATTTATGGATTGCATGCATTTACGTACTCTTACAATGTTTATCTACAGTGGGCATTGTGTTAATTTTTTACTTTACAAATTTACTCTTCACTTGCTATTGATTGTAATTATATAAGCATTGGAAAAATCGCAACTGGTGACTTCTAATCCTCTAAAGCCCCCGCATTTCGAATTCAAAAAATTATGGCTTGTTATGTGAAATCAAAAAACCTAGCCTCGAGGTCATTAATTTCACAAGTAATAATGGGAAATATTTTTACATAACTAAAGAAGAAAATAGAATTTCATATTGGAATATTGAATTTGTACGAAACACGATATCTGGCGGTATGTAAATCTGTGTTCTTAAGCATTATAAAGTGTGTAATCTATATCCCAATATTAAACTAACTGTAATAACAGTCAATTTTTTAAAATATGTGTTGCCAAAAATGTTTGGACACGTTTTTGTCCCACTTATCTGTTTCGCTAACCCTAGAATGTTATGTTTCGACAGTAAAAGATGACAAAACCCGCAGAATGCAAGCAAACGCCGCCTTTAATACAGCATGGCGGCGCGTGAGTAAATACGTAGATTCAAGTCGTTACCAAACCTTGCAAAAGCGTTGTTTTGCAACGCGCGCTCTATGGCCCACTCAGTTAAGATTTTCCTTGCAGTCCAGTTAAACGTGTCCATAGATTTATCAACAAGTCAAACGGTGAGTAGAGCATCGTATTATTTTTAAATATATATTATGCAATATGTTCTTTTTCACCGTTTTTAATTTAATAGCATTTCATATTTGCCAATATTTTATTGAGTTTCTAAAAGAATTGCAAGAAATAATTATCACATAACCGTTTTATCGAAGAAATAATTCAATAATGGTATTAGTTATAATTACAATAATATCTTAGACGCGTTTAAGAAATTAATCTTGTGAGTAATTTTTACCATAAATCAACACATAGAAAGGAAAATGAAGACGTCTTTATTTAGTTTTTTAATTATGTTTACAAAGAGAAATAAATGAAGCTGTCCGCTGATGTTTGGTCGTAAGCGAAATAGAAACTGGATCTCTGATCAGACCCTAACAATACCTAAATATCACTTTTATACATTTATATTATCTACTTCATGTATTCCATTTATGCCTTATTATGGTTGTCTTGACCGAAAACCCGGGGACCGATGATTAAAATATGAAAGTGAAACCTTCTTTGCGTTTTGGAAAATGTCACAGGTTCGCGTAAACAACATCCTTAACATGCGTATTCTATTTTGAACTTTATTGTTAAGGTAAAGTGTTTATTTTTGAACTATTGTTGCGCCTTCCCACCTGTTTTGAGTTTTCACTTAAATTAATTATTTACATACATTTTTAGCATTGTCAATACTCAAATCTAATCATTATTATTGCTAATAGCCTAATGGTTCTGGTATAATAAACCATTAGGCTAGGTAACATGAGGTCGTGGGTCCAACCCATCCGTTTTAACTTAAAGTAGCGAAGGAAATTAACTTCTTGTCTATGAAACATGTCCTATCACAAGCTTGAGCTTATTTGGAAGAGTTAAAATAAATGTTAGTAAATTATTTCCATATAATCTACTTATATTTTTATTACAAGAAATTAAAAAAATTGAGAGTATTGAATAAAACTTTTTGGTTAAAATAAAATTAATTTGTTTTATATTTTATAATAATATAGATGGCAGGGAATGAGTTCAGCGAGCAGTATCAGTATAAATGTTCGTGTCAATGTAGCGTCAAGGCTACGGAAGTCTTATTATGGTTACGTACTGTTGTCGGTTCAAAGAATTCGTGATGAGCATACGGGATAACTAACTAAATACTTTGTTTACTTTTTCGTTGTGTCTCTCTCTTAAACGATAACAGTGTCGTGGCAAACGTGGCTAACTTCACCTATATTTATCAATATGTGGGAGTAATAGTAACTTTAAAAGAACAGACCGATATTATTATGGTCATAATAAACAATAAAATACGTACGATACTCGAGAACGCTATCTGGTGAAATTATATAGAACGAATTCCATCAAGGTAAATTATAGTTTAGAATGTGAGTTTATTATCTTGTTTTGTAAGTTATGTAATGTAAAACACAGGTTGTATGAATCATTTTATGTAGTATATTCATCATTAGTTGTTTAAAGCGCTCTACCCCTCTCTACTCTGATAGGGAAGGGAAAGGTAGCCCTGTATAACACATAAAAAATACAGAGGCAGCCGTAAGGATTGCCGACAGAAGCGAAAACTAAAAACAGACGCGGCAATAGTTCAAAAATTTATAAATATTCGACTAAATTAACCTGATGTCGTGACAATTAAATTCGAAAATTGAGCATGTTGTTCACGCGAACCTATAAGATTAACTTTTACCGTGATCATGCGTAAAAAAAGACCTGGGGGTCGATTTATTAACAGAGCTCTCGAAACTTTATTATTATTATTCCATTCGACCAGTAAAAAATAAATCCTAATCAACGTTTTGTTCTGTTTCTGATCATGACAGCTCTTTTTGAAAATATTAGTGTTGATTAAACCTTTGCCAGGCCAGAAAGCGCAGCGGCTGACTTTTAAAGGTCAATGGGCGATAGATATAAAGGCATAGGAACAAGCATAAAGTCACAAGATGAAACAATAGCAACTATTTGGTCTTCCAAAAGAAGTTTTGCGTCATTCCTTTGCCAGTCCAAATCTTGACGTAGTGAAACGATGTGAAGCAAGAAATTACATAATCACTTGCAAGAAACATACTCGTGATGTCAAGGTCTGGCCAGGTCTCTGTCACATGTTGTATATGATAGATATACATACATACATACAGTCCTACGTAGTGCGGCTCGGATACGAAAACTCAGTCAGAGAACTACAACGTTAAGACTGGAATCTCTGTAATACTATTGTCGTAAATTTCTTTATAACCTAAATAGTGAGGGCATGTAGAAACGACGTAGTTTATTCCTATAACTAAGCTTAGTCATCGAGGGAGACAATTTTTGCAATCGGGCATTGGAACAAGACGTTCTGCTTATTATACTTTTGAATTTATAACTCGTGCACAACGTCAGAGCTGCTCCGGTGACGTAACAGCGACGTAAAAAGTTAATTCTGTATAGTATAGTATCGTATCTAACAAGATCAACGAGTACACCTTCGTTGCGGTGGTTGTGTCGCATTATGCACGAGTCTCGTGTTATTGAAGTGAAAATTTGTGGGCCAAAGAGGGCTTATAGATTCGTGTGAAAAACATGCTCAACATGCGTCAGCAACATGCTTACTTGAACTTGGAACAGCTTGGATGAACTTTTTTCATTTATTTTTCTTATATTCAATTTTTAATTTTTATGTTGAGACACAGCATGGGTTTATTTTTGTTAATTATTTATTTTTAAACTATTCGCCTTTCCACCTGTTTTCACTACTTTCGGCTGTCCTTATGACTGCCTGTGCTTTTTCTTTTTGCCTTTAGATTTGTTGTTTTTTTTTCATTCTAATCTGTTATATCAATGAGAGTTACAAAGAAGGTTACGTAATGTGCTCGCTGTATTTTAACGCTATGCTAACTGGGTGTAGTGTAGTGAAAGATCCGCTCCATTTGTTATGTAGAGTAAGTATTGACGAAACTTGCGATGCTAATCTTTAACAACGTATCGGCAAAAAGTAACTGTTAATTGCCTATAAGCCTATTATTTGTTTGTAAATACAGACGTCACTAATAAAACTGAAATAAAATAACGTAAAAAGAAAATTAAGTTTAGAATAACTATGTATTTAAATATAATAAGCGCGAAACTCTCTCTCTCTCGGAGAGGAGGCTTGTATCCCTGAGTACCCACTTTTTAAAAAAGGTCGATTTATTATATTATATATTGTTAGCTTGTGTGTGTTTATTGCACTTCATCATGCAATTTTATACACAAATTGTATGGGTAATAACATAGCGTACGTTTTATCCCGAAAATACATAAAAAATCCGTAATAATATCGGATGCCATGGTAATGTTGCATGTTAACAATACCAACTTTTTGACCTATTATTCGATGTTTACGCGGAATCGCGAAACAGCGGAATTCATAAGTGTAAAAAACGAACAAGCAGACAATTAGAGAGCGTATTTTAAATGTAAAGAACTGGAGCTATTCCATCTGGAATCATATAATATTTATAAGCTGGAATAGATACAGGACCGATCGAGTGGTCATTGCCTCAATTATTTAAGAGAACCGAGTCGTGTCTTTCGAAACCTTCAGGCTTCGAATCTATACATAAACACTACTCGGTCTTATACAGGACTGAAATAAGGCCTCCGGCACCTCACTAATCAAACGAAACGTAGCGTACTTCTTCTTTACCTCTGTTTTCTCTGAGGTCGTGGTATTTCACCAGTCAAGCCGGCCCATTCGTGCAACAAATGTTGTTGTTGCGGGCTCTACCCACTGGTAAAAGCAGTTCCTAGCATTTTACTACCAAGTTTAAAAGACCTAAGGGTACAGACAGCGGAAGCGTCTTTGTTTTATACTATGTAAAGATGTTCAACAGTTATTAATGAATAAAACGATATAACACAAACGCAGCATGTTAGTATGGCCTTTACGTAAAAAGCGTCATTATACGTTTAGGCTATGCAGTGTTGGATAATCATTTACCCTTAATATTTTAAAACTTTTGTTACGTCACCAACATTACGATGACTAGTCAATTAACACTTTCAATTCCGCTACCATCTATTTTATAAATTAAGCTAATATTTGATTAGATACATGTAAAAAGGACTTTTTTATTCCATGACAATTGTATACTAAATTTTTTATTATGATGTGTTAGCCGCCGGTGAGAGCCGATTTATAGAATTCCAATGTTAAAACAACATAATAGGAAATTTAGGGCTTTGGGGCCGCCTATGACTGAAAGTGGACTAACAATAGCTTAAGCAAGAAGTTCAATTATAACCACACACATCTGAGGCTAATAAACCGTAAGCATAAGAGCAAGTTTTCCATGAACATTCATAACTCATGAGGAACTGGAAGCGTTAAAGGCTTCAAAGAAAGGAGTACGCTGCTTTCTGGAAGGACTTTGTCGTATCGGTTTTTATATCACCGAATACAGATCATTCCAGAAGGCCAGTGGTGCGAGTTTGGACCTAATGTACTTTAATAGCGGTAGAGCCCACAACAACATTTGTAGCGTAAACAAATCGGCTCGACCGGTGAAATACGACCTCACGAAACAGGCGTGAAATATAAGTAATTCTGTGTTTCGTGTGATGAATTAGGAGCCGAAGGCCTGATTCTGGTGCTCTTCCCCTTCGCATCATTTTAGAAAAGGATTTGACGTAGGAGGGGATGGAGGGGAAAATGATGTATTATTTTTTATTCTGTTTCCCCTCCACTGTCTATTAAAATTAGGTAACACAACGCAAACGAAAGTCATATCGATTGTGGAATGGCAAATTATTTCTATTCTCCGTTTTAAAACATAAAGAATATGTATCAATATTTACGTATGCTCTACTTTGTTTCCAATTCACAAAATAACTATAAACCAGTATTGATGTAACTGGTATTCGAGGTTGGTCAGTGACCTAGATACCTTCTATAATTATAATTGCATAATACTGAATACTAGGTGGCGCAAAATTAATCATCCAATTCTGATCTTGAATAACTTTTATACTAAATAAAAAAATATTTTTATTATTTTTTCTGTTATTTAAAAATCTGACATCAGCCAAGTGGCAGTGTTGATAGACTTTGCGCAATTTTTCTGGTGTTAACTGTTCCCATTCCTGTCGAATATTCTCCTTAAGCTATTGTCTGAGGCTTGTCAGCATTAACCCGCGACTTCAAGTTGCCCCAAAGGGTAAAGAAGAAAGCTTGCCTTAGCAGGGTGTAAACACTGTAGTGGTACAATAACGACGAATCGAAGTCAGGGCTGTCGATGCTTAAATTTTATTACTTTGTCTTTCGTCTGTGACTTTTATTTACAAAAACATCTTGCTGTTAAATGTAGTATAAACAAATCTTGCAATGTAATCACACATCAGTACAGTACATTTCCATTACTTAGATGGGCAGTGCAGTGTTATCATGATATTTTGCTTGAATATATTAAAATAAATTAAGTATTTATATCACTTCCCATCGGTATAATATTACAGTCTAGTCTATTTTATTGTTCAATCCTTACCATTATGCAACTTGGACTTAATTCTAAGTTGGGGATTTTTTCCAATGCTATCAAAAATCTCAATAAATATTTCAACCTCGCCTGCGATTTGAAGTACACAGTCATTAGCTTGGACTTCAAATTTAACAGTTTTATTTAACTTACAGCCTTCAAGATGTCGTCAGAAGGCTTTACGGAGACCGAGGTGGACTCGATGCCGGACCGCCTAGCTGAAACGTTCAGCGGAATGAACGTCTTTATCACTGGAGGCACTGGCTTCATGGGGAAGGTTCTAGTGGAGAAACTGCTCAGGTTTGTTTTTCCGAACTAAATATTTAAAAAAAATGTATAGTCTTTCTATCCGCTCTTGGCATCTATGGTAGAAAGAAGCAATCTGATATTAAGCGAGCCACCCATCATTGAAGAAGTAAAAACTTATGTTCACTCCTTCACTGAGCTTCAATTGTTTCCATCTATCACGACAGTAATCTGTTAGGGTCTTGGAAACGACTTGTCCACTAGCTTCTTCTTGTAGACAATAAATTAAAAAAAAGTGTAACACTTATCATATTTGTGTTTAAAATGAACCAATCATCTCTCATCTCGTAAAATTAAATAATAATGTAACGGTATCAAAATGTTTACAAGTTTCCTTTCGTTGATATAATTGTTTTTATTTTTAAACGTGCAACATTATGCAAGTCAACAGCCTTGAGAGGCAACTTGTTATTGCACTAACACGTTACTAGATCAAAATAGAACAATGGCAAGTTAATTTTATAGTAATTTACATATCCTCTAAGTCGATTATAAAGTCTACGATTCATATAAGTGGACGACAACTCCATCTATGATCATATTTCAGAATAAAAATGACAATTAATTTATACCTCGGGCATCTTGGAATGGGTGCTTAATGATGACTTAGCTATAAATGTCCTTAAGTTTTTCCTCGCCACTTTATGTGGTTACGTAAATTGATAAGACAGATCAATTGCAAAAAGTTATATTTAAGAGATGGATCGACAGTTCGAATTCCTATAAAAATGTACGATTGCATTATTTTTTGTAGTATTACATTATACGCGATAATTTAATTTATTAAAAGAACTCAAAAACACTTTCAGAAAATGTCCGGATATTGGAAAAATAATGTTATTTGTACGTGCAAAGAAGGGGAAAAGTCCTAAACAACGGCTTGAGGAAATGCTTAACGATGATGTAAGTATTCTTTTTGTGAAATTATTATTTTTATTATAATGCATAAATTGAGGGCACTATGATATTTAACTCATTAGTATTTTAATACACAACTCGACTTCAGAGCTGCTTAAATTTTATACACAAAAGTATAACTGAACGGAAGATCATAGGATCATGGGGTTCTGCGAACAATATTTTTATGTCACTAATTTATTTATTTATTTCGGGAAGACCAACAGCAAATTTAACATAATAATTGTTAATTAACGAATAAGAAACAAACGGCCAATAACAGATCTTCACGATTAGTTGCTATCTTACAAAAACATTGGTGTGTGAGCAATAACATACATTATAATTTTTTTTTATGGAATAAGGTGGCAAGCGAGCAAGCGGATCACATAAGTGTACGCTACCCATAGACATCCGCAACAAGAAATTATGTTGCAGATGCGTTGCCTACCTTTAATGGACCGAGGAGGGTATAGACAGGAAAAGGATATTTCCCTTTTCCCGCCAACCTCCTCTCCGTCCAATCCTCTTCCCGTTCCCTTCCCATCCTTACAAGAAAAGGGTGGGAAAGGGAGGAGGACTCAAATTAGGCCTCAAAATTTAATTGATAACCATATGAAGTTAAGCGTTTTCCTATCATAGATATATAGAAATCACAAGTGATCATCGCAAGTGGTCAAGAAGAAGAATTTCATATTGTTACAAAGGAATACATTTGTAAACACTAAATCGTTATTAAACATTGACCAACGTAGTGTAGTTAAGTCATATTAGCAAGTTAACTGAGCGTAATTGATGCATAACAGCTACTATGGGTAACAAAAAGTTGATAACTACCATATAATATTTGTTATGCCATATTACTTAAGGGGATTTCCCAACTGCGTAATACTTCGGCAAAGTGTTGCGTTTGGACATTTGCTCCAAGGTTGTAAAGATTGCTTTGCAATTATTTTGCAATTTAAAGGATATTATATTATTAGTCCGGTCTAGCCGGCTAATCTGTGCAACAGATGATGTTACAAGTTCTACCACCGTTAAGATATCTCATGTTATCACATAATATATCTATACATTTTATCATTCGGCTAGTTTATTGCGAATAGAACGTAAAATAGCATAAGCAAATAAAAAGTATCATCCGGGTTGAATGTGAATAGAAGATGCTAAGGAATGAGCAGGGATAAATTTATCAGGATCTCCTAATAAGTAAGGATTAGTTAATGTTAATAATCTAAGAGATAATAAAATAAAATAAATAAATATTCATTCACGCTCTTAACCCAGAGGGCTAGGCAGAGATAATGGATTTCCATTTGGCGCGATCCTGGCATACCTTTCTCGCTTCTTCTACATCCATACATCTACGCATACACGCTCGTCGGCCACTGGTACTCCTTATATCGCCCTTCTTTAGTATATCACTAATCTGGTCGATATAAGTTCTCCTTGGGTGCCCCAACGCTGCCACTCATTTTCGCAACATAGATTTGCTTGATTCATAACAAATTCCTCTACCAATATGTAAGTAAATGCAAATAAAAAAATTATGCTCCATTTTTAGGAACAGTTCGGATTAGTCATCCATAATTTACATTTCAGCAAATGTAATAAACTCTATAAAAAGCTAATTCAATATTTGCTGTATAATACATAGTTAAAAATAATCCTATATATATCATAACATAAGAGAGATTATCTCGAACTATAGTATGAGTAATAAGTACTACGCATGCGCAATAACGTGGTACACGACACACACACAATCTGACGTGTCACTGTCGTCGTCATAACAACTCGGTGAACTAAAAACCCTAAATCATATTCAAGATGGAAATTCAACACTCTAAAACTATAAACGGTAAAATACTGAGAGATCACTGTCCCGGTAACGTGTTATATACACGACGACAGTTTATAGATATATAATAGTATATAAATACCATCGGTAATTTTTTCTTCATTATCATTTTACTATTGTTAATTGTTTTCGGTAATATTTTTGGTTGAAAGGTTAAATATTCCGGATAAATTGCAAACGGATCAATAAAGAATATTTGGATGTGTACGGAGTACACATATCGTGGATTCCAATCGCCAATTTACTGTGGCGACACGAAAATTGTTGCAAAGCATCGCTTAGCATATTCCTAAGTTTAATAGGAATCGTAAAATTATGTTAGTTAAATTGGCTAAAATAACTAATAAAACGGTAAGGAATTGCTTGAAAACTGTGAATCAAAGCTTAAACTAATATCCGTGGTTTACCGCTGCTATTGGACAGCAGTATTATTTCTTCAAAGCGGCAAAATACCTAAATGTTTCACAAGACGGCGGTACAGTTGGGCAAGGTTTCGTGTCTGCCACTACTCACGAATGACGAAAGTGTATGCCATGTGAACACGAGTATGTATATAGGTACATGTCTGAACGTATACACATATGACTAAAATGTATGTGTATTTACTTAGACGAAGTGTCCGTAAGATGGTTTAAGAAGTAAAGACTGATGATTTAAATAAGTCAAGGATGTTTGCTTCGTAATTCGCCATCAGTTTCTAAAGCTGCACAACAATGACTCTCTCGCAACATTTGTAATGCAATCGAGGCCACTCTTACACGGTGTATGATTTTATTCCTTTATTTAGTTATTCATTAGTTAAAACATAGTACTTAGTTATTGATCTGGAAAAGGGTTTCAGTATTAAAGTTTTTGAGTCAATATCTGAGTTATTTTATTTAAGCATAAACCGTAACATCGCCTTGTTACGTTTACTATATTTTAAACTAGCATCCCGTCCGGCCTTGCACAGGTATAGTTCCTCCATATAAACTTTCATCCCTTACTTTAGAGTTTTAGATGAGAAAATTAGAAAAAAGATTTTTTAGTTCTCGCCTACGTAATAACAGAAATCCTAATACAAAATCTAAAACCTCCAAGCCCAATAGTGTAGGCTGTGCGTTGGCATATCTGTCAGTCGGCTTCTTCTATTATACCTATATACACAGATATATATTAGAATGCAACATACCAAAACTTTTATCAACAGAATTTTTGGTGCTATGCCATCAGTAATTCACCAAGACTTAGGTCTGCGCTAGCTTGTATGTAGTAATAATAGGCTCATATACCTACTTATATAAAATGCCTTCGGTACACTAGCATTACATATCCTTATATTGTATTATATCTGTGTATTATTACAGCTGTTCGAAAAGGTGCGCGATCTCCGTGGGGGCGTGGCTCCACTCCTGGCAAAAATGCACCTCGTGACCGGTGACGTCATCGAGCCCGACCTCGGCCTGAGCGATGCCGACAGGCAGTTCGTTGTGCAGGAAGTCAACTTCATCATACACGCTGCAGCCACTATCAGGTACACCCCAGCGCAACATGTTTACTATTGATCGTTATTTTGCTTACTTATTTTTACGATGTGTGTATCTTCTGTTCCTTCATTTTTTGTTAACTCATTTCGATTGAGTATCGAGCGATAATGAAAGTAGAACGAAAATCTAGTGAAATTACTCGTTACAGATTCGACGAAGAATTACGAAAAGCAGTCTTACTTAACGTACGAGGAACTAAGCTAATATTGGAACTAGCTAAAGAATGTAAGAACTTGAAGGTAAGTTGAAACTAGAAAGAAATTACAGAGGCTTACAATTATTTCATTAACGATTGCAATTAGAGTTCTTTTAACAGAAAGAGGTATGTAGTTGCGACAGCCATTGCATGTGAGGGCTGTGGGCTGGCTCGACCGTGGATCTCGACCTTAGATTACGGAAGCATGTAGTTGTAGTACTTTATCTTACTGCGTTTAATCTGATCACTGTAGAAGTCGGGAACCCCTTTCCGTTCCTCCCTAAAGCAACCAATGGATGTACAGGTCATCACCAATACTACGTGAACTGCTTGCTCGATTGTCTTCTTTTCCATTATAATAATCAAACCTATAAAAACTTAAAATATCTCGTTAGGTATTATTAAATCAACTCTGTGGTGTTGCAATGTAGCTGCGTAAAGGTAACATGGCAATTAAAACTGCTAAAATGCCGATGATAATGGTTATGCTCCTGTATTGTCATAGATCCTTAATGACTTTGCAAAAGTTTCAATTTATACAAACGATTTACGAAGTTTAAGGATCTAGTTTTAAGTGTTTGTTACATACATACTAGTAATGCTTATATAAACGTGTTAAAAGTTGTAAATTTGCACAATTCAACTGTTCGTTATAGCTCTTCTTTCACGTGTCGACGGCGTACTGTCACCTTCACGAGAAGCTCCTGGAAGAGAAGCCCTACCCTCCGCCGGCCGACCCCCACAAGATCATACAAATCGCCGAGTGGATGGACGAGGAATCCATAGCCTTACTAACACCAAAGTAAGCGAGAAGCCTTTTTTTTAGTCTTTAGCTATTGATTTATATGAAGCACTGAAATTTTAAAATAAAAGTGTCGCTATTCTCCTATGGTCTTGCCAAGTTTATTTATTTATAAAAGAGAATCCCACTAATAATATTATAAATTCAAAAATTTGTAACTATGGATGTATGGTTGTTTGTTATTCTTTCACGCAAAAACAGCTGAATGGATCTAGATGAAATTTGGCGCAGAGATGGGTTACAGTCTGGAATAGCATATAGGCTACTTTTTATCTTGAAGAAATGTGCGGTTCCCGCGGAATGATTTTTTTTTATTCTAAGCATATATTCTGTAACTAGCTGACCATTTTACTGGATAAGTATTATAAGAGGAAACATCTATAAATCGACACATATCTTGTTTCTTTAAGCTTTGTTATTATTTTGCAGGTTGCTGAGTAAGCTGCCAAATTCTTACGCCTTCACTAAGGCGCTGGGAGAAGCTTTAGCCGTAGAAGCCATGGAACATATACCTATTATCATCCTACGGCCTTCTATAGGTAGCTCTAAATCATTTCTTTGACTGATTTGCCCTTATGCTACGTACGCTGCATCTACAGCTACACCGGATAGAAGGCTAAACCTCTTTTAGAGTTACTCAGGTCGTGGGCCCCTTTTGAGGCCCTTACTTTGTTAGTATTACCGGATTGGGCGGCGAACGAGCTCTTAGATCTTTTGGCCTGACCCTCTATGAAGTAACCAGGCTCAAGGGCCCCCGACAGAGGACATTGGCTTGGGCTACCGTTATTCGTTTGGCATTCCGATTCTAGAGTACCCTAGAGGGCTTCGGCTCGAACGGTAGCCGTTATCGTTAGTTAAGTTACATTAATAAATGTAACTTAGCTTCGTATAGCCTTCCAGGACAATTGTAAGCTTTATTTGTTTTTTCACAGTGATACCAATTTGGCAGGAACCCGTTCCAGGTTGGACTGACAACATCAATGGCCCCACGGGCCTTCTAATCGGTAATTTTTTTATAAATATAATCGAAGTAAAATATACAACACGTCTTCGTGATAGATCGAGATGAAAGATTTAAAAAATCTATGAAATATAAGTGGTAAGTCAGACAGGCAGGCCAACAAAATTCACTTTAGAATCATTGATTTGGTTGAATAAAATATTTATTATATTACTAATTGTTGCTCGCGGCATTGCACGCATTCATTTATTATCTTCCTTGCTGCATTTTTTGTAACTTGATTTCACGTATAACAATTTGGAGTTATAGGTCAAAAAGTTGTTATTGGTTGCCATGGTTATGTATGTCATTTCATGTCAATTTTTTTAATTGTTGAATCATACCATGGCAGCCGAGATTAGTTTATTTTCTCCTATACTTTTTCGGGGTAAAAGATATCCCATGTAATTTTCTGTATTCCCGACGCGTATATTCAAAATATAACTTGGGTCAGCGTTAGAGCTATGTTAGACTAACGCACCACGCTGATGTGGACCCTACATAAAAATTGGTAATAAGTTTATGGTAAGTCGTCTTAGCTTTCTGGATAAAAAGTAACAAAATCACATTCACAACACACACATTTATAATATTGTTAGTATAGATTTCTTACGTTGCATATAGAATCTATATAAAATGGACCATTTAGACAATTCTAGAAGAGAAATCTATAAATGAATCAGAGTTATATACGATGAAATAATATTAACTGGCCCACTTAGATTTGCTTACAACCGGTTACTTGTGGCGCAACGGATCGAAGTGAACCTTGGCCTCCTATACGAGACACCATCACGCAATGACTGCGCCGTGCTGTGAACTTTGTTTTTGTGACTCACTTGTCACTGTTTGCCTAGAAGAGACATCTACAGTTACACCGGGCTCGAGGTGGTAGAGCGCAGAAGGCGGTTAGCCTAAACCTCTCTAATAGTAACTCGAGGGCTTCCTCGGAAACCTCGACTGTTACTTGGTACCCATATCTACTAAATAATTTTTTGGACTTATTTAATAGAAGGTACAATATCCAAGGGGTCTTGGCGGCCAAATATTTTAGTACCGACACGCGGGTATCTATCTATGTAACTTAGGATTCTTAAAAAAATGTCAAAAAAAATATCATCGTCAATGAAAGCAAAAATGGGCTCACATAACTTTAGTCTTCTTAGGAGTCATGCTGGTTGTATGGTGAATATTTTAGTCACGGTAATAATAAGGTCTTGATATTTTGCATACATGTTGTATTCCATTTAAAATTAATAACTTTCTTAAGTTGTTCGACTGAATGTGAAGGTCGATTTGATGTCTGAAACGAAGAAAAGAAAGTTTTAGTTTATTTATTGTGTTATTTTTGTTTAAATACATTATGTTTTGGTTGCCAGTTATTATATTCGCCCGAACAGCGAAAATTATTATTGTTCTCATTTCTTAAAGTGTCTTTTTAAATAGAAAAACACAAATGTATTTGTTTGTTATTAAGGTGCTGGCAAAGGAGTTATCAGATCAATGTACTGCAAGAGCAACAGTTACGCCGACTACCTGCCTGTCGATGTCTTTATAAACGGCTTAATGATACTGGCTTGGAACTATCTACATTACGGGTGAATATTTATTCTATTCGTATAGAAATTCAGCTTAAATTTGTTTGTGTATTTTGGAATATGTAATACATAACTAGGGTGAATGAAATGTGACGATGATGTGTTAGTCGCGTTAGACGATATTTGGTACGGGAAAATCTTATAGGTTCGCGCGCGTCAGCAACATGCTTATTTGAATTTGGGACATTTTCGACGGACTTTTTTGATTCATTTTTCTTGTAAACAATTTTTAATTTTATTGTTTAAATTCAAGCTTATTTTGCTGATTATTTATTTATTTTGAATTTATACTTCTGTCGGCAGTTCTTATGACTGTGTTTTTACATAGATCACGACACCACCTCATTTTCTTCATTCATCAATGATAAAAAAATGTCCGCTTCGTCCGAATTCTAACAGTCTTTTTTAACCGGGGTGTTCTCCTGTATTGTTATTTAGATGTTTTTCAATATCCCTATTTTTCTAATTTGATTTACTTTTTCAGCGACAAAACTTCAAACGTGATCAACTTTACATCTTCCGCGGAGATCAAGGTGACGTGGCTGGAGTTGATTGATGCAGGCAGGGAAATCATCATGAATCGAGTACCTTTGAATGGTGTAGTATGGTTAGTTAATAAAACTTTCTTAGTAATAAACAAAGTCAATTACATGTTCATAGAAGAAAAAAAACTTGCAATATTTACAATGTATTATCAGATAGATAATCAATCTTTTTTAAATGTATGTATGTATGTATAATATGTAACGGAATGTATCTAAACGTGACGTATCCTTGAAATTTCCCTATCGATTGTTTTTCAAAAAGATTGACCTCCATATAATATTTCCCAGGTATCCAGGCGGTTCCATGAAACATTCCCGGCTCTATCATAATATATGCGTTTTGTTCTTTCATTGGATCCCAGCGATGATCGTAGACGCATTGCTCTTTTGTCTTGGCTACAAGCCAGTGTAAGTAATTTTATATATTACACTAAACATAGATTCTCATCATGGTTATGAAGAATTGCCATAAAGATTGGTTAGTTTTTTGGCCCCTCTCCTTGTGTTTTTCATTAAGTATACATATTATATAAGGATGACCCCAAGGTGTTGTTTTTTAAATTACATTCAAACAGAGAAATTTTTAACTGACTTCAAACAAGACTTCTATTACTTTACTACGTTTTAATTATTTTATATTTTATTCAATAATGTAATCACTCGGTATGAACAACCTAACCTTACTTGCTCTCCATACTTTACCAATGTGCTGCAAATGTTATTCGATTTTTTGCTTCTTCTTTCGCTCGGAACATGTGTCATTATCTAAACTTGTTGTTTGGCTGATCAATACGAGTGTAGCAGAGTTGAAGACAAACTATAAAAACCACATTTGGGATTGAGGAGCGTCTAGTGCATTTAGATAAACATCGTACATGTATGTGGTAACAACTGTAGCGTTGTGTTGTAGTTGGTGTTCCTGTTATTTGCTCTGCAACACCATAAGTCGGAAAAAAGTAGTAGTCAATCCAATCGTAAAATGTCTTTGGTATGGTTTTCAAGAAAACTATAAGCGGATTATGACAAACATGCTTTATGATGATTTAAATTTTCATAATTACAGATTAATGCGTGTCCACCGCCGGATCAGTAAAGGGTTCGACGTGTTCGAATACTACACCACGAACCAGTGGGACTTCAAGTCCGACATCGCACAAACCGTACGGCAAAGGCTCAACACAAGAGAGAGGCGGGATTACAAAGTGGATGCCGTCGGTAAGAATTTATTTAGCTACTAACGACCTGCCCCGGCTTCGCACGTGTATTGTACGGAAATTATGGCACAAAATCACCAAAAAATTTATAATTTGATCCAATTGTTGGAATAATCTGAAGATTACTTGAAAATTTCATAAAAATGGGTCCACACTCTATGGAGTCCACAGGGATAAACATACATCACATCACATAAAGACAATCCTAAATTAATTATTAAATATAATGAAATATCATTGGCGACTAAAATGGCGACGCATCATAATGAAATATCATGTATCCATATTATATATCTATTCAAATATTTTACCGGCATAACGTTATCATTTTCAGGTCTGGACATATCGAAATATTTCGAGGATTGCATCAGGGCAGCTCGCAAATATATCCTCAAGGAGCACGACGATACCCTACCTGCCGCCAGGAGGCACATGAACATGTAAGTCATTTACTTTTGTCATTGGATAAGCTTCTTCATCGATGAATGTATGTAATTATATTATTATTTTTTATTTAGCTATCAAAAAAGAAAGTGTTCAATAAAAATTCTTCAATATAATTTTCCTTGCGACTAATGGCAGTGCGGGTCCAGGATTGTCATTTACCCACCCCCTAAGGTCCACCAGTGACGTATGGTAATTCGGAACAACCATCTGATCTTTTTAAATGAGAAAGTTCACTTTCGTGGTATGATTTTTGGCCTATCAGTCATCCAATCAACAAACTTGCTTATGTTTTGCTTAACCTTATTAATTATGTGTTATTTGATTCCAGCATGTGGTTCGTAGACCTGGTCGTCCGGTGTCTGTTCTGGGGACTGATCCTGTACTGGTTGAGCGGATGGTGCTCGTCTTTGTACACCGCCACAGTCGGCTACAAGGAGACTCTCGCTGTTGTGGACACCAGCATGTAAATGCTTTAACTGTCGTTTATTATCTCAATTTATGATGTAGGAATGTAACGAGATATGTGTATATACAAAGCTAATACAAGATAAGCGATTACTTAAGTAATCATAGTATGTGGACGCCGTCATTAGTCTTTTCGTTTACATCTATAAGCGTGAAGTGTAAGAAAATCATGTAATTTGTATTGTATTTGCTTGTAATAGCAAATTTAATACTTTAAAGTACTTGCAAATCGAATTACAGTAAATACATTGAATTAAATATACACTGAGACTTATAAATAACATTGTAAACATATTTTCACAAAAAGCTCAACTAAAATTAAACTGTGATAATAAATGAAAAGTAAATAATCGATTTGTCGAATGTAAAATTAATAATGATATATGTCACGCGTACTTCTATCATCAAAAGGAAAAAAATGTAGTTTTTATAAATGGACAAAACTTTTAAAATTATATTAACCGACTTATATTAGAAACTTACATTATTCTATAGTTAAAATTCATTTGATAGTAGAGACTCGATTCCGGCCTTCAGTTATGTGAAGTCGAAGTTTATCTGGCCTACCAATTGAAATGAAAAATGAAAAATTACTAAATATTTGAACCCAAACTTAACTAAATATCTGCAACATCTGCACGAATTGGCTGGCTGACAGCAAACAGGCGTGAAGTAGAAGTACTCTGCGTTTCGTCTGATGAGTGAGGTGCCGGAGGCCTAATTTCAGTCCTCTTCCCCTTCCCACCCTTTCCTCATAAGGATAGGACGGGAAGTGGTTATCCGGGAAAAATAAATATCCTTTTCCCTTTCTATCCTAAATTATTATCCTAAAGGTAGGCAACGCATCTGCAACGCATTTGCCTATTGCAGATGTCTATGGGCGGTGCTCACTTGACATCAGGTGATCCGCTTGCTCCATTGCCATCTTATCAGATAAAAAAAATATCTCATATCTTTGTGGTCTGCGTTGTCGTCCTCAACCCGATTCTCCGGGAAGAAGATCTCTGCCAACGCCCGGGCCTATTCTGGGGAGTTTCCTCTTCTTCGCCTCTGTGATAGCTCCGCTGTGGATAGCTCGGACCGTTGTAAGTTGGCGTGCACAACGTGATGACAGCGTGTCCCGGCTCGAAGAGCGCGGGAGGCACCCGCGACGCCCTTAGCTAAAAGCCACGGAAGCTCGCGTAAGTGCCTCCCACCTTCTCCTCACCGGGCAGTTGTCACTGAACGCGTTGTGGTCCTTTCTGTCGGCCTTTGCCTTGAGGTAGTTCCGACAGGATGGTGGATCACCAGCCACCAGACTGCCACGCAGTGCAGTCGGACCTGAGGTGTGGGCAGCGGCTGCACACGTTTTTCGACTCTGTGCACAGCCTCTTCGGGTGCCCGTAGCCCAGGCACCTCGAGCACTGGACAAGCGGGGACTGGTTGGCGACCTGTACTCGCTGAAAGTCAATATGGCTACACCTGCCCCCGTCAATCTCCTCCATATTTGGGGCGAAAACCTTAAGATGACGTAGGACGTACATATGTGGGTTCCTGGCCTTTGCATGTAACTGCTTTTGTTGTCATTTATTATGTACAATAACGTTTGTGTATTCAAAACTAATTTAAGCTTGGTACTTAATTCATTATAATGCGTTATACGTGCTGAAACCAGTTTTAATTCAGTCATCTCTCGTTAAAAAATCTTTCTCTCTCGTCGCGCTCGTAACTCAGAGGGGTAAATGGTAAAAATAAAAATATACGTCTTTGAATATTGGAAGCCTACACATTATCCTGCCATAAAAAGCTCATGTTTTTAAATATATAAGTGCCTTATTGAAATTCTACAGAAGTCAGGCACCACGTCTTTTATAATTCAAGATAAAGTTATTCACGAATGAGTGAAAGGATTTCACTGTTTAATTAGCTGTATTATTTTAGATCTTCTATAGTTTTGTTTAAAAACTTTTGTAAAAAATATAAAAATATTTGATTTTTTATATTCGCTTTTTATTACCTAAACAAACTACTGAACAGAAAGAACCGCAAGGTATGTAAGTAAGGAAAGTAGAACGAACTTATATAAAAAAACTCAGGAGAATCTGAAAATAATAATAAATAGATTTTTAATTACAGGTGGAGAGGAGAAAAAGAAAAAAAACATTTTTATACATACAGTTTATGCAAGAACTTAAATTATCATTTTAGATTTAATTAAAAAATAAGCCATACTACTGTTACATTTATACTACCCAAAAAACATGAAACACGTTTTGTAAAGTAATATTTAAAAAGTAATATTTAAGTGAATTTTGGTTCATTAAGGCACATTTTTCTATTAACGTCAAACTGGATATATTTCTATGTTCTTGACACGCACTCCCTTTAAACATTACAGATTAGATATATTTAAAGGGATATAAAAATAAATTTATTAAATTAGTCGTCATATAGCATATTTATAAATAGGATTGAATATCTAACGAATATGGCTAGGTTTAAAGTGAGGTAACCGATACAGCTGACTTAAAATAACTTAACAAATAGTCCATCTATAACTTTATCGTTTAATTTTGCGAAGATTTTTAACCAATATTCGAAGCTCAGAGCTTAAAGTTCTTAGTTGTACCATCTGATTTATTGCAGGCATGATAAAACAGAAACTTTATTTAAAATCTTTGCTTTTTTAAAACATCACTAAACAAATGCTTTGACGATGATTAAATTCTTAGTAAAATAGTTGAACATGTGAATTCAAACTCATGAAACAACTTAAGTAATTTGAAGTTCTTGTGTACGGGCCAAGTAAAGAAATAGTTAATCATTATTTACTTTACTAGTAATATTATTTACTACTATTAATTTACTAATAATTTCATTTCATAACAATCAGAAATAAGTAATTTTCAACAACTTTCTTTAGTTTTTCTTCCAACAAAAGTTTCCTTAGATTTTATTAAATTACTTTTTAATTTTTACATTACGGTAAAATTTCCCCAAGTTATTAACATTAAGGACTTAATTGAATTTAATAACTTACGAACAATATATAATTGTGTTCCGAACTTACACCAAGTATATTCATTCCATTTGTAATGTTGCTCCCACATTGCTGTTAAAAATGTTTGTTTCATAGCAAGATATGATTGTTGTAAACAAATAAACGTCATTTACCATACATTATATGATACATTTTTTATACTTTCATCGGAAATGTTGTAATTTTATGAAATACTTTCGATAAAGTGAATTGAAATTGTGTAATATGCTAATGTTACAATGTAATATTATTTTGAATTCTACCAATTTTAACATAAAAACCTTTGTTTACAAAAATCCCATATTACTGTGAAACGAGGTATACAAACATTTATAAGATTTGAAAACATGGCATCGGCTTTTATTTAATTGGAACAAAAAAAGACTTGCTATAACGTGATTTTTGGCAACCGGTTGCAGTTATACAGTAAACCATAACAAATGCTTATTTTGTTACCATTTGTTAACTAACAATTTTGTTTATAAATGCTTACTAACATTATCTAACATTGTAATAAAATGTTTGTAGAAAATGTTCACTAATGTCTGTAAATATTTTCTAACAGCAGTGTGGGAGCGTCATAATCCACGAGAGAAGTGAAATAACGCAAGTGACAGTATAGTTGGCAACACTACATTAATTTTTGTGTTATTAAAACCTTATCCTTGTGATTTATCTTTGGATATTAGCCCTTATAGAATTCCTTTTATTATGAAGAATGGTTTTCACAAATAAGTTTATATTAATGAATTCTTAATTGGCAAAACATTCATTTCTAAGGGACTCTCCCCACTACATAAAATCTACAAAATATTTGATTGATGATTGATTGATTTGATTTGACTTCGAAGTTCTAAAAACATTGATTCTTTATAAGACTTAGATTGGTCACTCTTAAAACTATCAACACCAATCAATCTTATTACATTGCCATATAAATGTTATATCAATCAATGCAGACATGCAAATATCTCTACCACATCCTACCGTAAGCGACCAGCTACTAATCGGAATAGATAATATCCTGTGGCTGCCTGGAACAGTCGATGTACCCAGTATAATCTGTTGAAGAAATACAAATTATGTATTTCATCCGTTTATATCCTTAAATACTTGCCAAAAACCATAAAAAATAGATGATTTGATAACTGTTGCAGATCATCAAAATTAAAATAAAATGTATAATTATTTTCGGAATAAAAAGTATTTTCTACTTAACAGTGGTAGAGTCCGCAACAACAACATCTGTTGCACGAATTGGCCGGCTCAACCGGTGAAATACAACGACCTCACATAAAACAGGCGTGAAGTAGAAGTACTCTGCGTTTCGCCTGACCTTCGTCCTCTTCCCCTTCTCACCCATCCTCATAAGGATTGGATAGGAAGGGGAAGAGGATTGGACAGGGAGGGTATTAACGGGGTAAAAGGAATATCTACCTTCCTCTGTCTATGACAGGTAGGCAACGCATCTGCAACACATTTGCTTTTTGCGGATGTCTTTGGGTAGCGCTCACTTAACATTAGGTGATCTGCTTGCTCGTTTGCCACCTTCTCACATAAAAAAAAAAACTTCATGTCCTCTTCCGAACCCCTGGCGAAATAATCGGTTGAGCAGTGAGAAAGCGCAACAAACAAACTTAAGCTCAAACTTACTTACTTTAAACTTAAGTTTTTAATTTTTTGGTGCGAAAATATGTGGCTGCATGGCTGTTAATTATAATAGAAAGCGGATTTGTAAGTTACCATACCTTTTTAATTTTAACCTTGCATTAGGCAGCGACTCAACGCTGTCTTTTAGAATGAATCGCCTTATGCCCAACATGTACGCTCCGATGTATGCGTCCCAGTTGAACTGAGCGGGCCAGTGGGGGAAAGTGCTCGAGTCGCTAGCACAGTTCGCTTCAGCGTGTAGGGCTGTGAGTTCTGATATGCCGAATTGCCATTCGTGGTTGGCGAAATATTCTCCTGTTGCCGCCGCCATTTTGAATCGTCGAGCCAACTTCATCATACTGCAGATTATATGTATATGTATATATAGAGATATAGCAAAAATTGTATGTAACTTTTTGTACGAAAAGTAAATTCATAAAGAATTGGTTGAAACCAATTCTTTATGAAAAAAAAAAAGTTGAAACTTTATTTGATAATCTCCAATCACATCATTAGTATGCAATATTTTTATACGAGGACCATAAATAGCAAAAAAAAATTACCATCTGCATATGTACATTTGGCCTTAATACAAATTTTATAACAATCAATACTTACATAGCTTTCCTGCCCTGTGCCCGCAGCAGTATATCGTAGAGGAAGGCGGGCAGGAAATGGCAAGATATCTCCCAAAACGTATTCATGAATCGTGACTCGGTAAAGGAGAAATTCGGATACCACATAACATATCTGCAAATAAACATTAAATTGTCAAAGTAGTAACATACGTAAGATATATGGATCTGCAATAAAGTTTTATGGAATAACCTTCGTTGAAAGAAATTACATACAAAATAAAGAAGTAACACATATTTTTATAACCTATTTATATAAAAGACTGCGTGTTTTAATTTATTTTCCATAGACTCAGAAAACATTGTACCGATTTCGATGAAATTTTATAGGAAATGTTTATTCAGTTCTACTACTACTACTTTTTCTCATCGTACCTTACAACAACTATCCATATTGTACAATATAACGTCACTTTATAAAATGATTACCACAAAATTACAACATTGACAAAAAAAATTGTACAGTATGACACTTTTTCCTATTCTTTTCTTTGTAACTTAAAAAGCATAGAAATCAGTACAACGTTTTCGGAGTCTATTGACTATATAAAAAGGATACGTACTTTGTGGGATTTTCCCTCGCCCATTTAATGCAGAGCCGTGTAAACTGACCCCACTGGAGAGGGTTGATAGATCCAGAGGTTACATTATAAACCGGGCAGCGGCCAGGCCTGAAACATAGGACATTTTATTATTAATTAACTTGTTAAAACTATACAACAGTTGCACTGTGTATAGTTGTAAATGTTCAGTCTTATTTAAACTTATCTGTTAGAATCAGGTTTTACGATTTACATTACATCTTCGCTTTTACTACTATTTTTACCTTTTTTGTGACTGACTTGTCACTGTTTCCCTAGAAGAGACATCTACAGCTACACCAGACTCGAGATGGCAGGTCACAGAAGGCGCCTAGCCTAAGCCTCTTTTAGATTAAGTTAGCTCGACGGAACACTCGATAGAGGAAGCCTCGGCTCGGGCCGTTACTTTATTATTACAAGCAGATTGGGTATTTTTCACTCGTTATTCCGTAAAACAACTTGAACTAACAACCAATTAATCAATATCAAGATAGGATATGCTATTTTCTCGAAAGGGCCTAAATCTTATGGCTAGAGTTTGGAACGCAGATTTCTTTGTTCATTCACGACTTAAAAAAATATTTTTTTATTATAGCTAGATATCGAAACACTTACTGTTTGCACCCCTGTCGCCACGCCGCGAGTATACAACTGTTAACCACTAAGTCGACGGGCACCAGGTCGACCACATACCGCTCCCGACAATACCCCGAACGGTAGGTCCCTCTAGATATTTCCATGATTATACCTGAAAGGTTACCAAACAAAATACAAAGCATAGCTATAAACTTGTCAAACTAGCAGTGAGTCGCAACGTTAAGTGACCAACGTCGGCAATAACCACCGAAGAATTACATATTAATAATTTTTTGGTTTGAAACATTCTGTAATGACGGCCGGTTGGCGTGCTTGTAAGTTAATTTCTTATCACGGTCGTCGATTATCTCCAGAACAGAAATTTGTATGCATGAGCATGTATTTTTGTCCTGAGTCTGGGTTTAATTATTTATTTAAGTATGCATTTACAAAAGAGTAGAATATGTAGTATATCAGTTATCTAGTTTCCATAGCGAAATCTCTGCTTAGTTTGAGATCAGATGGCCGTGCTTGAATAATGTCCCAGGTTAATATTATTATAATACTAGCTTTAAATATAGGTTACACTAAAACAACTAGTGTTTATTCCACTTTCTATAACATCTTACTGGCATACTGCATGTCGTACGCCGCATGCAGTCAGCACAACTTTCCAACGTGAACGAGTTGAGTTTGTTAGCATTGCACTAACAAAACCGGTTAACTATTTCTGTACTCATGTTCATTCCTTATTGCGCGTCCCGTATATATATAACATACCGGTGAAATCTTTAAGGATTTTGGTCTACCCTTACTTAAACTTAAGAGAAGGAATCATGGAAAGTTAATGGAAAAGCATAAGGTAAAAATTGTACCAACAAATAAATAGAATTCTATTAAATAAATATTTATTATTGAATACTTGTTGAAGTTGAAGGAACCTTGAATAGGTGTAAAATATAATGTGTAAGTTTCTACATTACGGAATACACAGTCTTAGCCAACGTATAGGCAGTAGTAAGTTAACAGTGGTAGAGCCCGCAACAACAACATCTGTTGCACGAATTAGCCGACTCGACCGGTAAAATACCACGACCTCATAGAAAACAGGCGTGAAGTAGAAGTACTCAGCGTTACGTCTGATGAGAGAGGTGCCGGAGGCCTAATTTCAGTCCTCTTCCTCTTCCTCTTTCCACCCTTTCCTCATAAGGATAGGATGGGAAAAGGAAGAGGATTGTCCGGGAGGGGGTTTAATGGGGAAAAGAAAATATCCTTTTTCCTCTCTGTGCCCTCCTCCGTCCATTAAAGGAAGGCAACGCATCTGCAACACATTGCCTGTTGCGGATGTCTATAGGCAGCGTTCACTTGACATCAGGTCCGCTAGCTCATTTGCCACCTGATAACATAAAAAAGTCTAGTCCTATTTTAAATTCTATGAACGGCATTTAAAAAGCATCAAAACATACCTGTGACTCCGTAGACATTATCTATCCAACCGGGGAAAGGTTCTTGAAAAGCTGCGGTCACTGGAAAATGGTAAACGTGTATTTGAAAATTTATCTTTATATAGATAACTAGTGATCTGAACCAGTTAGCACTAATTATGTAGATCCGGTCGCCACCAAACTGATAGGATCACCCGTTATGCCAATCTGAACGTTTCCTGAAAATTTCATCGTAATCGGCCCAGCCATTTTGGAGTCTATAGGGAACATACATACATACTGGTTAATAGAATTACAGGGAAGGGGCATAATTTTTTTTTTTTTTATAAGAGAAGGGGGCAAACGAGCGGCGGGAACACCCAGGTGATCAACGACGCCCATGGACACCCGCAACACCAGAGGAACTGCAGATGCGTTGCCGGCCTTTTAGAAAAAGAAAGGCTCGCTTCTTGAAGGACCCCAAGTCGTACTGGTTTGGAAATACCGCCGAGGATAGACCATTCCACAACGCGGCTGTGCGTGGCAGGAAATGTCGAGAGAACCGCACTGTTGAGGAATGCCAGCCATCCAGATGGTGTTGATGGTACCTGGCGGTCTGTCGTGTCGTACGATGACGAAACTCGGCGGCAGGAATCGTTCCAAACAGTTCTTCGGAACACTCCCCGTGGTATATACGGTAAAAAATGCAGAGGGAGCTGACGTCCCTCCGCAAGGCCAGAGTATCAAGCTGATCGGTAAGAGCTCGGTCGTTGACGATTCGAGTCGCTCTCCGTTGTATGCGGTCAAATGGAAGAAGCTGGTATTGGGGTGCTCCCGCCCAGAGATGCGAGCAGTATTCCATGTGGGGCCGAACTTGCGCCTTGTATAGCTGAAGGCGGTGGCCCGGCTGGAAATACTGCTTCGCTCTACTGAGTACACCCAGCTTTTTAGAGGCCAATTTGGCCTTGTCTACCAAGTGACCACGAAACTGAACGTCACTCGATATGTCAACGCCGAGAATACCGATGCTGGCTGTGGCAACCAGATGAGTGCCCTCAAAACATACATTCGCGACAAAGGGTTCTTTTAGCGGTAATGGCGCAGACTTGTGTCTTTTTGGGATTGAAATCAACAAGATTTTGTCGACCCCAATCCGAGACTTCACCTAATAGGATCTCCATTTCAGACACAAGTTTGGTCCGGTTCTCAGCGGCAGTAGCCCGAGAAACGTTAGCGCGGGCCGTGTACAGTGCATCACACGTGCTATCATCTGCATAACAATGGATGTTGCTAATTTGCAGCATGTCATTGATATGCAGAAGAAACAGGGTGGGCGACAGTACACAGCCCTGTGGGACACAAGCATTAATTGGTTTCGGGTCAGAGCATGCACCGTCGACAACGACCTTGATGCTCCGACCCTACAAAAAGCTGGAAATCCAGGCGCATAGTTTCTCGGGCAGCCCGTAGGAAGGCAACTTCGAAAGAAGTGCTTTGTGCCACACCCGATCAAAGGCCTTGGCCACGTCCAAACTAACCGCCAGGGCCTCCCCCTTGCCCTCGATTGCCACCGACCATCGATGCGTGAGGTACGCAAGAAGGTCACCAGCTGAGCGGCGCTGACGAAAGCCGTACTGACGATCGCTAATCAGCTGGTGCTCCTCAAGATACCTCATGAGCTGGCAATTGATGATCGTTTCCATGACTTTCGAGAACAAGGTGGTAATGGCAATCGGCCTGTAGTTGGACGGATCCGAGCTATCACCTTTCTTTGGGATCGGGTGGATTGTGGCAGTCTTCCATGACTTCGGCACAATGCCTAAGGAGTAGGAGAACCGGAACAAGCGCGTTACAACCGGTGCCAACTCAGGAGCGCATGTCCTAATCACGATGGGAGGAATACCGTCAGGCCCACTCGACTTGTGAACGTCCAGAGATTGCAGCACTTTACGCACTGATCTCTGGCGAAACTGGATCTCGGACATGAAGGTGTCACCGCACTGGATATTCGGTGGTGAACTACCATTATCCTCCAGAGTCGAGTTGGCCGCAAAAAGAGAGCCTAGAAGATCGGCCTTCTCATTTGCGGTGTGGGCTAACGTGTCATCTCCCCTGCGCAAAGATGGTAAAGACGGCTTACAGAAATTCCCCTGGACAGCCTTGGCGAGAGACCAGAACGCACGAGTTCCCGAAGGAAGGTGAACCAGTCTCTCGCCAATGCTGGCCACGTGTTCCGACTTTGCCTTAGCAATAATTCTTTTGAAGGACCTGGAGGCAGAGTTGTACTTCTTTTTGAGCAGGCTGGTATTTACATCCCTAGCCGCTGACGCCTCAGCCCAAGCTCGGTAACAATCCTGCTTGTAGCGCGCTGCTAATTTGCAGGATTGACCAAACCAGGGCCGAGAACTGCCTCCGATGGGCACGACAGAGGATGGAATAAATAGTTCCATCCCCTGAATCACCACATCGGCGATAGAATCGGCAACGGCATCGGGATCGTCCAGCTTGAAGCAAACTTGCTCCCATGGGTAGGATGCAAAAAAGGACCGCATCTCATCCCAGTCTGCCGACCTGTAGTGCCACACTCGGCGGTGGCCATTGGGTTTGAACCGTGGGCGACGCGAGATAGGCACTTTTGTCCGGATCAAGCAGTGGTCCGACGAGCCCAGGGGGGCGTCGACGGAAACCAAGTAGCTGTCCGGATGTGAGGTCAGCAGAAGGTCCAACACGGAAGGTGTATGATCTAAATAATGCATAGTTCAATTTCAATTTCGAAACTGTGGTCACATAAAGTATTTGATAATATGTCCATCTTTAATATTCTTGTATAAGCACCTTCATAACTTACAAATAGACTAGACACGTCGCTTTGTCAATGAGTGGATTGCGTGGGAGCGCGCATGTGGTGGACGATCGATGGTGACCTGACGAATATTTTATTAATGCCATGTGAAAAAGCATCGCCACCATGTCTGTCGTGATAGTAACACTTAATTACTTTCGATTTTTATCGAAGGTTGATCCCTTAATAGCATTTTTTAAAGCTAGTTTTATATAATTGACTTCAAAATGTTTTTCAAAATAGATCAGTATTAAATGTGGAAGAAACGGGAGAATTGTGCCTTTTAAGTAAAAAAAAATCTGTTATCTCTGTGTACCCGGATATGTCAACAACGTAGGTGCGTTTCTATTTTATCTTTGTTTCAGAAATATGTTGTTAACCGAGATTCATTACAACATACTTTGTAAAAGTAATATTGTATTGTTCATATGTGATCACTACATCGCAATTTATATCTCAACACGCATTATAAATCAAGTTAAATATAACGCAATAGATAATTCTTATTGTCATTTGTTGGCAATATACCAATTTAGATTTTTGCAACCTCCATACTTAACGTGACTTAAATTACGTTGCATATTTGAGTAAGTGTGTAACGTTGAAATATTTAGTATGAAGTGGATTTGTAATAATGTCGTAATATAGTTAATGCCACACTAAATCGTTTAATGAAGAAACATAATATTTAGCTTACAATATTTATCTTCTATGACTCCGTTGTTTGAAATACAAGCGTAGATAAATATTGTATTCATAAAATAACCAAAATTACTTGTAATGTATGTGTAAATTCCACCCTAATCTGTCTTAATTGTATGGATCATTAGTAGGCGGTAAGGTAAAGCACGTCATATTGTGCTTTTAATTAATAAATACTTATGTACTCGTAAGAAGTTATTTTTAAAGAAAACTTAAAATCGTCTAAAAATGTGCCAGTATCCAGTTTGTGAAAAAAAGACATTAAATGCAAATCATAAAGGTTTATGATGATGACAGCTAAATATGAAAAAGTCATTATTGGTTGCCACGGTAGCACCATTATGTTGGTGTTGCGCGTAAAAATTCGCTCTTAAATTTTTTCCCAAACGCGCCAAAAGCAGTATAACTTCAAGTACTTCCTCTGTATCAGAGGCGTAGATAAGGCTACGAATTGTCAAATGTTGCAATCCTTATATAATTATGTTACATCTGTTTACATTAATACATACATGCCATATGTTGTTATATTTCATCGATCTGGTTACGATGTCAAGGTATAAGTTGATATAAACTTACCTATGGACGGTCTAACTATGCAAACTGGTAGATTGGAATGACTGAAAACGATCGATTCAGCTAGAGCTTTGGTGAGAGTGTAAGGATTAGGATGTTCTCCCTGAAACAAACGTCTATTATTATAAATATTGCGATAAGTAATTTTTATTCATTTAGTACTAATTTATTACCACATCCTGCAATTATATTTTATTAATATTGGTCGATAAAGGCGAATACAGCCTTTACTAGAGACCTTAAGACCCCTCCACCAGAATTATTAGGTTTTTTGACTTTTTACCTTACCAAATAACAATCGCCACTGAATGAATACACTAGTTAAAGGTTGGTTAGGCTTAGCTCATTTGCAATGAATCTTAATTATCGCGTTCTAGAGAAATAAAATATGAGCAGGAAAACTATAGGGCTGAAAATATATGATTATCTCTTTCTTTTCTCGGTTGGTATCTGTAGTATACTCATGTGAGAAAGAACGAACCGAACCACCGAAAAAGCGAACGAGAATGACAAGGTCCTAAATAAATTGTACTACATTGTAGCTTATTACACGATACTCACGTTCCTGTTAATAAAATTGAAAGCCGCTTAACGCTTTATGGTAGATCTATCAATAATCACAACCTATGTCGTATATTTGTGTATATTTAAACAATACCTGTAAGGCTTCAGCTATAGAATCGACAGTCTCAGGCGGCAGCATTTTAGTGCACCGCACTATGCTGTCGGGGTCGTAAGGTGGCGGGTACACTCGCTCCTCAATATTGTTCCGCGGCGCGTTGCTGTATGCTGTTGATACGTGGACTAGAGCCTAAAAGTTTTAATACAATTTATTGTGTTCAGTTTTTAGAAAACATTAAAGCGATTTCAAGACATACAGAATATTTACGAGAATAACTGATAACTGTTCTACAACCCATGAGGTAGACTAGCAACGGACACTGTGACTTTAAGTGGAAGGTTTTAGAGACCTTTGATGGCCACCTAACGGATTCTAGTAGTTGGGCGGGTTCAATCACTGGCAAGTCTGTAGAGCTATGAAAGCAAAGCTCTTACAGATGCATTGATCTTATACCATGAAAACATGTCACCCTTGTTCGAACTAGTGCTATTCATTTATCCTTTTCTTGGGTAAAAACAGTTATTTTATCAGTTAGACTAGTCACTGAATTACCTTTAAAAGTGGCATATCAGAGGCCAGTTTAAGTAGATACGCGGTGCCTTGTACGTTCAGCGCAGTTGCGGCTTGCAATGGCTCAGTAAACTTGACGGTGGCCGCCGAGTGGAACACGGTGGTCACTGTGCTCAGCAGTTTCCTTTGTTCAACGCTGACGCCCAAGTTGGGCGCAGACACGTCTCCAGTGATCGGGAACAACTTACCGAGACGCTCCGGCCATCGCGCGCGAATGCGATCGAATACCTGTCGGTGTTGCTATTGATTATTGTCAATGATGAAAATAATTTGATTAAGAAACGACCTACAAATAGATGCAACTATTTACAGGCCGTATCGAAAGCACCAATCGCAATCGCAACTAACCGATTTTTCTTTCTTTAAATTTAATGTATCAAGTTTTTGCGAGGAATAGAAACATTTTAGGGTTAGGTGAAGTGTTACTGAATTTCTTATAGATGTTTTATAGAAATAAATTAATATAGGTAAACACGAATAAAATGAATCAAGAGCTAACTACTAAGAGACTTTTTTAAAAGACAAGAATCACTGTCACACAGCAGAATGCTGGTTTTATTTGCCTACAAGATTGATATTTATATATTTTTTTAAAAGAGAGCAAGCATTCTTATCCTGAAATAAAAACCTACCATAGTAATGTCATTTTAATTTTCTATATTTGTGTATTATACAAACCTTCGATCAGAAACAATACAACATCATACCTGGTTTTTCAGCAGTTCCTTATACCTTTGTTCGACAGACAAGCCTCGCTTTGGTCTCATCAGGACGTAAATAGTTTCTATGCCTGCGCAACTTCTCAGAAGCTTCTCCAGTAAGGCTTTTCCAACGAAACCTGTCCCCCCGGTAACGAGTATGACTGCGTCATCGTAGTAGTCCGATATAGCCTCATTGCTTTGGTTGTAGCCAGTTCCGAAATTGCACTCGTTGTTTAAATTCGGCGTGAACGGGTCGTTCCCGTTCAGGCACTCCATATTTTTTCTGTTTAGAAAATATAAAGTTTTCTTGAATATATATCCTTGCTGTTTAGTACTTGATTATTTTTAAATCTTTCTTCTTTTAATAAATACTAGCAGATAATTACGACATTTTTGCGTAAAGTTCAAGAACCTTGAATTATATTGCAAAACTTTTCGTCGCTGATCTTTCCAGCACACCAGTAAGGGCGTTTTCTACATCATCGTTCCAATTAAACAGCTTGTGCAAAATAATTTATTGAAATAAAATAAAGTGTGATGAATGATTAATTATTATTAGTGTGCCTTTTAAATATTTTGCTTAGTCGTTGTAAGTATAAATATTGCCGCTAACTTTCCTAGCCCATCACATTATATTGTAACTCTATAGATTTATTGATGTTATATTATCGTTATACGACTCTCAGATGCCAACGGTGTTTTACAGACTTACTTAAAACACATCGTTAAAATTTGGCCGAACGTAATTTATAACCATTTTTAAAATTCAGATACGTGAACTTTCATCATAAACAGTTTTGTGTGACAATAATACCAAACATCAATCCAATAATCCTTACACACTTTCACGTTTAAAATACTTGTATCAAGGAGATTATACTTACTGGTAAATATCCATATTAATTTTTTTTTTGCTTTTTAAAAATTTTTATAACTTCTAATGTACGTCACTGCTTCCGCAATATTATTTCTGGAACAAAATATTATAAGTTAATTTATCTGGTATTTTACCGAAGTTCACTTCGGCCCTGTGATATTTTTTATATAGCATCAGCTATTAGTGAGCTTCAGTCGCATTGCTACAAAAAGCTTATAAGATTTAGGGAACTTAATATTCTATTTAACCGTAGGCTTTTATGTCTGTATAGTAATGAAGCTGATATTTATTTAAATCAGTATATGTATGTGTAAATATCTTCTGATGTACATTTGTAAGTTATGTAAGTATGACCCCAACAACGTAAAACCTGTGAAGTGACCTTGCACGCATTTTTTGTTTATGAATAAATGTATAATACAGTGTGGTAAATATATAATTATTCTCAAAAGCTTTCACGTAACATTAAAGCACCATAGTAGATACGCGATTGATTAGACATCAACGCGTCAACATGGGACAAATTACAATAAAATTGATTATTTATGCGTTCTATATGGTTTCTGAGTCAAGGTAAAACAACCGATCAGGCAATATGGTAAACGGGGAGATTGTAAAGGTAAGATTTTGAGAAATTTCGCCACATCAATGATGTAATGTTTGTACTTTGTGTTGTGTTCTTGTTGTTTATTCCATCCGTAAGGGATTTCGGGTTTCATATTTATAAATTATGAAAATCCGATGATGTAGCAGATGTAATACTAACATTTCAAAAGGTTAGCTATGTTTTCTGCCAACAAAATATGTAAACTACGAAATCTACAGCTATGCTATTACTTATCGTAGTTAAACTATTTAAATCTTATATGAATAAGTTTAATACTCAATGACAATGACTCTTGCTGTTTACCATGGATAGATTTCAAGACTTGAACTCATTAGAACAATAATACTTATAGATCGAATCCTTGGGCATTTCATAGATCTAAATCTTTGTATACGTAGAAAGGAATCCCTATATCTAGGTCACGAAATCACTAATTATTATTTTTTGTATTAGTTTTTGGTCGTTGCTTGGTTGTCTGGAGAAGGTTGTTGGCAAACAAATAAAGTTGGGTGAGAAATCAGAAAAATTAAGAAAACTTAACGATTGTAATAAATTTTTCTAATGTAGGTATCCTTAGCGCTTTTGGCTTAACTGTCAGTCGTTTTACAGTTGGCGCGATTACCTTAACTTCAAACAACGTACAAACGTTTGTATGGAGAAACTACCCGAGCGAAGCCAGGGTGGGTCACTAGTTCATAATAAATTCATGTGCTGGATTAAACTCATTAGGAATTAACGCATTTCTCGAACAGAACATAAGTCTAACTTAACTTTTTTACATTGGTATGCTTCGGTGGTTGGGGCATATTGAAACAATGAATGAAGGGTGAGTAACGAAACAAATTTATGTAGCAAAAGTGAGTGGCAGCGTTGGCAGGGGACGTCAAAGGAGAACTTACATCGAGAGAGAACTGATTAGTAAGGAAAGGCTGGGAAAGAAAAACAGGATAGGACTTGATATCATTAAATTTTAATAAATTTTTAACTTGTATGTAACACCCATAACCAGTTCATGAAACAATAAAATTACTTACTTCGTTGATACGCTTATTGATTACACAGAATGGTTTCTTTAAGTAAATTACTATGTAGTAATGTAAGTGTCAATACTAAACTAAAGATCAATTAATTAATTTTAAATTTTTTCCAGAGCAGTAAAATATTAAAACGGACGCTTAACCATTAAATGTATTTATATTCTAGAAAATTTGATTGGAAAAATAAAGAAACATATTGGATTTCTTAATTACATCAGCGAATTATTGATTTGAGGGAATATGAAATGGATGTAATGGACATGTAATGTAATGGATAAGAGTGTGGAAGATGATCTCTGACGAATATAAGTTGCTATTTTAATTGAGTGAAAACTTTTTTAATATAATATATATTTAATATACGGCACTAGATGGGTCAATGATGTTTGAAACGGTAATTTTAAAAAAGTATTGCGTGAAATACGACGTTACGTTAAGATATTAACAATAGTGGTAGAGCCCGCAATAACAACATCTTTTGCACGAAAGGATAATGAATGAAATACCACTACGTCACAAAAAACAGACGTGAAGTAGAAGTATTCTGCGTTTCGTCTCTGACGTGCCGGAATCCTATTTGTAGTCCTCTTCCCCCTCCCACCCTTTTCTAATAAGGAAAGGATAGGAAGGAGAAGAGGATTTGAAGGATGAGAAGGGGATGGACAGGGAATGGAAATATCCTTTTTTCTGTGTCCAAGAAGGTAGGCAACGCATCAACTCATTAGCTTTTTGATGCCGCTTGCTCGTTTGCCACTTTATTATATAAAAAAAATGTTATAGAAAAAGGCTTTAGTATACGGTAGTAAGTTGTTTATCACACACAACCCGAAACAGTTGCAATATGTTGATATTTCAGTTGTTTTTTAAGGCGTGAACTAATTAATTTCTGTGCTTCAGTTACGAGTAGTTAGTTATTCCGGTCTTGTTTTGTAACGCATGCAAAATGTAACGTAAAATAGAGTTAGTATGTTTTAAGACTTTTTGACATTCATAATTATTATTTATTCTAATATATAATTAGTGTGAACGCGGTTTTACCCGCCATACTAAAGAATTTCAGTACTTCGGAATATCGCTCGCCCGTGCTATTACATCCTTCGCGGTTAGCGTTCATTTTTTTTCTGCTCGGCTCCTTTAGGTCGTAGCGTTATGTTAAGTAGTACCTTCCGTAATAATTGGTGTCAAAGACAAGAGGAATTTTGTAAATCCGAATGGTAGCTCCAGAGAGAGTGCGTTCAATCAGCTATCAGCTTAATTACATTAAATATAGATTGACAGCGCACGTATTATTTTTCAACCTCTTTATTTTTACCAACCCTGCTTAGGACTGAAGCTTTTCATTCAATTCATTGTTCTGTAATTTCGATGTATCATGACGTTAGTTTTCTTAATGTTCCAACAGTAAGACTAACTTACTTCACTAACTCTAACAAACTACATAACTCGTTGTTTTCGTCACCAAAGTAAAAATATCAAATCTGATGGTATGCGGCGATGTTATCGACGCGAAGGCGATGGTACGTGGAGTGGTAGTATGATATTAATTTATCATTAATCTGATTAAGCTACATACATTAATGTGCAACATTTAATAGAAGAAGTGTAAATATTAATCGCGTCAACATCATAATCAGCAGGCGAATATTGCTCTTGGAAAATAGTTTCAATTCTCTGCTGTACGCATTAGTAATGCAAAATCTGAAAACCTTCGTTCCGATCTATTTCTAAGCCCATAGTAACTTGCAAATATTGTTTCGCTCCCGTTTAAACTTGAACTCTAATATCAATTAATCCTGATGAACGCCGTTGTTTTCATGTTCAAGTTGGATCTGGATAGTTCTACCGTGTAAAGTTTTTACAGTTATTTTTTATGTTTAGATTTATTACTTTCATAGGGTTTTTGACAAATGCGACATAAAATCAAATAGGTTAAATGGATCGTTTTACAACAATTGTACTGTGGTCCTTGGAATAACCCATACAAGTTATTCTACTCGTCATACCAGTCAATCAAATGCTACATACATAATAATAATAATAATCAGCCCTTTTAGTACGTTTCCCCACAGGGAGAGACCTCCTCTCCGAGACAGGAAAGGGCCCGTAATCCACGACGCTGGCCCAGTACAGGTCGGTGGATGTCACATGTTTCACATGCCGGTTTTCTCACGATATTTTCTTTCGCCGTTTTTGTAGCCGTGGTGATTAAATAAATTACACAAAGTAAGGCGCCTGCCTGGGGTCGATCCCACGACCACTATCCTCAAATAAAGTAATTATATACCATAATTCATTATTTATAGTTTAATTTATGATACGGGGTCTATTGGTTTTTATTGCAAAAGTAATGTACATATATGTATATTTTTTACCTCGGCTGTAATTCGCATCCCGAACATGAACCTTTTAGCTACTATACATAATACAATATACCTGTATATGTAAGGTCTAGCTAATATTTGTGAAACCTACATTTGTCTTCAATCGTACAATTCTTATAAGTCTTATTCGTGACTAAGCAACAACTTAGACAAGATATTTTTGGATCTTTCAAAGATTCTAATAATTATTGTACAGTTGAATTCTAGTTTATTTCGCTTAATACTTTGTTTCAAGAGCTTTTGTGGTTAGGGCGTGTTTTGTAGTTTTTGATAATAAAATTGTACTCCTATTAATATAAATTTTATATCTAGGTTGGTTTACATTTCATGTATATATATATGCATATAGTGAATGTATGAGCTTAGTTTAAAATATCTTTTTATTGTAAATATGATATGAAAATTAATTTTATTGAATAAAATTTTCCTAATCGGAATAAATCTTTTATAGACGTGACGAAGTTCTACAATTGTGTGTAATCAACTTTTTAATTTATATTTTTAAATTAAAATATATTTTAAAACCAATTCAACCAATAACAAGAAAATAAAGATCACAAAATATAACACCAGGAAAAAATTGCACTCACCGTCAATATTGGGAAACACTCGACTATGAACGGAATAAAAAAATATATATCATTTTTTTAAGATCCTCGCCGCACTACCGTCTACGAGTTTACCGTCTCGCGACGCGGCCTGGCTTTCACTGCCGCTAACTGGTCACGTAATAGCCCCTGTAATATGTACAGAACATACAGCTCTATATTGCGCGCCGACAATCGTTTATAAGCGTACAACATTTTTGTTTGCATTGTTAAAAATAACTACAATGTTTACACGTTTGTTCATGGACATATGTATAATTTATTCATTAATATTTTAATTTTAATTTTAATTCATTACTACCAATATAGATAAATATTTATGGGTTAAATTACCTCTCATAACATTTTAAAGAATATGTACCCAGAAATAACTTGGATTTCTGATCATTGAAGTGTGTGTGTGTGGCGTGCCGTGTAAATTGTAGTGTCATAAAAGTAAAATATTATTATTGCCGTTTCAATTCTTATATCTTCCATTAATCTTTATTTACATGAATATGATCACTACATAGTAGCTGAAAAAGGAAAATTGTATAGCGTCAGTATTTATCTACGTAATTTCATGACGTATGTTCGTTCACGTAACTTATGCATAATGAAATGTTTAGCGGTCCGTTACCATGCATCAACACATTCAAAAGGGCTTTTGATTTGTACAATGTAATGAAAATTAACAATTAGCTAACTAAATAGCACATATTATTAAACATTATTTGAAAAAAGGAAATAAAACTAACAACCAATTATTATTTCTTAGTCGGTCAATATCAATCAAGATCCGGGCGTAACATTTCCTGTCCCGGTTTGTTTTATGCTTACACGATTGTTTATTCATAAACATACCGTGGTATACTACTATGAAACTTTCTTTCCTTATTTATTTTTCGGTCAATCTTGTCACTCTTTTCTAAAGCTTTTTGAGATGGATTTTATACTGCCTTTTAGGTTTATATATTTGATAATAATATTATTACAGGTCAACGCAACAAGGCATCCCACAAGATAGACATGGGCAAGGTTGCGGGGGTCTACTGGACGCCATGTCTGGGTGTGGACGATTATCGACTGAAAAAATAAAAAAAATATTCCAATTAATTTATAGACACATTATAATTCTATTTATATTTATGTGTTTTTGTACCATATTATTATTATTAATCGTGGAAATGTTACGTGTGATTATGTATAAAATAATCAGGACGGTAGAAATCCATTAGTGACGTAGAAAATGTTCAAAATATGTAAAAAATACGCTGTTTAAATACATTGAACATATGTATTATCCGTTGTTTTGTACTCCTTTTAATACATTTATAAGTTTATTAAAATGAAAAAAATATTAATAGCGCTTGCGGATACCGTGTAGGGCGGATGTGACTTTACGCAGTAACTTATGTCACAACTTAACGAAATAATGCAAACAGAATTAGGAAAGTTGTAATGTCGGTCACCGGTTAGGCATAATCTAAATACGAATTGCGTAATACGCGGCGGTATGATAACAGAAAATATTAAATAATTTTTACAAAAACGGAGCATGATTTTTAGTCTATCTCTGTTCTAACTATATAAGTATTTAAAGGCGATGTTAGTATAAATGTATATTCCTTATATACTCCGAAACGCCTAGACCGATCTCGAAGAAATTTTCAGGAAACGTGCAGATAGGCCTAGCGGGTTATCCTGTAAAGTTTGGCAGCGACCGGATCAACATTATTAGTTCTACCAGAGCGAAGCCAAGGCGGATCATTAGCATTTAATACCAACTGTTGTTTGGATCTAACAGCAGGAACGAACGGGAGCACTAACATTGCACTTTAGAGAAAAACAACTAAGGTTAAAATGTAGATTTCTAATCATATATTTATTTAAATTGATTCAGAATTTTCTGAGTATATCCATTGCAAACGAAATGACCATTTCGTCTTTAAGAAAAACGCTTACTTTATTGTGTACGCCAAGGAATTAGCGAATGTAGAAAATAAATAAATAATATAGATAAATCAAAATAGCATGATGCAAGTGACGTCTTTTTTATGCTAAACTAGCTGTTACCTGCGACTTCGTCCTCGTGGAATTAAATAAAAACTATTAATCACTTGTAGAATAAAAGTTTATAATAGTATATTTTACATTAATTGTTTTTACCGTTTTTTTTAGAATTATATTTTGATATAACAAACAATTTAATTTTGTTTATCTGTATAGAGCTACATTTCACCCGGTGCTGTTGCTATTCAATTTTAAAGTTAAAATAGTACAGTAGTAAGCGTTAAAAGCAATTAACAATAACAAAAAAAAGACGGCTGTTTACGACCTCGTAAGATGTGGCAATACAAAATAAAGTGTTAAGAATTTTCAACAGATATTTTGACTGTCATAATATTTATTATATTGTACACCTGTTTATATTTTTAAAATGTGCATTTTTAGTCAAGAACAACGACCCAGGTACCGTCACCACCAACCCTACCAAAAATCGTCTAACGCAGCTAAAAATGTTTTCAAGTCAATAAGCATGTTGCGGATATCGATCTTACGAAGTTGTGTTTTAATTAATTTATTGCTTAAGGCAACCTTTGTGACATTGCAGGTAGCGGGCGGCGCTTTCGATACGACGACGCGTAACTTTTTCAAAACTTCAAGGGTTTTTGGCCTTTTTACGTGGAACCCAAATTATTTTGCTTAAATTAAATTAGCCTATTTGAATGCCTACACTATTATTTATCTTACCGTAAAAGTCCAAATCGGTGCAGTCGTTTCGGAGATTACCCGGATGAACCGGACAGATAGCCAGACAGACAAAAATTTTTTTTTTTTATGTGTAAGTTGGCAAACGAGCAAGCGAATCACCTGATGTTAAGTGAGCGCTGTCCATAGATATCCGCAACAACCAAATGTGTCGCAGATGCGTTGCCTACCTTTAATGGACAGAGGAGGGCATATACAGGAAAAAGTATATCTCGTTTTCCCCGTTCAATCCTCTTCCCCTTCCCATCCTATACTTATGAGCAAAAGGGTGGCAAAAGGACTCAAATTAGGTCTCCGGCACCTCACTCATCAGACGAAACGCCTCTGCGTTTAGTACTCTTACTTCTACTTCACGCCTGTTTTCTGTGAGGTCGTGGTATTTCACCGGTCGAGCCGGCCAATTCGTGCAACAGATGTTGTTGTTGCGGGCTCATGTGCCGTCTCGACCGGTGAAATACCACGACCCCCTAAACAACAGGCGCAGGCAGCGGTTACTTAATATTAGGTGAACCGCTTGAGAATTTGCCACCTTCTTGCATGAAAAAGCGTTAACTATGGATGGGTTTCAGCTATAAGCTGTAAAGAAAAGAAAACAGTAGTATAATGGTAATCATCAAAATAATAGCCTTGTCCACTTGGTTATGAAATACAATAATTAATTTATATCATGGACACGACATAATGAGGTTTTGTCGGATAATAGAGTCACTTCATTATTATAATAGACGGTTAACGATTCGGTACAGAAAACCAGTGAGTTGTGACTCGCTGAATTTGCCAAGAGCTTGGAGTGGGTTAAGCACAATTAAAATACGAAAAATAAATATTTTATATGATTACAACTCAAACAAAAAGGTTCTTGTAGTCTCCTGACTAACAATTCGTCGACGGCACGGCACGGAACAGTAATCATGCTACGACGGGACGTAGCGAGCCGCGGCGGGACCATGCTGCAACCGTGGCATAACCGCTCGGCACATACACGACTTAATATCAGCTGCTTCTTTTTTGTTTGGGACTTAGGGCCACCGCAAAATTTGGCGTATAGTAATGAAACACATATCGATTTATTTCTTTTAATCTCTAGACTACATTGTTAATATTAGTAAGACCTGGTCTGTGTGGAATACTGAGAAATAAGGCAAAAATATGAACGTCAGAAATAACCTACAAATCCTGGGCAATTAATATTTATAACTATTTATGCAAATACAATTAAAAAAATAATTAACACATTGTATTTAAAATAATTTTACAAGCGATAAAAATCCTTGAAAAGAGCTATATTTAATTTTCTTGTCACTTAGCAGTCACACTATAGGTAAACCATGGAGTTTTCAGAGATTTATCATTACTGGTCTTTACCAGTAATGAAAAATCCATATATTATATACCATAATTCTGCTTAGACCTTACAAAAGGAATATGCCTGTAGATAATAATAAATTATTTACATTTTAAGTAGCCCAATCTGGTTTATATACGCTACCATACCAAGGGCGGCCAAAAAAAACTGACACCCTTAATTACGACTTCGGACGCGACTACCGCGAATACAGGTAAGGATTCGGTATTTTGCTAATTGAATTCGGGCGCTTATACATTCAATTGGCAAGTAATTGCCAGTTTGTATTATTTACCAACTCATTAGAGTAATATGTACTGACGAAACAACTACTCTAACCATACATATTCGGATCGTATAACCAAGTATCGTATAGCATTTCACTTGATTGTAGTTGGTTTTGCGGTCACTAAAATACATTGCCATGTGACATATGATATCCATAAGTTTAGCATTGACATATTTATGTAAAATAATTACTTGGATATGAGTAATTTATAATAAAGTAAATCTATTATGCTTGCCTAATTTATCAACTTTCACAAGGGTTGATATAAGAGTATAAGCATTACCGACTTCGGGTCCTTCAAGGAAAGAGCGTACTGTTTCCTTAAAGGCCTGCAGCGCATTCACAGTTCCCTCGTCTATTGTGGATATTCATGGGTGGCGGTTATCACTTAACTTTAGGCGACCCGTTGCTCCTGTGCCTCCTTTCTTTTGCCAACTAAAAAAAAACATTGACTTCTACTAACGTACTTCAGATATCATTTGTTTTAGTATTGATACGGGGTCCGCTTATCTCTGAAGTAAAAAGTTTACTAATTATTTATCTTTTTATAGTTGAACAGGAAATTTCCATAATTTTCTCAAGAGTGAGAGAGAGAGAGAGGGAGAGAGAGAAGTGTTGATTATTTTGAAAAGGGCACAGTTTGGGATAAGAATTGGGTTTAGTCATCCTAAAGATACGAGGACCTGATGCAAACGCGTCAAGCTGTCATTGCGGTCGTTAAATTTTGAGTGAAACAAAAATATACACAAGAAAGTTTAACACCGACTCAGTAAGTAATAACTTCATTAATATTTTATGACAAGCTAAAATTGATTTTTTTATAAAGTTTTTTGTTACCTTCAACTAACAGAGTTTGCACGCGGCAAATGCAAAAAATGTAATTATAGAAGTTTATTAGTTACTAAAAACAACAACTTTGCCACATCGAATGCTAGCCGTACGTTTAAAATTAATATTTCACCGATCAAATTTGAATTTCGTCAGTTTACAATCTCACTAAGCATAGTATAAACTGTGCAAATTGTGGACGCGACGCGGATGATTGTATGACTGCGCCTTTTATATGTAGTTTCCGTGTTGTCTCTATATTTATACTGTGGTTCAATTCACGATTTGCTGACAGTTCATGTGAATGAACGAACCATTGCGTATTTGAGTTTTACGTATCATGTCAAACACAACTAACCTATTTTTTCCTATTTTTCGGCAATAATATTATAATACAATACATATGCCATTAGCGGTCGAAAAGTGAAGAATCGACAGTGATTCACTAATGCGAAAATAGTTACTATACCTACACAGGTAATCATTTAAGGTAAATTAATTTTGAAAGACGCTATACTACTAATTCTAGTATAAGTACTGTTTAAATTAGTGTTCTAAAGAAACAACACATCTTTCGCAAACGCAAAGTTGCGCCGCGTTACAAAATCCTTTCTCCCAAAATACTTGTCATAGGCGTTATACATACCATCGGGAAAACGTTCAACGTCTTCGTTATAATAAAAAAACTGGCTATTCGAAGTCGGCGTCAATCGGGTACATCTAAAATATAGATATAGTTAATGTTAATCCTAAATAATGTAGTTTTAATTATTCAAATAAATTCTAGTAGTAGTTCATTAACAAATAATCAATTTATAAAACTCAAATCAGTTTTATAATATTAGAATAGTTATAATAATTATAACAGATGATTATGATTTACGACTTTATAATAAGCATGGATCATAAAATGATAGAAACCTTAAACTCAAGGGCCCTTGAATTCGATTTTTTTTAGAAGGTGTCAAACCGCGTGTTATGTGTACTGTCAAGAATAGTCAGATACGTTAGCCAGCCTTATCCTTTATAACAGGAAAAGATCTTTATCCTTTGAAATGATAAACGGGGAGGAGGAAACGATCGGAAAAAGATCAGACTCACTCGTCTCTCTAAACGTCTCACTCATCAGACTAAACGCAAAAATATAAATAATTCACGCCTCTATTCTGTAAGGTTGTAGTATGTCCGTCGAGCCGACACACTCGTGCCACAGCTACCGATTTTGAAATATTTGGGGGCTGAAATTTCTTTCATCTGATTATGACGTGGGCAAGGAATATGTAACAATTTTCGATCACATCGCTTCAGACAAATGAGGTTGTGGTGAAATACTACTTCATTAATTATTTAAACAAATGTACCGTGTACGATTAATAACAAGGCGACGAGTACGCCATACTCTCTGAATTTTCAATAAAGATGATAAAATAGTTTTTCATAAGTAATTTGAATAATTTGTGTGACTCCAATGCAACAAGACTCGTGTAAACAATTACATACTTTACTAATATTATAGCAAAGTAGGAAACACGCTAGCGCAGGGCGGTGAAAGTGGTTTTGCTTCATTACGCTGCGGTAGTGACGTCTGTGCTGGAGAAATGTGTCGATATCGATAATTAGGAAAATATTTTTATGATTGTCTACTGTAAAACTTGTACAATACTAAATCGTACCTTGATTTCTGGAAACGCAACTAATTTAACTATACGACAGAGCTCCTTCTGAGTAACTTACCGACTCGCACAACTGCATTGTGGTTGTGCACTGCGTTTTTTATCGTGACCGGTATTGCCAAACCAATAAGACTTAGTTCAAGAATCGTCCTTCTTCCTTATAGGCCGGTATCTGCAGTTTCTCTGCAGATGTTAATGGTCGTCGGTCATTACTCAACATTAAATTCGTTTGCCATTTGGCATTTGAGTAATCACCGATACTATAAAAAACTATAGACTATGAGAAATAAAATAGAATTATATCTATTCCAGTATTTTCTTTAGTAAATGAAGTGGTCGAAAGCTCTCTTTTTCAACTGATTTAGGAGATTATTTTAATAAACTTGTTGGACTTCTAGAAGATAAAAGAATTGGACATTGTTTTGTGATTCTTTGTCGAACAGCCAACTGTACGAGCATAAATGAATTGCATCTAAACAAATCTTTCATTTGTGCGTATAATGTAATAAAGGATTAGCCCAATAGTTAAGGCGCGTGGCGTTCCTGTCACGAAGCAGTGATGGCTACTATTAATACCTGGGGCATAAATATGAGTGGAAGTAAAATCTAAGGCGACGGCTTTTGAAATTAGCACCTTTCATAAGTCCTCCTTACATAATTTCTCTCTCTTTCTCGCTCTCCAATAAATAGCTTTAAATTAATACTTATATTATCATCTCCCTTCTCCCACTTACATGGGGTTGTACATTGATACTTATGTATGTCAAAAATCATTACTTTTGATATATCGATAGTTTCAAGGCTCAGCACTCAGAAAAGACCGGTCTGTAGTTATGAACGAATATGTAGGTAAGGTTACGTCACACAGAATCCGTGCCATCGCGACGTTTGACCATTGAAGCGTTCCGCCGCAATATCACCACCACTAATTGGGTAACTGTTAGGAATATGACCTATTTTAAATCGTTTCATACTTATTAAGACCCACTTTGTGAACAAAGGAATTACTGCTATGGTTGAAAGATATTCCAAAGTTTCCGTAACAAGTATCAACTATTTTTTCGTTTGTCGTTTCAATATGATTTCATTTGCAGTATAAAGACAATAATATATATTATAGAATATATATAGTCATATTGTTATAGTTATTTGTCAACGAGCGATTGTAATCTTCGGAACATCATAATCGGAGTAGTAACTGTCAACAAATTGTGAACTGAACGAATAATTCACAATGGGACTTGTCATTTCTAGGCATTTTCGAAATGGTCACAACAAGTAGACAAATTTGAACTGATGAAATATGAGCTTGCGTTGCTAGTACGTTTACGTTGAAATTATAGGTTAGGAAGGAAAATTATAGGTTAGGTTGCACGGATAGATAATATCTTATAAAGATGAGAGAATATTGCTAGGGTAACATCGATGATATTCGCTTTATTGTCGATTATAAACCTACATGTGACCCTGGGAAAAGTTCACCCTTAAAATAATTCATACAAGTATTGCTATTTGTTTCTTACAGGCGCATTGATGTTTCGCTTTGTAAGTAATCTTCACCTGCGCTAACAATAAAACATAAGAAAAATCCATTCATGAATTATTTTCACCTCATAATAATATATTTTATTAACATTTTACCTTCATTAGGTCACCTCTGTGAGCGCCATCTGCGAGAAATCATCGACACCTTTTCACCATTAGTGACTCGTGTTGATGATGCCATCTCGCGATGAGAATCTACAAGGCCATTGGCCAACAAAAGTATGGTTTGCGTAATACTAATTACTATAGTATTCGCAATTGGACACGTATGTATATACACGAGTAAAAGCGTGTCAGGGGACGATGAGTTGAACGAAGTAGATGCCCCGCCTTGTTGGTGGCGTGATGTATAACGGTTACCGCAAAGTTGCTTATTAACTTATTAATTTCACAGTTCCGCTTAACTTAAAAGTTTACAGCTTACAGCTCACAAGTGTTGACAAAAACCAATGTTATCGTAGTGAAAATCTTGCAATGATTTAAAAGATGTAACGCCTCTCTTACGCGAGCTTCTCACTAAATAATGTAATATTTCATTACATCACAAGCTATTAATATTTTTTTCTTTGATTACTTTTATCACCCCTTAATAATACGATCCAAGAAAGTAGTCAAAAATATATCTCACAATGTCAAGGCCAATCGAGTAGCCATTTTATATTTCAGGATATAAAATATTATTATATCCCAATAGTGAAAAACCAGCTTTAATTGTTTATTACACTTACGATTAAACGTTCAATATCATTGTAATTTTGTCACATTATATATACGGAAGGAGTTAATATTATTAACCAAGATTAAATTAACTAACCTTGGAAAATCCAATACAGTAGATTGTATGACATTAATATAATAATATTACGGCCTATAATAATGATTACGAAACACGTTCTCAATTTTTAATAACCGTTCGTCGAACAATAGATGTATAAAGGCTGATATATCCATTAAATCGTAGCTTGTCACCTTTTTTACACAAATTTAATTTAATTGAAGGGTGCAAGTTATGCTCATAGCAATATTATGTCGACGTTTCAAATATATATCAGAGCCATAATTAATATCTTCCTATTAAATTGCCGATGTTCGAGTAATCGAGTTTGCAAGTTGTTATAAGATAGTATCTTCTAACAACTTGCAAACTCGGACAAACGGCTGCAGAGTTACATGAAAAATGATATTGTTTTGGGCCCACGAATTCGCGATCTTTCGTTCATAAGTTCGACGCCTCATTAACTTATATAGCTGTTGTATATTGTCTTTACACATATGTATACAGCTCTATATATACCGTTAGAGTTACACGTATATAATGTGTAATGGAATTGGAAAGTAAATGGTCCTACAAAAAAGCGCGTGGCAACATTTAACAGTGGTAGAGCACGCAGCAACAACATCTGTTGCCGAACGGCCTGCTTGACCGGTGAAATACCACGACCTCACAGAAAACAGGCGTGAAGTAGAAGTACTCTGCGTTTCGTCTGAAGAGTGAGGTCCTAATTTTAGTCCTCTTCCCCTTCCCACCCTTTCCTCATAAGGATAGGACGGGAAGGGGAAGAGGATAGGATGGGGAGGGGGTTAACGGGGGAAAGTAACTATCTATTTTCCTGTCTATGTCCTTTAAAGGTAGCCAACGCATCTGCAACGCATTTGTCTGTTGCAGATCTTCATGGGCGGCGCTCACTTGACATCAGGTGATCCGCTTGCTCGTTTGCCACCTTCTCACATAAAAAAAATGTATCTGTTATGTGTAAGCCATTATCTCCAAAATAGTGAATAATCTATTAATTCTAGGGCGGAGCGCATTACAGTTTAAATGCCCTCGGAATTTTAAACGATAGATCCACCACGCACGTCAAGTGATGGGGATTTCTTAAATTATATTATTTTCCCGGAACCGGTACCATTCCCAGTCGTCCCTGGACGCTTGACATTGAGTTTCGGGACAGCCTGTATAGATGCTCGCCGTAATCGAAACATGATTTGCAATAAACAACTAAAATGTCAAGGCCATATTGATGTCATTTTTTAATTGTAAGTTTTATTGACGTATGTAGGAAATGCACAAACTACGGTTTTATTCCGCTAAATATAATATAAGCTTAAAAGTACCTTATAATCAATTCCATTTCGTATTCAGAAACCGAACTGAATTCGCCACTCAGTGTCCTCGAAGACTTCGATGGAATATTTTTTTTATATATAACGTCTAAAATCATTAAGCCTCCTGCTTCTAAATCAGTGTATCTAGTATAACAACAAGATCTCGTTCCTATTACTGCACTATTTTATGTAATCTAATAATTATGTACTAGAGTTTTTGACAAGATTTATTGTCAGTAATTGTATTGTACGCTACATTGTATTTCAGCAACTAAGTTCAATATGAGTTTATCCCTACTATTATAAGTGTGATTATAAGTTTGTTTGTTACGCTTTCACGCGGAAACTACTCAACCGATCATCATGAAACCTTGTACACATATTCTTGGAGGTATTAGATGTAACATAGGATACTTTTTTATGAAAAAAAATTAGTATGTAAAAAGCAAATTATGTATGTTCCCTATAGACTCCGAAACGGCTAGACCGATTTCGATGAAATTTACAGGGTTTGTCCAGATTGGCACATTCCTGTTTAATAGCGATCGGCTTAAAATAAATAGTGGTACCCAGGCGAACCCGGGGTGGGTCACTAGTATATCAATAAAATTCTAGAAGTATAGTAGAATTAGACAATAGAAAAGGATGGGAAGGGGAAGAGGATTTCACGGTGGGCAGGGTGAATTGAAAAAGGAAATAGCCATTTTCTTTATTAGATTAGCTTGTTGCAGATATCTATCGGTAGCGATCACTTGATATCGGGTGAACCGCCTGCTCGTTTGCCACCTTTGACTATAAAGAAGTAATAACAGTCGCTACATTTAGTTTCCTCATTAAATAGTATTTTATCAATGTGCTTTATATTATGATAAATAAGTCCATAAAAAGGTTATACAGGTCAAAAAGAATGTAGCAGTAAGATTCTTTCTTAAGCCAATTTTGTAAGGGCAAGCGAGTTGCGTATATATTTACCCATTAGCTTCAGTTTGAGATGAATTGACACGTGTATTTATACAGTGCACGTGTAACCTAGTTCGTAAAGGACAGCTTTATTTAGCGTTGCTTTCATAGACCTAAGCGATTTCTATAAGATCAATAACTTGCTTTAATTTAAGTCACGCAATAAAATAAACGCTACCGATTATTAACCCAAATTACAGACAGAGATAGCAATAATATCCTCTGAGACTCAATACAGAAAATATCGTTAGAACCAGCACCAGCATCAAGTATTGCTCAGATCTATGGTTAAGCCAGGATCAGCGTCTGACACCAAAGGGACAACTCATAGAAACCCCGCTTCAAGTATAGCGGTTGATCTTATGTAGTCAGGAGCCGCATTCTAATACCTTACTGTTGTAATTATCCTTATCACCTTCTTATGAAAATTGCTTGCTCTTTCTTCTACTATAATAAAATAAAAAGTAACAGAAGAATCAATGGTAATCGATAATCCAGTTGGTCAGTCTTTTTAATCTTTATCGAACAAGGTGACAAACGACCAAGCGTTTCATTTGAAATTAAATGCCCCCTGCTCGTAGAGTGGGTAGCTAATGAGTTGCAGATGCGTTGCCTACCTTTAATGGACAGCGGAGGGGAAAAACAGTAAATTAGATATTGTCTCTTCCTATCCATCCTACCCCGTCAACTCCTCTTCTGCTTCTCATTATTTCCATATTAGAGAAGGATAGGAAGGGGATAACTTATCAAACGAAGTGCAAAAACGTCCACTTCACGCCAGTCTTCTGTGAGATCGTTTTACCGGTCGAGCCGGCCCATTGGCGCAACAGATGTTGTTGCGGGCTCCACCCCTGTTAATTGCAGTTGACACAGATAAACACACCTGACTGAAAATCACTATACCACTAGTAAATAGGTATAATTTGATACAGCCAGTTGCTTATAATCGCGTCTGCTAATATTTATTATGAACACTGGTTCAGGGTCATTAACTGGGTCATTTTTTGTGGCATTCTGGGTGAAGGTTGCCAAATGCACACAACATAACATAGTGGCGAAACTTAAACCGGTTGTGTGTGGCACGAACCGGTCCTTTAATTGTACAGCGCCATTTTTTTAAAATTCATAAGGATAAAAATGCAGATACCTTTTTGTTGTATATTATAGAGAAGGGTTAAACGTCATCCGTACCATGCTGTTAAGACAAGAGTTTAGACTTCTATTATTGCATACACCATGGTCTACTATTATAATAATGTCTGTCTGTCTGGATGTCTCATTATAAATTAAGAATGCCGTGACCTATCGTAATAAAAATTGGCAACAAAACATAAGCAAGACCACAAATTTTTGCCTATACGATAAATATTTTGTTCTTTCACCATCTAGTAGTAATATATATAATTGTCCACGCAAAAATTTTACTCCATTAAATAAAACATGCAGTTAACTTGTTTAATTGCGAAAAGTGAAGAAGCGCTATTATTTAAAAAAATATATAAAACCCTTTGACTAAAATTTAGTACCTACAGTATTTAACTTAGCCTTCCTACCTAATACTATAAACTTGGATGTGAGTTTGTTGGTTGGATACACTTAACTCTTTGACGACTCAACTGATCATCATGAAATTTTGCATACACATTTTCAGGGGAAGAGAAAACAACAGTGCACCTACACAACTTCTATCCGATGATATTTTATAGTATATATTAGACATACAGAATCGCCTGTCAAAGTGTCCCACAACAGTGACAGAAACTTGCAAACACGTCAAATAGTGTAAAACGGATGGATTAATTAAAATAATAGGAAAAAAGAGGATAGCTAGTGATTGTCACAAAAGAGTAAATGTAAACACATGACGTCAGCTAAAAAAAGCGTACCAAGGACAATTTCGATTATTTACATTTTGGCCGCTAATGGCATATCTGCTACTTTTCGTATTATAATATCATTGCTTTTATCATATTATCCTGAAAATAACATTAGTGTTAAGGTACATAAAATTTCAATAACAATATCGGTTGCCATGGTAACTTTACATATTCGACAAAAAAACAACTTTATGGCACAGATTGACAAAGTTATGGGTCGTAACCTATATAACTCTATGTTATTATGCGTGAATATTATTATTTCCAGCGTGCAAAGCCGCTGGCAACAACTAGTTTCAAATATTCCTATTAGATGTATCAGTTAATCCGTATTAAAACCTTCCGATGATTGTTTCAATACGTTACAAGGACGCAATAAGACCATTCTCCGTGAACGTTCCTTGATCAACGGAATTCTGTAGTACATGCTATTAAAATTCAAAATATTGTCATAAACTTTTAAATCGATAGTTTCAATATATTATTTAAAGGTACTAAAGACCTTTAAATAATATAATAAACGCAGGTGTTGACATTTAATTGTTATTTAAAATTGCTGTTTTCAATATTGTTGTTATCTTTTAATTTTATAGAATATCTTTTGGTTCTTCCTCAATGTTTTAAGGTCTCTCGTTTCAATGGAACTTATACTATTTATTTTATCAGATTTTAAGGTTAGAAGCCACAAAGGAGATTTAATAATAGTATGTTTTCGTTTTTAAGTGAAATGGAGGAATGACGCTACAAGGGAAGTGACGTTTGGAGAAATAACTCGCTAGATGGTTACGGAAGTACAAGTAAGAGACACAATATATACAACGTGTTACGTAATTGACCATGAAGAAGAAAATATTTATTTAACCAAAAAAGTGTCAACCCTGACAACCTACCACGAAAGCAAACAAAATTTTCATAGACTATTTATTGTTAAGATTAATTTAAATAAATTGAGGAACATGATTGATCTAGAGTGCTATTCAGGTTTTATAAAAGTTTAAGACGAAAATGTATTTATTTTCAGTGTAAATAATCAATTAATCTTTGATGGTTGAATGTCGATTCCTCTCAGAGGAAATTAAGTAAGAATGTGAATAACTCTGAGTAGTCTACTCTTTAGTCTTATATTTTCAGGGTTGCGTATCAATGATTGATTATTTTATATTTTATGAAAATTCTATGTCTTAAAGTCCGATGGTAGAATGTAGATAAGCGGAATTAATTCGGTCGTTTGTAATGAACGGCCAACAATGTTAAACATTTTTAAACAGCGTAACTAAATAATTTATTTGTTCACCAGCAGATTTTATTACATATATTCAATACAGTGTACAATTTGAATAGAAAGAACGCCTATGAATAATGTTAAGGCATGTTGGGGCGTTTCTTGCGTGCCTGTTCGTAAAGACATTGTAACTTCAGATGTACGTACATTGTTAACATACCGGTCCCGGCCAAGTACAATAGTTAAAGTGTTTTGAAATTATCGATTATATTACATACTACCTTAACCTTGAGGTGGGCATAACAAAAACATGTTGTGTTCTGACAATAGTACACAATCTGTTGTCAGCTGTTTGTGGTCTCTGTCTCCCGCTTAAGTTTTAATATAGCACAATAATTACAAAAAAATAGCCTACTAGCTGTTGCCGCTGGAAGATGATTCCGCCTATAAGTACTTTGAATTATACATCACATGTTAAACATTATTATTATTAAAACATGAAACATCACCATAGCAACTGATATTGTTAATGAAGGTTTTCTGTAACAATTTTATTTTCGAGATAAAAAGTAATGAGTGTGTAAAATTCCATGATGATTGAGTCGTTAATGAGTTAAAGCGTAACAAACAAACTCACATTCGCATTTATAATATTACCAGCTGTGTCCTGCTGTTTACCCGCCGCACAATTTAATTGAACTAATAAAAAAATATGATCAACGAGAAAAATTCGCATACGCCTGTTTCTACTTACTTGACACTTGTCGTTATATTTTGAACAATTCACACAACATCTTTATTTATTATAGCCTATGTGTTATTCTTATGTGTAAACAATATTACTATAGTTTCACTTAACTCCATTCCAGTAGTTTTCGTGAAACAGTAATAAACATCCATACTTCGCATTTATAATATTAAGTAGGACAAGAAGTTAGAATGATGTTACTTCTGTAATGGTAGCTTTTATTGACAAACAAATCTGCATATCCTTTTTGCCCAAATATCAAGAGGGTACTGTTTCTCGCAGCTGTGTTCACGTTCAGTCCATTGTGATCTGTAGCCCGGAAATGTTATGGTGGGCTAACAATAGCAACTTTTATTCATACATTTTTTATGGTATAAGGCAAACGAGCAAGCAAATCACCTGATATTAAGTGAGCGTTACCCATAGAAGTCCTAACTAGCAAATGTTTACTAACTTTAAGGGACAGAGTTAGGCATAGATAGGAAAAAGGATATTATCTTTTCCCAGTTAACTGCCTCCCCGTCCCATCCTATCCTTATGAAAAAAGGGTGGACAGGGAAGGAGGATTGAAATTAGGACTCCGGCATCTCACTCTTCAGAAGAAACGCAAAGTACTTCTATTTCACGCCTGTTTCCTGTAAGGTGTTCACACATGTTGTTGTTGCGGGCTCTTCTACTGTCAAAATTTGCATCGTCCTTCATATTTTCTGTTTACTTGTCAGTTTTCAAATTCATTCCCGTCTCAAGTCGTAAACACTTATAACCTTTTGAAACTAAAACACCAGCAAAATTATGCTTACTTGTTATTACAACAAGATTCAAAATACTAAACAGTATTAATCAATATGAAGTTCGATAAGATATATTATATTTTATTTAATTATCAGTGAGTTTCAGTCTGCCCGGTGCAAGCTAATATCGACTTTAAGGTCAACCTTTTTTACCCCGTCTGTACAACCACATAATATCTTGAATAATACGTCAATTTAGACATTTTTTGCAGAAATTGTATGACAAAAAGTATGGAACGTATAATTATAGTAGTAATTAATTCTTATTTCATTAAATCTTCCTCCATTTATTTCATTTTGTACTATTTCTTTTTTATGAATAGATCTCGATAGATATGCTAAACATTAATACTGAATAAGGCACTCACGGTAAACTCTTATTTTCTTATTTTACATAGATTACATTCTTAGTAACATAAGAAAATAAGTGTTGTATTAAATTTTCACTAGGTTTTTACTACGTCGCATATTTAACATAGCTTATCAGTTTAACGCTAACCGAGGTGTCGCCAGTCAAGCCAACAGTCACCTAATGTCCATAATCGCACTAAATCTGTCTACTTTTACCCCTTGTGTACTATCGAGAAGTCGACGACGATCACCCACCAGTTTTAAATAGTGCTAGTGTAAAAATATTGTGCCTACAATTATTACATTGTGAATCACAAGTCACGTCCCTTAAAAAATGTATTAATCTTTTGCTTTTTTGGATTGTTTTTTTTGTACGCTATAAAATCTCATGGTTGACAAAGACATTTTTATATAAAAAAATTAAAAAGGTTGAGAGCTACTTACAGCGAGGAGTTCTGAATTTGAGGACTCGCCATAAAATCTCATCAAAGGGCAAGAGGTTCAGATTAAAAGAAAATCAGTTGACGTGAATGCTTATTATTCACACCCTAACTACAAGTAACATAGGTCGGTTCAGTAGAGGACGTTCACACAGTATCTTAGTGAAAGCGTACCACAGCTTTGTTTCATGAGCTTAGTAAGCGTCCTCGGATACCTCGATTCAATCATTTCTATTTATGGCTTTCCATCTTTGTTTTCAAAGGTTTACATATACGTATAAGCAATATGCACGTGAACTACATAGAGATTCCACAGGGACGTTTGTTCGGCGCTGCGTCGACGCACCGCACCGCGATGATTTCGACGGACAGTGTCCTGCACGACCAAATACGGTGATGCAACGTACAGCTCTGCGGCGACTCAAGGAGTTTGATGCTATAGCGTTGCGTTGTCGCTGCGACACCGCGCCTTGTAGCATCTCTCCCCGCTTCGTCTCTAGCCCTGTGTGTGATAACTTATAGGCCACGCCAAGTATAGCCGTAGAATTACTTAAGTGACTAGGGGCAGTACGCACTCGGATGAAGAGGCCAAAATATTCTAGAATGGCCACAAATTAATTACGTCCAACAGTAGTCATCATTGGGCTGATTGATTGGTGGTGATAATGATTAAAATGATAATTGTGATAATTATGATGAGAAGAACGTCTTAAACTAAAAAGTTGGTGAAGCCCTGTGAGATATCACACACTTTGAAGATGTTATCGATACAATTAGCTAATATGAAAATTAACATTTTAAGTAAATCTTTTTTCAATTATTAAGCGAACAGTAGATATTGAACATTGGCTTTGGCTTTCCTCTCTGACCCTACCAATACTAAAGAGATAAGGTGGTATTTGCACATTTTACACAACGTATACATCGACCATTATAAAGATTGATTAATCTTTCGTAAGTTTTCAATCGTATTCCTTGCAAAATACTTGCAGGCCATTATAAGATATTCGTTTGGTGATAAAAGTGAAATTGTGTTCAAGACATCGACCCATCCGAGTTGTTAGGTCAAAGTGTTGGCACTTTTTTCAACGACAACATGCGTTCTATTCTTAATTCTATTCTATTAAAAATAACCAAGCGTCACAAGCCCGTGACGTAGGAAGACCTAAGAGTCAATTAAATTACCACTTATTTTGCTATTAAATGTGAAAATGTAGAAATAGACATATTGTTGGTAATTGTTGATGATTTTGAGTATCAGCTGAAAAGAAGAAATAAAGGACATGTCAAGTTGTAACTTTGATTCCTGCTTGTTGTAATGAAACAAAATTCTACTTTAAAAATAGTAGATATATATTTTATATATAGTTATAACAAATACCAGAGACCTTAGACACAAAGGAAGTTAAAATGTGGCTGTTCGTTTAGTTATATATGCTTGCATATTTACTCGAAGGGACTTCCCATCCTGCATTCCAAGCGAATATCATGTTAGAGTCCACGTAACTGAGAGAAACTCAGATATTTATTCCGAAATAAAAAGGGCATTCAAACATTTTTTTTATCCGTGTCTATCCCAACGTTGTAATACAGTCGTAGGAACTTGTTTTACAAACTTGTAATCATGTATTGTGTTAAGTTTCTCAGAATGGCGGTGGTCGTGACAATGATGGATCCGTGTTGCTCAATCCGTGCCAGAGACGTAACCCAAAAATATTTTCAATAAATTTCACTCATTCGATGAACATACGCAACGAAAATACGCAACATGTCATTATTCTTGTAACTGCGAAACGTCTAGAAATTTCATTGATATTTAAAAAAAAATGTCATCAATATTTTAGTCGGTTGCAACAAAACATGTTATTTAAGTGGCAAGTAATAGGGTAATTAGGGTTGCTTCTTTGAGTCATCAATTAGGCCGATAAGACAGTCGCGGGTTAAAAGTCCTTCAATACAACTCGATATCGTTACGAGATCGTGCGCCATTCTCTGACGGGATGCCGTAGTCACCGGTTGGAGTTACTGATTCTGATGTGATTTTTTTTAGAAAGATAATTTTCTGTGCCGTGCTTAATTCAAGTATTTTATTTGTGTGTGATACAATTTCCTTGTGATATATTTTCGAAGCAGTAAGTTTTTTTAAATTGCATTTTACGGAATCTCCTGTTTTAACCCCTATGTCATTAAGAATTATTTAAATTAATTTTTTGATCAGTTTTTTTTTCAATCCAATTTAAAGACAATTTTTAGTTTGTGCATGAACACCATAATATAATAAAAATGTTAAACTTTTGAAATATAAGTTTTTGCCGATTTATATTTTATATTAAAGACGGTAAGATAAAATATTTATTTCATTGATATTTAATTTCACCCTCATTCAAACTTATTTAAAAGATAATATTTTTTTTTGATACTTAATCAATTTTCATTCAATGTTTTGTATAAGATTGATAACATTGTTCTAATTATCATCAAAAAATACTCATACGCACATAATGTGCACAGAATTAATTAAAAATTATTGCACAACAGCATATATAATTATAGCTCTTATTTCAAGGTGACACGGTCTTGAATGGCAAGTGTTGCACAACCAAGCAAGAACCGTACGCCTTGTTGCAATATGCGATTTTTTTTTGATAAACCGCCTTTTTATATTTTGTATTATACATTAGGTATATTTCATGCGGTATTATAGCAGACAGTTTTTGTCAGTTATAACGTGAAAGTAATGACTTAATCGTCTAATAAAGACGATATTAATTTTATAAATTATTAATTCAAAAGTATTTATAATATCTGAATTTGCAATTTCTATGTATCCGTTTAGGTTAATATTTATTATTTTTACTCGTACAAAGAGCAATTATTTAAGTAGAAGTTGTAAATTGTATTGTTTATTGCTCTGACTGAAATAAATTAATTTCTTTAAAACGAGCTGTTTCCTGCGGTTTCGCACACATTCCTTTTGTCATTTTTTGTAATTTGATTCCACGCGTAATAACTTGTAATACGTAAAAATGTCAAAATGTAGTTATCGCTCACTCACTATTGCGTGGAGATTTTTAATCTAAATATTTCACTTTTCCGTACGACTTATCAAACAAACCTTTATAATGCATCCGTTCTTAGTTATGCGTGAACATCAAACATTAGGCAATATTGATTCGTTACAAGGTAATAATAATATTATAAAGAGTTATTGCTTATGCAAACCTGATTTTAATAATTCTTGAAGCATAAGATAATGTACATTTTAAGGAATCATTATCTCCCTGCCCTTTTCCTACATTATATGGGGTCGGCACAGTATGATTGCAGTCCATACTTATATGTATCTTTTACAGTTTTTACGGCCACTTTCATTAGCTTGTTGTGTTGTGTTTTAAACCCCTTCTTCCCCAAAACTTTGGATTATTTTGAAATGTTGCACACTTATCAAGGACCGATGATTATGTAATATATTTAATAATTTGTTCCAATATCCTTACCAGGATCATCAGGATTTGCGATTTTATCAAGATCGAGAAAACGCCATTTAGGCTAATTTAAATAACCATGGATAATATATGTAATGGAACTTAAAGTACTTTTTAGTTTTCAAACTATTAACTATATCTTATTAACTTGTAATATTCTTTCACCTGATCGGCCGGGCTAGAAACAGCAAGTTTGCTTATATTTTTTTAGAGTTGTTTAGTGAAACGAGACTATTATTAGAAAATATATATTTAAGCCAGTGCCACCAAATCTCAAACCAGTCACAAATAGATAATATTGTATTATTTCTTCAAGTAATTTTGCAATGGCGTAAGTGAATTCAGTTTTGCAAGTTTCGTATGTATGTGTGTAATTTATTTTAACGATGTAATTACACAATGTTCTTACATTAGTTTAAATACATTTATATAAGTAATGAAACAATTGATTTTTTTGTATGATTTGTAACGTATTTTATCTCCATTTAATGTTTTTCTAAATAGGCTACCACTAAAGGTTTGTCTGTTTAATTATAAGATATATAAAGAAAATATTTGATTGTTTTTTCTTTTTCCAATGGAAAACTCTATCAGGGAGTGACCAAGGCTATACTTTTTTATTTGTCTATGTACCCGAGTAAAGCCGGGATGATATCGATTTGTTCCACAATTGAGCGAACTTATACCGACTAGATTGGTAACACTAAAGAAAGACGGTGGTACATTACGAAAGAGCATAATATATGCGTAGTTTTTTGTATGATATAGAAGTGAAATTGGTGGGTCATTGCCGAACTGAAATCCGTAATGTCTGCTTACTCTCTGGGTTACGGGTGTGAGTGTTTATTTATTATCGGTTGTCAAAAGTCTGAAAAATACAAACTTAATTTCAGTACAATACTATAGTATGTTCCAAATCCCAAATCAATCAATCCAAATCAAGACAGAAGTTTTGTAAACAAAGGTTTTTATGTTAAAGTTTGCAAATTACAATATATTTTCGTAATACAATCTTATTTTAATGGCTATCAATATTATACAATTTCACTTTACCTTATCTCACGATTTCCGCGAAATGAGATCATTTCCGATGAAACTATAAAAGGTTTAATAAAGCTATGTACGGTAAGTGTAATGTTTATTTACAAAAATTCTATATTGATAAGGAACAAACCATACAAAGTGGGACGTTGAAACCACTAGTCTAAGGGAGCCTAGCTCACTCCCTTCTAGGTCACGCCACTGACCACATATGCATGAAGTACGAGAAGAAACGGCTTAAAGTAATATTTGATGTAAACAACCGAAAAACCTAACTGTCGGTATCATTATCATGATGGTGGTGAATACCACACCATCGTATTAGAATAACATCTAATTCTTCGAAATCGGTCGGAGAACAGAGATAACATATATTACATGCAGACATGCGAAAAACTCCTTCCGAGTCAGTCGGGCAAAAAGATGCAATAATTTAAAATGGGCTTGAGGCTTCTTATAAATAGTAAAGGAAGCGAATACCGGAAATTAACGCGGTTATAAAAATAAAATAAATAAATGCCAATGCATTAGGTATACGTCGGTGTGTCAGTGCATACGAGATATGCTTTTAGCATATATATTTATCTTTGGCTTTCACATAGAACATTTTAAAGTGCCAATACGCTAAGGTTAAAGGTACGGATGTCGAGATGGATTTACTAGCAAGTTTTCGCTTAGTTGGAATGGAAAAAATGATTGTGATGAGAGAAGAGAATGTACTAAAAGTAACAAAAAGTAAAACTATTTTTTAACAGTTAAAACAACTATGAACATCATGTTTATTTATTGGTCATGTTGGTATATTACTTCCGAACTCGTGTCTTCTAACATATTGTGTAATATTTATATTTGGGACCTTAATAAAAATAGTCATACATCCATAAAAGTCTATCTATGGTTATGTTGCATACGACAATGCCACTACATTTATGGTATCAGATATTCTTAGCTTGTTATACCCTATATGCCAAGACAAAACATCGTGAATCCTATAAAATAACCAAATGATATTATTTCTTAAAATTTCACAACAAAAAAATAAATTCTATCGTGATGAAGCAAACCTTAAGCAGGCCAACGATGTACAGTCCTGCACATAAATAACTTGATGTCGTCACGATATAAACTTAAATGACATACCTACCATGAAACTGCTTGAATCTTTTTTGCCGATGACATTAATCGTACAGGGAAAGTGTTACAGCATTACAATACAATGATTGTAGAAGTAATGGTAAGGAACGCATAACAGGTCTTTCGAAATAGATGTGTCCATAGAATTTCTAAATTCTACATCTCCTTCAAAGATTCACTTGATTTTCAATTTCTGTCAATAGACGATTTAATAACCTACAAGACAGAGCTCAAATTTTCAAAGGACATTCTGTGAAAAACGCACTGACAGGTTTTTTATTCTATCTTAATTTATTTCGTTTCTTTTGATGAGTGAGGTGCCGGAGGTGCTAATTGTACTCCTCTTCCCATCCATTTCTAATAAGAAAAGGATGGTAAGGAGAGGAGGATTTGACAGGGAATGGGTTCAGTACTTACTTTTTGTATTCAAAAAAATATCATTGTTCCTGTCCCTTCCTCTGTCCATTACGGTAGGCAACGCATCTACAACTCTTTAGTTTGTTGCCGATGCCTATGGTGGTCGCTTGAATTTGGGTGGACCGCTTACTCGTTTGCCGCCTTCCAGTTTTGTTTTTGTTTAATCTGACTCCTGAAATATTTCTATATCGATACCCACTGGATTGATAAGAGCTCTATCCTTCTTTATTGGACAGCAGTTACTCTAGCGTTTTGGGTGTTAAAGGGCGGCGGTGATCACTAACATCCAACGACCCGCTGCTAATTAATTGCCCGTGTCCTTTTTTTAAATATATTATTAATAACCATAATTATCACTTGCATCAGAGTTTAATTAATTAATATATATGTTTTTTATATTTACAAGAACATTGGGCAGAAAAAAGGAACTGTTCATACAGTTCTTTATACAATTTGTATTAGTTGTTGACGTGATGTTGATGCCAACCCTAATTTAATAAATTAAATGTCGGGGAGAGGTAAATAAAAAAAAGATGCACTAGTAAGTAATAAATGACTGCCGATATAGGGATAAAATACATAGCAACTCAGGTGGCGAGGCGTGCCAATAGTTAAAAAAAAATTGCGTGTATCAAAAGTAAAGACTACTAGGGCCCCGTGCCGTAGCCGGGGCTGCCAACACGTGTTAAATTCACACTATCATTCAAATTAGACATTATAACAAATGACGACATTGACATACAAACGGCACGAAAGTGAATAAAGCGTGTGGACGCTATTGGAGTTTGCTATTTCGTAACTACATAGAAAGTCTCATTAAATATGTTTTGTTACATTACAACATAAGCCCCGTTACACTGTCATGTTACTGCTTTAACTATGTTTAGATTAGGAAACAACAATTATTATATTATAATGTATCCATCAATATACAGGTTTATTAATATTTTATTATATATTTCTTATTAATTTTCTTCTGATTTATTAAAACGATCAATATTAAGACAGCAATATTAATTTGGACCCATACCTAAATTTAAGAATACGAGACGAGAAACAGTATTTTTACAATATTTCATTGAGATTATTTGCCTTTTAAATACCTTAAAACCAAAAAAAAATATGAACCTTGGCTTGCAGATTATTTTAAAAACATACCCGTTTTCTTAGATCTCCAACAATGCATACTAACTAGGAACTTTTTTTAAGGAAACTTTGAAAAAATGATCAAAAAGGAAGCAAGAGAAAATTAGTTTACGAACTAAGCTTAAGAAAGTTCTTTAAAATTTCCTTAAAATTATTTTAAAAAATACCCAATTTAAATAAAACGAAAAATACAAATTTAGAACCAGTAACTGCTTAGTAGTAATAACAATTAATAATAAGTAACAATTAAGACGTTTTGTAATTTAGTCTAATATTTATTAATTAAACAAGATCGTTAATCGATCTCGAAGTGACTTCCCCTATTGCGTGGCTGTAACTAGCGAAGTTGTCAAATTATTCCGCATCGTGTGTGCTGCGTTTATACGTTTTGAGTTAAATGAATTAAATAATATCGATTCTCGTCTCCAATTTTTAAATTTGGACCGATAATTGCTGCCTTAATACGGATACTTAAGCACTATTTAAAAAATATATTACGATTATTTAAAAACATTGCGTCGTTAGGGTTGTCAATTGTAAATAACATCCATATTTGTATGTTAAAAAAATAAATAAGTCTCGTCAAATGACTAAACCAATGCGATTATAATTGGTAAATAACTATTATAATCGCATTGAATAACGTGGTAATAATTGAGACACACAACGTGTTTTTCCGATAATATCGTTAGGTAAATTCCCTCGGCTAACGACATGTTATGAACACTTCCGACTCATCAGTGTAATTAGACCACATTAAGTAAGAAAACTCCTTATCTATATGCCACATTTACTTTAATATAATACGTTGAGTTATAATGGTATGTACTACAGAAAAAAAAATCCTGGTATCGAATGTGAACGCGTTATTGTAAACATGTATTATGTACAATATTTTTTCTTTAACTTTATAAGCTTTTTGTATATTTTGTATATAATCTTTCTTAAGGATACTCACGGATTATAATTAGAATTAATCATGATGCTGCAAGTTTTCAATCTTATGTAGATGGTAAGACATAATACATATTATGCCCATTTATACCGAAGATATCTCCTCCCCTCTCATCCATTTTCATACACTTCTTCTTTGATATTGATCAATACATATACTGACAATTATTAGGATCGATCCTAACTTTTAAAATATACGATAACTAAATACCAAACAAGTAATTTTATCTGTATAAATGCCTATACTATAGATTCCTTTTATGACTTGCTAGATATATCCCACGATTTCACCACGCATATTAATTTCACGAACATCCAGCCTAACCCTATTTAATATGATTGGTTTTAATAGGTCGAACGCCAGCTTACATTGGAATATTATAATAATAATAATAAATCGGCCTTTTTCTAGAACATTTCCCACTGCAGGGACACAGACCTCCTCTCAGAGAGGGAATGAGCCGTAATCCACCACGCGAGCCCAGTGCGGGTTAGTGGATGTCACATGTCTTCGAATTTGGTGGTTCTAAGAACATGCCAGTTTCCTCACGATGTTTTCCTTCTCCATTTTTGGAGCAGTGGTGATGAAATAAATTACACAAAGTAAAGCGCCTGCCTGGGTTCGAACCCGCCACCTACAGTACGTAAGTTGGGGCCTAAACCGCTGAGCCACCGCTTCTCCATGGATTATAATTATTTCTCCGTAAAACCTTGCATTCTCTACTTTAGACCTTTAGGCGATGAACATAGAAAAATCCTTTCTTATTACTCGCCTACTACTAAAAAACAGATATCGCTGTGCCAGATTTAAAATATCTAGGCCCAGTAGTTTGGGCTGTGTAACTTATATATGTATATATACAGGGTTATTGGTTATTCGATATATTCCCGTTAGGAGGTAAAACGGTTCACTTTTTGCGATTTAACAAAAGCAATTACGCAAAAGCGAACCATTTTTGAGTTATCATGTTTCTAGCCTTTTTCAGCTCAAATATCATTTTCGGCTTTCAAATAATTCATAAATGCAACTAACAAAAATTTATTGTAAAAATGTATCAATTTAAATCCCATGTTTTCTTTTCATTTATAAAATCATATATAAAATCGATTTGGGGCATCACTAGCTCTGCGACATCAGCCCACGGCATCCTTCAGGCCATAATGGCGCGAGTAGCGGCGAATTTAGGGTAGCCCAGTTCATTCAAAGTGATTTGGGCTAAGCAAAGTTAAGTAAATAAAAGAAAAATAGAGAAGGTAGAAGTATACTTTAGAAGTGTAAATTACACAGGTCGTAGTCGAACTAGCCCGTTCATAATTTAGCTGCTGATATTGGCTCTGTTATTGTTAAAATTAATAATTAAAATAATTTCATAAATACATTTAAGTTTAAACTAAAATAATAGAATTCTATTAGTTCTAGAGATATGAAATAAAGCAACCATAAAATAAACATTTCGTTTAATGCATTATGCACTCCATCGATCAAGTGTGCTTAGACATATTTAATAAGCCAATATCCGTCTGTGTGTCAAGTGTTTGTTTCAATGTTAGCCTTCGTTATGTTTTGCCAACGTTTCGTCACATATACGTCCGTGGCAATTGCTTAATACGGATCTTTGCCAATCATTAATGATTTGCGTATTCACTTAGTTCACTAAATCACGCCGGTATTTTTTTCAATGAATGAGCAGAATGTTCATGATGATGAGAGATAACAGATGCGGATAAATAATTTGAACCATATCATACATTTACGAATTATATATAATATAAGTTAAACCTAGAGGGGCGGGGAGGAGAGAGGTCTTCGCTAAAAAATTGTAAAAACGGGTCACATAGTATGGGTAACGTTACCTAAGATCGTCAGACACTGATATAATCATGAGAGCAACACAATGATCTGCCGTGGGAATTACTACTAAGATATATACAATGTACTTCGAGGTTGCAAAACGTTTGAATCTTAGTAATCAGTTCGAAGTAATAGTACTACAATTTCTCGTGTCAATAACCTCTAATTACCTTGAATCATGTTGCATACACTGCATGCCTGGTTAATAAATTTTAAAAATCAACTTCGTAGTTGATTTGTTGAATGCCGGTTTGAAATGTCACTAGGCACATAACAAACTGTTCAAAAATTGCAAGAGATCTCTCTAAAAGAACTCCGGTGACTATATGTTTTATGTGAATGTATTCACCAGTGTAAACTTACGGTCAACGTGTAGCATTTACGATTGGGCGTGTCCTAAGACACTATTATTTGGAAATTTAACTATTAAGGGATGAAAACGTTTAAAAAGATTTTTTTGCTTCTTTGCTTAGCTAAAATATCATATTTAGTCGTAAATAAGTCTATAATACATAACAATAATAAACCAGCTTATTCCGTGCAGCACACATACATCTCAAGGTCTAGGGCTGCGAGTACGAGTACGCTCATCGCTCGTGTCTAAAATACACAATAGAGCGATATGTTTACTCGTTTCATGTTGTTAGGTACCAAGCGCTTAGCATAATTAAATTATATATATGGATACAATAAAACTAACCTTCAAATATTACATTTGATTTCTTGTTAAAAAAGATCTTGTTATTACTCGCAACGAATACTGGATACTTTTTATGTGGGTTGGAACCTCAGCTTATGACGTCATTACCTCCATTATCTCATTTTGACAGCTTAAAATGCGTCCACTCCAGGATGTACAGCTAATATTTACTTCAAAATGGAGTTGAAATGAGGAAAATAGATGAGAATAAAGTATATAAACAAATAATGACAGTGTCAAAAGAACGTACGGAATGGTTATGTTACGATATGTCATTTTGGTCTTTTTGACAATATGTCTTGGGTTGTCAAGTCAGGCAATTGGTTTTTTTTTATATTTGAGCACAAAATCGAAGCTCCTTTGTTCTGGTAGGTTCAAGCAACTTGTATCTCTTTATAAGTCCATACCTTTGAGTCGGTGTTCGGTCATTTTGTCATTGATTGGCACGACTTTAAAGCCATTATTATACATTAGCCAGTCGAGTGTGGTCACCTGGGTAAATGATTAGACAGAAATTTATAACATAATTGTTGGGTAATGCTTCCATAGACAACTATAAAAAATAGCGGAAGAACTTTTTACATTATATGTATTTTTGTTGTGTTCAGTTCATTTTATTTTTATCACTGAGTGTCGCTAATGAAAGAATAAAAGATGACGTTTTTTGCAAGACATTCAGAAATCGATTGTATTTAATCGACAAATATAATCTTTCGCTAACAGATGTGACGCAGAGCGAAGATCGGTCCACAACTAATATAGTAATAAAGGTATAGCAAAGTTAAAGTCAATAACAAGCATTTTTTTCTGTACAAAACAACCATTGAAAACTCCCCATCAGTTAACTAACAAAAGACTGGGGTAATCCAAGATTAAGGATCTCATTATGCTGATCATTATATAAAATTGCGGTTAAATCACAAGAAAACTTTGAATAGCTACTTCGGTAAAACCCACAAACGACGTCATTTCCGCGAGGTGAATAGCATACAAAGTTAACTCACTAATTAAATGTCAATGTCGCGGTAGTTCAGAGATACGTTAAATATAGGATACGTTTTATGAAAAAAAATTGTATATAAAAAGCTAAGTATGCATGTTCCCTATAGACCTATAGACTACGAAACAGCTGGACCGATTTCGATGAAATTAACAGGAATTGTCCAGACTAGCACATTCCTGTGTTTGGTAGCGATCGGATCAACGTAATTAGTGGTATCCGGGCGAAGCTATATCTCAAGAAACTTAGTTTTTTTTAGTTTGGGATCCAATAAATTTTAATAATTTTACATTACAAATACAAGTCTATATTACAAGTAGCTGTTTCGCGGTTCCACCCGTCTAATTATTTCTATTAAACGAAATCCTTTTACATTGTCATACTGTTATATTAAATAGCCTTCCTTAATAATTGGGCTATCAAACAAAAAACTAATTTTGCGTTCAGACACTTCTAATCTTAATTCTTATTATACATACCTATACCAAATATACTAGTATAAAAATGTTTAATCAGACAATATCTATACTGGAATGTTGTAACACTCTTTCCCAATATACAATAAATTAAGATTGCTTATATGTTTGTATATCAGTGATTTTAATTGTCATATGTTCACGAAATTACTAAAGTTCCATTTAAATTCTCTTCCGCCACAAATGTCTTTGTGAAAGTATGTTTTTTTTTCAAGCAAATTACCTAGCGTATGTTTTGTTCAGAAAGGTCAACAACTTTCAAATTATAGTATTCGATTAATTTATTTATTAAATAAATCTGAGGGCACGAGGTCGTGTGACATGCGGCCGCACATTGTCCTAGAGAAATTCGATACTCTTCCGATTTGCTATTTGTGGACGTTGTTCGATTGCCGTCTTCGTTTAGATGGGGAGCAATACTTTTCTGAATACATTGTTTTGTTGTTTGGTAAATACTTTTCCATTAAATTATTTCGGCGAGATAAATGTACGAAATGGGCTTATACTTTATAAGGCAGGGTAGGTCAATTATCCGCTTTGCCTAAAATAGTTTTAAAATAAAATAATATTGAAAAGAAAAGGGTACACGCTACCGATACGTCACTTATCTATTTTTTTATGACCGAAACATATATGTATATGTTTGCGTATATAATGTATGTGGAGTGAATAAACAATTAACAAACTGATATCCTTCAGGTTCAAAATTCTTATAAATTATTATGATTTGAAAAAATAATTCAGAATGTTCTTATCACAAGTAATGAATCAGCAATAAAATATTTTTTGTGTTGATTTGAGGTCACTCGTTTACAGTTAATGTACTCAGACACATGAATTCAATGTAATAATTTAAGCTTTATTATTAGCCAAGAGGAGCCCCCTCCCTCTCTCGGAGAGGAGGCCTGTACAAGTGGGAAACATTCTAGAAAAAGGCTCATTTATTATTATATTTATTTTATTATTAGCCAAGACATCTACGACTGGACGTAGGCCACCGTACGAATACTTTGCCTTGTTGCTACTGATGATACACCATTTCTATTGTGATGTACTGTTTCCTAATTCATCATCTCCCTGCGCTTTTTCCACTTAATAGGGGTGGCATAGTATGATCGTAGTTGGTATTTTGTGTTGCCTGAAACAATTTTTCCGTCTACAGAAGTACCAGGAAGTACTGTTGGTATTTTGTGACGTAAACACCAATGTAACCGCAAACGAAGATATTAATATAGTCGAGGACATTTACTACCGCCTTTTTCTTATGATTATCACCTAGCTCTTGCAAAGTGTTTGACCATTATACTATTATGATTATTTTAATCTATGAAAAGGGCTAATATAGGCAAGAAATATAACTACTAATTCGTTAGCATTACAACTCTGTTGTCTAGCATTAAAATAGAAAACAGTCTGACGTAAGAATTATATAATTTAAGCATATAATGTAAGCCTTTAAGGAAAACACAATGAAGTTCCGCTTTATTTACAATCTAAAGGTGTGTTAATATGTAAGCGACGTCCTTCTACACGTGCATAGCGGTATTATCTTGATCGTGTCGTAGCATCGCCACGGCAGTCAGCAGTTCTTGAAAGATAACGCTACATAAATTATTCCGTTCCGTATGTACCTCTACAGATAAGCTTAAAAAGAAAAATGCTTCTCGAATTTAAAGTATTCCTTTTATTAGTGTGCAGTAGTGACAAAACCCTTAAAAGCCACGATAATAATGAAGACGATAAATAATATAGCCTTTCCCGAAAAAAATTGTATTCAAAATTTATCTTCTTTCGTCTTGCGAACGGCAAAGGATTGCAATAAGTTGCCAGCGTCAGTATTTCCGTCCGATTGTGACGTGGGTACCTTTAAGAGAAGAGTGAATAGGCGGTTCTAAATTAGTGCGTACCGTCTGTAGACCTCATCACCACTTAACATTAGGTGGAATTGTTGTCAAGTCTATTGTATATACAATTGAATCACTATTTCCCTTGGTCACGACAGCACGCGGCTGGACCGATTTTACGAATTCTTTTTTTCGTGCTAGTTATTGTCTGAAGAAGGTTCTTATAAAAAAAACAAGAAAGTTGAGCGGGATATTAGAAAAATTAACTGTCAGTCGTTTGACGATTGGCACGATTACCTTAAGTAGAGGGATGAACGTTAATATGAAGAAAATACCCGTGCTAAGCCGGGGCGGGTTGCTAGTGTAATATAAATATAGGTTCACATTAAAGATTCCATACGGTACTGAATGTTGTATTATTACTTAATATTTTCAATGTCTCAACGACTACATAGGTTTAACTTTTGCTTCATATTTGGTTATAACCTTCATGCAATGTAACTATATATAGGTATACAGGGTGTGCGGAACTGACGTGTGCAACGATAGGCCAAAGATTTCTTGACGTGGTTTATCAAACTTACCTATACCCAAAGCTGCTTAGTTTGGGCGTTAGCATTATTAAATAGGAAGCCGTCTTATCAATGGCTCGGAGACTCTAAAGATGTTTACATACTATTCTTTTTTTACAAATAATTTAAAAACTCTTCTGATATTTCTATTTACTTAACCAAGCGCTTGTTCCAATATTACTTGTCTTAAAAATATACATCGCTTTGTAAAGAAATCTATATTTAGAAATGAACACGTTACTACGATTTACATGATCATTCACACCTAATAAATATATACTTGCCTAGGTATTGATATTGTCACTTAAAGAAATATAATTAGAAATAAGTGTCTTATAGTGTAGTAAGTAAACAACATCTGTTGCACAAATGGGCCTGCTCGACCGGTGAATACCGCGACCTCACAGAAGACAGGCGTGGAGAGAATTATTCTGCGTTTCGTCAGATGTGTTGTGTGCAGGGGACCTAATTCTGCTCCTCTTCCCTTTTCCTATCCTTATCAGAAAATGATGGAAGTGGGAAGATGATTTGACGGGAAAGAGAAAAGAGAAGAAAAGGACATATCCTTTTTTCCGTTTATGCCCTCCTCTGTCCATTAAAGGTAGACAACACACCAGTTGAATGTTATGGGTAGCGATCACTTGATATAGAGTTAACCGCTTGGTCGTTTGCCATCTTCTATAAAAAATTAAATTACACGGCAATTTTAAGCATCTGATAGTGAAAGTCACTGACAGTGGTAAAAGATGTCCTAGACTCTTAAACTGATGTAAACCAGATTAGTGACATAATAAAATACACAATATTATGAGTTACCTACTACCGACGAACTGCATGCTCAGAGATATTGATGCGCATGCTGTAGGAGTACCAATGTAGATAAAATAAAGGGCAGTGTGCCGGCCTGTCTAAATCAAATCCATAATCTTACCTTACTAATTATTCTGTGTTACGCTTGCTTTGTTATATTTTTTTGTCTTTTCGTAATAATAAACCCGCTAATTCAGCAACTTATCCAGTTATCAGATTAAAATAAAAAAAAACACTGGACAAATATTTATAGGTATGTTCTTTTTGACTAAAAATATTGTTACCTATGGTTGGTCGTTATAAATATCGCATCTAACGTACGTAGGCTAAAGTACAATAGGATAGAGCCGTTCGTATTTAAATGAGCCACCTGTCACTTGCTGTCCTATGCTGTCGTATATGCGGTTGCGATGTTCCTAAACAATTCATTTGAAGCGCCCGTGTGCCGGCGTTAATTGCGTCGTTTATATTCAATATATAAAATGTAAAAGTGTTTCGCGAAGACAAAAATGCCAAGGCCCGTATTACGCCACGGTGTAATGTTGCCCGCAGCAGGGTCACTTAGCCATTGCCTCGGTGCCTTCGTGGTCAGGTAATAGCATATTTTAGGAAAGGACCCCTACAAGGATACATTAATTGGATCCTTGTTACCTCAAATCGATTTATTAACATTATCTGCATCATTAATAAATGAATTAGCACTTAATCAATATGGATTTATATGTGCGCAAATGTGGTGGCAGAAAATGGATGCTTTTTCCAAGCCAGTTGAGTAGATTCTCATCTATATTGATATATTTGCAGCGCACTACGCATGACCAGTATTTTTTTTTAATTCTTTTTTATTGGGGACTTTTGTCTTAGAAGACATGTCTGCCAGTCCCATCGTTCCCCTTGACCAATATTAAGATTGTGCATGAATAACAAACTTATTCTAAACTCATATAAAATGGAAGTCCTGAATCTGAGATTCAAGTTATAATTATGAGCATGACTCGTTGAATATTAAACTTTCTTCTCAGTATAAGCAGTCGTGATGGCGCCATCTGTTGGCGTGTCAGAATTCTTCGCGGGAAAAAAGATTTTTATCACAGGTGCCACGGGATTTATGGGAAAAGTTCTTATAGAAAAACTTCTGCGATGTTGTCCAGAGATAAACAAAATATATGTGTTAATGCGAGCGAAGAAAGGCCAGGGCACTAAAGAGCGTCTTGAAGATTTTATTAATTGTCGAGTGAGTATACGCCATCTATTATTGTAACAACAACATGAAATAGTCACGAATTTTGTTTTTTATTAATCCACTTCCGACCTCAAGAACCAAAAAAACGACTAAATATGGACTCCAGCAGACTCCAAACATTTTATCATAGCACTACCGCGATCACCGAAACAGTATCTATTTAGCTTTACAATTATCAGATAAATGAATAAACTTCTATGTTATTGTTTTCAGCTATTCGACAAATTGCAAGACACTTCGCCGAAGGTGTTAGACAAGTTGCAGGTGGTGCCGGGCGACATACTGCAGGACGAACTGGGCATGTCCATAGAGCACTGGGACGAGCTGCAGAAAGAGTGTCAAATAGTGTTCCATTGCGCGGCTTGTGTGAGGTAAATATCTACATCTAATGCAATACCACTGTTCTGGTCGAAGCATAAGGGCGTACCGCGACCAATAATGAATAAAAACTATTTGGTCTTTCCATTGTCACCGAGTGCCTTTTTAAATGTGAGAAAATTTAGTTTCCTTCTTTCAAATAACAATGTTTTAGGGATCTGTAGACTTCTGTTGCATTACTCCCAGAAACTGTATAAATAGTTTGTATTCGTAATAAAAAATATATACCTGCGTTACTCACGTCACAGCAGCCTTTAGTTTTAGTTGCCACGTACAGCTCTAAATTGTTAAAGGTGCAATAAAATGTTTCTACTCATTTTCAGGTTTGACATGTTTATTCGTGACGCCATCAGCATGAATACAGAGGGCACAATGAAAGTGCTGAAATTAGCTTCCGGGATGAAGAAGCTGGAGGTAAATACATTTTTTTTTAATTTTGTTAATTATTTTCATATCACTACAGATTGAAAAAATCTTAATGAATACACGCTACACGTCCGATATTTTTTTTTTATATAAGTAGGTGGCAAACAAGCAAGCTTATCCCTCTATATATTAAATGGTAGCTACCCATAGGTATTTGCAATAACCTAATGAGTTACAAATGCGTTCGCCTGATATGTAAGTGATCACCAACGCCCTTGACCATCCGCAACACCAGAGGAACTGCCAATGCGTTGCCGGCTTTTAAGGAAGGAGTGCATTCGCTTCTTGAAAGACCTAGAGTCGTATTGGTTATGAAATACCTCTGTCGATTGATGTCGAGCATTCCATAACGCTGCTATGCGAAGCAGGAATCCCGCGCGGTAGTGGAATGCCAACCATCAAGATGGCGTGGATGGTAGTTGGAGCTCTGTCATGTTGAGATTGTTATATTATAATACTGTTTTTGCTGTTGTGAAGGTACGATTTAAATTCATTCCATTAAATTTGCAGGTATTACTGCACGTGTCGACGGCGTACTGCCGCTGCGAGCTGCCCGTACTGGAGGAGCGGCTGTACCCCTCCAGACATCGCCCCCAGGACGTCATACAGTGCGTGCGGTGGATGGACGATGAACTACTCAAGTATCTTGAGCCAAAGTACGTTTTTCTTGATGAAAGGGAAAAAGGGTAGTCAATAGGTCGTAAAATCTAAACAAGTGTTTTGTCTGTATCTTAAGAAATCTGTTGTTTTATAATTTAATTTATTTTACTTTACAGATTAATTGAGCCCCAACCAAACACTTACGCGTACACAAAGTCTTTAACTGAAGACTTGGTGTCCCAACACGTAGGGAAGTTTCCCATCGCTATAGCACGGCCATCAATAGGTAAATATGAAACACTTATTAAACCAAGGTACACATAATTTAACAAAAGAAACCATTCACTATGTGTGAAGTGACTTTGATTATATTTTATCATTGCATGCATAGACAATACTAACAAAACAATTTGATAAAAATTATAATGAGTGTGTCGAAAGATTCGACCTTGAAATGAAAGGAATTTAAGATTTTGAAGTGACGTTGCACATCGACGAGGTCGAGGACACCTCACTTTACAGAAATGTACTCATCTGTATACAATTTATTGATTAAACTAGACTTGATAATCAAAGTAAAATCGCCTGATTTGAACCGAAATATTTACTAAAATGCCGCAATTTGATGCCAAAATATGTATTTTAGTATCAGCAGCACACAAGGAACCGATGCCCGGATGGGTGGACAACATGAACGGACCCACAGGACTACTGGTCGGCGCAGGCAAAGGTGAGGAAACACATTATACAACAGACGACACAATAGATGATAGCAAACTGCCTTGGGCTTGAACTTTCTGTACCAATGACTACTATGGAAGAAAAGAAGATAAAAATGCTAATGTCAAGGGATCTCTTATCTGGATCCTAACCTAAGCTGCCCTAAATCCAATTAAAACTAAAAGTGGTACTCGATTGTATGAGGACCTAGTCAAGATAACAATTTAAAGATTCTTAAGAAACCAATCTTTGTGGTTTCTTGCTACCCTTGCGTGAGACCTCCAATCTTATATACTTTCATCGATAAAAATATGTTCAGAAGGATAAATAAAGATGATGGATTTTCATTTGGCGCAATCCTGGCACACCTCTCTCGCTTCTACTATACCCATACAAATTATACATGCTTATCGGTCATGGCTACTCCACATGATCGCTGTAAGTTCTCCTTGGACGTCGATGAAGACCATAAAAATGATAAAAACTTAGCGAATAGATTGGACTTAAGTTCGAATTCAGAAAAACCCGAAGACAATTTGTATAAGATTGTATTAAGATAATGTTTCACTAATTGGTCATCAATATATTTCAGGTGTAATTCGTACAATGCACTGCAACGACTCTTACCGCGCTGACATTGTCCCGGTAGACATAGCCGTCAATGGATGCATATTACTAGCGTATATCACTGCCATTGAAAAGTAAGTGAATCAACTTTTTTTATGAAAAAAGTAGCAAGCGGTTCACCTAATATTAAGTCAACACCCACACATATAGACATGCGGTACAACAAAATGAGTAGCAGATGTTCCAGTTGTCCTCTAAATTGAAAGGAGGCGGGAAAGATAAGAAAAGAGGAAAAAGACATGAAAATGGTAAGAGAACGTATAATAACGAATATGAGGACGCAGTAGTGCCCCCACCAAGATGAGCCAAAGTAACAGCGGCGTGGCAAAGTGATTTCCTCAATACTCGTGCGTGCGAGCTCATGTCATGTAACTTATATAAATTATTTTAGATTCATTGACATCTGAAATATGACGACTTTCTTACTGCTTGCCATATAAGAATGAAATCCTTCCACAAACATTTTATATAAAATTGGTTGCCAAGCCAACAAGGTTATAATCCTTTTACTGGTAAATAGTTATGAGATACCTACGTTACAATCAATCACACAATACATGGCCACAATTTGCTAACAGATTAAAATATGCCTAGACTGATTATAAGGTGAAGTAATTCACAATCGGTCACACAGATTCAGACGCCATTGTGATACTTAAAGCTGTAACTTATTTCTATCTGTGCTTACATACAATTCTTTTGCAGACCAAAGGAGCTCAGAGTATGCAATATTACACAGTCAGGAATCAACCCTATCACTTGGGGTCAGGCGCTCGACGTGGGTAATTATTACTTCGTTAATGATAATTTAGATAAAATCCAAATAGCTCGAGTAAGCCAGAAGAGATTGTCAAGATTTTATTTTGCAGTTTCTTGGCAAATTCCTTTCCTACCTACCGCTCTTTGTGGGCGATTAATAGGGGAGGATCACTTTAAGCAGTGGACTACTATTAGAAAACCACGAAGAACTATCAACCTTTAGTTGTCAGTTTCCGTGTGATGATGTGTTTAAATACTAAATTTTACATCCCGTCATCCTCAGAAGTACCAAGTTGTGAAGTATATAATTTCTTTCATGGTAGAAGGAAGCAGCTTAGTTGATGTTAAGTGATTGCTAGCCATAAATATCCGCAACAATTTGAATTGTTACGGATGCCATGTTTGTTGAAGAGGAACGAAATGGATAAGAAAAAGTAGTATGGCATGGAAAAGGAATGGGATGGAACCTGCTGCCCTCACTTAAAAGGCATAATGAAATCGAAATTATTAATGCTTTCATTCATGATGGGATTCCGAAATGCACTACTTCGTCAGTTGCCCTGCGATGCAATAACTATTACAGATGTTGTCTCAACGTGTATGATTGTACTATGCGTATTAACGTTACATCCAGGTCGAGTGCACGTGCAAGAGTTCCCATTCTCCGTGTGCCTGTGGTACCCGGGCGGCTCACCAAAGAACTCCCGTATCCAGCACCTCCTAGCTTCTTTCTTCACACACTTCTTACCCGCCTACTTCGTCGACCTCCTCATGTTTCTCATGGGAAAGAAGACTTTGTAAGTTAGACAAAATAAATCTAAAACAAACACCAGTATTCCCATTTCTGATGTTCGTTTTTTAATTTTCAAGTTCTTCGTAACCATCATGATTGTCATCATCATATTGACTAGCGAATAGACTTTTGGTCTAATATTACTGATATGTTTACCCATTACACACACCAATTTTTCTATTTTATAGTGTTAGTATAGGCAAAGTCTTGTTAGATCAGTACCGATCGCGAGTTTTGAGAATTTATTGTGAGGTTCCTTTATTCATGCTAGCAGAGTGATTGAGGTTTGTTGGTAAAATTTCCGTGTTACATTGATGCTCAGAATATTATTTTTATGTCATTCAAACACTGGAAAATTCATATACAAATGTAAGTCGAAGTCATAGTCAATACAACACAAAACAGCCTTCCACTTACGACATTTTGATGGTTGGCATTTCTTTCCATACCCGTATAGTTTTCGAGCAACCGCATTGTACAATAATCTGTCTCCAGTAGAATTTTTAAAGCGATACGACTAAGAATAGAGCGTACTCCTTCCTTAATGGCCAACAACGTAACTGGAGATAAACTCTATGGTGTGATAACTTCTTAGTAACTAATTTAACTTGCTCTACAGTATGGTGAAAATACAGAAGCGTGTCAACTACGGTCTCGAGGTGCTACAGTATTACACGACAAAGGAGTGGTTCTTTACAAACGATTACTTCATATCGTTACGAGACAAGATATCCAGACAAGATAATGAAGTTTTCTATACAGATATGAATGTAAGTAAACGAGCTGAACTAATCCATACAACGACTACATTGCCACGTATCATCAGGGGCAGTCAAGTGCCAGTTTATACAACACACTATGTAGGTAAAAATATGATCTGGCAAAAATGTTTTGAGAGATGATGCCGCCTTAAATCTTCTGCACAAATCCATGCATGGTAGACGAATATTTCATGAAAAAACTAAAGAGCAGAATTTTAATAATGTGTATTAATATTGTACACAGTTTATACATACACCAGAATATCGTATTCGCATCGCAATTGTAAAGTTGATATGTGTACGTGTTTTGTGTAAAAATATATTATATGTTGTACAGGTGGTGAACTGGAATAAATATATCAGAAATTATATAAAAGGGGCCCGTGAGTATTGCTGCAAAGAAGATCCCGCTACTTTGCCTCAAGCAAGAAGGTTACATAAACAGTAAGTGTTGTAAAACTTTGTTATATTGAAAGGATGAACGAATAATGAATAACTACTAGAGAACTACTAAGCTAATAACATACTAAAGAAAGATGATATCAAGAGTGCTAGTAATTTATTATAATAATATGTATGCACGCAGAAGAAGAAGTGGAAGAGAGTGAGATTACATTCCAAATAAAGCTGTTATCTTCTCCTAACATTTTGTTACGTGCTAATTTTAATTTATATAGAGCTAATATTTATTTTTAAATTAAATAAATATCCAAAATAACTGAAAGTATATATGTAAATCTTGCTTACAATGACATAATTATGACTTCCTGTATTGCATATTCTAGCATGACACAAAACTATGATTTTCGATTATTACAATCCAGGTAATCTTGGTAATCTTGGTTAATGCGAAGTAGAATCAGCACTTATATACTCAGATACTTGTATATAGTTTTCGTAATAACAATATATTTTCGTTTCAGATTGTACTATTTGGACAGAGCGGTGCAGATCCTCATTTATTCCCTCTGCGTGTACTTTGTCTATTATTACTTTATACGAAGAATGTTCAGTTAGATTTAGTGTATTTTATATATTTCATTAATGTACTTATATATTTAGCCACATATAGGGCAGGTACCTCTTAGCTACGGCCAATCAATTTATTGTTCGAGTCAATGACATGTGATCATACCGTACTTCATATTAAATCACAGAATTATGTAAATCATTACAAATGTAGATAGAATATTTACGAATGCAAAATGTTAATTCGAATCAAAATAACTTGTAGTGATAGCTGGGTTCAGATGAAATAATAATTTTGGTCTTTGATCACCGTTTTCATGAAAACGTTGGAATCATATTAAACTCAGTTCATATTACTAAGTTTTTCCTGAATAGTTTGATATTTTTAGAAAAAATAATATTATTAAAATATATTATTAATAAATAATATTACTCCAATCACATCAGAAATGTAAATTTGTGCTTAACAATTTGTATTTTAACATTAATTAATCAGAAAATGAATGATTGTATAAATAAATTTTAATAATAATGTTTCCATATCTTATACTCGTCTATAAGCATATTTTCAGTTATGTGCCTATATTCATTTGCACCTATTTAGGTTTTAAAGCTGTTAAATACAAATTTTGGCCCAAGTACAAGTACAAGTAGATGTTAGCAAGTTGATTTTTATTGTTTAGTAGTGAATTTTTGAAGTATTGTGTACATAATTATCTCTAAATATCTAATGAATAATTTGAATAGATTTTTTTTATTAATAAAAGAGTCTGGAAGGTTATATTAATTGCTGACTGTTCATAATAATTATTGTTATTAAATACTTCATTATTAGCATTGTAACCTTTACAGAAATGAACATGACGTATTGTTATCTAAGGAATAAACAACTAAAAAGGGTACAGGGTTTTTGGTATTCTTCCATAACAGTCATCTATACGAATCCTTGCTGAAATTTGCTCATTGATTATTATGAAATATACTTGTTTTTTGCTCAACCAAAGTCACATTTAAGGAAACCGATTTTGAAATTGTTTACGCCATTAGGGTTTGAATGTATAGTTGTTCTTTGGTATCAAATCTAGTCTCAAACAATCTAACTGCTAATGAAAGCTGCTGCTAGCTGCTAAACTAACTTGGAAATTCCACTCGCAACAGATCATCAGAACAGACATCCCCCAACGCGGCTCTGAGAGGCTGGAATTAAGGCGAGAACTGCACGGCAGTGGAATGCCAACCATCAAGATGGTGGAATTTTTCTAAACAGTTGTTCGGTATAAGCGGTAAAAAAATCAAAGACAAATCAAGACCATATATTCAAAAATAGCTTTTGCCGTATTTAATTAGTAAAAAAATAAAATAGTTGAATGAACTTGACCGCTCGTTATCCCTTCAGGTTTTCAGTTACGAAATATTAATTTACATTACAATGTGAAACACATCGGCGTCGCTTCACTTAATCGCCGATACGTTATAATCAGGGTTGGCACAAACTTCATTTTCATGAAAAGGCCTTCCCGAAATAGGTGATTAATTATTTGTCGAAATATTTCTACCGATAAGTTATGCATTTCAAAAATTAGACGATATGAGAGAGACGCAAAGGAGTGCGGGGATCACAAACTTATACATAATCTGAAAATCCTCGAGCTCGGTCAATTTCTTATTTATATTAAAGAAATTAAGTTCATGGGTAACGTGATAAGATAATCTATCGATGTAAAGACCCTTTCCCTACCGCTAATATTAAAAATGCCATACCTGTAACTCTTTATTACCATCTTATCATCAGATCCAATACGTCCTGTATGATGCTCGAAGATGTATATCCTTTGATTATGACTACTTTGACTGATTTTGCCGACAATGCTAAGCAGTACAGGTTTAAGCATCGTTGGCTTCTACTGCTACATAAGATTTTCCTCTATCGTCTAACGAGGCTAAGGAAGTTTTGAATACAATAAAATCGGTTCTGTTTCGCTGTGATTTTACACATTACCAAGAAATATTTTTTCCTTTGTATAATATTAGTATGTTCACATTATTTGATAGAACCTTATGGATAATAAAGACGTAGCAACCCTGGTCAGTTCGTAAATATACAACGAATAATTTAATACAGTTACGTCCATATTCAGTATATTTCAGCAAGCATTCGTGACCGCTTCGTCACTTAACGCGGTGCTACCATTTAAACTTAGCTAAATAATACCAGGTAAGAAGTTGCTTAAGTTACGTTTTTTGTCTATATAACGATAATTTTTATTCTCTAAGCATGTCTAACGTGGTGCTACAATTTAAACTTGGCCAATAGTACCAGGTAAAACGTTTCTTACGTTTACGTTACGTTTTTATCTTTATAACGATAACTTTTATGCTCTAAACATTTCTAACGTGGTGCTACCATTTAAACTTGGCTAATAATACCAGGTAAAACCTTTCTTACGTTTACGTTACGTTTTTATCTTTATAACGACAACTTTTATGCTATAAACATGTCTAACGTGGTGCTACAATATAAACTTGGCCAATAGTACCAGGTAAAACGTTTCTTACGTTTACGTTACGTTTTTATCTTTATAACGATAACTTTTATGCTCTAAACATTTCTAACGTGGTGCTACCATTTAAACTTGGCTAATAATACCAGGTAAAATGTTTCTTACGTTTACGTTACGTTTTTATCTTTATAACGACAACTTTTATGCTATAAACATGTCTAACGTGGTGCTACCATTTAAACTTGGCCAATAGTATCAGGTAAAACGTTTCTTACGTTTACGTTACGTTTTTATCTTTATAACGACAACTTTTATGCTATAAACATGTCTAACGTGGTGCTACCATTTGAGATTGGCCAAAAGTACCAGGTAAAACGTTTCTTACGTTTACGTTACATTTTTATCTTTATAACGACAACTTTTATGCTATAAACATGTTTAACGTGGTGCTACCATTTAAACTTGGCTAATAATACCAGGTAAGATGTTTCTTACGTTAACGTTACGTTTTTATCTTTATAACGACAACTTTTATGCTCTATACATGTCTAACGTGGTGCTACCACTTAAACTTGGCTAATAATACCAGGTAAAACGTTTCTTACGTTTACGTTACGTTTTTATCTTTATAACGACAACTTTGATGCTCTATACATGTCTAACGTGGTGCTACCATTTAAACTTGGCTAATAATACCAGGTAAAACGTTTCTTACGTTTATGTTACGTTTTTATCTTTATAACGACAACTTTTATGCTCTATACATGTCTAACGTGGTGCTACCACTTAAACTTGGCTAATAATACCAGGTAAAACGTTTCTTACGTTTACGTTACGTTTTTATCTTTATAACGACAACTTTTATGCTCTATACATGTCTAACGTGGTGCTACCACTTAAACTTGGCTAATAATACCAGGTAAAACGTTTCTTACGCTTACGTTACGTTTTTATCTTTATAACGACAACTTTTATGCTCTATACATGTCTAACGTGGTGCTACCATTTAAACTTGGCTAATAATACCAGGTAAAACGTTTCTTACGTTTATGTTACGTTTTTATCTTTATAACGACAACTTTTATGCTCTATACATGTCTAACGTGGTGCTACCATTTAAACTTGGCTAATAATACCAGGTAAAACGTTTCTTACGTTTACGTTACGTTTATATCATTATAACGATAACTTTTATGCTTTAAGCATGTCTTTCATACATCCCTTTTTAACATATTGCAATGGTAAAGCTCACAAGATGTACTCATTTTTAAACAAAACATATCTTGCCCGATACCAAGTCCAAGTGAAGTGAAGTCTAAGTCCAAACATACATAAAATTCTATTCAAAAATTTACAACAAAACGTAAAAGACTTCATGGAATGCAAGGCTTAGGAGAAACTGGAAAAAAATTATAAATAATTGATAGATATAAATAAGCGTTAACTGGCTAAGCTACGCAACAGCGTACCCGGGTGGGCAGAGATTACGGATTTCCATTCACACACATTTCTAGTTTCTTCTACATTCATACATGTATGGATGTATGTGTAGATGCGGCTACTCTCAATATCAATTCTCCAATATAGACGATATTCGCGGCGGAGATTTTATTTCTCAAAATGTCGCACCGAGAAAATGGCTTCTGTATTTCGTTTCCGAGAAAAAACTTACTTGAATCGCGCCTTAAATATCTTATTAGTTGTTCATTACGAGCGGAAATTTCCTTAGACTTGAACACAATCACATTCACTTAACATCTATAACTTCGTTCGCGCTTGGTCCCTTGTATTTATGTATTAATGTTTATATTAAAGGTCTTTGATGTATAAATGTATATTTTCTTTTGCGGTTTCTTATTAACCATGGAATAACAATATTGTGTGGTATATTTAAAAATATATATATAGGTATTTTTGTTTTCATGAACTTTCCTGATATTATAAATGTGAGTATTTTCGTCCGTGCTTTCGCCTCTTAACAACTAAACTGACATTGAATAATCACACTGAATGAAACATCACAACAGTCTTAATAATATAAAGGAATATCTAATTATTGAGATTGTTTCACTTACAAGTCATTATAATAATATTATAAAGAAAACTCATTACAATACAGATTTCTTGCAGTAATTTATTAAGCTAAATTAATAAATTGTATTTATTATGTATACAAGTTTGGAATGTCGAATTTCCGTTTTCATTGTGTGTAAATAATAAAGGTCAGGTAATAATCAAAACCTAACCAAATTTAGGATTGTACCGCAAATGTATACGGAAAGTCAAATGTCAAGAAAAAACAAAGAAACTCAAATACATAGGGTCATGTGTAGAATTTATTTATTTTGAAGTATGTATTTTTAATATTGTTAATATTACACAAATGTCTAAGAAAAGATCTGAATTTGCAACTTGGAGGTTTCTAAAAGGAGTGTGCGTGTGTGCACTATCAAATCGCTCATTTATTGACAAACACTGGACGATGCTACCATCGAAAATAGTTCAAAAGGTGATGAAATGTTATTTTGAATGTTACGGCATAACGCTGAAGAGAGTAAGCCTCTGAAGAAGCTCACTAAGTAAGTATCTGAAGAGTAAGCACATAATGTATTACGACACAGAAGAAATACTGGCAGAATTTCATAAACACGGTACAACGCGCTGGTTATACAGGTACGGATATTAACGCGAGTATTATCACAGAAGAGGAGAATGCCGATCAGCTAAAGACGAACCTGACGAGAAGGAATGCCATCCCAACAATAACAGTCCTTTGCATCCCACCAATAACACAACATTTGACTATCTCGGCAGAGGGATTGTGATCACACTGATAAACAAGGCTTAATAACAACAATTATTCTTGAGGAGGGTCGTCAGGCATTCCTCCTCGCTTCTCTTACATTGGTACATCTACGCTTTCACGTTTATCACTGCCACACTTTTAATACTGCCTTTCATTAGTAAGTCTCTAATCTGGTCGGTACAAGTGTGCCCAGGACGAACTACCAACACTACCACTCATTTTCACAACATACATTTCCAATTAAGTCACAAATTCCACTTTCAAACCAAACTCTTTCTTCATAATACTATTTCTAATCCTATCATTATGGGCCACTCTTCTCAGAAGCCGCATCTCAACTGTATTAATTTTACTAACATGTTCCGCCAATCCGCACTTTCACTTTTATACATTAAGGTGGGTCCAAAATGGCGTTGCATATTTCCAAAAGTACCCTTATAGTGTCTGTGCTGAACATGTATCACAAATAAACAAATTCATTTACCTATTTTATGTTTATATGTATGATATTTTAACCAAAACTTTTAGTTATCTTAGACTTTTAGTCTAAAAGCCTAAGATTTTGTAATGAAAAATACCTGTCTTAAAATAAAACGTAGTAACGTGTAAAAATAATAATTTTCATTCATTGCTAGAAAAATTGTTTAGAAACATCTGCAAATAATGCAGGCGACGCGCATGGCCGCGTACATCGTAAACTCTGCGTAACCCGACTCGTAATCAGTTAATTTGCTTTGTAAAAATTCATCGATTCATTCCAACTGAAATATTAGTGGCGTTGCGTTGAAAATTGCGCAATGTATAATCATATGATAACTACAGCAATGTCCTGCAATTACATGTCAAATGTTGGTAAAGGTTGCGCATTCGTATGTCACAAGACACGTAAGTAGGCTGAAATTTTCGTGCACTTTTTGCACACATTACATTAACAACGGGTGTTCTATTTACTGATTATAAGAACATTAAACCGCGATAGAAATGTAGTATTTTAAAAGTAGATTAAACGAGCTTTGAAGAAGAAACAAAGTTATTGTAACGACGAACTAAATTGAAATTGAACGTATACGATAAATCAACTGGAGTTAGTTGGATTCTTCGAAAAACATGCGAAAAGTGACAAATTTAAACAATGTTTGTAACAAGACATGAAAACCCAGCAGCAAACTATCTTCCTATGTAAACAAAATACAAAAATATGCATCACGCCCATAACTTAAAGTAGGCAGCGATTACGAACTCTTACACGGACGTCCGTTATTTCATATATATTTACTTCTTTTGTGGCAACGCCGTTTACAGTAATATTTGTATGTTGACGAGTTGTAGGAGAGAGCCACAACACACACACAAGCTCTTCTAAATACACATATTATTGTGGGCATAATTTTAATTATAATTAATCAGTTGTCAACCCTAAGACTTGAACTCCTCGATTCAAAGCTCAAACTAATAACCAAAACCAGAAAAGTTTCTCAAATTTATTTAAGAAAATATTAATTACCTACCTTAATATAAGTTTGACGGAATTTTTATTCTGCATATTCTTACTTCTTTTGATGGATTCGCAGCCGAATAAAAAGACGCCTACATGGTGAACTTCATAACTCGAACAATAGCATCAGGTCAAAAATACATCATGATTTTATATTACGATCGAGACCAACGCCTAGATGGCGCCACTGCACCTGAAAAATTATGAAACTCATGTGCAATGTGTCCAAGCTATAAATCAAATCAAAGGACAGAATCGTCTCAATAAATGGTATCCACTTAAGACTACGATCTCAGATTAAATCATTAACGGAATATTTGTACAATAGCAACGGCTTACTGTTGGAAACAATATGTAAATAATGTGCTTTGTTCATTGTGATTCTATTGATACCCCTGTATTGAATGTTACGACCGTGCTTACATTCAGAAATGCATACGGCAAGGGATCGGAATAAGTCGCCAGTGTCAGTGTTTTCCTTTAATTATGACGTAGATTTACAAAAGAATAATAAATAGGACTATTACTAACCTAGTGCGTAAAATATTTCGACCACATCGCCACTTAAGATGAGGAATTCGATTTTTGAGCGATCGACTGATTGACTGAAATTATTTTTAGAAAACAATAAAGTAAACATTAAATAATTAACAAAATAACATTAACAGATACCATGGTGTGTGTAAATCAATAATGTATTACAAAAATGTCGCGACATACTTTCGTAAAACCTTATTTAATTCTTATACATCACTGAATATAATCTGTACTTGGACGTCTAACATTTTTTATATTTACCCTCATTTTAGACACAGATTTGTCAGATTTTTGTCTTCGAACGTATATTATTATATCCCCTAGGACGAGTTGTGTGTTCGCAAGTTAATTTCTAATAAATTTATTAAAGTGTCTTCCGAAAATAAATTAGTGTTGTGATACTACTATTACTTACTGATTTATTTTATCAGGTCTAGGCCTAACTATAAATTCGACAATATCAAGACTTACGTGAAATAATTTATAAAGATTGTATTCTTTTTTTACAGAATTTGAAATTAAAAAAACAACATGCAAACATCAGTCACCGAATTCTATTCAGGAAAATCGATATTAGTGACAGGAGCAACTGGATTTTTGGGCAAAGTAAGTGCACAATTTTATTTTATTTTAGATGACGCCAAACGAACAAGCAGGTCACCTGATGCTAGTGACCGTACCCATCCGCAACAATCAAATGAGTTGCAGATGCATTGGTAAACTTTAACACACACAGGAGGAGATAGACAGGAAATAAGATCCGCTTAATCCTCTTCCTGATTAGAAAGGGAGGAGGCCGGAGGCCTACTTTCATTCCTACTCTTCTATTCTCGCCTGTCTTCTGTGATGCCGTGGTATTTCACCCGTCGAGTCGGCCTATTCGTGCAACAGATGTTATTGTTGCGGGCTCTACCACTGTTGTAATAAAAAAAAATAGATGTTCACAGACTTACGGCTTAAGACATTAATTTCAAATTTAAAGACAACGTTTGTCAATGTCTTAAAGTTCTTGCCTAGGCACATAATACGGGGCTCTTTATATCATTTAATAAACCGTTACACCTTTTCTGATCATATTTCTATTTTAAAAATATGTTCCGTTCGTTGTCATTCATTTATCTTCATCGTCATTAATTTAAAAACTTATTTGCTCTTGTCGATGGAGCAAGTCTTTGCTGCGCGGAGCCTTCCTCTTCACTCACTGATACCAACTTCGCTATCTCTTCCCTTTTATTTTTTTCTTCTATTTTTATATTAATGAGACTGTTTTCCTACGATTCTCGGTGGTTGCCATTATGAGCCATTTCTTAAAGATCGTTTATCAATTATTTTAAAACGATTTGTTTTTAAAATAATCTAACAAGTATTTTTATTAATTTAATACTCGATTTTGTAACGCCTTTTAGCAATAACCTTAATAATTATAAACATTAAGTAGATCACTTAATAGAAAAATATAGCTACGTAATGATTATAATTCGGCTACAAAGGGCTTTATAAATATTTTGTATACACATTTTAGTATATAAAGTAAAATTAACAATGACTTTCTGTCCTATTCATGCCATAGTGTCAAGTCACTGATAAATTTTACCAAATAATGATTTTTATAAAATATTAAGGTATTGGTGGAGAAACTTCTGAGAAGTTGTGGTAACATCGACAAGATCTATTTACTCCTGAGACAGAAGAAAGGCCTAAGCAGCGAGGAACGATTAAAGGAACTATGCAATAATAAGGTAGTAATCCCAGAAAAATATATAACCTTGAAATTTTCTTTTTCTCATTAATACAGCAGGTTAAATTATCATTAATTACCATTACATCGATAACTGTGGTTTCGATACAATAGCAGTACAGTTTGTATTTAAATAATTATCATTTGAAAGGTAACAGTGAACTGTTACCCTTAACTAATAATTTAATCTTTTGTTATTAAAGGTGTGTTTTGATTGATAAATATATAAAAAGAATCAAATATACTATAATACATATTTCTTTTAAAATTACTTCTGCGGTGTAGGTAAAAGATGTCTTCTAAACCTAAAGTAAAATCCCTAAATACCTTCCTCAAGAAGATAATAAACGTTTTAAATGATGTTAACTGTCCGCCATAACTTTATAAATATCCGCAATTCAAACTGCTTACATAACCTGAAATGAATGAAACAGAAAACGTACAAAAACTAATTAACCGCCTAAACGCTTGTAACAATTTTTTTTCTTATATTCCTTCCAGTGCTTTGAGAATTTGAAAGCGAAACAGCCAGAGGTTTTTAGTAGACTGAAACTCGTAGCGGGAGATATACTTGAAGATGGGCTCGGCCTGTCAAATGCCGACAGGCAGGAGTTGCAGAAAAATTGTAACATCATCTTCCATAGCGCTGCATGTGTCAGGTAATTATGATATTACACATATAAGTAGGTACGTAGACCTCCCACACGATGGGCCAATAACTTGGTCAAGTTTGCGTCGATCAATGGCGAGACCTACGTCCTGCGGTGGACATATTGACTGAAAAGAACAAACGAACTCATAAGCATATAATAAAACTACAGGACTCAGACAGACGATTCCGTGCCACACACCACTTTAATATACCTTTATTGTTATGATGATGATGTATTGAAAAATATGATAGAATATTGTCTCATTGGCAACTTTTGTATGATTGACAAGAGGGATATTTTTGCAGCTATGTATCTAAGTATACATGTGTGTATTATTTTAAATGTTGCCTTATATTAAGGATACAGCCCGCCGAAGACATGAGGCGTGGTTAATTTATGGTCTCATTATAAATATGGACCCTTGGCCGTGTGACGCGACAATATAATTTATTTCAAGTAATTTCTATGGGTAAATTGGTACCTAATGCTGATTCAATTTCTTTTAGATTTGATCAGAAATTAAAAGATGCAGTTAACTTGAACACAACGGGCACTCTACGAGTTCTAAAATTAGCCGAGACCATGGAGAATCTAGAGGTCAGGTTTTTAGTTCAACATTTCAACGCTATTTTAAAACCATAATAATAGAACAATTAAATGTAATTTCAATGAGCCTCGGTAACTTCCGCAGAAGCTAATTAAGGAATCGTTGATTTAAACAGCTTATGACCCATGGGTCAGGTTAGGTACATTGTTATAATTTATCCGCATTATCTAGCAAAACTCATCCATAGCTGAATTTAGGTCTCCCCCCTTAAATGCCACTATGATCAGAGTCAGAAGGTCTCTTACGCTGTGTATGAGGTAGCCATTTTGAATTTCTTTGGTTCCATCCACCATCTCTTCTACCAACAGTTTTTTATAGGGGAGCTTTTTTGCAGGCTTTCGTACATCTTTCGACAGCGTACTGCCGCTGCGAGCTGGATGTGCTGGAGGAGAAGCTGTACCCCGCAATGCACAAGCCGGAGCGTGTCATGGACATCGTCGAGTGGATGGACGACGCTACGCTAAGCTACTTAGAGCCCAAGTACGTTATTTTTATTATTTTATAGTAGAAGGCAACCCTCCACCGTCAAGTGTCACTCCTTCCCGTCCTGTCCTTATTATCAAAGGGGAAGGGTAAAAGAACCAGAATTAGGTCTCCCGCACCTAACTCAAATGACGAAACGCAGAATACTCTACTTCACGCCTGTCTTCTGTGAGGTCGTATTTCACCGGTCGAGCAGGCCAGTCGTGCAACAGATGTTATTGTTGCGGGCTCTACCACTGTTAACTGCATGTAGTGCATACAGCAAATAAGGAAATTAAATCGTAGACAAATTAAATATAATATTTAAAATCACTATGGTCACTCCGGTAGATTCGTATTTTGCACCTATTTAGCATACCATCCACTTCCTTTTGCTAGTCAGTTAAATGTCCTTCTTTAGTATGTCGTCATTATGATCGATACAATTCCCTTTGGCGTTTTTAACAAAGACTGACATTAATAAATGATATCAATAAATTGTCTTCCAAACACATCTACCTTTTAGCCTGTAGTATATGTACTCAGTTAATACAAAACCAAGACATTAACCGGAAACATTCCATTTTTTTTAATAATCGCAGATATTCGTTTACAATTCATTTTTAAAAAATCTCAAATGTCTCATCAATAGAGAAAAACTGATCATGATAGGAAAAATATTGTTTGTTAAAAAAAAATACCTTTGCAAAATCTCATGCCTCTTTTTCTTGTTACGTTTTAAACTAAATAAAATTACATTGCTGTTTTTAATAAATGTTACATTTTGTTTTTTACAGACTGATTGCCTCCGAGCCTAATACATATTCGTACACTAAAGCGATTACAGAGAATTTAGTGGCCGAATATCATTCTAAATTTCCTATTGCTATAGGCAGGCCATCTATTGGTAAGTAGATGTATTTTTATAAGTCATTTTGCTCGTGCAACCTGTGGGCCGTCTTCTCACAATGCTCTGTGTCTGCAGTATAATAATGGTCTCAGGACACTGTTGGGGACCCAATCCGGTAATAATATTAAAGTAACGGCCCGAGCCGAGGTTCCCTCTACGGAGAGAGCCCTCGAGCTTAGTTACTCTTAAAGAGACTTAGTCTAGGCGCCCTCTGCTCCCTGCCGCCTCGTGCCCGGTGTAGCTGTAAATGCCTCCTCAAGGCAAACAGTGACCTTTCAGTCACAAAAAAAACTGTTAGGGTTACCACGGCTTTGTAGTGCCTCAACAATGTTTGCCGAAGCACAAGTTAATGATTTTTCGCTATAGTGCGTTAGAAAATTGCACAGTTGAAGTCGCGTATTCGATCGAGTAATAATTCTCTCCTGAGTGATTTTGCAGCCAGATGGGATAGTCCAGCATTGCGTCGCTGCATCAATCTGCACAGCAAACTATAAATTCCATCCGGTTCATCAATGTTAAAATGTCTAGATAATTTTCCTTCTCCTAACACTAGTTTAAGTTGTTACTAACAAATATGTGAAAAGGAACGGAGGTATAACCTTAAATGACCAATGACTGCGCGCGGTACTAGAACTGCCAACCAGATCCTGGATATACCAACCACTCGGAAAAATAACAACATTAATTAATACTATAATATTAATATTGTTTACTACCAGGGTGAGCTTACATATTTTATGCGACTACTGTAAGGCTCCTTTGTTTCTTTCTTCCCTTCATAGATTCATTAAATAAACAAACAATATGAATATTACACCGTGTTCACACTTCCCAAAACATTCACATAAAGTATATTGTTGTTGCTCTTTTTCTCTCGGAAAAAACTGAGATGACAGTAAATGTTTTCGGCAGTGTGAACTCACGGTTAAGTATGTCTTTTCAGTAACTTCAGCATGGAAGGAGCCACTGCCCGGTTGGGTGGACAATATGAATGGACCTACTGGACTTCTTATCGGTAGTGGAAAGGGTACGTTTAGTATTTGAATACACATTGTTTAAATTATACATTATGGGAGCTGAAAATAAAGCAAATTTTAAGTTCTAGATAGAGGCAAGACCAACGAGTCCTTTGGTCGGTTATTACGCAAGCTAATTATATGTCGTACTAAATTTCCAGAACAATAATTTACTAAGCATCTTTAAAATCTAATTAGACGTGTTCAGATTTTGATATTAATTATTCAATACTATCATTTTTGCTGTTCGACCTTAGACATCAAGAAGCAAAATATGGCTCAATTGCCATTTATTTTTTGTATTTTCGTACCAGGCGTAATTCGCACAATGCATTGCGAACCTTCATACCAGGCAGACGCTATTCCAGTTGACATCGTGGTCAACGGATGCATATTGATCGCCTACGTCACCGCTGTTGATAGGTAAAATCTTTAGCGTTAATTTAAAAGCATCGAAAACAAATAGTTATACTATATTTATTTTATATATATTATATTTTATTTTTACCTTTAGTTGACGAACAAGGCCATTTAACGTTCCTTGTTGTAAAAGGAAAGGATATCCTTTCCTTGTTAGATCGACGAAACATTGTCTTTGTAATTTATTTGTGATATTTTAAAGTGGCATCTCTCAGTTTTTGTATTTATTTGCTCCCTAGAATGTTAACTGACTTTTTTGTGACGCAAACTATGTACATAAATAACAAAATAAAATAAAAATCAGTATTGTGTAGGTTAATAACTCCTATTTTTAACATTATGCGCATTCATATCACGGCTTGTTATACGTAAGCTTCCAATGACATTATTATTATAACACTTCTTTATTCTCAGGCCTAAAGATATGAGTATATATAACATAACGCTATCCGGAGTGCAGAGAATCACCTGGAGGGAAGTCATTGAACTAGGTGAGAATGTAAGATTAAGATATATTTCTTCTACGTCAAGGCACAAGACAAAATAATTTCTGTTTGCCAAAAGAAATTTTCTGTAGGTACTAGGTACTACCCAGGATTTTACTGATGACCAAATCATGCTTTACACTGCAGCCAATATCCTTAGGAAAGACGAAGAATAATAACTTTTGTCTCTGTCCAACAATGTGTCCGTCGTTTCTTATGCTTGTCTATGATTAAAATATTTAAAAAAATCATCAGTGAAGATCGGCCACATAAGAGAAAAACTTTAAGTAGTTTTTACTATTAATATTTAAATTAATCAAGGTATCAAAATACAATGTTAATATAATTAAGGTGTTTTTTTTTTAAACAAGGATTTATTCGCACTAAAACTGAACAACACAAGTACAAAACTATTTATTTATAAGACTACCAGCGACATCTGTAAAGTTGAAAATATACTATTAACAATAACATGTAGGTAACGTGATTTTTAAGATTGCTAGCAAAAAAAATCGTACGAAGCCTTTTAAAAATAAAAATAAATTGCAGGTGAGAAGTGGATCAATGTGTACCCATACACTTTGGCGCTGTGGTATCCAGGTGGAACCATCAAATCTTACTGGTTGACACACCAGCTGTGCCTCATCTTCACTCATTTGCTACCGGCTTATCTAGTCGATGCTCTGCTGTTCCTACTAGGAAAGAAAACTTTGTGAGTGTAACTTATAACAAAACTTTTTACAATACCTTTAACCATAAAGTAGATAGACTTACTTAGATGGCACCAAATGGAATTACATGATCTCCGTCCACCCCTCTGGGTTACGGGCTTGACCGCATATTATTCTGATAATCAACACTGAACCAATAATTTTTTATTTTTATTTAGCATGATAAACGCCCAAAAGCGTATCAGCCGTGGCCTCAGCGTTCTTCAGTACTACACGACAAAGGAATGGCACTTCAGAAACACTAACTTCCTTTCCTTGCAAAAGAGGATAAGTAAAGAAGAAAATGATATGTTTTACACTGACGTTAGCACTTTGGACCGCGAGGAATATTTAAAAGATTACGTTCTCGGTGCTAGACACTATGTCTGCAAAGAGGACCCTAACAATTTGCCGCGGGCTAGAAAATTTAATAACATGTAAGTGAATTTGAATTTGATTTATTTGAAGAGTTGCTAACTAAGCTAAGTCGAGGCAGCGTAGGTAGGCATCTCTCCCTAGGGCCACTCGATAAGGGAGGTAGGGCGCCGATCTTTGTGGCGATCGAGGCCTACATGCAAAAGTGAATTACTTTTGGCTAAAAAAGAGGGAGGGAGAGTATGAATCTGTATGCTGACAATTTCATAGTTATTAATATTACATTTGTCAATTAAATGACATCTGCGCTCACAACTAATGGCGATAGCTATATTTTTTGGTGGTAAACAAAAATGCGCTTTACCTGATATTAAATGACCGCTACCCAAGCATCTGCTCCAGGGTAATGAGTTCAGCGAAGGAAATAAACAGAAAAAAAGGATATTCCCGCGTTTGCACTGCCGAAAACAATCATTTGAAACATGTTGTTATTTCTTTAGTTTTAGTTCCAGTTTTAGGCAGTGTGAACTCACGGTGTAAGCAGACGAGGATATGGTCCCCTCACCATCATTGCGAATGCGGCAACTCAGAACGTTCATAATTAACTTTATATCCTGAAATATCTGTTGGGGACATTGCAAATCGCATTAATACTAATCTACTAATATGTGCTTATATTTTTTTTGGCAGCCGTTACGTGGTGGACATCGTCACTAAAGTTATCCTAATCGGCCTTTTCGTATGGTTCTTGTACACGCGGTTTCCGGCCGTGACTTCTTTCGTTGCTTCCATTGACAATTCCTTCAAAAACTGGCTGGACGGGAAAACATCGAAGGCCCCGATGGAATAAAATAAGTTTTTAAATAAAATTACGATATGATTTATAAAATATTATTTTTAAATGAATTTAAATTGTACATTTTTAATATTTTTTTTGCAGCTTTTAGTCTCAATTTTTAATTATTTTGAGAATATAGAATTTTTTTGTAAATTTTCATTGAATAAAAGACATTAAAACTGTTACTTTGTTTTGTTGTTTTATAGAATGTAACAAAAAAAATACTTCTACCATTACATGCGAAATTGCTAAAAAATATAGAAACGTTTGTATTTAGACAAATAAATCATATATTACTACAGTACAAAATAAAATTAAAGTGTCTGTATGTAAAATGAAAATAAATGTTCCATCATTATATATATGCGATACTTATAACAAATATGCAATTTTTAAAATTTTTGTCTGTCGTCTGGCTGTCTGGCTGTTCCGGGTAATCTCCCAAACGGCTGAACCGATTTTGATGGGCCTTCTACTAAAAGATCCCCTCGAAATACGCATCGCTGTCGACAGTTCTGTCCGTCGCCTGCATTGTTATAAAGGTTGTCTGAACAGTAAATACGAAATAAAAACATGCTTTGCTTGCGAAGTTTTTTTATTTTTCTACTGTTCCTACTTTTTAATTTCCGATTGAAGTAATAATTATGAATCAATGTTGACGTCACATTCTTTTTACTTTACAATTCGTTTTTATTAAATATTATATTAAATAAAATCATAAATTTAAATCGGCTTATCTGAAATACGATATTCATTGATTGTTAGCCACTACGAAGATCGACGGGCCAGATAGTTTATAATAAAATTTAAATTGCTATAAATATTATGTGTTCTAATATCATATCAATACGCTCTACCAAATTGATCTAAATTTTTCCTTGAATGCTTACCGAATAAATCGAATACGTTCTGCTTTACTCTGGCAACAACGCTAGCGACAACTCCTTAAGTGATGTGCCAACTTGGATAAAACGAAACTCGATTTAACCCGAGTTAACATTCACGTTACTCGGCTTAAACTCGTGTTAACTGGCTGGAGCAGAGAGCGATTATTTGAGTTTTTTTTAAAAAGAAACTGATTATTGATATCTTTATTTGTTTTAATTTTTTATATCATTTATTTGTATATTTTATCGGGACAGCTGTACGAACTAAAGTAAAGATGGAAAATATTGATTGAATTTTGAAAATATATATAAATTAATTATGTTATTTTATAGCGATATATTTTTAAATAAAATCAGGCTAATATTATTATGTTACGTACGTTTCGAACTTGAGTCGGAGAAAATTCAACTCGTTTGGCTTCGAGTTAAGCCCAACTCAAGTTAGTTGTCGAGTCGAACATCACTAACTACCTTGTCATAGACAGCACTGCTTCGAAGAGTGAACATTGAAATTTGATAAAATTTATACAAAATGGCTGAGCTATAAAGACGTGTTTTTGAGTACTTCAAGCATAATGGAGCAAATTACCGATTTATTTTCCCAAAAAGAGTTAATTGCCAGTTATCCTGACATTACTAACAATTTCACTGGTGGTGATACAGAGTGTACTGACAATAACGTGATATCAATTAACGACGATTCTGGTTACTGGAAACCCTTACGGCCTTTGAAGTGCATAAAGTGTTGTAGACTTGTCCAAAAGCCTACACCCCATTCTGTGAAGTGGTTTAATTTTAACAATAAATTAGTGTGAGTGAGAATGGTTTAATATTAAGACTAAGTTGGTGAAGTGCATAAACTGAAAAATGAATAATTTTTATATGAGCGATACGCGCAATAAACGCAACCGTTTTAACTTCAGTGGGGTTTTTCCGTTTCATACCGTCACCAATTATTGCTCCGACGCAACAAAAATGAAAATAGACATGAAAAATACCTTCGGGGACGGCTTGTACATAAACAATCTTCATCTCATACCGGATCCTTTGAAGAAAAATTTGGCGGACTCTTTTATTACTGGAGAAGTAAAAACAAAAACTAACATGGCGTCTAAAGTAGGAAAAGTTGAACCAAAAGAAAAGAAGGATGCCACAACACGGACGGAACAAAGAACAGACTCTTATCCGTCTTTGAGCATGGTATCAAGCTTAATTTCAGGTTTCTTTAGTTTCGTATCTGGAGCTATGTTTCAAAAGCGCTCGGATACTTCCGACTATTACGAATGTTACGATGAAAATTTCGATGAAATGGCGCCCTCTCTCCAAGCTTGGCAGCACGCCAAGCCTGAGGATCAAGATAAAAATGGATGGGCACACAAAAGTACTGTCAGTATGAATGAATCAACCAATGAAAATGGTTTAGCTCTGGATTCAAATTGTAGAATAACCGCTGCCCATTGTGAGGAGAAACATAACCAAGTAAGTTTACTCCTCACAAATCAACAACCGAATCAGTGTGAAAGAGCACTATGTTCAAAGAACCCTCAGGTATTTGTAGAACAGAGTTCCACTGAGGATTGTTTCGAAGATGCCATTACACATGAATATTTTGAAAGCCTTCCTGATAACAGTTATTTTGAATACTATGGTCCTTTTAGTCATCAAAACCCAGAGCTATTATTATCTGATGCACCAAGAAATAAGACTGAATTTGTGTCTCTTACAGAAAATATGGAAATTACTAAAACACTACCTGATATTCAAGATAAAATAAATAAAAACACATCTAAAGAAATTGAATTAAACAATACTAGTGAGAATCATTCTCAAATTGTCTTATCATGTGAGGATAAAATGAATAATTTAAAATCCCTCCTGCAAAATAGAAAAAAGAATATAACTAGTGACGAAATTACATCCTCACACACAGCCGATGTTAAAGATTTTATTAATTGTAAAGAGCAACAGAGTAATCCTATTTCAATACCATACAACATTAAACATGAATCAATTATGGGAGGGAAAGACAGAAATAGTAGCAACGAAAGATGTATATCTTCTAGTAATTTGTGTGCAGAAGATATTGTAAAAGATATACATGGGGACTTGGAAGTTGGCTTCACAGGTAGCCAATGTCCCTCAACATCTGAATATCTTAATCCCTGTAATTACTTTGATGAAGTCACTGGCAGATTCTACTCCACCTCTGCAGAAAGTGATGATTCCTTCCAGATTGTTTTTACCGATAGTCCCAATTTGGGTAGAGCGCGAATTCCATCCGAGTGTGATTCTGAAGACTCATTTATTGTTTTTGATGATACACCTGACAGTTGCTACTCATCTAATGATGTGTTTGGTGATGAACTGAATGTCACAGGGTATGACTTTATTGAGACTTCAGAATCAGAGACTTCTGACGATTCAGACTCTGAAAGCGATTCTGGATGTGATTACAGGACCACATGCAAACTTTCTCATTCATTGACAAGGACTATTGCTGATTTAACAGATGACTCTTTATACAATATTGATGCAGATGAAGTTGACTGCGCAGCAATATTTGTTCAAGAAACTCCTATCAAAAATGATTCTGAGTCAATTCAAGCAGATGATAGTACATATGATTCTCAAACTATACCAAGAGGTCTCCTGATTGATGAAAAAAGAAAGATGGAGAAGAAAAAGCAGCCACATAAAACTGTAAGTAGTACCTTTTATGGTCATTTAATTTAATGTACTTAATTTAAACCATTCTTGGTAAGTGTTTGTATTGTCAGTGCCATAAGCATACCAGTGTTATAGCAGATGGCATTTCAAGTAGTACTATACCGTTCAAATTTATTTGTGTCATTTGGTAGAAGCATTGTTAACATTTCATTTTACTTAGATATTCTTGCATTAACACCAAATTTGTATATATTTATTATAAAGAAAAAGTCAAGTGACAAAGCATAACAAATAAGCAAATAAACTCTCATTCAAGTTTATTATATTAGGATGAGATTAGCTCTGACTATTACGAATTTAATTTAGCATTGTACATAATCCAATACAATATTTAAAAGTTCTTGCCATTTACTAATTCATGTAAAATAGTTAATTTAAAAGAAATAATATAGAGCGACCTATCTCATAGTTCTCTCATAGACAATATGTCATAGTTCTTACGAATTTTTTTCATTGCTTATAAATATATTTCATCAACAACAAAATCTGTCGAAAAACAACAAATATTGTTGTAGATGCCTATGGGTAGTGGTCACTTAATAATAGGTGGTACTTCTATATTTAAAAAAATATAATATCAAGACAATATCTGAATAAATATGAAATAGTCCATTACTAAACCATATTGGTTAGTTGACTGACTGATCTACAAGGAGATTGCTTTTCCCAAATATGTATATCCATTTTATGTAGCCGAAATGGATTTGTCATTTTATTATTATTATTAAAACCCGCAATGTCATATGTATTATCATGATATGATGTATATTGATAATCATATGGTCATTTGGATTTTTGAAATTAACCATTACTTCTTGATAGCTTTTTTATGGCCTGGATTTAGAATATCATAATATGTTTGAAAAATAGAGTGTCCTAACAATATGATAATCATTAAGCCCTTTGAATTTCTAAATTTAAGTGAAACAAACGTACAAATTTAAAATTCCTTACAATTCCAATAACACTAGAAAATGCATTGCTTTTGATATCCAATATTGCTGACAAAGCCCAAAAATATTTATGTAAACAAATTTATTACTCATCAGCAAATTCTCAACATGATGTAATGTATGTGTAAGAAAAACGACGACATAGGCAGTTTTGGTGCATTTCTTATGTATACAATATGACCATCCAGACCTTGAACAAACTTATGTAATTTTATTTTATACATTTTTCTTAGACTGATTCTAGTCAAGAATTTACAGTTTGATAACTAGGTATGCTCTATTTGCCTTATCGAGTAACCTAACTAAACGACGACACAATCTCGACCCTATCGTACGTCGTATTAGGAAATGACAGGTTTAGCCACAGTTCAATGTAATTTCCTGACCAGAGACAAGTTCGCTTCTAGCTTTCACCTCATTGGTGCGCTGTATTGAGTGTACAACGTATGCAATAAATTTATCGTTTAGTTCATAGATACGGCTTTGATAAACTTTAATCACGATGCGCGGAAATTATAATATGTCGTAATAATAATTTAAGTAATTAATTGTCTAAAACAATGAAGAAGAATTCGATGAGTAGTCACTTGTGGCTGCGAGCGTAGTTCCTGCGTTTATACGTTGTGCGCTGCGCAGTTGATGACGTCATTAAGGTTATGAAAAATGTACTGCAGGGGGACAGCGCAGTTATAATCTTAAAACATTAACATGAATCATTTAATTGTGACAGGGTTCTAATGAAAGTGATGTAGAACAATGACTTTAACAATCGTTGAGAAAGTCGCAAACAAAAACAATAAATTTTTACTTCGCGATTGTTGGCGATCTCTCGCAATGTAAACAATGTGCTCCAATCGCAAAATATAGAATTCAGTGATGCTTGTGATAAGAATAGTATTGTTATTTACAAAATGTGAACAATAATACCCACCTACCTACCATTTGGAAAATTTATTAACTTATAATTACCCAGTTGGACCAGAAAGAGGACTATGTTTATCACGCGTATGTGATTTTTGTAAACAAATGTTTTTACGTTAAAATTCGCAAATTCGACAATATTTTTGAAATTTTTTTTTTTTTTTTTAAAAACTTTTTCTCTTGTTAGCTTATAACATCAGCTATCCATATTACACAGTTTCACTTCACTTTATCTGACGATTTCCACAAAATTACATCGTTTCCGATGAAAGTATAAAAAGTGTAATGGCCGCCATGTATGGTAACACGTTTGCTTACAACAATCATATCTTGCAATGAAACAAAGTGAACTCCTGTAGCCCAAACAGTTGACCGTCTTTGATGAATTAAATGTTATTAACTTCGCAATCTTCCCCGGAGTGTTATTAGGTTGTATGACGATGATAATCTCAATCGTGGTTTTTAACTGACTATTACTTGATTCTCAAATCCGTATAAAATTAAAATAAATGTTTTTCTAAACAAGAAGTATAAAATCCGGTATTATTTAAGCGAAATAGCAACCTATATTAATAAAGGCGGTCATACAACAATCTTATAGTCGTTTTTTTAAAATAAAAATGGAGATCCGGAGTTACCATGTCAGTGGTATTCATCGACATTATTTTTTACGATAAAATACGTTATGTTTTTCTAAGTAATTTGCGAAGGTTCCAGTATTTTGGTTGGAATGTCACTGTGGGTTAACTTATCACATCATCACACGTATATTTGTTTGTGTTTACACCGATTATTATTATTTATTTTACGACGATGCTCGCACATACATGTGTAAACATTTTTCTTGATCGTAACCGTATCTTACCAAGTATGTCTCGTGCGTGCTATATTTTATTAAAAGAGACGCATTGCGTTTGCTTCTCGGTCAGTTTCAACATAAATGTTTCGTTCAAGGGTGACTATTTCTTGATAACTCGTGGCTTTACACCGCAATAGTATCTTACTAGCAAATAACATTAAAATCATAATACATTTAATGTAGAAATAATGAAGTCATAAAATTGTAGCTACCTATTAGATGACGTACGACGGTGATAAATAGATAATTTGGAGGCATGAAATGTGAAAAAATTTATATTTGCTAAGATTTTACCTTTCAATTGCCCTGTGTAATATTTTCACATAGATTATAATATCTAATTATATATTACCAAATACTATATCTATTTTTCACTTCTGCATTACACATAAAAACATTTTAAGCAAAGAACTATTAACAAAATAATAATGAAACAGTAATAATATTCATGTTGCATCAGCTTTTAATGATTAATAATGACTTGCTGATTTCCACCGTCTCGACTCTTGGCCGTATAACATGGCATCGACCTTAACTAATTTAAAACTCTCTCTAAGGACGTAGACATTCTCTTTGGTAATAGAGTGCAGAGTCTGTATGATTGTTGCACTTCGCCTTGTTGCATCAGAATTACACAATTTTACCATTTATATGTATCCCTCGGCATGGATTAGTCTCTTATTTTCCGATGGTTTCTGAACGAACTCTGGCGTTTGTGATAACTGAGTCACATCAGCCTCTGTAGCAGGACTTCAAACTGATCCATTACAACAATGGATAGTCTCATGCGTCTATGCAAGTCTATGCGGTCATCACCAAATTGTCTCCTTTATATTTCATTCAGTCAATATATTACTGTCGTATAGTTAAATTTGTAATTATATTAATTATTTAGAATGATAATTAAGAGAAACTATTGTGTCGTTGAAACAAAGACGATTCATGGTGCAAAAGTACAAGTTGGCATCTTGTAGACATGGATTTACACTACTCTAAGCGGTATGGAAATATAGATGTGAACCAAGCTATTTAGGTCTTCGCACATTAATCCAACTTGACTCACAGTAAAGCGTAGAAATGTGGGCTACATTTTTCTGCTTTGTTGCGCTTTCTCTGCTTTACTGTGAGCCGAGTTGGTTTCGAGTTAGGCGCGTGTGCGGAAGACCTGTACGCGTCTCTGGATATTCTCTCATGTATAATCTGCGATTTGGGTCTTCGTACATTGTGGGTTGGAACAAATTCCTGGCGTATTTCCGTCCGATTGTACAGAACCAATTGTGAATGAACCGAAAATGAATTTCGACTTCAACGCCACCTAACATCATCTGGAATTATGGTCAAGCATCAAATCCTTTCAAAACATATTTTGCTTTTCTACAGAGTTATCAGACATCTAAGCAAAGTTATCAGCTGCATATTAACCCCATTATTTTTTATGTGTATTTCATTGCTTACTTATGCGAAATAATGTACATATAGATGAATATATGTACATATAAAGTAATTTATAACGTTTTCCTTGATATACGTCGATATATTTTTGCAGTAAAACTAGATAGGAACTACAGAGTGATGGAATGTAAGTTATACAGTGTGGGCAAATTGAGAATACGCCAACCTTGATAAACACGATAGAAACTCAGCGAATCGGAAGTTTAGAAAAAGGTTAAAGAATATGTTCTCAGGTGAGATTTTCCAAAAACTTTTATTTAATTTCATACAACAAGAAAACATGTATTGTAAACATGAAGTAATGAAATATCGGCTACGTTAGTCGATATTTAATTAATGCCAAATATTTATATCTTATCGTCATATTTATTTGCGATAGATAAACCAAAAACGTGTCGTCGTCTATTCTACCTATTTATGTATTTAGTTTTAAAGGTACAAACATTGTACCACCAAAGCATACTTTTCGCAATTCTAGTCACAACATCCATTTTTAAGCCACTCTTTTCCCCATCATGCTTAAGGATCATAACAGTTTAGACTAAACGGAACAATGTTTGGACGTTATTTGAATTTCGTTATACATCGATGTAAAAACTTAAGTCATTTATCCATTAAGCCCTTGCACCTTAAAATTAATAATATCCAATTCTTCTGAAATTGCGTATCCAGGAAAACTACAAGAACCGGGAACAGTTTTCCGTATGGTGTAAAGTAAAAGATAAACAATGGAATCTAAGCGAGCAATAACCGAAATTTCTACAGGTTTTTAATCATTCGTAGAAACAGTAATTAGAAGTAAATCATGATTAAATCATTCATTATCGACTATACTCACGTCATAGACGGCATTAAAAGCGAAATACCACGGTTTTAAAACAATTGGCAATACCGTTCCTATCTAACATTCAATTTCCTGATAACGAAGCCATATCTTATCTGTTAGACTTGATCGCTTTGGCGGAATAATTTTTTTATGCGCATCTCCATTGTTCCGAACTACTGAAGGTCAATGAACATAACATTACAGTTACTCGGGTCTTCGGGAGCGCTTGCACAGTACTGTAATGATTCAGATGATATGGTGACGTCATACTGATGAGTCATTTGCCACGTATAAATCAACACATCAATCGGGGCCGTTCCGACTGGTGACTCGGTTAGGCGTCCATTTCACAATGGTAAGCGTTCTGGAGGCAAGTTCGTAGAAAACTACAGTGACGTAACGTCAATACAAAACCATTTATTTAATAGGGACAATAACATAGGACTTGTGAAATGCGACTCATATACCAATTACGTGTCGATTCCTGTGTTCTTGTTCGTACAAGTGGTACTAAATTCAGTAGTGCAGGTCTCATGTTATTGGGCGTGCGCTGTAGGATAAAACGGTTTCTTTTTGTTATGGACTCTTCTGTTGATTGAGATGAAAATCTTCTGAGATTGAATAATTAAATGTCGTCGTTTCAAACTTGTTACATGCTTGTCGGTTATGGGTGCTCCTTATATCGCCCTTTTTAGTAAGCCAGTAATCTGATCGATATAAGTTCTCCTAGGGCGTCCCCTACCAACACTGCCACTCACTTTCGCTACATAAATTTGTTTCGTTATTCTCTCTTCATTCATCCTTTCAATATGCCCGAACCAAATATAACCTCTGTAAATATATTTCTTAATATTAATTATGCGAAGAAAAAATTGCTGTTTAAATATTTATGAAAGTTTCAATGAAGAGGAATTTCTTCGGGAAAAGTATTCACGTTACAACTAGCAAGATTTTAAATTAGTTGTGTGTTGTGATAAATAAATATGTGCTCACGCCCGTAACCCAGAGGGGTAGGCAGAGATCATGGATTTCCATTTGGCGCGATCCTGGCACACCTCTCTCGCTACTTCCACATTCATATATCTACGCATGCATGCTCGTCGGTTATGGGTGCTCCTTATATCGCCCTTTTTTAGTAAGTCATTAATCTGATCGATATAAGTTCACCTAGGGCGTCCCCTACCAACGCTGCCACTCACTTTTGCAACATAAATTTGTTTTGTTATTCTCTCTTCATTCATCCTTTCAACATGCCCGAACCACCGACTGTTATGATCCAACGGTAATATTACAAAATAATTATTATTATTACTATACAATCTTCTTCTTCTTCTTATTAGTTTCAGTTTTTCCTAATTAGATTATACAATCTGGCTGGGAAAACATTTAGAACAGGATTGTAACCTTCGAAACGCTCTCAAACCTTTGTGAAGTTTATAAAAATACATAATTTTTATTATATATTGCCCAGAATCGGCCCTAATAGTACAGAGTAATTTGTTTCAAATCTCTAATATACGAGTTAATTTGTAATATATAATATATGTGTTAGAATGTTGCTTAAAATTTAATAGCGGATTGTTATGGGTCAATTCTTTATTGTGACAGTAAATGCAGTGTTGTTATTTATTATTCTATCGATATCTATTATTACATAAATATTCTTTATGACGCGATGAGATAAAGTTATAAAACAAGAAAACATCTTCTAAAATTTATGCTGTAGCACGAACGGGCCGGCTGCACCGATCTCACAGTGTGAAGTATAACTGCCGAAGGCCCAAATCCAATCCATTTCCCCTCCCCATACTTTTCTAATATGGTAAGGAATCGTTAGGAAAAGGAAATATCCTTTTTCTTGTCCGTCTCCTCCTATGTTCTCTGAAAGTAAAGGTAGGCATTAATATCAGGTGCCACTTGCTCGTTTTCCACCTTTTCCATGAAAAAGCTTTCTTTTTCGATAAAACTTAAATTGATAGCTTTTACTTTTGGCATGTTGTTTTAACGAAAGTTACGTTTCCACTTACAATACAGATTCTATGTAGTTTTCAATTTGAAGTTAAGGATTAGTTCTCATTCGTTATAGAGTTTCTTCCCTGTTTTATTTACGAGGATTGTAAGATCTTATGTCCACATGAACCTTATTTCTCTGTTTACAATGGATAGATAGGAAAGTTTACTGGAGATTGTTTATTATTTAAATAAAAAAGATAGAATTCTGTTATTTTCATTGCCTTATTGTGTTCTTCACAAAATATTGGTGACGTTTTAGTACCATACAAATATCTATGACCAAATTTAATTACAGCTATTTTCAATGTTTCAAGTATAATACAACAATATATTCACAACTTCTTCGACTGGACAAAAAGTTTGCGAACCAAACCTAAATATTACTCAGTTAATGTGAGGTTTTTAAAAATTAACGTCATTGTTTTTGAAATACGTAAACGTAAAAAATATAATGGTTATAATATATATTTGTTTTGATATATAAAGTATGCACAAATTTATCGACCTCAATCAGTCAATGACCTTAACGAATGACACAACTCCGGTGCAGGTTACTTATTAGTTATCGCTGCACGAATTCTTGCGTGATTAGGAAATATCCAGGACGAGACTTCGTTGAGGTCACGTGGTCACGCGGTGGTCTAGGCCTTAATCCACCTACCATCCCGTATCTTTTTACCTTATTAGATACCGCAGAAACATTAATATGATGTAGGTAGACGAAAATCTTCAATAAAATATTTTGATAAAAAAATCGCTAAGAGAATTTAAGATAAAGGGTTAATTTAGTTACAAAATAACAATAAAAATAATTAAATCATGTTTTGTAATGTTTTTTTTATAATATCATCTGATTAAAAGTTTGGGAAAACGATTGGATCTTTCGAATTGCCTCTCTTAACAATTAACCTGTCCTCGGGTCACCACTTGGCACACACTAAGCAATTTAAATTATATTTAATACTCATTGTTTATCTGGAATAATTATACTCATGGATTGTACTGTTCAAATGTTTTGCCTTTCAATATACTTGCAATATTAACCAACCAACATGGAGTTTTTATTTTAATAATTAGATTTACAACAATCACAAGAGCAATCAGTAATATTTACGTATACAGTAAATACCATAAACTATACAAAAAAAAATATTTAAATGACATTATTTGTAGAGTTTATAAAATAATAATATTTTATTTACACTTTCATGCCACTGGCATTATTATGCAATTGCCTCATCCAAGATTTGATAAAATCTGTTTCAAAAGTTTCTTTACTTACGAAACTACGCCATACTCCCCAAGCATTTGATCAAATCTTGGATAAGGTGATTGGACAAGAAATTTTACCAATGGTATGCCATCCTAAGATTAGGAATTCATTGCACCACAGGTACGCTTCTCCTCTGACCCGCCTAAGGTGCATGTGATGAGGGTTTGGGCGTTCGCAGCGCGGCAGGCGCGGGCCGGCCACTGGGAGCGGCATGCTCTCGATCGCGAGAGGTTCAAACGAAGGTTAGTACAACTAAACACGGTGTAACCGCAGGAGGGGATCAAGAGAAGGGGTCGAGGACCTCAGTATCTATCGAATTAGCCCAATTTATGTTCAGCGATTTTCAATTAATATAAAGTTATTTCATTATTTGTCAATTAATAGCGGAAATATTTTAGACTGAAATTGGCCAGTGCATTACAAATATTAGGTATACACCAGTGTTTTTTGTTCCTTAAACAAGGTTATAACGGGCTTTTGAATCATTGACTTTTTTAGGTTTACTTTCCTTAGAACTAAATAAAAAGGATTAGTTTAGAACATTGTTAAAATGAAATTAGTCTCTCCCTAACGCTTTAATTTTTTTTACCCTGCATCAATTTTTTAGAACTTATTTCAACAACTGCGCCCATGTCTGAATGTCTGAGAATGAATCCTGAAATTTTAATTTACCTCGCACCAGGCTTTCATGTCTACGGTTACATCCTGTATATGACGGGCCGGTTGGCGTGGTTTGTAAGATACTTGCTTTTCATGCCGCAGGTCGTGGGTTCGATTCCCACCCAGGACAATCATTTGTGTGCATGAACATGTCTGTTTGTCCTGAGTCTGGGTGTACTTTATCTATTTAAGTATGTACCTACAAAAGAAAATTAGTATATGTAGTATCAGTTATCTGGTTGCCATAATACAAGCTCTGCTTAGTTTGGGATCAGATGGCCGTCTGTGAATATGTCCTGTAATATCTTATATTATTATTATGTACCCATATATAGATGATACCAATGTTTGAGCCTATCACCATATGTCGGAAACCCAACAGATAAATACATTCGTGATTTAAAAAATATTTCTCTTTATAAAACCACATATTTGCTTTGAGTGGAATATCCCAGGGCCCGCACCAGATCACCTAGATACCTCAATCGCTATATTAAAAAAATACAGGCTTATATATTATATTCACAGTCGCTGGTTTACTGCTGGAAAGTATACGTAAATTCACTGAGACACGTAACAATAAGTTGATTTTATTGGTGTTGCCTTACAAAACCATTGAAACTTTCAATACTTACGTACTTACTCCTAATTACAGAATAGCCGATGTTGAAATGGCAGTGTCCTGGGTCCTTAAGCCTCAGCATAGAGCACGCGTGATGTTCCAGCGTTTCATGCCTTGGTGGAACGCCCAGAAGAGAAAAGAACTTGCCGAGGAAAAGCAAAAAGAAGATGAAAATGCAGAGGTAAACGAAACGTCGATTGATAACGACGTAAAAGTTAATTCCGAACCTAATGTTATTGCAGAAGAGTTACTTACTATCAATGTTAAAGCAACTGGTCGTGGCCTGTCAAATATTTTTGAAGTAGATATTTTAGAGAAAAATAATGAAGAAACCAAGGCACACGAAGACCTAACTAACTGTGAAATTATGATAGACGTTAACAAATTAAACGGTCTAAAACTTGGTATACAAGGCAATGACATAGACGTGTCCACTTGACACTGTGGTATAGTTCGGCGACCATAATAAACAAAATTTTCGTCATCATTGCGGGCAGTGAGGACTAACCTCTGCATATTATGTAGTACAAAATTAAATTTATTATTGAGCAGTTTACTCGAAAATTATGTAGCTCAACGTTTTATTATTTCATTTTTCTTATTGAAGAAGAACGTAAATTTAATAAAAATATTGATTCCAATGTTTTATATTATGACAAAAAAGACTTTACTTGTGTTCATATGTCTTAACCTTGACATTTTAGTACCCGTCCAAAAATAAAAACGCGTCGCGATGTTGCTAGGATGCTGGTTCATTCGCTAGCGCGCGGTGATAACGGAGATTTTATCGCTATGGCTATCGAACTATACGTGCGGAGAGGTTAATTTAAATTTAAAAAATGATGAACCAATGTAGTATGGAAAATTTTAGCTAACTACAGTTTTCAAATGTGTTCATATAAACAGATAGTAAGGATTTATAAAGATCTCAAAGACTAAGAAATAAGCTGAAAAAACGATAAAGCTACAATTACAACAATATTAGTAACCCATTTATGATCTGATAAACGCCAGGAAGCGAAAAGACTGAAGAGATCTGTCGATACGACAGAATAACATATAGCAGAAGGCGTTATAAAAACTATGGCGGAATTGTGATAACGTATGTAAATCGGCTACCACCGAAACCGAATGTAAAACTTTTACATATCCTGACGTATCCTCTATACAGATACAAAATATATACAGAATACATTTACAAATACAATTTATTTTTCCTTAAACTTAACGTTATGTTCGAGGCAGATATATTACTAGCTGTCATTTATACTATGACCATCGGAGATATTAAAAGGTTGTGAAAGTATGCCTCGGATAAATTACAAAATGATTTCACTGTAGTTTGACCAAGAAAACTACAATTAACAGTGACTAACATCGGTGATACGGTTGACACAGTATCTAAAGGCTATAACAGTGCCAACACTGCAACCATTATTACACCAATCGTGCTGGTGTAGTCTTTAACTGTCTTTTAAAGAGACGTAAATTTTGCCAAAACAAAGGCAAAGAAACTAACAAACGGCACCTATTTCAAGTAAAAATAACAACTTGTAGCTTTTATTTATGAGAGCGGTTGTTTTTAAAAACTTATATGGACCAGACACAACATTGAGATTTTTTTTTTATTTATTTGAAACTTAATTGATAATAATTTGAGTGAACAGAACGAGCCTCGCGACGGCACGTTCGTGTCGCTTAAATCATTATTAGTATTATAAATCATCTATCTGGCAATGTTAAAACAATTGCCATTAAAATCAGTCACCTCAAGAAAATCTGGTCCGAGGTGAGATAAACAAGACAAGTGTGACAGATATTAAAAAAATCTAACAGAAGAACAGTCCAATAAACATGTATCGATACGAAATTGTTATGAAATAAAACATTATGACTTGTGGTAACCCTTAAACGGTTATCAAAAAAATAAATGTCAAAATTAAAATTTACAAAAAATGATTTGAACGATTTGAAGTAATAAGAGTTTAAAAAGTCATTTACACAAGCGATAAGAATTGTGTGATGTTTGCAAAAAAAATTCAAATCCCCACATTAAATTTAAACACATAAAAGAAAGACGCGTGGAAACCGACGGAAGAAACGCGGTTACGTCATTTTGCAGTTTGATTCACTTTCCAACACATAAATTAATAAATTTAATATAAACTTCTATGTTAATGTACATTAAGCATGTCTATACATTTATTAGGAGACGGTAGTTCTTTCCATAAGGAGACATACTTCTATACATTCTTTTCTTTTATAATGAAAATCAAAGGGAATATGTACTCAAAAGTACCTAGGGAATATCTCAAAAGCCTGTTCCCGTCTGATCAATAATAAAATTCATGTATGTTATTTACTCTTCCTATTCAAAATGAATATTTTACAAGGCTTTTATATTAACGTTTGAATGCACAACACTTTGACAGCCATATGTTTGTCACCAGTGTTATTTTTTAACTTTCTTCATCGATCTTAAAAATTTGACACCTAATTGTTGCCATTACGGTCAGTTTTTGATGTCGAAATCCTTTGGTTTTCTGCTGTGTCATCATGCATCAATTCGTTAAAGAAGCATCTTTAACGAGTATAGTCCTCATTCGAATATAAAATCATTCGGATCGTAGTGGCGATTTTTGGACATGGTCTATTTCAAATAGTGAGCAAACCCCGTGACAAACAATAACTTTTGGCTAGCTTACTTCAGACATTATAAGATTCATTACTACAGTAACAACTGGAAAGAAAAACCTTTTTCTAATAGTGGTTTTATATAGAAAAGTTTATTAATAGAAAAAATTATTTTGGTAAGTTAATCGTTGTTTCTTCTTGCTCAAATTTAATTCTTCATTTTTCTTTAATATAACTATCACCCACTTAACCTTTTCACTTAATAGCTTTAAATTAAAGAAGTGTATTATAATGTAACATAACGTAATGTACATTTGTGTAAAATATAAATAGGTGTGTAATTATTATAATCACTGTATTTTAGAAAAAGTAGAGATTTAATAGATTTACTTTGTTTTTGTTTTATTTATTCAATCTTCACCGCTGTACTATGTAATTATATATATTTGTGTCATTAAAAATATCTTATGCTCTTAAGGGTTTTAAAATATAACTTTAAAATGATAATTGTTGAAGATCGATAAACCAGTAAGATGGCCTACTCGTATTTAATATCTAAGTATCGAGTTTCGATGTGCAAGATAAATTCTTAAAATTGTGTTCAAACTAAAAGAATAACTTCCCGATCTTTTTTTTGTTTTAGTTTCACTTTATTTTTTTCTATGTAAACATAATTAAGTGTATGTAAATGTTAAACGTATTTATCAAATGTACTTTATAGCATTAAAACAAAATTAAAGTAATTGTGATTAGTAACAATATGGGTTTGGTTTTAAGCAAATAAAAACAGAAAAAGTACTGACTCCTTTTATTTATCAGCCAATTCGACATTAATAGTAATTAATATAAATCTATTGTTAAAATTAAACAAAAGATTTAGAAGCTTTCTCGTTTTAACTGCCAACTTTTGTGGGAATATTCTTAAAATCGGGTAGTCCGAATAACTGTGGCTCGAAGTCCAGCAAGGATTTTATTACAACGGTTGCGTTCAATGTGAGGTCTCTGTCCAAACGTTGGTCGGGTATCATGACAACCTGTGATACATGTCGTTTAAAATAAACCATAACACAAACCTAAAGTATTTATGGATGTGTGTATTTTCAAATTATATTATGAGCTGCGAACTAAGCTGAAGTTAACCAACACGTAAAATATGACAAGTTAACTGACCAACATCCAAAGTTGCTTAGTTAAGGCGCTAGTGTTTCAGAACTTAGTGTCCAGGTGATCGATTTTTTTAAATATTTTTCAACTAAGTCGAAAAGTCTTTAATATATTTTATTAACATTTACCCACGCGTTCATTTAGTAGTTCAGTAAACTACATATCTCTGTTTTTTTTTGTTCAAAGATTAGTAAACACACCTGCATCCTCGCTCGAACCGCTGCTTCCACTCCCACAACTGAATCTTCAAATACAAGGCACTAAACAAAATAAAATCTATACCTTATTTCATAGCAAGATATTATTGTTGTAAACAACATTTACCATACATGCCGTAATATAATTTTATGCCATAAAATAAAGAGATATTATATATATATATATATATATATATATATTATGGATAGCTAATGATATAAGTATGTAAATTATATAAAAAAGTATATTTCGAAAATACTTTGGAATTTGCGTATTTTTAAAAACCTTTGTTTACAAAAATCGCATTTTGTTGGGAAACAAGGTATACGTAATATATGATCTTCGCATTACACTCTATACAAGGCTAATAATAATAAGCTTTCATCGTCTTACTTTAAACCTTTAGTGTTTGAGTGCTCGCCTAAGTAATAAGAAATCTCTATGCAAAATTTCAATTTCTAGGCCTAGTTTGGACTGCGATGATAGTCAGTCAGTTTCTTTTGTGACTGTATGTTGTACGTTTCGTATGAACGATCGATTATGCGGTACTTACCTGGATTGGCTTTGCCTTTGGCGTGAACCTGGCTGCGCCTATCAAGTAAATGTCGGGATGAGGTTTGCCACGCTTTACTTCTGAATCCGTAATACAGACCTGATACAACATTATTTTTTCGTTTTACTTTTTATTACTATTTAGTTTAAATGTGAATTTCGCCTAGTTTTATTTTGACATACTGGCTTGCCTTTCCTTTTATTTTTTGCGCCCAGTCCACCGCTCACTGAAGAGTTAGATCCGATAAGACATATCTCCGAATTGGTAGCCGATACATCCTAATATTATAAATGCGAATGTGTGTAGTTCGGTTGTTTTATTTTACTTTGGCTTACCATTTGTTCCGAAAACAAAACTATTCCCGAGGTACATAAAACCTTATTAACAATATCGGTTGCCATGGTAATGTTTAATGTTTTGCCAATAACAACTTTTAGACACATGTTATCTATAATTTGAAGTTATACGCGGAATCATCGTATAAACATTTCTAGAGTGGGAAATAAAAAAAGAATGCGCGCGAAGCAATAACTAGTAGGTAATAAATAACGCGATGGGATATTATATATTAGTGACCCTAGTGGGTCTGACAATTACGCTTCTATTTCAACAACTTTTGCTGACATTCCTGTAAGAGCGGGAGAAGTTTACCTTATGATGAAATAATCTGAATAGTTTAGGTCTTGCAGAAGCGTGCATTTGCACAGCTTGTTCTGTGGAATTGGTGACCAGCGCTATGGGGATCTTATTGTCACTGAGATGCCATAGAAGTCGCTCAGCTCCTGTAAGTAATCTATTTAGTAATAACAACAATAGAGTAAAAATACAGTGTTGATTGTTTTAGTTCATATTGTGATAAAATCCAGAAATATTTAGTAGATTTTAGAAAGATTTAGTAAGTTACAGCTAGTAATTTTGATATAGTAGTTGTGGTTAGGTAAGAAAGAAATGACAAAGATTATCTACTTCCAACTAACCTTATTGACGCCGCTTGATGACCTATGATCTAATCTTAAGAATCTTAGAAAAGACAACAATTTATTTGGATGAACCTTAAACAATTTTTACTGAAGATTGATAAGAATTATATAACTACTAATAATCTATGTTGATATCGGAGTAAAGGACTACTGAGAACTAATAGAAAAAACGTACCATCCTTAAATGGTGCACTTGACAAGTTTTTCTGTACCATATCAGTCATCTGCATTTCAAATTCATCCGCAGAGATTGGTAGCTTCAGCTCACAAACAACTCCGATGCTTAATTGGCGATCAGTTACGCCGTACAGCTTTTCATAATAAAAAATAAATGTACCACGCAATAATGAAAAGACTTGAAGGTGATCTGTTTCACATGAAGATGGAATTCTTATAAACAAAGGTTACACCCTACCTTATATGTTACATTCTCAAATTCCAAAATATTTTGTAAAAACAACTTTTTCTGATATTAGCTATACTTATTCACTGCACTTTACCTCACTACTTGCACAAAATTACATTTCTGATGCCAGTATAGCAAGTGTAACCGTGTCGGTAGTGACGTTGACACAAGTGACGTTTGTTTGTTTGCAAAAATTATATGTATCTTGATGTGGCAAATGTATAGTTTGTTATATATACTGAGTTTTGTGTGTAAGGAAGAAGGGCAAATGCTGTCACCAATTAGGCTAAGAATTCACAGAGCGATTTTTACCCGCTTTGCGATTAGTTGTTGGATGAACTCCACTGACCAATCATAACTGTTATAAATAACCGCCCGCCAATATTGCCGGCGCGAACCACAAGCACGACGGCCGTGGGTGAAGATCTTGCTGTCAGTTCTGCCGCGCCACAATCACTAGCGTACGATGGTATTGCCTGACTTTTAGTAGCAAAGAGCCTCTTACTGGGAAGGTATTTTCACTATATAAGTATCCCAAAAAAGTATTTCTTAGCTTAATCTTGGGTTTCAATTACCTGGTTTTGTAATTTTTGGGTGTATGTTTTACCATATCGGTCACATATCCGTTTTATTGTTTCGTGGTAAATGATTTCTGAATCTGAAAATTATGATACTAAAGTTTTTTTTTCTATTTATGTCACAAAAATATATTAGAGGTGTGCAAGTGGGCTGGCGAGATAAGAGGATAGTTTAAAAATACATACGGGTCATATAACATATGCGGTTTCCATCACCACCTTCGTTATCGGAGTAGGACATATATATGTGAACATTTTACAAGGTTTTGTTAGTAACAAACTTGTGGGAGTTAAATTATTATGCGACAGTAAAGTAACGTACCTTCGGATGTCAACAATTTATAAAATTAAAATACGGTTTATATAAACTAGACCGTCGGAGAGCCCGGGTATCGCTGGAAGAACGCCTTGAGTTCTAACTCCTCGCAAGCTCTCTCGCTCTAAGACTCTCGACTCTGCTCGCTGCAAGACAGGTGGTGTTGGCGTTCTCGTGCCATCGCTATCACTTTCAGGTCGCTGCACCAGCAGAGTATACATATTAGAACAACAAAAATTCATACCTAGTATGGTGCCATCCAGATCGAATAAGCAATGTGTGATTGTTTTAAATTTTTTTGTAGAAAAACATTTATTTTGGACATGAAAATACAAACAATTCAAATAAGATCTCTCATGCATTTGAAGGATACTGTAAAATTTTGAAACCGTCCGACTCGGGTCATTGTGAATATTGTAATGAATGGTCTGAAAATATAATGTTAAAAATTTAAATGACAATTACTAATTCAATTTTCTATTTTGTATGAATAGAGCAAAAATACTGTCAAACGTCAAGAACAAACCGTGTACCGTTGAGAAAAAGCAAAATTTATATAAAGGCATTGACAAATATGAAACCTACAGTAAATTTGCAGGGCGCAATATAGTTACTTTAAATGTTATGGAAGATACGTCGCGATTAATTCCAAAAAAGATTTTTTGGGGTGTGCATCGTTTTTCTTTTATGTTGAGTGGTATGGTATACTCTTGGTGATTCAAGAACTGAAAGCCAGTAAATGTAATTCTCTGGTAAAATACGATTGCCTTTTTGCCGACAGAAAATCATATCAAGCTTAAGAATTTGTTTCCTTGTTTTAACAGAGTATCGGGTTAGCAATAAATACGATATACTTACTTTCAAATATTCCCAATATATATCTCCTATAAACTAGGGTAGTCGAATCCAAGCAGGATGCAAAGTTGCTACCAACATTATCCTACTACAAGAGGCCTGTCACCATTGCTGGACTCGAAGCATTAAACTATTAGTCGACCCATCTTGTAGGCGCTTATGGGAGGGTTATAGTCAACGCTGTCAAATGCCACCGTCGGGTGTTAGTCGATGCAAGATGCTCTGCTCACATAGAGCATGCGTAAGTATGCCTCCACGAAAAAGAAGGAGGCCTGTCAAGCTATACAGCCTATAAGCCTATACCTGGCAGTCTTTCTAGAATTTTCTGGCTTATTCAATGCAATAATGGATTTAAAATAAGACGCTAGAAATATTTAAACAATTTTAATATTATCTAAATAAAACACAAATGCAACTTTACTACACATAAATAATAATGTGTTAAATATTTTAACTAATGAACTACAAAAAAATAATTGTGCCAGGAACTTTACATATAGGAGTTGGTACAATATGCCAAATAATAAAATACTTCAACGTTTTATTATTGAGATATTGATGTCATTTAGAGTAAGGCAATAGCGTATAACGTATATAAAGTGTAAATATTGTTTTTAGTATTTTATGAAGTAACTAATTTTTTGTTTGACAATATACATAGTGTTATATCAGTATATGTCGTAGTGAGTTCAACATAGTAGATGAATTATTTCAATATATATATATATAAGTATATTGTCTTTGGCACTCAAAATAGACATAGTTTAAAATGCAACAATCCTAAACCAATTTAAAAATATATCATAGTTACAAAATTAGCTCTCCAAACTGTAAACCTCGGGGATTTATAATTTAACGTCAAATAAAATTCACACCACTCACAAGCACGATTAGGCACATCGTCGTCTCTTAATAGTCATTTAAATGACCTTTATATAAATATAACTCTTACGTTGAGCCTTCCAACGCTATGCCTTATAGCGTATTTTTCTGTATGACTTAGCAGTCGAGTTAAAAGGTCATCGCTCATTAAATCCATCCATCACTGATGGATTGTAAGGATTAACACTCACTACATCAACTTCGTAGCGGAACCGAAACGCCTTACCCGCGCGGCCCGTGTAGTTCAACCGAGACGATAAATGCCGTATCGTATTTGCCAATAAAATTGTCTAACCGGTTGAGTGAACTTATGAAGAGGCGGTGCGGGTAGTGCACCACCATGGGTGCCAGGTGTCTCTAATGATCGATGACCCTTACTTGGTAATACAGGCGTAAAGTTGAGACTCTTCATAGTAAGCAGGCACCATGTTTCCAATGTTTTCCTTACCTTCTCATCATCTTATGCACACCTGATTGAGACAGCACTAAACGGTATGCCGCGGTTTTTAGTCTTAACTTGGTGGTTTGCTGCATACTACTGTAAAAACTCAAAACTTGCCCTTAGGACCAGTATCCATCGGATGTCCTTAAGATATGCCTTGTAATTGTCGTTTCAATATAATATGAATTATTTGTGGTAATTTTTTTTTCTTCATATTAATAATCGTAATTTTTAGTATAATAATAATTATTATTATTATTTAATACAATAAAAGAAATTTGTATGTATAATATTTTACATTTTCTATGCTTTGGTAAAAATTTTCGTCTGTGCATTTATTTGTGATTTATATATGCTGTAATACTACACAAATCATCGTATCAAATTCGTATAAATATTTCGACCGCGCTATAAAACAAAGCCCTCACCGATAATACTAAGCAAATAAAATATTAATTACAAACACCTTTATCTTCATTATAAAATCTGTCGGCTTATATTTTTCAAGAAGTAGCTTTTTTAAATACAAATAAATAAAGCTAATATTAAAAGACTAACAAATTAAAATATTTATCATTTTAACAAAATGCAAGCGGATCTTTGCGCATAATTTTTATTTTATAATTAAATATAAATAATTCCCTTTAAATAAATCTTCTAAATTATATTTAGTAAAGTAGGAAGTTATTTTAAAATTTTCGGTCTATTTATTTTGGCAAAATGCCAACATAATGGACATTAGAATAGTTTATTAATTATTATTCCACTGAATTTCCGATCAGGAATTACAAAGAAAAATGGAGTAACCAGAAACATTTGTTTACGATTGCAAAATTATATAGGAAAATAATATGATTACCTCACAGTTATTTATGTAATGTATAACTGAATCCACTGAAATGTTGCGTTGAATTAAAGAACGACATTAGGCCATAGACAAGGCATGTCAAAAATTGTGAAGTCACAAAATATGTCTGTCTGCATTAATTGTCTAATTAACTGCCTGCTCTGACAGATAAATCGTTTATCACGAGATATCGATACAAAATATTACGTTTAATTACTTGCTATTATTTTTTATTCTCTAAAGGCACTTTTAGAGTCAGAATTCTAAATATATCTCAAGTGTTCAAAGTGACCTGTAACACAGATGTTGGATGGATGATTTATACGATTCATGACATTGTTTTGACGTTCACATTTGATATATCCCTTATCGTTTATTACAATTCCTGTTCCATAATCATTATGTATACAAGTTAGTACTTTTAATAAGTTTAAATTGATTCACATACGGTATATAAAATAATGTTAAAATGAATAGCATGTATCTGTGTTGCGTACCTCTACAATTGGTTAAGATTTTAAATTTTAAAATTAGTCTTTTGTAATAATAAAATTTACTTTGCTTCACGCATTGCTTCAAATTTTAGAATCGACTAATGGTAAAACCTTCTTTGACACCATCCATACCTTAACCAAACCTAGTTGCGTATTGTTGCTAAATATATATTACATTATAGCGCATTGACTCGCATCTTGTCCTGTTGGTTGTACGAAGCCCGGGGGAGGGGTGCCTATGTCACCTACAAGATCTGTCGGAGGCTGACCAAGGTCTTGCATCTGTAAATGACAACATTCACAACTCAACACAACATACAAGGCACAGACAAAATTTTAAGCCTACCCCATCAGTCCCCATGAAGCTCTCGTCCAGTGAACTCAGTGGCGGGCGGGAAGGCCTAGGTTCAGTGTACGATCGTTGACAGAACAGGACTAGTCGCAATAACTGTTGCACCAATGAGACAACCTAAGCGGCGAACTGCCACAAGTATAAAGAGTAAAGCAGAGATATTTATATGTGTTCAATCTGTTGAGTGAGGTACTGCAAGTTCTACTCCTTTCCCCTTCCATCTTTTTGCTTTTCTTTTCCTTGTCTACTCCATCTCTCTTCTAAATAATGCTGGCAATGTGAGCGGTGGTTGAGGCCCTCCCTGGCTTTGAGAAGCAGAGCGAGAAAGGTACTGGCGTATATGGCAATATTTTTTATCGTATTGTACTAGGTAATTTCTTCTTCACAACATTTTAAGTAACTCTTTACCTAAACGTTCCTCACATATCATTTATTGGTGTCTAGTCTAGGAGTCTATGAAAATCCTTGCAATAAAAATATATTATTGTTCTTTTTTGGTACATAGCATTCAGACGGACATAGTATAGTCTAGGTTTACATAGAGGACATTTCAATAGGATGTATAATACAAACTATTCACTTATAAGTCTCTCGAAAAATATATCTATATAAAGCTGAATATTGTTCACACCAACACACCCATTTCCTGGTTTAGATAGTGGATAAACAGACAGACTTTAGCATACAAGGATACTATGTAAAGATAGCAAACATACATTATTATCTGCCTATTATATTACCTGCTGCATGAGATTCAGTACAACTTCAAAGCGTTTCCTCTTCACATCCTCAGGGTCGGACTCCTGCTCGGGCTCGAGTTCTGCGCACACCTCCTCCATTAGCTTCTGTTGCTTTTCAAATCTAAAAATAAATAATGTCACAATCATATTATGCCTAGAACATTTATATGGTTTTTTTATAGTACTAGGTGGCAAACCTTTTTGAAATGGTCAAAGTCAATGAATAACTTAATTATGTCCTTAATTCAATTTCTATATAAAAAATTCAATAGATAGTAATGGTTAGATAACCAACCTCTTATTTATCTTATTATTATACCATGGATATTATTATGGAAAAAAATTGTAAAATATATATGCAAATAAAAAATCTTTTGGACATGCTTGATTTTTTAATTTCTTTTTAATATTATTACTACTAAGAAACTAGTCCCATCTAGCGCAGGGAATCCTATCCTAGGGAGTCTTTTTTGGAAACAATTTGATTTGTAATTCGAGTGAATTTATGAGTATAAATTGTCCTCTTTTGTTGATTTATATTAGTAAGTAAATTGTATTCTAGTAACATGTCATAAACAGCTCATGAATGTAATTGTTATCACTCACAGTTACAATCTGTCTAAACTAAGAACAACTATATATTTCATTTAGGTAAAGTTTAGTTTATTATGTACTAAGACAAAATATCTGCTCATTTCTTAGTGTCCTTTTTTCTTAAATATTGTCTTAGATTCAGTGTGTGTTGTGACTTGTGATTAGTGAATACTGATAAAATGTGCTTAATGTCTAAAATAAATAATAATTAACATCTTGTGATTGTGCATGAAAATCAATATATTTTTATAAACAAGTGTTAGTGATTGAACAATAAATTTGTCAAATAAAAGACTGTTTCCTTTTTGGTGGCCCTAACCATTCTGTTTGTTAGCACTCTTCACCTTAAAGAGATATCTTACACAGTTTCATTGAACTATTTTATTTCATCAATTATTATGCTGTATTCGGACCCAAGGCGCTGGATTATTACTACGCAGAAGAATGCCAGTGGCAATTCATATTGTACAGTAACGGCAAACCTGAGAAGGGATACACCCGACCAACAATGGTCCTTGTGATATTTGACTATCTTAGCAACAGAATTGTCTTTGATCTCACTGGTTAAATAACACATAAATATAACCAATTATTCATGTGGAGGGTTGACATCAGTCTGGCGGCCAGCTGTAAAAATTGTAGCCAAAACATATATAGACTATGATTACACTGTGCCAACCCCATATAATGATGGTAAAGGGACATGATGATTTCAAATAGGTTAATTAGATGTTTCCATTGTTAAGTAAATTTAATTGAAAGGGAATCTCAGCATCATCTATACTTGAAAAGTTGTGCATCACTTCACATGAGGGAGCCCAGACCAAGCTACAACTCAGTTGTTAGTTTGTAATATTTTAAAAAACTGCTAATTTTGCTAATTTACCTGTCGTATTCAGCTTGTTCAATCTTGCCCTTATTTTCAGCCAGCCATGTAGGGTACCGTTCTACAAGGTCTTTCAATGACGGGTATAGAACCTCTTTGGAGAGTAACGATTGCATCATTCCTTGCATGAAAGGTACAAACATGTTGTTCTCCTGAAAAAAGGTTTTAAGATTGTGAATCATTATATACATTTCATAATACTAATACTTTTAATTTCTAGCGTTGGACTAAATTACAAACAAATAAAATACGATTGGTCACAAAAACAATTTCGAATACATTTTCATGTATTTTATTTCCTAAGAATCTTAACTATAATATATTAAAATTTAGTTTATATATAGCAGGGTGTACAGTGTACAGATTTAAAGATGTATTATGTTTAGTGATAGATTTTTATTACTAGTACTATAATGCCCGTAATTCAGAGGGGTTGGTAGAGATGACAACTTAATATTGCAAAACATGTAAATATTTACCTGTCCACCTTCACCCATATTAAAGTTAGCAAACATGTTTGCTAAATCGTTTTCAGAAAACGGCGTCTGAAGGTTTTCAGAGTCTGTGTTTAGATTCTGCAAAGTTCGAGTTATCGCCTCGGATACCTGAAAACAAAAGTAATAATTTCGATTACAATACATGTATTATAATTTCAAGAGCAAACAGAGGGTTCTGAAAAATTATTGACACCAGACTGAGATATTGCCGAGTTCTGCAACTCGTGTAATTAACACCATCCATAATAATTTGATGGTTGGCATTCCAAAATTATACATGAATTGATTAATTGTATGACATAACACTGAAATAGTCACCTCATTTATTTTCTCTTGAGTCCCTGGATCATTGCCATTGTCCACGGCAGGTGTATCTGTTGTTGGTTTAAGCACTTGAGCAGCTGCCTCTGTATTAAAACCACCACATTGATATTCACCAAATATTTTTGTTTATTTTGTTTTATTGCTAGACCCCGGCCATTGCAGCAGCTATTGAACAACATATTACAGAATGCTGGCATGTAGAATTAAGAATCAAATAATAGGGCAGGCCCCTATACACAAGATAAAGGGGGCAAACAAGCATCTGTGTTCACACATTTACCTCAGTAATTTTCCATATGGGTCTATTTCAGAACACTTTTAGAATGTACGATTCATAGTGCAGGAACTTCCAAACAAGCGTACTTTGGCACCTCATAGATTTGCAAAAAATAAAACTTTTTATGGAAGAGGAGGATTTATCAAACCAATTTTTTATGGAAAATTTTTGCAGTTGACTTATTTGTATAAATATTTAAATTGCACTTACCAGCCATTTTGGAGAAAGTATGAGCAATTTGATCTTGAGTTACTCGCTCATCTGTAAATTAAAAAAAAGTAGTACTAAGTATTAAAAAACACCAACCAACCAGTAGATAAGAACATATTTTGTTAAAGTTAAGATTTTACATTAAAATCTACAATTCAAACATATTATTTAAATTTTCTTCTGTAGTGTACTCCTATTATAAAATGGAAAACATTAAATACCTGGAATTCCACTGTAATTGCCAAGCAGAGCAGCCATATTGCTCTCAAACTGGGCAGCAGCTTCTTTTATGAATTCTTCGTTCCACATATTGCTCGGAGTTTCTTCCTCTGTGTTATTTCCATTTTCTTCTGTTTTTTGTATCATATCTTGAAGTGCACCTTAAACAATGAAATACTTTTAATATATTTTTAAGTATTTCGCACACATTAGATATTTGTGTGGAAATGGCGAAATAACAACCAAGTGTTGCTCTGAAAAGAGAATCTTTTATTATTTACTATTTACAAACACATTTAATAAAGATTTATAAAAATAACAAATAAAATAACCAACCAAAAGAGAAACAACATTAATGATTCTATTTCACTATTCTAAGCTTTAATAATTGTAACATGAAATATTAACAACATTTTATATTGTTGAGATAATTTACACCTGACATAACTTATGTCTTCAACTAAAGTGGTCAGTAAAAAATAAACATAATAAAACTACATGAAGTTTACTTCATTTACATAGATATAACTTTAATTTGAAATAAAGATTATATTCTTTCAATGTAACATTTAAATAGACTTTTTACCAGTAATAAAGTAAAAAAGACAATTTTCAAAAATATAAGCTTCAATAGCCTAATGGTTAAAGGTGCCACGCATATTGTTATAACTATTTCCAACCAAGCTTAAACTTGGGTGGGAATGGTTAAAAGAAATAGTAAATAATTTTGATAATCTGCTAAAATGTTATATTGACGATATGACTGAACCGATTTGAATGGGAGTTTTACTGAAATAAAGATAGATATTGTAAGGATTCAAATACACTAATTTAATTTATGTTTCATTATTATGTAACATAAATTAAATGAGTGTATTAATAAGGGTTCCGCAAAATTAGTTAAAAACTGTCGAAATTGTGAAAAAAATTAAACGTCGCCTTATCGAAAGCGCCTCAGCCTCAGCAAATATAAATTACACTTGTGGTTTGTTTTATTTAGCCGTAAGCCCAAGTGTGATACAGTTCAGGTGGAGAAAAGGTCTAATTTGTGAGACTGGGTAGAAACCTACACCAAAGACAACGGCAAATCTAAATGGATAGACAATGAAGAATACAAAATAGTTAATAGAACAAATTGCTTGCACTAGAGTGATGTAAATCTCAAGTTACCCATAACGCATTTTATATGTCTAGGTACACAAAAAACATATAAATTGGTTTATGTGGAGAAGCATAAAACCTTCTACTTGAGGAAGCTACATATCTCCATTGTGTTATATACTAGACACACATATTTGTTAAACATTTTGCAAAAACGAATATAATCTAGGTTAAGATTGTGTAATACCATGACAGAATGTTTAAAACAGAAGAAAACTTAAACTTACTGTCTAATAAGTCACCGAGCTCAGGATCGGCATCCTTTTTGGAAACATCTTTGTTGTCAGACATTGTAAGGCGAAAAATGTAATTGAAAAAAAGATGAGGGAATTGAATATTGAATCTGGAAAAAACTAAATTTCAGGTTTTGACAATTTAGTTCATCTGCATCAGAGATTGACAGCAATGATTGATTAATTAAAGATTACTATCAAAGAGTATATAAGACTATTTTAAATTCTAGAACAGATTATAGTATACTGCGATAGTAATTTTATTGAGCAATTAATGTAACAATTGCACATCAGTAGTGAATTAAGTAGATAAAATAAATTTTATTAATTACTTGTATTCTCTATCAAGTGCTTCAGATGCACAAACATTATATTGAACACTGATATTTTTGCTAAATAATTCAAATTTTAAATTGCAGCAAAATCATGTGATTATGACATAATATCACATCACATAACAATGCTGCCAAAGATATGAAAGAGTATATCTACTCTTGAAACCACTTGAAACCATGAACGCTGTTTCTTGAATAATGTATAATAATACCTGATTTTTGCCTTAAAACTTAAATGTTATATTTTAGTAAATATTACAATGATTTTTTTTGTTTATTTAAAGATTACCACAGGTAGTAAGCCTATATACATATAGTTATTATAATCTTTTTACACTAAGCAATGACAATATAACTATTGAAGGATGCCGCCAAATAAAAATAAATCGTTTGAAAATGTTCTAAACAAAATATTGCGTTAGATCTGTAAACATGGACTATAAACAATAACCTTTGTAATTTAAGTCACTAAAATAAAATATAAAAAGCGAAAAAAATAAAATGTAAGTATTTATATATAAATTACATTGTCGCATTTTTGAACAAAAATATCTATTGATTTACAGAGAAGATGTCGTACGAAATATATTTCGTTGCTAAGAGAAAAACTATGTTGTCTTATACTTTGGTTAAGAAAAAAATTATAGTCACTTTCTCTCAATCAGTTCTTTTTCCCGTTTTATATTTGAGTTCAGTTAATTGCAATACGCTAATAGAAATTCTTTTTATCACACATTAGGTTATCATCACAATCATGTTATTCTTACTGGCACATAACTAGGCAAGAATCGTTAACGCGTAGAATTCGGTTTTTAGGTTTTTGTACGAAAGTGAACGAACTGCGCCCACTGCGCCAAACCCTTGCCAAGTTACGTGCTGCTCACAATAAAACACTCATAACTTAGTTGTAGTAAACTCCGCTTTTACTAGTATCCTATTAAATATGTGACGACAAACGAAGTAGAGGTAGGAAGAAGCTTCTATTCATTAATAATTAATTTAACAATTAAATAAAATTGTTGGATATTCTTTTTTTAGTTTTGCGTATTTTATAAAAACATCACTTGCACAATGCTTTTTAAATGTTATGTTGCAGAAAAAAAAACAATATTAGCAATAAAATTTTGTGAATGTAAAAAACTTTGGACAACATTGTTATAAGCATGGCTGATAAAAAGAAGTAAGTGTTACAAATCTTTGCTCATTGAATCATCATAATAAATATACGCTCACGGCCGTAACCCATAGGGGTAGGTAGAGACTTTCTTCCCTTTTACCTTACCTTTACGTAAGGGGTTCTTATATGAAATCTAGCAACGCACCTGCAATTTTCTATATTTTCTTTACGTTATCTACGGTTAGCGGTGGTCATTTATACATCGGGTAATCCGTTAGATGTGTCACTGTGTTTCAAAATTTCTTAAATATAATTTACTTTAAAATATCTACTCGAAACAATTTTCGGCTTATCGTTCACAATATTTGTAGAGCTCCCGCAGCAGGAGATGCACCACCAGAAAAGAAGAAAGAAGAAAAAGGAAAAGGTAAACCGGTTAAAGAAGAACCATTAGAACCAGTGCCCGAGGAGATACCCAAAACAGCATCAGAAATTGCTCGAGAGTAAGAAAACTAAATAGTCAACAATCTGTCGTCATTTGTCATTTAAGTGATGATTTCATGTGTTTTTATAATTGCAGAGAAGCAGAATACAGAGCTATGTTGCGAAGAAATCGGTTCAAACGCCGATGGCCCGAGGTCACTAAAGTGCCGATAAGTACGAGACCGTGGAAACCACCGCCTCCGCCGGAGAAAATGCCGCCCATTGTTAGTTATTAACATAAAGTCAAAGTGTTTCGCTAAGTATCTAAGTTATTGCTGTAGATATCATTGTTATATCTTGGGTGCTTGCTTGGGGTAATCTCCCAAAGCTTTCAAAGCTCGAGGAATATCGCAATTTTTAATAAAGCTCTGTGGCTAATCGCAAAAAGGTAACAAATGACTTTGTTTCATTATTACAGATTATAGATCGACCAGAATTCAAAACAAAAAAGTGGGTCCCCCCATACATGAAACGTCGAAGACGCCGCCCCAAGCTGACGCGCATACCCGCAGAGGAAGTCACCCAGCCGCTATATGACTTTGCTAAATTGAGACGAGTAAGCTCTTTTTAGCTCAACAGATTAAAAATTTTCCTTTGTATAGTTTGTTTCAAACGAAGATGAAAAGTTTGCAAACAAAAGGTACACCTTATATTTTATTCTAAAATTCGTAAATTCCAAAGTACAAAATGATTTGCTGAAGTATAGTCGACAGCAATATGACGTATTTCGTGTATGACGTGTTTCATAATGAGTTTATGTATTTAATTCACTATGTTTTTGCGTAAATTAGCTAAAATATCACGATGATTGTTAAATCATAATAGACTGGTGCACTATGTCTATGGTTCAAAAATGTTGTGTACTACTCGTCCAAACCCGGGGTTGGTCGCAAGTTATTACTATCAGATAAAAAGTATTGTCTAAATCCAAAAGTACCTATTACCTTTATTTATCTATTTTTATTGCATGTGTGTCTTTATTGAATTATTAAAACTTAATTACATTAATTATAAAACGATAAATTAACGTTCATCAGGGTTAGTTTGTAATCGCGTCCTATCTCCAATTTCCAATCGGTCCAATCGACTTGGACATATACAGATTGAACGCGAGTTCAACCGTTTTAAATAACATTTGTGTGTGATCTGTGCTTTAAAAGATCAATGATCGACGTTATTTTTGCAATTTTTCATTTTGTTAATGTCGTTTAAACCAGTCTTCAATAATATATATTCCTTTAATATTGGGAATAACACTACCTAGTTAAAACACGGGTGTGTGTATATATTTATGTACGCACGTTTGAAGTTATACTTCTTTAGCGGAACAAATCAAAAATAACTAAAAACTTAATAACTTAGAATTATTGGTGTCAAAAACTTATTGGTTGCTATGGTGGTAGCCTGAAGTAGGTGTCGCTGTTGGTGTCCACTCATCGTAAAAATTCACTCCTCCTTTTTCCCAACCGCACCAAATAAGTATATCTTCAAAAAATATTGGCTATCTGGCGAATTTTTTTTTAAGCTCTCGTTGCTTGTATTTTTGTTGTAATCTATAATTATTGATTACAGATATGGCACAGCTTTATGCAAATAGAAAAAAATAAGATGATACTTCAAGGAACTGTAGGCTGTAATTCTAAGAAGTATTCGTCGACTGCTTGCGGTAATTATCTTGATCCTTATGTATTTTATTCACACAGATCGCGCCAAGATAGATCCATGATCTCTGCCTACTCCTCTGGGTTACGGGCGAGAACGAATATATATTAATAAATAATAGTTACGACAGTAAATCTAAAATATTACCTACCGATATTGCAAGAGTTACGCGTGTCAGGATTAGTGCGGCAAGTAATCATGCGTCTAATGGTGGACTGTCCATAGTTGATTATGAAGATAATTACATTAATATTATTTTTAGGCTCCCAAACTGGTTGCATAGCTGTAATATGCAGAGCAATGCTAGAAGAGAAGTCACCATCACAGCTCTCGCGGAAGGACGTGGATGAGGTGATAGAGTGGGGTGACAGGTTCTACAAGCAGTGTATGTTGGCACTCAAGTGCTATAAAGGTCGGCATTTCTTGCAACATGGCTTCTTCTATCTATGAATATAAAAAAGAAACTGACCGACTGACTGATATATCAATGCACAGGCCGAACTACTGGGCCTTGAGACTTGAAAATTTTGCACAGAGATTTCTGTTACTTAGTAGTAGACGTGCAATAAAATTGATTTCTAAGTTTATCCCCTAAAGGTAGGGGATGAAGATTTGTATGGAGAATAATTAGTGATCCATTGTAAGTTGTCAGATCTATATAATCAATCATATGAAATACGTTGGAGAATCGTCGGCTAAATTAAATTGCATGGCGGTTGAAACTGAGGCCACAGCTATTCTTTCATATGTTAAAATTTCAGTCGGTTTTTACTGCTACTCTTTTAAAATGAATACAAAAATTTCTTACTTATATTTATAAATTTTATTTAAAGTAATATTAAATGAATTATTCAAGTTATGATAATTCGGTGCCACTAAATACACATATTTTTGAAATGTCAATGAGGGTATTTTTTTAAATTAATGTGTATTTTGTTTTGTAGGCAATCCCCAACTTCAATTAAATCAGCTACTTACATCCTTTTACTTTAACGACAATAAATATACGGTAAAAATGACGGAGGCGATGTCGGGACTGTTAGCGAAGCACCCCGACAATATACAGGCCGAGTCAGACCTCATGGCGTAAGTCACAGACCTTGGCTTTGAAGTAAACATATCAAACAATTCCTATTCTTGTTTTGACTAGGTAATACCTAAGCGTACCTTATCCTACCATTATTATTTGGACGGGATTAGTACTCGTACATGCGGCGTGGCCAAGGTGAACATATATGGACGAATCGTAGCGTGAGGCCGCGAGAAGTAATTGTGACAGTTTGATTGACTCCGAAATTTGTCCCTCAAAACGTGACGGCTAATATGGCGGCGTGTAGAGGCAATTCCTTGTGTTTATGCACAATATACGAGTATGTAGTACCTATGGAGTGTCTGTGGAACATCAGTAAATAATTTGTGCGTATTTATATCCTTTAATCATATGTACAACAGACAATCGGTTCGTGCTTTCATTTCAAACGTCATCATTTTTATGTCTTCTGGATTAAATTACATTATTATAGTCCGTTTAAAATGATTATGCAATTTTTTCCTTCATAATAATATCATATATTTTCAGATTAATGGAAAAACAGATCGGAAATACATATATGATGATTCTCAGCATTGATGGAGAAAAGCACTTTCTTATCTGGGGCCATCCGCCTCCAGCAGAGGCGAATAGCGCTGTAAAAACCATATGCTACTTATTCGATCCACATATGCTCAATGAATTGGGCCAGCCAAATTCCTTGTAAGTATATAACACTCTCTTATATGCATGCATGATCTTGTAATGATGAAATGATAAAAGCAAATGAAAGTCGTAAGATTTTCATTGGACTTGCAGAAACTGAAGCGAAATACTTTGAATGATATAATATTTTTAAATATCGTGTACTACACATCTATTTTATATGTATGCCGTGTAAAGTTTGAGCAGCTATGGTAGGGGCTCCGTGTTCCGGCCGCACTTATCCATTGTATAGACGGCACGGCACAGCGACAGCCTTTGGAGCTATGAATTGAATACGCGCGTTCATATTGACACAGCACGGGGCGGACGGCAAATGACGTTGGGTTGGGAACAAATAGACGTGCGTAACATGTACTTATGAAGAAGTTAAGCACGGCACAGCACAGCGCCTGTGACGGTTAACCCGGACATGCAAAAAAGGGCACTCATTCTTATTTCGTAAAAAAAAACAACGCACCCATTACGCTTCTCACGGCATAACATCAGTCAAGTCACTCGTTCGTTTATCTCAAACAAAAATCTTTGTTCGTATACTCTTCTAATGTTTATAGTTCTAATGACAATGTTACTATTGCATTGTATGTGTCTCAATGTGTTCTTTAGATACGGAGCGGGGGCATTCCTTCGCTATGCCGGTGTGGCATCCTTTGTTTTAGACTTTCTAGCCAACTATGGAGATCTCGGTTCTGCCAAGAAGGGATCTCCAAAACCACCTATAACCTTAACTAATATTGAGGTGAGATAATATATTTTTTTCTGATTTCGATGACCTTTGAATTGAATAATGCAGACGGCAAAAGAAAACCATGCTTATCCATATATATGTACATATATACTGCCACTTCATTGTATAAAAAATAAAATTGTTTTGCAGATTGTACAAACTGAACCTCTAATCCGTGAACCTAAGTATGAACTAGATCTAAAAGCTTTAAGAACCCATTGTCAAAGCGAATGGGAAAGTCTGAACGTTAATGCGCTCATAGAGAAAAAGATGACGGAGGTAACATTTTCTTATCTGTTTAGTATGTTCCTTAATAACAATGCCAGGCGTTTACAGCTAAAGTGATAATTCAATTTGATTTAAAGGGTCAATATCCACTCGCTTCGCTAAGTGCAGTCAGCTTGGCCACATCCAGAGCGACGTCTAGAAAGAAAGTTCGAGAATTTTATCAAAAAATTCCTAAAGAGGTAATTGAGTATTTCAATTTCTTGTATCCTATAAAGAGGGAACAATGATGAAACTTGTGATGGTTGACCGAATATAAGTAACGAACCTGCGACTTTATTTTCTAAATATTCCCCTCAATAAGCTGAAAGCGTTTAAGGGTTGATTTTTATATTTCTAGTACTGTTGGATAGTTTTGTAGTATTCACTTGAAAAATGTGTTTTTGTGCATTAGTTATCCTTGCTCCACTTGCGGTATAGAACTAATAAGCATCATCCAATGTATTTTAAATTTCTAGACGTTTTTAAAGAAAATTATTCGTTTGAAATGGCAAATCATCTCAATCTCTGATTTGATTCTTCATTATTTGTTTTAATACATCAAATGAGTTTGTTTGATACCGTAGCCCCCTCCTCAACTCCCCATCCCGCCCGAGAAACCCCCTCCAGGTCCAACTCAAGATCAAATAATGTCACTGCGTGGGGAAGATTTCTTCCTGTACAGCCCACACACCGATGCGCATACTTACGGACGGTTAGTATAAGATGTGCGCCATAAAAATTATCAAAAAGAGATTAGATCTTACATTTATTTTATATCTATATACAAAAGAAGAAACTGACTGACTGGATATCAAAGCATACCCCAAAACTACGAGGCTAGATGTTTCTCGATGCTCAAGGCGAGTGGCAGGATTTTTCTCAGTTCATCCCCTAAAGGTTTTATGAAGAACCGGGCGAAGCCGAAGTAGGTCACTAGTTTGTAACAAGACAATACCGGAGGTAAGTAAACTTTCTTTCATGTTTGCAGTCACGAATAATAATAATAACTCTGGTGTTTACAACGAACTACAATTTAATAATTATCCTGTTGTTCAACGTTCACCTCTTATGCACGAAAAGGTTGAATAAAACAGTAGTAATTGTAGCTGAGATGCTATGAGATACAACGAATTTTTCATGACTTTACAATTTTTTTAACACCATTGCTTTTTTAAAACATGGAAAAACACATATTTCACATATTATTAAGATAAAGTACATATAAATATTAAAGTTATTTCTGAATCTTGGCTTTAACATTTTGCAGAGACGATCTAATCCCACTCCCCAAGTCGGAGACAATTCTACACAGCCCTGTAGAAATTGCCGATCAGAACTTCCACTCCCAGTTCCAACAGATGGACGTGGAGAAGTGGATATTACACGCCACAAGGCATATGGGCAGTTACAGGCAAGTAATCTTAGATTCCATTTTTCGAATTTTCTGAATGTTATAAGAGAATAATATATCAGTCAACATATCCAGTGCTAGAAGCCTGCAGTCGTATTATGAATGTTTGTCCATACAACAAGACCAATTTACCAAGAGTTTACCAGTTTACAAGTTACCTTGCAATACGATACTGTGTTCCTACATAAACTACCCTGTGGGGTGTCAATGCGAAGACATATCCCTACGATAAGATAGGTGTTTTTCGTTGCCTTCTGGCCTTCCGTAAGGCATTTGCAGTTTACTGCTGTTGCGGATGTTCATTGGCGGCGGTAATCACTTAGCTTTAGGCGACCCGTTGCTCGTTTGCCCCCTTCTCCCTATAAGAAAAAGGTATACCCTCAACCGAAGAAGTAACAAAGCTTCTTTACAAAGATGAGTAGAAATATGAAAGTCTACTTTTATATAATAATATAGTTGGAAGGATACTTGACTTCCATACGTTTTTGACTCAGTCACGTGCGGAACTTTGTTAGCGGTTTTACGTTTTCTAGAAGTTGCAGTTTTTAGAATTATTTCGTGTCTAATATTTTAAAGTGTAAATTTTTTTTATTGCTAACATCATTACCACTTTTCAGATATCAGACATTTAAGACATACACAAGCATCGCATGCTGTGTCGCCGCGCTGGCCATCTTGCGGCGGCTGCGCGCTCGCGCTTGGAACGAGGATACCCTAGATGAGACATTGGATCTGGGCTACAATATCTATCGGGTACATACTCCCAAATATGTTCATACGAATCCTAGTTTACGGTTTGGTAAAATTTTGTTTGATTCAACTAATGACCATCCTCGTTGTTGCTCTAGTCTAAATAACCACGAATAAAAATTGTACTCAGACCACATACTTAAAATTTCTTAACGTGGCCATGTCTGTTCAAAACTTGATAACAAAGTATCGCCCGATGACGTTTTGAAGCAGGTATATTGTATGATGGTTTGGAAAGACTTCCCGCCAGATTTCTTGTGCGATTGCTGAATCAATCTCCCTTAAAAGGACGCCAATGTAATTGTGACTGCTCTAGAGTAGCAATCGATTATGGCGAGGAGTAATCCCTAAACCAATAACACAGCCATTTAAGAATTGTTGTTTAATTAACAGGAATCGCTTGTGGAAAGAGGTGGACCAATTAGGCGTCTTGTGCTCGGAGAATTGAAGGAAACCTTTAGAATACGAGACAATGAGTATAAGCATAAGGTAAATAGTTTCCGTTACATCGCCATACAGTAACGTGTCTGCGTTATTTACTATGATTTAAGTGTTACGTTTGTAAGATGACGTGAAATTCGTAACTTGGAGATCTAGGTGTCTATAGTCTGTAGTATAGTTATACTTTTATTAAACACAAGAAATTGTAAAAAGTAGCAATCTTACAGATTTAATTGCTCCTTTAAATTTATTGAATTAAGTGAGAGATATACTCGAAAATAACGTGCACTACTATTGCAATGTATAGGAACGTGGTATAGCCGTCTGGGGCAAGATCGTCTCATCCGACCCCAAGGTCTTCGACTTGTGTCGCGGCATCGAGAGTTTCTTCAGGGAATCCGACGCTGGTATATTGCAGGTGAAGATAGCTATTTCTTCATTTGTACTGCTGTTCTCTTTATCGCTTCCGTTACATTATCTTTTTTGCGTTCCTGATATTATTAGATTCCTGGAGAGTATGAAGTTGCCATTTGGAACGAGGGTGGCCGCTATTACATCTACCATCCTTGGCCATCGGATAGATATGGCTACAGGGTAAGGAGTACCTTTACAATTAATTTTGAATCTTTTCAGAGTAAATAATTTGTGTAGTTATTCTTTGATATTAAAATATTAATGTAACTTAAAGCTAAACTAAATTAGCAGATAAAAAAATAGTCTAATCTAAATAAAGATAAAAAAATATCCACACCGTTAAAGAAATTGATTTATACTGAATGAATTTTAAAAAGTGGCTTTTGGTCGGATTTTCATCCGGTCAAATTCTAGTTACAGAGACAATTAATTAATACTGTAATAAAAAAAGCAAAGTAAAGTAAAAATAGTTGAAATGGTAAACAGTCGTCAACTTTTGTAGTATGTCGAGTTTATTGTATTTGGTGTTAAGGTTGGACTACGAGACGGTGGCAAAGCGTGTCTTCTGTACTTCACAAGGGTATCAAGATTATGCGAGCACTTATTGGACAGCGCGGCCGACATGAAGCGCAAACCGTTCAGCATCTCCGATGTCACCGTGCAGGAGCTCGGCGAGATGCCGGAGCCGGTTAACAAACTGAAGCGTAAGGACTATATCTATATATCTTCTGTATTTATAAAAGGTGATGTGTGTATGTGTGTTACCTATGGACTTATGCACACACTTCCTGAACTTAGTATGTACAACCTCGTTGGCTAAGGGTACTTTTGATATAGTACTAATCTGATCAATATACTATTAGGATAAATAAATAAATGTGACGTCACCTCTGACACCCTATTTAAAGGGAGTAGTGGGTAGTCCGGATATAATTGTGTAAATTAACGGTTGATAGGTGGTTCATCAGTTATGTGTAATGTTAAGCTTTTAGTTTGTCATAAACTTTGTGATTCTTTCTTTTTTTTATAAAATATTAGTTATAGTTGCTAAAATCAGAAGTGCGATAGGCCTTCCAGCTCAGTGATTGCTTACTAAATTACATTAGCCGTTGATTGAATCTCTTTCGTGTTTTAATAAAATTTGCTTGGAATGCGTAACCGGATCAGATCACGTAGTAGGTCGGAAGGCAATCCACCTTTGCGAACAAGTAAGCCTCGCAAGAGGAGGCGTCGTGCCGGTCGTAATAGGTCTACTGATCTAGTGTCTAGTGATAGTGACAGTGAGCGATCATGGATGTGTAGTCGAAAACGTTATTCAAGATTAGGAAGTGATCGAACGCGACGTCATGGTCGTTTCCACGACCGTTCTGCGCGGCGCCGTCGTCGTGTGGATTCATCCGACGTTCACGCCTCAAGGTAATCGTGAACATTTTGTGAACGCCACGCAAGCACTAGCATACCATCCTCAGTATTAATCGTGCAAATCGTAATTACTTTGTATCCAGTTTTAATCCTTCTATACATAACTTTGAGGTGTGGTGTTGTGAGGTAGAACGAGCTAAAATATCTAACGGCTGGACTGACTTAGAGTGTTTATCGCGTCTCGCGATTTGTCTTAAAGGTGACGCGAAGACCTGGCTTAACGAATGGACGACGAATGACCGGTCGTGGTCCAATTTTACTAAAGAATTTAAATCTCTTTGTCCGAATAAGATCGACTACGGTAGTTTTCTTTTTCACGTAATGAACACGTGCTCGGACAAATTTCAATCTTATGCCGAGTACGCTCGTCGGTCACTTTTACAACTTCGTATAGTTAAAGGACTCGGTGAAGAACTCAAAATCAAATAATAACCCGTGGAATAACCGATGCGCAGATCAAGGCAGTAGCTTCAAACTCTAATTTAACAGTCGACAATGTAGTTTCGTTCTTGGCCAACTATACTAAACCAAAGTTTAATGTGAAACTTGATAATCTTAAACCATTCATTCTACATAAGAATAAACCAGATAGTTCTGAATCAGATACGAGATGTTTTGGTTGTGGCAAGCCAGGACATGCTAAGGTTAACTGTCGAACTCCGATTCAACAATATGCAAATCCTGCTAGTGTAAAATTACGTATACCTTTTGTAAAAAGGTTAGTCATAAGGAAGACGTTTGTTTTACCAAGTCTAGATCATTAACTTAGGGTACAAATCGGAGAAATATTGACTAATGTAAAGAACTCTCATAGCGGTAGTGATATAAGTACAGCTGTTATACAAAGCGTGCTGGTTGACGTTTTAATAGATAGCGAGGCAATTGATATTTTTCTAATATCTACGGACGTCATTAAAACACTTCTCTTGTTAGCGTAAGCCTATGTTGTGTGTGTTGGAAGGATTAGGTAACAAAGGAATAGTCGCGCGGGAGTTTGTCAATTTGTTTTCGGAGTGGTACCCGCTATTTATATGAACACACTGATTATTATCAGTACCGATGTACTGAAAAGCGATGGCGTAGTGTACGTCAAGACTGGGAACAGTCAGTATTTGACCCGCGACACACGTCAACGTAGTACAGAAGTTGGACAAACCCATTAATGTTAACACTTCTCTTCAGGGTTCCGAATTAGAATCATTGATGTCCGTTATCACTAAATTTCAATCATTTTAATAACCGGTACGGCGTTTACAACTGTTAAATCGGAAAACGTAAGTTTTATTAGGTTATCTAATCCAACATCGGTGGCTTATTATCCGTATCGACTATCCCATTAAGAAAAAAAGGTGTGCGATATAATAAAACCCTTAAAAAGTTCATCGAGGCAGGGAACGTTCTCGTATACATAGCCGACGTACTTTTGGTAAGTATGACAGTCGAGGAAGGCACTAAACTACTGCGTGAAGTGTTGCAGACGCTAACCGATGCGGGATTTTCGCTAAGTCATCGTAAATGTTCATTTTTGACCACACAGGTTGAGTATTTAGGACGGAAAATATGCCATGGTCAGGTTAGGCCGAGCCCTGGCAAGATAGAGGCCTTGGTTAACACGCCTGCACCAAGCAGTGTCAAACAAGTGCGGCAGTTCCTAGGCTTAGCCGGCTATTTCCGTCGGTATGTTAAAGATTATGTGACGAAAACCACAAGTACACCAAGGCACACTTGTTATTGTTTATCGAACTTTAATCAAATCATGAATTTGACAGATACTGACTCTGCACAAGGCAGATCTTCTACAAACTTATTATGGACGGTACGGAAGCTGGACCATTATCTGCTGCCCAGGCTAATGTGCCTCACGATGACCCTGGAAACGAAAATGAAGCGGTGCCCCGGGACGGTGCACGGTCAGGAGAGGCCGTATTAGGATAAAATAAAAAAAACGTCACCTCTGACACCCTATTTAAAGGCAGCCAACTTCAGAGAGGGGGCATTCGTTCGTTGGCTTTCGAAGTGACAGGTTGTGTCAAAGTGGGTAGTCCGGATATAATTGTGTAAATTAACGGTTGATAGTTGGTTCATCAGTTTTGTGTAATGTTAAGCTTTTAGTTTGTCATGAACTTTGTGATTCTTTCTTTTTTTATATAAAATATTAGTTATAGTTCTAAAAATACATATATTTTATAGTAGAAGACGGCAAGCGTCCAAGCGACCCACTTGATGTATCGTCTTACACTACATATATAAATAAACGACAGTTATTTAATTTAGGCATTGTCGTCTGTTCCCCGCAGCTGTTGCGCCCAACCGTTGGGTAGTCCGCGGGCGGTTTCATGAGGCGGATGAGAGGTTCCCGGAGGAGCACCGTGGCCGCCAGGCGACGCCAGCATCCATCGCAGCCATCGCCCTGGCGCACATCGTAGACCCTGCCCAATGGACCGCGGACCAAATCGATGAGGTCAGTTGCTGTAGGGTTTTGCTTGTAGACGAACGGTACGGTAATTTAGTAGATTTTGTAAAGTTCACTAAATCTGTCTTGTCTGTCCTAAATCTTTCCAGTCGTTTCGGAGTCTATAGGTCTATAGGGAACATACATACTTCGCTTTTTATATACTACTTTTCATGCGTATCCTATGTTACTTCTAATATCTCCAAGAATATATGTACAAAGTTTCATGATGATCGGTAGAGTAGTTTTCGCGTGAAAGCGTAACAAACAAACATACATTCACATTTATAATATTAGTATAGATAATACCTTACATTATATTATTTACCATCATACCTTACAGATTTCTTAGTAATTTGGGTAATACTTTAGGCGCTAACTAATGATGTACATTACATACAGTCTCTAACCCGCGGTGACATACTCTACCAAAACACGATCGAGAATCTCGAACGTATGGGAATCAGCTTAGAAACAACCAAGCACGACGAAGCGGAGAATGTTGAGGAAGAAGAGGCGGCCGGAGGAACGCCCGCGGGGACCCTAGCAGCCGCTGACGTGTTGGACAAGTTCCGAATATCCGACTATGATTGTATCGAGACCGATGTACTGGACAGCGCTTATTCCGGTAAATATATGAGTATACATATTTTAAGCAATAATAATATTTGTATGAGTAATTTTATCCCAGTCATTAATATTACTACAAAGCAATTCTGCTAGCTCGATAATATAAATACATCAGTTATTTACATTGACGAACTAACGATCTTCGAATCTGTATCGTATACATTGGAAACAAAAGAAAAATAATGAATGAACCTAACATTAAAAATCTAAAACCTCGACAATACACTATATGTCTACTTATTAACATACATCTCCAAATCATTATTGTGGTCCAATAATTAAAGTAATCAATGACTCTAACAAATAAGATAAAAATAAAAGAGCTATACGATATAACCACATTAGTTCATTACATAGATTAATAATAATAATAATATCCTAGGACAGGACATGACAAACGAGACTATGTATACTTCCAGGCGAGTTAAGCCCCGCATCGGGTGACGTCATGTCCCTGAAGCAGTCGCTGCGGCAGTTGTTCCGCGAGCACTCGCACGCCGTCGTCACCGCGCGCGGCGCCTCCAACGCAATATGGCGGCAAGACAACCACTACTACCTATTTGATCCTCACGCCTGTGATGAAAATGGTGGGTTTTAATTTAGAACATAAAATTACATTATACCATAAACAATTTATCTAATACATCCTGGGTAGCCAGATGTCGTTATTGATTGTTCACTAAGATTTTAAGACTAAAAACTAAAGAGGTAGGTCATTTTTGTTCTAAAAGTTCTTACTCACAAAACTTATGTGATAAAAGGTGATCCATCGCAATGTTTAAAAAGATTCATTAATTTCCTGTCACTGTGAGATTCTTACATGCGTTCGTTAAATAGTATTACTTCATGTCTATTTCTACGTATGATAGATACTTTCTTTAAGATTTGTTGTTTTACAGGGTACCCGTCGGACGATCTTCGTGCGACAGCTTGCCTCGTGAGAGTAAAGGGAGGGCCAGACGCGTTAGCAGATGTTATCCTTAGCAACCTGCCCCCGGGCTCCGATGACAGCTTCAACTTATCACCTGTCGCCATCACTGCGACCAAGCTCAATGAGATTATTGGCGCTCCGGAGACTAAGCTCGAGGTGATTTAATTTGTTATGAATTTAATTGTAGAAGTTGTTAATCACTTCAAGGTTCTGTCAAAATTTTACGTGAAAAGGGGCTTACAGTTGGTGAACGAAAACTTTTGACAGATTTCGAATTCATTCCTTTATCAAGTCGTTAACAATTTTACGTTCAAGAACCTTTTTTATCCCGAGTGTATCATCACATAAATCCTCCTTTTACCTATTTACTTTTTCCTTTAACCTTAAAAAAATAATTCCATTCACAACAGAGCAAAGCTTTCGAGTGGATATCAAAAGGAACAGCTGCCATAATGATGGGGCCTCGGGGAGAAAACTCTGCTATCGGCAAGGCTGCTGAGAGGGCTGGCGTCGGGGTAAGTTTGGTTAACTAATGAATATTTCGTTACAAGAAGTTACAATGTCAGATTATACTACTTTGGTTATTATATATTTTTATTCAACTATCTGTCAATGATTCGATCATTAATATGATAATATGATACTGATGGTTTTCAGGAGGAAGACATGGCGGGTCGCACGATAGCGCTTCCCGCCGCGGCAGCGTTCACCGCCGCAACGGCCTCCGTTCCACCCCCACATATGCATCAAGACCACATGTACAATTTCTTAGGTTGGTAAGGTCATATAACTTGGAAGTCACGCCGAGTTTTTTAAAGACACTGCCTTTAGAAAATCGGATTACTAAGACATGCCGGTTGGGATATTAAAATATGTATATAAATAACAAAGGTCCCTGACTTATGAGTAATTTTAAATTTGGTTACGTGTTGCAAAAATGTTATATAATAGCTTAGGTAAGTTACGATGAAAATATTAGGTAATTAACGTAAAAAAATTTCTAAGGGTTCTTTATCCATATCTTTTATTATTTGACTTTACTTGTGTACGAAGATGCCGGTGCCGAATATTACCTCAACCACGTTAAGAAGACCGGCCGCAAAGACGTCACTCCGGACGATCTGACGGAGAAGTTCGAGATGGGAGCTAACACCTTCTCCATCGAGTTGGAGGAACCTGTCACACTGCCGCTGCGCCTACCAGATGAACCGCAAGGGGTGAGTTCTGAAAAGCTAGCTGATCCCGTGATAATGTTTCATCATTAATTCAGTAATCCGTAACCCCTTAGGTAATTCACTAATGATAAAATTAATTTTACGCATTTTATCGCGTTTATTTCAAGATTTCTTTTTCCGCTTTCGAGTACTTTTTAGAGCTCGTGGACTGAGGTATCTGACATCCCAATGTCAAAGTTGCTGGCAAAGTATTATATTTATAGCCCTATTATTTTCAATTATTGTCTATGCAGAATGGGCTTTCCATAATCTTCTTCTATAATCTATGCAGAGAAATCTTTCAAATAACATTCCGTCTATGAGGGAGGGGGTTTTTTTACCGAAGGTAAACAACAGTGTGCTACTACTTCCACTTTTTATATTGATTCTTACAGGAAGGTGGCGAAGAGGAGGAAGCTGAAAATGATGAAGTTGGTGAACAAGAGGAAGAGGAAGAAGTCAAAGAGAAGCCAATGAAACGTAAGTCTATCTCCAAGTTAAGTTGAGATTGTGTTAGTTATTTTACTGAATATATTGTCATTAGCATAGTTAGCTATGAATCGGATTTTTTTTGCCCAGTCTAGAACAGCTTTAGCTTTTCCTTAGGGTCAAGTAACACGTAAGTAACATCAGCAGTAGCACGTGCAATTTCGTATTCGTGGCATTTGGCGGAGAAAAACAAAGAATTCGCGATAAATTATAAAAATGATTTATACAATAATATAAAACTTTCTAATACTTATACATGTTGTAACAGAAATAAAGGACGCGCTGTTCAAGATGTGGGAGGATCCGTCGAAGTCTAGCTACGTGTGTCTACTGGTCGGTGACTACCACCAGCTGGGCGTGTGGTTGACTCCGGGCGGGAAGGTGGTAGCGTTCGACCCTGCACCCACGTTGACAAAGGGCTTGTTAACACCGCAACGAATAAAGAAAGGTAACCACCTAATTCGTACTCTGTGTCACATTATGCTGTTGTTCCAACATCCAACAGATAACAAGTTATATTTCGCGTAACGTGATTAGTAAAATGTTGATGTTTGGTGAGAAAGGAACCTTCATTAAATTATGGTATTGCTTTCGTAACATTCAATTAAATCTCAAGAGGATTTTGTCGATGGTTTAATTAAAGCTTATTTTATGTTTTAATTCAAATAGAGTCTTAAATATTAACACATTTATAAGTCTACTAGTAAGCACTAAACTAAGCACTGATTCAGGTGATGAGCTACGTTTACAACGCTTGAAAGACGAGATGTCTGGCGAAGGTGCCGAGGAGGCCGAAGATGAGGAACTTGGAGGAGGTAAGACAATGGAATGGAAATAAAAAAGTTCGAGTTCATCCTTAGAGACTAACACTTTTTTATATATTGTCATAGCCTTCTGACCAAAAATAAAATTAATTCAAAACACTTAGTTGAATATAGGCAACGATCATCGATTTTGTACAGGTCATTTATATTCCATCTAAACAGAAGGTGAAGAGAAACCTGAACCGGAGCCCGAATATGTCCCGCCGGAGTCTACGCCCGCTCTGATGGTGTTCGCCAGTCCTGGAGAGTTTTTAGACAAAATGAGTAAGTATTAGATATAGATATTGCTTGTCGGTTATGGGTACTCTTTATTATCATCTTTCTTCCTTCTAATTCTGGCATTCAATTTCGCAACAAAATTTTGCCTTGTCACTCTTTATTCATCCTTACAACATATCCTGAACACGCCTCTTAATGTTTGCAGTTTTTTTCATATGTTGCGTTCAATGGAATATTTTCACAGCGCTTCAAGGCGGACTAGATAGGAAGCAGTGCCTAGCGCCGTACAAGCTGTATCCGGTGAAAATCATTAATGAGCTAACATCAGTCTTGAAGGAGAAGAAACCAAAGGCACCGAGGACCGCCGCAGGAGAAGAAGGAGGAGATGAGGACGGTATTACAGTGGATACAACCTTTTCGCTTTCATATATTTTTGTTCCTCTTAATTATTTTTTTTAAGACGGTGGCAAGTCAGTTAGTGGTTCCTCTAACGATTGATCAACCTGATACAGATCAACATCCACAGCAAGCAGACGAATTACCGATGGTTTTTATTTAGCATAGAGTAAGAGGGTAAGTTTATATATTTATAGAAACACATATCGTGGTCCTACTACATGGCATAAGTTGCCGTCTTATTTATTTCCAGTTTCATACGAATGGAATTCCCCAGGAAAAATACCTATTGCTTCGATATTCCTTGAGATTGAGCGTTCCCGTCTTTGTCACTAGAGGCTTAGTTTTAGCTCAGTGGTTACCTGTTTAGGCTAACGTATGACTATAAACACAGAGCCTTCGGTCACTAGTTATTTACTATGTTGTGTGAGTAAAAGTCTAGTGTTTTCAGAACCAGAAGAAGATGCTCTTATCGAGGCGTTAGACGATGCGGTCATTGGCAAGTACTTTACTCGCGTAAGCCGAGCGGTTGCGTCGCTGCGGGGTCGGGTCGCGCAAAACGAGAACTATTTCATGGACCAGCCTAACAGGGACAATCAGGTATGGAATAAATTGTGTTATTACTGGTTGCTGACTCTTTTCGGGCGCGCAAGCATACGATATTTAATGTGTGTAACAAAATCTTTATTCAAATTCTTCTAGAGACCGCAACGATAACATCTGTTGCACGAATGGGCTAGCTCATAGAACACAGAACTAATTAAAGAGCTCATGAACTAGATATGTTGTCACTAAGGATTGTTATTAATATTCGTTTTAATTTTAGGACGCTGCGAACGCAATCATGGGCATTGTAGTGGAGCACATAGAGCCGTACATACACTGGAAGACATCGCTGGTGGACGCCATACTGAAGTACGGCGACCGCCTCTACACTACGTCCCTGCCCCGCGCCGCGCGCCCTCCCCAGCTCACGCCGGACGAAGTGCAACCGCAGTTCCACGTTACCAACTTCAATGTAAGGACGAGCCCACATAGGATATTATAAAGTGAATTTACATAATACTTTTTCTGTTAGGTGATCTCTGGTAGAGCCAAGCCCCTAGCTTGAGCTTCGATTTGTGCTAGGAAATATGGGTTGGCCGTTTCGTAATTGTTGCACAAATTATTTGTAATGCATTTAAACGTCATGTCATGTTACATGAACATTAAACGATCAGTTAAACGATAATATAAGGTTCCACCTATTTTAAAGTAGGTAAAAGAAGTATAGTATAACTTGTATTCCGACAGCTAACATTCGATGAATATCATATCATAACATTAGATGTGTCCTTTTTCTACCTTTGGTAAACGAAGCAATCCATACATATTCTATACTGTTCTATAGAGGTTTGGATCTCTTACAAAATCTGGTTTTGTCGAAATATTTCATATTTAAAGATTTTCAAGTAAGTTCAACGTTAGAAACGTTTACCGCCGTTAGTATTTTAAATTAAATGCATTGGGTCATTGGTTCCCGAAATTGAACTATCTAACAAAAAATTCTAATCTTGAGATCCTACCCCTTTTTCTAGCCTATAGCCTATCTAGTCGTTAGCTCGTAGATCGTAAACTAAGGCCCACTCAATATTATGCTTTTTAATACAAACTATATCAGGTAAAACTCGAGGTCGAGGGAGACGTGGTGCAGGGAGACATAAAGGCCGGCAACACTGGAGCCGTGCTGAGTTTAAAGAATGGTCTTAAGTCGTTCTTCGAGTCTGTAAGTTCAATTTCGTAACCCACAGGCTTATATTTAATTTATATTTAAGTTTACAAGAACAAATCGACAGTAAACCCAACCATCCCACTTTTAGATCTAAACAGGTCCACAACTCGTCGAATAATTGGGGACATTTGATGGGTAACGGTATAGTAACTTAATTAGGTAACCCACATGCTCGTTTGCACGCAACGGTAAATCCATGACGACATTGAGCTTACTGAAAGGTTACAGCAGATCTCAAAGCCAAAAAAGCTAAGCCTAAATCGATAACGTTACGTAAGTACGAATATTCTTTTTCAGCACAATTACGGCGTAGTTTGCGCGAAGGGGTACTGTGTCGGAGTATGGAAGGCCTCCGAGGGCAACGCGTATTGTCTCTGGGACCCTCATGCGGTCGGCCCTACGGGTCGGTTCTCACCCGGAGGGGCTTCAGCATTAGTACTGTTTGCTACTGTGGATCAACTGGCTGAGACTATAAAGAATAATGTGGAAACGCTGATGCGGCCGGGGAGCAACAAGTAAGTCAACAAAATTGTAATCAATATTTAAGAAGATTCAGCGTCAAGTACTAAGTGAATGAATACTATTGCGGAATTTCGAAAAGATAGCTACTACTTGCTATGACTACCCTAACAAATCGTTCTATATTTTATTACAAGACGTCAACAGCAATTGCGTTTCTGCTAGGACATATGTAGGACTTGGATATAGACAGGCAATAATTTATATCAAGAACATATAAAAATAATCTTCATTGCAATACAGATACAGCATATCATCAGTGAAAGTTTTCTGGGAGTACTCGAAGCGGCAGGGCGAGGTGAGCCCGCAGGGTGCGGTGCCGGACGAGGGCTACGAATGGAAGGTGCTCACCGCCTACGTCGAGACGGCGCGCGGTAGAACTATATTGAGAGGGACCAGGCCGCCGGATCTCGTCAAGTTAGTATTTTATATGAAGATCTGCGTCCGCCCACAATAACACGAACTTTTATCTTTCATAGATTCAAACAAGTACCATGGTAGTACCAACTGACACAACTACGGTATCCACAATATAGTACTAACTTAATATTCAAAAATAGAGCTTTAAGAGGGGTGAAAAGGAGGATGATAATTTGTATGAGGAAGCTGTTAAGACTTCAGTTAAATTCATATTTATGATGTTGGTTAAAATTTGTATCGCAGCGGTTTTGAGATGTTGTTTTTCTGGACACGTGCTTAAACTATTTCTATTTATTTTTTGTGTTTATACCAATGTTGCTTATTTTGTTTTACAATCGGGCCAGATATACGATTTACTTTTTTATACCTTTAAGATTCTCATGAACCATTAGAAGTCGTTATTTTAGGTAGACAAAGTCACGGTTATTAGCAAGTAATCAAAATGTTCAGGTTCACACGGGACGCGGTACTGCAATCCGCGTGTGGCGCGATCGCGGGCGCGTGCATGTCGCACGTGCGCCGGCCGCCGCTGTGGACGCGGCGCACCGTCGACGACGTTATGGCGGTGGGTGGGAAACTGCTTGCCGCCTCCCTCTCCACGCTCGGCTACGAGTTCAGACCGGGCGAGGATGTGCTGCTCCCTCTGCAGGTCAGTGCGTACCAACTTTATAGTATCAATGCCAAGAATATAATGTAAGAGACAACCAAGCAAGCCATTAAAATTACGTTACCATTAAAATCCATAACAATCAGAAGGTACAGATGCGTTGCCAGCCGTTTTGTAGAAAAAAGAAAATTAGAAATGGGATGTTTACTTATTTTATTTAAGCAGTGGAGTTGTTAATGTGTTAAGTAATTCAACTGTATGATATGTGATGATCTCTCAGACGAAATGTAAAAATTTAAAATATCTTTATAACACACTCCTGTTCTGTGAGGGCGTGTACCAGTAACTAGACAATACGTCTGGTTACTAGTACAGAAGAAACGATGGAGGTGCATCAAGACCGCAAACCCTACCTGTGAGTATTGAATGAATACGTATGTATTTATTTTCTGATTTTATATATTCTTTAGGTATTGAAACGTTTCGTGCTCGGCGTGAACTACGTCCGCTACGACTTGCAGTCCGTGTACTCCGGCAAACTTGAGCAGAGAGAGCCTACGGAAATGACAGTCAGGTATATTATTTCATAGTGTTGAACTTAAATCTTACCTATATTATTTATTTTTATTTAATATTTATAGCGAAGCCTTAGGCAAACGGACCTCAACCCGTGTGTTTTACAAGTCAGTATTTTTAGGAACTTTTTGTAAGCTACTAAGACTTCTTGTTTGTCTCTTTTTTCCGCAATAGCTCGCATTAGATTGATATATCTTTGCAGACTCCAGACATCGACTTATGTAAAGTAGAAGGAGACAAACAATTAAAGATGTAGCAGATTTTATGTGACTGCCGCTAACATTTATGTACAAAAGAGAGTCGAATGATAGAAAATCATTGATTATTTGACACTCATTATAATATATAATTTACCAGGTGTGCGCTGGAGCGTTTCTTTGAAAACCATACAACCGGCATCCTGTGGTCGATGCCGCATGCGGTGGCCGTGTGGCGCTACCCTGGCGCCCCGCCTTTCTACATGTTCGAGCCGCATGCTTGCGGCGCCACCGGACTTAGAGCGGATGCACAGGTTGGTGGTACTTAAAGAAGCACCTTCACTATTACATAACAGTCTTGAATATCTAGTGTGTGTCTATTCGATTTCAAGATAATGGCTCAGTACTAAATACATATACATTTTTAAGTCTGGGTTTTGAATCTCGTTAGCGTTGGGTTCGAAATACATCACATAAATATGGATTCGTTTGGTGACCGTAAGTGTAAGACAACTTAATAAGATGTCTATAAAGTAGTGTGTACGTGATTCGCGAAACATTTTCCGTCTACTACTATGTTTGCCTCTCACTATTGGAATCGCTTTCCTTTTTGTTTCAGGATGACGGTGCGGCTTGCGTTCTGACGTTCACATCTCCGAAGCTGATGGCGTTTGCGTAAGATTTACTATGATATACTTTATTTATATATTTTTTTGCGAAATCATAATTTAAAATACCAATAAATTAACAAATAGTTACCTAAAGTAACTATTTGCTCTCATAATTAATTAAAGTAGTAAATTGATAGACTTGTTGGTCCTAAAGGTTTTTATAGTCTTGAGACTTTATTCAAATATCAATAGAATAACGAGAAAATTGTGTGAACAATTCTACTCTTGCTATCAAAAGACTATACATTCTTCAAGTACTATAGTATAACGACTTTTGATAGTCCGGCTGCTACCAACTATGGTCTGAATAAAACAATACACAAAGCTATAAGAAATAATAAACTATGCCTGTAGATATCTCCAGAACGTTCCACCAGCTGAGCGTCCCAAGCATGATTTCCAGCTTTACGCCATGTCGGTGACGGTGCAGCCGATCAAGAAGCTCGGCGGCGTGGAACCGCCGCTGGTGCGAGCGCCGCCTGGCGTCAATCTCATACCCGCCACTAGCAAGGTAAGATACGTCTTTATGTAGTCTAATCCGCGTCCGTGTTACCATCTGACATATCTATGTCAAGAATAATGGCATACACAGCAGCAACTGCAGAGCCAGGGCCGGTTCGATCGGGCAAGTACTACGTGCACTAGACTCGAAGCTACCTGTTTATTCTTTTTCCCTACTACTTAAGTATATACACGACGTTCTCTATACAACAGTTTATTGGATCAAATGATTGCATATTAACACAGGAATTGCTTATGTATTTATTTTTTTTATATTCTTCAGGTGACAATCGACGGTCGTGAGCGTCGCGCTGCCGAAAAGGATCGCAAGCATCCGCCGGGCAGCGCGACGTGCCTCGACGCACAGCGTGCCACCGAGAACAGGGACAAGGAAGATGTCAGTCTGAAAGGTGATCGTAGTAAGATATTATTTCGAAAGCATCCAGCAAAATATTTACTAACCAGCGAGTGGTAGAGCCAACTTAGACAACAAGACAACAACCATCAGGGACGTACCTGGCAGAATACATTCATAGTTTAAATAGTTTTTTTTTTTCAGAGAGAAAGAGAGAGGTAACAACATGTTTTACGTTAATGTTTTCGGCAATGCGAACACGGTGTAAGAATACCTCTGTAATGCTAGAGCAATTTTTCTATGAGTTAGATACCGCAAGGCCACTTGCCATCCTTTCGCCCAATTTCTTTATATCTACTTCCTTCAATTGCTTTACAGGACAACGGAACTCTAATGGATGGTTGGTGCTGAATGACGGCACACAGTTCCTGTCCGCTCAGCACTCGATGGCTTGTAGGAGGTTCTCCGCTGCCTCCAGGGGCAAACAGGTAAACTTTTTTAATGGATGTATTAAATATTAAGGGCACAGAATAACGAGAAACATACATGTGATACAGGCGCTCGCGTGCTCCGTAATGGCGGTGGCGATGTCTCGCGTGGAGGATGTATGCCGCTGGTGCGCTTCAACGCTGGACCGCGTGCTGGACAGCGGTGACCAGCTCTACCAGGACAGCTACCTTCACTACCGTCCCAGCCAACCTTACCTCAGGATTCAGCAGGTGAGTAACTTAACTATATCTCTCGATTGTGGGCTCCGAAAAATACAAGGTTTTGATTAATGCGAGAGCATCTCGAGAGTAACAATTTTCCACGTGCTTCAAATTTCTACTTAAAATTCCCTAATTCCAAAACAAAGCCTATTGTAACTCAATCTAATAATAGCTACTGATCCAGTCATGGTTCAATGTTAAGCGCGCAATGATAAGCAGTCCAAGCTAAGTACTTGATCCGGATACTTTATGGAGCGAATGGTTAAATGACCTGAATTCCAATCCACTAACCTGATCTAAACAAAGCATCGGCAATGTCACTGTTCTGCCGCTTCAAGTCCATCGTCAACCTCATTGTTTGAAAATAATAAGTGTCGAACTGCTGAACCCTACTGCGGATTAGTAACATCCTTGAAACATAATGCATCAACAAATCTAGTGTTTATTTATAAAAGTAAACATGTATCACAGATCTTGCGCAAGTTCTACACGCCAGGCAACTGCGTCTGCCGCGTCGTAGTGTACAAGGCGCGCCAGCAGGGCTTCGTCGAAGATGACTTGGAGACTCAGGTTAACCATATTTTAATGACACATACCATAAAGCGACATATTGGTGACAAGCTAAAGAATGGCGGTATTTACAACAATCGTAACCGAGGAACATGCGAGGCGTACATGTATAATTATGGAAGCCAGAGAGGTGTGCCAGAACCGTGGCAATGGTCATCCATAATCTCTTCCTGTCCCTCTTTGTTATAGGTATGATTATGTATTTATTTGTACCTTTGCTGTTTTCTAATTGTCTTGAACAGCTTTGCGTATTTTGTAACTCAGTATAGGTTAGTAAGATCGTTATGAATTGCCTACAGGTGACTGAGTTCTTCCGCGAAGAACGTTCTGGAGTGTTCGTAGCTGGCACCGGTCAATTCGCCGTGGCCCTCTTCAGGACGCCGCGTGGTAATAACTTAATACGAATCTATATTAATTCTATAATACCTTGCTATGTCGATATACCAAAATTGTGTACTAAGAATTTTTTACTGTGTTAATTTGCTTATAATTCATGTCAGTACATCGAATTAAGATGAAGAAAATGTATTATTGACATAAATATAAGATTAATAAACATTTTTTTAGGTTATTACATGTTCGACCCTGCCGACCGGGACCGCTATGGGCGCGCCGTGGCTCCGCCCTGCATCGGCCGAGCAAGGGCCTGCTTCTCGCAGTACCCTAATGTAAGACCATCACGATTATACTATATACAGATATACAGTACCTTCAAGAATAGTTGTAACGAAGAATAAAGAAGCACAAGGAGGGAAGAGAAAAGCATATTTCCTCTACTTATCCATCCAATCTTCCATCAAATCTCTTTCTTCCCATTGTTTTCTTATTACAAAAGAGTGGTAAGAATATAGAATATCTTATGAAGAGGGTTGTGGTAGAAGCAAAAAGAATATACAGAATTGTTTCTGTTACGGGTGCTCTTACACAATATTGACCTCAACTCTCTTCCTTCAATATTCATTGAAGGGGGCAGAACGACATGACAAAGGACATGATTATAACAGGACCGATTAGGACAGAAATGCATGACTGCTTGGGCGAAAGGCTTAGTTATTTTAATCAGACTATACATCTTTGTTAGGTCCGGTCATTGGCAGATAAACTTCGTGCCAACATTCCGCCCAATGTAAAGGAACCGGAAAAGGTACCGTCCGAGACCTTGGATGAAAAGAAAAAATCTGAAGCGGTAAGTTCACCATATGATGTCTTTATTCATACAACGTTTGTAGAAACAATCGTTAGGGACGTTCCTCTCGAAATTGGAGATGTCCTTTTATAAATAGCATTAACTTATTTCTAATACGATCGCAGGTTCTCTCATAAAAAGTTTAGAGAAAATGTCGAGCTGTACGATCTTAGAATATATTTTTGAGCGAGCTATAATATTATTACAGAATGAGGGAAGTCCAGATAAAGCACAAAACTCTGAAAACCTTAATCCTGCTAAGTCAGAGGTAAGAAAACTTACCTTACTTAATATCTTACTTACTTATTTACCATTAAAGTTAAAAGAGATGATCTGTGGTCAACCTTGGTTGAGTTTGGATTGAACAGTGATCTAATACAAGCGTTAAGGTCTCTTTATAAAGATTCTACTGCTTACGTCAGGATAAACGGGGCCTACTCAGACTGGTTTAGCATCAATAAAGGTGTAAGACAGGGCTGTGTAGCATCCCTGTGGCTGTTCAATCTCTTTATGGATGATTGTTTGAAATCTTTGAAAGACGAAGATTGTGGATTAAGAATGGGTGAGTTAGTTTTAAAATGCCTCTTGTACGCTGATGACCAGGTTGTGCTTGCGTCATCAGCGGAGGACTAACAACTTATGTAGTGAATGATTCACTAGATAGTAAAGGTATGAAGATGAATGTGGATAAGACGAAAGTAATGGTGTTTGAAAGAGAACAAAGTAAGACAGTAATTGAAATAAAGGTTAACGGAAATTTAGTGGAACAGGTGGAAGAGTTCGTGTATTTGGGATGTATGTTTAGTAGAGATGGTAGGCATGTTAAAGATTTTGAACGACGAGTGAGTGCGGGAAATAAAATGAATGGGGCTATAGGTACAGTAGTAAGGAGTCAGAATGTGTCTATGAAGGCTCGTCTGGCAATACACAATGCTGTACTAGTCCCCACTTTAATGTATGGAAGTAAGAGCTGGGTTTGGCAGGAAAAGCATGCTAGTAGAGTTAATGCCGTTGAGATGCGATCCTTAAGAAGTATGTTAGGCGTGGCTTTGAATGATAGGGTTAAAAATAGCGTTATAAGGGAAAAGTGTAGCATAAAAGTGGACGTTGTGACTAGAATTGAGTAAGGTATGCTTTGGTGGTTCGGGCATGTTGAACGGATGAATGAAGAGAGAATAACAAAACAAATTTATGTTGCAAAAGTGAGTGGCAGTGTTGGTAGGGGACGCCCTAGGAGAACTTATATCGATCAGATTAATGACTTACTAAAAAAGGGCGATATAAGGAGCACCCATAACCGACGAGCATGCATGCGTAGATGTATGAATGTGGAAGAAGCGAGAGAGGTGTGCCAGGATCGCGCCATATGGAAATCCATGATCTCTGCCTACTGCCCTCTGGGTTACGGGCGTGAGCGCATATTTTATTTATTTTATTTTATTTACCATTATTTATATTATTTACCGGACTCCTCCTATTTAAATTTGGAGCCAACACTATTAAATTGTAAAAATCAAATTAGATTGAACCCTTGTGTAAATAACTGCCGCACGCCGCGGGCGATTCTAAAGGTCAGTTTATGTTGACGTACGTACATAGGATATTAGACTTGATTTGATGATCCTAGAATCGCCAGTTACGCAAGGACCCAACCTTATTTGGTTTTTACGATTGAACAGTGCCTGATTGAGCTTGGCAACGGGCTTGTCATCAATGTACATATTATCTAAGACATTGATGAACTTGATCAATAACCACCTGAATTTTATGAATAGGAAAATTGTTATGGCGCGTCTCAGACCGTGACCAATACATATTAGCTGAGCTTTCTCTCGAGGTCTAAATTACATTCACAAAATATATAATGTGCCCAAAGCTTAAGCAACTACTGTCGCTTTCAAGGATTTCAAAAGATTGTACTAATTTATGTACATCTGATAGATTTTTTTCAATCACAGGTACGGTTCAAGGAGTCGCAGCCGTTCGCCATCTACGGCATGGATGTGACAAGCCTGAGGAGAATAAACAAGTTCGAGAAATAGAATAACAGAGCAAATTTGTAGTCAGCCGTATTTGAGACAATTGTTGGTAGAGTACTTTTTTCAAATTGTTTTTTATTGTACATCGAAAACATTGAAGCATTGGAAAATAATTATTATTGTTTTATCTCCAAGTTTTAAATGATCTAACGATTTTAAATTCGATAAGTTGAAATGTAAAATTAAAAGTAACTCGACGATATTTTTGTAAACTGTTTGTAAATTTTTGAAAACGTTAGTGATTTGGTCGAAAAATCTGATGTGAAAGAGCTATATAAGTTAATAAAAATGAATTAAAAAGTATGTTTAGAAGTTTTTCTTGTAGTCCTTTTTTTCGTTCCTTTCCCATATCTACCTGGTAAACAACGCAACGTAATACGTATCTGCAACTCATTTGATTGTCGTGGAGTCTATGAGTAGCGTGTAAATGACACACTTGATGTCGCTCACATTTCCGGTTTGCCAGAAATGCATGAGTACGGTACTGAAACGTAAAATTGCGTAGTTGACTTTAGACAGCAAGAGTTTATAGGCACTTGTCAAAGGAAGGTTTCTCAGCTTGTACTTCTGTCAACGGTCGTGACAACACCTCTTGAGGCCCGAGCCTTGACTGATTGTTGTAAGTAGTCGTATATAGTGTGTACAGTATATTGTGTAATAGAAATATTAAGCTACAACCAGCGCGAGATATCATCAAAAGTGTGATTCGAAGCATGCAGATGGACCGAATACGGCGATTACGACTTGTAAAGAAAATAGTAGCGTTCTAATTGCATTTCAAATCAGTAAGTTTAAAAAACAGTTGCAAGTTCATGAAAGGAGAAATTGTGAGTGCAAAAACTTGTACATGTAGGTGTTTGACAACCCAGCAGAAAATTGGATCGTGGTGAGTTTTTCTGATTCAATTACTATTTTCTATTCTGAATTCTATTAGTGAGATTGTGTCGCACATATTTTGTGCACGTAATGTTGCCTTAAAAGGTTACCGCCATCGGGTGCCACGGTAAAAATAAGACCGCGGCTTAATTTAGCATTTACGATGTTAAGCTGCTGAGATTTACAGATACCCTTAATTTTGATAACTTAACTTAGAGTATAGTTCGGTCCTGAAATGGTAATCATTTTTGTGATATACAGTTTTACCGTTATCGATCCTGACGTGGTTTAGTTTTCAGTACTGATGTTTCAATTGAGAATCTGTATTCGAACAATTTTATATACGTTTTCTAGCAGATTAGCGTACAACATTCACGAACCTTTAATTCAATTAAAAGAATCTGGTTTACAGTACTTAGTGCGGAAAAATGAACTCGTGGAAAAACGAGTGTAGAGTAGTTACTGAATTCTTGTATTATTGGCCAAAATACTTAAGTCAAGTCATACGTTTTGCGTACAGAATACCACGAATTCATTAACATTACCATACCAGCGCGGCAATGAAGATGGTAAAAGGATTCCTTCGGTTAGATCGACTACGTTTTCGTCAACCAGCTAAGGAATTTTCAATTGTAAGTCAAAATAGTTTTATCGTTCATGAATTCAGTCCACTCGGTAGACAATGTGGGCATGTCGATTAATGTTGGAGAGGCTCTAATATAATGCTCGTTTCACTGGTAAAATGATTAAATGCGCTTCACAAATTTCGTAATACGGCTAAAAACTATTAATTTATATTGAAATAAAACTATTAAAGAAAATTTGCTCTGTTTAGTACATTGAAAAGAAAATTGGAATAAGTTATTTTATATATTTTAAACGAGGATATATTCTGTATGTGGATTATATTTTGGAAGTACCCTTCCAGTGCAACAAAAACTATTGTTATTTCTGGATACCGACACCGGTCTGAGTACAATTGAGATAATTTTATTAAGTGATGTAACGAAAGTTTTTGATCATTCGAGAATTAGTTGTGTCGATGTTATAAAGAAATCTGTATCTATTATTTACAACGGAATAATTTTAATTTTAACTGTTGACTTCAATTTTATTCGGTACACTAAAGTAAGCAATAAATGCACACAGCAACGGATGGGTAGAAAGTAAATGGTACATAATGGTTGTTTATATGTCTTCGGATTGGCATTTTATTGTATTCAGGTACAAGATCCTAAGATTTCTTGCATTGAAATATTTGTCAGGTGAGGCCGAGTCTAATACAGATATAAAAAGAATACGTACATATGTAACGATGTAAACTGTACTGACTAATGATCTTGGTTTAATGCAATTGTATGTGATATGTCATAAGAGTGACACATGACGAGACCAGTTTGGAAAAAGAGTTCGGAGTTCGCTTTAAGCTATAATTGGATTTTTAAAATATTTGGAATATTCTTATAATGTTTGGATTTTGGTTTAATAAAAAATATATACTGCGAAATTAAATAAAAATAATGTTCTTAAAAGGTAACCATATTATAAACATTAAAAAATGTAGCGTAAAGAAATCAGCAGTAGAAGATGGGTTGCAATAAAACTTTAATAGGTCTGAGGCCATTTATTGCGGGACCTGTGTCGGGCCTATCTGGGTCATCTATTTGCCTTGTAGGTAGTTACGTAAAGTATGTAAGTAATATTGCAATAAAATGTACCCGATGTCAATAAGCGAAGTGAAGAAGTTTGCTCGTATTTCCGCACCGCGTGCGATGTAGAGTTATTCACGCTGACACTACGGTTGGCAACACATTATTACAGCAGCTGCATGAGGCGGTTAAATCAGGAAAGTGCCACCTCATAGAACAAATTAATTTATTTTAATCAGATAAGTATGGTGCCATAAAATGAATGGATAAGAAATAATAAATATAAATTAATAATAAAAGCAAAAGTTTACTTAACTATTCAATTTAACAGTTCTTGATTGAGGTTTTTTCTCTATCTAATGCGTATGCGAAATAGTGGCGGTAGGCACAACAATAAAAAAAAGAAAGAGAGGGAAAAAATGATCCGCTTGGTCCTTTGTCTCCTATGAAAAGGATTTTAATAGTTGTCCTAGGAAATAAATAATTTCAGACATTTTTGAACTGTTGAATTATATAGATTGTACTTTATACCATTCGGTTAAAAGATAAAGATATTTAGTAATAATAGATAGGCATACTAGTAGCGTTGTGTTGGACTGTCTAAAGAGAGTATTAAATACAATAAAGTGTCTGAAATATCTGTGGCATTATTTTATTCTGTGTTGTGCGTAGGGGTGGCATTAGATAGAACAACCGGCTTATGAAGTAAGAACTTTGATACATTGCGATGATACGCCGATGCAATTATTTAAACGTTACACAATATAGGCATTGTGACGATAAGTTATATACCAAGATTAAGATATACATGTCTAGGCCTTATGTAGATCTTTCGTCCACTTGAGACTGAGACACATAATCGTGTGAAAGTGTAAAAGGTGTTTGTTGCATTCATTAGCTTTTTATTGTATTGGTCATGCATTTCGTAAATATTTGATTAAAACAAACAATTTAATGTTTTCTTACCGTTTTGTGTATAATCGCTATCTATCTTTTAGTCACGTACGGAGTGCTCCTTTGACTATATGATTAGAAAGAAAGAAAAAACACAAGCAGTCATAGGGACTGCCAACAGAAGTGAAAACTCAAAAATAAATAATTAATATTGTATTAAAAGTAAATATCCTCTATAGATGTGCTTTATATTGCAAGACGTTATTAAAATATTATATCAAAATACATATGAGGAGAAAATTAACATAACGGTAGTAAGTTATTTTCCCATAGCGTCAGTTGGAACTGAGGGCGACGAATCAATATGTTACGGGCAACTTCTTCTTCGTTCAAGTTTTGCGGTCATCATTTAAAATCTCACTTTTAAAATCGTACATCCTTTTCTAACGTGTGATATTGGATTATCCCTTGCTCTTTCCAGACGAGCATTTAACAGGATCGTGTGACGTCACGATCCCTTTTAAATTAAATCAAAGACAAATCCTTGAACTGTCAAAGCCGCTTAATGACTAACATTTGAGATGTGTACGAGTTGTCTCGCAAATTGGCGGCAAAAACGAGCCGAGCGGGCCTCTGTTGGTACATAATAATTAGAGGGTAGTCTAACACAGGAGCACAGCGGTCGTGTACATTTTTCATAGTTTAAATTCTTAATTCCATTTGCTCTTTTTCTCTTTTTTTCCCGCTCCATTCCAGCATCGGAATACCTATTTAGTAGTTTTGGATTTGATTACGTAGCTGGCTCTTATTTAGTACCTTATTGAAATTTGATCTGTATGATATCGTAGTGTGATACAAGGTTTTATTTTGTCAATTATTTATTTATTTTTAAACTATTGTCGCGGCTTCTCATCTGTTTTGTGTTTTCATTTCTGTCGGCAGTTTTTAGAAGAAATTATGTAGACATTATAAGCATATTAAATATTCAAAAAACCGGCAAAGATACTTTTGTGAACAGCTTTGGTTATAAATACTGCTATGTTTTTTATTTTTTTTTTAATAAATGAATTTTAATAATCAATGAACTCATACGTCTACCATCTGCTAGTATTTTATAAAGTCATTTATTGCTGTGATAAAGTCTCTAACTTTCCTCGCATCTTCTTAATGATAGACCAAAAAGCACATTGTCTAATTAGACACACGCTATTTTTAACTACCGAAAATATATAGTTTAAGTGTTACCAATAAAAGAAAGTCATTTTACAAATTGAAGTCAAGTCAAGAAGTAAATAAGTAAATTGAAAACAAAGATACATCTTTGTAGAAGTTTAAGGCATGTAACTTATAAAGAAAAACGTCAATATAACGCACCCTTTACGAAGACAATTAAAGCAAGTCAAAGCCCGTGCCAAGGTACACATATAACTGACAATACAAAATTTAGAATATTTATTTGACGTAGTTAAAACGGAAATTACAAATACTCAATTATAGTGAAAGAAGGATATATGTTTCAAATAAAACTAAAGTCCGACCATAAAACACGAGTTATTTACGGCGTTAGCAACTCATTATAGCGCCCCGTCTGAATTATAGATACCGCGCGCGCTGTGTCATATACTCGCATCAAACATTTATACCCTATTGTGTTGTGAACGCGTTTCCCTAAGACTTACTGAATAATCTGTTTTAAATAATTTATATTTTATTAAAAAAAATATGAAACTTAAAGCTGAGTCATTCACAATATAATGTCCGTAATCACTTTAACCTTATTACTACTAGTGATTTATAGATACTAAATTATGTTTGAAGTGGCTGTTTTCGACTTTTTTTATGCAAGAAAGTGGGAAAGGATATCATTTCATATTAACTAGATAAATAGATAGACCTTCGGCACCTCAACTATAATACTGTAAGAATATTTCTACTTCGTCCCAGTCTTTTTTGAAATCGTGGTATTTCGGCCCAGTCCTTTCATGCAATAGATGATGTTGTTGCGGGCTCTATCTATATTTTAAAGAATTTACAGTTTTTTGTACGATGCACATGTTCCGTTTTCTGTCGCCAGTGATATTGTTCATGATAAAGCGAAATTTTCATTTATAATTTGTTGACATCTGTAGTATATTGCATATATACCTGAAATGAATAATATAACTTACTTTAATAGATAGACTTTAGGTATTGACATTAGAAAAATTAATGACCTTATAACTCGTAAGTAGCACGAGCTGGTCGGCCATTTTGATTCCCGAATTTTTAATTACGTAGTTTTTGCCCTCAGCCGCTCCCCATTGGTTGTCGCGGGCCGGCTTCCGTCGGCCGACATGATCGTTTTTGCACTGACACACGCGCAACATTCTACGAAACGAATTAAACTAAATAAATTTAATTTGAAATGTTTCAATTTTACTCAGCGCACTGGTGGTTGGTAAATGATTTATAATAATAAGATACCGATCTCTCGACGTTCCATAATTATTATTTTTTCACGCTATTTAATTCTACTAAGCATTTCCCTATATTTCCGTTCATGGTTATGAATGAAGGTTTTCGATTTCACGTTCCCTGTAATATTCGTATGACATGACATGACATGTTTTCTCTGTATCGTGATAATCCTGAATTATGCGAAACTGAATTAGGTTAGTCGATTCCCATTGATTGAGAGAGCTACTAAATCAAATCGATGGATTTTATTTGTTTTTGTTCAAAAGTATGTAGTTAACTCTAAATGTCCCTTACTATTTTTTTATAATTTTAGTAACCTACCTATTTTTTGTATTCATAAAATCAAATATAAGTCTTTAAGGAAATCGGAAAACAATACAGGTAGTTAGAAAGTAGAAGTATTTAGTGAAATTTTGAACAATACACGATAAAAATTCTTCATTGAATGGTTCAACGCAATGGTTTATTACAGAACTGTTTAAAATTAGCTATTAATGTTTATAGTCAAATATATTCATTAAACGGCTTTGCTCGACGACGTGTTTCCGATTTTCTCGAAGCTCGTTCGTCACACGCTGCGTGAAGGAAATTAAATGAAGGACATTAAATGACGATAGTGATGGACTACGTATCCATTTTTGTTTTATCTAAATTACTTGCATATACTTTGTGTCGCCGACTGACATAAAAGAAGGGTATTTATCAAGTATTTATATATGTATGTATGTAGTTATATATGCCCGTTCCATTGTTACCTGTAGCCTAAATGGTTTAACTGATTTTGAAGAGTGAGGTGTAAGATTCGTATTCTTCTCCGGCGAGTACTTATGATGTCGGCATAAAAAACCTCACAGAAAACAGGCGTGAAGTAGAAGTACTCTGCGTTTCGTCTGATGAGTGAGGTGCCGGCGGCCTAATTTCGGTCCTCTTCTCCTTCCCATCCGTTCTTCATAAAGGTATAGGATGGGAAAGGGAAGAGGATTGGACGGGGAGGGGGTTGACGTGGAAAAGGAAATATCCTTCCTGTCTATGCTCTCCTCTGTCCATTAAAGGTAGGCAACGCATCTGCAACACATTTGCTTGTTGCGGATGTCTATGGGTAGCGCTCACTTAACATCAGGTGAGCCGCTTGCTCGTATGCCACCTCCTCAAATCATCATCAAAAAAAAATCCAAATAGTGGAAGTAAATCCTAAAAATGTCAACAATCATACAGCCAGTCGGGTGTTTAAAATGTTTTAAATTAATTTTTCCTTCTTATTTATGATATTAGACGACAAGAACAAGTTATAAAGTAAATAAAGTTTTATTTCAGTTGCTTATATCCATATTTGTTAGTAACGATAAAACTTAAAAACTACTGTTAGTAGCAGAAAAATTATTATGCCCTTAATTATTAATATTTTTTTTAACATTAATTTATTAGCCACATGGAATTTTGCTGTGTTGTTGAATACAGCGACACAGTGATGGACTGTCCCACCTGGCTGCAACAACGCTAAGGAGGGAGTTATAACGCGATTGACGCGAATTCTTCGACGCATTATTGCAAAAAAATCATTAACATGTGCTTCAGCAAACATTGTTGAAGCACTACCAAACCGCAGTGACCGTAACATTGCTCTGAGGCCATTATTATACCGAACACGCAAAGAACCGTATGCCCTTTTTATAAAGGCGACCCACAAGGTGTTCGTGTAAAATAACTGGCAATACGCTTGAAAGAGCGTCATTTTACCTTCTCGCGTACATCGTGCGTACCTACGTATATACAATATAAATACAATATGTTATTACAACAACGATCTTCTTACATTTACATATACAATGTATATATTTTGCGGAGATAACAATATTATCGATAGATCCATTCATTACATCACTAATCTCCATGACGAAATGGCGCGCGGCTTAGAATCCTGCGGCCATTGTGTCAAGAGAAATAAAAGCTTAGCTGCAAGAAATGGAGACTCGGCCGTGCCGATGTCGCGGTGTCGGCTTACCTAATTATTGCATTTGGTGAATTACATAGAAATAATGAATGTTGTTTCTTTCTCCGGTTAGTGAATAAAAACGACAGTTATTGTGTTGAATATAAAAACAAATATACCAGACAAATACATATATAGTTAATTAAAAAAATAAAAAACAAGCTCTGCGACAGAACACAAAACTCAAAACAAGTGGGAAGTCTGACGCATGTTGTTCACGCGAACAAAAAAACGGGATATCTGCATCAATTTAAGGTATAATAAAAGTAGTACAATTTAATGACGTTTTAGACATCGTGAGATGTTCTTGCATACTTCAATTTTGAGTGCGTATAATGCCTTATTTTTTGTGGGCTAATTTCTTTAGCTGGTTAGAAGCTCATAGTAGCAACATAAAGGAGACTTTTACAACCATGTGACATTGATTTATTACAATTTATTTATCTGGCGAATCTTTCTCCGGTTATTTCTACATACAATCAGTTAAAAGGTGCATCAGCCTTCTGTTCCACCGCGGGATGGGATGGCGGAATGACACAAATACCATTGACTTTTTGATCAATGGCCACAAAAAAATGTAAACGGGTCGCACGTTCGTCACACAGGTACGTTTTCTACGCTAAAAGTGCGTTTAACATTTCATACCATTATTAATATAAATAATTCCTCATATGTCATTGATAATTTGTGGTAAGATTAATAGGAGAGACTGATTTCGGCTAAGGTATTAACGGCCCAAACTACGACTAGATTACTCATAACTTTTATTTTTCTTCTTGATACTTTTCTAATCTATTTTATTCTTCTCCCACTAGCTGGCAATAGGCTACGTTAGAAAAAACGGGCTCTTAACTCTTGTTACCATAGCGAATGTCTATGTTAGAATAGTTACTTAAAACGGTATTCACTCTGCTGAAAACATTCACATAAAACATGTCGTTGTCTCTGTCTTTATGTTCCGAGACAAAACTGACAATTGTTTTTATAGAAGAAGGTGGCAAATGAGTAACCGGTTCTCCTAATATTATTAAGTGACCGTAATGGATAGAATAAACTGAAAAAAGCTAACATAAAATAGGAAATATCTTATTCGTATATCCCTTTCGTAAAATATGGTTTATGTAAATATTTTCGGCACTCACGATAACATAGGGCAGTTCCAAACCGTTTTCCCGTTAACTTTTCATATAAAATAATCGTACCACAAAATTGGTTGGTACCAAACACTTAAATAATACAACTTATATAACTTCTAAGTAATTTCAACCAAAAAAGTTATTACGTGTCGTCAAATGTATAGAAATGTAACAATACTAAAAGGACGGACAAGAACCAAAGCCTTGCAATTTCCTGTAGACACAATGGAAAAGAATTCCGATCTTCAAAGTCGCGTATAAGGCATGTAGCACACTAAACGACATTTTTTTATTAATATTAATACAAATTTTCACTTACTTCATGAAATAAGTTTAAGTAATATAACTATTTTAAAAATAAATTAAAATGAACTCATAACGGAACACAATATTGTCTCAAAACCAGTCAACTATTACAACCCGACGGCTACCGATTGCTAATTGTAGCCATATAAAAACAATAATATTTAAATGTTTTAAGTATGTTTCAACTTTTTAATTTATATTTTCAGATTCTATTTTATATCTTTATTTTAGCTTCGCTACGCTTATGCAAGTCGGGCCTTACCTAAATTGTGACTAATACTGTGATTTATTGTATTACTTATCGACCCGGATACGGCTGCCAAACGCCAAACACCTTCACTTGAAAAGAATGTATTTAAATATTTTTAACAACGGAAACGTTTTTACTGTCGCGTACCTCTATGAATAATAGAAACTTTGAAGAAACGCTTTTAAATGGCAATTTATATTTGACAACAATTAATACTTCAAGTCCTATTAGAAACGTTAACATAGGTATTCTATTCAGTCCCGGTACTAGGCGAGGAGGGGGGGGGGGGCAGGCACCTGCCAAAATCATGATATAAATAAGTGATACACATGGTTTGAAAATCATCTATATCGACATTTATTTAGTATTAAAATAGATTATAATTTGGACATTATGACAGCGCGAAGACGAAGCCCGGGGAACAGTACGACTAATTGAAACGCTGCCTTGCTTTGTTTTGTAATTCGTTTTTCAAGATGGCTGCCTCATTTGCGGCGTATTGTTGCGCGGGAACTTGCTCTTCACTTGTATTGACTCAGTAACTAAACGGTCTTACTGGAATTATTTTGAGATATTACAATAAACAAACAAATATTATTTACTCTCACAGTATTTTCAACAGTGCGTAATAAATAAATAATATTTTACACACTGCACCGCAGATCTGAAAACATTACAGTATTTTAACAGTATTACCATAACATTTTTTTAAAATAAGAAATTTAATAATTATATTGTGGCTTATACTTCAATTAGTCACTTACTTGGAGATTTTAGATTTAGGATGCTTCGGCAATCGGTAATTCCCTTTGTGAAGTCACTTCACTAATTGCACACTATGCGTATAAATTTCCTTTCCTCTTTTGGCTTTGTCAAGTTACATATAATAAAATTAACAAACAATGCGCCCGAAAAATTTGACATTGCTCGCAGAACTGATGGCCAGTGGGGCTGAAAAGTCTTGGCATCGCGGACACGTATAGGTCAACACTGGTAGGCTTGATTGCAAGATGATTCGATGATCTGGTCAAAGATACTGGAGTCCACTGGATGAGAGCAGCAGTGAGATCGATGGGGGAGCAGCAAGTCTAAGTTCAGCACTGGATACCATTCGGATAAAATGAGAAATAACAGACAAAAAAAACACATTTTTGCGTAAATATATATTATCTAATCTCAATTTCAAGCGTTTTTTAATTTCACGTCATCTCGCGATTTGACCGCTTCGCTCGTGAGCAAGTAATTCAAACACGCATGTTTGCTTAGGACGGACCGCGTCCCCTCGTAATTATGATATTGTTACCCACCGGTAGGCTGTCATACGGGCGCGCATAGAATGCTTCCCACTTCGCCTCCTTTACCTTATTCGACGATATAAGTTTTTTGGTACAAAGACCTTAAATGTAGCCGAATATGTGCGTATTAATGTTTATGTATGATTTATGAATATCAATATTTTATTGATATTTAATTGTAATGGAGATACGATTTCAGCGACGTTAAATAGTGTCAGTTTAATGACTAGGACTTTTGTGTACGACAATTTTTATAGTATCATTTGATCACAATAGGCAGAGAGCTATGAGTTGTGTATCTCATCTTTACATCCGTATTCCGGTTTCGAGTATGTTTCGAAGATTCTGATGATTTCGAATTGATTTAAGGAATCTAATTTAATCATCTTAATTAATTCGAGATAAAAATTAGTGCCTGATAGGTGTTACACAAATTCGTAACCATGTTTAGAATGCGTCAAATTACCTTTATTGATCAATGCCGTAAAACAAGTTTCGTGATATTATTGTTTAAATAGATTAGTTGTAAGTCCATTAGAAGCATTCACCTCGTTTGTGCAATTTCTTAATTACCGTTATTATTGATGTTTATTAAATTAATACAAGTGATCCGCCCCGACTTAGCCCGGGTAGGCGTTATAGAATATATGGGCAAAATACATACATATCGCATTCTATATAAATAGATATGCGCCTGTAAAAAAAAAACAAAAAAATCTCTCATGTAAACCGTACATTTTTCCGAGATAAAAAGTAGCTTATGTGCTATTCATTACTATAATTAATCTCTTTTCCAAATTTCATTCCGATACCTTCATCTCTTTTTGCGGAAAGAGTAAGAAACATCCATACCATACATACAAACTTTCGCATTTATAAAATTTGGTCTTCATAATTTGACCATAAGTACATATACATTTTAATGACTTTTGCATGCAAGACATTGAATAGGAATTTCTGCTTAAAGCTGAGCCAGGATAAATTGAAAAGTAAAAGCAAAATCAATACCGAGAAAATAATAATTACGCGGGAAAATGAAAAGACTCGGCAATTTTCCCAAAATGGCCGTTAAAAAAACGTCTCTCCGTATCGCTATAATATTGCAGTTAAAATGCATTTTTAAACACAGCATTAAAATTTAAACCTTAATTAAAGAAAGGAAAGGTTCAGTTTCGAATTTAGGTAGGATATATTTGGCATCCACAAAATGTCACAAAGGCCCGCAATTAAAAAAATTAAAAACAAAAAGTAAAAATTAAAAGAAAGACGCGGACGAATGCACAAAATGCTTTTGGGTTGTATTAAGGCGTGTTTAACATGTGTCGCATTGCATGATTAAGCACACACACGTATATATAGTAATGTTAATTGCTTGTGTGCCTGTGTTGGTGGAGATATAGATTAAAAATATTGAGAAATTTTGTATGTGCATAGTTAAAAAATTATATATTATGTTAAACATTTATTTATCTGTGTTCAGCGAAGATATCCTGATATAAATATATATATTTAAATTTTGGAATTCGAGGTCGTCACTGCACTTTTAATTAAAATTATTTGATTCTTTGATAAACTATTAACGGTAAATAATAACTACTACGAGTATAGATTAAAAAAAAACAACAAAAACAAATTTAACCTTGATTAGATTAGGCGTTATCCATATTGAAAACTATTTATAATACTTATACCTATACCATAGCCAATATTGCTATGACAAATCTTAAGATGCTATCTTAGTTCAGATGCATAGTAAAATTAAAACATTAAATTTCGAAACATCTATTGAAATAAAAATAGATAAGGAGAGAGACTTTAACTATCTGGACGATGCTTAGTCTTTGACCTAACTCAAGCGGACATAGCCCGCACGCCCGACTTTGTCCGCGTCTGTGCCTTGCCGACCGAATGTTCTGGTATGTGGGCTAATAATAAAAATACGTATATCAGTCCCACCGCCGGCTTTACCCATCAAATTTGGCATCTTAATTGTTAGACTAATTGCGTACTGCCATACACGCGTAAATATCTCCATTTTCGGACTGAGTTGTTGAAATAATCATTTATAGTTAATAAGGACGATTGCTTAAATTGAATTGTGTAATCATTACTAAACTAATGTAATCATTATCATTTTATTATTACCATTCAATGTAAAAAAGTGGTGAAAATAAAGCCTTTCATTGATTTAGTTGTTTGTTATGCTATCGCCCTTACAGTTGATTAATTCAGTACTAAAAAAAAATGTTTTTGTAGGATTAATTCATGTAACCAACTTTTCAGAAAGCGTAGAGGTCATAGGTTTCCAATGTTTAATATGTATTTAATAACGGTGTTGCCCGACGAATAATGTAATAACCACCGAATTCAAACACATGTGACATTGACATCCATAAACACTCACTGGGTCAGCGTGGTGGATTACATCCTCTTTCCCTCTCTCGTACAGCCTGTAAGGCCTGTGTCTCGGCAGTGGAAACATCTAAAAAAGACTGATTTATTATTTATTAATAATAATAATATAATAAATGTAACATCAATTGCTTTACGGTCAAAAAAAAACGCTCGTCTCTTTGCCAAATAGGTTTTTAAAATGATTAAATTGCGATAGAATTGTGTACAAAAATGTTATTAATAGTAATATTCACTCGTTAAACAAACTTTCTAAGACACGGAAAATTGTTTATTCAACTAAAATTATTTTTTCAATCAATAATTAGAAAGAATAACTGCTCAATTCATTAATACCCTCGGGAGATTGCCTTGTATTGGACCGTCTGCTCTCTAAGTTGAAATTGCTTTAACGTTAAGTGATCACTTCCTCATAACTTAACGGAATAATTTTAAATGATATACGTTTTACTTCCCTCGGGCAACGCTTACTGCTTTGTGTTATAATTTAAAATGAGATGTTATGGCATCATTAAAAATCTTTACTTTTAGAGATGGAATTGCAAAAATGCAAGTTTTGATAATTATTTACACGCTTTTCTTACCGTATATACAAATCATAATCTTCTAACCATAATGTAGTTTCCAGATCTTCGATTAATTTAAAAATTAACCGACGACCAATAAAATTATTCGTGCATTCTAATCAACATAAAATAATTTCATTTTAATAACAAGATTAACATTACTTAATTTAGTGCCATCGATTAAATTATTTTAGTGAACTAGATTTTTTTATTATTATTATTTAACAATTGTTATTAATTCAAATTAGTTTAGTTAACAATTCAATGTAGCTGTAGCCCACTTTATTAGAACGGAATAGGATTAACAGTGATAATTAAAATATTTAAAAACGGTATTATAAAAAGAGAATCCATAGAAAACAGTGTAAAGAAGCCTTACGTTCTACATTTTGCAAACAACAATCTTTGCCTATTCCTCCCGAGGTGGCAACCCTACGACCACCGCATCCTGTCGTAATATTACCATGTGTGAAAAACTTACACTTGAGGTTACTTGCCTGTAGTGCCACTATAAAACTAATATATAAAACATAGTCGTGTTAGTTACACCATTTATAACTCAAGAACGGCTACACAATTGTTTTAGCTTTTATTTGTTGGATTTTTCTTAGCCCTGAATGGCAGAATAAATTAAAAAAAAATATGAAGAATTCCTGAAAACATTTTTTGTATACGATGTAAGCCTAAGCCATTAAACTTTAGCTTTAAAACCTTTCTTTAAATTTAAATAGAATCTAAATCTAATTTTAATTTCATTCTAGTTTCATTGAAATTCTCTAGTCTATTTAATTTTCGTGTGTCCATAACGCAGTTGACAAAATCACGCTAGCATGCGACTTCGCGAGTCGTCCGTCACGAGCTTGCGTCCAACTTTAATGGGATACATTTATTCAATTCGAATTGCCTACAAAAACGAGACCTATTCAAACAGAGACAATGAATATTTGACAAGATTATTTTTTGTATTAATTACTAGGGAGAAGTGTTGGCATTTTTTCCTTGTCTATGGCTATAAAGGTGAATTTAAAAAGGTAACAAATGAGATTAAGACCGCAATAAAACAAAAAAACATACGGACCACCCGAGATATGTGACGAGTGATACAGGGTTACTTTTTTATAAATTCATAAATTGCGAGAGAAATTTATAAATTTTAGCACGGTCGGTCATGAATAAACATTTATTAATGAGTCCTAATTTTGAATTGATTAAACCTGTGAACGTATTTGGAATTTTACGATCAGATTATAATATTAAATGTGGTGTGAATTATGTGGGGGGTTAATGAATTAGTATTTTGCTGATTAAAATAATGAATAAATTACATCTTAGTTATTTTTATCTGGATTGACAGAATAACTAATCGCTGTTAATTTATCAAAAAGCTTCTATTTTCAAATATTTCGTTAGATCGCTTGAACGTAATTGAAAAAAATTATATTACCTGATGATAATTTAAACTATTTGTATAAATAAATCCTGAACAAAACCTGTACACATTTTCTGGGACGCACAAACTAATTCTCATCTCAGTCGGCAAATCTCTATACATACGCGCTACATACAATCATTAGAGTATATGTTACTTATAATGATCTCTCGTTTAAGTACTCAATGCCAAATGCCTTGAACATCCTCCTTTGAACCAAGATAATACATATATTGTGCTCTCATATAAAAATAATAAACCTTAAGCGGTGGAACATAAGAAATAAAATTATTACCAAAATTAAGTTCTTGTTCACAACGCTACATTCATGAAATAATTCGAAAACGTTGAATGTAAAATGTCTTTGTCGAATAAATTGGTTTTCACATCATCCTGTAGAAGGGATTAAGGTGTGTTTACACTGTGGCTGCGCGACGTGCGACATTCGTCGGCAAACAGCCAGTGTACACGTCCACGAAATCACACGACCACTAATTTTTATTAAAAACAAAACACGGCTTCAAATTTATGCGGTCACCGCTCCTAAATGAAATAACTAAGGTGAAGTACATAACAAAGAAAGTTTTATTTACTTATTTAGTACTAGTAAATCGTCCCGGCTTCGCTCGGGTAGATGGACAACAACAATAATTATATATAGCCTTCATTACTCACTGATAATTAGAGTTTTGTATTAGTGAAAGAACTTTTAAAATCAGTTTAATGGTTTTAAAGTTTATTCAGAACAAACAAACAATAAAATATTTTTTTCTTTATAATATCAGATTATTAATATAATATATTATATACAGTATAATAAAGTAGATGTAAGAATTTAACGATTTTGGCGGGAAAGTAAAACAACCTGTGCTAATAGAATTATGAGGTATGATATTTTGTACTAGACTTTATTTTGTAAGTACTTAAGATTTGTGTAAGTATACCGACCGAAGGTTAATAAGGGTACTTGTCAGCTACGATTAATTCTATATATATTGAAAACTACGAAAGATATAACACAAACTGACATATGCGGTTAATGCGTTAGTGTCGAGAGAGAGAAAATACGAGAGAGTTACGCCAAGACCGTGAGAAATGAAAATCCCTTAACCCAAGCTTCCGCCTTAAATAAGGAAATTAGATTAGATTCAAATTTACTTCATCCTATTATAAATATATTAGATGAACTGAAGTATATCTCATTCCTGTCGGCACTACTTTGTTAAACGGTGATCGCTTTTTATTAACTTCTACCACGGTGTAACAAAAAAAATTGACGCTATGTTAATTCCATGATCATTAGATAACAATTTATTTTATATTAAGTGACAGTTGTAGCATGATTAATGAAACGTATTTTTTGTTAGTTAAATCTGACATTGCAAGGTCATACTTGTACATTTAGAAGTACTATTTCTCCCGGTTAAAGTAAAGTTAAAGATTCAGTTAGAAGGACAACATTTTCAGACATAGTTAACTTATGAATCTGACTATGAAACTCAACTTTTATTTCACATATATTCATCCTATATTCTCCGGTATTTAATTAATAGAAATAGGCCTTTTCTAACTCAACACCACATACCTCTAGATCATATACTCACGCTTCACGGTGTGTTTGAAAACATCTTCAAGATAGAAAATTGTCATTCTCAAATATAACATAACACAGACCCCAATGAAGCCCTGCCTATTAACAGGTAAACTGCATAAAAAACTTATAGGTATTAAGTGGTGCTAAAACCACAATTGCTTAAAATAGGTGCGAATTAACTACATAGTTAAAGGCTCTGCACTCACAACAAAGATCTGCAAGTAGTTTTAAATCACATTTTATCTTAGTTCAAATCTATCGACAATTTCTTAAAATATTTTGTCGTCGAAGCAAATCCGACAAATCTGACGCACCTTTTGCTCTCGAATTTCGAAATTTCAAACAGGCTTCTCCGTAACAATAGATTTGATTTTGTTAAGACCTTACTCCGGATTTTGAAGGCTTCTAGCTATTGTTTGACTGACACAATTTAAGGGTGCTGTCACACTAGAGTTTAAAATATATTTTTGTTTAATATTACTACCATTTTAAGATAATTTTTTCGAGAGACCCTAGATTATAGCTAATTTTTTTAAATACTGAAATGAAATGTAAACTAATGTTTTGTTATGTAAACATAATTTCCCTGATTAAGTGATGACTAGTGGTAGTTAGATATGATCCATTTTGCTTTTGTGTATCTTAAGTGGTAGAGCCCGCAATACCAACATCTGTTGCACGAATGGGCCGGCTCGACCGGTGAAATACCTTGACCTCACATAAGACAGGCGTGAAGTAGATGAAATGAAAAACAATGATGAAAACAATGAAACATAAATAATAACACCACTAGGTCCATAGAAGTTACTCGTGTTGACTTAGCCCGGCAACGGCTCCATGTGGAGCTGATGTGGAATTGCTTAACGACATTTAGCCGAGCCTATTGAGATAGATAAAGCGGAAATGTTGAAAGAATTCAGAATCAGATGAAAAGTAATAAAATTTGTAAATTGTTTTTTATTATAGCGGGTCAGTACCCTTACGACTTATATTATAACTTCCCTTTACTGAATTGTAACATAGTTTCAACAAGAGAGCGTTAGAATATAAACGTAATTGTTAGAAACACACTTATATTTTGCTGCTATCACCTTCAAATCTTTTTTCTACATTTTTATAATAAAATAGCATTAGACAAACTAAGTAACAAAACAATTTTTCTGTCAGAGTAAATATTCGTCATGTACAAGATTTCAATGGAATTTCGTCGCGCTCTACTCTATTGTCAGTGCTAATCCACAGAGAATAGTTTTTTTTTCTGATTTGGAGTAAAAGGTGCGAGGCATACAATTCGCGGGTTTTCATTTATCACAGTAACCTAATATCGTTGAGGACGCTTTTTCAACGGAGCGGTTTTTGCTGAGCTTAATTGAATTTTGGTGAAATACCGAGGTGTAAGATTTATTGTTCACAATTGTGCATTGAACTTTGGGACTTTTTCGTTCGTAGTAAGAATGGGTACACCGGTGCAACATAATACCATTATAAAATAACCTTGCAACCATAAACTAGGTTATCGTTTATGGTTGCAAATTGTGAGAAATACCTTATTTTATTACGATATTATATTGCATTTTGGAAGTAATGGGTTTTAAGATCATTTCGACGAGATTCTTACTCTATCCCTCTCTCACACACAAATATTCACATATTATTCACTTTCACTCTGCCCTTTTCTCACCTATAGGGCTATTACTTACGGTAGTTACTTTAACTACTGTAATCAGATAATAGCTATCGATCGAGCCGAGGCGAAATGCTAAACGCGTAATGAGTGACAGCCCAAGCCGAGGTTCCTTCTCGGCCCTTGAGCCCAGACGCTCCATGGAGCGTCCGCCGAAGCGACCCAAGAACTTGGTGGCCTCCCAATCTGGTGATATAAATAAAGTAAAGGCCGAGCCTAGGTTCCCATGTTTGAGTGAGCCCTCTAGATAAGTTACTCATAATTAAAAAGAGATAGGCTAGACGCCTTCTGCGCCCTGCCGCCTCAAGCCAGGTGACTTTGTAGATACCTCTTACAGGCAAACAGTGACAAGTTAGTAAAAAAAATCTTAAACTTATCATGAAATGACATGGAACACTTACCGTTTCTCCCGAAAAAAAATCTCTTCCGGTACACACAACATTCAGTTTCAATATCGGTTGCCATGGCCAATGTCATGTTTTGATAATAATTTTTTTTGACACTTGTTACCTATAAAATACGAAGTTATTATACGCGGAATCTCACAAAAAATTCCAGCGTGGAAACTAAGAAACGAATGCGTGCGAAACTGGGGGCAAATATCTAGTCTATAATATTTCCGAGGCATGCTGTGGTTATTGTGAAATTTTAACGAGCACCTTTAATTCCTAGACATTGTAATTTCCGCAGGGTTCTGTATTGGGCCCACTGCTGTGGAACCTCGCTTACGATGCGGTACTGCGAGTCAATTTACCCGTTGGCGTCAGTGTCGTTTGCTATGCAGACGACACTCTAGTACTGGCCGACGGTAGCAGCTTCGAGAGCACCATCCTGCTCGCAGAGCGTGGGGTAGCATGCGTCGTAAATAAAATTTACGAGCTGGGTCTACGGATAGCTCCACATAAGACCGAGGCGCTATGGTTCCACAAGTTGCGTAGAGGAAGGGAACCACCCAGCACAACGGTTCGCGTAGGTGACGTGCAGGTTAGGGTAGGATCGAGGATGAAATACCTCGGCCTCACCCTAGACAGCCGTTGGGGCTTCGAAGAGCACTTCGACCGCATGGCTCTCCGGATCGAGAAGGTAGTAGGTGCTCTGCACGGACTGCTACCTAATCTTGGAGGGCCCAGGGAGGGGGTCCGCCGCCTCTACGCGGGGGTCGTTCGATCGATGGCCCTCTATGGTGCGCCTGTATGGTCACATAGACTAACGGGCGTCCAACGCTGCAAGAAATTAAAAAGTCTGCAGCGCAAGATAGCCATCAGGATCGCACGAGGGTATCGGACGATATCCTTTGAGGCGGCAACCATCCTTGCTCGGTTTCCACCGTTGGACATCCAAGCAGAAATGGACACTCGGGTGTACAACCGCCTCCATCTACCCCAAGGTGAAACCGAGCCCCTGGATGTGGGAGAGGTGCGCAGGCAGGAGCGCAGGCGTGCACTGGAGGTATGGCGCGAGCGGCTTCGTGACCCGCGAAATTTGCGCCAGCGCATCGTCGGCGCTTTTGAGCCAAGCTTCGAAGCCTGGCTTTGCTCACAGGGGGACGCGCACGTCACGTTTAGACTGACGCAGGTACTCACCGGACACGGCTGCTTCGCAGAGTACCTAAATAGGATAGGACGCGAACCGACGACGCAATGCCATCATTGTGGCGGGGACAGGGATTCCGCGCAGCACACGCTCGCTGTATGCCCATCGTGGGAGTCCGAGCGGCGGGCCCTGGTCCAGACGATTGGGCAGGACCTCACCCTGCCAGCAGTAGTAGCTGCTGCGCTGGCAGGGAAATCACAGTGGACGGCGTTAATCTCCTTCTGCGAAACCGTGATGGTCCAGAAGGAGAACGCAGAACGGGAGCGGGAGAGGGCGATTCCCGGTCGGAGTCGGCGAAGCGGTGGCACTAACAGTAGGCGCCGCGGCCCTGCTGCCCAGTAGTCCCGGCATAAAATAGGGCTACCGATATCTAGGGCGACGACGACAGCATGGGTTTCCTCGGGTTCCTCACGTGATCAGGGTGGGGGTCCTGAACACGTAACAAAGGAGCCCGGGACGACGGCAGCTTAGCGTGGTCCTATAGTTGCCGTAAAAAATGTAGCATTTAAGGAAATTAGTTCCCGGGGTGGTGCTAAGGCATAGTGCAGAGGGGCACCGGTGCGTTCCGCTGGAGATCCCGGAGCCCCTGTTCTTGCACCCGAAGGTGATCACCGAGGGGGTTTTAGTGGGTCAAATCCCACATAATTCTGTCTTTCCCCCAGAGGACAGGATATCTTTAGAAGATTTCCCCCACGATACAAAAAAAAAAAAAAAAAAAAAAAAAGACATTGTAATTTGCACTTATTTTTAAGCTTCGAACAAATATGATGCCGCCCTCTTTAGCTGTAAACTGTTATCAATACTTTTTGCTGTCAGTAAGTACGCGAGTACAGTTTAATAAGAAATTAACGAGTCCATTAAACGCAGTCAGCTTTTAGTTAAAATAAGTTCACATTCGTGCGCTTGGACAATGGCCCTTCCATTTAAGTCATAGCTAAATTATTATAATTAACCGATAGGGAATGTTAATTTAGATTATTCCTAGTTCATTTTAAAGACGTGTGTTGACTAAGGCGACTCCTTTTTAATACGCTTTTATTAGTTGTGTTTATTAGATGTATGTATGTTTGTTAGTAACGGAATCTTTGAACGTTATATTGAACCACTTCCAAAGGTCGGATTAATTTGAAACGCTCCACACTTTTCAAGGACCGATGACAATGCAATAATTTGAATAGCTTGTCCCATTATCCTTCCAGGATCTTTAGGATTTGCGCTTTTTTTAGATTGGGAATAACGCCATTGGGCGTTGACATTTTAATAATATCGACCTTTAGCTATATTTTTACCTATTAAAGCTAGGTATTAATTTTTATTTTAAATGACCACTTGATATATGTGATGGTGACTCGGGAATGTCAGTTAAGTCAATACTTTTATATGCTGGAGTTGAATATTTACGGCCGGCTAACGATCACGTATTTTTGTTTTTCGGATACCGATATTTATTAAAACACGCTAAAATCCATGCAAAATGTACTCTATCACAAGTTTTGTTACGCGCTAAAACTTTGAACAGAGTAATCGTGAAACCAGAATCAGCAGAACAACTGTTGTAGTGGGCTCGATCGCAGTACCATGATCTCACAGAACTATATTAGCGCTTCATTTGTTGATTCGCTGCAGGTCCCAGGAACTCATTTTTCTACATATATTTCTTTATCTATTACCTTATTACCTTTTACTTGTTCTGTTCAAGTCTGGCAGCTCATTCGTATTCAAAACCTTTCAGACGTTATTATGATTTAGTGAGTAGGTCAGCTAGGCTGTTGCCTGCCTACATGCTTGCCGTCATCTATTATTAAAAAGAAGTCCCTTATATGACAAGTTTAAATGTAAGTTCAATTTAACACTAAACACGGTATTGTGCGCCCTTTGGCTTCAGTTTGTTAATGCCCTATTCAAGTATAAGTAAGACTACGTGTATATCTCGTTATTACTAGTTTTATGGCGTCCGTAAATATTATGAGGAGGCGTATTTTACTATGAGACACTCAATAACTCTTCGGACACAATAAAGGACCAGCAATTATAAATTGCAAAAAGTACAATTGACAGGACAGCTGTGCGGTTAAATAGTGATGTTCGGTGTGATATAGTTTATTTCAAAATCTTACTGTTGAGTGTTCTTATAGAAAAGTCTTTGGTACCTCTGATTTTGCTCAAAGGAGCCGAGGATCGTGTAGCGTAAAGATGACATGATAATTTAAGGAAACAATTGCAATTAGATTGTCGAACGTTGATGTACGATTATATAAAAAAGCTATAGTTTCTAGTTAATGAAGATTAAGTTATGTATTATTACTACTATTTTACTTTATTTATTTTGTAAGTTTTAAAAATCAAACAGGTTCAATTTTGTAGACGGTACCATTGGTAAAGCCCGCAAAAACAACATCTGCTGCACAATAGACCGGCTTGACCGGTGAAATACCACGGCCTTACAGAAGACAGGCGTGAAGTAGAGTTACTCTGCTTTGATCGGAAGGTTGAGGTGCCGGAGGCCTAATCCTTCTTCCTTTTCCCCTTTCCTATACTTTTCTTAAAAGGAAAGAATGGGAAGGATTTCACGGGGGAGGGGAAGGATAGGAAAGGGAAATATCCTTTTTTTCTGTTTATCCCTTCTTCTGCCCCTTAAAGGTGTGCAATGCATCTGCAAGTCATTAGCTTGTTGCAGATGCCTATGTGTTGCAGTGTCTATGAAACTCGAGTGAGCTTACTCATTTTACATTTTCTGCTATAAAAAGGTAGCTATTTTTTAAGGTAGCTATTTGTTTAGATTAGATTAGGTTTATACAAGGTTTTATTTTTGTTGATTATTTATTTTTGAACGATTGCCGCGCCTTCCCATCTGTTCGGAGTTTTTTTCTTCTGTGGGCAGTCTTTATGACTACCTGTGTTTTTTATTATATAAAAACTATATGATAAATTGAATAATATCTTCAGAACTGTACAAACACCAAGCACAATCGACGGGTTATTTTGTTCATTGAACATGTTAAATAATATTCTAATCATTATCCGCTTCTGGCAGATGGTTAGCATGACGTTAGATGTGACTACAGAACAATCGTCTAACGTATCAATCGCATCTTGATTTTCTATGGCTTTTAATTGGTTCCAGTTTCGTCATTAATTCCTACTGTATAATTTATATTTACCACGATTATACTAGTGTCAAAATACATATAACTTTTTAGGAAATTCAATACAGCCGTTTGACAACCTAATATTGATTTTTACACATTATCATTAAGTATGTTTTTTTACACATATTCACCTAGTGTCCTATCCTTTCTGCGTGTGTGTGTACTCACCACGTAAAAAGTAATGCTTCTTTAGCGTAAAAAAATAACTGAAAAATGTATCCCGTATCAATTGATAACAGTAATATAACAGTTTAATTAAATAATTTGAAAGTCAAATAAATGTTGTTGCTTGCCATGCAACACCATGAAGTTGGTGTCGCTTTCAGGTGTAGCGGATCGTAATAAATCTTTCTCAACATATTTCCCAAACGTGCAAAGCGAAGTATAACTTCAAAAGTAATGTGTAATATAATACGTTATTCTTGAAGCCTACGTTAACAATCAAATTAACGTCATTTTCGTATTTTCACTTTTATGCACGAGTACTGATGTTTTCAATATTGCAATTAAAAATATAGGCGAACGTAATGCTTTTTAAAATAATAAAGAAGTCGGTTGTGTTTGTTTTCTTTTGTCTTTATGATACTTTTACAGGAAATTTCTCAATTCTGATCATTATTCAGAATTGAGTTATACGGTCGACCCTCATATGACAATATACTAATGGATATAAAGTATTATAGGATCCTATATTTATACAATATAACTACCATTTTTCAAGTTTTCAATACAACAATACTTTCACGTATATAATTTCTGGGAAGTTCATTGATATTCGTATTTGGGATTGTGTCCAAGGTGTCCAGATATGAAGCGGCCCACCCAGGTTTTGATTTTTTATCTATACTAAGATTTACTTGTTTATAATGCGTTAACTTTGATAGTCTACTCAAGTGATATTTGATATTGACTGATATTAATATTATAAAGAGGAAAGATTTGTTTGTTCGTTCTCGTTAAACTCAAAAACTACTTCTTTTCACTAATAAAAAACTGTTCTATCAGCAAGTAATCTAAGGGTTACTTTTTTATCTCTAATCTATCTACATATATCTAACCTAGCGAAACCATGGCGGATTACTAGTACTGAATAATATTATAATTCTTACACCATTAGAAAGCTACATAGTGCCAAAGTAACGTATTTTTTTTAAATGTATGTACAATTTATATATGGGCAAGGTAACAAGCTATGAACGTGAATATTTATGTTCGTCAGCAGGCATAATATTATATTCACTTCGTTTCACAGCAAGATGTGGTTTTCGTAAAGGTAAAAACCTTATTACTTTGGAATTAAAAATAAATATTTCTGAAAAACATTTTTATCGTATTATATAAAATAAGCTATCCATATTGCACAGTTTCACTTTACTTTATCTCACGATTTCCACAACATTTCTGATGGAAGTATATAAAATGTAATGGCTGCCATGTACGGTAAATGACGTTCGTTTGTTTACAAAAATCATATACTGCGATGAAACAAAGTATGGAGAATCATAGAACAAGCTCTGCTTTGTTATTACGAAACATAATAGCGTTATATCAAAGCATACTTTAAAATATTAAATATGATAGGTGTGGAAAGATTTATTTTATGAAACCCTTTCATTAATTCAATAAAATATTCCCACTTAAACTAATCGAGGTTATGATTTGGACAACACTTCAAATCAAGCCTGTTCTTGTAAGGCTCTTTAGGCAAATATGTAAAAAAATATAATTCAATGCCCTTTTTATTTCGTACTTATGCAAAATCTTGTAAAGCAACTTGAACCTTAATACTTGTTGGATTAGATTCATTTGAAATGTTCGAACAATAATGCTTATTATAAAGAAGCAACCCTCTTTCGGTGTACTAAAGAGCTCAAAGTAACTGCGTATGTGGTTTCTCAAACTTTTTGGTAATGAAAATGCACTACAGAGACATTATATTACGCTGTTGACATTTTATACTTTATTATAAGCCACTAGTTCCTGTTATGTGCAAATCGAATCCATATCCTGCAGGGCAACTGATTATTGCATGGACTAATTTGGTCATTTATGTTGCTATCAAACCCGTCGTCACCCGGGAGAATTAATTACACATTGTAAAACTATTTTACGGATTTTATCGCGTTAATTTGATATCTTTTTTCCGAAATTTCGAGTACTTTATAGCGCTCATGGTCACGGAGGGGACTAAGGTATTGGACTTTCCATTGTTCATAGAAATCATTAGAATTCGTTACATGTTAAAAATGAGCAATATAGCCTATTTTATATTAATCAAGCTTCCTAACTGTGACAAAGTTTTTAAAAATTAGCTTAGCCCGCGTAATTCAAAAACAATACAACACAAATCGTTCCTCTTTATCATATTATTGCAAAGGCCTTGATAACCAGAGGACAATAGCATTCAGATTTTAACCAAGCTTGTAAGTCTCAAATCTAACAGGGAGTAATCCTATCCCTGTAGATAGAGCACAAATTTCCCACTCGTTATAATTAGATTGTCGTCGTTATTCTTTGACGAATAGTTGAAATGTTGAGTTTTACATAGCGCAATATGTTGAGTACTATAGTTTTACATCGCGCAATATGTTGAGCACTATAGTGACAACAACTTTGAGAAACGCTGCAAGCATACATTCACCAATGCTTATTGTCAAAAAAAGAAAGATTAAAAAAAAGAATGCGTGTGACTGGCCTTAACTAACCGAATTCAAACTCTATTGTCAAACATGGATAGAAAAAAAGACATTCCTCATTTGAAAAGAGCCTCGTCACTAGTGACGCGGCCTAATAAAGGGTTAATCCCGAACCGTGGGTTTTGTGCGGGTCAGAATGTTGGAATTTTATAAAATGTGACGTAACATATATAATATTTAATGCATTCAAATTGTCAACGTTCAAACAAGGACGATTATTACAAGCAAATATTTTGATTGAAATCAATTCTAAATTAAATATAGATAAGTTATTTACGAGTAAAAGCATAAGCAATTCATGCAAGTAACTTAAGCAAAAGATAAAAGTCATTAACGTCGAACGTTGAACGTCGACTTCGACACTCTGTTTCGGTATTTTGTTAATCAATTATTATGTCAATCAAATACAAAGAAATTAGTAGAAGAAGGAGAAGCGATTACTAAAATACATATAAAAAAATCATCCGTCATTATCATCATCCTGTCCCTGCCCTTGCCCTTTCCCCGCGTTACGTAGGGTCGGCATAACAGGTTTTCAACTTCCACATCGATCTACCATCCGTCATATCAGTCATCACTCTTTTCTCATTCTGCAACAAGCAAATAAGTTGCAGTTGCTTTGTTTACCTTTAATGGACAGAGGAGGGAACAACAGTAAAAAATATATTTCTTTTCCTATTTATCGCCACCCAGGTCAAATCCTCCTCCCCTTCCGTATTAGAAATGGATGAAAGGGGAAAAGAAGTAGTATTAGGCCTCCGTTACCTCACACATCAGACGAAACGTTTAATAATTATACTTTTTATTATGTTTACGCCTTCTGTGATTTCGTGGCATTAAACCGGTTGATCCGGCGCATTCGTGCAATAGATAATAATAATAATATCCTAGGACATATTCACACACGGCCACCTGATCCCAAACTAAGCAGAGCTTGTGCTATGGCAACCAGCTAACTGATATACTACATATACTACTTTTTCTTTTGTAAATACATACTAAATAGATAATTACATACAGACTCGGGACAAACAGACATGTTCATGCACACAAATGTCTGTCCTGGGTCCTGGCAAACCACGCCAACTGGCCCGTCTTGTAGATGTTGTTGTTGCGGGCTCTACTACGTAAAATATAATACAATAGTTGATGAATTTTAAATAGACAATAATTAATTTTTAAAAAGCATTAAGACTGATTTACTGTACTCATGACACACCAGGGAAGAATACGAATCTAATGACACTCACTCTTTAAAATCCGTCATGCCGTAGTCATTCATACCCGCGAAAAGCATTATCCTTCTGACAATCGGTTAAAGCTATTTGTAAGATATAAAGACATATAAGTGTAGACCGCCTTTATAATATACTTTAGAAAAGGTTAGAAGCAGCAGCCCCGTCAGAGAGAATGAGGAAATTTCTGTCGATTTATATTACAAGTTCATATGCTATATACCTATTTTATTAAAAGTTAAAAGGGCGAATGTGAGCGAGAAAGAAAACACCTCCGGTCTTTTTTGTTTCGTCCTTTTGTGCGTATACGTTTTTTGTGTTGTGTTTTCATAAAACAGCTTGTGCGGGGAAGTCTATTTAGCAGAATGAATTGTGAGATCGAATTAGTCTGCGAGGGCGGTTTATTGTGCCGCCCCAACCACACCCATATCGAATGTATCGAATTAACTTAATTTGGACGTCGATATTCCATTTCCGTTATTTTGTGCGCCACAAAAGCCGAGGAAATTACATCGAGGATTGCCAAATGTATTTCAAAGGATTCAACCTACTTAAGTTCTGATGTAAGAATCATTATTCCTTGTCTCCAAAAAAACTGATTTAAAATATTTGACACTGGACCGAGTGAATCGCAATTCCTACCGTGATATTTCTTTCGGAAATGTTACAAAAAATATGTGTGTAAACAAAAAATGCCTTTGCTAAGGAGATTTTTTAGCAATTTTATACACCTTGTTATGGAAAGTGTGTGGGTTTTTTTTACTGTAAACGAGGCAATACGAATATTTGTAAAAACGTTTGACATTTCGATTAAATTCGATCTCGTTGGTTCGTTCATTCATAAATTCTAAACAAAAAGAACTCAACAGATCGAAGCAAGGAAAATTATTTCAAAGTCGATTGCTGGACACTTAAGTTATTTACTTGAGATTAACTTTAGAAGTCTAGATCTAATTCATTTCTTATAGTCCCGGTAAGAGATAGTCACATTTTCCTATTTCTTCCTATACTTTCCCTCCTCCGTAAACAGCACAACCGTAACTCTTGGTAGTTGCTAATGTTAATGTAATTGCTCGTTTGTCGAAAAGAAAACAAAAAAACACGGAAAGCTCTAATCCAGACTGATATTTCAACTAGGTTGCGTTGTCTTCGATCTTAAGATAAGTGATGACGGTGTTTATCCTGGTCAGCAATAAATCATCAAAAATGTATTGCTACGGTTCTTGATGACCTATATATAATAATAATAATAAAGCCTTTATTCAGACAAGTAAACAATTTCGACATAATCTATTTTTTTTTCTTTTCTCGATGACCTATGCAAACATTTTTAAAGTCACCTTTATTTTGGGTACAAGTTGCTGTCCTTGTAACAGCTCTTAATGTTTTTAGACTTCAAAATATTTTAAAATATAGTTTTCTTTTTATCCCAGTTCGTATCATTCATAATGTTCTCGTCGAGGCTCCGGAATTTTTCTTCAAGTCTCACGAGCGCACACGTTTGTGTAAAACTTTGGAGCGCCCTGTGAGCGTACATTAATTCAATGCGCCCGCTGTGACTCGGCTCCGTTCAAGTGATTTCTGTTATTCCTCTAACTCTGACTAATTAATCAATATAAGTAATCGATGGCTGTGAATCGCTCACTCGGACACGCTGCCTGCTTCGGTTTGATACTTGTCTGACGTTCATTAAACAATATCGTTGGCTTAAAAATAATAATAAATATCTTCATGCCCTCTTTGTATTTATTATATTGTAATCGAAATAAATAATTTAAGTTTTATTAGCGACAAATGTTCAAATGATCTTATATGTTTATGAGCACAAAAGTAACGATATTGAAACGCAAAACATATTGTTAACATAAAAGCTTTCTCGTAAAAATAAGAATTTCCAAGGGCGTTGTTTATGCGATACGATAAAAAATGTGTTTTAGCGATCGATCGTAAAAACGTATGAAACAAAAAGGTAAAGTAAATAAAATATCAAGACGTCTGGGTCGCACGCCACCGCTGTCAAGTTATTGAAGCGTACACAATTATATTCAAAAATGGCGTCTCGCGACGAGGGAATCGTTAACGCAAGAATGTTATGGACACACGTATTACAAGTTATTGTAATATCCGTGGTCTTCGTGAATATTATGATTGCTCAATCTCAATGCTACAGTTTTTTAAAGATATATATTATATAAATTCAAAATTACATTGTTCAAAAGTACAATGTAACGACCTACTCAACTGGTATGGGCATAAAAAGACGCCCAGAAAATTATGTGGTGCAAGTTGCATTGAACGTGCCAGAACAAAGTACAGGAAGAGTTCGTCTCCACTCAATTTGGTGGTCAAATAAAAAAGCTTCCTTCCGACTTCCAGAATGCCTAATTGCTTAACCCGACAACTCAACACATATATGTCAATAGACCACAAAGTATATATATCGAAGCAATAAAATATATCTTTTATACTTGTTAAAGCCGGAGGCTTAAACTTGAGCTAGTATAAGAAGGTAACTATTTATTGATATTGATGAGGTAACACACCATCAACTAGCGTCATCTGAAATCGGGGTTCTGACTTCCGTTCAAGAAGCTACAACAGCAAAAAATCAATTTACACTTGTTTGACATTGAAATGAACAAGGACTTAGAATTTAATAATATTGTATAAGAACTTTGTATGTGCCACAAATTACCCTCATTTGTCGTTTTATTACCTTTACATCGTTTTTGCTGAAAGACTCCGGTTTGTTATTTAACGATTTCATTATATATTGATCCATCTAAATGCACTATAAATATATACCTTTTATTTTAGTTTTTTATTTCTCATTTAATTTGACGTAGTCTTTGCGATTCTTTAGTAACGCAATAATGATTTGATTAATTTAAAATTAATTGGCATTGGTCTTGATATATATTTAAGCTGTTCCAAGTACATAAGTTAAAACTATAAGTTTCACGTCAATTGATCGAATTCATTCTATAGATTCAAATACATAACACAAATTCCATGGCGATGCAGATGGTAAATGGATTTTGAATAAAACAAGCAAGTCAAAAAATATCTTGCTTATTTTTCTTTTATACTTTCAATCAAACAGCAAGACGCAAATGTATTTTATGGTTTTCAGATTTCATTTGATTAAAAGTAAAAAAAAAGATAATAGGAACACACGTCGTCTGATATATATGCCATGATCATGCATCATGCTGCCATTAGATGTAACCGAAGTTGCCGAATTTCGTCCCGCAAGTAAGAAAACTAAAACTTATTCCGTCCCAGATGTAATTAAGGAAATCTGAGTTCTGTCACACGGTTTGAAATTCACTTGAAATTTGCGTTCGACCATTTTCCTCTTTCCCCCTTCAATAACATTTAGTTAGGTTAGGTTAGTTCTTCCTGGTTCATTCATGATTTTCTGTGGTGTGAATATTTTTATATTAAAGTAGATGTCAGTTTATAGTGTATGTTCAGTGATATAGATAGTAATGTCGAAACAATGGTCATCAGATAGTAACAAAGAGAGTCCGTTCATTAATTATCCGTCCAATAAATATAAATCGTATCCTCTATATTCTAACGTCATCAATGCGCTCCCCTACAAACAAATCATATAAACATAAACGTATTTTACACATGCGTAATAGACACCGCTAAGAACCATAACTCATCCGTCTTAGAAACTCGGGGACTAATATATTTGCAATCCGAATATCAAAATATATAATTGTATTAAAAGCCTGATGGTTACTTCATCTTTTGTCCTCTGCCTATGTGTTGGACTTGAATAACTTAACAATGTGTCTAGACGATACCTTTAATTATTATTGATTTACTATTATATTATTAACGGGTATTCTTCTAACATATGTTGCGCTTTTCGTGTATGCATGTATCACCGTCAGATAGTAACGATTTGACGTATCATGCTAAGTGTAATCTGCCCAAAAGAGCTTAGTTCATATGGATTTATCTTCACAAATAACTTACTATTGTGGATTTGAATTAGGTGTACGAATTCTAATATCGATTTCTCAACTAGTCGTCTTTCATGATACTCTCGTGTTATCTCGCAAAAAAATAATATTTTCTATGTATTGATATTGTATTTCATTCGAAGCTTAACGTGTACTATAAATTAGAATTATTATGTTTTGATGGTCGAACAGAACAGGTTCGATTTTAATTTATATAGCTATAAATTATTTTTATTAATGTCGCCTAATCTTATTGGAGATAAGATCCATATTTTGTTTCTAAAAGATTTCGCCTTTGTCCTTGCATTTTTCGACCACGATCACTTTTTTCTTGTTGATGACGTCAACCGTGTAGAATACGTGTACTGAAATACATATTTATTAGCAATTATTATTAATCTTATACTCAGTTTTTTTCCGGTTCCGGCTGGGTAGACGTAAAGACATAGTGTTATTGAGCTCCGACTTTCGACGTATAAAGTGTTAAAATACCGTGAAATCCTGTGTAAAAACATTTGAATTCCATACATATCGTGCTAAAGTACATTGCAAAATAAAAATCTAAGTGTAATCTATGCTATCAAAATAATTATTCAGTGGCTAAAACCGAAGAAACTTTAGAGGTTATCCGTCAACTAAGTATAGACACAGACTTTGACAACGTCTGTTCAGTGCTACCAACATAACAGCTTCAATAATCTGCGTTCACAATATTACGTTCCGCTCCACGCAAAAGTCAGTAGCAAAAATGGATAACTTTCAAGCTTTTTTCGAGCAAATGAAAATTGAAATGTCAAAACAAACCGAAGACATTATGACACGAATTGACGACAAATTAGCTCCTTTCAGACTAGAAATACAGGAATTAAGGTCAGAAAATGAGAAATTAAAAGAAAAGATAAACAATATTGAAAAAAATAAAAGATTAAACAACCTAATTTTATATGGAGTAAAAGAAACTGAAAAAACGACTGCCGATCTCATGGAAATCGTCAAAAAGAAATTTAAAGATAATTTGAATATTACTTTTGAAGAAAGGGACGTGAACTCGATCTACAGAATTGGCAAAAAAATAACAGAAAAAGAAAGGCCAATCCTCATAGCTTTCGTCAACTTTTGGAAAAAGAAGGAGATAGTGGCGAATAAAAAGAAATTGAAAAATGTGTATGTGTCTGAAGACTACCCGAAAGAAATCCTCGAAACGAGAAAGAAACTACAATCAAAAGTGGAAGAAGAAAGGAAGAAAGGCAATTACGCATTCATAAGTTATGACAAGCTAGTTATCAAACCGGGGAAACAAGGAAATGAAAAACGCAAAAGGGAACCGTCTACCTCCCCAAATGCAAAAGAGCACCCCCGCAAACAACAATCGTCATTAAAAACGCATCGTCTAAATGTTTTTGACGTAATGAGGAATAGAAGCAACTCTCTGCCTTCTACCAACTTGCCAACTGTTCATAATGAATAGGATACTGCCATCAGCCACCGGAACAAAACATTAAATAAACAAGAACTTAAAAATAACAAAAACAAAACATTTCCCAACCCGACTTGTCCTCGTGGGGAATTAGACTGCAACCCTCCACCAAATACAGAAATAAATCAAGATATGAAACCTACCCTCAAAATTTGCACTTATAATGTACGAACACTTGCATCAACAGAACGATTTCTTGAACTAACTAATGCTCTAAAAAATATTAACTGGGACATTTTAGGTCTCGCGGAAGTCCGAAAAATGGGATGCAATATCGAAGAGTACAGCGACCTTATATTTTGCTACATCAGTGAAACTAAAGGACTCCATGGAGTGGGATTTCTAATTAAGAAAAAATATAAAAACAACATTACCAACTTTATAGGAATCTCTGAAAGAGTAGCCCTTTTACAAGTAAAATTTGAACGCTTCTCCTTATCAATAATTCAAGCATATTCACCGACCGAGAGATCAACAGAAGAAGAAATTGATAAATTCTACAAAGACATAGAATATGCTCAAACCATGACTGAAGGAAAGATTATAGTCATGGGAGATTTCAATGCTAAAATAGGTTGTCCAAAAACTAACTATTATCCAGCAATGGGAAAACATGGCTACGGAGTGTGCAATGAAAGAGGGGAACGTCTTTTAAGTTATGCTTACCAACACAAGCTATCAATAATGAACTCATTTTTCAAGAAGAAAGAGAGCCGCAGATGGACATGGATATCACCTGACCAAAAAACTAAAAACGAAATAGATTTTATAATGATAAATCACCATAAACTTATAAGTAATATAGAGGTACTAAGTAAATTTAAATTCGCTTCCGATCACAGATTAGTTAGAGCAACACTACTTTTAAGTCACCCAACAAAGAGCAGAAAAAATTACAGCATACCATTTAACATCCCCAAGACAGAAGAAGAAATCAAAATTTACACTGAAAATCTACGAACACAAATAGAATATATCGAAACAGACTGTATTGATATCCAAACATACTACAATATCCTGGATAGAGGCATTACAGAGAGCTTGAAATATAAAAAATTTACACATCCTCATCAACATAATATTTTCTCTAAAGACACAGTCCAACTTATAAAAAGGCGCACGGAACTTCTGCACACAAAGAATAAAACCAAAGATATGAAAGAAGAACTCAGCACAATATACAAAGAGACCAAGAGATCCATCAGAAAGGACTACAACAACCACAGATACGAGACTATTTCAAGAAACATCAAGAATTTCAGAAGTGCCAAAAAGGCTTACAAAGAACTAAGTACACACAAATCATGGATTCAAAAACTTGAACATAATTCACAAGAAACAAAATCTAGAAAAGATGTAATAAACCATGCGACAAACTTTTACAAAAATTTATACAGAAAACAGAATAACACTGAAACAGAAGTGCAAACAACTCACATAAACACAACTGACTACATTAGACTAATTGAAGACACCGAAGTTTATGAACATATAAAAAAGCTGAAGGCAGAGAAGAGTCCCGGACCAGATGGATTATGCAATGAAGTCCTTAAAATAGGAGCACCTATTTTAACTCGCCATTTTACACAATTGTTCAATATGATACTAAACGAAGAAAAAGTACCAAAACAATGGTGTACTTCGGACATAATTTTGCTCTTCAAGCAAGGAAGCCCCTTAGACATAGGAAATTATAGACCCATAAGCCTGTTAGCAAGTATATACAAACTATTTTCGTCCATAATTTTAAAAAGAATATCTGACGACATTGACAAACAGCAACCAAAGGAACAAGCGGGATTCAGATCAGGCTTTAGCACACTGGACCACATACAGACATTAGAACAAGTCATAGAAAAACACAGAGAATACAATAGACCTCTGTATGTGGCCTTCATTGACTACAGCAAAGCTTTCGACAGCATCAGTCACTGTTCAATCTGGAACGCTCTAGAACAATCAAATATTAACAACAAATACATCAATATCTTGAAATATATTTATGCAAAAAGTACGAGCAGAGTAAAATTAGAAACTAGAGGAGACGAAATAAATATAGAACGAGGAGTTAGACAGGGAGATCCTCTATCCCCGAAGCTGTTCATTGCAGTACTTGAAAATATTTTTCAAAAACTAGACTGGAAAAACAGGGGAGTGTATCTGAACGGACAATATTTAAACCATCTGAGGTTCGCTGATGATATTGTTATACTAGCTGAAACTGCCAAAGATCTAGAGGAAATGATGAGATCACTTGACTGTGAAAGCTCCAAAATCGGCCTAGAAATGAATGTAAACAAAACTAAGATATTAACAAACAACCGTGAACGCCCGATTGTGATTAAAGGTAACAATATAGAATATGTCAGTGACTACATCTACTTAGGAAAGCAAATTTCATTCAAAACGTCAAGCAATGAAGAAGAAGTAACAAGAAGAATCAATGCAACTTGGAGAAAATTTTGGGCATTAAGAGAAATCCTAAAAGGGAACTACAGCTCGCACATGAAAAGGACAGTCTTTGATACATGCCTATTACCCTGCTTGTTGTATGGTTGTCAAACTTGGGTATTTACAAACAAAATAAAACAAAAAATCAAATGCAATCAAACGGCAATGGAAAGGAGCATGCTGAAAATTAGAAGAATACATAAAATTAGGACCGAAAACATTCGTCAAAAAACTAAACTTACCGATGCTCTCAGGCATGCACTCTCACTAAAGTGGAGATGGGCAGGACACATCTCACGATACCCAGATAGAAGATGGACCATTGAAGCCACACGATGGAAAGGACCAAAGGGGAAAAGGAATGTTGGTCGACAAATAAGACGGTGGGCTGATGACATAACAAACGTCGCAGGAAACGAATGGATAAAGTTAGGAAAGGATAGGGAGTCATGGAAAAGGATGGAGGAGGCCTTTACCCAAGCAGGGGTCCATATCTCATAAGTAATTTAAACATTATAAATAGTTTTTCTTAATTATTTTAGCTAATTAAAAAACAATAGAAAACCTTTTTAATGTAAAACGTAAGTGAAGATTTGGAATAAATGGCTTTATTATTATTATTATTATTATTATACTCAGTAGAGCAAAGCAGTAAAGCTTGCCATCGCCTTTAGCCGCATGAGGCACAAGTTCGGCCTAACATAATACCATACCATGTTGCCGAAGTACTTGCATCTCTGGCATGGAGCTCGTCAATTTCAGCTTAGTCCATTTAACCGCAAACAATGAAAAGCCCTTTGAATCATTAACGATGGAGCTCTTACACTTACATACGCTGGCTACAACTTCACGGTTTTCTCGTCCTGTCTCGCACAACCGATTTGTGGAATGCGAATATCTCCAGCGATATTTCTAAAGTAATACGGTTTAGGGTCCTCCAGTGTACTCCATCCTTGGAGACACTTATCCGATGCTCCTATAGTGTCGTGGATGTTCATAGTTGTCAATGATCACTTAACGTTCGTTCGTTATTCCAAGACAAGTTGCGTAACACTGTAACAATAAAAAAATTATAACATTGGTTTACTTTAAATTTATATGCTCATAATTTGAGCCGTATCGAATTAAAACAGTACGACGTGCAATTAACGCATATTTGGGCTAATATCGTGTGTTTAGTTTTTGTTATCGCCAATCGACATATCTGAGGCAAATTTTAGGCGGATTTTCGTCGTCGGCGACACCTTGTCCCTCGAGCCTGCTCGGGCCCCGGCCACCCGTCGAGCGCTGCGTCGTCCGACGCGGCCGCTGGCATGATGAAACAAGAACTCAAACTTGTAATGTATAAATAAACGATAAAGTTATGATGACTTACTGCCAAGTTCAGCGTTAACAGTTGCTCGAGTGGGCTGCATCCAGTTATGCCATTGATTGACGTCCGGTTGTGATTAAACTTAAATATCTTATGAAAACAAAGCTAGGTACACCATACCAATTAATGCTAACCGTCATTTTAAGGAGAGACTTGAGCCTGAAAGTCTTAAGCCTGAAAGTCTTAATGTGCAATATATTGATCTAAAGTGTAGTAGAATCTGGAATTTATTATAAAATTAATCAATACGGGATTTCAGGACTCTGCTATCTTAAAGCTTCGAGTCGCTAAGTGCGGCAAATCATTTTTAATGTTTTAAATTTAGCCTTTCAACACTAATTTATTTGCAAGAGTGTAAGCATTTAGAAAGCTTGTCCCTTAAACCAATGGACTTGTATGTAACAACACATCTGTGTGTAATGTTATTCAAATTAAAAACATATTTATTTCATAAAGTTGGATCTTGTTAGGGCCAAAAACCGTTACAATAGCTTGGGTCTGGCTTACGCAATTTAAATTCATAACCGTGGCGCGTTTAATTTATGTTTATATCAGTTTGATTTTTTTTATTAATGTTTAATTATGATAATTTATGATAGAGACGTGTTGCTATCGAATGGTGTTCAGTTAGCGGGCTTCCGACGGCTTGTCCACGGATTTTATTAGACTAGGTGTTGTTATGTAATAAGCTTTGTATTTAAAATTTTAAAAATAATGTACATAATATCTTTCTGATGGGATGGATGATTAAAATCTATATACACTTCACTTGTTTTTAATGTATATCAATAACGGCGCATGATAGCAAAGTTAGAAAAGGTCAAAAACAATTTTAGGTCGTAGTCGTATCCGTTTCAGCTGATATTCGTCCACTACTGAACGTAGGCCTCTCCCATTGATAGCCATCAAGATCAGTCCTGCCGACCTCATCCCTGAAACTCCCGCAGCTTCTACCAGATTATCAGTCCATCATGTAGGAGGCCTACCTACGCTGCGTCGACCTGTACGACTTCCATTAGAAAACCTATCACACCATCGGCCATTTCTTCTCTCTCCATTGGTTAATTATAATTTTAAGTAAAATGATAAAATTTACCGTAACCGTTAAATATGTAGAGAAGTATGGTATTGCACTAGAAATATAAATTTAATAATTTATCCCTTACAAAAAAAAACAAATACTATTTCTTTCTATATGCAACATATTGTAAGACCAGCTTTTGGTAAATTGGAATATAGAATATTCCAATTTACCAAAAGTATTGTATCTTTTTATACCTTTTTTGTAATAAATTGTTACGATCTTGTATATTACCTTTTAAAATATTTTATAAGATTGTTGAATTAATAATTGATAAATAAGTTGTAACAAATAAAATCTTTTACAAAAGAACACAGTCGAAAATCGTTTATATTCTTTTTAAACCTTTTTTAATGGGTAATATTATACCGCAAAATTAAATATTATATACGGTCGGTTGTGCGTCGTGTCGTGGAATGGCGACGTCAATAAAATATGTATTTTTTATTTCCTTTTATTGATTCCAGAATTCTTTTACACCTTCGATATCTAATAACACTATAAATTCTCGCAGCCTAGCCGGCGAACTCGCGGACCCACCAAGTAGGTTGATAGCCGAGACGCATTGCTTTTAAACAAATGCAAATAATTTGTGCCTTAAAATGTATAAAAGGATGGCGGTATGCAATACTATTTCGAATTTATAATCTTGCAGGGATTATAATTTATTTGATTTATAAAAAATTATACTTTGTTGTGCATGACAAATGTAAAATTGTTTCACTAGTAGATTTTTAGTCATGAGTCCTACAAATTTTGTAAACAAAGAATTTTTACTGTGTGACCTCATAGTAATGAGATAACTAAATCCAATCAAATTATTTTGGTTTAATTGATTCTCTAAATCTGTACATTACGCTAACCAAGCCTTAACCGCTAGTCATCTATTAAGGTATTATGCTCATTTAGTTCAATGCTCTAAACAAAAGGTTATATAAACAATTTTAAAACATCAATGTATGCTTGCGGCTTTAAAGCAAACTCTATCCAATGTTGCAACATTAAATTACTAAAGTTATTTTATGATTTTAACATTTCTTAACATATTGTGAACACTTGTACGACTAACAACCGCAATGCAATCTAGTCTCTACTAAACTTTACATAAAGCTTAAAATTGCTAAGCAGTTAATATTCGCGTAGCTTAAACTAGTAAAACACGCGACACCTGATATTATTTTTACATTTTTCGAGTCGCGTTCGCGCCGCTTTTATCGTCACCACAGGCAATACGATCTGGTCACATCTCGCGTGTATTCTTCTCATAAAGGCAATTAATATGGCTTTACTTTAGTGCAATAAATACTCTCTATTCGGATTCGTTTTGCGCGTCTGAAGACGTGTATGCTAATTTAATTTTTGTATTTAATTTTCGATAGCAGAAATTACTTGTTGTACAGCACCGTAACGGGAGACAATCACGCTACTGTTGCATGAGAAATGGTAAAAGATGTCTATGTAAATTGATCACATTTACATTACTCATTCTAGCGTGCACTCACTTGTTTTATTTTTAATCAACGAATATATTTATTACTTCATGCCCTGAAGCAGGTTAATTTTTTTGCGCGCATGAATGTATGTATGTTCATTCCAGTGTAACCTCTTGAAGTCTAAGCGTGTGCGTAGTGCGGTGTTATAAGATTCGTATTCTCCGCAGTCAATCTGGTTTTTGGTTTTTCGGGTTCCGTACCCAAGGGGTAAAACTATTACTAAGGCTCCGCTGTCCGTCCGAAACTTTCAGATGTTGTATTTCTGTTGCCGGTATAACAACAAATAGTAAAAAATAGAGAAGTATTTAAGGGGGCTTCCATACAACAAACGTGACTCGCACTTGTCGTGTTTTAAAATTAAATATTGCTTGTTTCATAATGTTATTTGTAAATACTTATTTAAGTTAGACGACATGCGGTAATTACTATTATTATTTATTTATTATGTTCGTATTATTGTTAAACATTGTTATTTTATCTCGATTACCAATTATACAATGTAATAATAATATAATAATAATATTGAAATTAATAAGTTAATACAATATGTATCTTAAAACGAATATGCATGCAATTTTACGACTAAATAATTTATTTAAAAGGGCTTAAATCACGTTTACGTAGCCTAATGAAGGTAGCGAAAATTTTCGGGCTTATCGGACGTCCTTCAGGGTGGGTACGAGGCGGGACGCGACCGGGAACAATTATTGCCACCCTGAAGAAATAAGTGGACGTGAGCTTAATCGTGTTTAATTATAATTATTTAGTTAATATTAATTTATTGCCACGCGCATAACACCATCCAAATGATTCAAGAATAGATAATTTAGATGGATTTATTGTGTATTTTTACATATTATTTAGCACCTAAAACATACAGACATATACACATTGGCGAGTTCATTGATTTCTTTAATAAATTAAATATCCTTATTTAAATAAATCGGCAGTTATGGCCGACACCTCTGATATTACTAATCTAAGGAGATGCTATTAAATACAGATGCGGCAATTTCGTATTTACTTCGTATTATCGTATTTCTTATTAAGGGTGTTACGTTATTTCCTATTTTAAAATAAATATGCACTGGTGCCCCTAATCCATGGGGTATGCAGAGGTCACGGATTTCTATTTGGCATGATCCTAGCACAGCTCGCTTCTTCTACAACCATGGGCTCTCCTTATATGGCCCTTCTTTAGTAGTTTCACCCACCATCGTGTAATTCAATGAAACACAACAAGCAAGACACAAATCTTCAGCGCAAGTCGACAATCAATATATCGTTTATGCTGGTGTCTGTCTGTCTATGTCTACATATACATTCTATAAGCGGAGGCTTTCGTATTATGTCTTATTTTTGTAAAACGTATCCGAATTTACAGGATTTATTTTCTGTATCCATGACACAATACATCGTGATTATTTTTCTACATTTATCCATTAATTCCAACAAGGAAATTTCCTAATATTTGATGTTGCAGATGTTTGCAAGCGATCGCGATCCTTAATATTTCAGGGAAGCTGTCGCTAATTTTAAAATTATTCAAAATACTTAGCACATTATTCAAAGCACTTACACAATACAAAGCACCCATAAGCATCCGCAACAAGAGTTGCAGATGCGTTGCCTACCTTTAATGGACAAAGGAAGGGATAAATAGAAAATGGTTATATCCCTTTCCCTTTCTCCACCGTCAAGTCCTCTTCCCCTTGCCATCCTTTCCTTATTATCAAAGAATGGGAAGGGGAAGAGAACCAGAATTAGGCCTCCGGTACCTCAATCATCAGACGAAACGCAGAATAATCTACTTCACGTCTTCTGTGTTAATTAACAGTGGTAGAGCCCGAAACAACAACATACGTTCCACGAATTGGCCGGCTCGACCAATGAAATACCATGACTTCCCGGAGGACGGGCAGTAGTATGTGTAAGTATGTGACAGTAATGTAAAAAAAAATATAGTGATTTGGCATGCGCAATCGTTCTAAATTCGGTACCAATCAAAAGTTCAAGTCGTCTTGGTTATTCCCGAACTTCGCAATAATTGTATGTATTAGTAAAATACAGGTTTACGCCTAAATTGTAAAGTACAACGGTTTTTTCCATTAAGTTATTTACTTACGGATATACTTAGAACAAATCTCATGAATTAAAGATTCAATAATTGGCTGGTGAATATTGAATATTTATTTGGGTATTTCGTAGCTCTACAACCAGCACAATTTATCAATGCTCTTACAATACGCCATTTCGGATGAGTTATAACGTAAACGCATCAGTTTTGACTTTTGGAATTGATTGTAATATTTATGTTAGGGTAATAATATATTCGTAGAGTTGTTGGAGATATTTATAAACGTGTTAGAATGATGTATTAAGTATTATTGTTTGATAAAGAATCACAATGTTCACGATAATTTTTATTGTAAGTGCTGACATATATGTGCAAATGGTATATTGAAAGCATAGCATAGACTTTTATCTAATACAATAATTTAGTGGACGTGCCTCCCACTTCTGATATATTTTAATGTTTTTTTTTATCAAATAATATCTTTTACTTTTAAAGTGCCTTCGTCTACTGTTTCAGATGAGACGTTTGCACACTTACCACCTTTTACCATAATTTTAAATTATAACTTAATATATGATAGATTAATTTCATTACTCAGTTTTATATGCGTAATAATATATCAGTTTCTACACAGATCTTTACTCGATAGACATAAAATAATACTAAATTTACAATATCGATTCCTAATCGATGAATTTAACTCCGAACAAGGGCGAGGTACCGTATGGTATTGAAAAAAAAGCTATAATCGGAAAGCGTCAAGGCACAATACATCGCTAAACGACGCTAACGGTGCGCGCACACGACTATACCGACATTACGTCCTATCGCTCGGTAATATCGGAGCCATTTCAAATTAAACTGGTAACGTTTACAACATTAATCTTAGGCATTGTTACCATTAAAATTGGTCGTGAAACATTCATCGGATTTATACATCTCAGATATGATGGGAACTAGATTTAATTAATGAGTTGTGATAGTCCAATGGTTACCGTCAACATTAGGTCAGAGTTCTAATTCGCGTATAAACAAAAATACAGTTTCCGTCAATCTTTTTGCAATGGTTGAGCCCGCATCAACATCTGTCGCACGAATAGACCGACTTCATCGGTGAAGTAGAAGTATTTCTGCGTTAAGTCTACTGAGTGAGATGCCAAAACACTAATTTTAGTACTATTTCCCTTCCTATCCTTTTAAAATAAGGAGAGGAATATGATTTGCAGGGATAGGAAAAGCAAATATCCTTTTTTCTGTTCATAGGTACGCAACGCATCTGCAACTCGTTAGCTTGTTGCGGTGACTATGGATTTTGGCCATTTAATAACGGGTGAACCTTTTGCTCGTTTGCCATCATCTCATATGAAAAAAAAACCATTTCAACAAATTAATCAAAATTTGGATAATATATTCAAGTTATTACGGTTTTTCGCTTTGAATTATTAATATTAGGACAGAGATTATTTCATTATTTCAGTTTTAATTTAAAAAGATTAGCAAGGTTGGTATCAAATCGAGGCAAAACTAATATATAATCCCGATACCAAATAAACGGTATATGAGGATTATCCGATTATTAGTACATAAATTATTGGACTTGAAATAAATTGTCAGGATTGAAGAAGAGAGTGAGTGTGAAAGAAGTTGTCAGTATCTTTTAGAGTTCTATAATATTATAAAATTGTATAATATAACATCGTGCCCGATTGCAGTCCCAAAGGAGGCGTAGTCTTTATATTTATTGGCGTGGCTACGGTATCATGAAACACATGAATGCGATCATATTCTAAGCATATTTGTTTTGTGTTGGTATTTCATCGGATAAGTTTTATTGAGGACGCAGTTGAAACTTATGATATCAGATAATAAACGTACTTGATTTATTTTGTTCTTATCTACGCAGGGGAAGGTGGGAACAGCTGCGTCGTTTTGTTACAAAGGACATTTACGGCACTACAATATATCTTGTAGACGCACATCCATCGCACAGACTATGAGTGGAAGTTTTTAAATGCTTAGGAGCGATAGCGATATTACTTAGGTTGAAATATAGGTTTACTTTTAAGATTGCTTTTTATTCACTCTTTTTAGTATAATACGACTACCCGTAACTGACGAGCATATATGCGTTGATATATGGCTGCAGAAGAAGTGAGAGCGTTTTGTCAGAATTGTGACAAATGTAAATCGGATTTTAAAATCATACATTTTAATAGCTTCTTAAAGCGTAAATGTTTAACAAATCTTGTTTATAAAACTTCTGTCGATTTTATGCAAATTCAAACGTATAAAACTTTTTTCTGTTACGTTTATTTCAGTGTGGGCGAAGGTTTGCAATTGCTGACAGATCGCGTAAGTGGTACGTACGTTGTTTATACGGGGCGCGTCGGGCGCGGTGACGGAGCGCACATTCGGTGTAGCACGGCACTTAACTAAGGTATCGACCGCGGGACGCGTCAAATTGTTGGACCTCCCGCATAAATGTACGCCCCGGGCAAAGATTAGCTATCGGGGAGGGTCCTACAAGATAAATAAAGCCCAAGAGTATTTTAAGCGTTTAACTTGAACCCTTCTTAACTTTAAGCACTAAGGTTTTAAGCTAGTTAATTAATCTTAGTAAAAATAGTTAAATTAAGTATTGTTTGTTCATCATTTTCTTAAGCGCTAACTCAATAGTAATGCAATAGTAGGCACCTAGCAGTGAGACAGCACATTTTGTTGAGTTTATCAGGTCCCAAGTGATAGAAGCCAAATCTGTCACCGGCACTGTTGTTGTTGTTGTGTTGAAAATAAGCATTTGTGATTTTTTTGAAGAAACAAAACAATTTACTCGCCTGGGAGTCGAACCTACAAATGCTTTAAAACTCATTGCCTTTTCATTTCAAAGTATCGTAGTTATTCTTTGGCTTTGCCTTACTCCATTTATCGAAAGGTTTAAGATGGAGATAACGGCTATGATTCATATGAGGGCTTTTATTTTTTCCTTAAAAGTATCCGCCATTAAGCCGGGTCCTAGCAGACTGAGGTGACAACGATGCTTAGGGTACCTCCAAGGAGATCCGATATCTCTGTTTTGACGCAACAAATTGCTAACGATATTTTTTTATAAAATGATTTTTTATCGATGTTTTTTTTACATAATAAGGCTTAAGTTTAATGTATTTCTGAGGAACTAATTAATACTCGTTATAAGTTCCACAAATATTCTGGCCGCAGGCGAACAGTGCTTTTCAACTGGATTGGCATGAAAATATAGCATATTATTTTTAAATGGAAACATTTTCAATGTTGATGACTTATAGAATAATGAAATTAGTGCAAAGTTTTGGTTGTTTCTTTTTTCGGTTAGGTGAGTCATTACGTTGGCTTATGTATGCCAGGAGCATTAATGAAAACACTGACATTAAAACATAAGTTCTATGCTTCAAGAACCCTATTCACTCATAATTAATTGGTGCGTGACTTGAGTTTAACGTTAAATACAATAAAAATAAGAGATAAAAGATCAGGAAAGGTAAATATAAGTCTTGAACGATTAAAAGCTAAGCACAAACTAAAAATAATACGGATGTAATTACGTCAAGTATAATGAAAATAATCTGTATTTTAAAATGCTGAACCCGGTTTCACTCTTGACGGTAGTCGCTTCGCCGTGTTCGAGCGTAATCGGTCAAAAACCTCACTTAGTGCGGCCAGTTAAAGGAGTGCTCTTTTATTATTTCGTTCCTGACAAGTATGCGCTTTTATCGAGAGTGTACGTTTGTCTGTCACCTCGTAATGCCGACATGTGGAGCGCGAGACTACGCACTAACAGCTAATAGCTTTGTTGCAATCTCTCCACAAATATCTACTGGGCATTACAAACTGTTACTTGGATCGGAATGAGTATTTTTATTGTTTTTTTTTCATGCATATCTCTAAAGAACCAGACAAACAAGACGTTTATTTATTTATTGACACATGAACATCATTTTTTTAAAGAAGGTAAAGGCAAACTTGCAAGGCATCTGCCTATAGGTAGCGTTGCCTACCTTTAATAGACGGACAAAACTATATTTCCTTTTCCTCACCACTCCCTTCTCCTTTTCATCCCTTCCTTATTGGGGATGGGAAAAGGAAGAGGAGTAGAATTAGGCCACCGGCACGTCACTCGTCAGGCGAAACGCGGAATACTTCAGGCCTGTCTTCTGTATGGTCGTGGTATTTCACAGGTCAGGCCCATTCGGGCAACAAAGGTTTTTGTGACTGGGAATCAGTAACAAAAACATCTGTCACTATTAGCATGGGCACTAACGAGATATAATAATAGAATCAATATAAAACAGTTTAGTGTCATAGTGATAAATAATAATAATAATAAAAGTTGCGCTTATGCCATTACTATCAAAAGTTTTCAACGTCCCACAAAAAAGCGAACATGGGGTACCAATTAAGTATTGGCCCTAGAAATAATCAACAGGGTGGTAACTGGCAAGCGAGATATCTACCACCTTCGTATTTACACCATTGAAGATTATTGTAAATACTTAACCGATTTTTTAATAAAACAAGTAGGTAAAATAGGAGCTAATCACCTGTAAGTGATAACCGCCGGTCATGAAATACACCAAACGAGCTGCAGGTGCAACCTCAGACTTCAAGGAAGGACTGCAATAATTTAAGGAGTTGTAGATGTGTTGCCTGCCTTTGACGGACAGAGGAGGGGATAGATAAAAAAGATTATTTCCTTTTCCTCCCCCGTCAAATCTTCTCCTTCTCATCCCTTCCATACTACAAAACAATAGGAAGTTTAAGAAACAAGACACCTTTACTTCGCTTACAAAAGGAAACGAAAAATACTTCTACTTTACGCTTCTCTTACGTCTTCTGTGAGTTCATGGTATTTGACCTGTCGAGCCGGCCTATTCGTGCTATAGATGTTATTAAGGGCTCTTTATTTTAACAGTGGTAGAGCCCGCAACAACAACATGCGATGCACGAATGGCCCGGCTCGAGCAGTGAAATACCACGACCTCACAAAAAACAGGCATGAAGTAGAAGTATTCTGCGTTTCGCCCGAGGAGTCGCCGGAGGCCTAATTTCAGTCCTCTTCCCTTTCCCACCCTTACCTCATAAGGATAGGATGGGAACGGGAAGAGAATTGGACGGCGACAGGGTTAACGGGAAAAAGGAAATATCCTTTTTCAGTCTATCCCCCCTCTGTCCATTAAAGGTAGGCAACGCATCTGCAACACATTCGCTTGTTGCGGATGTCTATGGGCAGCGTTCACTTAGCATCAGGTGACCCGCTTAATCGTTTCCCACATACTTACATAAAAAAAATCATTCGTTGAGGAATGTAGGAATGTGTCCACCGTTATGTTGAATACTTCCACAACAAACTCCACGCGATGCGAGTATTTAGCCCAGACCAGGCCAGCTCGTATCTGGGTGGTAAGCACTTAATACTTTAATGAATAGGTCAAACTATGGTAAGAGGATTATTTCGTGATGTTGCGTTTTGTTTCAAAGCCAATGCACTTTATCGTAATAAAAGTTAAATTTCATAATTGATTCTGTATACATATGTAGATTCGTAGAGTTATTAAAGAGCAACTTGAATCTACTACTAACAATTAAATTTACTAATGGAATGTACAAATATTACTTTCTTTTGTTGAATCTTTTAGTCCGTTCAATGGTCCATCTAGTTCTGTACATATCGTCTTGGATAAGCACTTTCGTATCACATCAGGTGAAGAAAAGAACACATGTGAAATGAAATATAAATGTTAAGTGGGTAGAGAAGAAGGGCATGTGACAAGCAGAGTTTAGATATGAATGTGGAGGGATGTGTATGGATGGATTGCGTGAAAGGTGACATGATTAAGGACGACTGAAACGATAGATGATAGGTTGAAGTGGAAGTCGAAAACATGTTGTGCCGACCCCGCATAAAACGGGAAGAAGGCTGGGAGATAATGATGTGCAATGTAATCAAATCATTAATTGATCTTTTCAGGATTATTATGACATTACTTCGGTTACTGTTTTGTATGTTGTCCAATGTCTCTTGCTATATCGAAAATAGAAACATCGATGAGAAATAAAATGCAATATTGCTAACTCCATCTCCCCTAAATGAGTTAAGATATGCGCAAAGCAGAATAACGTTTCTCTGCTTATTTTGTTGACATCAGTATTCGTCTCGAAAAATGAATTAGATAGAATTTATAAACCATAAAACATCTTGGTTGCCACCTTAAATAACGTTGGGTGAAACTTTTACACCTTCTGAGGAACATACTGGCGCCACTCCGCACGAAGTCGCTCCGTTTTTGACCACATTTCAAGAAAGGACAGGAAGCCGGTAAAAGTTACTGAAACCCTTTTACATGCTCTTAAAAGCTTAGAATTGATTTAGCATTTATAGTTACCGAATATTTAAATCTTTTGCCTTATTTCGACTGAATCGAATGAAATTTTTGCATTTTAACTTTTATCTGGCGGACGCAGGCTGAGCCTCAATTAAGATCAATTAAGTTAAGGACCAATTTAGTTTTGTTTCGATTTTTAAGTGATTTCTTTTTTTGTTCCTTTCGATGAAATTAAGAAAAATGCAGAAAATATCTAAAATCTAAAGAAAAACCTTTGTACAACCTTTATTATTAAACAACAAATATAATAATAATTAAAAGTAACACACATACGCACATAAATACATATCTTAGTAATGCAAGAAGTATTAGAGAAGGCCCCGTCACCAGAGATACATATCCCCATCTAACGAGGAGAGAGTTCTATGGAATTTCACAAAATTTATACACTAAGGTACACATTGTCATTATTTTAATTCGCGTAATCGATTAAGATTCACTAATTATCAAAACATTATATAGTATATTTAATAATTATACAATTAAAATTGTAATGTTTTATCCACAGGACGATTTATTTCGAAAATAATTATCCGGTCGATAAGCTTCCTCAACTACAAAATGAACGCGCCGATAACGCGGCCATTTATTTGTAAAAAGGTATCCATATCAGCCGCACAAGATTTATTAAGCTTTAACTTTTCCGTCCGGGGCTTTACTGCGAATTAGTATTATTATTTCCAGTATTATATATGCAGCAATATAAGCTAACTCATATTTTAATCTGGGCATCTGAACAATTGTAAGCTTCAACAGATTGTAACCGGGCTAGGCATATTATAAACTACTAATGACCCGACCGGCGTCGCCCGGGTTACACTAATTTTATATCGCTAGGCCAATCGTAAAATTTACTTAAAACTTCATCAAAATCGGTGGAGCCGTTTCGGAGTCTATAGGTAACATTCATACACTCATCGCCTTCTCTCATCTCATCGACTCAGTGACCATAAATGAAAGAAGTTGAGAAAGATAACTGAGGCGAAGATGAGATCGTAGCCATTGCTTTTATATGACTTTCAGATGCATATCACAATACTTCTGCTAACTTTTCACTCAGAAACCTCAGAATTCTTATCTTTTGTTTGTCATCTCAAAGCATTTCATACAGGTAAATAAATACATGTAGCTTCGAGATAGCGACGAGGCGGCAGCTGAGGGCGTGTCTCGGGTAGGCAGCCTGCCGTCGTTTAAGCAAACGATACAGTCTATTCTATTGGGTTAAGTTAAGGCAGCGTACTTTCTTTGTTCTATTAATACCATATTAATCTTAAATTATTAAGAAATAATGCTTAGTTTGTTTATTTTTTATCATAATTATATTTTACTGTAGCAATATAATATTTCCAGTGGTTCCAAAAGTTAAATTGTCTTCTTCGAAGGTATCTTTGAAAAAAATTCAATCTCCCCGAGATTGTAAATTTTAACCTCGCGTCTAAGCTGTCTTAAAAAAATCGGTAAATGTAGCCAGGAACTAGATTGTCCTACCGGCAACCGCCAACCGCCTGTAAAGCCATTGTAAAGCCCACTTCACAAGGATGGATCCATTGAAATAGTAGTGCCAAGCACCTTCTCTTCTACTCTATGGCACTTTATTTTGCAGGGAATAAGTCTTCCATATGTATCCATTTTTCTGTTCATACTTTCCTTTCTCCATTAAATGTAGGCAACGAACCTGTAACCTATTTGCTTTTTACAGATGCTTATGGGTAGTGCTAGTCACTTAATATCAGATATACCGCGTGCTCACTTACCATCTTCTTTAAAAAAATATTTATTTCTTTTAGAATTCAAATGTTTCAATGTACTATATCCCCATTTAAACCACGTGCTTTTATATCCCGAAACTAATCGCTAAGTCATACTTCGAGACAAAATAAATGTTAAGCTTGTAATCTGATGGCAGCTTGCCCTTAATCATTAATAATTTATGACATCCACAATGCTCCTTTAAAATGTAAACAACAAAGCCCTTCCATCTTTTTAAAGATCATTTATTCATTATAATTACATATTTTTACATATATTTACATAATTCAGTATTAAAGCTTGCCGTAGACCAATGACGTACACACAATTTAAATGACAAAGTAAATATTCGATCAAAACAAAAGAAAACTAAAATCATAGTCTTTATATCGAGAGAGAATTTTAGAAGTAAAGCTTTCATATTTACAATTTTTACAAAAACTGAACGACGTAACGTTCAGTGCAATCACTGTATCCACAATATATATTACTATATAAACTTAAGTTAAATATCACTTCATAATACATATACTGGCACATTATTTTTACACACTTTGCAATAAATTAGAGTATTTGGTATCGAAAAATGCTTAAAACTTCACTCTCACAACTTGCACTGAAAATTGTAGATTTGCGTATTTTTTTTCTTATTCAACAACAATGCTCTTGCAGTGAACATAAAAATGGATATGTTGTCATTTTGAGACGCTACATTTTCTTGAGTTCAATTCCCTTTGGTGTTTTATTTCTAAAATGTAAGTAAAATAAAATGAAATGAGACATTCGTTCTTTTGTAAACAATTTCAGTGCAAGTTTTACAACGACAATATTAATTTATCTATTTGCGAACGCTTGTTCACACTTTTCTATTTGACTCAACACTTTACCTATTCTTTCGTGCAAAATTTTTGCATTTTTCTCCGGTAATGGTGGCAATATGTCTCTAATAACTGCGTTGTTTTTCTGGTGAAACATTTCACTAAGTTTTACACCCACTGATTGTTCGTATAAAGATTTTAAAGCGTCTATTGTCCTCTTTCTAAATACACATAAATTGTCTAACATAAGGCTGTGATACACATTATACTTCTTTAAAAGTCTATACCCGTGAAGGAGCCCCGATTCGTTGTCCAAGAATAATAGCAGCCCGCTATCCATCTTCCTCGCCAAATTGTGCGCGGGACCGTCCATTATATTAATGTTCCATTGATAGTTGAACAAATTATTTACAATCCTATCTAAATTTGCCGTTAGGTAATCAAATACTATGAGATCAGACCATTGCGCTAATTCAACGAACAGTTGAATTGTCTGCTTTGTCAACTTAATGTCTATATGATCAAAAGGTTCTTCAATATTCTTCTGTTGATGTTTATCCTTTTTTGCTTTAAGTTTATTAATCATAATTTGCTTTGACGTATCTCCAATATCGTTTTCTTTTATAGAAATTTTCAAGACATCAATTTTATTCAAATGTCTATTAGACGGCTTAAAGATTTCAGGAATTGTTGCGGATTCTAAGCTCGGTATGTATTGAGTAAGAACGACCGCTCTGTTGGTGTTCCATTGCGCAGTGGAAATATCTCCAGCGACACTTTGCCATAGCTTGTCCTTTAAATCCACGACTTTTACGACCGAAGGCGCCAGATTAGTTAAATTTAGCAATCTTCCTACATAGAAACTGAAAATCTCTCCTTGTATCTGATCAGTGTTTTGTCTGTATCGAACACACGCCTGAATCCCATCTTTAAAAGTTACAAGTCGATTCTGCATTCTGCCACATCCGTTTTCCATTTTAATAACCTCACTTTGTTCTACGTATCTTTCCCAAATCTCTGCTGTATTTTCTCCGTAGCCTTGAGGCATCGAATTTTCAACTTCAGGTCCCCAAAAAATATTATCATATAGCACAGTATGGTCATTAGGAAGATAGCTAGTTTTATTGCTAATAACATTTGCGATAGAATGCTTGTGATGGGAGTTTTTGTTATCTTTTAAAATTTCTTTCATGTCCTCCGTCAGACTTTTTGGGTAAACATCTTTAACATATTTTTGCGTCTCATTCTCTCCAGTAAAGGACACGGAAGCAAATTTATTTAAATCTTTTTCTTTTGCATTTTCAACTTCATTGTTTGTTCTATGACTATTACTGTACTTTAAAGAATTTAAACTCCTCGAATGAATATCTCGGGAATTATTCAATTTTAAAACTTTTCTAGGACTATATACAGGACTTACTTCTTGCGTTTGTGGTGAGCCCATTATGACGACACCAATTGATAAACCAAGAATAAAACTAATGCAAACACTAACGAAACAATAATTATAAAATCCATATTCCCTTTTGATCGCGATTCTTCTTGATAATTCCTCTTTGTAATGGAAATTGTTATGCAAGAAGTAGTTTGGTTTCTTCATTTTGGAATAATTGTTTGTGATTGATACACTTTTTAAGTTCTTGTTCTTTACTTCTACTTTTTGTCCGCTGGGAATATTGTCCTTTAAATCTTGTAATGTAGGGATCCTTTCACTTCTTCCACATTCTTCTACGTTTGTTTTCTTTGCATCGGTAGCTTGTGTACTGTTTTCCATTTTCATCTCCATTTGTCATTACATCTAAACGATGCTCTGATTCATCTGTAACAAAAGAAAATAATATTTTATACCTATGTCACTATTTAATAATTATGTAGAAGTAACACCTTACTACAAACGGCGAACGAATTTTAATGTAAATAAATGGATTGTTATTTAGGTACGGTAATTACGGTAATTATTATAATTTAAAAAATGGACAAAATAAAAGTTAACGTATAAAACATTAAGTTATTGAGAACAATAACTTAATGTTTTATTAAATAAATGTAATTAACTTACAAATGCAGTTTGTTAAAAAAATATAATTATAAATGTATTTATTTGTCTGCAAAAAGTTTTAAGTCTTACACTGAAGCGTAACAGCGGTAGATAAAAAACTCAGATATCGCACGAATCAAAGTAATTAAGTGATTAACACCGCTTGTAAAAACACCGTACGGACGGAACAGACAGAAGTACACGTGTCAATCACACAAGAGATTACGGATGCATATTTGACATGTAACATTATTATATCGTGTTATTAAAATGAACCCGTTTACAAAGCACGATTTAAATCGTGTCGTATTCGGATCGCGTGAGGGCTAAAAATGTTATCTTTTCATCTTTGCTTAAGAGTTAAGATGATTGATTGAACAAATCCTTTGATTCAGATCATATCTTTGTCAACGTTTTGAAACGTTGATTGTGTACTTTTTCAGTAAAAGGTTCCTAGACATAAATAAGCACGTACAAACAGCTAATCAAAGTTTAACCTAAACACATAAGTAACTTCTTTAATGCAAATAAAAATAAAAAGAGCAATTATAACTTTAAAAATGCATTTGTTTCAATATTAGTTCCCCCACTTTCAAGTAATTTAACCTTATTTAGAACACGGATTTCGAAACATAAAATCGTATGTTCCAGTCCTCCAACCGCCTACTATCCTAGTCCCACATCTAAATTCTTTCCTTAAGATCTAAAGTAAGAAAATTTGAAACTACGCTAGTATTAGATATATAAAATACATTGAAAATTGTTACCTATTTATGACAATTCTATATATTCGATTTATTAATAAAGATTAAGTACAAGGATATACTAGTTGGCCATGCGCCGGCCACATGGGGAGCGTGGGCGGACGGCACTGAATAATATTACGAATGAATATATCTCAGATACACGTAACGGTCGCAAGGAGCCCACATTTGTTTAAGACTTTATTGCGATGAATATCAGAACAAAACATCTATATAGATTTTAGAAATGGAGTAGGCTTTCAAATGATGAAACGTTTTGTCAATGATTTCGTTTCATGTGTACAATTTAACCATAGCAAGTCAACTCACCGCGACGTATAAAACGAGTATTATATGTTGTTTACAGCGTGTCTGAAATAACGTGTACATTAGACGACCTCAGGCCTTACATAACTCGAGACTAAAAACTAAATCAAATCATCGAATAACGTAAAAGTATTAGTAGTACTGAAGAACTAACAGTCCAAAGTTCTACACTACAAACCTGAATAACCTGTATAAATTTATACTATAAATATAAGTATGATTTACAGATAAATTAAAATAAGCAACTGTTTTCAACTGATTCCAGTCGCTTTGTTAAGGTATACCTACTATAAAGCATACACAAATTTGCGTTCTCTCAGACTTCTGACGTAGGGAACGCCATGTAATAGTTATGTGCTCCAAATGCTGGGTAACGCGGTCCGTAACCTCGAGCCCCTAAAAAACTGCGTTAAAACAACAAAGCAATCAAAGTGTTAAACAAATTGAAAATTAGGCGGTGCTGCTAACACAACCCTTCAATTATTGTGTTAGCCGGCAATTTACTAATAATAATTCAATTAGTGGGAGAGCGGTGTGCGTATGTAATTGTTTTTATGAGAACCACGCGGTCAGATGTACGCCCATCCGGACGCGTGCCCGCCCATCTCTAGAGGTGCTATTACCACCCTTTTCAATTTTTATAAATGAAAAACAAAACTTTGGTTAAAAAAGTAATCTACAATTTATATGTAATATATGTAACAGTTTAATAGTATAGTTACTATAAAGCTATTTCATAAATACAAATTAGTATGTATGAAATAGGCTTGTTAAAATTTGAATATTATTGATTTAAAGGTTATTTAAAGGTTGAACTGTTCGCGTTGATAGGTTCAAATGTAAAACATTCCTTTTCTCTTAGTTTTTCTCATTTTTTTTAAATTATAGTAACATTCTGCATAAGAAATAAAATTGTTTCGTACATGGTATTTACAGCTCTATATCAATCCATCTAAGTCAACTAACGAACCTTTTTGTTAGCAACGGGCCCGATGCCGGTCAACTCCAGTTTTTTTTCTTTCTTTTTTCTTCGACTCCCTCTCTTGCAGGTCGTTTTTTAAGTTTGACTGCTTGTAAGAATTTTGTAAAACACATTCTGTGTCACGGGTCGTTGGGAGTTTTTTTTGTGTAGTTGTTTTGTCAAGTTAAAGCGTTTCAAGTTGGGCAGTTATAGTGTACTATCGATTTGATGCGTATAATAACGTCGTACCATGTTCTGGCTCGTTCACGATGACTGATAGACATTTTATACTCAACGCTTTTAATCTTTGATCGAAGAAATTATACAAATTATACAAGTCGATAATTTTTTTTGATATCGTAAACTGGTTCGTTAAACGTAGTTTAATTTGTATTTAACCAATGTTAACCAGTTGTTTATACTTTAAACTAATTGTGTAATCTAATGTGTAGTTGATATAATATAGATGTTTGTACAATATTACTAAGATACTGGGAACAAAATTTTGTTACTCAATTCAATCGTAGATGGTTTGTTTTGTCTCACAGAATAAAATGAAATACTTCAATAATATTGTCGGTGAGAATTTTGTTGTTCTTCCATTCGTTTTTGCAAGTCCCTTAATTTTATATCTTAAAATTGGCTAAAACGCATCCGTCTAGACAAATTAACCTTCGAGTTTTGATGTAAAAATTCGTTATAGAACATTTACCGATCAAAGCATTGTGTAAGATCTTTATCACGCGGTACAATTATCCATTCGTGACGGTGCTACCTTCGCTAATATCTGAGAGAGATTAATTGTTTTGGTACTTTGTCGTTAATACGTGCCTACAAAACCACGCAGAAATAAACGACTAAGGATAAAAAAAATGTTCATTAAAAACAATAAAACCTTTTTAATTTGTTATTAATAGACTATTGTGTGATAATTTATAATTTAAAAAAATATAAGCGTCTTTTCGTCCATTATTTTTTATGTCACATTCTTTTTTAACTGACTTAAAAAGCGAGGAGATTATTAATTCGTCTGTATGTTTTTTTATTTTTTGTAGCAATATTTATAAAGTAAAAAGTTAAAGTTATTAATATGTACAGATTTCGGTCCATTCGAGTAAACGAACAAGTCACATTATTATTTCATACATGTAAAGTTAAACGTGTTAAATGGTAAAGTTAAACTTATTGGCGCTAAAGTATTCCGTAACGTGAAGCGTTGATCACCGGAACTCAAGTATACGTTTTACAGTTAATTTTTGTTTTATTTTGTTTCGAATAGGTCAAGTAGTACGTTAGCCGACTTTCTAAATTCTAATGCTGTGTTTACTTCGTAAAACTTCATGTCATCGGCCATAATCAAATTAATTTAAAGTCATAATATTGTTAGTTTTCCATCTTAAACGGATACCATTATTATTCTGGCTTCAATGTTCCGTTACCTCGATTCATAGTCACATGCCAAATTAATGTTTTATGTCAACTTTTTGTGATTTATGGTTTTGATATCTATTGACACAAGAAAACACTTTTTTCGTATCATCTTCGGAACTTAAGTACATTCTCATTTATTTTTCTATCAAAGTTTAACTTTAGATATATTATTTTTGAGAATGGAACTTTACTCTGGATAAAAAACAGGTACCTACAATGTTGTTGACCTTGTTTCAATTACATTAAACTTTTTTTAAACTTCAAAATCTACATACATTATACATACATATTTAAATATTATTAAATTCTCATTCAAATATAGAATATTATTATAAAACTAAACATACGTTCCTACGTAAGCAAGCGTTAATAAACATTGAAATTACTGTACAGATGCTCTGAGGTTGACCATACAAAAGCACTATCCGGTTTGCGTTAAGGATAGGGTGCCCCGCAAAGCCGGCGAGAGCCGCGGGCCAGCCCTAGTATGGACATAGTGTTGAGCGATACCAGGCCGCACCGTTACCGATGTTTCCGCGATCGAGACCCCCGATACCGATACAATCTGTATCGAATGATCTATTCCAATCATACAGCGTTCCCAGGGTCACCTTTGTATAAAAAGTACAAGCAATCGTGATATTCTTATAGGTATACGGAGACGAGATCACGGTTTCAGTACACCTCCATACAGGGCTATAAAGTATTAAAACTGGTGTTTTTCGTTAGGAAAGTTGAAATAAGATTGAAATACTGTAAACTTTAGTTAGTCCATACGTTAAGTTACTGTTTAGAACCCTGTAGAGAATCAGTAACAATCTTTTATTTAATTTATGGTCTTAATAACTCATATTTTAAATTTTAATTCATTAAATTGCAGCAGGTAAATATCTATTTTAAAACTCTATATAGTATTTATCAACTTATAGAAAGGGTTAATGTGTTTTACGGAAATCCACGAACTGGCTAATACATAACCATTATTCAGATCGAACATTTCCCTGGTCTCAGTATTATGTTCTTAGTTTAATCTAAACGCTTTATGTGCTTAAATTTTACTTACATTTCGAGTAGATAAACAAGAAAATCACCCTCGGGTTGGGTCCAATACTGAAGTGATATATTCACGGCGTCGCGACGCGTGGGTGGACACAAACAATAGGCAGGCGGGTAAAGACCGCGGTGTGGGAGACCGTATTTGAACACGCGTCAATAATAATAAAATTATTGCTGTAAACCTCTCTATAAATAATCCACTGAAATGTCAACTTAAACAATACAAACGTACAACAAGTATTAAGTTTGTTATTTATGGATACGCTTCTATGGATAAATTAAAAGATAAGATGGAATTCAGCTTTTAATGTTTGTTCATCTTTTTCTTAAATTGCGATGGAAAATGTACATTAATTTTAATTATTCAAGTACTTTAGTATTGCTTCCTTTTAGTGGTATCTTTTTGAGAAGAGAGTCAATCTATGTATCTATATATATATATATATATATATATATATATATATATCATAATAAAAGAAGAAACTGACTGAATGATATATCAACCCAAAACTACTTGAAATTTTGCGCCGAGATTTCTGTTATTACGTAGGCGAGCACTTAGAAAGGATTTTTTCTAAGTTCACCCCCTTGAAGGCCTAAAGTAGGGTATGAGAGTTTGTGTATAGAAACATTTATACCCAATATAAGTTGTCGTCAGAATTATATGATTAACTATATTATAGAGGGTTCACCTAAGGCTGAACATTCTTCGGTTAAATTTAAACTGGTGAAACCGTGGGGCTCTACTTGTAAATTAAAACAGTTGTAAATTTCCCTCGATATATAGGCGCTAGCTGTTTATATCGAGTGGGCACAGCAATGAACCTTATCCGTTAAGTATCTACATTATTAATATACATGGTGTACAAAAAGTTAAGTATTGTAAAATCAAATTTTTACTTCATGCACTTGATAAACGAGCACTACTATTCAGTCGGTACTAGTGCTGGTATAAATTTAAAATCAAATATCCATTGTAATTGTAATGGTTAAGAATTATTTTGTCCGATCTTCGTCATGGTGACTGTGCACTTTCTTTCTAAATATTCTTGATTCGAATGATTAATGATAACGACAGACAGATGGTAATACTATATACATAAAAAATGTTCAAACAGTTTAGTAAATTAAAGGAAAAGTACAATGAAGAGTTCAGAGTGCATGGGGGATTTGATTAGCATCATAGAACAAAATATTCCTCGGTGTTAAAGTGAACCGCCATTAACAATATTTTACCACGAATGTAGGTACGGTACTGTACAGAGCGTACATATCAAAGAGGTCCAAGTGTATAATGATTATAATACACAGTTGGTGAATAAAAGCCAACAATTCAAAGCGGACATTTTGCTGTATGCCCCATTAATCATTACTGCACGCGACATGCCCCGGACCGGGTTTACTTGCCTCGTAAAACGCAACCTAAGGAATGTTAGGCGTTGTACGCATCTTGGATTTTTTTTGACATTTGAAATCCTTTTTACATTGATAAAAATACAGAGAGATACAGGGGATTGTCGGTTGGAGGGGTGATGGGGCAGATGATCGGCTTGGATCCTGTGGATAGGTTCTAACAAAATAAAACCTAAAACAAGCACACCATATTTAATTAACTCCAACGCATAACAGTAGTGTAATGCGGGATAAAAATTTAATTTATGTATGTAATGAATAATTATAATCAAGATCACTTTATAATTTGTAACGGCGGAGTTCCGATGATTTGGAGGCCTAAGCCTAGCGGCTAAGAAGTCTCCTTGAACTGCCTTTGTTTTGTTTTTGTCAAACATAGTTAGTTATAGTGCTATTAGTTCAGATAAACTAGATTGAATTAATATTGACGGAGTACTTTCACTATGATCTGAGGAGTATTTTTATAACAATATAATATTGCAATTCAAAAAAAAATATAAACTTGCCTTTATTTATATAGAGGCAAGTTTTTATTTGCCTCACAATGTAGTCATTGTATATTCCCCTCGTGTGAAACGAGCCCATGGCGTAATGTGTTCCCTGAGGTATTCGGTTTGATTTAATTACAGCACAGGGAACTATTAATGCAATGCGGGGGTCGCTGCGTTATTGTACTTAACTCAATTAGGGCTCGTATTATATCGCCGTGCCAATAAGGAGGTGGACAATGAACTAGTAAATAATGGCTCTCCAATTCATTGAAATTTATAATAACTCATATTAAATCGTATTCGTATAAATTAATTTTAATTGTGAGTAAAGGTGGGGATGTAAATTTCGTTTTAACAGGCGACCGGTTACACTGAGGCATCATTATATCGCTTGAATGATTTAAGATTTGTTTGCTTCAAGATTTTTAATGATACACCATAACTCCCAGTATATACAAGTACCTTATATACCTTGCAAGGACTTTATTACCTTTAAGGTATATTTTCCTCAGAGACATGGTCATCGATTCGGTGTCTTTTTATTTCACACTGGGTTTATATCCTACATAAGTGTAGTGAATTAAGATGCAATTATTTGTATTAATAACTAATATTATGCTTTTACTGAAATATTTTTAAAATAAACTAATTTGGAGAAAGTGTGCTAGAAACCGAATTAGTCATGAGTTGCCCAAATCGTAGAAACTAAGATAGAAGGAAATATTGTATACTTCTTACCTTTATTTTGAAAAGATATTCGCCTTTATTGTGATAAAATTATGTACAGTTGATTATTATCGTAGAATCACTACTCACGTTTTATCTTTTTACATCCACAATAAATTGACAGTAAAGTTAACATAAAAAGCAAAAGTTCCGTTCACGCGCACCGTCCCAGTAAAGTCACAACGCGACCTTCACAATACTGCAGGCGGTATTCACTTTTTATTTTATATTTTATTTCCATTATCCGATATCTTGTTTCGAAAGACGTTAAAATCGCAACTTTACTGACACATTCCCGCGGCGGCGATCGCCGGCCATGATCCCTCGCCGGGACAGCAATAGGCCGATAAAAAACGTCAAAAATACATTTTGCATACATTTGCGCCAAACAGCGGGAGCTGGGCGCAAAAAGATCCCGGAGCCACTCAATCGATCACGCTCGACGGATTTACCGGCATATATTGTTAAAACACGCACTCCAAGCAAATCAACACTCTAGCGCGGAATTAATAAAATGCAAATCGCTTTGACATAAAAGTTTTCAATATTCGTAAGAATAACGAAACAAATTTTTCGCGTGTATTCGTCGGAAGTGTTGTTGTGTGGTGCGAAGGTCGACTTTGACGCGGCGCGTTTGTAACAACAAAACACTTGCATTTCTTGTTTTGTTTCCACCCCATTTGTTTTGAAACAACTGTATCGAAGTGCACCAATATGTCAAAAATTTATGTGTTTATAGCTTTTCTTACTGGGAAGCAAGTGAAACATAAAGACATCGTACAATTGTTTTATGTGTCAAATGTTAATTCGGCAAGGTTTTAGTCAAAAATCCTTCTTCAGCCGCGTTAAATGATATTTGGTAGAGGGAAATCTTATAGATTCGCATGGAAAACATGCAAGGAACTTTTTTTCATTTATTTTTAATGTATTTAATTTTGAATTTTAATAATGATTTATTTTTGTTGATTATTTATTTATTTTCAACTATAGTCGCGTCTTCCCACCTGTTTTGATTTTCCACTTCTATCGGCAGTCCTTATGACTACCTATGACCTAATTTTTTTATAGATATGCTAGTGGCTAACTAATTGACCAGTGAAAAATGATCCGCACTAGTTTTGCATTAGCCTATTTACTATTTTTTTAAAGCAGCTACGACTTATACGGTAATCCTCAGGAAGGGTCTGATTCTATTGTAGTATCTAAAATTGCACCTATATGGAAAAATAGCTTGTTCAGTTTTTAGACAAAAGTTTATCTTAAAATGTTGTACTATTTAATTTATTTTATACTTTTATAGATAAAACGCGTCACACTCAGACATGTCAATGCATGGATAATTTTTTTTGGTGTTTTTTCTGTCAACGGTTGCGCTGTATTTTAAGACATGCAAAAAAATTTGCACGCAATCATACCGCCTTAGTAACACCTATGTCACGAACTAGTACAGCCTGTCAAAGAGAAGTTTGAATATTATTTTCCAAGTATTTTTGTGGCTATTTTTTGTTATTAGTTAACGTATTAAATTTAAATAGAGTTTGTTCCGCCTGGGTGATCAAACATGCAAGAACTTTATCTATCAATCCTATGAATCTTGTGAATTCGAATAAACTCGCACCAATTGGGTGATGAAAAGGGCAAGACGAGGAAAAAGACAAGTGTCATAATATGAAAAGAAAACAAATCTAACGTAAAAACTTTAGAACAAACAAAATCTCAACATGGAATTGTGAACCAAATGTAGTGGATCTCGTGAATTCCTTTAATAAAAAACGCATTTTACGACATCGCCTGATATTCAAGTGTCAATAATATCCAATCGGTATTTCCGATGACCCGTAACAGATTTGTATCAATAAACCGCCTTCGATAAGGTAAATGAGATTTGTTTTAACATCTCAATTTCGCAATTCAATATTTTATTTGTGTGAGTTTTTATTATTAAATATTTTATAGTTCTGGTTCTTATTTTTAGACAAGTTAACGATAATCAGATCGTGCCGAGTTAATATTTGAAGTTTGATGGGAAGCCTTATAATCACTAAGTTTATTTTAAGACATTAAAGGAGAATGCAATTTACGATATTTTGAGTGACTCCCACTTCCATATCAATATCCGCAAAAATATAGAAGAAGGTTGAAGATAGGGAGGGAAAAGTAACGAAAAAGGGGAAAATTTGAAAAAAAACAAAATGTTATCATTAGTGGAACAAACATCCGCCAGGCAATATTTCCATCTCTTTCGATTTTATTTAGGAGCAACGACCTGTAAACAGCTTTCTTCAAAATTACTATAATGCAAAAAATTTAAGACTTCTGTGTATATGCGGAAATTCTTACAGTTACTGTAGTACGCGGTAAAACATCTTCCGTACCATATTCCAAATATTTTTACTGAAGAAGGAGCAACCGGTCCCCGTAATGTTAAATGACAACCGCAATCCAAAGACAATCGCAACATTCTGGTGAGTTGCCATTTTGTAGAGCAATTGAGGCAGGAAGATAGGAAAGGGATGGGAAGTATTACGCCCCCATTACCTTACTCAGCTGACGAAAGTATTAGGATAAGCATTGTTATCATTTATGTAGAATGCCTACATATAACACTATTACAGGGTCAATGTGAAGGACGTTATCAAAAGAAAAATAAAAAAAAAACAAAAATGTGCGACACACGATTCTTATAAAAGTACTGATATGGTACTCTTTCCATTATATTTAGCATGGTACGCGTGAAGCTTATATACCTTGAAACTATTTTATTATATCCTATTTCAAAATCTTAATTTTACAAAATATACAAAAAAAAATTTTTTTTAAAACTAATAATAGTCCATTTAAAAAACCAAACAACTCGACTGACTGATTTTATCGCTTATTATATCACTAACGACACTCTGGGAGAGGAACGCGAACCTAATGATACATCACTCTTTAAATTCGGTCCTGCAATTTAGGCTACAGGTCACAATGGTACAGACATTCATACATCCTCGCGAAAACATTACCCTCCTTATGTGTCAGTTGGTTGTTGTCAAAAAGAAAAATATGAAAAAAAAGTCACCCACATTATGCTATAATATATAATATATTTAAAATAATTCTGTATCCGTCCAAGATATTGTCATAGTCAAAGCAAAGATACACAATAGGGCAAACAGCGCAACAAATCACCGGAGTAGTACAACAAATATGAGCTGCCAGTAATACTGAGCGTATTAACACTGGGTTATTCAATACCAGGCAAAGTATTGGTAACCTGCATCGCTCTTAGCGCAGGGCGCAGTCGCGGCAGAGATGGTAGAATACGATAAGTATTTCCTAAGAATAGTTTGTTTTCTTATATTTATGCCAATATCCAAAGAAATTTAAACAATTTTACAGCAACGTTTATTCCATTTCTTTGTTCCCGACGTTACGAGTATTTTACTCAAGGTTACAGGGGGTGGGGACTAAATGATGTCACGTTGTCATTATTGACGTGTGAAGGTGAATTGTATCAAAAATAGATAGCGAACGACTCACGAAATAAGAAATTAATATAACAATAAATAACTTTACCCGTCTTTTATACTCATTTACTATTACCAGATATAGCTATTCTTTTCACGTACTACTATTGTGGCGGCAATAAAGAATACTACTAGCCCCTTCACATCCCAAAGGGGAGAGGCGACTAAGTGAAAGAGCCCTATACCGTCTTAGGGTACCCGGGCGACTGAAGGCGGGATACCCCTCAAGTATGGCTGATGAAGGATGATGTTACGTAGAATGATTTACGAGGAATCATACTATCGCTAGTTAGATTTATGAAATATTCAAAATATAAATTCAAAATAGAATACATGAAAAAAAATTGCATAAACTATGCTACAAGTAGCAAAGCGAAATGCTAAACGTTTGCGACTTACATTCGGCTGTTTTTTTTTTAAAACGACGAAACAAATCTTATTACCCAACGTCCTATCGACTGTTTAACCGAAAGGAAGTTTAACATATTACATTTTAATGGCCGAGATACTATCTGTCAAAATAAAAGCCGCCCCGAATAAGTTTGAATTTAATTATTCACGGGTCGGCTGCCTCGGCTACCTGTACACATCGATACGTAAGCGTTTTTGTTCATAAATATTCCTAAATGTATAGAAAATATTATTTTTTGTTACTCTATCATGAACGTAATAAAACTAGAGTGGATTGTAATAATATTCAGCCAAGTCGACTGGGTATTGCAACATATGAACATTTAAAAGAGCTACAGAGAGTTAATGTGGTTATAAAAATAATAATGTGCCAATTTTAAAGTTTTGTCTTTACGTTAATTTTTGTCTCTTAATATTCTCTGTCTTGTCCGTGTTATTGTTATATTATTTAAAAAAAATTACTTTTAGAACGAGCACTGACACTGCTCGTGGACTTTTTCTCTTTCTCTCTCTTTTTTTAAGGTTAGACATCTCACTATCAACATATATGATTCCTCGTAAATCGTTCTACGTAACATACCCTAGGTTTGAATTTTATTGTTAAGATGCAAGGGTTTTTTTGTTGATTATTAATTTAGTTTTTTAGTTTTTACTTCTGTTGGGAGCCTTCATGACTGGTTGTATTTTGTTTGTGTAAGTTGGAAGGAATTATACATTTCTTTCATATCCTTATGAAATTTAAAACATCGTTAAACATATGAAAGTTTAGCGATGTTTTGCCCAAAAGAAGCAATGACATGCTTCTTTTAATTATAATGTCATGTAATCATTTATTTTCGACGCAATATTCTTAACTTATCCTATCCAATCGCTTAATCAAAGCCTCTTGTAAAAGATTTAAGTATACTTACATTTAAGTAGATCATTTCCGAATAATGGCATACAATAGTAAGTCATTGCTAATGCAAATACTAGGTTGATGTCAACCTTACTGCACTGCTAGAGATTCTCGCCGCACGAAGTTGCGTCGCGAACGAGTCAACAATGGACGAAAGGCGATCTGTCAGGTCTTTGAGTCCGGATCATGTTTCGGGCCGGTCACGTGGTTGGATAATAGATTAGTTAGAATAAAAATCATTGTCTTGCAAATTATATTCAAGAGAAAAATATAAAAATGTAAATGTCTTTACAGGGCGTACCTTTTTTTACACCATTAATGTGACTATGAGTTTGTTTGTTACGCTTTAACTCCATAATGACTCAATCAATCATCATCATCATCGTTGTACTTGTTCGATCAAGTCCACCCATACGAAGGCACTTCTTAAATATTCTATACGTGAAGTTAAATGTTAACATCCAATAGTCATTTTGTGACTTGGTGATTTTGTTTACGTGACCTGTAGCCTTGACTACTTGACCAATTTTGAAGAGTGAGGTGCCATTAGTGGAGTATTTTTCCCCAGTGTATCATATGGGGGCATATGAGGTCACCTTAAAACCCATATAGTAAAAGTAAATCATTAAATGTCAATAGTCATACTGACAGTCGGGTATATTGTTTTTAACTATTACTAGCTCATCAGTACTTTCGTAAATTGCGCAACAGGCTACCTGTTATATTAGACAAATGAATTCTTGTTAACAGATTAAAAGATAATAAACTTATATTTCACCCTCCCAACCACAGCATTTGTATTAAAACGATCGTTAGAGCTCGCCGTTTGTTTCACGAGTCGTAAGCTGTATTAATTAAATAAAATCACACATTTCTTAAGACGTAAATACGAGAAGGTTTCCCTTCCTCACAATAAAACGCGGCAATGTTTATGTTTTATGTTGTTACTTTATGATAGAAGATAATCATTGCGATAAAATTTATTGAAGTAATTTGATTTCTTGTCATATTTTAATTTCTGTTATGTACGTTTACGTCATTCGTAATTGAAAAGTGTCAAATATTTAAAAATGTACCGTTTAATTAAACTTTAACTGGGTTAAAAAAAACACAGGCAATCATAAGGACTGGCGAAAGAAGTGAAAACTCAAAACCGGTGGGAAGGGGACAATAGGTCAAAAATATATTATCAAATAAACAATGAATTTATAAATAGAATACAAGAAAAAAAAATTAAAGAACTTTCGTCTAAACTGTTCCAAATTTAAACGTTGCTGACGCATGTTGTTAGCGCGAACCAATTATATTTTCTCCCACCAAATATCGTCTAAGGAACTTTTCACTACAAAAATAAATAAATTAAAAAAAACATGTATATAACATCATCATCAGCAAAAATACTTTATCGAATAATGAAAACAAATATAAATGTAAATATAATTTAAAGGACTTCACTTTAGGCAAAGCATCACCGGTCAGATGATTTAATGAAAAAGTTTGGTGTGACACCGGCCTTAATTTTTATGGTTTGCACTTTACAGCGCTCGAGATGTCATTCCAGTAACAAAACTACTTTCCACAGTCGTAAGGATTCAAACGAGCCTTATCTTGTTACACATAAGTTTCTTTTTGCGTCGTTAATTATTCCTAATGACAAAAATAACGCGGTTCAAGTTAGTCGAGGTATTTTGTTTTGCTGTATTAGGCATCAACAAATTGTCGGGACGCGATTCTGTAGTGTAGGTCATGGGTCGTTCTGCCCTTTGATAGCGACCTTTATTTCTTTACTAGTTTGTAAAGCGTAAAGAAAAATATTTAAAGATATCTCGTGAAGGTTTTGAATAGTTTTTGACACACTCTTTTGGAAAACAATGAAGAGAACTTTGTTTTTATTTTGGCGCTTGCGCTTCAAGCTCTTTAGTTATGTGCGCTTGTTTTGTTTATCTTTCTTGATAACTCAATTGTACCATATAGCTATTAAAATTCCTATTTATGCCTCTGCGGATTATTAAAAATGACGGATAAACAAGCCTCTGCTAAAACTTAAAATAAAATTAAGAATGTTTACCAAAAAAACCTTTCGATCGCGATTAACTTATGCATAGGTACCAAAAAAAATTATGAAAAGTATCTCCGACTCTCCGGCATCATATTATTTTCAGAGAAACTAAAGCACATAATTACGCGGACGAAAGTTACGCAGAATTTAAATTATTAATTCCGCAGCCGTCCCTCAAAAAAATACTTTTTCCCCACAAATATGTAATAATACAAAAAAATATTGGCAACGATCTCGTGGCCGATAAGTTACGGCCAACTTTTTAAGAATATAAAAGTACATACGCACATTAGCGCTGCGCCGGTGCCTCACGGCGGTTGAAAAAAAGTAAAAATTAAAAAAAAGAAGGCAAAGGAACACAGGTATACATGTGAGCATGAATGATACCAGGCCTGACGCTTTCGTCTACCGTTAGCAAGCTAATTGGGAAATAAAATATAATTTAAAATAAATAAAAATTTATCTTTATAACTTTATTAATTAGGATCATATTATGCGAAATACTCGACATTCGTATTAGTGTTTTTTTATTTACATTTTGTGACGACCTGCAATCAAAACATAACACAAATATGGTCCAATAATTTTACCTTTATCAACCTTTTTAAATTCAGTTATACTGCCAAGTTATTAAGATTTGATTATGTAAAAAATGTATTTTGAAAGATTTCTATACTCACCATGTTTCAATGTTTAGTAATAAAAACAATAACCGATCACAAAACAGAGCTTTCCATCCGATTTTTAAGAAATACGAGAACTGACCTTTTCAATTATTATACTAAAGTTTACTGACACAGTTGTAAAGTATCTAATTGTCAGTGTGGTGATGAGATAATCGTTTATTATCTTTACCTACTAACACAGGACCGGGTCTAGTGTTATGTTGTATTCATCCAACAGAATTACTAATAGGAGGCAAACATTATAAATTCGATTTTTAACAATAAAATCGATATATTAGTTGATTTAGTTTTGTAATACAGCCAAATGAATTCACATAATCCACGACTTGTGATAAATGTTCTCATTGATATCTAAGCATTTTATTATTGTTAAGAGAATCTATAGTAATCATTTAATGTTACAAAGTAAACATTTGTTACAAAGTACGATTTTTAAGAAATGTCTTTACACGGTTTAATACTTATTTTGCTGTCGGTACTCGCTATCTCTGTTAAGAATTTTTGGAATACCGCCTGACGGCGGGCGGCCTGATGTTATCAGCCGTTCTAAATACGACTTCGATCCCCGGCCGGGCACGGACCGGTCCGATAGACAACTCTATCCACCACAACGTCTGTCCGATGCTTGCGAGGATACCAGACGCAATAAAAATCCATCATTATTATTATAAAAGATGTTATGATGCGACTAAAACTCTTTTATTTATACATTAAAGTTACCTATTAAACCCCTAAAGAAAAAAAATCGATTTAAGTTTAATTTGTGTTTCAGTTTACCATAGGTAGGTGTGACTGTGACATCGTAGCTGTGTTCTTAGCTGTAATATAAAAAGATTTCCAGCGTTTGACGATATTCTACTTGCCTATAAAAAAAATACTTCTACTTCTTTTCAGCCAACGACACAGCAGGCGCCTGCCCCAATAATCACAGCAAGGATCTTTTTTTTTCCGTCATTCGGTGGGCTCCTGACTTTGACCAGATCATCGGTCCATCTTGTGGTAGGAATGACAACCCTGCATCGACCTGATTAATGAACAATTATTACTCTCGCGCTTTATGATTTTATTGTTTTATTTTAACATGATGTTAAAAGCAAAAAGGTAATGGAAAAAATATACTTATATATGTTGACGTGTCTAAATGGGCATGGGATTAATTGACTGATAAGTGATATCAGCACGCTGTCAACTTGAAGAATGACGTAGATTCGAACAATGTAAGGTTCTTTTGCATAATAACATCTTTAAGTGCCTAGGCACTTGAAGGGAGATAACATTCGAGATAATGCAACCTACAACATTATTAAAATTGTCTTGAATTTGAACCTTGTTGGATGTTAAACAACAAATACTTTCAGATTTTTTAAAACGATGACTATATTTTTGAAATATCCAGATTGTACAATAGCCGAATTAAAAAAATACGAACTGAAGCTTGAAAAATGACGAATAAAGCTAATTAATTGTACCGCTATTTTGCTGGGTCACAAATGGCTACTGTCTAGGTCGAGACTAGCGCGGCACTCATTTTGATCATCAACCAATCCATGCTTATAAAAATGGTTTCTACTTATAACCATTGACACATTAAAATTAACAGACATCCAGCAAATACTGTGGTGCGTGAATTTCGAATTGAACGAAATTTCACTTGGTGGGGTTCACGCTATATCGCATTGTTAAAAGTTATTTACGATAAGATGAATGCAATGCACGTGTCTTCGTGCAATGATCTTAAAATACTGAAATTAAGAATGCTAAACTTTTTTTATTCTTAAGTCAACACAATAAACGTAAATAATTTTATTATGGACCAATAAAACACGTGCCATTATACGAGAGCGTAAACATTGGTTGCAACATAATTATTTTATATCGGAGCAATAATATTTTGCAGAATGCATAAATAAATATCCAATATGAAATAAATAAATTCGATAAAATCTCAAAATGTATTTATTTCAAAGGTATGGAGTAAGTAACTTTAATAGGATATGCATTAAAAAAACCCCAGTAGACTAATTCTATGAAAGATAATTAAAGAAAAAAAGGAAAACAGTGCTTCCGTTCCCAGAGTATAGCTTCCCGTAAGTTGTAACCACAGCAACTTGTGACGATGACCACCGGATGACATTAGCAGAGTATAAAATTGCTCTAATGTTCATATAATATTAGTAAGTTTTATTTATATCAAAGTTAACTTTGATCGGCCCCAAAATGTCTTAAAATTTGCATTAATGTACTACTATCAAAGTTTTTTTAACAATAAACTTTGGTGGTTTTTATACTCCCGATATTTCGGCAGAGTCGCAAGCCAAAGTCACGGTCACACATGGCGATAGCTCAAAAAGGCTAATCGTGGAAAGAATTCCGTCTCTTACAAACCTTACATTCTATCAAAGGTAATTATTATTTAGTAATAAAATTACTATGTAATATTTAAATATATAATTTAAGTGATTGCCATTTCAATCAGAAAGCCATTTAGCAAAAACGACCAAGATTTTAATACACTCGTAGAATTCAGGTTTGAGGGTAGCCTTTTAGCGAACAATCGAATTGTAATGTGTGTGTTCGCTCGTTAATAGCTCGTTATGGTCTGAGGCGCGTGTCGACTCTGTGGGAAATTTTTGTACGGATCCCTACCGCGACTGTGTTTTGCTCATACGTACATAGAGCTTCAGAACAAAAGTTAAGAAAGTGTTTGGAAAGGACTCGGTCGCTTTTCCGGGTGCTCCATAAAATAAACTGATTCAAGGGCCCCCAAGTGCCTCGGCTCCTGTTGTCATTTGCTTAACATTGCGATTCGACTCGATTAATAGCCACATTTTAAACATATTTAAATATATATTTGTCATTGATTTTTATTTTCAGCAATCAATTGCAACGTAACATTTGCTTCCGTATACGAGTAGACTGTTTTTATTGATTTTCTTATTAATTTGTCATTTTATATAAATGTGTTTAAAAAATTAAACAAACGAATAGTATTAATTGATTATAAAAGTCGCTGTGTGAAGTCGAATAGCTTAGTAATAAACTGTTTGCCTTCTTTAAACATTCACAAGCAACGTGTCGTATGTTCGTTGAGACGCAGGTAATATAAATGTATATTTCATTCCTGCGACATTACTCGATACCTAATTTTTATAGACACCTCGCAACTGCGACCGGTTTAAAATAAAATGAAGAAATAGTGACGCGTTCCGCAATAAAATTTCATTGCCTGTTTGCATTTTACGTCGTTTAAACTTGATTCGAGGTGCTTATTAATGGCCGTATACTTTTGCAATTCAATGCCCATTGTATATTTATTACTGATTGATAGCATATGATTTTAGACAAGTTTTGATTTGGACATCGTTGATTAAAAGATGATTGGATCATTAATTATAAACATTATTTTTTAAATATTATTAAGGTTGTATATATTTTGATACCTTTCTATTTATTAAGCAATTTATAGACTTTGTTGTTTGATCTTTCATTCTATAAACTTCCAATAGGAAAATCAAGGAAGCGACGTAAAGACATGTAACAATTTACATTTTTCAAAGTCTCTAAGCTATTGGTGCTTTGCGTCGTCTGACTAAATTCAACATTCTATATATTAATGATAATAAATAAAGTTTAAATGTAATTCTTCCGACTTGTGAAATATTTATAAGACTGATTAGGAAGAAACTGACTGATATATCAACGCACAGCCCAAGAATCCCAAAATTTTGCTCTGAGATTTTCGTTATTACGTAATCAAACAAATCTAAATTCTGACCCTAAAGGACGGAATGAAAGTTTGTATAAAGAAATAATTTTACTCCGATGTCGGTTGACTTCAGATCTATGTAATCAATCATATTAAATAAGACTTAGCTTAGGCTGGACAAACCTCGGTTAAAATTAAATTGCACGGCGGCATTGCATTGAAACCGCTGGGCTTAAATTGTTTTTATCACATTACTATAAATAAAAGTTATGAATTAAATGAATATAAAGGTGTTTTATCCTGGACTCTTCGTATCAGTTTAGGAATAAAAATATTCATGGCTGTGTTCTTCAAAGGTAATCATGGACAAAGTTCATGGGGTGATCACGGGTGCGTGGTAAACTTTAACCTTGACTAGAATAACACCATGAAATACTAACCTCCCAGTGACATTGTTTTGAATGGAAACATTATTATTTGGTTTGAGGTTTTAAACATATAAATATCAAAGTATAATCTTGATAAAAAAATTATGAAACACAAAACAAATAATTTTCTGTGTATTTCCAACTTTCAGTTCAACGATTGAAATTTATACACCGCAAATGTTATTTGGTTGCACGTCTTGAGATGTTTTGTTACAAAGACATCTCAGCTTGTTTGACAGGTTGAAAATTAGACGCATAGGTTAAGAAATCAGAGCGAAACGCACCGAAGAGTTAGACGGACGCTTTGGTTACGCGGGCAAAATCGAATTCCGAATTTCGCCGATCGCCGTTCGAGTCCTATGGCAAAAACGGCGACGCGTCGTACGTTGTCGCTAATGACGAAGGAATCTCTTTGTATAGGGTCCATGGTATTTATTCCCCGAAGGCCCGATCGGGATACAATTAGACGTTTTGTGCTGGTCGAATGACCGATTTTATATTGTTTTTAATTGTTCGCAGTTTTTAGATTCATGTTGGGTTAATTTCAAAAGTTCCAACTGTCTTAGAAGCGGAGGTTCAAAAGAACGATGTATTCACCAGATGAGGCTAGTGGCCGCAATCTGTGATCCTTGTAATGTGGTGGTATGGAAAAAGTGGACAAACAGGCTCATTGAGCGGTATTCAAAGGGCCACGGACGTGATAGAAAGTGTGTTGAGTTGCAAAAACAGCTGGTACAATGTGTAAACATTGCTTGTTAACAAACAATGTATGTAAGATTTAACGACCAAAGCTTTCGTAGAGCCTTAGTAAGAAACTTACTAGGAAATGAACCTCTTTACTCATGATACTATGAAAATGTTAGTGATGTAAAACAGTTTAACTTTATAGTTTAGTTAAACGATGCAAAAATGAATTTATATTTAACATTTGTTTCGCCCCGGCTTCGCCCGCATAGTTTCTCCATTTAAACTTTTCAAAATCCTCTACGTTTGACCTTTAGGGGGATGGAATGGTTATGAAAACTTCTTTTTAGTGCTCTCCTGCGTAATAACGGAAATCTCTGTGAAAAATTTCAAGTCTGTAACCAGTAGTTTGAGCGTTGATATATAGACAGCCATTTTTTCCTTTTACTACATAGTTGATTTCAGTCGGTTGCGCGTTGATGGCTTTTATTAGAACAAAGGCATAATTACAAATGCTACACTTTCATTTTTTCCTTTTACTACATAGTTGATTTCAGTCGGTTGCGCGTTGATGGCTTTTATTAGAACAAAGGCATAATTACAAATGCTACACTTTCATTTTTTCCTTTTACTACATAGTTGATTTCAGTCGGTTGCGCGTTGATGGCTTTTATTAGAACAAAGGCACAATTACAAATGCTACACTTTCATTTTTTCCTTTTACTACATAGTTGATTTCAGTCGGTTGCGCGTTGATGGCTTTTATTAGAACAAAGGCACAATTACAAATGCTACACTTTCATTTTTTCCTTTTACTACATAGTTGATTTCAGTCGGTTGCGCGTTGATGGCTTTTATTAGAACAAAGGCACAATTACAAATGCTACACTTTCATTTTTTCCTTTTACTACATAGTTGATTTCAGTCGGTTGCGCGTTGATGGCTTTTATTAGAACAAAGGCACAATTACAAATGCTACACTTTCATTTTTTCCTTTTACTACATAGTTGATTTCAGTCGGTTGCGCGTTGATGGCTTTTATTAGAACAAAGGCACAATTACAAATGCTACACTTTCATTTTTTCCTTTTACTACATAGTTGATTTCAGTCGGTTGCGCGGTGATGTCTTTTATTAGAACAAAGGCATAATTACAAATGCTACACTTTCATTTTTTCCTTTTTCTACATAGTTGATTTCAGTCGGTTGCGCGTTGATGGCTTTTATTAGAACAAAGGCATAATTACAAATGCTACACTTTTACACGCTCTAGTTACACCCAGTAGTTTGAGCTGGCGTTGACGTATACACAGCCATTTTTTTTCTTTTATGATATAGTTGATTTTAGTCGGTTGCGCGTTGATGTCTTTTATTAGAACAAAGGCATAATTACAAATGCTACACTTTCATTTTTTCCTTTTTCTACATAGTTGATTTCAGTCGGTTGCGCGTTGATGGCTTTTATTAGAACAAAGGCGTAATTACAAATGCTACACTTTTACACGCTCTAGTTACACCCAGTAGTTTGAGCTGGCGTTAATGTATAGACAGCCATTTTTTTTCTTTTATGATATAGTTGATTTCTTATAAAGTCGGTTGCGCGTTGATGTCTTTTATTAGAACAAAGGCATAATTACAAATGCTACACTTTCATTTTTTCCTTTTACTACATAGTTGATTTCAGTCGGTTGCGCGTTGACGGCTTTTATTAGAACAAAGGCATAATTACAAATGCTACACTTTTACACGCTCTAGTTACACCCAGTAATTTGAGCTGGCGTTGATATATAGACAGCCATTTTTTTTCTTTTATGATATAGTTGATTTCTTATAAAGTCGGTTGCGCGTTGATGTCTTTTATTAGAACAAAGGCACAATTACAAATGCTACACTTTCATTTTTTCCTTTTACTACATAGTTGATTTCAGTCGGTTGCGCGTTGATGGCTTTTATTAGAACAAAGGCATAATTACAAATGCTACACTTTTACACGCTCTAGTTACACTTATGGAGTAATTTAATGTTATTTAATTAATTGTAGGAATATTATGGCGATCTTTCGAAGAAGACAATAACAAAGAAAATTCCATCTATAATTTTTTTTTGGATAAATGATTATTTTCATACATGACTGTAAATGGACTGTAACGACGGAAACTAACGAGTACGTTGAACATTTTATAAAAAAAACTTATACAACTCTTTTCAAAAGATATTATTATCTAAAAGCAGAACCTAAGTTATATCAAATATGTGACGTAGATTGATCTATAGTTGTATACAAAGTGTACGAGATTCAGTTAAGTGAACGCGTCAACTTTTGAACTACGAATAGATAGTCAATGACACAGAGAACTGTTGCGTAAGCAAGAAACTTGGCTACGTTCATGTTACAAGCTTTGTTGTTATCGTGTTATTCAAGCTTTCGTAATTGATACCCTTACGGTCTATTGATGACATATTTCTTTTCAAGTAATATACGAAGTAGGTACTCTGATTACTCGACCGTATTATTAATACTCTGTGTTGTAATTATTTAGTCTATTATTTTATATTACTAGTAAGTATTAATACGTCGTAATGTTGCACGCAGTGCTAATAAATACAAAAGGATCATGTACTTACTTAGGTGTGAAACCACTTTGACTCTTTACGTTTTTCGTCACTGACAAGCACGTGGTTAAACATGTAGTTAAAAACATTGTCCCTCCTTAAGTCGGTAGAAAATCATCTTAAAAATATTGAACGAAATTAGTGGACTACTATCGGCTGAAAGGAATGAAGAAATATCATCCATTCTCGTCTTTATAACACTCGTACCGGGTGGTATATCGTATCACAATCCGTGTAATGATTAAGATCTACACCCCACGTACAATTTATGACCTAACCCGTTCACAAATTACAAATAAGAGAATAAATCATCTATGGTTAGTTCGCGATTTATGAACTATAAAGAATTACTTCGCTCCATCTCTACAATTTTACGTCACCGCGCAAAAATATAGCTCTATGGTGACAATAAATTAAGTTATACTGTTTAACCTCCTCGTTACAATAATGTTTATGCAACAAAAAAGATAAAATAATAACATTAAGTAGTAGTATATGTTTAGTTAAGTAGTATATATTGACTGTGATAGTGTTTTCCAGAACTTTAGTTTACAACAATCAAATTAACTAGAATTAATTAATTTGAGTGTACTAGCTTTCAGCTAACTTAACATATGGATTTGTTTGGTGTGTACGGATACGACGGGTAAGGTTGAATACATATGATTCCATATTAGTTTTCTTTGGTTTATATTTTTTGTGTATTAGATATAATTATTCGATTATATCCGCTTTTGTACGTACATGATTATTGCAAACTAATAATTTAATTAATAGTGACAAGTGACAATAAATAAATGTATTTTGATATCTGTCAACGATATTAAATAAAATGTAATCAATGTATGTATGCGCAAAGGTTGATTTATGAGTAAGCAAGTGTAAAAAAATAAGCAACCTCGGCGCCATTTTGAAATCAGGTCTTTAATGGAACCCACGCACACTTATAATATTGACAAATTTCTACGCTTAATGTGTTTAAAAGCAAATAGGAAATGTTCTTCAAATAATAATAATAAAAAAAACTGATAGAACTGGACAAATTTGTGACAAATTTATTGGTCGGCGCTGTAAGTGGTCGGACCGGTCCGGCGTACAATAAGCTTAGATTTTAATATTGAAATTTGATCGTTCATACGAATAAAAATTTAAGAACAGTCGTGACTTGTCGGTCGGTTATTTTTGTATAAGCTGTTTCTACAAAATGATAGAAATAAAATTTTATTGCCATTTATGTCATGTTATGTTTGTGAGTACTAAAATATCATTAATCTTATTTGCCTGTATAACCTGTAAACTTAAATATAATTGATCTATTAAAATATTTTTTTTCGAATCTCCCTGTAGTCAAAATGGTATTTAAAAAAACTATGGGCATAGTTAATCTTTGATAAGCTGCTATATAAGTTATGTAAACATTTTGAATTCGAATTCTCACTACGTTTTTAAAACATTTGAATTTTATCTCAAGAAATTTACAGACAAAACGAAATTACTTCAACGTATAAACAAATCGCAGACAACTCATTGATGAGCGAACGTGCCCATAAACTAGCCGGTACGCCGTCTTCTCGATTAGAATAATCAAATTAAGAGAAATTATAAGCCATCGCAATGAAGCTACGCTAATCGATAGTGAGGGTTGCCACCTGTTAATTATTTTATACGTACGTTTCTAATAACTAATAGTTATTCCAAATCCTTTTATAAATTTTTTGACGGGCCGGTTGACGTGGTTTGTAAGATACTTGCTTTTCACGCCATATATCGTGGGTTCGATTCCCACCCAGGACAGACATTTGTGTGCATGAACATGTCTGTTTGTCCTGAGTCTGGGTAATTATCTACTTAAGTATGTATTTTCAAACGAAAAGTAGTATATGTAGTTTATCAGTAATTTGGTTGCCATAGCACAAGCTGTGTGCTGCTATACAGTTTTATAACGTTATCGCTGCTCAAACGTTTAAAATGTTATCAAATTGAATAACTCAACAACAAAGCAGGCAGGTAGGTTGCGGTAGCCCCAAGTATACAACACCTACCCACAAATTGGTTTAAAAAAGTTTAAATAATTTAATATATTTTCACAAAAATGATGAAGCAACCCTATAAAAGATTAAAAATTAGCTAGCAAGTATTATAACCTAAAAACAACAAAAGATTTTAATGTCTTAATTACCGCTGGCTTTACTACCTGGTCTTTAAAACTTGCGTAATAAAAATGTCTGAATAATTCTCTGTGAAATTCTAGCCACTTAACCTATGGAAATTGAAGCAAAAAAGCGCTCAATCACTGCATAGATTATATATTTTTATGACAGCTGTTGGAGTTTCGCGCCGAAAAAAAACATGTTTGTTTATTTTTTTAATTATTTCCATTTCGTGTTGCCGACTGTTAATGAGGTCACAGCAACACCGCGTGTTGAAATTTTATTATATTGATCAAGAGACTGCTGTTTATAAAATGTAAATTGTTCAGATTTAATGTATAATTCAAACATTGGTAGCGCAATATTATTTATTAGTATCTACTTAACGCTAATTATGAATTATGACCCAGCATTTTTGTTAGTATGTATATTTTGTTTAATAAATGCCATATTTTCGATTAGTTAAGAGCTTAAATTATGTTGTCCAGTTAATAGTTTCAAAGTATATGTAATAGTTTTCAAATAACAAGTTGGTCACCTTTTTAAGTTAACATGTTTCTTTTGTTTCAAAAAGGAATAACTAAAAGATTCGAAATATATATTCTTCAATACGAAAGGATCTCTCTTTAGATTTAGATTAAGCTCCAAAACGACTGACTACCTATAAGATATGTTAATCAACATAGTATATTGCACGAGGGCCCGCTCGACCGGTGCAATACATAAAAAAGACGTGAGTTGCTTCTGCTTGAATTCTGGTCTCCTTCCAACCCTTTTCTTGTAGGAAGAGGATGAGAAGGGGAAGAGGATTTGGCGGTGGAGGGAATGGATAGCAAAAGGAAATATCCGTTTTCTCGGTTCATTAAAGATAAACAACGCATCTGCAACTCGTAGCTGGTCGTAGATGATTTTGGGTAGCGGTCACTGAATATTAAGTGAATCTGTAGCTCGTTTGCCACCTTCTTCCTTATAAAATATCCGTTGAGTTTACATGAAACAGTAAAGGGAACCTTAAACAAACTGATGCAAGTGTAAGTTTTTACTTTGTACCATAACTCTGTCTAAAACAAACCATTAAGGCCATAAAGTTATTAGAGTTGTACGGTAATATGTTATAAAAAATCAAAATGTTTATACAAATACTGAATATTAATTACTAATTAAATGACGTGAATATAAAACGACATAACTGTACATAATGTTATAAAACATGAACACATCTTCCGGTTTCTCATGAGACACAAAGTTAAAGCCAAAATTCTTCGGCAATATACCGACTATTGCTCACCCATTTCTTCTTTTTCTGTATTATTTTCCTCATCTAATTTTGCTTCCTAACTCTCTTCTATTTATTTCTTCTATATTCACGTATGAATTCAAAAATACCCACCTGGTGGTAACAACCAGGCAGTTACTAAACCAATCCCAACCCATCATCATCCGCATCGATAAAAAAATCATGCTCAGATTTTGCATGCACATTTGTAGAATGTCAACATAGTTGAAAAGACGTATTAATGTTATACTTATGCCATGTAATGTCAAAGCTGCGTGGGAATGAGTACATAGAAAATACAAGACCACAGTTTCGTTGAAAAAAATGGAGTCATAACAATAAAGAAATGGTTGAACTTCGTGATAACTGACCGGGGCTTGAAATTGCGGGGTCACGAGCCTGTCACACGGAAGATGGAACCCCACGCTCCGCCGCGGTCATCCTATATTTTAGAGTTCCCTGTTCTAAATATAAGTAGGATATCGGTCTATTTTATAGTCCCTCATTATGTCTCACTACTCAGAATGTTGTTTGCTTAATAGAAGCCAGTATTTTGTAAAGTTTTTACATTCCTGTCATAAAATTATTTAATATATTAATTAATTATTTGAATTAATTTTAAAAGTAAGTTTATGAGTTAATGGGAAATAAGTCAGTTTATGAAATAACATCTTACAGATGCTTTATCTTATGTGTATAGGCATGAATATATATACTAAAATAAATACTACAAATAAAATATGTTTGATTTCTTATCCACGAGGTAAGAATGCTAAATGTATACTATGGGCAATAGCCAAAATGTAATTATTACTTTACCTGATATTATCAGGGCATCATAAATCAAGAACAGACTCGGGCTTGTCCGCGTTTTTAACTCACAATAACGCTTTGACATCGATGCGGTCAGTTGTCCTTTCATTACGCGCCATAACATTAAGGTCTAACCTTTGACAAGATTTGAATCACATAGTATGTTTTATATTCTGCTACCGACACATACTCGGTTGACCGAGGTACGCTCTAGCTTTGGTTATATCATTGCATTAGTAATTTTGTGGAATCCGATAGGTTGATATCTAGTTTAGTGCCATCTAAAGTGTTAATTTATGTTAAGTTTGAGTGAATTGCGTCAAATAATCCTATAATAAACCTGTCTCATAAAATAATACAAGATCGATATAAATTAACCTTTTAATACTTCAAGATAAGAGCGTAATTCTTCTTTGAAGTCAAACCAGTGCAGCAGAAGCTCTGCAGGTCTGCAAAAAGTAAGTGGTGATCCTTTAACAACAGACGATTAAGGGTTCTTCAGGCCTTATATAACAAAAAGTTTGAAGAAGAATTTATGACGCAAAAGTGAGAGGCAGTTTCAGCCATGACAGGACCTAGTTAAACGAATATCGATGAGATCAATTTTGGAATAAATGTTCAGAACAGTTGCAATAGTGAACTTAGATCACGATTCGAATCTTTAAATAACAGACACAATATCTTTTTTGCATCCATTATCTCAAATGATATAAGTAGTACTTATCACAATAGCTTTAATTATTTCGAGGTAATATCAATGTAGGTAGGTAATTAATGCTTTTTTGTGGCTCCTATTTCCTTTATTATATTAATTGAAGTCAGTCCGATGACTAGTAATGTTGTCTTAGTGAAGGCACTAATGTAAGCCAGGACACATTGACTTTCTAACACCAAGCTTCAGCTCATTTATTTCAATCTGACAAATATACCGGAAACAAAACAAATTAGAATCGCCCGAAACTCGTAATAGAGGCGTGACAAACAAAATCTACAATGAACGCATTGACAAATGCATTCACTCCCAAAGTACTTTCCCATTTCCTATGAAACGCATGAACGACCGATTACCATTCTCGAAACACCATTATCTTCATTCTGAGAAAAATAGCCCTCGAGATATGACAATGCGACTATCCGGGTCACAGCCTCTTAAAACAAAAGAGGGCCGATAAACTTTGTAATACAATGCAAGAGTACTCGCGATTGTCCAAACATTTGTTAGGCGGTCTTACTGACTGACACCGATCGGAATTTCATGATTTGTTTATTGTTATATAAATTAAAATTTTGTTAGAAAAATTACAATTACAAATTTAGAGATTACGGATTTCCATTTTAACATGGTACTGGTATTACATTCTTGTTTCTATTACAGCAAAATCGTCGTATCAGAATAGTAGAAAGGCAATATAATGATTATGTCAATCAGTGGTCAATATACTATGTATGTCGATGTCGCATCATTAATCTTTTCCCTCTCTTCCCAAATATACCCAAGTTACCAAAGCATAACTTTGTCAATTAGTTATGCCACAACACTTATTTTAAGCCATGGGGTTTCTTTTTTCGCGTCTTCTACTACTACTACAAAAACCCTGCATTAATTTTTCACACACACTCATACTGCTTATTCAAAAATATAGTCAAAAAATGTTAGACGTAGAGCGGTTAATTGAAAGTTTTTATACGTTAATCAAATTGCTGTGTTGACAGCCTCAAGGAATGCGTCGAGCCTGTCAGACTGCCGATAGAGCTACCCAGTAGCCTTTCATCATGTACGCGGTTCATTTGCTACTTAATTGTAATAAGTTATTGGAGCGAGATATGATTAATTTAACATGCTTCAAAATTCTTTAGAGTTAGTTATCGTATAAAAATCAACTACATACATGGATATTATTGGATAGGAATTTAGCAGATATATCATTAGCGGATATATTGTAAGACTCTAAAATCTCCTAATTGGGATGTTTTTTTTCTATAGTTAACGTCATGTTTTTACATTTTATGCTATGACAAACACTAGCAGCTGTCCTCTTTTGTCTTTAATTACGCTATCCTGTCTGTCGTTTAACATTGTGTCATTGTTGCTGTCGCTGTCATTGGAACACATGTGACAGGTGATTATATTATACATACAACATATTTGTAGGATACAATATTGACTCCCATTACATTAAATCAAGCCGTTTTAAAATAGTATTTTAAATTCTTAAATGAACGAAACTGTAAACTACATGTGAAGTTCACTACGTAGTTATCCTTGCAGGGTAGGCATAACATAAGGTTGAATCTCCTTTTTAACATAGTAATAAAATATCTAAAATTAAACCACTAGATAAACGTTTTTGCTATTCAATTTTTGACGTCACTATTCTGACGCCCGCCATTTTTAAAAATGATATTCGCTAAATGTCAAATTTGACAGTCAACATAGTTGTCCGCTTAGGTTTAGCTTTTATTTATAGCGGGGCAAGCGCAAAATGGCGCAATAGAGATGATTAATGACAGTGTAATCGAAACTTTTTGTTTCGCTCAGTCTCGAGAATGTGTTACGGTCGCCTCCTACAGTACAGGGCAATAAATACCGAAGAAAAATGTTATGTACGAAAATCAATTATAACGTAATTTAATGGAGTTAGTTATATAAAATGTAATTGAAAAACGATACGACATTTTTCATTAAATCTATTGTTATTTATTATATTTAGAAGAAAAATATTTAACGTGATTTTTTCAAGGATATAAGTGCATGAAGTATCCATTCTAATGTACACATAACTGAAATTAATATTGACGACTTCTCAGCGAAGATATATTATTTATTTAATTCTAAGCATTGAAGATTTTTGAATCGTTTCTGTCATCGCCTCTTGTCTTTCTCTGTTATGTCCTGTAATCGTATTTCTCTTCTTTTCCTTTTAATATTATGTTAAAAAGTTTCATTTCATCGATGGATGACATATTAATATGTAGCTTATTAATGTTTGTATTTTATTAAATTGGCCATTCCGGAGATGCGGGATTGATTGAATCGGGAGTTAGGAGTTAAGTTCTAACGACGAAATATTACATGCAATACTATATTGAGCAATATGTAAATGAAGATTTAGAAAGTAGAAATATAATTACAAAGTTTAACATATAACCCACAACAATTTTAGGCCATTAATATAAATTATAACTTTATAGTTTAATGTAAACATATTTATACGGAATGGTCACCATCTATTTCGTTGCGTTGGATGTCGTGTTTCGTGACTGTATTATAACATCGTCTAATATTTGTTTTTCTCTTAAAATGCTTGTCATTAGGGCAATAATCATACAAATGTGTAATTTAAATGGTGACTATGACATTTTAAACCAATTTAAAAAAGGCGAAATAAGAATAGATTTGCGTTAGTACAATAGTTCTATGTTATATATTATGATTTTATTTAAATCCGTGACTATATCATTACGCCCAATGTGAATCGTGTGGGCTAGAGTACTCTGCAGATTGTGTGTAGCTACACGTTGCCAGCAATTCAACAATAGTTTGTTATTAATGATGTATGTCTAAAGCCGATGTTTTATTGTTTATTATATTTACTCGGTAATTAACTACGATCCGTTTGTTCGGAGCTCGATTTACTTGATGAAATAAATTCGATTATTTACCAGGTGATTCATCCCGGACGCTGAGTAATTATATTATTCAAAACTTGGGTTTTAAAACACAATAACAGATACATATACTTACTACGTATGGTACGTTCTAAACGGAAAGTTTTTTTTATTTAATTATTAAATTATTCTCGAGTTTCATTGGCTAGATATCACGGATTTTCATTGTATCCATTCCTAGCACAACACTGTTACGTCTTCGACATCCATATTTTATTGTATACGTGTTCATCTCACTTGCAAGAACTCGAAATCTGGTCCTTTCTCTATATTTTTCTATATAAATTCTTATTTAATAGATATGAAAATCTGTTTGGTTGCGTCATAACTCGATTTCACCTCGTTCCGTATTCTTTCGTGCCCTATCAACGAATATGTTTCGATTATTTCTCGTCATCATTCTCAACTTTTAAGACTCTCAAAGTGGTTAGCAGATATGTAGCGGGGATGTAAAAGTCACCATCGTTCCTTAGAATTACATTAATGACTCAATTATTCTTTAATTATTAATTACAGGTTAAGAAAATTCGTTCCGAAAGTTCGGCGCGCCTCTGGTCAAGATTGTCCGTAAAAGTATTTGTTAATTCAAATTTCATAACATTAAAAAAACTGTTCGATGTGATTCCTTCAGCATACCATTCTTAAACGGTCAAAATTACCTTTAAAAAAGCGTACTGAAAAAAATCAGGTCGCCCTAACCATTTTCTCATTTGTATTTATTTTACCGACTCATTACAATTCTGGTGTGAATCGGTTCCCGCCAGCCTGCCACTCGCTGCCCTGAGCACCACGTTAATGGGGGACGCTAAACGTATTGCTTGTTTTACTATCAACTGACATTTATATCTATTAGGCAACGAAATATATCGTTTGCTTTTCGTGTTCGATGCTAGTGTTCCTTATCTTGTCGCCTCTACAGTTTATGTTAATCTTACAACTTCTGTTCAATTCGGTTCAGGAATCTTTTATATTTATCTCATTCCAAATTTTATGAATCTTTTTTTGTTTCATAAACGTCATTTACAAGGCTTAGTTTTCTACTTTTTGTGTTATATTTCCAATTGTATACTTATATACATTTTCTTTTTTACTTTGTGTGTGTATTGTATTTTATATCTTACCCGATTCGGATTCGGAATCTCTTGGAATGTAACCTTAATCCATATTCGAAGTTTCTGTATTCGTAAGGGACCTAACCCCCACGAATAAGACTTTTACTGTATTCAGTATGTAATAAGATAGCAATTTGCTAAGTCATAAGTTACATCAATTCCGAAATACTACTATTGACGACTGTGTCATCACAATATGTTATTACACAACGCTCTACCTTTCTACTAGTGTCAAGAAAATAAATAAACTATGTGCCTTATATGTACATTATGTAACAGATGTGTATCTTGGATTCTGGTATATAGTTCTAAACAAAAACGTTATTTTATCGTTGCGAGCTAAATCTGTCAGATCGCTTCTCAAAATGGCATTAAAAGAAACCAACGCTCGAGTTAACCAGACGATCGCGAGCTATCGACAGTTAAGGTATAAAGTATAGAAAATTGAACAGGTCCAAGTGGCGATGCTAACAAAATTAAACAACATAATTAAACGGCCGCGAAGGCGTGTAGTTATAATCTTAGCGACATCTTGTTATAACGCACGTTATAGCAGCGAGCAATTAATTAAAATTAATTCGTTAATAAAATACACCTACTGTTGAAGAAACGGCGATTCTTCAAAGCGCTAATAAATAACTTATTTGGTGGTTGGATTGAGAGATTAATTTGCATAATTATCGATATGTATTTTATAACATAGACTATGAGAACTAGAACCGTGTTCCTTTTGTAAAATACCACTAACTTATTTTTACATGAAATCTCGGGAATAGGTTACCACCGTCTCCTAAGCTGTCCAAAGTATCTTACAGACAAATGCGTGGACCCAACAGCCACGGAACGTAACACCTTGGGAAGACTTAAGTCTCAAAAATCGACTGCTGATTGATTATGTAACATAGTTTATGTTTATACCAGATCTCTGTCGCCGACCGATTGTGAACTTTATCAGTTTTGTAATCGGACTGGGCATATCGTAAGCTGTCAGCAAATTGTAAATTTAACGAATCACTTTTTCCTTCCTTCACATAGGGACTGCATTTACAATTTAACGTATCATGTCAAAGACATCAGACCAATTTTTCTTTCATGTATCTACGAATTTTTTAGGTATCATTTTTTTAACTATCATTTCATTCTAAGCTTTAACGTAATAATACAAGCAAAATATCAGTTCACAATTTGACTGCGATAGTTTATAAATTGTCTGAAAAATGACACGTTCTTTGTTTGTTTACGGTATTATTTGTTATTTAATATGATTTAGTAATTGTTTTACCTTAAAAGTAAAAAATCTGGTGAAATAAAGATAAGTACAAAGCAAAGTATGGAACTTCGTATTTTTTTTATTTACTATCCAGTTAATACTTCAGTCAACATTTAGTAAAAGTTATTGTTAAATTGATAATTAGTCAAATAGTGTTTTCATGTATGTCTTGATTATATTTTTCATTAATTGATTTCAGAATTAGCATATAGCTCAAAGTATATTATGGTGTTCGTTCGTTCGTCTTCAGGTCATTCATCAAGAATTCATTATATTTATTATGTTTGAGAAAATAAATAACTAATTGGTTATAGAATTCGTAATTTATAAATGTCGTACTCATAAACAACACAACACAAAGAACGGAAAATAAAAAAATAAACAAACCTTTGAGAATTCCAATCATAAATTATTGAAAGACGACTCGAAATCCCAGTTTACGAAATCACAAAGATATATCACATAACACAATATTTCTAGTATTATTTGTCTATTACAATACGCACTCTTTGCATACAGTTAAAAACTTTAATTTATTACCTTATGAAGATTTCAAAAACACTTTCGACGCGCAAAAATGCTAATGATATTGATAAAAAAATATAGAACAATATTGATCGTTCCGCTTTTTTCGAAAACGTGGCCACTCGACCACGTCCCGTAAAATACTGACGGATCTAAAAACATGTACCTTGAATAAGAGCTATACCTGATTCTCTCCAACGGAGGTATTTTAGTTTGATAGAGGGAGATGGCGACAATGGCATGCATTATGGTACTCTGTCTCGTTGGACTTTTTTCCGATGATTTCTTTGAACGATTCAGTGTTGGGATCTATACCATCTATAGATCGTTATAGCGAGCTCGGTGAGTTATGCCTCCGTACATTGATTCATTGATACGTGGTTCTGGCCACTATAAAATTATCGTATTTGCTTTTAATTCTATTAAATTTGATGAGGCGCTGTTATGAATGTCTTCAACTTGAATACGCCTACGACTCAATCGAAAGTCCATAACTTAGATACGGGAATGGTTTGCGATAGATGATTTAACTGTTCCATTTCAATTGTTTAAGTTGGCACATTGCTTAGATGTACTTATTTATAGCTAACGATCTTAGTTCTATAAATGTTTCTCATTTTAATAATCCTAACTAATTGTTTGTTTGTTTGGTACGCTTTAACTCCTTAACTGATCAACCGATCATTATGAAATATTGCACACACATTACAGGAGTACAGGAAATGACATGGGGTACTTACCTATCCCGAAAAAATAGCTATTCATTTACGATATCAGTTGCCATGGTAATGTTTCATGCTTTGACCAATAACAACTTTATGCCTTGTAATTTTGTTTTGTTTCTACGTTAACATAACGTACGTACAGTGTACACACAGTAGATAACGTTTCCGTATATTGTACAGAGATATTTAGAAAAAGATTACCAAAAAAGGAAAACCGTTTGCCTACCAGAATGAAAATCAGACGAACTTGCTCTAAGACTAAGCTTGTTGAGCTTCAGCTTTAAAGCTGTCAGTTGCTTTACAAATAAAGCCGATCCCTTAAACGAAGGAGAAAGTTTCTATGACAATTTTAAGTGTATGTTATGTGTATGTATGTTGATCAAATCGCTACCGATCTCACAGGATCACCCGCTCGGCTGATCTTCAAATCTGAGTTTCAAAGTCTATGGATAACATACATACACACATCGCTTATTTTATATATAGAAAATACTATAAAATGATGATATACGTGTAGATACCAATTTCATTTCAATATAACTAAAATATAAAGTTTCATTGCCCACACGTATTTAATTAGGGAAGTGGTAGTATTACTAAAGCTCTTAGTTTTACATTTCATTGCTAATAAAATGCATTTTATAGAGACGCGTTATTTCTCAATGTTAACTTAGATCTAGAGTTAATGCCTTTGTAATAAGGCATCAAGTTAAAGACCTAATATTCCAATATAAACACTATTTTATTATCTAATAAAGTTATGTATTCAGACAAATATCGTGTTAGAATCGGTATTTATTTGCATTCGATATTTTATAATTTATATTTGTAATATAAAATATATCTATTGTAAGATTATGTATATCCTTTACGTTTATTTAAATAAATCTTATATTCAATATCTTATAGATATCGGGTTATTATTTAATAAATTACAGCTTATGCGTGATCTCTATAGTTAAGTTAGCAGACGTCTATTCTCAGAAACAATTGCTCTAGTGTTTGTTTAAATTTGTTTCAGTCATATAACCTTAACAGTAGAATGGCCGGATCGACCGGTGAAATACCATGAGCTCACATAAGACAGGGATGAAGTAGAAATATGCTTCTGCGTTTCGCCTAATGATTGATATACCGGTGGCCCTATTTGAGTTCTCCTCTCTGTCTCATACTTTCGCAATAAGTTTAGGATGGGAAGGAAAGAGGATTGGACGGGGTGGGGATAAATAGAAAAAGGAAACCCTCTTTTTCCTCCATAGACTCCTATGTCTATTAAAGGTACGCGAACAATCTGCGACTCATTTGCTTATTGATGAGTATGGGTAGCGGTCACTTAACTCCAGTTGACTCGCTTACTCACTTGCCACCTTCTCTGCTGTAAAAAAAACCTTTTTGATACGTAATCCTTAAAGATACATTTAGGTCAACTAAATATTATCAAATTACAATAATTACGCCAAAAACGTTAGTGATTAATCAAAACAAAGTTTCCTGTAAGTCTTTGTTTTTTAATGTTCGTTAACTAGAAAGAATTTTTAAAAAAATGCGCCAGAGAGTCGAGGAACCGATGGGCCAATGCATACTACAAGTTTTTACTCATTCCTCGTTGTTATTTGCCGCTACGATGTGTGCTCTACGGCATTTTTAGACAACTTGAGAAATGCCCTTATGTAATACCCCGACGCAAAAACTGGATAATGTAAATTTTATACTCGGAACTCGTTCTGTGTATAGTGCAATAAATTTTGCAACGTATTCCATCTAGTTTTTAAGATCTATTTCTTTTGATAGACTATAATTGGTGTTAATTGAAGAGGCATTCGGGAAATTATTTAGCTATTTAGGTGTAGGTAGCGGCTTGAAATAAAGCTATGAAGCGTAACGCACACATTTTTAAGGATTAAGAACAGATTTTTAGGGACTACTTCTGCCCCTTATCGAGTGCCCTCTTGTCTTTTACACATAGATCGGCAAACATCCGCAATTCTTCGTTTTGCTGCGAATCTTGTATGGTAGTACTTTTGACACATCATGTGTCCCTAATATCTTATTTGCCTGCTCCCATTCGATGTTATCACCGCAGGTTATACCCGTTACGTTTTAAAGCCGTAAGCGGATACGTAAGTTTGAGGCCACTCGTCTTTAAATTCACCTCGGTGTACTTTTAAGAACCGCGTGCAGTGTTCTTAAAACTACATAACTTTTATAACGTAACCACAAATGCAAATCACAACTTACTCGGAAATGTTTTTGTATATCATGTGATGGTAGCATAAGATTTCGACGGCTTACTATCTAACCGTCGCGGGTTCGAATTCAACTTGTATTAATTACGTGATTTCTGGAATTGTATAAAAACTATTATACAATCTTGGCAGAACATAGATACCAGGCCGTCGTATATGCCTGCTTCCGGCTGCTGGGATTAAAAATGAAGTTTTTTTTGTCTATAGACTTTAAAATGACTCGAACTCTTTCGATGAAATTTTCTGGAAACGTTCTGATTGTCCTGGCAGGTGTTCCTGTGAAGTTGGTAGCTATTTAAAATTAATGGAGGAAAAATCTAAAGGTAAATAAGTCTGCTACTTATAAAACTTTTCACTTACAGTGGTAAAATGAAGCTTAAATTAATTAAAAATAACAACAGCTTTTATATAATACACTAGTGACCCGCCCCTGCTTCGCCCCGCTGGTATCAATTTTGTTGCTCTGATAGCTACCGAACTTTAGAAGAACATCCGCTATACCAATCTGAACGTTTCCTGAAGATTTCATCGAAGTCCATATAACACATGGCCTTTTATATTTATTATAGATAGAAAGATTAACTACTACATTATAAGGAACGGAAATTCGTAATTTTAGTATAAAAATTTTACGCTGGATATATTTCTAGCTGCAGCAATATTATTGTGGTTATAGTATTTTTTTTCTCCATCTTGTTGGTGTAAGAAATAAATTTTCGTACCGCAAGAACGTCTCGAGTGTTATTCTGTTGATGCGTGGCCAGACAGTCGGATAGTCGCGTACTAAATACTTCCAGAATATTTATTATCTCACTTTTAGGAACAAAAATTAATAATAATAAATGGATATCCGATTATAAGCCGAAAACTTGTATTAAAATTTCTTCACGCAAAAATGTTACCACGAGTTCCCACTGCCCAAAACATTCACGTTCATGGAAACCCACGGCTAGGAGTACACTTTTACTTCGGTGATTAGAATTCGGATGAATGAGGGCAGGGCAACTAAAATGTATTATATTAGTATTTGTGTGTATCGACACAGGAAGCCCTGAGCAAACATAAATATCGATTAGATCATAAACGTACCCTGACCACTTTTTCGAGGGGGTCGGATAGTCAGGTTACAAGAAAGCGCTTGACACCCAGACAATTTGGAAGGGGAGGGGAATAGGTTCAAATTTATCCGTACACCTATGGACTAGCTTTGAGACATATTTAAGAAGTACAAGATTAAGTTATTAAGTGTCTCTCATGACATTCTAATAATAATATGCATTGTCGATGATATAAGAACTGCCTTGGGAGGATCGTCTATGTAAGTTACAGCACGCGTATTATGACTTTGTAGTAAGTGAAACTACTACTAAATAAGACGTGTCATGTAAAGTTTCAAGGTGACAGACGACCGTGACCGCGGTCCCGCAGAATTTTGCATTTCGTGATTCCGGGAAGCAACGCATTGTTATGGACAGGGCGTATCGCTCACCATCGTGCGCTTGATGAAATAAAAGTATAAGAACGTTTCGTAATAAAACACGGCTGCACAAATATAAGAAAACAACGTTGTTTTGTACCACTACATTACATTACACGTAAATATATACCAACAGAAAGTAGATACCTGTTTGTTGTTACTAAGCGTTTGGCTTCAGAAGAAGCGTTGATCTTCTGTTAGGCCATCGCCAATATACGCCAATACGCAATAGCGGATCCAGGATTGTCATTTGTAGGGAGGGGTCTCCTGAGGGTAGGTCTAGTAAGGTAAAGACTGAAAAGATAATCACACAACATTTTATACATTTAAATCAGAAGATGTAAGCAGCAGTGTAATGCTGGCTAAATAATTTCATTAGAAAAATATTGTCACGGTGACTATTACTGTTTAGTTCCACTGCGGTTAAGTATTACTTGTTCTTGTTGGCACAAATGACACCTATAACAGTTGTGAGGAGGTAATTAATACCTTTAGACACTAGCGATTACGTTTCACAATCGCCCCATAACTTTTAAAGTGGCGCAGATGACACTGAGGCTGTGGAAGAAGCAAGTATCAGCCGCCAAAAAAAAAAACACATTCCATCTCACAAATGTACAGCAGCTTTTGCCTTTCATAAAAATAATTTGCAACTGATTGACTCATAATAAATTCGATATTAATGGATGCACCAGCATTCGTCCATTATTCTGTTAATTCTCATCAGCATACATATATCACGTAAGTTTCATTAAAATTCCGTTCAATGAAATATATTAATGTCCCGAAAAGCCAAACAGTGTTCCACAATACACCACCCGCCACGTCCTTTTTTATTTATTTTCCAAATCTAATTATATCAGTGAATCGGAAATTCGCGATAGTGATTGATGACCTAGGCGGCGTGCACACCAGCGCCTTCATTTTAAATCAAAACAGAATTAAAATTAAAATATTACAGGAAATCGAAGGAAAAGAAATGCGGTAGAATCGTCCTAAATATAAAAAAGCACGATACTCCTATATCCGTTTTAGTACAGTATAAGTATATACGCGGATGTTATGTTCCGTACATATGCCGCAAATACGGAAACCGCGAATATGGAATGGTAATTCGTATAGGATTGTACGTTCCAAAAGTTCAAAATAAAAAATAATATCAAATGAAATAAATTTAATCAGGTGTTTTTAACAATAAGAATATTCATACTAATTATTAGGCAAAGATTCAAAGAAAAATTGTTAAATTCCTTCAACCAAGAACTTTTTCTTGTTGCTTTAAAAGATATTTCAACTCGGATTGATATGCAGCTGCGCGTTTGTGCAACAGATGTTGTCGTTGCTTGCTCTACCACTGCTAAAATATTTGCCATACGACAAACCTTCACTCGGATTTTTGTAGTCAAAGTGTGACCTTTCAGTGCACTTTAAGGCTTTTTCGATTTAATATTTCCCTACATAAAGTCTTACCAACGGAATCTACGCATGGAGAAATATACTTTCGATAGTTTAAAATATCAGATGTCACTGAAACGGCAGAATGCAGAAAGGGTCATGTGATTATATCGGCATCGCTATAAATTATAACAATATGCTCTACTGGATCTCTAGGACACCAGGTTCAACCACGTCCATTATCCCAATATCTTTTTTCTATAAAAAATATCCCCTTGCCTCTCTCAATGAGTCACACGACTGAAATATTTTTTTCCTACTTTTTATCATTTTATTTAACGCTAAATAATTCGCGAAAACCGTTTTTAACAGTTTGAAAAAGTTTCCGCAAATTGTAAAATGCTTAACTATTTTGTTAACGCTACACTAGTTGCGGCGTTTGAAAGTTATAATTTCATATCACTATCGCAATCGCTTGCTAACGACACGCGGTGTCGCTCACCTTGAAGTTTATTGTTTAGTCTAGTCCATTCAAACGCTAGCTCACAGCGTCTGAGCTTAAATCCGGCATACTTCTAGGTCATACGTGCACTCAAATTATTATCGCTTCAAACTGCAACCGTATATAACATTTTAAAACGTATCACTTCCATTCTTTGAATGAATACCTGACTCACACTTGTTTCTCCGAACGGATTCTTATTTCTGAAGGTAGAGGAATATTATATTATAATTTTTCAAAATGATAACAGCAACGAAAAAGTGGATGTTAATGTAGATACGTCTAAAAATGTCAACTTATACTTTTGTGAAAGGTTAAGCCAAACATTATAAAGTCATTATTATTATTAAACCTTTATTGCTGATAAATTACATTCATGAAAAACATTTACGTTATTAATACATATTTGCTCTAAGTTATCAGCGTGTCCTGTGAGACGTAGGCCTCTTCCAGCTGCTTCCATTCGTAACGATTTTAGCCTTTCTTATTCAGATTGTACATTCAATATTGACCAATCCCTTCCAGCATTGATAGAAAAACTCCTTATTACCTAATTAATAGTGATGTGATGAAATTAAAATTGATAAAGACAGTTCTTTTACCTCACATTTTAACCTTCCGTCTCACTTTCGAAGCTGGAAGGGATTGGTCAATATTAAAGGTAGAATCTGCATCAGAAAAGCTAAAAATCTAATCTAATTGGTCTTTGCACCTAACACAAGATCCGTAACCGACAAGTGACAACTGAATTTTTAAATTGAATTATGATTATGTAGGTTAATTTTTTATAACTTGAAACAGATCGTAGAGTTCATATGGACGTCGTTTTCCCTTTGATAATACAGACTACCAATTAAAATACAATAAAATATCGCTATGGTAACTTTTTTCGTAAATTCAAAACATAAATTGGACAATCTGTATACTGCTTTATCCAGCCAGGTGTGAAATCCATCATAAGGCAACAATGTTAATTTGACAACACCGCAAGAGGTGCCGCCCCGCGCCCCGCAACCCTTCCCTCAGGCAGTGATTATGCGGCCTCAGTTTGGCAAAAGTTAAAACAACCTGAAAAACCTTACGCGAGATAGAATCTCGGTTGATGAACTTCGGTGCCTCGGCAAGTGTCTCTGGATTTTGGACACAAGATTAAACGTAAATAATAAACTTGGTCGAATTTAATAACTTTCTAATTTATCTACGGCTTTAATGATTGCGGTGAAAATGAGAACTTAAGAAATTCTAATAACTCATTTCATTATTTTGATTATATAATTGTTAATCGATACACTTTATATAGAAATTCTTAATCATTATCTCCAACTCTGGGTTACGGGTCCGAGTGTTTATTATATTTCATTCATTAATCTCATCTCATTCTGCAAAAAGATCAACATGCGTCCTCTCGCAGATTCGACAATCTAGAACCTTTTGGCCTGGGAGAACTTTAAATATATTATAAAATAATATGAACGCCGATCCAGTAGACTTGATTATATCACAATTTAAACTTATGAAATAGAAAATTAACATATGATACTGCACCAGCCCGTCTTCTCACGAGCAGTTTCTCCATACAAAATTTTATCACCTACTTTAGAATTTTAGGGGATGTATTTAGAAAAATCCATTTTTAGTGCTCGCCTAGCGTAATAACAAAATTTTAAGTCTCCAGACGTAATAGTGTGGTCTGTGCATTTATATCTCTTTTATGTAACGTGTTTATTATTATCATATTATAGTTTATATATATTAGTATAGGCTGTTCATTTCATGAGTTCAAGCTAGTAACAACAGAAATTTTTGTGTATAATGAAATATACAAAGTCTATTGTTAAGATAAATATGATAAAACATTCCTTATCCGCGAATACCTTCACACGTCACTAATTTATACACAAGAAAACACGTGTTTAAGGAAGTAAAGTCGCTATCAAAGATGGCAATCGTCACCCATAGGTATTCAAGCGAAGAAGCTGCGCATATTACGTTGATGCGGGATAGCCATAGAAGGCGCTTTACCTCCTCAGCTCATTCCCCAGTTCCCTTGGCCACCGCAAAAATAACTGTGTACTAAAGAAATTTCATTGCGGATTTAAATTGATATTACGACTTTATCAGTTTGTAACTTCGGAATTGTAAGCGCAATTTTATCACTTATTGTACTTGGCTTTTAATTTTAAGAGGTTAAAATGTCAGCAATGTCAAGCATAAAAAAAGAGTTAGTTTTTTTTATATCTTCCAAACAAACTAACATATGTATGTATACATTAAAAATGTCTGACGTACAACTCGCCAAAGTTTCATTACAATCATGGTCATTGGATTCGGATGACACATAGAGGGCAATTAACAAGCATTTTTGATCAATTGTATTAACAAATCGACATAATATCATATTACTTATTAACAACTGTACATGCTGAATCATTAAATTCCTAGATTCAAAAGAAAACTCTTTCTCTCTCTTTCTTCCGATCGCGTGAAGTTCATTCGATTATTTCATATTTTCATAGTCAAGTTATTTGAAACATTAAATTTAAAATGTTATGTTATCAAGTGTAACAATTATGTTGGCGCCTGTACGAGAGTCTAGTGGTTCGTGTATTATTTTTCGACAGCAGCGGAGGCCACATATGTGATAACACGGCGAGTGTTCGCCTGTGCATCACTTCACTATACACTTAAGTATAACACGATGACTTTAAGCATACCACCTTCGACCAAACAAATGATGCATCTGCAACACATTACACAAACTGTGAAATAAATTTTAGATTTTATTAAATCTAATGAAATTATACTACTTTTGCCACTAGTATTTTCTACACGGTCGTGAGAGATGCGCTGGACAGAAACCGGTGGAAGCAGATCATCGGCTCCAGACGCAACCCTGATGCTGTCTAATACGATCCTCAGATATGAAGGTACGACACTAGAGAAAGAGATTTTCCCGACACAGTTTCTAAGTCTACCACTACTCTTCCGAACTTTTAGAAATCACCTGGATCCATGGTATTCTCAATTATATCCCATACAATTTGTCTCCCTCACGAGTACAAGGTCTATATATGGATTATGTTTGCTAACATACGGATATTTCTATTTACGGCCAACACGATTCATTCTAAATGACAAATCGAAAGAACCCCTGCTAGGCTTGCTCCGTGTAGATATTAAAAAAGAGCCTTTTAGCTTCCCGGACAACTTGATCCAACATATATTGACCCTGCCCTACGATGCCGCTTCCACATTACATAAAACAAAATACCGTTGTGCTTGTTTCAAGCCGACGTCACACTGAGTACGCTAGAATAAAAGTTAATGGCAATAAAAAATGACCATACGCCGGTAATCTTCACACGTAATTACTGTTTTCCATGTTTAGTTAGCCGCTGGATTCCAATTACTTTAATTGGATAGATTTATACAGAAAATGTACGGTCGAGTCGTAAGTAAGAAAAATCAAATAATGTTCGTGCGTTTGTGTCGTTACAAAAACAGCTAGCAAAAGTATGGGAGTAATTGATTTGTACTGATAAATGATTATAATTATTTTATAAGGATATAGTAGAGCAACATTTCGTAAAATTGATTTTCTACATAAGTGAATATTTTCCACCGACAAACTGTAGATATATGCGTACTACTTATATCAAAATTTGTCGAACCTATTGAATATTAACGTGAATAGGTGAGCCCCATTCTACGAAAGTTTTATATGTTACCGTTCACTCATAGTAAATAGATAAGCGCTCACCCCGCTACTGGTAGGCAGAGATCAGGGATGTCCATTTTGCGCTCCTACCTTTCTCACTTCTTTATCTATATATCAAAGCATACATGCTCGTCGGTTACGGGTACTCCTTATACCGCCCTTCTTTAGTACGTTACTAATCTGATCGATATATGTTATCCTTGGACGTTACCTACCAACACTGCCACTCACTTCATCCTTTCGACATACCCGAACCCTGCCTTTCTCAATTCAAGTAACAATATATATTTTCAAGCCACACTTTTCCCTTCTAACCTCAGTAGCATTTAATCCACTAATAGTACTTGTGATTTTATGGCTTCGTCGTCGTAGCTACACAGAATTATCTCGCATTGTATTCAAAACATTTCTTATGAAACATTGACCGTTCAAACTTGAGAAGTCAAGTAACACTGCGTTGGTATGTAACAACAACAATAATTGTTGGAATCAAATCATAATATAATTCTCGAACGAAGATCCACAGAATGACGTGTGAATTATTAGTCTTAACAATAATGCAACTTCCAACATCCATGAGTGGAACGGACCTTTTTGTATACATTATGGTATATTGCGCGTGTGGTGATCTAAAGGTGATCTAATCTTCCAATTGGATGGATTGGATTTCAGTCATGACTACCAATGTCTTTTACATATAACAAATGTCAGAAGGAAGGACGCTGCTATCCATAACTTACAAAATATAATTTCATAACTTGATAATTAAGTAACTAAAAAAACGGATTTCGGATAACAAATAAATTATGTAAAGGTAATATATTTCTTTGATCATATTTCCGTTTTGTGGTTGACTTACATTGGATTTTTGAACTTACATACAAAGTTTCATACCCCAAACTTTACACCATTTGAGAACAAATTTTAAAAAAATCTTAGTGCCCCCCTACGTATTAATATAAATCTGCAAAATTTCAAGTCTCTAGTACCAGTATGGTTTGGGCAGTGCGTTCAGTCATTCAGTCAGTTTCTTCTTTATAAGAAGTATAAATTGTATAATATAGTTGTACAAAATGTACAACTGAATTTAAGTTAACATTATATAATAAGTATAAAATAATATTGACTGCTTTAAAACACTCTTAATATTAAATATTACAAGCTATACCGATATATCTATCGATACTGCGTTCTCAAGGAAGCCACGGACAATAATATCTATCAGCTTACACGGGGAACAACAAAAAACAAACAAACACCCAAACGGTGGATCATTAACTACGACCCGGCATAAACGAACGTCACAACGCATTCCGGACCTAAGAATGTCTTAACATACTCTGATTAAGGGGCTGACAGAAGCGACAAAAAATTAAAATCATTATTTCATGTTAAAAAGTTATAATCGTCCTGTTTTTAAGAAATAATAATTTATTTTTGTACCAAAATGAAAATTTATTTATCAAATACATTTATTTATAAAAAAATAATTCATTTCAATTGTATTTTATTTTTTTTAAGGCAATGGCTGTTTCTTTTTAATCATTTTTTTATTAAGTATTGCATTTTGTCGCAGTCCATGATTCAAGTATTCTGTGATTATCTTTTTATTAAAAAGTACACAATTTTCATAAATCATATTAAAAACTTTAATAAATATTGGCCACTTACACTTATCATTTTCATTAAAATTATTTCTTTATTATTTTTAATACAGATTAATAATTTGCAATATTATATTTAATCAATTGAACCTCCTTTATATTTATTTAGACTAAAAATAGATATAACAAAGCAATTCTTTATCTATCCGAACAATTCCTAGGAAAGCTCAAGACTCGAGATCAATTTAAATATGCAGACGCTGTGTAATAGAAACGTCGAACCCTTAACGGCCGATGCCTGAAGCCTTCACCTTTGTTCGGTGGATCTTTGAGTCGCTATCTCGCTGATTTATTGTCCGACCGTCTGTCAGTTAGCAAGCGGATTTGGACATAGGAATAAGCGATTAAAATACCTATATAATACGGAAAAATAAAGTACCACTTTTAGTAAAACAAGCTGTAAGTGTTAAATGTCTAAAGATTGCGTGAATAAGGAGAAAATAAACTATCAAGTCTTCTAACAATGCCTGGGGCAGGCAGTGACAGTGATTTTAAGAAGTCTTGTTTGTATGTAATATTATAAAGCAACGAATCTCGGCTAAGGGCAGGTATTTAGCCATTATTTTACTGAAGCTGATGGTACCTCTAGGATCCAGGGCTATCATCGAATAAAATAATAAAACACTCACGCACATTAAACATGGGTATAAGCAGAGATCATGGAGATTTCCTTTTCGTTTAAGCATATAAATAGTATTAGTATTTCTAGTTTTAAAATTAAAAGTTTACGCTATGTTGAAGTAAACATATATGTATCTAATCGAGTGGTAAATTAAGTTAGACATGAACTGAGGACTAGTTGCAGGGATCGATCTGAAAATAAGAAAATGGAGTCTCTAGGGCACATTATTATACATAACCTTTCCAAAGCAATAATTTCCGGAATTATAGAAGAAATGAGAAAAGAGAATCATAGCTTAAAAATCCACGCAATGGTCTAATACACATTCAGTGTTTATAGAGTAACGTTTAGAGCCGCCATCGATATGGTTTGGCATAAACTGTTTCAGTTTCGTATTGGAGTATTTTTTGTTTTGTCTCTTACTTTTCGGATATACTCAGCTATCCTTGTTTATAAATTATTACTGCAGGGAAGAATCCTAATCTATAATATATTTTTCCTATTTTTATTGCAGGTTATAAAAAAAACGGTAATCGTATACGGATCTTGTGATACGAAATGTTGATGATAATTTAGTTACTCTTATAATTAATACTTGCATATATGTGAAAATAAGGTAGAGTAGCGAAAATATAATCGTAATTGTGTACACATTGTAAAGTTTTTTGTGTATTGTTTTATGTTGTCAACACTTATTATCAAAATTATTTGATTTAACCAAAGTGAAGTGCGAAAGACAAAAGGCGAAAATATTCTAGGGCAGTGGTTCCCAAAGTAGACTTAGCCCTGATCAACAACAAGAATTTCCAATCTTGTGACCTACCATCGGCTGTCTTAAGAAACATAGATGTAGCCACTATGCTAGAATGTCCTAACGGCAACAATGGCGACAAACAACCGACCAGGGCCCACTCAATATTACCTATCGACCCACTGGTGGGGCGCGATCCAATGTTTGCGAATTTATGGACTAGGTTCTTTTTTCTACAATAAAAATTGTTTTTTGTTTATTTCCTATCAAATCGTCCGTTTTTTTTTGCTCTAATATTATTATTACCTATTTATTTTAGATTACAAAATCCATAGGCATTATATGTAGAATTTTAAAAAGGCAAAAAGTATTGGAATAACAAAATGTATTTATAAATTAAAAGTATAAGCTTGAAATGATAAATATCCAAAAATATCGGAAAAACTTTGTCATTTGTTTATTAAAATTATTTTTGAAGTTGATTTAACTTAAAATATAAAAGAAATTTGTATTAAAATACCTAAAAATACTCCAAAATTATTATTCCATATTTACACATTCGGTCACATGTAGAAATGTATTGAAAATTGTTTTCTAAAACGCTTGTGGTACCCGCTTCCCGCTCTGCCATCCGCTACCTGTTTGTCCACTGTGTTAGCGGCGTTAGTCCTGTGTCCACTAACATCACTTTTTGTGTGCGCGTTTGTCATAATAGGTGGTTATCTATTTAGTGACTCGGTTCGGGGGTGTGATTCAATCTTTTTAGGGTTCCTTGCACAAATGCATGTTTTTCCCACTGTTTAAAGAATTAACAGAGAAAGTCTAAGGAGCATACTTAAGGGAAAAAGAATTTTATCATTAACATATCTCTTGGAATTGTGTCTTTTTAACAGGAAACAATAATTTATTTTACCAACTTAAATCTACAGAACGCCGTAAACTAACTACAATCTTTAAATATAAGCTTAAGAACTGTTGGTTGGAATATCTTTTACTTCCATTGAAATTTTTTTGTATTGTTACTTGTGTTTGGAACTTTAAGTTGTCGCATAATATTTTATACCTAGCACACTAAGATATGGCACCCCCGATGAGGTAACCGTTGATACTACTATATCTACACATGTATTTTATAACTTTACCTTTGTAGAAAGGTTTGCAATAAATGAATTGATTTATTTAACTATTTCATTAATTAAACAAATAATATTACTGTACAAAATGTTTAGCACCTAGCATAGACAGAGACACTTAAGATATGGTAAGAGTTGAATCGGAAAATAATTGTATGATTTACGAATATATGATTTAATCGGTCAATAAATGTATTGGAAAGTGGTAAGGTTAACAACATAGGCAACATAACTCTACTCTAACTATAAAAATACCCTCAATACTTTGCTTTATCACACTCTGCGAGATAAGAAGGTAGACAAGTAAAGTTGGGTTTGTACCAAGTAAGCTCTTCTTCGAAGTGAGGTCAGAAAATGTTCAGAATATACCTTCTACAACTCTTAAACCTTTTAGTAACGCAAATAAAAGTCGGGGTTTACTCGGGGCTGTATTTGGGATTAGCTACTATTTAAAGATATTACTACCCGTAACTTTTTGGAATTGAGACTTTTCTAAGGCTACATGCTCTTCGCAATAATATATATATATATATATATACATATATATATCTGTATATTTGTATAAAATAAAAAATATGTATGACGAGCACCATTTATTTTATTAATTCTCCTTTTTGTACAAAATATTTTATTACTACGGATCCCGGTTATTTGTTTCCGTATTGTCATTGTAACAGCAAAATATGTCTTCAAGATTAGTGTGAGGTAGGTCATGATTTAAATTTTTGTTTGTCTTTCAATGTATTATGTCTTTTTTGTGATCCCGTGTTGAACAAAGGGTTTTATGTAACAATCATGCCCACTCATTCCTGGAAACAAATACATATAAGTGTATTGATTTACGTTAATACTTGCATAGCTAGCAACCTATGCTGGCGCAAGCAAGTATCTTTTCCGGCTGTTGAATTTATTTCTAATACATAGCGGTAAGCGAGCAGGCTGCTTGATTACCTGTGGTTAGGTAAAAACAGAAGAATTACAGATACGTTACATTTTTATTGAACGAGGCCTAGAGTTGCCTACCTTTAATGGACAGAAAAAGATATAAACAGAAAAAAAGGATATTTCCTTTTTCTATCCATCCGCACTCCCGCCAAATTCTCTTCCCTTTTCCATTAGTTCATTATAAGAAAAGGATGAGAAGAGGACCGGGATAAGACCTATCACACCTCACTTAAAAGACGAAACGCAGAATACTAATTCATTCCTATCTTCTGTGAGGTCGTTTCGATATCTCACTGGTCGAGCTAGCCCATTTGTTAACAGATGTTGTTATTGTGGCCTCTACCACTGTTAAAAGATAAAGAACTGTTAAAAGTTAAAAGAAAGTGATATGGGGGCTGTGGCACCACATTCATCAGACAAAACCGAAACGCGTGTTTATTCTGTAAAGTGATGATACTTCCCCCACCGAGTCGGCACATTCATTCAATACCTGCTACCGCTGAATTAAACACTGTTAAACTTTTTGCTATAGAAATACAGTCCTTATGCGACAAAGCATCAGTTAAAGTTTGAATTGATACACTAATAGTGTGATAGTTTAAGGTACAGTCTACAAACCATGTCGTAGGTTTCATCCACAGAACTAGGTCCATCAATTTGTTACTTAATTTAACTTTTACCAAAAATATTGATTCACCACTGAGCATGACTTTGAGTTGCTATCTTATACCTAGAACTGTGGTATGAAGTCTTTGGAAGCAACAAGAACGTTCTGGCGTTTAGTTCGTTCACTCAAACAGGTTTCCTAGTGTAGTCAAGACATATTTTTAAATAAAGGAATGGAAGGTGTGCGTAATAACAATAAAATCATCCATTCGTTAAAGGTCAGCGCATGAATAAATGATGTATCACTTAAACGACCTTTCTTGTCCTTTAATTATACGAATTCCGAAATATTTATTGCAGCATTTTAAAAAGGGCCCCTAGCTTATTTCGTCGAAAATGTATTAAGTGGTACAGTACAGCTACAGTAACGGATTTCGTAACAGAAATAAGAATGGCTAAGAATAAAACCTAAGAGCAGAAGTGTATATGACGTAACAGCAGCGCCTATGTATAGTGTACAAAATGTTTAGTTCGTGTTACCTAGCGAAAGTAAAGAATGTTTTATAGATTCGTAGCTCGCCTACAAACAATCACACATGCGAGGAGGTGAGACGTGAGTAGGAACATCGCAATTGGTTCGAGTCACACGTTACAGCGCGTGCATAGTATATGGGTTATTTACGGTTTCCTACGACTTTTTCACACTGAGATCTTAATAAGTTGGTTGAAAAAGAATAACAATGAGTATTTCTGCCCATCCTAATGGCTTGAAAAGGCTTGAGCGTTTGGTTTTATTTTCAATAAATCCTTTACAAACAAATAGATGGTTCTATCGTAGTATCCGAACGCGAGTATGTAGGGCCTTCTGAGAAGTACGAGAGCCACCGCTCCGACATAGCTTTAGTCCCTTATCTGATTGATTTCTTTTTATTTTTTTACCGACTAATATTAATTTTGTCCGAGCGTTACACGTTACGTTACAAATTAGTATAAAACATATATTACAAAATATCTACACATATAGTTAGTTATACATGCTCAATTACGGTACTCATAATATCGCCTTGTGTGTCAATATGGTCGATATACGTGTCTATTTCGAGTCATTTAAGACTGAATTAGTACAGTTATGTTCTGTTAAACAGAAGTACAAAGTTGCTTTGAAGAGAACGTAGTAAAATTATGTTATGAAATGCTAAATTCAACAAAACGAGAAAACTAATGGCAGTCCAAAATATTCCTTTTGTCAATGATACAGTTAATTACTTCTCATACCTAGAAAGACCCTTTTAACTGTACAACTTAATGACTCACAGCTTAAATATTCCACGGCAGTAAATTAAGACAAAAAACCCTACTTTTTTCACCTTATACTGAAGGGAAGCAAAAGGCCGCCCCTTAAGTGTTTAACGGTAGACATTTTTTTGTTTCACAATAATATTATAATTTTATTGCCTGTATACTTAAGCGAACTAAACATTGCTTGTATACATTAATACTTTCAAACTTTTGTTGTACTTTGTTTTTTTTTGTAACGGTGGTATAAACAGTTATGTTTTTGTTTCAAAGGTTACTGTTATGTCTGTTTTTTGTTGTTAGTCATCCATTTTTACAATCGTCTACTTGATTTAAAGAATTATATATTAGATTGCTTTGTTAAAAACACACACTTGTAGGTCCTGTAGTATTATCGATGTTCATGCTGGGTGAATGTCAGTTTATGTTTAATTCTAGAAAACTAGCATCACCACAAGCTGCAATAAGTTATAACAGCTTGTAATAATAATTATACTTCCTCATGTTTAGTGTGGTAGCCTAATTTATTTAGCTTATATGTCATGATCGTTAATCAGTTTCATATAGTTTTTATTTACTTTATTTTATTGTGTATAATAATGCACCCAATGAAGTACAAACTCATAATAATAATAAAAAGATACTTGCGTGTTAATGAGAAATTGAATAATAACACGAGGGAGTATTGCTTCCTAGATTATCTTGAATCCGATACTTCTATTTACGCATTTTCAATTGACCGGTTTGAAACTTGTAACCTAGTGGCTCACCTTGGGGCTACTCATTCACCTATCATATTTGGAGCGTAAAAATAATGCGAATCAGATATGAACACCATTAATTTTTAGACATATTGTTCTATTTCGGAATCTATCTCATTTGAATAACGGCAATGATATTATAATGCAAAGATGTACCAGATATGTCAATAGCACTCGAAAAGTGAGGACTCGAAAACGTCCTGGAAATGTTTTTTCTAGCTTATGAAATGTGTTTACATATACGCTTAATTGACAAACACTAGATGTCCTCTTTTTTCTTATCATTTTAATTACGCTATCCTTTTTACACGATTTGATATAGGAGTGAATTTTCAAAAACAATGAATTTAACAATCGGTGATCGAGATTCGAGAATTTATTAAGAGGATTTATTGAAGAAAATATAAGTTTTTATACATAACTTACGTTTTAAATTACAACAAGAAGAGTAGAAAATATTTAAGGGCTTGTACATAAGGGAATGGCATCCCGTTATACTGATATTCCGCAAAGCAATACTTCAGCTCCGATAAACTTTACGTAAGCAAGATTCCGTAGGATAAGGAAAATTATTATCATTGCTTTACATATATCATGCATGACAACCCAAATCGGATGGCTTAGAGATCAGGGTGCCTGATTAAATTGATACGGCGCTCTGTACAAAGCATTATTTCTGTCTCAAGTAATCTGTTCCCCTACCGTTGAACGGTCGGTAACTTTTCATCAATCACCACCATAGTTATCATCCACTGCGGAACATAAGCCTTTCCCAATGCTTATCGTGTAACGTGCACCTTTGCTGCCTACATCCTTCCTCTTTACGAAGTCGCAGTCGATCTAAAATGAGGGCAGGCTACTCTTTTTTCAATACCTTTTAACAATAAAATCTTTTTATTCCGTCAACCACAGGGTTATTTTTCAACTCTTGTAAATTGAGATAGCATTGGCGCCTGTTTAAAATTTAATATTAATGCATCAACAAGTGCGTGAGGTCAGGTGTAACAAAGCGGTGACCGCAAACATGCCGCATTCGCCCACTTTATGGGCCGCCATACGTTATTGTAACGCACGATCTGTAGGCGAACAACACAGTTCACATTTTTGAAAACTGTATAACAATACTTCATTAAAAATTAAAACTTCTTGAGTCGCGTTGGACGATATTTGGTAGGCTGTAAACTGTAGCTTCGCGGGAACAACATCCACAGTATGAGACATGCCTCAACAACACGCGTAAGCAACATGCTAATTTGAATATGGAACAGTTTTGACGAACTTCTTTTGTTTTTCCCCTCCTCTAATAATTAAATGTAGCCCACTCATCTGCAACTCATTAGGTTTTTGCAGATACCTATGGCCATCGATCACCTAAGACGGTGGTCGTTTGCCACCTTGTTCCATAAAAATAAATAAATACTAGAGGAATTGTCATAAATCATATCAGTTTGAAAATACCGATAAAGACTGATCATAAGACCGACGTGCCTGATACGAAGTTCATATATAGGTACGAAAATCGTAAACTTGCGACGTTGATGTAAGTTGGAGGTCTGTTGAGTCTTGGCGCCACACGATACATCACTGGTGGAATGGCTTGAAGGATTCCGCTCTTCCAACCTCAATAATTTATGATATAATTCCGTCCTAGAATTATATTTAGCTTTTGTCTTCCTGTTTAAAACACACAACAGATATCGCAAGCCCGCGTTGCCTCAAATACCTCGTTCCTTCCGGCGTCGAATTATATTTAGCTTTTGAAACTTGCAACGTAGAAATACATAGAAATAATTTTAGGTTTCATTTTTGTTTATTGTTAATGCTCATAAATGTCTTTATAGCAATTCCCAATTATACTCCAATGGGATTTAATTTTAATTATATTTTTTATTTTGTATGTATGTCCACAAAATATAAATATGATGGAGTCCTCATAATATGGGACCCGCATACGCACATATATTTTTATGACCCGATTGCAGAAATATGTCCGCTGCTAACCCTTAGTTTTAAGTACATTCAAAAATAAACTTTACAGCGTAAAATTTAACGTTGGTAGTTGGTCTTTACAACATCTTGTGTGCATTAAAAAGAAAAGGAATTTTATAATGCTAGTTGGATATGGATTGTGGCTAATTTATTGTATTATTTATATTCGGTGTGACTCCGAGCCAAGCGGTCAGAATGCTCACATATGTGTATAGCTATATAAATATATATTATAGTATAGCTTGAGTTCTATTACTGACCGAAGGAAGATTTAGTTATTTTTGGGTTGTCGTTGCTATGATTCGGTAGCAATATATTTAACCTTTGGTACAATTTAGAAATAAAATTATGATTTGTCCGTGACGCGCCATTATAACACCATACACATATCAGAATTCACGGCCGGTTTTTGTTTACATTCTAAAACTGACTTATTAGTAAAATATTTATATTATATTTAATATAAACCTATTGTAAAATTGAATATTGCAAAACTAAATATAAATGAGCCAAATAAATTGGTTATTGTAACGAAGACCAGTTTATAATCGGTCGAAACATATTACAAACTATCGGCCAATTCTGAACTGAACGAATCAATCATAACATGAAGTGTCAAATTATGTATTTGTTATGTATTAAGTGGAATTAATTTGTAATAAGCTAAGCTTAGGTTCGTTATGTTGGACATGATACGCTTCGATTACAAACTGACGAAGTTTACTATCAAACGGTAACATAGACTCCCCCTACGAAAAGCCTGGCAACATATGGTCAACTACACCCGATGACGGGGCTCATAAAGTGATGTTACGTAACCATGCCCATCAGGCTCTGCAGCAGTTAGAGTTCCTTTGGCTAGGAAATAGGGGGAACGAGAAAAGGTAGAGAAGAGAAAGAAGGGGTGGAAATTAGGTAGGACCTGAGGCATCTCTCCCATCTTAATGGGAGAGGTGCCTACTTATAGCGGAAGTCGCACTCACTTCTTATAACGTAGCTTAAGGACAAATATATTCAAAGTGCTTTGACGCTTCTTATATTTACAGTTATGTTATAAAATATATATAGTACACTGATAGTAAATGTTCCGAATGATGCACGTTTATTTAGCGAATGCATTATACGTAGGCGGAGGACGCAAATTTATAAGATTGTGTTTATATAAAATTTTTCATATTAACAGCAGGGCGCGGAACAAATTGCAATTGTGTTAATCTAAAACAAAATTCAGGCACCTTTGTATATCATAAAAACAATTTTATATCTTTTTAAATTATCGCGTATGGGTATGCTGCGGATATGAAACTTTGTTTATTTCGATATTAAAATACCTTGAGTTATTAGAGACACGTAAGTGGATGCCAAATTACCGATACCAAAGTAATGAAATAACAGTATTTGAAGGGTTGTATTAATCAGGAGTCGCTTGCAGATGGTTTTAAGTATTAGGAAACTAGCTTTTACCTGTGCCTTCACTTCCTTTCATATTTTTTTTACTAGTCATTCTAACCATATCTCTGACAAAGTGTATGCAAAATTTCGTAATGGTCGGTTCATTTAAGGCGTGAAAGCTTAACGAGTTAACTTAAATTCTCATTTATAATATTAAAAGTTATGATTTTTATACTTGATTAGATTGTTATTTACAGACATTCTTTTTAATCTTTCTAAGCTGAAGAATGTGCTAGGATTTCACGTTGTGCAGTTCGTACCCTAAGTTAAGACATGTGTCCCGACGCCCTCAGCGTCCTAGGGCCATCAGCACTACCGCAGCAGCATTAAAGGTAATATTACCATTTGCAATTTCATCCTTGTGTGAATCTTTTTTGCAATTGCGGTCATAAAAATAAACAAATACAGGTCAAATAGACGTAGAAATTGAGGAGCGTTGTAAAAAAAATTGCAAAATATTATTGGCTCTAGGCCATTAGATTATTGACGTTTGTCATACCATAGTTGATCATGAAATACATTCCTAATCTACAAACAATGAATTGTATTTATAGCGATGAAGTACCTTAGAATAGATCATAGGCGTGGAGATTCGTTCTTATCGACATTCTTAAGCAGTTACAAATCCGTTTTAAACAATTCACACTAGACTCGAACCTGGCCGGTACGCCTCGTGAAAGGCGGTCCGCGCCGGCTTAAAATAAACGTCCGCAGCTAAGCAAAACCTGCTAAATTGCCAGGCAAATTGATTTCGGACATCAAGATTGAAATGATAATAATTATAAATAATCTTTAATCGTACCTCAAATCCGTCAGAAATGACAATGTCGGATTGCGATTATTAATTAAATAAAAAAAATCATCTCCGCGTCGCGCGCATAAGTCAAACAGAGGCAATAAAGATGGCTGCCTCAATGATAATATTAAAAGTACAAAAATGTTTGCATTGAATACAAGACAGGTATTCGTTTTGCATTCCTTAGTAAAGGGTAGAGCACACGGGTATTATTAAGTATTAAAATATTTTTCTTTGAAAATAAGTTCTTTTTTGTTTTATACTATCAACTGGCCCGCTTGAATTTATGGGAACAGCCCAGCCTTTCTTCTACAGGAAAAAGAGAGTAGGGGAAAAGAAAAGGGATGGGAAAGACGCAGGCGCTTCACTCTGGGTGCTTTCCTGGTCGAACCGGACCAATGGTAAAAAAGCTACTGGTACTGCTGGTACCACTATAGTTCTGATAGTTGTTTTAGAACGTATCCACGCCGAAAGACACCCATATTTTTGGCCACAAATGTAATCGATTAAAATTATCTCAACGTGTGCATTTCTTAAACAAGTCTAAAGTCGCTATTTTCGAGTTGTATATGTTTTTACCTACAGTATTCCACATACTGTATATACTAATCCTTATGGTTAAACCTGGTTAAATTATATCGCATCATTTTGCCCCCCGCCTTCGTTACATGGATTTTCGCGAAGCTCCCGTACAGTGCAATGTTGTTATTGAAACATAACCTTTTGTATTTTATCAAAAAATAATGTCTCATGTATCTTGTTCCGGTCAGGGTAGATTCCAATATAGTTTATAATTTCGTCTGAATCGTAAGGTGCCGGATTTATAGTCTTCCGGGCCTCCATCTCGTCGCCTTCCACTTTTCCCTATTAACTCCTTATATACATAAATATGTATAGTACTTATATAAAAATTATAATATTTTTAGCGACATCTTAATTTAAACTTATTTGACTACAATTTTCGGTCTATTTTAGGACATGCAGCAAACTTGACTCCTGACCATCAAGAAGCGCACCAGTATCACAAAAATATGCTCTGTCTTGTTTAAACGCATGAAAAGAAATTTTAATTAAATTTATTTACATGGAATTGCTTATTATTTTTTACTTGAATAAAACAAACTGTTAAAATGCGATGAACATTGAAAAGTATGAAAGCATTCCTTAAAATAAATAGTTTAACTTAAATACATATCAAATTTTCGTTAAAATTTTCCATTTCTTAAAAAAAACGTTTTACTTTTACAGCAACTTTATAATATTTTTGCGTGAATTTTGTAAGTGTTGTCGTTTTTCTTTCGACCCAATCGTGTACCGTATCAATTGCAACACGGGTCTAATACAAAAAAGTGTAAAACACACGGACAACGATGTGTGAGAGTGTAAAACGAACTGACAATGTTGTGTAAATCATCTTCTACTGTGAGCTCTTGGAGATTAACGTATGATAAGGGAAAAAAATTGACATCAACGTGTCGAAATGTTTTTGCAACCGTGTCCCACTTCATAAAATGTTCTTGATATTCTAAATATTCTTTCATAAAATGGATCGGTTGAACGAATTTTAACTGCGACCTAAAGGTCCTCATACAATGTACTTTAATTTTGGAGACTTATACTTACCACATAAACTACTATGAACTACAGACAAAAAAACTAAGCAAGCTAATTCATTTCTTAGGCCATTTAAGAACCGAACTTTCTGGTCCCTTCCGGATGACAAGTGTCGAAACTTTTGTAATATTCGCAATTTCGTAATTTTGTATACAAAATATACTAAATCAGATATTAAAATACTAAATCTGTTGTTAGAATGGGCAGGCTCGACCGGGGATATACCACGACCTTTCGGAAGACAGACGTGAAGGAGAGTATTCTGCGTTTTAACTTCAAGAGTAAGGTGCCCGGAAGCCTAATTCTGGTCTTCTCCCCCTTCCCATCCTTTGCTAATAAGGAATTAATGGGAATTGAAAAGAGGACTCGATGGTGGGGGGGAGATGAATAGGAAAGGGAAATAATAAGTTTCTATTTATCCCATCCTCTGTCCATTAAATGTAGGCAACGCATTTGCAACTCAGTAGCTTTTTGCAGATGCCTATGGGTAGCGATCACTTGATATCAGGTGAACCGCTTGTTCGTTTGCCACATTCTAATATGTACCTATATGAGATAGACCTATGGTCTATATTTATGGCAATAAAATTATAAGTTTCATCAGTAAATCGTAAATATAATCCGTACACATTCATTTGGGGCACTAATTTAAAATTCGCTTCATAATAAATTTTCTTCGTCAAGTCGTTTACGAGCAAAAAATATTCAGTAATTTGTTCGTAACTTAAAAGCCTTATTGTTTTTTATGTTCGGGTTTACATTTTAAAAGTCACACAAAGTCCCGCCATTCCTCATTTTAAACAAGATTAAGAGATACCATCGAGAAAATGTTTTTTATTCAATAAAACCAGATCATTATCTCGCCACAGCTTGCTGCCCTGTTCCTTGGACACCCGGATGTATCAAAGAAATTCTTAAATCCTACTGCTCTATGAGAAAGAGCTCAATAAAAAAACAAACTATGGGCACAGTATCAAAGTAAACATCCAAAATATCCAGCGATGTCTTAGTAATATCATTTTTAAATTCTTTATGATCCCTTCCAAAGACAGCTCTCATAACTGGCCGTCGAGAAAAAAACAATTTGAATGTCGACGTCCCTCTTCCCTACTAGGTTTTAGAAGGGAACAGACATACGGAGTCGATCGTTTTATCTCAAAGCGCGGGCAAGCGAAAGAGAAACAAAACGGACGGAGCTTCTTTTTTTATATTTAAAAATGTATACCTTTTTTAAATAAATAAACGTGGCGTCGCACGCAGGGAGACAAATGTGAACCATTCGTTTTGTGCATGTATTTAGATGTTCGAAATTTGAAGTCCCTTGAACTTTTTTAAGCGCGTGGGCACTTCGAAAGAAGTGCATTAAGTCAAATGTGGCATATGTTTAGAGATTGATAGTTTAAGTGGAGCATAGTATATTTGTTGACATTTGAGATTGTTAGGTTTTAAGCTTTCTTGAGAATCCATTTATTACTTGTTTCACACGCTTAGTCATTACTACTAAAGTGCCACTTAACTAGGTTATGATTGAGCGTACGAAATAACTTAACAATAACATCTAATAAACTTTTTAAATCACTTCATATATGCAGTCAAGATTTCAAGATTTTCGAGCAGCTTAAACACGTACTAATCTTAAATAATAAGTTTTCAATTTACTCGTTGGAAACCCTGTTATTTTAATTCATCTCTAAATTAATACTATACTTAATTATATTATATTTAATTAGGTTTCTGCTAAAACGCATATATATTATTATACAATAAGATCAAGTCACTCCTAGTAATTTAGCGCAGGAAAGGTGTTGGTTTTTAATATACAGATGAGCACATTGTCTAAATTTATTCGTTGCCACACATTTGTACAAATACATACATATTTCTATCATTGAATTTGGCTTTAAATTTAAATTCGCCCGACAAACGTCATAAAGTCACTCTTTCTCTTCTTTTTTCTTCCTCTCGATTAACAAGATTTTTGTGTGTATGTATATGTATGTCCGTTCCGTTGTGACCTCCCTGAACCTAAGTGCATGGTTAATTTCGAAAAGTGAGGTGTCCTTCCCCGGTGTGTCATATGACATCAACATGAACCCTAATAGTGGAAGTAAATGATAAAAGTGCCAATAATCATACAGTCAGTGTGGTTTAAAGAACACAAACATTTATCGTGACTCCGCTATTTCTTTGAAATATTGGACCATATCTAGTCTAGCTACATTCAGGGACTAGCAGTCCTAGATTCGAATCGCATTTATAAATGTTGACTTCCTGTACGACATTTTTTATTTCTCTCAACTGTCCCCTTTTTGTTCGACCCTATTGTAGCCAGCTGCGATAGAAGTCGACGGCGTATTTAAAATGACTGAAACTCAAACGGCTTTTATCAGTAGCATGTTTGTAACAGCTGCAATAATTCAACCACTTCACTTTTACCGCCGCGTAGTGCCGGGCTCTGTTGGAATATAACATTGTACTATTGCTTCGTTTGCTTTCATTCTAAACTTAATGCGAATGTGAGTTTGGTTATTACATTTAACTCCTAAACGACTCAATCAATCATCATGAAATTTTGCACACACATTGTGGGGGTACAGAAAATGATATGTGACAAGCAAATCTTGTATTCGCCATATAATTTATAATTCAACAACATCTTATTAAAAAGAAATCACACGATCATATTTTTGTAAGCAGGCAAATATTGTAAAAAAAATAAAGTATAAAAATGTGTGATTCAAAACACAAGATATAATTTGTGTATTAAACATGTTAAAAAACTTTGTTTAGAACAGAACGCAGATGAAATTTGTGCGTATAAAGGACTTGCTTATAAGGTGACATCGCCTTTCGTATGCAACATTATTGCTTTAACATTAAATAACAATTCATATGAACAGGCAAACAATCTACATTTTACATTATAGGAGTTATCTAAGTACTGTCAAGGTGAACCTTTCAAGTAGCTTATCTGCGGTGACCTAAATCGTGTCGACAGGAGAATGTAACATGCTACAGCCTCCATCGTAAATTTATCATGAATATATAACTACCGATCCGCCCCGGCTTCGCATGAGTAACAGAGCATATTCAGCCAACATTTTTTTCCTGTCGCACCATCCCATTCAACAATCAGCATTCTATTTTAGTCTATTTACACTAAATCTCATTCTTACACCATCTCCCATTATACACTCTGTAGTGGTACTTTATGATTTTATCTCGGTCAAAAGGCCCGACGATATAAAATCCATCCTTATATAGTATAATTAGAAGGTCGCACGGATTCGTCACATTGTGCTAAAAATGAAGAAAATGTAAGAACTTGGTATCTAGTACGTGTCTAATAAGGTCAGTGAAATGGAGGTTAGTGTGTTATTGATATTTGAATTTATAATAATTTCGAGCCAATGTTTTATATGCCTTGTGTGGCTGTAGCTGTTTTAGGTGATTGTAATGCGTATATAGAAAATTGTAATAACTAGCTTCCATCAGTGTTTCCACACGATTTCACTGATGCATATACTCGTATTAGCTTGAACTAAACTCAACGGAATCAAAGTCGTATTTATGATTAAAAAAAGTCTTCGGATCTTCCGAGAAATAGAGGCAATGCTGGCTGCCTCTACAAACATCTCTGTCGATGTTCGATGAGCGGCGATAACTAGACACTTGCTTGTTTATACCATCACAATATAACCGCGTGCGCTTTTCCATTAAGTACTATACTACAGTTATCTACAAAGCAGAAGATTCCAAAATATTTGTTTTCACTGTATTTTGTTAATACCATATATGTTGTACAGAACCATTGCTCAATAAACATACGAAAGAAAATTAAAACATGTACGTTAGCGTAGACTTTATAGCGTTAATTTAATGTACATATGCATATAGAGTTTCGTACACAGCGTACTTTTATGACGGCAGTCAATTGCCATACAGGTTTTTTACAGTATGTCGAAAAGAAATTCTAAAGCCCAAATTTCACGTTATCTCCAATGCGATCGGGGCATGTGCATCGATGATCTGGATTCGCTTCCTGGTATTGAAATTAAAGAGTAAATTCAAATAACGGGCTCATTACTGTCTGGTCGATGTGCGAAGGCGTTTAATTTTTTATTTTACTTTACTTTTTTTTGTAAAGAAATAATAACAAAATTGTTGGGGCCACATGGTAATTTATTGACGGCTGTTTCGGATTCAAATGTCATATTGAATGGAACGCTCGAAAAAATATGGACGTCGAAAATTATTTTTAGGCAAAGGACCCCCAACGTTCAGCCAATGAAGTTGTTATGAATATTAAATAAGAAAATATTGTACTACGAAAACGTGTAAAGCGGTTATTGTGAACTTTCACAAGTGTATTTTGTGAGGGAAAAAAGTACATGACCCACCTTCTTACCGTTCTGACAGGTTTCCGATGAAGTTGAGTTTGCAAAACATAACAATGATTAAAATCAATCTAGGCATTTATTCGATAATACGCAATGAACTAGAGTTACCAATAATTGGCAAAGGAGTTCAGAAAAGCAATAATAAGAGTTAATTGCAATATATTGGCCATATCATGCTTAGCACGAAATACTAATTGATGCAGGAAAGGCGATCCAGGAAGAAAAATAACGTGACCTATCGCCATTTGATCTGTCCCGATTTTATTCTATTTCTCACGTTAAGATCAATATAATCATAATTTAGGATGATGATATTGATGGATTCAAACAAATGATTCTAGCTATCGCCATAAAAAGTGGTTGGTTTGGAAGGTATGTATAATTGTGGAATAAACTGTTTTGTTACTCGGCTGCAATGTGCTTCGGCATTTTATTTTTAAAATCGTTTAATAAATAAAACAAATACATATAATCTTACCAGAACAACGTATGTCGCTTTCCCCTAGTAGGTATACACATCAAAATTTCCAAAGATTTAATATGCACTAAAATCGATAATAAATTATAATTAATTACCACAGTTCAAATACATTCGATTCACTGCCTTATCCAGAAGTCATATAATCGTTTTCAGTGGTCATCGACAATGCAAACAATAGTCGTACGTTAATAAATTTTATTATAGACAGTTACAGAGGTGCGCTCACGGACGAGGCATGCCGGGCGTAGCTCGCTCGGCTCCCTTCCCGTTAAAAATATTCCTTGCATGTCTGCCCTACAGTCATCAATAATAAGAACTATTCGATCCTCTTTTTAACTAACGAGACTAATTCGATAGCGGCACGACTTTTAAAACGTCTTTCCTTTATTTACGTCGGCTTGTGCTCAATGCACATATATAAATAAAATCTCTTGACGGCTTAATATTAATTAATTATAACATTTTTCAAATTGGGGCTATAATTATTTTTTAACTTCAAGATTAATGTAAGTACATACAAACTTATAATATCTTCGAACTATTTTGCATCACACTGTATTTTATCAATTAGAAATGGCTGGCTTGAAATAAAAGACATTTTGGAGACAATACTAAACTATAAGAAATAAAACACATAAAATACAAGTAGTTTCGTAATAAAGGCATATGTAAAATATAAAAAATTTAATTGACTAATAAAATAGCATTGCGCACAAAAATTAAAACGTTTGTGCTTGGATGCACGAGACATGATAGTGTCTCAGCCAAGACACGTTCAACAACATATGTAATATATGGTAGGCGTGAGACTAAAGTGTCTATTTATTCTCCTACCCCATTTCAACATTGCGCAACATAACCTTAACAAATTTTTAACTTCATACAAAACTGTCTTCGGCCTCACGAGACGGATACGTGATGCAAAGTCGTGACGTGTAATTGAAATGACCTTTTTAATGTCAAAATCGGTTAAATACGGCGCGGTGACTTATGTGCTCCGGTGGCGGAATGTTTAAAGCATTTTTTTTATCTTCTTGTCTCACAAAAAGGGCTAACCTTCAGTGATTCACCCGTGTTTTGTGCATTTCCAAGTTTTTTCCTCTTTGTGTAATAAAAAAGATGTTATTATTTATTTTAAGGTTCCATAGCATCAGTCTTCAACTTTTCTTTTTGTTTTAATACGTAGATGCTATTTCTTACCGTTGGCTTATCTGATATACTTTATTTGTGGAGAAAAACTTTATAAAATAATTACAATTATTTCGTTGCATGAACATTGAATCTTAACAAAATTTTATCGAAACAATGAAAAAATTGAAGACGATGGACAAGTTCGAGGTGCTATAAATTAACTGCTTACTGCTTCCTTAAAGAAGATTCTTTCTCGTTTCCTCTCTCCCATTGCCTATTGAGATGAGTAATGAGACGTACATTAGATTGTTTCATAAAATATTGCATATATCCGTCGAATTTGTAAGCAACAAGCAAGAATACATCACAAATACCAAGCTAGAAAGATACGGCTTTCGAAACGTTGTTTCTTCTTTAGTGTTAAGATGTGATGACATACATACATGTACTACACAATATTGTACTGAACCCGATATAGAAAAATGTAAGTTACAATAAGTGCGAAACATATCTTTAACAAATTTTACGTCCGTTTAGTTTTTTCAGAAAAAAATGTTATGGCGTCTGTCAGAACACGCGTCTTGCTAAACATGGATCATAACATACGTCCATAAAGGCACAACTACACTACTGTCAGATTGAGTTTTTCATTTTAACGACATAGTTATGTTATAGAGTTCTATACAATAGCATTTCACCATGTTCACCCTGTAGGGATAAAATTACATATTAAAGGCTAACGCATAAAAGGAATCTTTATTCTCATAGTAAAGGACCAAATTTTGCAGAGAAAAATTATATTCCTTCAGCAGAATTACTTGAAAATTGACTAAAACACTTTTCCATACAAATAATTGAGTATTGCGTTTTTATTTTGAGAATTCATGATTAAGAAGGTTTCGTTGAAACAAAATGGCATAGGTTGATACTGAGCACAGGTTGCTGTAAATAAAAAAGAACACGCGGCTATGGTAGGTACAGGTTATGAATTTCCATTCAGCTTGACGGTTAAGTGTTTTTTATAAAATAAATCTAACTAATATTATTGATGCGAATGTGTGTTTGTTTGTTACGCTTTAACTTCTTAACGACTCGACCAATCATCATGAAATTTTGCACAAACATTGTCAAGGGTACAGAAAATAAAATGGGGTACTTACTTTTTCTACCGAAAATAAAACTGTTCTCGAGGTACAAGCAATCTTCGTTTACGATATCGATTGCCATGGTGATATTTTGATAATAACAAATTTTGACCTCTAATTCAAAGTAGTTATACACGGTCTTAAAAAAAATTTCAGCGTGGAAATTGGAAACGAATACATGTGAAGCCGAGGGCAACTGTAAGTTGTGGACAATAAAGCTATCTCCACGAAATGTCACGTAAGAAACATTTTGAATGGCAAAATAATTTTATTTGAATCTTGAACGTAGTCAGTCTAAATCGTTTTAATATTATGTCAAAACTTCATTTAGTAAAAAGAGATTCTCAGACATAAAATGTTTTGTTTGAAGATGACTAAGTGGGAATTTTAGATATTTGCGACGAATGTCGGCGCGGTCTAATCGGATCCTTTAAAGGGGATAATTTTCCATCAGCGATTTTGAACTTTAAATGGGAATATTTGCTGCATATTTATAATAATCCTAGGACCGCCCGCGGTCGGAACTTTGACCTTTGTGTAAAAATTGCAACAATGTTGATGGACACTTTTTATATATAAGAATCTATTTAGTAAAACATCTAAGGTACCTTATGCCAATTAGTCTACTTCATCCTAAGAACCCAAACATAACAAATACAAATTCTTAAGAAGAGAATTTTGTTTCGTAAGAATTTAAAAAAAGAACACCGCTGTCACTTATAAAGATAAGTTTTTGTTCTCAATTAGACCCTAGCTGATGTATAACATCGATCCTACTAAGAGTTGAATTTGATTTGATACTCATGACACTTCGTTCTCCCTTCACGACGCCAACACTAAAATCATGACGACGCAGTACAAAAATATATAACGCAAATTTTAGTGTTACAATTATTACGACGTCCCTCTCAGTAAAGGTATTAATTAAGAAAGATTCCATAATCATACAATGTGGGCACTAAGTAACGTGGTAAGCAGATTTTGCACAAGTATAGATAATCCGGAGTCTTCTTTGCTAGAGCTGGAAATATTGAGCTGGAATTATTAAGCTATCAAACAAATTTTACCTCTGTTGGGCATCAAACCTAGGAACTTAATAATAAATAGATCACTCACCTGACGCAACCAAACTCGACAGCCACTGTATTGGCACACAATTCATATCAGCGAATCAGAATTAGATAGAACTTCATAATATTTCTCGTACAATATGTTAAAATGCAAATTGTCCAAACTCGCATAAATTAACTCCAAACACAATGTTTGTGGTAGGTGTACCATGCATTTAGAGAACAAGGGATCTGTGAGTAAATATAATATTTCGGGAGACTGTATTATGAATACCACATTAATACCAAGCTTCTATTAGTTTGGCCTTTGTTATTCGAACAATCAGAAAGCAAACGAAAAAATAAAAATACTTTATGTCCATGTCTCGAACCTGGATCGTCAGGATAAAAAAAGGAATAAGAACAAAGTAATTTAATAGATCATCATTAGATTACGAATAACGCCGTCCAGGTAAATATCGAAAAAGAAAATTATCCTTCATGAGCTTGTTGAGCCATTGCTGGTTCATAACAGTTCCCACTCTAATTGGAGTAAAGGTCGTAAGGTTTTTTATTATACAATAGTCCTCTATGTGAGAACAAAATGGTTACTCCATAGTTATAGTATGTCTACATGGACCTGTTAAGATATAGTCGCCCTTTAGTACATTTTGTAACGATGATAGCAAAAGGATCACGCAACTTTTTTTTCATTATTGCACATTATTTTGTAATTCGCTCATTAATTGATTAAATATTACTCTAATTTCGCGAGCTCTCTAACACATTGCCACAAACACGCCAACTATCGAGTTAATAAGATAGGGCTGATCCCATTCCACCGTTGAAGCTCTAAATGCTGATTTATGGATACATGGATTCTAATAACAATATTGTTAAAGGGGTTATGTAAATAATGTATATTTTATGACAATTTATATTGAGAATTGAAGACTGAAATTCATTGGAAGATTAGTCACGATATTGTTTTTTTGCAAAAGAGAAATAATAGCTCCCATTAAAATAGATCCTCGAATGACATATATTAATTAATCTTACAATTTTTATGATATTGACAATCAAACATATAAGTAATAAAATTTGATGCAGTTGCTATTTTTAATACAAATTGCATGAATGAGGTTAAATATATTTAATAGCATTATAAATCTGTGCCCTAGAATAGTGTCGGTGCCAACACGGATAGAATCGAAGCCCACAACATACTCGCGCGCCCGCAATATATCATTTCGACTTTATCTCGCACGTCTGATATCGAAAACGCTTTTCGAATGCGGCGAAACACGCACACTGAAGAAAGTTATTTTATTTCCATCGTCAATGAAATAGAAATTATTTTATGATTTATAAATACTTTCAATATTCTACCAAAATAAACAAATAAATATGGGTTCACGCTCGTAATCCAGAAGGGTAGGTAGAGATTACGAGTTTCCATTTGGCGCAGTCCTAACACACACGCTTTCGCATTTAAAATATGTAATATAAAATAAATCGAATAACAAATAATAAGGCTATTACACTCTAAATCCTTAGAAGCTCTTATTTACAGGCAGAAAAATGTAGTATACTACGACACCCTTGTAGCTTGGTGTTAGTATATCGCAGGGTTTAGTGTTATGTTTAGAAACTTATAAGTGTTTAAAATGGAATATTTTCAGTTATCGAAGTATGTACAAAAAATATGTGAAATTGGGTGGTAATTGCCATCTATATTTACCCAAATTGGATTAAAATATTTTAGTGTTTTTTTTTTCGGCATTGAATCTCCGCCTTAACACATTAATTAAAGTCAAAATCGCATCATTTATAACCATCCGTCCGTCTGTCCGGCTGTTCGGCGATTTTTCATTAATATCGCGATAATTATTGAAAAATAAGAAGTAAAGTGAACCAAACAATAACTCAGCTCATTATTTATGCGGCTCTTTATTTGGCAGGAAACCGTACTTTTTAATTTATTGGCTTGTCCCCTTGTCGGCTTCGGGTCTTTTCAAAATTTTATCGATATTTTAATAATTATAACCACCGAGTTCATGTTCCAGTCATGACTGTGCCGGCGGAATTCTAATTTGTACAATACTTTTTGGGTTTTTGTTTTTAGTACAGCATATAAGTAAACAAGTATGACTGCACAATGCGATTACTAAAACATTAAGTGGACTATTCGACATTTTAGTTTCGGAAATCCCATCATGGTTTCCTACAAAGCCGGTTGGTCGTTTGCCACCATCTTCCATAAAAAAGTCCTCTCTGCGTTCCTGTGCTATAGATCAGATTGTGATGGAACTTTCCGAGTACCAAGGTTTGTGTCCCAAAAAAATCTTATCTTTTTTTATTCAATATTATTATTTTATACTATAATATTTATTTTAAATATTAATAGGTGCTATCTAACAAAAGAAGATTAGAGAACGTTCGTCCTCCCCAGTAATGGTATCCCTACTAATATTATAAATGTGAATGTAAGTTTGTTTGTTACGCTTTCACGCAATAACTACTCAACCGGTCATCATCAAACTTTGTACACATATTATTGGAGGTGTTAGAAGTAACATTGTATACTTTTTATGAAAATTAGTATATAAAAAGCGAAGTATGTATATTCCCAGACTCCGAAACGGTTGAACCGATTTCGATGACATTTACAGGGATTGTGTAGATTGGCACATTCCTGTGTTTGGTAGCGATCGGATCAACATAATTAGTGGTACCCGGGCGAAGCCGAGGCGGGTCACTAGAACTTATATAGAATAGCAACGGATAAAACCGCGATGAACATAACTAATTGAAAAAAGGGAGTGATGTCTTATGGACACTCGATTAGAACGCAGTTAGGGTCTTTCGCTGTATCCCCCTGTACTTTACCGAACTTCTTTTAAATTACCTGTATTATCTTTAATTTCTAATGAAATTATATGTTTATTTTAATTAAGAAAAATCCCTATGAATACTGAAATAAATTTACAATTTATAAGTATAAGAAAGCGCTCGCATAATTGGCTTTCCCTTTGCCTCGTGATGTTACTGTTATTCGGTCTAGCCCTCAAAACAAATAATAAAATGCCATAAAGAACTCCGTTCTTAAAAAGATTCGCTGACTGATTGTTTGTAGTTTGTGTCTATGGCCTTGTGGAAGGCAGAAGTAAGCATCTGCAAAACAACATTATAAAGAAAAGAAGTGCAAGCTGCTAAAATATCACTCATCAACCCTATCACAGCATTAAATGGAGAATTATCGTCTTTAGGCGGACCGCTCATAGTTCGTTTTTCACGACTCGCGGTACTAAATGACAAATAATAAGGCAACGAGACAGCTAACAATGTACGAATGCCTGATTTCTCCACTCGCCCGTCTCACAGGCTTCCGAGGAATGCACTCAAAGGCTCTACATGAGAGGGCGCAGTAAAAACTAATCGCTTCTTGCCCAAAATGAAAAACTCCCAGAAAAATGTTACCGACCGTTACATCACGTCATAATTCTACTAACTTTTGCCGAGCGCTAAAGATTTAGAGGTAGCATTTTATTTCGACATAAAATTTTTTTATACGTTTTACGTGCTTTATAAAATACAGGAGATCTGATAAAATATATGGTATAGTCCACCGTAGTTATATGACTTTTATTCATTACTATAGACTTTTATTTATGTTTTACGGCAGCAGGTGGCAAAGGCGCCTGATATTAAGTGACCTCCACCCATAGGCCCCTGCAACAATCTAATAATTTGCAAATGCAGGAAAAAGTATATTTCCTTTTCCTACCAACAACCCGTCAAATCTTCTGCCGCTTTCCTTATTAGAAATGGATGGGAAGGCAGAGAGGACTTGATTTTGGGAGCCGGCCTATTCGTGCAACAGATGTTGTTGCGGGCTCTACCACTGTCAAATAGTGTAGATATTGTATTTACCTAAAGTTTTGCAATTGATCTAGAAACAATAATTCTCACAGTATTTATTTTAATGATAAGTACGCAATAACCAGATTTTTTAAGCCCATCAATATATTTTTCATCTGAGTTCCACTTATTTTCAAGTTTTAGAAGTTTCGAAAGTAAAACGACAAAAACGTACCAGAAAAATATAATTATCCGATATATGGTTATTTATTTATTTATTTTGTCTGGTTCATCACTAATGATTAGTGTCTATTAAAATTAAATTTAGAAATAAGAATAAAATAATTAAATAAATAAATATACGCTCACACCCGTAACCCAGAGGGGTAGGCAGAGATCATGAAGATTTCCATGTGCGCGATCCTGGCACACATCTGACGCTTCTTCTACATTCATACATCTACGCATACATGCTCGTCGGTTATGGGTACTCCTTATATCGCCCTTTTTTAATAAGCCACTAATCAGGTCGATATACATAAGTTCCCCTAGGGCGTCCCCTACCAACACTGTCACTCACTTTCGCTTCATAAATTTGTTTCGTTATTCTCTCTTCTTCTTCTGAACAATTATTAATTATTATTAAGAAATAATTATTTTAAACGTGTACCTTCAGTTAATTTAAAATTACCAAAAGTAACATAATAAACAGCTGTCATTTGCCATTTACAACATCATGTATATAAAAAAGCACTAATACAATGAGCTAAATGTAGACGCTTAGGATGCCTAGGATAAGTATTGAATAAAAATCCAGGTAAGAGGAAACATAACTGTATTCTTTTCCACGACCTTCTCGTCCAACAGCTCGAATCAGAATGTTCAACGTTTTTTTACCTCCCAGCTTTCTAATAATTTGCGCGACCAACTGACAAACTAACGTGTTGCCAGTAAAAAATACTCGAATTAAATGGTTATTGGCCAGGGACCTAGTCTCTTTGCTTTTCAATTTAATAAAATAAAAATGTAACATGTATTATTTATTTAATAAGAAAACTAGGTTTTGAAAACAGTATACCATACCAATTATACTATTTCTAGCTTCATTTTTATCTGCATTTAGTCTTACAACTCTTCTTCGACTTCCACAATAAGATCCAATCACTGAAATTATGTGCACATAGCGGTTGGAATCCTCGCTGTGGCTCTTTTTCAGGAATGCCATTCAAAGCAACTTTTTCTCGTATATCAAATAATATCTGGATTCCATCTTATCATCATCGTAGCTATTTGATTACCTATTTTGTATTATAAAAATCTTACAACTTGTTAAATAAAAGTGTTTTAAATTATAGGATTAACTACTCTCTAACTCTTTCTAACATAGAAATGCGCCAGTCATGACTTCATAAACTTCAAATAAATACCAAATAGAGCAAAAACAATGCAAAACAGATCTCAATTGAGATATGTTTAATAAATAAATATAGAAACACTTTTTGAAATCATAACGGTTTTGGGTGTGGACTACGAAACGACATAGCTTCGAATTCACGAAGGATACCCGATTTGTCAATGATGAAACATCTTGCACAAACATAGTAAAATGAAGGGTAGTAAACATTTTTTTATAGTAGAATTTGGCAAATTAGCATGCCGTTCACTTGATATGAAATGAACGCTACCCATAATCTGCAACAAGCAAATCAGTTGCACTTACCTTGCCTATCTTAAATGGATTAAGGAAGGGATTAATTAATAAAAGAATATTTCTTTTTCCTATCCATTCCTCCCCCTGGATACAAAATTGACCAATACTTTTATGATAAAAGAGTGGGTTTATAATAAAAGGGTACCTTGTGACTAAATTTATACTCGTGGCTTTAACACCTAAAATATTATGCCGAATTAGCCAGACAGCTGTTCACCTTACTTCCAGTTGCTCAATACCAACAGACAACAAAGCACACTGATTCATAACTCGACCATGTAAATGGCCACTTTCTCCGCCCGCTTGCGAAAGTACAATTGTTACAGGGTTGTTCTCATAAATCTTGTAAAACAGCTGTTTCAGGCAACAAAGGTAAAAGTATCTTTAGTTTTGATGCCCAATCCGGAGTCGGAATTCTAATTGAATAAAATATTTATATCTCAACTTTTTCAATGCTTCAGTGTTATTGTATAAAATCGCGGGGAAATACCCCGCGGTATAATAATTGATTGGGAAAAGTAATCCGAATAGCGCTGTTGTTAATTATAAATATCATGTTATACATATACATGTATTTTAAATTTAAAATGAATCCCTCAAATTTTATTTTATTAAATCGAAGTATCACTCTACACTTGACAAATCAAGAAAACTTCCAAATACCGCGGAAGAGCTAAAGAAAAGACGACCGTCTCTCGAAAAAAAAATGGAATACCTACAAGAGGAACAACATGGAGCTAATTACTTACAATTGCAGTCAACCCGTTCCGTACCATCTGTTTCCCTTTTAGTCGACAAGAAACAAACTGCTCAGCAAAACTTACCTGTGTTCCCAGTGCATAAGGTCTAACTACCGCTTCAAATATGTTTACCTTACGCTTGCGGTCACATATTACAGTTCTCGACTCCGCCCAAGAATTGTTTTTTGTTACCAAAATTACTCGATTTTGGGTGTGGTTTTTGACAGTACCCACCCATATAATCGTGGGATGGAAAATTTCGGAATTACCCCCAGAAATTACGGACATATTACAGAGATGCGTAATGTTCTTTTAATAACCGCAAGAGATACAATTTAATGCCATGTTAATGTTTTTTTTTCTCTGAACAATCACGCCGTGCGTAGCCAACGGGTTTACTTGAAAATATTGTAATTTGAATTCTTCGTTCCCTTGTTGTACTGGTATAGGTACGTAGTTATATAATCACATTATATTTTATAACTCTACTTAAATGGCCGCTATTTTAAATATCTCTAGAACTTAACGGGTTCTGTACTTTAGTATAAAATTATACATTTTTAAGCGACAAACTTCACTCGATAAGCATTAGCACGGCCGTCTGCCCATACCGTGCTTTAGAGTACATTAGAAGTATATAGGCCCTGTTGAGAATTTTTGATACCGCTTACGACACTTATAAATTTCTTCTCTAAATATTTTTCTTGGATTGGCCAATATCACAGTCCATCACTGATGATGTGATATCAAAAATATTAATCTGCATACCAAGTCAGTATAAATTCATCATTACAGCACGGGAATCAACATTGAAGGATAAAAAGACAATAATAAACAAATTATAAAAAACCATGACATTATGTTGCTCAGGCTACGATACGTTGACAAAATTTTCACATTTAGATTAATTAGAAACCATTTTTATAAAATATTGCTTTAATTTTAAAATTTGATATGTCAGACTACATATTGAATTCTGATTGGAACTCGTTTACACGACGGTATTTATCTCTAACCGGAACTGAATCATTGAATCAGGTTCGCCACAGTAGCAGTACGAAGAAGGCCTTGTCAAATCAATTTGTCTTCACTACATATGGAATTTTAAGTCATATAAATAATTTACAGAACTTCTGTTTATTAATGTCATACTAAAAGCTGCGAGAGGTATCGATCACTTAAAACTAGTTTTAACGTTTTTTATTAATACGAACAAGTAAGTCTAGTACTTGCACTAGCAAAATCCTGGGTTTTGCATACCATCTGAAACATAATTTACGTTTTTTTTCAGCATAAAGATGATGTTAATTTATTATGAACTGTACGAACGAACGACGCCAGAGGTATGTCGAATTATGTTCAGTTAAAAAAATATGTAAAATATGACATAATTGTCAAGTTTTCTAACTTGAACTGGGATTGAAAATTATTCTCCTTTACTTTCACAACTTAGAAGATGAAATATTGAACATGCCAGTAACCGCAGTTCATAAACTCACGGAAAATTATATGGAAGAAGTGTAACTAAATTACATTTATGTAATACTAGCATCCCGCCCCAGCTTAGCGTGAGTCGATAGCAAACATCATAATATGAGTTTGTCCGACACAAAATAATCAATAAAATGTTTTCTCTAAATAATTTTAGTGTATGGGTTTAGATTAGATTTATAAGCATTTTTACTTCCCATATTTATTTCATACATAACAAATCTTTAGATTATACTATATTTATTTATAAAAATGTGTCCTACATTTATCAAATGAGCCAGTTGATTAATAGTGACAGTAAAGCTAACAGTAATGGCGCCAATGAAACATAATAACACCGCGTTTGCAATTACACAATCGCAAGCCGCTACTCACTCGCGGTAACAAGAAACTGGAATAACCCTTAACGGGCATTAGAACAACGATCATTTGTAATCTCGTGCACGGTTACAAACTGTTGCACGTCAGACATTAAAAAATAAAAGATTTGCAAATTACATTTTAAAGACAGCGTTTTAAGAAAGATTTATTTTTGGTTAGGTTGGTGCATAATTATCAGGCGTTTGATATGTATGAAGAGTATAGCACGTAGTACAATATTTGCAGTTATAAAATTATGAGTGAAAATTGTTTATTTTTCATCATTATATTTATAAAACAGCCCGCGCCTTTTGACGTGTTCGTTCTTTATGTTCCTCGTGGGATTTTTTTGTGCACTGTAACTTGAATCTATAGGTTAATGTCAAAAAGTTAAATAACAAGGAAAAAACGCCAAAAAATGTTATTGTCGTGTCCTGACATGGCATGTTAGGTTATTTTCTTACCCCTTGGGAAGTGTTTTTCTATCAGTTTAAAGAACATGTACCTCATGTTTTATACCCCTGTATCCCTGACAATATGTGTACAATAATGATCGGTTGAGCAATTTGCTGGTGAAAGTGTAACAAACTCACATTCACATATATGATTTTAGTTAGATTCATTTAAGAATTTTATTGTTGAATTTTTATGTTTCCTATTTCATTAATGCTTGAAGAACGACTCACAATATCATTTTAAAACGTATGATAATTATCTTTTAACCCAGTATTAGATATCGATTTATAAACAAAAAATTGTATCGCGAGCCATTTGCTACTTTACTGAACAGGTTAATACTTTAGTAGTTTTATTCGTCCCGGTGAGAGTATAGTGGCTGTGAGAACATTATCAGAATAAAGATTGCGATACGAGAAAATTGCAAATCTACATTTTTGTTTTTTCACGCAACACCACATTTTATCTTAAAAGGTGCCTGCTAAAAATAAATAGCAATTAATTACATTGGATTAAGAAAAGTAAGTTTATGGTTGTATCAATATCGGCATACATTAAAACATCGCGAGCGTTCGATTGGAATATCAATGAGGTTAACAAAAAGCGCGTAACTTGTTGCGATGTGCGATCGTAATTTATTATCGCGATTCTGTATTACCATAAATAACGCGTGGAGTAAAACAAATCGTGCCCACGTCGAGTCGCGGTTGCGGCCCGTCACACGGGGATGTGTCTATTAGACTTAAGCGGCTTAACAGCTCGATTCCTTAAGCAAATAAAACTATTAAATAGTTTATGCGGCGTATGTTATGAACTTAGCGCATTCAATTCCAGTTGGCACACCGTGTATAGGATTTCACAGTCTTTAACAAACATATTGGGTGGCAAACTTCATAAGCGACCACACTTGGTGCGCATGCTAAGACGTAGCGAGTGTTGTTTTGTGGCAGGGACATATAGCACTGTTTTTTGATAGATGATATTTTATAAAGTGCCATCAACGCGATTATCTTATTCGGTTATTGATGTCGAATTAATTCGCAATTATATTCGACAATTACGCAGTAATTCCAAACTATTTATTAACTTTAAAACTGTCTCTCTCACACTCTGAATAATAGTTTCTAAAGTTCTTGATAGTAAGGCTTAAGCCTTAAGGAAAATTGAAGCGATAGTAACACAGAAGTTAACAATACTATTCGTCTTTTCACAGCACTGTACTGCATCACATCGCGCAATATTGCCACGTCTCTCGCTCACCGGAAAAAGGGTAAGTTTTTATATAATACAAGCTGATCCCCACGGTTGCACCAGCAGTGCAATTGAATTTAACCGATGATCTCTCTAAGCTACTCTATTTAATTAATAGAATTAGTCATATAGATTGGTCAACTTACGTTCGATATCGATATACAATCTTGCATCCACATACTTGCTACTTCCACACTTTAGACCTTGAGGGGTTTAATTAAAAAAAACCTTTATTAGTGCCCGCTTTTTTAACATCAATGCAAAAATTCAAGTTTTTAGGCGCAGTAGTTTCGGCTTTTCGTTGATGTATCAGTCAGTCAGTCTCTTCTTTTATATGTATTTATATAGATAGTAACGAATATATTAATATTATTAATTTGTATTGAGCTAGAAATACAATAAGTTAAAAACGCTTCAGGGTATAACTTAACCTCCGCCATCCTTTATCTCTTAATAAATTAGTCGTAAGTGGTCATATGACGTCTTAAGTACAGCCGCGTTGTTTTTGGTCCGGTTACAAAGCGATGCGTACATACACTGCGTCGTCTTTCTGTTGGTCCATTTGTTTGTATTAACAGATCCGCCTGCTCACGTGTAGGTATCGACAATAGATAAGGGTATGTACCTAGAAGTTGGAACTGCCGTTTTATTTTTGCAAATTTATTTTATGTCTAGTAGCATAGATCTTATAAATAATTAATTAAATGTGACCATAGCTAAGTGGACAAACATGATCTGAAAGAATGTGAATCCTTAATTGTGGCGTCCCATCTACCCTACCATGTTAGATAGATAGATAAACACTTTATTGCTCACATTGAAGTAGGTGCAGTCAATTTATTAAAACTAAACTTACTACCTAAATGGTCATGGGCGGTCTTGTCGCTATTAGTGATCTCTTCCAGGCAACCGACAGGAGAGGTAAAATAAATAGATAAATATCAGGGTGACAAGAAAAGTCCAGAATAAATTAATAAAAAGCAAGAATTGTTTATAACAAAGATATAATTATGGAACAGAAGCTATACATACAAAAATATATTTAAATGAGGAAAATAATCAATTTAGCAAGTAACTTTGACTCTCGTTTGTCACGTGGTAGAGTGCGAACCATTTACAGCGAAAGAACCCATAAACTAACCAGACTTGGTATATAGCACATGAAGTATGTATATTACATGAAGTATGTATATGATATGTACTATGGTACAGAAACACCAGAACATGCTCATTCCGACAAGTAATACAAATTCAGTGTATTAATTTTTAATTAAAATTACGATATCACACGTCGCAATAATAAAAAAAAATTACTCTCCTAATCGTCTATTACCACTACCGACCGCTATTTACAAGCTGGCTCTGGCGTCGCACAGACTGGCGAGGAGTGCGATGACAGCGTACGTCACGGGGCCGCCGTCTGCAACCGACTCCCGGACCACGACACAGCGGCTACCAGAATTACGACTTCCAAAATAAAACTGAAGTCATGGCATATCCAGAACGCTTTTTATTCTGTTGAAGAATTTCTAAATTAAGAGATGCTATGAATATCTCAATGCAGTGTGTGTAGCTGATACTGATACTTGCAAAATCTCCGAAACTGTCCTGTTTTAAACTTTATTAAAACTCTATCATCGTCATTTTACAGATCATAATATATGTTACTAAAAGTTCAACCTATTCAACTGAACAGCTACTTTATAGAATTTTTATCGAACAAACGTTTGACATGGATCTTTAAATTGATATAACTTTTTTATTTCGCTGGAGCTGAAGCTTATCACAATACATTAGTGAAAACCAAATCGGCTAAGCCGTTTCTAAGATAAGCGCGCACAAACGCACGCATTGTTTTCGGGTTTTATTGCAATTATGAAGGCCCCCAATAATTATTCTCAAATATCTTCCATGTACAGACAGCGATCAATTACATTTTTATTATATGTATAGATTTGTGATGGACTGTAGAGGCCTTAAGAGTACTCTATTGATATAAATTTAAAACCCTGCTTTACTTGAGAATTCTTAATTGCTGATTCACTCATATATTTATTTTCATTCATGAACACAAGGGAAATAAATATAACTACAGAAAAGAAACAAAACAACAAATGTTAAAACAACGAAAAACTAGCCGTGGTGGCGTAACTTATTCTTTCTCGGGTTTCTTCAAAGTTTATGAGACGCCGCGGACATTTTTAATATTCTCAGTAAAATAAACATAACTAATTCTAATGTATGAATTCCGATGGAGACATTACATTGAAATATTAATGATGTTGTTTAAAAATATTATTGTATGAGCTAGCCGTGGTATTAGAAACCTTTCGAGGCTTGGATAAAAAGTCCACCACAAAAAATCCGTGCAATAACTTTTTTTGTATGAATTCGCGGACAAAATAAATATTCATGGATTTCCTTTTGGCGCCTTCCTGGCACACCTCTCTAAATATTTACATGCGTATACATGCTCTCCGGTTATCGGTGCTCCTTATATCGGCCTTTTTAGTAAGCCCCTAATCCGATCCCATATAATTTATCTTAGGGCGTCCCCTACCAACACTGCCACTCACTTTTGCAACATAAATTTGTTTCGTTACTATCTCTTCATTCATCCTTTCAACATGCCCGAACCACCGAAGACATCAACTTTAAAGCCACAATTTTCTCTTATAATGCTATTTTTAATCTTATATTCAAAATCAAGCCTAAAATACTTCTTAAGGATCGCATCTCAAGGGTGCTCTACTAGCATCCTTTTCCTGCCAAACCCAGCTCTCACTTCCATCTATTATTGTGGGGACTAGTACAGCATTGTGTATTGCCAGACGAGCCTTCATAGACAAATTCTGGCTTCTCACTAGTGTACCTATATCATCGTTCATTTTATTTCCCGCATTCATTCATCGTTCAAAATCTATAACGTGTCAACTAGACATCAATCCTAAATACACAAACTCTTCCAAATGTTCCATATTTCTTATTAAATATTATTTTATGTATAGATTAACATTTATATCAGTTGCTGTCTTACGTTGCAAAACCGCTTTACCTACTCACATTCGCGTTTTTACGGTATTTTGTACCGACAATGTTCGTAGCGCGAGTTAATCCGACTCACCCTGAAGAAGACACTCCGACAGGTCCGAAACTTGTGGGTACAAAATACCGTAAAAACACGTACATGAGTAAATCCGTTTTTATTAAAAGTTTACCATTACTTTCGTTATGTCTACATTCATATTCATGCCTCTACGTTCCAATGAATTATTCACTACAATCAGCATAGGTTTTAAGTCCTCCACCGATGACGCAAATACGACCTGGTCATCAGTGTACAAGAGATATTTTACAATTATCCACTTTTAATCCACAATCTTCGTCTTTTAAAGGTTATAAGCAATCATCCATAAAGAAATTGAACAGAACAATATACTTTTTTCATGTTATTTAATTGATGTTAAACTGGTCTATGCAATTGAGATGACGCAAGATCTAATGCAGTTCTTAAAATAAAACGCCTTTAAATATATTTTTAATTTATCTTTATTGAATCCACTTTCAAAACATTGCATAAATATATGGGTAGGCGTTATGTCAACGTCAAGATGTTCCACTGTGTGTTTTTATGTTTCGGTTAAAACAATTCTACTCTTTTGAAGTTTTATCTTTTATGCATATTCTTGAGGAGGGTTGGCACAAGGCCGGTGGCAAGTGGCCGGCAGTAAGCATTTTATGAAACTTTGCTGACCCTACAAAACTTGGGAATACAACATTAATATAAAGACTTGTTGGATTGATTTTTTAAATACAGATCAATTATTGGTAGAATCTCGAAACTAAGCAACTGTAGATTGTCAGCACAGCCGCATTGTTGGGTGGTCCCAATCCAAATGTGGAAACTCAACCTGGAATGACAGGCCGGACTGATAACTTCTGAAATTACATTGTTGCACGTGCACGACCAAGTATCATTTATTTGGATTGAACATGTAACGGACACTGAAATAACCTGGATAAAAAAAGTTTCATATATTTAAGTTAAACAACTTATATCGATCAGATTACTGACATACTAAAGATATAAGGAATACCCATAACCGATGAGCATATATGCGTAGATGTATGGATGTAGAAGAAGCAAGAGAGGTGTGCCAGGATCGCGAAAAAGGTAATCTATTATCTCTGCTTACCCCTCTGGGTTACGGGTGTGACTCATATTCATTACATTTTTAAGTTAAACTTAGTTTAGAAACTACACTCTTGTCCTATATACTACCATCTATACATACAAGAGGCGATGTGTATGTTACCTATAGACTCCGAAATGGCTGGACCGATTTAGATAAAACTATCAGGAAATGTTTAGACTGTATGAGTGTTGCAACCCGTGCGAAACCGGGGCGGGCCAGTAGTTAATAATAAAAGTATAATTAATTTGTTATCGTTTATTTCTTAATCTAAATCAACATTAGACAGATCTTCGGTTATTTTTCGAACCTCATCTTCAGATCTCTTCTGATCTAACATTTGCGCTTCTTCTTTCTTTTGTCCGTACAGCTTCTTGAGATTGTCCAAGACGTATGGAGGCATATGGCCGGGCCGCGGTTGGTGTATCTCATATTCCCCTTTGTCGTTCTTAACCAATTCGACTACGGAGTCTTCTAGATTCATTACTTCCCCTGGTCTGCTAGTTTCCGGTCTTTTGTGAACAGTTTTTGGAGGACTCTTCATCTTCTGCGCCCAGTTCTGTAGATATTTTCCGGCATCAGTTTGTAAAAACTGAAACCAAATGTTATGACTTTTTATTTTGTATTATTGCATATTTCGTCTAAACTATTTCAGTAAGAACCGTTTTCTTCTGGGTATGAATTATTTTTTACCGCCATAATCTTATGAACTTAAAAAAGGGTACAAATAATTCAAATGAGTATTAATTTTAAAAGTTATTGATTCATTTAATTTGATTTCTTACAGGATCAAATGAAATATGAACAATAGCAAAATTATAATATACTTTCTTTTTATAATATAAATTAATATAATATATAATATAAATTAACAAAAAATAAACTCAACTGTCGACAAGAGAAACTCTGTGGTAGAATTGTTTTTTTTTCAATTCACAACCTCTATAGAAAACGTAAGACGACCAATAACTAACTAACAAATAAGGTCTAAACGTAATCTTGATTTACGTAAACCTACCTTTTCTCTGTTTTTGTTAATTTTGGGCGGTGGCAAGGATGGCGCCTGTCGCTTGTTGTTCGTCGCGAAGGGCTGTCCAGCTGATAAACGATAAATATTAAAATTAAAGGACAACACAAGGTAGGCCACGCATCTACAGCTCATTAGCTTGTTGCAGATGCATAGGGGGTGGTAGTCGATTGTTGTTGTGCTCTGTTCCTATTATAAAAAAGTATATCATCGGGTATCAAGTGTATCGTCAAGTATATAATGATGGTTCAAATTATTTCAGTACTTGTACTTTTTATAAAACAGTGCGATTTAAATTCATTGGTGCAATCAGTAAGAACGCAATAGCACTACAAAAATAATAAACAAATTACTGAGGTTCAAGGTGTTAGTCTGCGGTCCCAACTCGAACATCACCTGGAAGTCCGCATGGTTGCCAAACGCGAACCCAAAGCCCACCCTCGAGTCTGTGCCTGAAATCACAATAAACAGGATAACATAAGAAAACATACTTGCTTGCCCTTCACCCTCGCGAAGACGTCAGATTACCAGAGGAGAAACACAAGTACTTAAGAATAATGTTGTTTTTCGACTTTGGTTCAAAATTTTATAATAAATTTCAAGTAAAAAAGAAAACAACACAGTGCTCTATATGGGTTTTCTTGAATTTTCGTGAATAGAGAAACATTTCGTCTGGTGAGTGAGGCGCCGCAGGCCTACGTGTAGTTCTCTTCCCATTTCTAACAAGGAAAGGATGGACATGGAGGATAATTTGACAGGGGGGATAAATAGGAAAGAAATGTTTGAAGACGAAGAAGGGACAAACAGAAAAAATGGTTCTGTTTGTCACCTTCTCTGGCGGCATAAATAGGTAGCATATACAGACAGATATTAATTCATAACGCTGTTGGTACCAACAACTGACTACATCACATAAAGTCAACAAATTTGATAGTAATGATTATATCTTGCACATTTAAAGTCATAGACAATAAAAGTTAATCCATTAGATGATATCGACTACAAATCAACTATTTTCTTCGATTTCTTTTGTGCCTTACCTTTTTTGATTGGAGGAATATTTGAATATGCAACGGATAGTAACGATGGCAGCTCTTCGGGTATGATGACAGAGCATTGGCCTGGAAATAAACAAAAAAGTATTAAGAATGTTACGACGTAGTGGACTTTGAATAAACTATGCATACGCAAGGATAATTATAGGTTATATACAGTATACCTTAGAAAAACTGTCTTAGACAAACAACTAAAGATATATCTATAGAAATTGAATAAAAAAAACCACTTTAATAAGCATTACTAGAAACTTACAGGACATAGTACCTATTATTGCTTAGTTGCAAAAATAAATCAAATCCTTTTCATAGTGTTCTTAGTAATTAGTTTTACCTGTAACGTTCTGATATTCGGACATTAAGTTAAAGGAATACATACAGTAGACCCGAGCATACGCCTGCATAAACCAGGCGTATAGTTTTTTATAATACCAATACCCTCATCAACACATCGGCAGACAATGCCTATTGTAAGCTCCAATAACGTAACTGTGTGAATGAATTGTAATGAGTATTTCGCACCTGACGCAATTTATTTCGTCAATACCTCGCGGTTAAGAACTTGGGACATACTACAAAACTTTGTTGCACTCTTCTTTATTATTTCTAAAAAAATATTCTTTCCTAATATTGTAAGAGTATAAATAAATAGAAGCATTTATTCCGACTGACATGATATGACTTCAGAAGAGGTCATTTTATATGTGCCTTTATATACTTTTATATATTTTGCTAAAATACGAAAATATCATATATTTGTAGCAAGTAAATAGTCGATAACTTAGTTTATTTATATATTATAATCTTATACCTCGAAGACCAGAGGTAAATAAATTTGTACAACCTAATGGAGAAAGTTTAAACGTGTAATATTCTATTACAATCCGACAATTATGGTAATGAGTGTAAAAGTAAAATTTACATATTGTTGTGTCATGTTTTACAGTAGAAGTATATGTATTTTGTATCACTTTAATTTGTAAGGTATACATTATAATACAGTAGTAACAATATTATATTATTATAATAATATACATCAAGTTTAAGACGATAATTAGATCTTTTTGAGAATGTTTGTTCACTCCTTTGCCCATTAAAGGTAGGCACCGCATCTGCAACTCATTAGCTTTTGCGGATGCCTATGGGTAGCGATACTTATTATCAGGTGCCGCTTGTTCATTTGCCAATTTATTCTATAAAAAAACGTACCCCTATATGACGTATTCTAGAGGGGTAGGCAAAGATTACGGATTTACATTTGTCACAATCCTGGCCTACCTCTCTCGTTTCTTCTACATTCATACGTCTGCGCTTAAGGTAGATTTATTCATAACACTGCCTTTCATTGTTTCTCCAAGCTGGTCGTGTTACTTCGCAAAGGGCGTTACCTACCACTATTGCATAATAAATTTGTGCTGCCCATCTGGCTTCATTCATCCTTTATACATGCCCGAATGACCCAAGCATACCTATCTCTATATTAGTCACAATGCATAAGATACACTTTTCAGAATGAAACAAATCTCGTATGTGATTCACACTTTCGCGAACCACACCGCATCAAAAGTGTCTGGATGGCGGCCTATTCAAGCAATCAATAATGAAGCAAGTCACGGACGCGTCGTCTTGAGGTGCCAAAGCGCCAGTACAATACAAATTATGCACGATGCCACATTTTCGTCATACGTGACACTCATTCCCATAATAAATAAGAAATGTATATTTTATTCATATTTCTAATTAATGACTTATTCAACCATACCTTCCAGAACTTTAGACTTTGAGCGCTAATTAATCTTTGAATGCAATAAAGCTGCGAATACCACTTACTGCGACCATCGCCAATAAAAAACAAAGTAAGTCATTACTTCCTATACAGTCTGGTGAATATATCATTACAATAACGAGTACTGTCTGCTAGAGCGTTACAATTACTTGCAAAAGGTGACAATAACGTCATCATTTCAAGAAAAAAACCTAAGAAAGTACAAGTATTTCCACCAATTGTATTTAATAGTTTATTGAAGTGAAAACTTAGCCGCGTTAGACGACATTTGGTAAGGGTTTGCGTGAACAACATGCTTATTTGAATTTGGTACTGTTCCGACTTACTTTTTTCATTTATTTTTCTTGAGTTTAATTTTGATTTTTATTATTAACGTGCCATGGTTTATATTTGTTGAATACTCTAGTATTAATTTATTTTTGAACTATTGTCGCGCCGTCACACCTGTGTGCTTTCATTTCTATTGGCAGTCGTTATGGCTGCCGTTTTTTTTAATCAACACGTCGAGCAAAGCAGGATGTGTACCTTATGGATAGTTTTATATACGTTTTACTCAATAGCAGTCGTATTCAGTAACGTTCATGGAAGAAGGGTTCATCATTTGGGTCGTTACTAATTACGTTCCGTTTATTGTATCCCCACCATCACTTAAATTATACACAGCAGAAAGCAAGAGTGAAAAAGGAAACACAAAAAACCACCTAACCTATCTTTGCCTTTTTCACTATTATCGAATTATCAACAAAATTTTCTCACGCCTTATCGGAGGGAAAGTTGAGCACAGTGGGATGCAACTGTCAGGCAAAATTTTGTCCGAGGATTCGGATTTTCTTAATTATAACCTAAATTATAATGCAATTCATTATTTTTTTACTGGCCTCGGGACGCAAATCTGAAACTAAACGGTAACTCAAAGAGTCACCGTATCGTTTAAATCGATCAATGCTTGTCAGCTCCGCGTTCCTAACATTTTTAAAGGTTAAAAAGTTTAATGGGTCATTATTCCGTTTTTTACACAAAAGATATATTATTGCGTGCTAAAATCTGATTAGCGCGAGAGTGCGGCGCGAGTCAAAAGATCGCAACCTTACACGGCACGGTTTACGTATCAATGTGGGTCAGGGTTTCGCGCCTTTACTTTGACTTGTTAAAATTCATTTAAAGTTGTGTAATGTTACAAAATTTACAATGTATAAAAGAAAAAGCTTTATTAAATAAGCCCTTTTTTACCAAATGGATGTTAAAAGCGAAGTTAACACCGTCTTCCTCATTTTATGTACTTTTTCCCTTTTTCCCAGTCACTCCGATATTGCACATTCTTCTCGAATTTTCAATACGATACGTCGTCTATTTCCTCTTGGCTTTCTCCATTCCTGTTTTCCAACATTTTTGTTCTACGATTTTCAACAATTAGCATTAGTTTTTTTTTACATTAAGGTTATGGTCACAACACTATAACCGTGTGGTTAGAAGGTCAGACACTAGATCTAAGAGACCCGAGATCGAACTAACTAGCGAGCGCAATAACTCCTTTTACAATTTAGGATTAAGGAAAGCTTGCTTCATTAACTTATGTTTTGTTTTGCAGAAATAGTAAATTAAATGGAACAAACAGGTGTTAAAAATAGTGAGTCAATATTAGAGGTAATGGCAAATATAATAATTGTGTACATTATTATAATATGTAATTCTTAAAAATTTAACCACACTTGTATGACATTAAACTTTACGTTATAACAGGGGTCGGCAATTAGTTTTAAGTGTGTTCCGGATACTGTTGAAAAAATTACCGAGCTCCAGATAAAAAAGCCGATACATGCTTCCAAATTAAGTTGTCCGTATTATATATCTAATATAACTCGTATAATAAGTAAGTAGGCTGGATAATTGTACAGCGGGTGAAACAATGGGACACAACTAGTATATTTATATATAGCTAGTTAGCATATTACATTTAAAGTAATTTGGCAGTCCGAGTTTCGACCTCCGGGCCGCTTGTCGCCCGCCGCTATTCTAGATCTTTGTCTATAATTTATATTCAAATAACATAATTATTTATTTCTGTTACTTCACTCATTGAAAATATTTTTTTTCGTGAATAAATTTGTTTAACTTCAATTATTACCAAGGTATCTTATCAATAATTATTTATTTAAAGGTTATCTTTCCACCTTCAAACCAAGTATCATTTTTTACTAGATATTTATCGCAATCCACTATTCACCAGAGGTCACTCACTTATTATATATGTTATTATATTTTTAAATAACATTTAGTTGTTATTTTTGCTTTTTTGTTAGCAGAACGATTTAAGTTAGGGAGCAATGACTGTCGCGCAAACCTGTTTCGCGCTACGAAATCGAAACTGCCTTATTACACAACTTGCGCTTGTCGTCGCCACTAAAACGCCGTGACAACAAATAATATCTATTTAGAGATCGACTGACTGTTCAAATCTTAAAGGAGAGTTCAATATTAACTATTTCGTTAAATAATTGCGCGTCTAACATCATAGGTGGAAAAAGAAAAACTTATTGAAAAAAGTCAAATAACGAAGATTTAGTGTAAGAGATACAGAGAAAAAGAGGGGGAAGAAAGGTAGACTACAAAAAACAACACTACAAAGTTTCGTTTAGATATCTATTCTATTAAATCATTATATTTGGGCAACGCTACCTAAAAAGTTCCTTTTTAAATATACATATTTCTGATCTCTCGTGGCAGCCTTAGTGTGAAGTGTGGTTAGGATTTATTTGTAAAATGGCGACATACATTCGTAAGTATTTTTTCATAAGTAAGATGCGGACATCGACGATGTATTTAGTGGGTACTGGGATAATCGTTTTTTTTTCGTAAATGTAACCAAAGGAACATTAAAATCGTCATTACCATTAACGCTCACTTACATAATGCGACCGAGATTTTAAATGCGCAAGGAGTGATAATTACGATTTAACCGACTGAGTCCGACCTCGTTACCTTCAACCGACCAAGACTTACAAACTCTTTTTATAGAAGAAGTTGGCAAACGAGCAAACGGTTCAACTGATATTAAGTGACCGCTGCCCATACTTATGAGTTGCATATGTTACCTACCTTTGACAGAGGATGTATACGGGGAAAAAAGGATATTTCTTTTTCCTATCCATCCCCTTCCCCGTCAAATCCTCTTCACCCTTCCATTATTTTCTTATTAAATAGGATGGGAAGGGAAAAAGACTAGAATTAGGCCACCGGCCACCTATCCACAATTTTATGTTCATAGTTTTATGAGAGGTATTTCTAAAACTACAAAACCTAGAAATGGTAACTTGCAATTAACAAATCAACAAAATCCAAACAAATGTTATTTGCAACTTAATGGCTTACAACGACTAAATTTAAAGTTACTCTTAAATATTCAGCCTAAGTTTAGTCTGTAATCTAAGATATATAGCCTTTAAACTCAAAATGAAATGGTATAATTTGTTGTGTCCGTATTATTAGGCAATTGAAGGTCGATAACTTATGAATATTACATTTACATTCTATAGTATTCCAATACGTTGACAGGGACTTAAACAAAGTGACCGGACACATAAACACTGTGAAGGACTTACATCGATTAATCAGATGTAAGGTAATTTGTTATTCGCTCGCCATTCACTTCGTATAAGAAAAGATATTAATATTTCATAGGAATAAAACAATTTGACATTCTGTCCGTTCGTCAATTTTTTATTTATTTGACGCAATGTTGTCATGTTGCCACAACTCTTATTTCAAGTTAAAATTTTAATTCAAGTCTGTATTATAAAATAACACATTGCGGAATAACAAACGTATATTATCTATATACTATGTATGTATATTAATTATAACCGACTGACCCCGAAGGAGAGTAACGTAAACAAATAAAAAACATACTTTTGAGCATCTGCTACTCAATAAGCAAAATTTAATAAAACAGCAAATTATAAATAATAAAAAAGAAATTAATATTTATTTAAATTAATATAAACACAAAACAAAGATTAATAATAAAAAAATGTTATATAGTCTTAATAACTTAATATTTTATTGATATTTTAAATACTAATAATACTTGGCAGTTACAAATACTAATCACATCTCCGCAAATGCTTTCTAAATATTTACTTACCTAAGGAAAACAGGAAAAAGACATAAACAAATTTCACCAACATTTTTAAAAACAGTTTCTTAAGATCACTGTTTCATATAACATACACAAACATTGTAACATTCAACAAACCCGAATATTCAAATTGTCAATGATTAAAATAAAAAAAGAACTGTCAACGCGACCGATTTTGCCGCCAAACTGAACGTTGAAACATATGACAACCGGCTTGGGAACTTTCACTATTACGACAACGATTTATGTGTTCGTAAATAACTATTAACTTATTACTTAACTTGAGATTACATTAGGTATAAATTCCGTCTACATGAATCACGCAGTTACTGCCTTTGTGAATGCGCAATGCACTTTACTAGTGTTCGAAATTCAAAATCTCCTTTTAGCAATACTCGTACAATAAGCAAACTAAAGTAAACCAACTGCTTGCCGCGTAAGGCTTACTTTACTTTCCACAACAATCATATACACGATATCCGTGTGTGAGTTGACATTACCACGCTCCAAATAATGGTCTGTAGTAAGAACTGTACAACACCGAGCCAGTCAAGTTTCGTATTTAATGTTAAAGCTATAAGAACTATATTGACACAAAAGAGTTTTGGCTTATGATGTTTTAAGGCGCAATAACCACCACTTTCATATTTAATGAAACCAAGAGTAGTGGGTGTATTCGAACAAATAAATATAGAAAGCTTATTAAGCGTAAAGCAACTGGAGCAACATAACATCCGCATTTGCCATTTAATTGTTCGTTGATAATTACGGACAAAATCTTTATAGATAACAAATGACCCGCTCCGGCTTCGCAGGGGTAGTTTCTCCTTACAACATTTCGTCCCCTACTTTAGACCTTTAGGGGAAGAATTTAGTAAAATAACTTTTTACATGTCGCCTACGTGATAGCAGAAAAAGTGCAAGACTTAGGCTCTATATTTTTTAATGTACGCCACATATTTTCTAGTTTTCCGGGGCCAGGCCGATCATTGCGGCCCAGTCCCGGAGAAAGGTCAGTGTTGGAGGATCCCCACTCCGCGCATTTGGCGTTGAGGTCTCCCATTACGATGACCTGGGCCGGCGATGCCTTCTGAACCACCGGTTTCAGGCCAACTCCTCTCAAATTCCGAGAGGTTCCTGTTTGGGGAGAAGTAGACGCGAAGTACAAGAGAAGTCAGCTTCGAGGGTGTACTCAACTTAGCCCACCCCGAGAACCTAAAGAGTTTTTATTACAAACGTTTCAAAAAAGGCAACAAAATTGAGTTTTGTACTAAAATAAATATCAATCATATTTCCTTAATTTCTTTAAATTCGAAAATAAAACTGTCCACGTTTTTAAATAATGTAATATTTTTCTGTGAAATATCCTTCATCGTCTTGATTCAATATAAAATAATATGCACCTGTAATTTATTATTAGCACAAAGTAGCTTGTACTATTTCACTAATGTTATGTCTTGAAACAACACACCCTATTACCATCATACTGAAAGGATCAGACCATTCAATCAAAATATAGCGAGAAATATCCTACTTTACTAATATTTACAGTTTTCAGCACTTCCTCTAGAGATGTTATGTCAAACTCTTCTCAAGGTAATGGCTTACTCTTTGTCCCTAAACCTTTGCGCCTTTGTAAGTTTAAGTGTAGTGTTCCTATTTTATTGAACGCTGTATGATTGAATGAAAAATTCCAGAGCCAGCAACGTGTTCGTTTCTCAAGAGCTCACCACACTCTGTAGCGATAAAGCGTGGAAGTGAAAGCAAAATAGGTTTCCTATCTCTCTTGTTTTCCTATCTCTCATGGCGTAAGCTCATTCATGTGCACCAACACATTTTGGGCTATTCAGCTTATACACAAGCAATGTATCGACTGGACTCCCACTTTTTAAATCGAATAAACTAGGGCTTGCCGACGATCCCGTCTGACGTTAAGTGATAATGTGGTCGAAAGATGGCACTAGCTTAGAGTAGCACCTTTTTCACTCTTCTCTTGAAGGTACCTAACTTGTAGAAGGTAATAATATAATAATAAATAATAAATTCGAATCACTTCGTACGAACGATGGAGACCAGTAGTGTGTCTAAACATCCAACGGTAAAATGAAAATGAGGTGATTCAACTCCTGCAATTCCTGTTTTATTATTTTTATTATAACAATTCATAGAGTATTATTTGACGGGTAACACTTGCATACCACAACGCAAGTGCGTACTTTTAAGATAATCATTAATAATTACCGTGGGAACACAAACATACAATAGCGCGAATTTTTTGCGAGCCGATCCGCACCGCGTTCCATACGGCCCACCACTCGTTCAGTCTTCAATGTCCTTTCAAATCTTTTAGTCTTTTTTTAGTTTATTAGCTTTTGAGTGCCATTACCGATTCCCGCTCTTTTTGTTAACATGTCACGTGAAATAAATATAATCTGTGCTCTTATTTTCTTGTTAAAATGTAAGTATGTTATACATGCATTAAATGTATTAATTATAGTAAAAAAGAGTTCGCATTTATTAAATTGGCCACTAATGGGTGTAAAAAGGACGCACTCCTTCCAGATGGACCGATGGCGACAGGAAGTCACCGGATGCAATGCGCTTAGGACCGCATACTGGGGAAAGCATTGGGGAAGGCGTGTCATAGGCATAATTCCAGCAGTGCACTGATATAAGATTGATGAATATGACGATTGATTAAATCATATTTCTTTTCATAACGCGAATCTATCACAAATGCATTCCTTAAATACTGTGATGAGAGATAGAGGTCATTCCATGCTCCGACAAGTCATATTTGGTTATCTTATTCCTTTTTATCCTAAATTTACAACATCGTCGTTGTTGGGTAGCATTATTTTATAATTTTGTGTTTGGGACAATTTTTTATATACAAAAGTATCATTTCTTAAATCGGTACGGATTCTATAATAATTTCCAGGCACATCTGCAGCTCATCTAGCAAAGATTGCTCCTGAAGATGTCTCCGCTGGACTGACTGTAGTATATGGATTTGCACCACGCTTAAAACTCGGTAGGCTCCATTTTATAGTAAGACGAGTAATATATATATTTCTTCTATATATATATATAGAAGAAATATATATGTTACTATGTTTATATATATATAGAGAGAGAAGAAAGAAGAAATTCATCTAATCTAATTCGTGCTGAAAAAGCATTGTTATTCAATCCTTTGTAAATGTCTATGACCCGGGATATTTTACTACGAAAATAATAGACAATGCTGTAGCGTCATGTCACCGTAAAATTCTTAAAATTTCAAACAGTGGAAAGGGCAATTTTTACGTAAAGCAATTTTGTATCGGCTAGTACTCGAGTTTTGATTGGAAATAAAAATTATATTACCGCAGTGTCATTGAAGTAAAACGATTCCTAGATAACATTACAGAGTGTGAAAGGCAGTTAAGAGTTAATCTTCTACTCTTGCTGATCCCTCTACCTTATTTCACAATACGGTGTACAACTACTCTTTAAAGGTAAATTGTATGTAAAATAAACAATCCCACGTTGGTAAAAAACAAAATAAAATCTTTCTACCCGCATCCTCAAGTAATTCAATATCGCAACGGTAATTTCATTCGAGTTTGGTGTGGGAAATATTTATGGTTTTATACACACGTTATTGAATGAAGGCCGGCAACGAGCAATAATCAATATATAAGCGCAACAAAAACTCGAGCATTATGCTTTTTTAAATATTTCTGTTTATTATTTTATATATCAATTTAAGGCAATGACCATCGTGTGGGATTTGGTTTTCGATTTGGGAATCACGCAGACTTCCAAATCTTATACGAATTCGGTCCCCAGACCATCACCACCCCCGTGCAGGCAACTAGTAAGTTCATTTATTTACTTAGTTTATAAAATCCAAAAAAGTATAACTGAAATGTTACTGTTTACGTATACCTAGTTCAGGTTAGGAGTTTGCACAGCCGAACACATTCACATAAAACATGTTGTTTTCCCTTTCTTCCTCTAAAAAAAAAGATGACAACATGTTTGATGTTAATGTTTTAGGCAGTGCACACGAACGGTAACAGTTACAAATGGTTTAATTAGAGATGCTTTGATTGATCTCATACGCATGTCGACATATTGCATTACGTGTCGAGTTACAGTTTGGCTGCAAAGAAACTTAACTTGTAAAGAAACTCAGAAAAACTCTTTTGTACAGACAAACTCAAAAGAATTCTTAATAATGTAGTGATGCTGTACTTTTTTACCTCTAAAACTTTCGTGAAACCCTTGACGCCCTAATCCGTCTGCATAAGAATTTAACCGTCCTTTCTTAATACGAATGACATAAAAATCATTGGTTGGTGGTTATGGAAAGATTCGGAGGTACTAGCCTAGGTATATATTTCGTATTTTTCAGAAACCCGGTCTGTTTCGTACCGTCATTATGCTAGGAAGCCACGCCGTCGCCCGTTTATAGAGCTGCTGATACGAACTGGCTTGCTTCGGGAAGTCGAACGAGTGGAAAAATACCCGCGCAACACTACACACAAGAAGGACTCAAATTCCAAAGCACAACCCAAGGCTTGATTGAATTGTTGAACTATATTTTTAAGTCAGCATTATAGAGTATTTATTGTTCTAAGAACTGAAACGTTTATAATTCTTTAATTTATATACACAAGCAAGTTTCATCTCCCTATGTAATTTACACTAAAAACAATTGCGACTTTCACCAAGAAAAGAGACATCACATATTTCTTGCTCCTCTATTTACCACTTTCTTCCTCAGTATCATTTTTGTCTTCATATAGGATATTTTAAGTAAACTTAGCGGTAACGGTAAAAACAGTATGCACAACCTAACCCAGAAGGGTATGCAAAGGCTACGGATTTCCATTTGGCGCGATCCAGGCACACCTTTAGCTTTTCCTTCATCCTTGCATTTACGCACATGTGCGCGTCGGTTAGGTCCTTACATCTACTTACTTTAGTCGTTAATCTCATCCATATAAATGTTCCTCTGGGATATTTCTTGCCACCACGACCACTGTTTTCCGACGTAAATGGTTCTTGTCACTCCCACCATTCTTTGAACATGGCCAAACCCAAACATACCTAAATAGGCATACATAATTTTTAGTCACAACGGCCTCTTTTTAGCCACGCTATTTAATCCTATCCTACACTCACGCCGAGCATAGGTACTTCGCAGGGATTGCATACTTAGCAATTCATATTGGTTCTATCAGCAGAGGCATGTTGCGCTATTCAAATATGTTAGATTGTTGTTATTGATTACTTTGCTTCATAATAATGCCACTGAGATCTGTGTCCGTTAATTTTACAGGAAGCAATTACGTTTGAAGAGATTCAGACACCTTTAAGGTTAAATAAAACGAATGCATTCGATTATTCAGTTTGTATTAGTTATGAAAAATGTTTGTATTACTATGACTAGTCGGTACACAATTGTAAATTACACATCATGACCGAAACTAAACACGTATTATCGTAAAATATCTAGATATTGCGGTACGAACAATAAGTACAATCAAGTGCTATGAACTCTTCATAACAGTTGATAGTACTTTGAACAAGATCGGACATTTTGTGTAGTTTAACAGCGATCCAATAACATTATGATGTCAAAATGTTGTGTAATCACTAAAAGCAGTAGTGTTAATTATTGTTAGTCGCATACAATACTTAATATATTTACTGTTGCCTGTTTTATATTTGGTTAATAAACAACTTGAATTTTTACGCGTCATTAATTAATCGATGGAATATTGTACATATTTCAAAGCAATTAATCACAGGTTCTGACAAAGATCCAATCCATCCAATTTTACTCCAACAAAAGATTCTTACGATAAATCTCCAGAACATTTTAAGAGCATTCGTGGACGAAATATTTTCCTACTCATAATTATTACATTTACACACGAGACAGCCGACTACGGATTACTATACTGTTATTCTTAATAGACGATCAGGTCTGGTAAAAAGGCGAGAAGCCATCGGCTTAATTCAGGATGGTGTTAAATTTAATAAATAGGTGTTTTTACATATGTCTATGCCTCAATTGATCGTTATTTGAAGGAGTCAGAATAATAGCTCTGATGAATGATTTGTACGCAACCCATCTGCATTATAAGGTAATTATGTTGCATACACATACTTCAAACAAATTCGGGATTTACATCCAAAGAATATTTCATATTTTTCATGTAATCGCTGAATTTTGTAAAAAATTGTGTTTGAAAGACATTTGCCAATTTGATATAACATATGCACCTTTCACTATTGGTTTTTCTATGACTTTATTTGCTAATTCAATTTCAAAATTATCGTTAAGGTTCTATTCACAATGAAAGTCAAACAAGGTTTAAGCATATACGCGTTGTATAGTTTTAAGTGTATCATATTCATTGTATCGTGTAGTTATTATAAGCGTTACTATTATAATGTATAAGTATATATGTATAAGTGTACACGATAATAAAATAACTAGTATAAAAATTGATAAAAAAATTCAATCCAATAATGATTTAGTGTTAATACCTACTCCATTCCTTCACAATTCCATATTTCTATTCTAAATTATCGTATGTGTATTTTTTAATATTTTTCTAAACACATAACTTTCAAGATTCCCTTCTTCATATGGATAATTAAAACAATTCCATTCTGTTTCAACAATTCCCTTCTCCTATAGTTGACATTAAACATTTAAATACTACATTAATTAATACATTCATGTATAAAAACGCTAATTATTTTAAAACAATATTTAACTCGTTCGATTCTACGTTTACTACCAAATAACATTAAACACCTAAATTTAACCGCATCGAACAACTTAACTGGAAACTTTTTACTTTCTCATATAACTTAACCACAACTGTCGAAATACACCTTCGACATCTAAAGACGGCCATTTTTTTTTCATTAGTACGTTGCCTGCATAACCTTACATTTATTTCAATATAATAATGAACGATAAAACATCAAAGCCAGTAGTGTAAAACCTACAAGCATCTAAGATATTAAACGTACATAAATGAATAATTAATTAAATTATTTCAAAAATATTAGACTTACAGAGATACACACTACGCTTCGATTTACTTTATTGTTTAAAAAATGACGTTTGAGAATTGAAAAAAATCAAATCAATTAAAATACGATATTTAAAATGAAATAAATATTAAATAATGCATAAGTAAAGAAAAATAAAAAACAAAAAATCTTTAATAATAATTGTAATATCGTTTTCTAAATATTATTATAATAACATTAGTCTTTTTTATAAATGGCAATACAATTTTGAACATTAAATAATTAAAAAGAGAATATTTATCTACAGCAAAAGGGTCAAAGTTCCTGTGTATTTGAAAAGTCAATAAATGTACAATAATTCACATTAAATAGCTAAAAAGAATGTTTCAATAGAAATGCCCACAGTTAATTTTCTTTATGTTTGGATATAAGTAACGAATACTATATTTTACATAATTTAAACATTAATAAGACATCTTTACCGAAATAATATAAGAAATATGTCCTCAATTTATCAAAACTTGTAGTTAAATTACAAAATACTTTTAAAACACTGACACACAAAAGATTCAGTGTGATAGATGTATAGTGACCGGCAAAAACACTAGAGCAATAAGCAACCTCGAAGTTAAAACTTGACGCGCGACTTGAGTACAATTTACCATTGACAATGCATTACAAAAAACAAATGGCATGCACGTGCGACGCACAAATCTATCCGGGTATCTCTATAAACTGATTTTTTAAAAGTTATTTACCCCTTACTATATTTGGGATGCACATTAACGTGACATCTGATTGGAATGATACGTCCGTGACGTTACATTAATGGTGACGTCATTGCATTCACATAAAGTATACACACACACACACATAGGTACAGCCTGGGTAAAAAAAGGTTCGTCCATCGCAAAGTCCACATTTGCTGGCACCGGGCCACTCGCAACTAAATACGACACATTTATTTCAAACTTCATGACTAGGACATTAGAAAGTTGTTTACTATTTTATTTTGACTCTTGTTGTTTATATTTGGTGGTCTGCTTAGTGTTTTAGTTTCGAAGGTACAAAGCCTTGACAACTTGTTAAGGGGATGAATTTGGAAATCTGAAGAAGTTTATCGTACCCCCACTGTACATGTGTGATACTAATCAACTACTAAGATGTAGAAAGATTTCTAGAAAACAAATTTATATCCTAGTGGCAAATACTATAGTTATGTTATGCGTGAATGTGAATGAAGTGGACATGATCCTAGAACAATATGAATAGGTTCAAAATGTTCGAAATTTGTTTTGGTATATAAACATTTTGGTACACATAATAAGCAAATATATCTGCAGTGACTATCTCATCCTGAATGATGTAATAAATTAAATTAAAATAATTGGACTCACAACAACGGAAGATAACATCAAAATTATTTGTTTACAATAAAAAAGGCATTAGGTTTGAAACAAATAGTTCACACAAAATACAATTTGTACAGTAAACACAAACGTACATACGAAGAAAACTGTGTAAGGAAACAATACTAAACATTGAAACATAGATGCATACATTTTAATAAGATAATCATAGGTTATAAGTTTTGTAATAGTAATTTTATATCCAAGCAATAATATAGAATAATAATGAATAGTTTATTAAATTACTAAGAGAAATAATATTGAAAATTGAATAAACCCAAGTCAATTTATTCAAATGGAATATCCGGATGTTTCTCTGAAGAAATTGACAAACACACTGGTGTGTGGATGCAACATGCGGACAAAACTTCTTGGTATTCGAAACCCGTTCTATTATGCTTTCAAATAATATAAATAATCATTACATGAAAAAAGCCTTGCAATGTAAATAATAAAATATAAATAAAATAATTTACAACAATTACGTGTATTTTCATAGATTTCTCAAGATTTAATAGATAGTGAAATATACGGCTGGTCTTAGTATTGATTCCTTTGCACATTGGAAAACAAATACAATTTTAAGAATTGACATTGATGGTAGCTTCATGTCACGGAAAGTAATAGTACTCGGCGATAAGTAAACATTGCACATCGACGTTCTGAAAGACACAATCCGATACTTTCGGTTTCATAGGGCGTATTTCTGTCGCAGAGACCATTAACGGGTAGTGTACCACAGAGATAACGCTATACAGCTCTTTCTAAAGACCGATGTGCAATATTCAAACGTTACTTACAGTATCATTTACTACATATTTATTTATTAACATAACATATATGATTGGTTTAAAATGATAAATGTAAAATGAGAACTATTACCATATAATATATTGTAATAAATACATAACTATTATCATACATCATTTATTAGAATACGAACAGGTAAGACAGCTTAAAAATACCTTATTTCCATACAATAACGAATTCAGTGAAATGTTAACTTTACCGTGCGTTCACACTGCCGAAACCATTCACAAAAAACATATTGTCATCTCAGTTTTTTTCAGGCACAGAGATAACATGTTCTATGTGAATGTTTTCGGAGGTGCGAACACGGCGTTACAAATATTTAATTGTTTATTATGGCTTTTAAGTATTCCCTTTATATATCTGTATGTGTAAAGGAAAGACTTATCCTTTATATATCTTTTTGAAATTCCACATTTGGCTACACGAGGCACGGACACTGCAACGCGAGAAGCGATTGTTTGGACCTTCCGTATACCATTCTTTATAGGTTTGGATATCTCGTAATCAGTCATATTCTAAAATTTGGTAAGTATTTGACGTTTACGTACTTGACGCTATTTTAGAGGTAGATTTTAGCAAGGTAAAAATTCTGTGGAGTCAGTTCTGATTTTGGCTTGAACCCCTTAGCTACCCCTCCACCCTCGCCCCCTGCATCATCTAATGCTCGCAATTATTTCAATCTTACTGTCGATACCTCAAACTTACCAATAAAGTTGTTCTAAATTCACAAATACTACAAAAAATATGGTTATATTTTTAGCATACGGAAAATGAAAGTAAAACCATTCTAATGAAAAACATACACATCAATGACTTCACATCCCCATATTAACCTTATGTTATATTACCACTTATTTAAGCGATACTGATACTGGCAACCACATGAGCATCCAAAATCCAAGTATAGTAATGGTAAATTGTAACTTAATACCCAAGAGAAACAACAAATCTACGATTTGATTGACATTTGTGTCCACCAAAAATCTGGAATATGCAATTTTTTCGAACAGATAAATTTAATGGAAACATGTTTCTAACAATATCTGTTCTTAAAAAAAAGTACATTGCTGATTCAACTTCTAGATGCATCATTGGTCTACAGGCAGGGATATTAAACTTGGGATCAGATTAGTGCTAATTTTATTGTTTATTTTACTTAAAAACGTAAACTATCTCGAACATTCTATTTAGTATCTTACACGATCACAACTACACATTCACAATTTAAAATTCACGAGTACAATGCAAAGACGTGGCTCTAAATACTCTTAGAGTTACTCAGGACACAAAGACAATAGAACGGATCGTTTAATTCGACTTACTGCTACTGTACAAAGGATCCGTACGGGTAACTGTTCGACGCACACTGTTGCTTTGTCGTATTATTTGTCACTCAAGAGTCTTATCACGAGTTGGAGGCGTCATGCACGTATACTAGCTGTCGCCGCCGGGTTCTCTCGTGGGCGGCAGACTCTGCGGACTCTGCGAGAACTGGTTGACCATCTTGCTCTGCATCATATTAAGCAAGATGTCTGAGTACTGCTCGATCAGAGACATCGCCGGGTTGCCAGCTGCGGGCGCTTCTGGAATTACAAAGTGATAATACACAAACGTAAAAACGGTAAAAGACATTATCAGAAGATGGTTCAGGTCTAAACCATCGCGGTATAATTATGCGGCTTGATATTCTGTATTTCAATATTCTTGCTAAAATTGTATTTTACTAGATAGGCCTATATTATAAAAAAGTGTGAGTCACAATCGTAGGGTTCCGCACCATCTATAAAAAATCGCGTTTTTTGTATGGGAGCCCCCTCAAATATTTAGTATATTCTGTTTTTTAGTTTTGTTGTTATGGCGGCATATACATCATCTGTGCAAATTTCAATTGTCTAACACGGTTCACAAGATACAGCCTGGTGACAGACGGACAGACAGCGGAGTCTTAGTAATAGGGTCCCTTTGGGTACGGGAAAACCTAAAAAGGATGACTTCACTTCAACAACTTAGTGGTTAATCGTCCCACAAAACACTGAAGAACACAGTCATACGCAATAATAAATTATTACCACTTTCTTAGTTATCTGGTTCAAACCAGAGGTTTAAATATAGGATCAAACGGGATAGACAAAAATGTTCATTACTATTGCAATAGCTATTACCAGCTGTGTTTCATAAATTACAAACCTTTGGAAACGAGGTTCTCCAGCTTCTGCCTGGTCGAATCTACGTTGAGAGCGCGACAGTCGCCGTCGGTGGAAGACAGGCTGCTCAGCGCCTCGCCGCCGTTCTGCGACCGCAGTACTGCGCTTCGGAGCACCTTCTGCGTTTCCAATATCGCTGCTTCTAATCCTATTCGAATTTCACAGAACATAAGAAATCAAACATTATCAAATTATAAAAATACCTTTGTCATTTAGACACGATAAGTAGAAAACTACAATTTGAATAGTGGACCAAACAGTTCTTGCATGAACAGGCCTTCAGCGCGGTAGTGCCACGACCTTGCAGAGTGAAGTTGACGTATTTATCCTTTTTGTCATGAATGAGGTTTCGCATCCCATCTCTGTTTTCCCCTTTTCTTTATCCCGTCCTTATTTTTAAAGATAGCGGTGGTAGACTGCTCTTTAGGCACCTAACAAGCAACAAGATAAAAAACTGACCACTGATGTCGGCGGCGGCGTTGGGCTCTCTCTGCAGCCGCCTGTACAAGTGGACCACCTTGCCCGCCGTCTTCGTCAGCTGCTCCGTCAGCGCCAAGCACAGCTGCGACGGTGACACTGCAATGTAATACATTACATTAATTGTGTAGACTACAATGCAGTATAATTTGGGCACTGTGTGACTTATATTATGTGAGTATTATTTTCACATATATATATAAATGTCACAAGTTTAAAATGAAGAACCATTTTTTAATTTCTATTAATTCAGATTGTTCGTAAGACAAAATAAAAAAAAATACACATGGAGTAACAATAAAAAAAATAGTTAATTAAAGCAATGGTTTTATTACTAAACGTATTCGCAGTGACGTTGTCAAAATAACTGAAACTAGTTTTAAACTGCCGTTTCCTAGTTAATGTAATTGAGAGCTTATAATTTTACTTCTCTTACAGTTATTTTCGGGGGGAGGTTCTGGCTTGCTGCGCTGCCGTGTGTTTGTGGTCAGCCGGGCGGTCACCTCGCGCGCCTTGGCAGACAAATCGCGCTCGCTGCCACTGCGACCTGTATCAAATTAAATTTAAACATCTACAAGTATTTAAAATACTTTCTTCTGATGCAAAAGTAAATAAACACAGTCGATGAGAGATGCCCGAGATGTAATTATCAAATTCAGATATAAACATTACAGTGTGCAAAGAGTTTTTATTCGACGATGTATGGTGTGAGTGAGTTGTATTCAATTTCTTTCTTTACACACCATTTTAAAATCTATTTATATTATTAGGAATTAAAAATAACATTCAACCATTTACTACGTGATACCACGACCTTACAGAAGATAGGCATGATGTTGAAGTGTGCTTCAGCGTTTCGCCCAATGAGTGAGGTGCCGGAGGCCTAATTTCAATTCTCTTCTATTTCCCACCCTTTTCTAATATGGGAATAGGAAGAGGATTGGACGGGGAGGGGATTAATGGGGAAAAGAAATGTCCTTGTTCATCCTCCCCCGCCCCTCTTATAATATTCTATAATGCTAATATGTTATATATATAAATAATGTACAGATTAAAGGTAAGGAACGCCTCTACAACTTATTTACTTGTTGCGGATGCTTATGGGTAGCAGTCGCTCAACATCAGGGTGGGTATCTGCTTGCTTGTTTGCCACCACCTTCCACAAAAAATCACAATTTGCTAACTGCTGCTGCTAACACAATATTTATTCTAATACTACTCCAACTATACTGGTAGTTAAAGGATACAAGTATATTTTTTCTATTTTTGATGACCCACATAATAATTGAATTAATAAAAAGTACTGTCGGCGTCTGCACAGATCTCTACCACAATTTTGCACCGCATGGAAGATTCGGGACATCTAATGCGGCGTCCTAATTGGTTGAGTTAACGCACACTTCACATTCGTCATTCAACTGACGTCTTTCATACAGCTAGCTTCTCCCGCTCACCTAATGTTATATTCATAATCGAAATCAATTCAATTTATTGGAATGTATGTGTATTAAATATATTTATATACAGCCTAATTACTCGCGTTTGCATGTATGTTCAAATCAAGACAAGTAGTAAAGAACCAGAAATTAACCAGATTATTTTTATGTTATGAAAACAAAATATAATTTCAAAATAAGCTCGTCAATAAGCCATCCTTAATGGACGACTATGAATGAATGAATGAGTGAATGACTAAGAAGTAGGTGCATAAGAAGCACTGCAATAAACTGCTGATTCCGATCTATATTCATTAATATTGTTTTCATTTCATCTTGGAATCAGTTAAATCTTCTTCACCGCCTTCTCAGGATACGTACCACCAAGTCTCCTCTGCGCTCTATCAGCAGAAGCGGCCCTAGGTCGCGGTGCGGCGGTCGGCTGCTCGCTGTTCCCTCTATCCTCGGCCTCCGAACTGGACTCTTCCCGCGCCACCGTAGATACGCTCGCTGTATCAATTTGATTGTTATTCGGTGCGGGATAGGGTCCAAAATGCAGTGATCATTAATTTATTATTTAAGGCCACTAAAATTTGTAGATTAGATGTAATAGGATTCGTGTTCAATACCTTTTTAAATTAATTTTTAATTATTGGGTTTTGATATTGGGAAAGAGTGCACTAAATTTGAAAACTAATAATTAATCATTTTATTCTTTGGAACTCTAATGTTAATGTTAGGAAGTGGAATTTTTACTAACGTTATGTTTTGGGTTTGGAATGAAATAAAATACTAAGCATTACAATAAAATACGATGAATGTTATTAAAAAAAATCTAATACTTTTTATTAACTCTATGAACTGCTGATTAACGAGTTACAAGTAATACAAAAGTATAAACATACCAGTACTATAAGAGTTGACGAGGCCGCGTCTCCGGGCGGTGTTGGCGGTAGCCTTGTTCATGGAGCTGATGGTAGGCCGCATCAGGCCCTGCGCACGCGACGCCTGCTGACGAGACGGCTGAGGATCTGACTCTGAATCGCTCTAAAGAAGTAAACGAAAATTATTTTTAACTTATTGACCGCGAAAGAACCACGATCTTCTGAAATACGAACGTGAAGTAGATGTATGTTTGTAAGTTTTTATATTACTGTGTTTCGTCTGAGCAAGGCGCCATAGACTCTCCTTCCCACTTTTCCTTTCCTTTTGTTTATCTGCTCCCTCTACTTAACCATAAAAAGGCTAGCTAGGCATCCCAATTCATCTGATTGTTGTGGTTGTTGTTGGGTGCGGCGATCTGACACTTCTTTATTTGTCTTCTTTTATGTACTTTTAAATTGTACCCTTCGTTTACATTAAACTAATGACTGAAAATAAACCATAGAATTCAAAGGGCTCGAAAGGAATTGTCATAACTTTTTTAGGGAAAGGCCAGAGAACGATTATAGACTAAAATTCCTGAAGGAAAAAAGGATGTATATATGTATGAAGGTATTATCTTATTAAGCAATACTGAGCATTATAGGAATCCCTGAATCTCCCCCATCTTAGGTTAAAGGCTTAAAAAAGAATAACTTGCTATGAAGGAGTCATATGTATATAAATACCTGATTATTGAGAACACCAACGCTGGAACTCCTTGTCATATTAGACTTGTTACTGTACCGCGGCGCTGGCCTCACGAATCCGCTCGGCGACTTGGTCGAGTTCGCGCTCGTTGGAGGCGTCGACTTCGCGGGGGCTAGAGCAAAAACCGTCGTTATTGTAAATAGTAAGGTCGATTTTTGTTTGTCATGAAATATGTAGAGAGTAGTTATTATCAACATACGGATGGATACAGGAAAAGTTAGTAATAGTAGAAAGTTAATATTATTTATTTGGCATCATATTCTTCTTTACTTTTTAGGCTGATAGAGCAAAAGAAAGAAAAAAAAGAATTTCATTCAATAATACAACAATAATTACAAAGAAGGCAATTATGCAAAGCCTGATACGTATATAATAATAGATCAATGTGCCGAAAGGATAAACACATATTTAAAGTACATCGATAAAACAGTTTTAAAGGAGAAAAACTAGAACCACAATGATTTACGATAAATTGCATCCCAACATATTAACAAAAAAACGAAGTATTTTGAATAATCTAACCAAAAAACCACCATGAAAAATTAAGCGTGAAAATGTTTAGCTGAAAATCATATAAAATTGGAAAGCACATGTACTATGCATAAGCTTAGAAAATACGGAAAATCCAGGAAAGTCATAAACTGTGAAATATAAAATGTGTTTTACAGATATCCAACGTGACCAACCCAAGCATAAATTCCATAGTAAGCTTAAGTAAAATCCGTGTTAGTGCTGCTAAAGAAAGTATGTTGATTGTGACATATTTAAAGATCCATCACCGGAGCGCCCTCGAGGGCCTACAACCAACCTTGCGGCGTCCTAGGCGCCGGAACGGGCTTGGCGAGGTCGGAGAGGGATATCGCTCGCCTCATGCCCGGCGCATCCTCCTCGCGGTCCGGCGGGGAGAGGTGCGTGCGATTCGCTGAGTCACACCGATCATTTGTAAGTCACATGCGGGGGAAGCGACAATAATCTGAACCTCATTGTTTCAAGAAATAAGTATTTTTAGATCAGAGAAGCAGAAAATACTTTTAAATATTAAATTAAATAATTTGTCAGATTATTGTGCGTTAAAAGCGAACACTACAAACTTATATCTAGGAAATCGAATCTTCGTGCATTAACAGACATACTGATGCTCAGTAATCGAAACATGCTAAAAAAATACAACGAAGCTGTTTGCGATGATTTGTGAATATTGCCAGTGTAGAAAATAAAAACTAAATTAAAATTTATTTTCTTTTCTGTTTGAAGAGCTTTGTGGGGTTTCCGCAAATGTTTTACAAATTTTAAGTCACCTAGTTTAAAAAAAATTGGATTCATAAATGTTCCGAACCAGTCGCCATTGAACGAAAAATATTTCATCATAAAAAGCGCGAAATAAAAAAGGAACCGTCACAACATCTAAGATAATTCGTTCAAACATGCGAATCCAACCTTGCATTGGTGAAAACTTCGACGGCAGAACCGGAGGAGGAAATGGCAATTTTTTGCACGGACCAGAATTCCTTGCACCACCCCCTGAACCCAAAACTGGCCTCACTTTATATTCAGGAGCACACATTTGGTTCTCCAAGTTAAGCCTAGGCCCTGGCATACGAATAATTTTCCTTAACGGTATTTTCGGTCTATGGAACCCATACATGGATAATCTTTTTGGTGAATTGGTGCAACTGGAACTTGTAGTCGAGGACTCGTAATTTTCACTATCCAAATGCACATCTGTTTTCGGTATAATCATTTCATTATAAACACGTTGAGGCAGAGACTTCGGAACAGTTTTCGATTCACTACAAACCGCATTATTCAGTTGTGGAGATTCGGAATGGTCAAGTTCTATATTTTCGTTTCCAGCGTCATTACTAACTTCAATGTCCACTGTGACCAGACCCCCGATTTGATCTGAATCAAGTATATCGGGAAGGCTTAGATTTCGTTTTATTTCCTTATTCTCCGAAGCCGTATCGGTGTCAGTGTCGGCTTCTTCTAATGTAAGTGAAGTGAAATCAGATACAGTGTTTTGCTTTGTCGCTAACTTTTCGAATTTCCTAGACAAAAGTTTTACTACACCTTTACCATCATTTATATTAGCTTTCAAGGGTCTCATTCGCCATTCTTTTAATATTTTCTCCTGTAGTATCTTTCGTTCCTCCATTTCCACTAGTTTGTTAATAATTTCCAGTTTGCGCTCTATATATTTATATTTTTTTACTTCATCGCTTGTGTCTGGTGGTGCAATATTTTCCTTCGCCTCGGTATTTTGTCGACTATGAGATGGTCCTTCATAGTCAACTTTCGAAGAAATTCTTCGATTCATCTGACTCTTAGAAGGTTTAACGATAGTTTTTTTCTTATCTTGTTCAGAATAATAATCTAATGAATCTCTGGAAAATTCATGTTGACTATCTTCAATAACGTCTAAAGAATCCATGCTGACATGTTGCAGTCTTTCCATTCTCTGTATTGCGAACACCTCTAAGCTGTCCAATTGCATTTCCGATTTGTTTTCGTTTACATCCTTCTCTTTTACAAATACATCAAACGACTTTTCTATACCGTCCATGTCAACTCTGTTCGAATTCGCATCTTCTTGTTTTTTATTACAATTGTAATTTTTATTTTGAAGTCCGTCTAATTTAGCTTTATACTGCGATGATATGGAAGAACTTAAAGTACCCTTATCTAATCCAGCTTTAAGTCTGTTATTCATCTTAGTGGAAGAAGTTCGTTTAATTGGTTTTGGAGGTTTGTGTGGAACAAATTCCATCGTAATTTTGACATTATTATTTTTCGGACCTGAACCTCTTTCAAGACTTTTGGTTGTGTTGTTATATTTAGCAGCATTTGCTTTCTCCTTGTTTAATTGGTTTTTATTTACTTTAGTTTGAATATTTTTACGTATTTGCTCTTCAAATTTCTCAAGATTTTTCTGAACATGGGAGTTTCGTTTTTCCATCAAATTTTTGAGAGGATTTGGTTTAGAAGCGGGTTCTAAAACTACTTCGAAACTGCAACTTTTAGACTTGATCATTTTGTTTGATTCACAACCTTCCATCTCACTTTTGTATTTATGTTTTTCCGAAAACTTTGGTTGTAAGGACTTACTAGTATTAGCCATGTAATCACCAGTGTTAAGTCGTGGAATTTCATCAGTGCCTTTTTTCTCCTTGGCATACTGGTGTATATTATTTCCATCAAAGTAATAAGCAACACCCTTTGCCGAAGCTGGCGATTGTTTCGAAGTAGAATCATATAAGCTTTTAGACCTTGTAACCGTTTTATGCCCAGAAAATTCACCACCAGGTACGTCAAAGCCACAAACTTTACTGGTGGGTGGTTTTGGGCTTACTATTATATCTCTATAATTAGAAGAACTTTCACCAATATAATTGTTATACACACAACCCCCCATATATGACGCATTGTTAGGGCTAGAGCCATAACTTTTAGAACTATTATCAAACTCATAGCAACTTTTGCTGTTAGGCACTCCCACAGCGTGGTAAGTTGGCTGCCGAGAAGTCCGAGCGCCTTCAAAGAGCATTTCTAATGGGGCACTTTTCGTGCACTCAGAATCATCAGAGAGAACGCTTTCCAGTGAATTACAATTAGTCCTTGAAAGTTGAATATCATTGTCCAAATACATTTCATCGGATAACATAGATTCTTGACTACAGCTTGTTTTCATATATTTCTTCTGATTTAAGAAAAAACTAGCACTACTGTGCCTGTGTTTTTCTAAATAATGTTCATCAGGATCGTTCAGATTCTCGTACGAACAGTTTTGGGAGTCGTTAAGATTATATCGACTATCAAACTTTGCTTGCTGGAAGGCGACTTCATTGCCATACTTCAAAAAGATTTCATTAGAAACACTAGAACAGTTTGAGTTATCACTTAAGACGGACTCATTTGAACGAGTAATACACCTTTTAGTCAGCACACTTTGACATCTATGCATACTGTATTTATAATTCATAGCATAATTTTCATCCATAACTTCGTCAATGTTTGAAGGCATATTTCTAGGTAGCGTGGAACTTTTTTGACTTATACATGACGGTTTGGCCGGTACCACAGGCTTTTCCATAGTACCGCCGTATATTTCATAATTAGAAACGGCGCGTCGTGGCATACCCTTGACTTTAGTATGCTTCTTACAAATCTTCTTTGAATACAATTTGTTTTTGCAACTTACGTCTTGACTGAGACTGCAATCTTCAAGAGAATCTGAGGAGAAGTTTCCATCATCTTTCTCTTGTATTTCTTTCGAGGGTCGGAGATCTAAATCGCCCTCATTATTAGGTTCATATTCATCCAAATCGCCGTATTTTCTAGTTATTTCCGCTATCATTTTCTCTGTATCATTTTTTATAGAGTCAACTATACTTTTACCGCTTTCTTTAACCCTGTTGTCTAAACCAACAAAGAAGCTCAGAGAGTTTCTCTTCTTCAGGTCCGTCGAAGCATTTTGAGGGTTAACGTTCGGCTGATTTTGATTGTTTTGAAGAACTTTATCCGCCCATTTGCATTCTTCAGAGACAGGAGACACGGGGCACGATTTGTAGTTTTTAAATATGCTTCTGGAATTGGGCTTTGGTAATTTAGGTTGAGGTTTCTCTGATAAATTTAGATGAAAGTTGCGCGGAGGGACTTTCGGTGGGGATTCTTTTTCTTCCTGCGGGTTAACAGGAAACAGCCTGTTAAATACTTTAGATTGTATTGGTTTCTTCCCACTGTCTATGGTAAATGCTAGCGGCTGTTGTTTTTGAGGTAATTGTTCTTTGAATATAACAGGCTTTTTGCTGTAAGGCACATAGTTAATGTGTCTTTTGTCCTGTTGATTCTGTACAATACCAGCACGGGGGGGCACGTAAGGAGCTAAGTTTTCGAAATAGTCTGGCATCATCCTATGGTTGAGGTTCGCGGGGATGGCGTAAGGATTTTTGTTGCGGTAGTCCAAATTCATATTTTGATAGGGATTGAGACTGTCAAAGAAGTTCAAACTATCTAAATTCTCCTCGGGATAAAAGGGTAGAGTAGAGACTCCTGGACAGCATGATGGGGCAAATTTGTTTTTTTGATTAGTACAATACATATAAAAACAAAATCGTAATATATTGCATAATGTTAGTGATTTCATACATCAGTCAGACAAGTCGACACGGAATCAATTACATGAAAAATTAGAACTTTATTATTTACCTCCATTTATGTAATTGACCACGCGTTTTTCCATTTTTTTGTATTTCACAACAAAAAAATATTTATCAATTTCATGATCGTATTATTTTTTAATATCTGTGTAAAAATTGATATAAATATATAATATGCAAAGAGTATGTAATTGTGCATAAATTTAGTTCATCATAAATGCATGATCAATGCTCATTTAGATAAACACGGTAAATTAAGCTTATTATTCCATACAATGCATTACTCAGCTTACCATATTGTCGAGAGTTGCTCGGCACGGCCATCGAGACAGGCCTGTTCCGACGAGAATTATCCTTTTCTGGTATATAGGACAAGTCCGTAGTGGACTGACTCGATTTAAGATTTGACCGAAAGGCCACCTAGGAAAAGAAATTTGATATTAACCAACGAAATATATGATGCACAGAGGTTACCTAGTTTTAAAAACGTAAGATTTATTTATTGAGACAGATTCCAGTCAAATTGTACTGAAATAACTTTTACATTCATTAACGTCTGTACACTCACACATTGACGGTTGTGGTAACCATGCTCTGGTTGCTACGCTCTTAATGTAGCCGTCCTTTAGTTTATGTTAATTATAGCACTAACTTGTTCATGGGAGTCATTTTACCGTAATATTTGTCTCTGACATGCTTTCTTACATTCTCAAGCTGCCGCCGTGTCTCCAGGATCCTGCGCTGCAACTCCTCGCGGCGGCGCGCGGCTTCGGGGTCAGGGCGGGCGGCGGGAGTGCGAGACAAGTGCTGCGCCGACAACGAATTGTTACCTGCAAACATTGGTATATGGGATCTGTTTATAATTGGATATTGACAAAATACAACAACTATATAAATAGACTTGTGCAATATTTTGGAGGACAGACAGACTTCTTTTATAAGCAATTTGGCCTTGTATTTTATGAGTGATGTGTTCTCAACGCTGATCAATCTACACTGTTGTGGTTAACCATATATGGTTGATACGAACATATAACAGCATTTTAACAGTGGTAGAGCCTGCAACATCTGTTGCACGAATGCGCCGGCTGGCTTTAATCATAAGGATAGGATGGCAAGAGGATTGGACGGGAAAGTGATTAACGGGGAAAAGGAAGTATATCCTTTTTCCTGCCTCCTCTGTCTGTGTGTACCTTTAGGTAGGTAACGCATCTGCTACTCATTAACTCGTTGTCGATGTCTATATGTAGTGCTCGCTTAACATCAGGTGACCAGGTGACAGGTGACAGGTGACGCTTGCTCGTTTGCCACCTTCTTCTTTCAAAAATATAGCAAAAATTATGTTTTCCCAAGATTCATAGTATAATGAAAACCAAAGAATAATGAAAGGGGTAACAGATTATTAAATACGACGCCAGAACAAATAAAACGTAACCGAAACATTTAAATACAACAAACACACAAAAAGAAAAAAACATGCTACATAAATTAACACCAATAAAACGTGAAACGTTATTAATATTATTAACGAATATTAATATAAAGCCGGCAACGTATCTGCAGTTCCTCTGGTGTTGCAGATGTCCATGGGCGTCGATGATCACCTCGGTGGTCCCGAAGCTTGTTTGTCCCCTTCTCTTATAAAACAAAACAATACGAAAGCTGCGTAGCACGCATTCGTACGTTCCAGCCATGCACGTATAACGTAATAAAGCAATGCGTACATTCATACACAGTTTCGTATGGAATACAAATTAAGGCCAGGCAAATAACGAATGACAGATTATCTAGTGCTTTCAAAAGTATAGCATGTCATTACTACTGCATCCACACTTATAATTTAAATTTGATGTATAATCAGTAACACATGAAAGTGTATGTATGATATGCCTTCAAATTTCACAGGATGAATTGGAGATACATTCACAAACACCATCACCGCCCATTCGCTCATACAATATTCGCTTACAATCTACTATTCGTGCGTCACCTCCAGTGAGCGTGGAATCCAACTCAACACCACTGAGGCTGTCGAAGGCGGACTTGAGGTACTTCTCCCGGCGGCCCGCTGTGTCGATGGACTCGCACGAACCAGAAAGCGGATTGCGGTCCGCGTTGTCGCCAGATGGCGTTGACACCTATTTAACAATAGACAAATTATAATTAGATGAAAATATTAAGAATTGTAATATCTTTGCAAAAAAATTGTTTTAAGTTAATAAGTGAGTGTGGGCCACTCGCCCCGATGTGCGTCCGTACGTACCTCGTCGTCGTCAGAGTCGTGCCCCGAGCCGCTGAGCGAGGCAGCGGGCGGCAGCTCGAGGCGCGGCGACTGCGCGCGCCAACGCTTGGAGCGCCGCACCGACTGCCGCAGCTCTTCCGCGTCCATCGCGTTCACCATGAACTCACTGAAAACATAACATATACATCATTACCACCAATTTAAGAGCTTTTTTGTTCTTGGCGGTGGAGTAATCTGCAAAGATCTCTGTACTGGGCCTTCTTAATGCAATAACAATTTTAGTTTAACTTTTCTAACTTACCCGGGTGTCTCGTCATCATTGTTGCCAGGATAATAGGTGGGCCTGTTGCCTCTTTCGGATGACGACGTTCGCTCGCCGTCCGATATGTCTTCAATATCGCCGTCGTGCTCTGTTGACTCTTGGTCCTGAAAATAACATTATTTGAACTGACAAAAAATGAAGACCTCCCTTAGTCGTTACACTGCTTACAAATGAGTTCTGTACTAGTATCAAGTATATATATAATTTTTAGATTTCGACTATTATAACCAAGTCGCTAAATCATGTATAGCCAAAAGAATACAGCTTTATCAGCGAAGCCCCTTGACTCCCAGCATAATGACACAACAAGGTTCTAACATACATCAGAAGCAATAAGATTCCATGAATTTTATATATTCATTGGATTCTTTAAAATCTAATTTGTGTATGAATCATGTACCGTACCGATTTACGTGCACGTAAACAATTATACCCGTCACCCACAATCCTAGCCATCTGTGAAAAATATTGAAGAAATAATATAACTTATTTATTCACTGACAAGCACTTTATAAATTTTGGCACTTGGTTCTACTTCCACATGTTTCGGTTTCTCAATTTCTACCACCACAAGGTTATCGTAACAGATAATTTGAATGAATAAAAATTAAAATTAAAAACGCTTATAGCATTGAAAAACAAAATGCAACCAAATGCGAACCTCATATTTAAAACTGCCGAGAGACGAGTCATCTGTGTGATGGCGCGTGCGGCCGTCGGCGCGCGCCTTCGACAGATTTAACGTTACCTATCGCACGGAGCACGGGAACGAAAACAAAAATAAATGATGAAATCATAACAAACGTAATGATGATGCAAAAACATTCATATGAAAAGATGGCAAAATATAACAGAAAAACATAACCCAGCGACAGTGCTTACACCCAATGCAACGCAATAGATTTGTAAAGGAGCAGAAAAGTATAAACATAGATTTGACGCCGACCAAAGAGGAAGAAGTCGGAGACTATGATACTAAGATACTATGATTGGTGAATGTATTCAATATAAAAGCCAAATATTTCAAATGCAGCACAGGTGTGTGTTTTCTAATTAACAACTAAATTATTTCAAGATTATTGATATTTACAATAAAATTACAAAACAAATTCCTAATCACTTAGCTGGTTTAAATTCGAATATATAATAAAATTCGAGTAAAGGCAGAGGTCGGACCGCAGTCAACAGCACGCATTTTCTATTTATTAAGTTCAACAAGCGCAATGATCTTTTGAGGGCAAATGACGACGTTGGTTACGAACAGTCTAAAAGTCACACGAAAAGTTGGGGCATTTATTGTTTGTAAACCTTAATTTATATTAAAATGAATCGTTATCTTCTTCCACGTTATGTGGGGCCGGCACAGTACGACCATAATGTATTTTTACTGGTTTTAGGTACTGCTTTTACGGCCGGCAGCGAGCCTGACGCCAGGCCTCCTCGGTTACTTTGAGACTTGTAAAGTATTAATACAAAAAGTTAGTTATTGTTTTCGTAAAAAGCAACATACAAAAATAACTAATCATGCAACATGGTGTCATGAACATTAACTGTTGGTTTCCGAATTTCATAGACTACATTCGTAAAGACATCATCTATTTGTATATTATTTTTGGGTGGATCTCGTTCAAAAACCAACATTTAATCTAAATTATTAAATATATACATGTGCTTTTGTGGTAGCTGAATGTGAACTTACTATTATAAAAAAAATATTTAAAAAAAAACTTCTTAACGTAACATTTTTTAAAATTCATAATATCTTTTCTCATGCAATTGACTCGAAATAAAAAAAAAGCATAGGTGGTAGCATAAAGTCTATGATATACATATTTATTTCATATTTAACTTACTTTATTATGATGTCAAATAGCAAATTACAGTTTTAGCAGGCTTTGAGGTAGCTGAACGTAAAGTGATATTAAAATTTTAATTAAAGGTCACCAGCGTTAGCCTCGTCTTGGGCCATGCCGCATATCGTATTCTCAAATTGATGACCTCGATTATTAGAAATTGTAGAACTAATTTTAATTTAGATTGAAATTTAAATTATTTTTATGGCAAATGCAAGATGAAACAATACAAGAAGCATCACGAAATCTCACATATGCAAACTCAAAACAAAATTCATGAAATAATAAAAATCAAACAAAAACCTTCTCGACTCTTGGAGATATTGTCAAAATGTCGCATGTGGCTTTCATAGTGGCGTCAAAGTGACGGAATAGGGCCTCGACTCGCGGCAGCTGCGACAAGTTGAGCGATTTCGGCCTCTATTCGCGTGTAGGGTAAGGACCACAACCGTATGAAAACATGTCATTAATATTAACAACAGTTTTTATGATTCATTTAATCTTTCGATGCAAATTAAAAAACTATAAAGAAAAAATAAATCATAAAAGCAGAAATAAAATATTTACAATAAAAATTATATCCAAACACCAAAAACGCATTATTAGTTTTTTTTATAAACAAATTTAAAAAAACTGTGACGAGATAACGGGTATCTAAAAGATTTAATTTGAATTCAGTTTAAAAGTAATTTAAAAGTCTGGGGGAGTTAAAAAATTGTCATTTATAATAAAAACTTGTAACCATTGTCTTACGTCATAACACCTTAAGTCTTTTTTAAATTAGCAGCACACAACTTGTACACTGCACTCTAAATCACAGGGAAACTGAATGAAATCAGTCATCTAATCTAAAAGTTTGTGTATTTGGATATATTTGTATTATATGCAAACCTTCACCACAACCAAAACCTTCATGTGAGTGATTAGACAATACAAATTAGTACACAGAAAAAATAGTACACAAATAGGCTGGTAAATATAATCGGCGTGCAAACCAAATAGTTTAAATTTAGTGATTCCCAACATCCATTCAGCAAAAATATACACAATAAAAACCGTAAATAAAAAAAATCTTGACTATTCCTTTATTCTAAGCAGTTTATCTGAAGGATTATTTCATACAATTTTTCTAATTTAATTATAATAACATTGAAACAACCCAACTTAAACTCATACAAATTACACATTTTATAGTAATAGAAATAAAAATACACACCTGCTTAACATTCTGGTCTCTTCTCTTCTCGATATACCTTGTGTCAGTACCGCTATCTAAGGAACTATCTTTTGAACCGTCCGAGTCCACTCGTTTCTCTGCAGCAAAAAAATATTAAAGTTAACCTAGCAATAAATGTCCACAACTATACTAGTTTACAAAAGTACCTTACACTAATTTGTTGATAAATATTACTAGGGTCATTATCATTATGTTGGTAAATAGATGCAGCTAACCTATTGCATATATTTTATATCTGTATGCATATCATATAAAAATAAGTATATAAATTATTAAAAATTAACCGGCTGTGGCAGTACACACACACTACTAATAAATTGCTCGCTGTTGAACTTCAACTCATACAAACAACATGTGAACAGCACGTTACCAGGAGCGGGCTGTATCCTGGAGGCCCACTTGCCGCGTGCGGGGGGCGCGGGGGCGGCGTTCGTGGCCGCGCCCTCGGGAACCGCCAGCTCATCGCCCAGACTCTTCTTAGCCCACGACGGAAGTTTGCCAATCCTCAGCCTTAAAAATAAAGATTTATTGGTCTACTGTTACATTAAATATAACCTAGTTAGGTCGTAGATAGTGCGACTTAAAGTATGCTAGAGCTAGCAGCTACATGCAGTTTTTGCACAAATAAGCCAGTTCGATCGGGAATACAGGTGTAGAGTAAAGCTGGGTTCACACGGCGTTGTCCTGTACGTTTTTGTAGTACTAGATATATGATGATATGATAGACAAATATCTTCCATGGACGGACAGTGATCAGTTACAGTTTTATTATATGTATAGATTAATTAAAAATTTACAGTTATTTTCCAAAGACTAACAAACCTTTAAGATAAAGTTCCAAATATCACAGGCAGATGGCATCTAACATCCTTAAATGTTGTGTACAGTCGGGATACTAAAACCTTCGTCATTTATCAACTTTATCAAGTCGTAGTCAGAACTTTATGTAAGTTATATGTCACTAGCACTAGCCGGACAATTACATACAACATTATAATTCTAGATATGGCAACAAGGTCCAATATAGTAAATATGAAGTTCAAATGAAACATGTTCTATTTAGTTCTTTGCCTCTAGTACAAGCAAATGTCGACTGGAGATGTTGTAATACAATAAAAAAGACGTCGAACAAACACTTTTTCCCGTGTCAATAGCGGCAAGACATAGTTCCAATTAATAAAGTGAAGGCTGTGCTTACGTGTAATCAGCCACAACGGGTGTTCCGAACTTGGTGGTATCGGGCAGATCGCGCGGCGGCGAGCCCAGCTGCGAGTCCGTCTCGCTGTCCAGCCCGGACGCACCGTTCGTTGGCATGGGGACTTTCCTTTAAGAAAACATAGAATAAATATTTGTAATCTTTTAGGTAGTAGGTAATCTTAACGTAATATTTTTAATAACTAAGGTTTTTAAAATTCAAAACAAATATACACACCGATAGCAACTCGGGCTGACCTAACGCTGTCTACCTGAACTGGTTCAAGACTTACTATTAAATACCTTTTATTTTAGTAGCACAGATGCTTCTTCTACAAGTTTTAACATCGTCAATTTTATATAGAACTAGCTGTTGCTACGGGTTCGCTCGCATTCTTACCATTTTCCACAATCGAAAGATAGTTCCACGTATAATAACCTACAATTATAGAAAACATTTGTCAAAAAGTTGTTGTCAAAACATTACCATGGCAACCGACATTGTTAATGAAGGTTTTATACACCTCGGCACACATACGTGGCCTCCATGCAAAGTAATCCACCGACAAGAAACGACCTTAAAATACGACATGATTAAAATACTAACATAGAATGTTAATGAAAAATATGAACCAGAAAATTATATGTTCTTGGCGGCTAAACATTTTGGCCCAGTTACTGCCTAATGTATCATATACAAGTCTAGTACATGTCACTCATAATGGTTACCTGCCCTGCCGTATCGCTTGCTGCGCGAGCCGGGCGCGCATGGTGACCACCATGTCGTGCGGCACGCGCCACACGAATATGCAACCATCCCCGCTCGCCGACACCAAGTGTTGGCAGTCCGGTGTGAACCTGTAAAAATTACGAAAACGAATACGAGCGTAAACTTCTATATTTTCATAATACAGTAGAGATATTGTTCTTTAATCATACTATTCTTGATGGGGAAAAATAAGCCGACGACGACATACGGAAGAAGCGAGTTGTTGTTATTTTAATAAGAGAAGCGATACCTTAGCCCTGTCACAATTTCCGAATGTCCGTACATGGTGGCCATGCACTCTCCCGAGTAATAATCATACACGCTGAGTATCTTGTCCGTGCTCGAGGTGGCCAGGTAAATGCCGCTGTTGTCCAATGCTACCTGAAATGCAATTTTCTTACGTTACTCACACACATCACTCATTTTATAAATAAACACCTGCACATGTGCACACAATAAAATAAAGTACTATTTTAACAGTGTGTAGTAAGTCAGCAATAAAATCTGTTACACGAATGTGTCGGTTCGACCAGTGAAATACCACGCCCTCACAGAAGATAGACGTCGAGAAGAATTAAGTATTCTGCGTTTCGTCTGACGAGTGAGTCGATGAGCGACGTGCCGGAAATCTTATACTCTAGTCCTCCATGTATAAGAAAATTATCGGAGAAAAAAGACGATTTCATTGGGAAAGGGATGGATAGAAAAAGGAAATACCCTTTTTCTGTTAATCCCCTAGTCTGTCCATTTAAGGTGGGCAATGCAACTCCCTAGCTTGTTGCAGATACGTATAGGTAATGATCACTTAATATCAGGTGAACCTCTTGCTCGTTTACCACCTTATACTATCACAAAAAAAATAGTACAGATCTGTAGGTTTTATGTTGCGATCCGGTACTACGTGCTATTTGCGGTTAATAACAAACGGTTTTTTTATTCAATAAACAAACACAATGAACATAACACTACACACACTAAATTTATGTTGTAAGAGTGTATGGCAGTGTTGGTAGGGGACATCCATAAGAAAATAATCCATAATAAAGGCGATATAGAGAATACACGTAAGTGATGAGCTTGTATGGAATGGTAGGACAAGAGATATCATTTTATATCTCGTGTCATGGGACCTGCCCGGTTGAACTGGCTCTATTGAACTATCTCCTTTATTTTTTATTATTATAAAAAGAGTCAAACTTATCTACGTAAAGCTGACCTTAATAAGTGTACCATCTTCAGCGGTGGTGCCTCTAAACGTCTTCGTGTGCCGGCCGTGCGCCGCGCTGTATACTCTCACGTTACGGTCCTGCAAATATACAAAGACCATTCAACAATAATTCAGTACTTTAAACCAACGAACTATATAAAGACTCCATTATTAGTTGTGGTTCAGATATTTTTTAAGGCTATAATCTCCATGAACAGCTTATTGGGCGCATCGCAAAATTAATAGAATAACCTATCCTAATAAAATATTTTAGCAAATAACGGTAGGAATTAGGACTTCCAATAGCGGTAGGAATTCGAATCCCGGACTGGCAATACAGAACGTTTAAAATAAATTGAATGTAGTATTAATAAAATACTTCATATTTTAATGGAAATATATGTTACCTGACAAGCGGTAAGTATATGTCGACCGCCGGCGTCGACCTCCATATCGTAGAGCGTGGTCCGGCCCGAAACGTTCTGGCCGCGCGCGAACTGGTAACTGCCATCTTGTGTCTGCAAACAAACGATAAACCTAGCCACATTTAATTCATTAATGGTCAAATGAAACAATGCTAAATGCATTGGAGATATACCTATAACATATAACCTAGGCATGTCTTCCATTATCTTTCATTTCACGACGTCTTTGGTCTATGTTGTTAATGCTAGCAGTATACCACCAGTCTATAGCATTTTTTTAAGAATTAAATTGCCTTACAGTTTTGAGCTGCCTAAAGAGTATGGTCTTGTCCGCTCCACACGACACCATCTGCAAACCGGCGCTGGAGCTCAGGAAGCGCACCGCCGTTATCGACGACGAGTGTTCATCTAACGTCTGTAGAATTTGATAGCCCTGGAAAGAAAATACATTTATTTAGACAATTTACATACAGTACCAGTACGAGTCCCATTGAGGTACTCGTAATTATTGACTCAGGGTTTTTAATGTTTTATGTTTATTACAGTTCTATTAGTCGCGTCTATGTATCGTCGAAGCGGAGAGCAACGGACGTGTCGGGGCCGTAATCTCGACATCTCAACGTTCTGTATAATGTAGGTGACATTGTAAACTCACCTTCTCGACTAGGAAGACATGGACTAGCCGGTCCCTCGAGGCGGAGGCGAGCAGGCGTGGCCGGGCGGCGTACTCCAGACATAGCACCTCCGCGTCGTGCGCCTCCAGCGTGTGCAGCGGCGCGCCCTCTGCCGAGTGGATCCACACGTTGCCTGCGCGATCGCCCGCAGCTATGTGACGACCGCAAGGAGATACGCGAACACATCTAGCACAAGGTATAATATATATAAAACGATACACCGCTTAGTGACTCAGAAAACAACGCTCAGCATACATTTCTGTACATCCACAATAACAAACAGCACAACAATTTACAATCCGATTCACAGACATTAAAAAATGTTATTAATTATTGTGACCAGTTTATAGTTATAGGCTATCCATTAAATTTCGACTCCATCGCCGTTAAATTCGCTTTTACCATCTCGTTAACTCGAGAAAATTTAGAATAAGTTGTAATTAATAAGGTGCATTTATTTACCTTACGCCAATTTTATCATCATAGCTCTTCGACTTGTCTCTGTCGCTGGTGGCAGTCAGGTCCACGTCCTTGAGGAACTTCAACTCGGGATCGATGTACACTATTTTATTTAACTCCTGTAATTACAAAAATCTTAAAAATAAAAGTAAATAAGACAGACGCTTTTGATAATTAAAAATGTTATCACGTGCGTTTTTATTTGATTTACGAAATTAATGTACGAAGATTCAAATAGCCTCACTCGAACGAAATATTCACATCATAAGAATAGAGAGCGCATGTATGAACAATCCCAAGGGTCGTTAAGGTCGAGGAAGAGCAAAGTTTCGTTCGTTAGACGGTATGAATCGAGACGCGAAGAAAGTTGAGGTAGCTGGAGAACGGTAGCCACGAATAGACTGACGTGGAAGAAATTGCTTGGCCGAGCCAAGGCTCACACAAAGGACTTGCAGTAGAGTTAGAAGAGGAAAATAATCAAGCCTTATATCATACTTACGTTGCTATATATATTGGGTCCAGTGGGCTGCAGGCTCCACATTCGCACGGTGTCGTCGCTGGAACAGGTTAGGAAGCGGCCGGCCGGCAGCCCAGCCTCGCCGCCGCACACCATGTCCACGCCCCAGATGCACGCAGAGTGGTATAACGCAGAATGAGATTTGCCCACCTGTGACAAAACAAACAAGAACTTGTAAGACCAAGTAATATTTAGAGACCAAGGCAACTTTGTGTAAAGATGCAGTCGCAAAACAAACGCAATACAATCCACGTCACGTAACATCGTCCACGTTATTACGATTTTGCAACATGAGTAATGCGATGCAGCATCAAGACAGTCGCGATGGAGCCGCAATTAACAGGAGACAATCCTGTTGCCGATATAGTCAAATGTTGGACCCTTATTCGTCGGGTGCATCACGTTACATCTCGTCAGATTCGTCGTTACTGTAAACTACGTTTCGCTGATTATAATAACCCAGCGGTAATTTCCAGTCTTATAGAACAAGCGCCCTCTTCCGTCTACACGGAATGCATATATGTGTATGTACCGACCCGTTTGATGTCGCGCACGTCCCACACGTACAGGCTGTGGTCGTTGTACACGCACGTCAGCTTGTGGTTGCGCTCGTCGTATGTCAGTGCGATGGCGTCCGGGTAGCGCGCGTTCGCCGGCTGCGTGAACATGTGACTGCGGACAATTATAAGTTTGATGATAACTCGATTACCCAAATGTACTGTACTAGAGTAACGTGCTTTCACTTACAACCTTGTTCAGTGTGTAATCGGTTTGGTCAATGTACACTAGCCTAATATCGCTTTCTTATTAGCACTTGATTTGTGTCCTTTACAATAATAACACAACATTTTGATTAATTTACTCCTTGAATGATGTATAATACCTAAGCAGTGCAGTTAGTCTCGGAACTTTAGTACAGTCACTAATTATATTCTTAAGAGGAATATACAATAAATGAAATACCTACATTTAAGCAACTGTACAAACAAATTGATGGAGCTCGATTGGATCTCTCAGCTCAGATTGCACAATCTATAATCATAGACATAAGGTGTATGATACTAACTTGATATTAACTCCCTGCGCGACGTCAACGCCGAGGTAGTGGGTGCGGGGCAGCGTGGTGACGTAGCGCAGCGAGTCGGGCGCGAAGCAGCGCACGATGCCCTCCGCGCACCCCACGAAGATGTAGTTCGCGCCGATAGCCATGCAATTCGCCGATGTTGTCTGCAAATAAATCAATGTAATTACTTACAATAAATTTAAAACACATAGAAAAAGTTTGAACTTGTCTGATGTCCATTTCACAACCGAGACAATATTCGTTTGTGATAAACTAAACATTTACAACACTAATTATCTAGTTAGAAACTTTACCCCACCACATAATGGCCCTACCTATGATTGGGACTAAAGATGATTAATGTATAATATATAAGTAACGGGTAATGTATACCGACCCTTAACTCGACCCATTTATCCAGAAGTCGCCTGCTGTTAAACTCGCAGAGCAGACCGCCGCGCGTGATTGCGTATGTACTGTCCGCCGCCTCCCCTCTACCGCACACCACGTCACAGAACTCGTTATCTTTCTGCTCGCCCAGGATCGCGGACCGACCCATGAGGGGAACTGGCTCTTTGAACTGAAGATAGAAAAAAATTACGTAAACTAATTGTGCTACTGATATTCTTTAAGCTTCAGGATATTCAAACGTAAAAATCATAGATTTACCTTGGCATTTCTCGAATACTCCAGATACCAAAACTTCACATGCCTGAAGCCCACTGTGACGAAGTAGTTACCGCTCTCCGAGAAACTAACCGCCTTCACTCGAGACGACACCTGTAAATTTATTATGTTTGTTAAAACAAACCTAAATTCTGTTGAAATTATTTTGCATTTACTGAAAAACATAATGTTTTTGTTTAGTTAAGATGTATTTATTACATTACCTTATTGCTAGCAAGTTTGAGGTTGGCACGCCAGTCCCAGACGTTGACTATCATGTCATGCTGGGAACCAACCGAGACTAGATACTTGGATGACGTCGAGAATGCCTGAAATAGAAAGAGTTCAATTATTTATTTACCGGGTTCTATTTTATGTCAAACACCTATATTGGCGAGTCTCGGTAGTAAATCGACCAGTATGCCGTGACGGCAAACTTTTATAAAAAATATTTTCCTTGTTAAATTAATAGACTTCATAATTTACTTTTTATTATTAATTATGGATGATTTCTTCCAAATAAAATTCTTAAATATTATACTGAAGCATAACTAGGAAGTATTTTAAAACATTAATATTTTTTGTATAAATTGTTCTGTACGTACTATCAAATAATTATGATAATTGTTATTTGCACAACAAAGTTTTTGTACAATAACTTCTGTACTTAAAATTATTTTTCTTACTTCCTATACACAGCATCAAAATAAGTATCCTTCGCTGACTACAAATTCGAAAACATAGTAATGTGAATAAATTATGGACAAAAAAAAGGGTATCAAATTTTACGTACGACGCAATTAACGCCATGCGTATGGCCGGGGAACTCTGCAATCTGCACTGCTCCTGACGCTGTTGGATCCTAAAAAAAAAACAAAATGAGAACGTTATATACTATAACTGCAAAAATCACACTTGCGAAACCCTGACAAATAGGAATAAGTTTAATTCAACTACTAGCCACCAGATGGCGTTAGCATGATAATAAATGTTGTAGCTCCATCTGCTGGCAATTGATGACGTTAAGTTTACACAAACTTTGGAATGTATATGGAGCCGAGAAATGAAGGCTAAATTAAAGGCAAAATCTTTAAATAAATAATTCAGATTACTAAAAAAATCTCAATCGCGTATAAAACATGATCAATATATTAAAGGAAAACTATTTTTGCAGCAGCAAAAACTAAAATACGCATTTTTTTGATTTACTATAATTTGGTGGACATTTTTTTTATTCTATACCCATGATTTAATTTCCCGAGCGGTCCTTTACCAGACCTTTACTGCACTACAAGTTTACTACTTACTTCCTCTTTACTCAACCAATAAAGTAGTTATCAATTGAAACTACATTTCCTTTCCAACTGACCTGCAGATCCCACACCCTAACCGCGGGCGCGTGTCCGCACTCGCCTGTAGCCAGGTACCGGCCGTCGGGCGAGAACGCGACGCAAGTGACGCTCTTGCGCGACGCATTCAGCACATGCGACTGTCTGTTCTTCCGGACGTTGTATAACACCACCGTGCATCTGGAATTTACAAACAAAAATTGTATTTTTATCAGCAATTTCTAAGTAAGTTCTGAGTATATTGTAGTTCATGACTGTTAATAATGTATGCTTTATGTTTGTAATAATTAAATGAAATAATAAAATTAATAGTTATACTGACAAATAGTCAGCATAACTATTAAAAATACTGCCCAAATGGGGAGTCAAACCCGACGACGATGAATTGAATAACATACATGGGATTTGTAAGGTTATGTACAAAAAATATTGGCGACTTACGACGACTTCCACGTCATCACTTTGGTTTAAATTAGCATTTATGATATAGTGTATCAACCTTTAACCTAATAATTCAACTCATTCTCACATCACATCTGTGGGTGACGTAGTCGTGCAATTATTTTTAAATTTTATTATATTAAAAACGTAACAGGAACTATATTATTTATTTTTCATGACTAAACCAAAGAAATGGTGATAAAATAAGAACAGTGACGTAGCTTTTTTCTACCCTAACCACTAGTATCATGAACCAAGGAAATCAAAAATAGTAATTTCGAACTAAATCAAGCACTTCGGGTATTATAATTTACTAAATGGTAAAGTCAAAGTGAGAAATGTCCTTAGGTGCTTCGGGCATGCTAAAAGGATGAATGAAGAAAGAGTACCGCAACAAATTTATGTTGCAAGAGAACTTATATCGATGAGATTAGTGACATACTTAAGAAGAAGCCGGGATACGAGAGAGAAATAATAGAATAAGAACAGAAATCCATTATCTCTACCTATACTTCTACTATTACCGCTTAATATTAAAGTAACTAATGTAATATTTATATTATTACTCTTAATAATATTTACCACATCAAAGATATAAATCATAGAGAAGCACGGTCAAGCCATAGCGTGTCCGACGTTAGAATACTAAGCGAAATACCGTCGTGAACCACGCGCATGGCTGAATATTGACAATGGGGCTTAACATGGGACGTTTACGGTATTTGCAGGGGAAGATTTTAGTGAGAAGTATTTGACCTTAGTGTCTCGATGAATTAAGATGTTAAACAAAAAAATTACATATATAAATAAACAAATATATACTTATAAATAAACAAGTGCTAATTCTTCTAACACAATATCACACACCATTTAGCATAGTCCCAGTCTTCTTGCTTTAATCCACACCCATATACATATACTCCTCACGCGTATTTGTCGATAATGGGTACTCTTGATATTATTTTTTAAAAGTTCTACAAATATGAAACAGAAATACGTAGTAGTGTAGTACGTAGAAAGTACTCTTAGTAGTAAAATGTTGATCAAAGACGAGTGTCATCTCAAAGAGGGCAGGAAACATGTACGAGGTTCCCGCTTATCGCTCCGCTCGTCAATGTCACGCCGTCTGATGGTAAATTTAAGCCTTATTCGTATGTATGAAGAGTTAACGTAGACGCGGCCTTTCTCACGGCCGCAAATGCCTTGGCGGGCCGCTGTGTACATTGTTAATGTTCTTGCATACGAGGACATTACACCGGAGCTGAGTATTGAGTAATTATAAGTCGGCAAACATTCCGTCAGAATCGGAATCTAATTAAGAAGCATCAATTAATGTGTATTGTGTCGTTTGATAAATTGAAATTAATTTATTCTTTGATTTTAGCTATTATTGGAAATAATTACGATCCCAACGATTTGGCATTACTTCAGCGGGGATAACAGTGAATGTTTGGATTTTAACAAGGTTGGAATTGGATTGGAACAAGGTTAGGTACCTTGTTCCAATTGTATTATATAAAACAAATTAAAACATACTAATAACGTGTGCTTGGTGTATCCTGTATAGCGATAGGCAATATTCGTACAAGTTGCGGCAACATACAGGTACGTACGTCCGATTTAACATATTGTTTTTCTTAAAAAGTTAATCTACTATTTAGAGTTTAGAGCTCGGCAAAAAAAACAATTTACAACGCTCACGTATATAGAAAATTCTTTGTATTAAAAATACGGGTCGATTACAAAATTTACATGAAATAATTTTAGGAAAAAGCAGATGTACAATCGTCGGCACTGAACTGTGACCGACGGCTGCCGGCGTACCGTGGCAACGTCACAGAATCTGAGTCACCACGCAGCTTTTAAAATGTAGTTCGTTTAACAAATAATATATTTCTTATTCAATTCTCTATTTTCACTTGTTATAATGAACACATTATCGTACTAGGTAGACATGACGTTAAGAAGTATGCTCCTTTGGCGTGGCTTTGGTATAAGCTCGAAACTTTTGCAATAATTTTGATTAATATTGTAAATATTACCAAGCAACAGTATTAGCAAGACGGTAACTTTGACCTCACGTGATGTATAGTATAAAACTAAGATAATACGCTTTTTACATGTTTTTGAAAAGCTTGTTCCCTCTCTCGGAGAGGAGGAGGCCTGTGTCCGTGCAGTGGGGAGACATACCTAAAAAGCTGATTTATTATTAATATTTACTCAAAAGATTATTCCTACGCAGTACCAATACCATCTTAAAGTAGGCAACATATTTATAGCGAGATATTTTCGCTGGCTATATAAGGTAGATTTATCTTGAGGGACTCACAGCATACAGGGTGATGCCTAGTGCTCTACAAAAAAAGGTGTCATCGGTGTCAAATCTATCCTTAGACACTCATATGGTTTGCTTCGATGAACACATTTTTTTATTAAAAGTAATACAGTTAAAAAAAACAATAAAAATCATCTTGTCACGCTCGTGTCGTGTCGTATTCGTCCCGTTAGGCGGTAAACAATGCCTCAAGTTGCGGAAACGGAAACCAAGTGGGCACAGTCCGACAGACATGGGGTCGACGCACCGCAGTCGCAGTCGGCGACACTTTTTCCGCCTCCCAGTTATGGCTGTACCAAAGTTTTTCATATTTATTGTTCTATGACATATAAATAAACAATTTGCAAGTTTAGTTTCAAACCAGTTTATAACTTGCGGATTTTTTATTTGCGAAAGTCTTAAATTAGATATGAGCCTTTACAGTTTTAACACAAGTTAAATACACCTAGCCTCGCTAAACTATTGTCGTCATATTGTTGCTAGAACACCAACTATTTGCATATTTTTGTTCTAAAATGACACGATAAAAATGTACTTTTCGTCGAACTTTTTCACAAAATCTTAGCCAAATATCATGAAACATATATAAATAGCAACGATTTAATGGCCTCATACGCCGACGCCAATCCAAAACGGGCACTGACAAGGATTTAAAGTACATTTCAAAGTAGCAATATCTGTCCATATTTTCCTTTCACCTGCGTGCATTAGAAGGGACGGATACACACCAAGTTGCGGGCTCCGAGTTACCAGACTTTAAAATGTATCGATTTAAGGCGCACCCACACCGCACCCCGTCGCCGTGTGGGGCCACACCTTTACAAAGCGTGATAATGATAAATATATTTTTCACCCTAGTATGATGTTTTGGGTGTGGGTTCTGTACACTCTTATGTACATCAATTTATACGCATTATCTAAAATGTTTCCTATATTTAAGTTATTTTTTTTTGTCTAGGTTGCATAGATTTGTGAATTAGACAATCCCTGCTAGCCTTACCATTTACGTCTGTACGAAACCCAATAGATAGGGAATGAGGGAATATGTGTGAGAGATCAAACAAGGCAAAAAGTTGTGCGATAAACGTGAAGTAGTCAAATGTAAATCATAAAGATGATGTGAACGGAGTTTTAAGATCTATCACAATTACGTATACCGAAACCCAGCCGCTGAAATCGTTCCGAATACTTCCTAAGGATACTTTCTTTTAGTATAAGCAGTAAATAATTGTAGATACGCGACGTGCGAAGGTTCGCAAGGCCCAATGATCCAATGATCATTATCAATCTATCAAAGTCTGAGCCGCGTTTGCATGAGCTTTAGGCCGCGGCGACCGACGTTGACGTACGCACGACGGCCGGACGTGTGAAAGAATGGCCGTATAATAGTTCATTACATCATTATTATGCCGTTGGCATGGTCAACGACCACAATGGAATCCTCCTTCGGCTTGTGGTTACATCCTCATGGTTTTATTGTCGATGTCGTCGTCGGTTTAAGTACTCGGGAAATGATGCCACTTATTTTATCGTATATTTTAATAGAGTAAAAGTATCGTATGCAAAGGTTTAATTCAACGGAGAGCATGTAAACTTAAAAGGAAAAATCACTTCCGTTAGCGATATACGCGAACTTTATACAAGTAATTTCCTGCTACGTCGTCCTCTACCCCCTGCGGAAGACAGTTTATAACGTCTGGAAAGGAATTGAAGAAGTGAGATACGAGCAACATGATTGTGTGGTACAATTTTTTACCTTACGTAGGTAAAATAAAGTGCGCTTGAACACTAGTACGGTGACATTTTAACTTGATCTCCGATTATCGCATTAGGTTTATATAATAGCAAGGGCTTATTAATCGACTGACCCAGAAGATGGGTAATATTTTGCGCGCGTATATGTACATCTCTGTTCTATTGTGACCTCCTGTAGCCTATTAAGGCACAGCTATTAAGCAATTAAGCTTGACCGATTTTGAAGATTATTCTTGTCTTCATTATTATTTTAATTTCTAATTTTGTTTAATCTTTAGTCTGTAAGAAACACTCAATACTTGTAAAACATGAAGGAGATATCATTGGCTCCTTAAATACAGATCGACCTAACTAGGTCCTTAACTAAGGAGCCAAGGCAATAATGAAGTTGATTTGTAGTGTGCAATAAAGATTCTTTATTATTATTATTGAAGAGTGAGGGGTCATCAGATTCGTATTCTTCCTGGGAGTGTCATAGTCAATAATGACGATGTGATGAATGATGATGATATCCAGTCGGGGTTTATTTTTTTTGCATAAAAAAGCAAATGAGCAGCGCCGCTGGTCGCCTAATATAAGTGATTATAGATGTTTATATTAACTATTACTTGTTTTACGAACAAAAGGAAGTCAATGAACCGGTTCGATAAAATGCACATTTTAAATGGTGACTCTTTAAAAGAGAAATTTATAAACTTTTCTCGGTTTACTTTATGCTAATCACAAGACTTTTGTCTTAATTATCAATATAATGATACTTTTCTAAGATCGAGTTTATAAGATGTAGCGTGTTACATATGTGTATAGTTTAAAATAGTTAAATATTACATTTCACTCTCGAATAACGAAAGTCTAACCGTTGTTTTGTTTCGCCTGTGTCGGTTTATTAGCTTCTTTTTGTCTATGTGTGATGGATTGACGTGTTCGTAGCATTAATTAAACAAATGTTGTAATATAAAGCTCGCAAAAATTTTATACCCTTTTGGAATAGATAAAGGAATCATAATCCGGTTTTCATCAAGCTTACCTGGTCCCAACCAGATGAACGTATCGAATAAAATAATAACCGAACACGACATTATCGTCATCAGCCCAGATAATATATCGGCTATCGTAAATCGGCATACCAAAAGTATTTATCCCATACCGTTCTCCTCCAGTGAGTTATCGTAATCTTGGTCCTAACTTCTGTCCATATTATAGGAGGTCCGGTCCACCTATGCCGTATAATGCTATTTGTTTTATCTGTGTGCTTGAAAGAAGTGAAGTGGTAATGTAAAACAATGACAACAACGCACTAGCCTATTCTCTCTTCTCGTTTACCTCAATCAGTTAACTAATTAGCGAACAAATCTAATTAACAAAATGGATTTTTAATGAATGTGTTCTTAAACGAGTCAAGTTTAAGCAACAATTTAATGTCTAAAGTGGGTAACTAGAGTCGTGTCACTTGATGCCAAATGATTACTAAGTACTTAAGGGATAATTATTTAAAGCAATGATTATTTATTCGGTCATTTTTTAGTCTTGATGCAATTCTAATCTTTACACGAAGGTCGTTTGTACGTTAACTACGCTGATCATTGGATTTTCCAAGTAAATATTAGTACGGAATTACCCATTAAAGTGATAAAAGTGGCAATGTCAACATAATGATGAAAGTAGAAATTGAATCAAGTAAGAACAATAATGATGACGATGTTTGTAGTATGACTAGTCTAGTCTATTATGTCTTATTATGTATAAAAATGGACGTGTCCGTCCCCATTTTTAACTTTTTTTAAATGTATTTTTCGATAATATATTTATGATTATACAACAAAAAATAAAAACCTAGCGAAGCGGGTGTGTGCAGCTAGTAAGTTAATAAAAGTGTACAACGCATAAATTGAGGAACTAGTGGCCGAGTCCAACATCTCCAAAATAAAAAAACACCGACTCAACTGGCTCGGCCACGGAAGCGGGCATACTTGTGCTTTTCAATACATGTGAAGAAGTACGAATATAACAGTGAATTTGACTTTTCAAGAGGTAGTATCGTTCTAACCGTCAAATTTGCATTGCGCAATACCACGCGAAACAAGTGCTTAGCACTCGGAATACAATCTTAACCTAGATCCGACCTCCTGACCTATACGAACATTAAAATGCAACAACGATAGCGTTGAAAATAACATTATAAATAAGTGCACCGAGCTGGGCACGAATGTACACAGCGGCTTTGTAAATCAGTAAATAATTCATCAGTCGTTTTAGTAAAAATAAACAAGCCAGAAATACTAAGATACCAGATATACCTATTTATATACATCATGTACCTCATCCATCCATCACGGTACTGTCAGGAGTGTACTTATATGAACACATTCTTAGGCTGTTGATGTCAAACGATTTACTGTGATTCGACAAATGGAAATAAAGTATATTAACAAAAAATATAAGCTCATCTATAGCTGTCTCAAGAATACAACTACTCATAGTAAATATTTTAGATTTTTTTATTATTCTTAATTTTAACGGCTGTGCTGGCTTTTGAGCCAGTGATACTTTGCAGATTCATTTGTCTAATTAACTAATACCGTCTATAAAAATCTAAGCTACATTTCACAACTGTTGAACTACGCTAACTAAGCTATGTAACAAAATAACTTACCCTGCTGGATATGCAACGACTTCTGTGTTAGGATCGCAGTCGAGCGCGGCGTTGCTGCTCACAGTCAGCCCAAGCACCGTCTCCAATTTGATCTGTCGACAAAGAAAATATACGTCAGGTTTGTTATACCGATGATGTTAAGGTACCACTGTTAGTGAAACTATAATGGCTTTAAATTTCTAACAATACTGAAATAGAACCGTTATTCTAAGAAAAGCAACAAGTAATCAAGAACTGACATAGAGGCGAATCTTCAGCATTTCAAAATACTTATAGACAATTAGGCACCGCTAAATATACTACGGTATAGTAGTCTGGTATAGTTTTTTACTATAAAATAATAGACGTTTAGTTTTAAAGATTTTTAGTTTAACCCAGTCAAACATCGTACTGAGCTAACGGTTGAAGACAATTATTGCATATATACACATTACTGTTGCATATCGTTTCATTATTCTTTAGATTGATGCTATAGATTAAAAGATTGAGGAATTATTTATTTTGATATTAATAGTTAATTTTGTAATGAAAGTGGAAACTATAGCTGAATAACTACTACATTATTCAAGAGTAGAATAACAAAGCATAACAGCGAGAGCGACCGCGCGGTTACAATTTATAATTCACGTGGCTCCACTACAACGAGGTTGGTTATTAAATTTTTACTGAGAGGTACAACCTCACCACAAATACTTTTTTTATATATCTCTTAATTAATATAATTAAAAGGAAAAAAATGCGATGTATAAAGAGATATTACACACAATGCCCGATCGTTAAATAAACAAATCTATTCTAAATATTGATATCTCTGCTTTCTTTAGTATCCCAGTAGAGGAAAAAAGATTTTTTTCGGGCCTAGCCACAAAATTATTAAATATGAATGGCCTTGCAATTAATGGGATCAAGGACACATCAGGGCAAAACACACTATCATCAAAACAAAAAGAGAGAAAAACCATAAATACAGGTTCCGTGTCTGTGGCGCTAACAGCTCGTCAAGGTCGACAGCGGCGGCAAGATGGCGGACCGGGCGTCCTTGCCGCCATCGCAAGGATGCGCGCCAATGCCGTAAGATGAACGTCATTTCCATATTGCAAAAGTAATACACTATTACAATTTTAATTTACAAAACAGTATTTGTTGGCTTTAAATATAACCGAATATTTATTAGAATAAGATTTTAGGTACATTATTTTTAGTTACACCAAAATTCATCTTCACCGTCTCCAAAAACCACGTTTTTATGTGTTTAATTTAATTAAAATGTAAAAATTTAATACAAATTAATGTATTGATAAAATAATTCTCCTGTCACAATTTTGATAACTGAATACTTCTTCTCCCTCCCTATCCTTTTTATGTGGGGTCACACACGCACGCATGACCATAGTCCATAGTGTAATACGTTTTGGCTATTTTTTTATGGCCGGCCGCCTGCCTGACGCCAACACTCCTCGGACATCTATATTATATATATATATATATATATATATATATATATATATATATATATATATATATTTATAATAATAATAATAATATTTTCTTAATATTTCTTTTAACTGTTCGCAACCAAGCTTAAGCTTAGTTGGAAATGTTGGGCACATTTTCGGGGGAAATGGCATACGGTACGTACATCCTTGCATAGTATAAAACGCTTATACTATTAAAGATTAGCTTGGCATAGTATAAGTAATTTTTTTTGTGCACTTTGCAAACTCTGGCTAAGCCTTACGAGGTATATATCTCTTATAGAGATCTACAAAAAGCTCTCCAAAATGTTCCTAACGACGCCATAAAAAGCTATTTAAAAGGTAATAATGTATATATTACATATAGATCGCTATATAATTGCTGAAGCCTAAGGCGAGGTTTCAAGAATTAAAAGTTTCGAGCGTCACAAAAAAATCTATGGCGACACACACCCGTTGAACTTTGGTGCAAACAACTCTCACTTGCGAGGTTTTTGCTCGGCACAGCAACGGGCTTTCGATCGTGCCGCGGGCAACACGCAGAGTCCGGCTCGAGTTACCGTGTCTGGCGAGATATCGAGCCATCTCTGACATCGAGTGAAAGCAAACATCGATCCCGTTACTGTTATTAGTAATATCCACTCACATAAATTCTACACGCCCGCCACGTGCATACACACATATATATAATATACTAAGTAACATAAATCATTTTAAGCGAATGTTTAATAATAACTTAGTCATTTACATTATCACTGTTAATATTTGCTTGACCGGAGAAGTATCACGACCTCAAAGAGTGAAGTACATTTCATCATCATCACCATATTATCCTGTACTAATCCACCGCTGAAACTTTCTGACGGTCTGCCTACTGTACTGTTCACCGCAATAGTCCACCTGCTATCAGTCCGTTTGGCCAAGAGCCCTTCCCATCAGAAGTCCATTTATAGTATACTATTTATACTTCTGTTTTCCCAACAGTCTCTTCTATTCTGTCTTTTGCTCGCTCGACTCCGTATAAGTTACCTCATGGGACTTATGTCACCAACTGATTGTGAACTTCGTCCATTTATACTCGGGCTAGTCTAGTCACAATCCTGTCACAGATTCACATTTTTCTACATAGTAAAATGACCGTCTTTCATAATATAGGTAATGATAGAGTTTAATTTCAAACAGTTGAGTATCCAATGTTGTATACATTAAGATCTTTGTACAATGTTCTACAAAAGTTATCCAACAATTTTTAGAAGTTAACGATTTCTTAATAGAAGTCCCACGCCCAACATGAATTTCATTCAAAAAACCGTTGCTACGTTCATTTGATATTCCGAGACGTTGAAACTGGTTATTTAAATCGGAATTTTGACAGCAACAGACAATGGCATAGCGTATGGATGTGTCGAAATAATTTCGGTTGAGTTTCTTAATCGTCTTATACGAGTTTGATAAGATTTCGGGTCAAGATGGTCGCCCACTGGTTATCAAACAGCTGATATGCGTAATGCGTACCGGTTTGGGGGATACAAGGACATTTACGTATAAAAATAACGAGCACCATTATAATAACTACCACCATTATGCGCCAAAAGAAACCAAAATTTAGTTGGTAAACCAAAAGAATAATAAAGGAAATAATTTCAAGACATTTCATTCAGCTTTCTCGTTGTATCGCTCGAGGGTATTCGATTGTAAATTCCTCGAATTCTCCGGGAGGGTATTGTGAGTCAGATCGGAATGTCGCCCTGTAGGCGGGCGCGGAGACCTGCGGCACTGTGGTGGCGTTGACCACAGAAATTTATCAACTGAATTGTTGTGTGGTTGTAGAGTGTAGGATTCGTGAACTATTATCATGCAATCTTACCAAGATTATAAGAGAAAGGGTTTAAACACAAAAATATAAACTACAATTTGCACAGAGTGATGATATGTGGAATGATATGGTGTGAGAGTAGATAAGGAAGAGGTACGAGAAGAGGAGAAAGATGGGAAATAGATATGGGTTGTGGCACCTAACTTGGCGGACGAAACGTTTATTCACAGCCACCTTCTCTGCGGTTGTGATACACTCCGATTGACCAGTCAATTCGTAACACAGTAATTGGTTCCGGTAGAGTTAAAATACCACTCTGTCACTGATAAAAAAACGAGTTAAGTATAAGCTATTAATTTATATGTTTACAGCGTTAAAGTACCTAAGACTTAAGATTTTTTGTAATGTGGTAATATACATACCGACAACGTAGTTATGACGTGTTTGTTTTGTTATTCTAGAAGCGGAGTCTAACTAATTATTATGCTAGCGCGACAGAGATCGTCGTATAATAACAAGACGTAGGTCCCGCCGCCAACACGAATACCTTTGCCTTATACAATTAGTTATTTCTAGATGTTTGTAAATGTTTATGTGGCTCTAACATATGATCAAGCATTATAATTAAATAAATCAATTTAAAATCCAATGCAACATAATTCTTTCAAGATTACGATATTTCGTTTCAGTCTCCTTGCATACTTTGTATTAGCCAAACTTTAAAACTGGCGACTTTTAACCTTTTTATGACAATGGGATGGTCTGTCTTTTAACTTACATAAGCCAATACTTTATTGTCCATTTCTTGCAGAATAAAAGTGATATCATCGATCAATTGAGTCATTTAAACCTACATTTCACCAAAGCTTTCTATAAATGTGACAAGTACTAAGCCTAGTAGTATAGGGCTATTTTTCGGCAACACCACGACAGCGCAAATTTTGCGTATGGTGGGGGACATGGATAACTCCAACCAGCCCAGCACCTCGAAGAACTTCAGCAAATCCTTAATGTGGCTGGCGATCTCCGGGAGTGATCCCGGAGTACTAAGTATCATCAACACTTTTTCACTTAACGTTTAGTCCGGAATTTCGAGATTTTTGTTTCTGCTTCATTTCGTGCGTGACTTTATTAATAGACAATCTCTTCAGGTGATCTTTTATGAATGGTAAATATTTAATAACAAGATACCAAAAGGTAGAAAATTTATTGAATTTTTTATTCATCTTTGCACTTCGTTGCGACATAAACTTTTTGTCTATGTGGAACCAAAAGCAATACTGAAACTTTTACAGCATATAACAGCAGCATATAAAATAGATAAAGAACGTATAAGATATTAAAAGAATAGCGTAAACCTACATCAAAAATAACTTAACTCTGAAACTAGGCCAGCTGTAAACTTAGGCCGTTCACTTTCCGTTTCAAAGATACTTTCAACGGCGCAGCATCGTTTTGCTCGTTAATTGTTAAAGTTTTGTTACGTGTTGGTTGCTACGTTGTATGCAAATTAATAGTTAAATCCAGGGGTCGCACAACTTGGGCCCGTTAGATATTAATGGGGCAAATTGTGTCAGTTACTGGAATTCTTGAAATTATGTAAAGTTATGTTCTTGATGTTTGACATAACAAACAGAAAAAAGGTTGTAAGTAGCAACTGAGTGGCAATGTCGCCGTATAATATCAGACATGACATTCCCTGATCCCCGAACCGAAGTCACTTCGGACGGATCAAACTACTCACGTCATCAGCACTGCTAGCAATCCAAATAATACTACACCATTTAAAATAAAACCCTTACCCTTTATCCGGATTAATAATGTGAACTGGGTTATAATAAAAAAATTCAGGTTAGAACAATTGTTAATCTATCAGAAGCTACGCCGATATTCTCACTTAAAAGTCTCTACACTGGTTTAGTCAATAAATTCGATCAAGAAACCTAAGGCCTCGGCCACTTCAAAATCTGGTATATTTATGTCTCTTTAATTCCCAAGAAAATTATTTAGTTGTTGAATATACTTACATAAGTTGTTTAGTTTGGGTGTACCTCAAAATACAAGGTCGATTCAAGGAAGTCGTAAGAATATTTGAGTTACTAACGCCTATTTTGGTGCCGATGATCTAAGATAAATAAAATATGTGGGGAACTAGACTAATCAGTTTCTGACGATCTGAATAAAGTTAGATTAGGTATTTTACGTTTTTTTTGTACTTACAATGTCATTTGATCCCTAACCTCGATTGTCTGCGATGCCGTACATCAATGGTTTCATTCCGGTTGTTAGACTAATTCGGCAATTGACGCCACAGACTGATATCACCACAATGTCAGCGAGACGTAAAATCGTCTATAAAAATATGACGTAAAATCGTCTATAAAAATACGATACCTTAACTAGTCTCCACGAGTCGAGGTATCTTATGATAGATAAAATGAGGAAATTTCCAAGCTGATCAAAATTGTGGTAAATTAATAAAATATAGCTTAAATACAAACATGCAAATACAAACTTTACAATTTTTTTTCGGTTAATATAACTACTACTAACTACTTTTCTCTATTATATATGCATGTTTTATATAAATTAACTTTCCTCTTGAATCACTCTATCTATAAAAAAACCGCATTAAAATCCTTTGCATAGTTTTTGAGATCTAAGCATACATACGGACGGACAGACAGCGGGAAGCAACTTTGTTTTATACTATGTTAGGTGTAAAGTAAGTCCGGCTCAGTGGGTACTTTAGTACCGACATGACAAGCACATTTAACACAACCTCATTATATATTTTTTACATGTATCATTAGTACTATAATAATTATTACGCAAGCAACATCTATAACAATCAAGATGGTTTCTTTCCAACCCTACAATTATTGATCTAATGGTTTTTGTACTGTAATTTATGTATTAAGTAATTTGTCTGTAATTTATTTATGATTAAAATGTTATTTTTAAGTGGTTTTTTCTTCTCTCAATTGGTTTTAAAGTATTCAATTATGTGAGAAATTCATCAATTTCAATGGACTTTAATGATAAAAAAGGTCGGTGTTCAAAATTCTGAGGGCACGAAAGCTAATTATCTTAGTCGCGATACGCGCCTGACGAATCGAAAGCAGACTTCAGTTATTGTTTAGATACATATGTATTAAATAAATGGCATTAAAACGATTCTGATATATTATTTACACTCTAAACAGGAATGTAGAAGTCGACTGGCCTCGATATTAATGGGGAAGCAGGCACTGCACTTTCTATTACGATTTGCAGCTACGAGCTAAATACTCGACATTTTCTCAATAAATCGCCAACTCTCTTTAGAAATATACAAAAAAAATGGACGACTGTTAAACATATTTAAATCACATATAATAAATAAAATTTTATTTAAAATTGTCTTTTTGCATATATCACAAAAAAATAATTTCAGTTTGACTGGACGTGCTTCTAAATAGTTTGTGACACTTTTTCGGATGGCAATCTGCTATCAATGATTTTAATGACCAGAATTAGGATTACAAGGAACTCTTTGACAGATCAATATATATGGTGATTCCATAATTTCACTAATTGATTTTTTTACAGATTCGAATGTAGGCAGATTATTACTTAGCGGCTGAAAAGGGAAGTCGTGGTGTTTCGCATTTAAATAAATTATAACGTTTCAAATGACAAATAGAAACACTGTATTGGCAAACGTTCTTTTAAAACGGTGTAAATCTCTCCAGTCAACGTTTAATCTTTAATGAAGGTTTAAAGTGTAATCCTGTCAGCGTGACTAGGATAAACAAGATGATATAACAATCAAGGGCAATCCAGCGGTGTCATTTCGGTGTTTACTTCGAATCAGCTCTTCCAAGTAGCTCCATTCGCCACCCACACTCGTTTGCGCCAATTTAACTCGTGTCGGTTTTTTCACGCCGGCCATTTTCTTATTCCGCTTTGATTATCTCATTAATGCTACTAGAAATAACCACCATATAACATGATTATGTAAAAGGTTACGATAGTATGGGCAGAGGTTAAATGTGAAGCTTAAACGTCAATTGTTTTTAGAGGTTAGTTTTTTGTTTGACATCTTTATCAGTAACAAATTCATTTGATTTCTTCTTTACAGGACGAATCAATTAACCAATTTTTGAAACCATTCGGAAAATTCGTTCGCGTTGAATGGCGAGGGCTACCACGCAATGTTAAACAACTTGTTGCGGCCAATATTGAAAGATTATGACGTCGATGACATGTGGTTTTAACAAGATGGCGCCACATGCCACACAGGCCACCGATTGTCATGAAATTTAACACACATTCTGTGTGTTGAGACGTGACGGCTTGAAAGCGTAACAAAAAAAAACAAACATAAGTTTGCATTTATATTATTGGAGGAAGCCGACACTTATTAATGATTGATCAAAAAGATCGACCTCTGCTGCTGCATATCTTGTTACATTATTTCGATTACACCAAAGGACTTTAGCAAATCAAAGCTAATGATGTTGTCATGTAGCTGTAAAAACAATCTTCTGTCGGTACGTACGACTCTAACAATTGCTCTGAAACCTTTATACGAACAATACATTTATAAAAAATACGTTTGATATGTGATAAAGAGCACTTATTAGTAGCACTCTTAAATTGAAACAAAAACATATTGATTAAAGACATATTTGCTTATCGTGAGACAGAGACGCGGTTGGAGTATCCAAATATATGCCAAGCCTATATTTGTATACTACATACGCAGGCGTTTCTTTGCTATGACATACGAGACAGTCGAACAAGCGCCAATTGTAATAACCATGCTCCTAATCTGAGTGTTTAACAAATACATATATTCTATTTTTTATAGTAGAAGGTGGCAACCGAGCAAGCGGTTCAAGTGACCCAGTAGTACAGTCCAGTGAAATGATCGCTACCCATAGACATCGGAACAAGCTAATGAGGTGCAGATTATGGACAGAGGCCCCTTCTCTAAACAAAAAATGGTTATTACCCTTTCTTATTTATACCCTCCACCGTGAAGTCCTCTTCCTCTTCCCATCTTTTCTTTATAAGTAAAATATGTGTAGAGGAAGAGAACTAGAATAAGACCTTCGGCACATCATTCATCAGTCGAAACGCAGAATACATCACTTTACACCTGCCTTTTGTGAGGTTGTGGTATTTCACCGGTCGAGCCGGCCCATTCGTGCAACATTCTCTTTGTTAATTCTAGAAGTAACCGTCAAGAGTTGAAACGTTTGACGATATTTTATTTTCAATACAACATACGGCAGCTACATTCATCTTTTTGGGTATTAACTGTGTATTTGATGTTATCACACAACTAGATTGTATCAATTCGGATACAAGCGTAAGAGGTCACACGGATATAATATAATCTACGACCTAATTTTCCGAAGCGCCTCTGGGGACCAATTCACTTGGCATCTGGTAACTCGAAAATGTATTTTAGATGAACCATCCATCTGCGCAGATCTATATGAGAAGAATTTACTATATTTGCACAAATTGTATTTGTACAAGATAAAAAGAAATATACTAAATGAATGTTAAGATCCATTGAGTCTTTTCAACAAGAATTATGTCTGTGATAATTTACTTTAGTTAAAACAAGGAGATAAACTCCTCAATGTCAGCAAACGTGTTCGTTCATGCCACCCGCATTCGCAACATTTTGCAACTAAAGCTAAAAACATAGATAAAGAGCGAGACAAAACAGCAATTACTTGTACTTAGAACATGCCGATTACATCATCTTTGTATTAAACTACATCAACATATAAAAATACTCCATGCGAAAAAGTTCACTCACCTCGTACGCCGGTGTATGCAGACTGTCCCTGATGACTGGCGCGCTATTCCTCGGTCCAATAAACGCCATATTCTCATTTTAAATCATAAACAATATCTATCTCGAGGCACGCCAATTAGCGTGATTGATAAACACAGAATCGGTTGCCAGCTCGATGTTCCGCCTTACAATTTTTTACCAATTTCTCTATTTACGGTTATCGAATACGGCCACAACACTGTCACTTCACTAGCACGCGTTCCAATTTTAAAATTTCAAGTATACGGCACTCACAGCGAACGCTTTCTAGCGTCGATTTTCAAATCTACACTAGCTATATTATCGGCAAAGATTATAACAGATTTAAAGATTCACGCACACAAACACTTCCTATTTGATGTAACAAGCCAAGGTCAGTTCAATTATCTTTATTAGTGTAACGCGGAATGGAATTATTTGCAATTATAATTTCGTGTTACTTCTTACATTTAGCCGACTTTTATATTTAATTTGCGGAACGGCGGTGTGTTTGTTATGGTTGACGTATGGCGTAACACTGGTACCAGACGGATTTAATAAACCAGTTTATAGTAAATAAAATTACAATTAAACAACGCACATCTTCTAATTATGTAAATTATGCATTCGAAAGTATTGACTTATTCGCTTTAACAGGCAGTCCATCACTATTGAGGTTTCTAACTTTTTGTAACGATTAAAAAATAAGGCTGATCGATGTTGCAAAGATTAAATATCGATGTTTATATGTAATAGGTATTTATCGAACACAACTGTGTTGCCCAACATCGATGTTTCTTGTACGTTAGTATACGATACTTACGTAATAAAGCTGGCTTAAATAAAAAGAGGCATTCAGTTCGTTCGTTTTTTCTTTAATTCGTAAAATAAATTAATGCATACAGCAATTCTAAAAAGATGTTTTCGAAGTATGTTTTCAAGTCGCCATATCTTTTATGGTCATTTTTAAAACGCAATAAATATAAGATTCAAGTTACTTTCCCTAACATCGATCACGTACCTTTACTAATTAATCTGATTTTTTATCGTAATGAAATGTGCTATAAAAACTTTTTGCTGCTTTAGATTCCAACTTTCTTTGACTAATGAAACATTTCATTTATATAATGTGTTCTTGATTGCTCGCAGAATGTTATGGGTAATCGTAAATATAACATCAATGAATTAAGAGCAAAGCAGTCGATTTGCGCTGCCGTAGGGAAGGAGGGGTAGCGCTGAGAAAGTGAACTCTAATTAAATCGTGAGAAATTTCTCCTGGAGAAAGTTTACGACAGGTGGAAGGGTTACAGTGACCTATTATAAGCCCTCGTAATCTATCTCTCACAGACGTTTTCATTGCGATAATAGAAAATGTAAATTCTTTTCAAGTAACCTGATAGGAACTAACTTCCCAACTTATAGTTAACATAAATTATTGAAAAAATAATTAAAAGACAACCAATTAATTAATGAAATAACAATGAGTAACGTGAATAATGTGTCATTATTCTTATATTTCATAATATGTTGCGAAGAAATTGATGAGCAATAAAAATTTTGTCAATAGATCAATTAACTGACGACACAAACCATTTCCAAGATCTGTGAATCATGTTTTACTTTTTACGACTTTTTGAATAAGATCTAAAATTGTGAGACGTCAGAAATCGTGATACTTGCGAAGATGTATGGATGTAGAAGAAGATAATTGTGTCATAGTCACGCTAAACGAAAATCTGTAATCTCTGCCTACCCCATTCGGGTATATTTTTTATTATACGTGCAATATTAAAATTAACAAGGGTGAAGTCCGGAAACTAAAGATCATTAGTTCATCATTTGGTTTATCATAAAGCGAATATGTATGCGGAAGTTTGTTTTATAATCTAAAATGAAAGAATGATCCGGAAAACAATCTACATCTCATTTCTCAGCGTTATAACCGGATTCACTTTTATCGCAGATTTCGATGCCTCCAAGGATACCCCTGGTGATGGACAGTATATCTTTCCTATATATCACTTAACTGTCGTTCTGACTTTATGTTTTCAAAGAAAGCTTTCAAACAATACGGTACCTGACCTCATCCGGTACAGTAAATCGGGACTAAAGCTTAAAAACAGCCCACATTTCAGCACTGCAACAAAGGCGGTGCATTTGATTTCACAGCATTCGTAGGCATCCATCAACTTTATGGCTTTTAAAACCTACATGAGGATACCTAAAACGCACAAGCATTTTGCATTACACTATAATATTTGAGGTGTTTTTTTATACTGTATAAACTTGTTTGGTCACAGCACCAACTAACATTAAGTGGCAATTAGATGGAAAGGTATGCACATGTTTAGCATTGATCTCTTATTCTTCTCTTGCAGGAACTCTTGACACAAACAAACAAACTGACGCTGGAACCTTTTTCAATCCTTTATTTTACGAAGATAAAAATCGTTTTGATCGAATGCGAGGCATAAGGCACAATATTTTTTTATTTTTGTGCAGTTGATGTCACCTTAAGCAGAGCGACTAGAAGATCGTGGGCGGTACTGACAAGGATGATATCAGCACTATATATAAAACGCTGTGTGTGTATGTATGTTCCCTATAGACTCCGAAACGGCTGGAACGATTTCGATATTTCCAGGGAATGTTTAGATTAGCCTAGCGGGTGATCATGTGAAGTTTGATAGCGGTAGTGATCGGATCAACATAATTAGTGCTATCCGGGCGAAACCAGGGCAGATCACTAAAAAACTCCAGTTAAATATATACATACATATTTACAAATTCGACGACCGTTAAGGTTCTTAACAAAATTTGGTTAAGCTACGTTTAATATTTTATGAGAGCACCGCAAATTACGAAAGCCTGTAGGCTTCTGACATTTTATGCGCCCCTAGTGACCTTTGGGTCGGTTTGCCTGCCACAAATATAGCTAAATTCTATTAATATTTAAGCATTATGGCACGCTGCTTCGTAGTTTTTATTAATCTTAACAATAAACCTAAAGGCCTTGAGCAAACTGTAAGTAAATAATAAATAAACTCTAACGACTTCTTATCCACGGTAGACAGTAATGATAATTCGGAAAAACGTATCGCTTTAAAAACGAAGCCTGGGTTGAGAAAATTAAACAGTACCAATGTTCATTAAGCTCTTTCATATTAAGACATTGTATATACATAAGTGTGCCAAATGTAATACTCTTTTTTTTTAATTAAAAATGTTAGTTGATTATTCAAATAACTTACTAATATTTCTTTTAACCATTCCAACTAAGCTTAAAAGCTTGTGCTAGTACATGATGAACACGTTATCCTGTTCACGACAACAGTCGAATGGCGGATTCGAAGCCATGACCTCATGTATGGTATTCCGTATCGTTAACCATGAGGCTATTAGCACTTCAAAGCGCGCAAAAATTTGGTTCTTCGAAAAGATAATGCAATCAAATGAACAGATTATTATTACATTCACTGACAACATTATGGATACTAATCTCGGAACTAGTAGAGAAGAGTAACGATGACGCAACAGAGAAAGCGATCGGAAATAATTGGTTTTTAATCAACTAGAATGTATCACAAGTGCTTTGGTTGTTTTTTATAGCCCAAAAAAATCTACACAGGCGGGAAGTCACGGGCACCAACTATAGCTGTAATATACAGTACTGGTAGTAAATGTTTTGGTGTTATATCGGCAAGATAAATTACCGGATTAACTAAACGTGCTTTGTGCAAGAAGGCGGTATCATGTACTGTGGTTTTAAATCCTTCACTGCGCCAAATATTTATTGGTATCCAGTATTATCTAAGGTAATTTATTATATAAAATGTGCTGGATATCGAATGAAAAATCTTAACAGCAACAAATAATGACTATGCAAATTCCTCCCTCCTTTTACGAGTATTCAATATAGATGCTGTTCATAGCCAGTCTATATGAGACATCTATTTGCATTGATTTAAAAAAGATTGTATAGATATTCCTCAGTATTCCATTATAAAGAACAAGAGCTAAACAAATACAGAAATTTTTCAATTATGCATCATAGCAAACTAAACCGTTATGCTACGATCCGAATACGGTAAGACAGGCAAAGGTTTGACCGGAAGTTGAACCTCCATCTTGAGCCGGAAGCTCGGGCACCGTTTCGCACGGGAACTGCATCGCCATATCTGATAGCGTGCAACATAAAGAGCCTTTTTCGTCTTAATACCGACTTGAATGGCTACTGGCCAGCAGACGACTACTAATTTGGAGTAATAAAGAAAAATACAGTAAATTACTATGTATTAACATTTATCAGTAAATATAAGAAATGAGAATAAGCTCTACGGTTTTATTAATCTGTGTAAACAATCGCAATCAAAGTAATCGCTTACTTTTTTAGGTGTCAAAGAAAGTAAAGCTGTTCATCATAATTCGTTCTAGAGAGCTGATGCCATATAAAACTCTGTACAACGCAACACATTAGTTTCAGTTTAAATTTGTGATTTAAAAAAATAACACATTTTTTTATTAACTGGAAATCGGAATCTGAGAGAGATAGAGAGAGAAAGACTGTTGCGGGTTTTATTCGTAAAAAACGTAAGTTATATCTAGACATGTTTCTCGTTTCTTTCTCATTTACCGCACGTTAACATATATACACGGGCCGGTGAAAAAGCCATTATAGTACCATGTGTGAAGACTAAAACCATAATCGTCTGTCCCACGCGGCGCCATTGTTATGGCACAACGCGGCGCGGTTTCAATGCGATTGTTTTGAAGCATATTTCACTCGTGGAATGGTTCTTATGTAATTTATATTTTGCATGCTAGGGAAATGTGAAGAGAAAGTATCGATTATGGACAACATTTTCTTAGTTTTACCTATGCTTGAAGTATTTCTAAAACTAGTCTTTCAAAAACAGTGGTTTACTTTAAATATAGTATAAACATGCTTTCTAAAAAAGACATGTGTGGAAATATGTATACAAATATTATAATTCTAAAGAAAAAAACAAACAGGGAATGTTTATGCTGTCTGTTTTCCCCCATCAAATATATTAATATAAAAGTAGCTTGCACATCTCGCTTCCAACTATCTTATTTAAAGTTCGTAATTTTGTAACACTTTGCTGTTACGTTTACCGATTTACATGCTGCGAGCTATTTAGACCTTATAAATCAACTGCATAAGGAAATCATCTTCGGTTTTATTTACACTACGTTACCTAGAAATAGCATTTTGATTACAAGCTACATGTTCTACATTAGGGTTTCATATAATGAACAATACCTATTGAAAATGAATTAATTATAGGTGAATTACCCCTAACCACCAAGGTATTATTTTAAGGTATCAATATCAACTTAATTTTACTGTTGACACTCATTTATATTAGAGGAATTGGCAATGCAATTTCTTTACATTTAACCTGCCCATATTGAGAACGTCGAACTATTCAAACTGCTGCTTCTATTTACTACACCTAGCATTAAATTTTATATTAGCTTCAGATGCATGCTCATCGCGTTATTGCATCGCAACGCTTTCAAGTAGATTGCACTTGCTCGGTTAGAAGTTTATAAATGTTTCCGATGGGTAAACAGTGTATTGACGTGCCCTGATACTGACTGTTCATTAGATGAGGATGGTAATAATGCAGCTTTTTAATGGTTTATTATTGTCCATTTGATTGTAACTATTCGGAGCAAACTTTTTCTCTTTATATTCACATAATACATTACAAACTAAATGATCTTCGTATTTGTAAGTCATGCATGTCCTTAGCTGTTACAGATAAGCTTACAACACAATCGTACGGTTAAGGATTGGAGTGCAGTAGGCGAGGAGCGGAAGGCCGCATTCAGACACAATGTACTCGGCGCGGTGCAGCGCGACCTTGCTGCCTCGATACCCACGCGGGGGCCTCGAGATTGTTTCTAGTAAAGAAAGTTATTAATTGCTTGTGAAATATAAATAAATAAACATTTAGAAACTTTCTATTCTAGAGTATTATGAATTAGAAACTATGTAAATGGTATAGTTCTTTAATATGTGCAAAACAATTTCACAGTTCCGATAGTCAAATTTCCAGAATAAGTATAAGACCCAGTCGTCGTGTAATAAATAAAATAACAAAAAACAATAATCGTGCAATATCTATATTAATTATTATGATATATTACCCTTTAAATTATAATTTAGTAAATTTGATTTCTTCTCAGAAAGTACCAATCGGATTGGAAAAATGGTTTTTCATTTGATGCGCTAATAATTTTGAAATATTACGGGCGATTCAACATCACGATATGATTCTTAGTAGCTGAGCAGAAATAATAAAGAACGCTCAGTGGGCAGGATGGATAGGATAGGAGGACGATACTACTGGTAGATAATAAATATATTTTCGATTCTATACCGAAGTACAATTGTATACAAAGAGGTAATCATATTTCGTTTAAATTAAACGGCAACGCAGCGAGCGAACTCGCGGGGCACAGCTAGTTTTTTTTTCATACTGAATAGCGATAACTTTGGTTACGGAAGCATTAAATGAGTGTAGTGAATTTACAAGCAACCATCAACGTCAAAGAGCCGTCAACGTTCAAATCGATCTGATAGCGACGCATGCCTGCACCAGTGGGCCAAGGATGTCATAACAATTATTATGCACTGACGGCTATTACACGAGAAATGCTAATACAGACATTACATTACGTTCGGAATGGGTAGTGGGTGTGAATAAAGAAGCTAACTATAGCCGAGAAATAAATGGTTTTAAGTTTCAAGCAAGAAAATTATATGCGATATTTTTTAAAGTACGATCAGTTCCCTGTAAATTGGAATTGGTAAGGAACTTGTCACACTGAGATCATAAACTTAATGAAAAGCTTTATCGATCCCAGTACAGTTAGCGGCAAGAAAGCTTATCAAATTTAATACCTTGCTCTATATGGTAAATATAAAAAGGACGTGAGGAAATTCAAGTCTGCTTCCCACGCCGACTGCTTACGAGATAAACACGTTCACTATTCCCTTTGCATACCTCAACAAACGAGTCCTATTTCTCAATAGAGTTCCATAAAAACCATACAGTATACATCATCATACATTGTACAAAACGTTTTCACACAGTGCGGACCCCATGAATAGTTTTTCTATTATACTGCCTCACCGTAAACTGCTAACTGGCAAGAATTTATTTAAAAAAAAAACAATAAACGCGACTTTACACCGAAACTTTAGGGAAAAGTACGAATGGAATGACAGAACACTCTTTAAAATGGGTCAAGTCATTTAGGCTACAGGTCACTATGGACCTACATATACATACATAAATATCCACGACCGAACAATACCTTCCTGTCTGTTGGACAAAATAAAACTATGGAAAAATTTAATCTGCATTTATGGTATATAATATGTACATATCGTAATATATCTACATAACTTTGCGACTACATATCTATACAGGAACGCATGAAATCGATACTAAACACAATTAAGTAGCAGAACAATGCAACTTGCACCGCAATGAGGTTATTCCATTATTATAATTTGTACGGATTTTTTTTTTTAAATTCCAAGACACATTACGATTTATATAAAGCATAACAACACTTTATTAGTCACTAAGATTCTTTAAAATAACATATATGTGTATTGTTTTTTTAAGATATGGATGATATAACTTCCACTTCCACATATCCAAAAAATATAAAATGACATATTTTTAAAATAATAATATGAAAATGCAGCATAACACCAGCCAGCTAGTCAGCCAGCTAGTCAGCCAGCTAGCCAGCCAGCAGCTTCGTATTGTGTATAAGCTTAACCCAGTTTGTGCGCGATTTTGGTTCCATCGCTAATGTTTACACATTACTCGCATACGCTACTCACCTACATGTTACCTCAGCCGACTCGTTTTGCAATTAATTGCCAACTCTTCTGACTATGTCATGTCATATACAATATGTCATTTATAGCAAATGTCAAAACTCGAAGTACACGACTACTTTTCAGACATTAACATCTAAGAATTAAAAAAAAACCATACATAAATTCCCCCGTGTTTCAGTTGGTAACATTAGCCGCAATGTTCTCTCACGTCCATTCCACGAACAAAATCCTTCCATTCCCTTCTCCTTATTCTGTGTCTCTCTCTTCAGCCAAATGTCGTCCAGTGCTAGAGGGAGAACAAAGGGCTTCTCAATTTATTGCCACAAAGACTCCTTATTCTCCAAAATAGACTGGCAATACATCCATAATTGGACGGATGTGATAGTATCTCTATCACATCCGACCGCCACGTCAAATAACAGTGACCTCGCTAGTTTTCCTTCTTCAAATAAATAAAAGTTAATTTAAACCCACGACTAACTGTATCCTTATCATCATTGATCATATCATATTACTTGTGACACTCCGGGGGAAGAATACTTACCTAATGACAACGTCACTCTTCAAAATCGAACAATCAGTTTAGGCTACAGGTCACAATGTAAGGGATATACATACGTACGCGCAAAAACCAATACCCTCCTGGGTTCCTCGTGTAAAAAAAGACTAACCATGCATTGTGGGTCTGCTAGGTATCAATATAGGTTATATTAAGAGAAAAATATACCTAGCAATGGACTGTTCAAAGTTACGCTAAGCAAAGCTACTTCAATTGGCGGGATATCCGCCATTATCGACAGCCAAGATATAGACTGGCCTAGATAGTTATGTTTATTCACGACCAGTATATACACATTATCGTCAATCGTGGGTAACATATGAGTCAGATTAAAGTTTTAAATACAATACGCATTAGGACACAAATAACTTAACATAAAAGGAATCACTAAATAAAATAGTTACTTTATACAGTAAAATCCTTATATATTTTATTGCGCTTTTAGATCGTTCGAGAAGGTATAATAGTTTTTTTCTACTTTTTATAGCTTTACCGCATCCATTTGCACATATGCCCGTCTCTTCCTAATCCACGCAACGCCGCATCAACTTGATAACGAACTGCATAATTATGTGAGGGGTGTTACATGCGTACGCAAAGTTATATTATGATTAAAATACATCTATCAGTAATATACAGGTATGTAATAAAGAAGCAGAACAGGAAGCATATTTTGAATGATGAAGTTATTTCTTGGATATATATTTTGGTGGTTTTAACGATAGATACACACGGTTTTTTATTTTATCTTTGTGAGGAAAAGAATTCCCAGAAAAAATTAAAACTTAGTAGACCGCCACCTGTAGTGGCATGGGATATACATGTATGCTGTCAAGGGATGATAACTTACTGGTATCTTGAAATTATATGACATGTCGCGAGATGCCATTATTCGAATAGGTACAAAATATCTTCCAAAAAACACGATTTGACAATGACAGAAATGTCAACGCAGAGCAAAGCTTGATCCACGGCCACTTTCCGCTATTAGACTGTGTGCTGGAGATTCACTCATGTGAATATATTCATACCACAACTAACTATTCCAAATTCATCAAAAAAAGGAATATAGAACTTGTTAAACGAAAATAGGACAGGTCAAGTGAAAAATTGGATTTCCATATTGGGATTCCGATTTAGACCTCCCCGCTAGATCTGGCCGAAAAGTTTTAATAGCTTATCGTTTATTTATAGCATCCATGTATTACATATACTGCAAAAATTGGTTGCATATTGCAATAAAAGAAAACGCTGGTTGCGTTAAGTTTTAAATGACGCCTGGAAACGAAACCTAAAGACAACTTATAGAAACAAAACAAAGAGTGTACTAACGTAATACAATTTTTGGCGTCGCCAAAACCCAGTTACGGCGTGCTTAAAATGCAATAATTCAGCATTATCTTGTCCCGCACAAAGCAAACGTCGCCGATAACGAAACAGTCTTCCCCACATAGATATGATCTAACTGTTGTTCCATTTATCTCAATTTACATTACCGTGGTGACGTCATCGCGACGCTGTTGATTACTTAGCGAGTTACCAAGTACAAGTGAGGACGGAAGGTCCCAGTATGAACTGATATACAGATTCAGATGATACCGACATATTAAAATTGAGAGTATAAAGGAGTTGACTGAAGTAAAAGCCTTATGATGTTAAATGACATCCTTAGTTTTGTAAATACGACTGTGAGTTTGTTTATTTGCAACGCTTTCACACGTAAACTACTTATTCGATCATGGTGGTATTTTGTATACAGTGTCAGGGGTACAATAAGCGACATGGGTAGGTATACTTTATCCCGTCCCATCCTTTTCTAATAAGGGCGAGGGTAGGAACAGGAAAAGGAAACATTATTTTCTGTTCATCCCCTTCTCTGTCAATTAAAGATAAGCAACGCAACTGCTACTCATTAGTTTGTTGCGGATGCCTATGGGTAGCGGTCACTTAATATTAGGTTACCCGCTTGCTCGTTTGCCACCTTCTTCTAAAAAATAGTCTTCTTTGGTATATGTACATTCTATTTAAAACGAAAAAAAAACATTATAATTACATCCCTATTTAGGATTAAGAGACTATTCACATAAACAGCGTCGGCAACAGAAGTGAAGAAGGTATTGAAATTCGTTAAGGATTCATCAATGTAACACTATTTACGCCAAACGCCTTTCTTGTACTAAAATACAGTATTAGGATAAACCCAATTGAAATAACACATCACACAGAAAAACATCGTGAGGAAACCGGCATGCCTAAGAACAACCTAATTCGAACACATGTGACATCCACCAGCCCGCACTAAAACACACACTACTAAAAAAGGCTGATTTAGTTATGATTATTATTATTAAAATTTGGAAAAGTGATTAAGAACATAGAAATACGAAGGAGCTTAAAGAATAGAATTTCGAAACAATTCGAAAATATACCCGTAGTTGTGTGCTCGAATCCAGCAATGTCATTACCGTATCATCGCACAAACGCAAAACTAAGTTGACGAACAAAAAAATAAATTAAAGTTCAACAAAATAAATAAAAGGCATGGTTATATATCAAATATATAAAATACGGTACGCGTGAGTTGTAAGAAATATCGCTAAAGGCTTATCGCGTATAATATGACTTCACGCTTTATGACAGTCTTCGACCTTCAATTTGCTGTACTTTGGTAATGTTTTACTATTGCAAATACATTGAGAACAACACGTTGTTACGTTCTATAATAGACACAGTGTCACGACATGTCAGGGTAAAACGCTATTAAATCAATGTTCGAACAATAAATAAAGTGTTAAATTGAATACACCTTGTTAGGGTTACAGACATAGCTAATATTATAATCGAATAATAATATCCTAGGACATATTCACCACACACGGCCATTTGATCCAAAACTAAGCAGAGCTTGTGCTATGGCAACTATTTAACTGATATACTACATATACTAATTTTCTTTTGTAAATACATACTTAAATAGATAATTACACCCAGACTCAGGACAAACAGACATGTTCATACACACAAATGTCTGTCCTGGGTGGGAATCGAACCCACGACCTGCGACGTGAAAAGCAAGTATCTTACAAACCACGCCAACCGGCCCGTCAATCGGGCATAGACATTGTCTTAATGTACTTTAACTATTATTTATTAGTGATCCGCCCCGGCTTCGCCCGGGTAGCCCCGTTTCGGAACATCGTCTTTTATATACGTAGTTATGCAGCCGTAAAAAAGCAAAACGTATCCCACGGGAACCGTACATTTATCCGGGATAAAAGATGGCGTTGAAGTAGCTAGATTTTTGACAAACATTTTTTGTTATTATTCGTAAAAAATATTTTTTCATAAAAAATATCCTGTTACTTTTAATACCTCCAAGAATATGTGTACAAAGTTTCACGATGATCGATTGAGTAGTTTTCGCGGGAAAGCGTAACAAACAAAGTTACACACATGACATTTATAATATTAGTAGGGATAGGGATGAATCAAGTAGGTAAAGAATGGTAATTTATAATGAAAATTTCGAAATTATAAATAGTTTATTAAAATATTATCCAAACTTAAACAGATAAAGCCCTAAATAGACTACTATGACTATGAGAGTTAAAACTATGTCACTATCTAAATGATATCTCTGATAAAATCAACTGTCCTAAATTCGCACTATTGCTATTAAAAATAATTGACAAGTGTTAAAATCATCTTAAAACGTCTCTATAGATCTACTCCGGGCATAAAATAAATTAATGCCTCTACTGCGCAGATAAACTGGCTAACTCATGATGTCATACTTCTATAAATATAACGAACTGTACGTAACTTGGATTACTCGAAATCATAATCTCAAAACTTAAAATCATTCCCTCTACGGTAACGCATATACAGGAATCGTTGGTCTTAACTGTATTACAAGAATTACGAAATATGTGACTTTAAATTACATTTTTATATTGAATTTGCTACAGAAAACGAAACAATGATTATATTTTTTAATAAGTTGCCAGAAATTGATATCATTACAACTAGATTCGCGTGATAAAGTGAGAGTGGACCTTATTTTTCAAGCATTGAAGTTAACTTAGATCAGGTCTTCTCCAATCGGAACTATGACACAAGAGCAACTTATCGTGGACCATAGTTTTCTTTTCATCTGAGTCAGAGTATCATTAATATCACATTATTAATTATAAAAGGATGTTTGCAATGATCTACTTATCAACATTTAGCTAGATAATATATTTACTGATAGCGTTACTACAACAAATTCTTAACTACATTGATTGCGCTTGCGCAGATACGAAATTATGGGTAAATAATATGCACGTGTCAATCATCTTGACATTAATGAAAACACTTGAGATTGATGATAACACAAGGTATGGACACTTTTAGACTATTACTTCTATTCCATTTGAATACATTCACTCTAAGCTACCGACAAAGTTTATGCTAGTAAACCAGAAATTCCTAAACTATGGGTAACGCGACCCACCAGTGGGTTGCGAGCGAATATTTAGACGGCCCTAAAATAAACGCATTGCCAATTGAGCTAATAGCTGTAAGACTGTCTGACCGCAGTGTTGCCATAAGACATTCTAGTTTGAGGATAGCTAGCTTTTTTCTAAGACAGCCAAGAGATTGGAATTTTTTGTTACAGCCCTATCAACTTTGGGAACCGATGGTGAGAACCAAGCAATGGTAATCAAATCGAAATCAATCGGGAATAAACTATGACCCGAAAACAAAAAACAACGGATCCGAGACAGTTCATCAATACTGCTCATTTTTATACTATTCACAATATTGTGTCGATTTAATTTTTACTAAAATTCTGTGCATATTCTCAAAGTGAAGTATTGCAATAACAACATTACAACAATGATAACTTCAGTAAAAGTTAAATATTTTTCGAATCATTTACAAATTAATCTCACCAACTATAATTCGACGGCATCTTTTTTTCTGCATCTCGTATTGGTATTATCTAAAAATAATAATTAATAAGTTGTTTTGATTTGTTTTTTGTGGTGATTTGCAGGTCTTTTTTAATATGTTGCAGACATAAATACGTACTAAACTTCTATAACGCCTAGGGCAGTAAATGTTAGGGCATACGGAAACGGTACATACGTGTGAAACAAAGCGAGAGGCGCACGTTACATCTACGATAGTCTAGCTTGTGATGTAACACTGCCTTTGTTGGAGTAGACGGCATATGGTATGAATTGGGGGAGCAATTGAACAGAGTGAAAGACTTTATCTATACTTCATCGACCAAGTGTTAATTTCGTTAATTTATAATCGACTAGACATATCATAATTTTTATTATGATATCTATGTACTTCAACTTAAATTCATGAATTTATTGAGATACATTTAAAGAGTAGCGACAAGAATGGCGATGCTATCTTAAGTTATTACATATATAATACAGCAGTGGTAGAGCCAGCAACAACATCTGTTGCACAAATGGACCAGCTGGACCGGTGAAATATCACGACCTCATAAAAGACAGGCGTGAAGTAGAAGTATCCTGCGTGTCCGCTTTTCCTTCCCATTCTTTTTAAATAAAGAAAAGACGTGAAGGTAAGGAGGATTTCTTCTGACCAACAAAGGTAGGCAACTCATTTGCTTATTGCATATGCCTATAGTCAACGGTCACTTAATATTTGTTAAATTGCTTGCTAGTTTGGGACCTTCTGCAATAAAAAAAGTTAATGTACCGATACATCTATGACATTATAAAAGAGAAGAGCTAGACATCTCGTGCCAGCGACAGCCCATGTTAAATTCAAGTCTAGGGAGATGCACTCGATTATTGGATATACTTGAATAAATCGATAAAGGCGGCTACCGCAGAGTACACATAGACGGTCCACAAATCATTTCGATATGCTTAAACCATTTATTTTATGAATTGACTATTTTATTCTTTTTTAATCGTCCAGTCTGTCCACAAGACATGAAAATCTACATTTGAATTCCAACATAAGGAAATGTAAACCACCTTAACTTCGAAATAGTGCCGTCAGGACTGCAACTGGTTTGTTTAGAATTTGTACTATAACCGCCATAGATGGCGCGGCGTCAGAATTACTTCCTTAGACTCATAATGAGACGTTAGACCTCGAAGTGCATTAAGAATGCAGCCGTCTGCGGTAAGACGTGGTCCCCTTTTATGGCGTATTGTTTCTTTTATGTCCCGCGGAAATAATGTTTCTGATTCTTATGAGACGCAAAGCTGCGCTGGCACGTACTACAAGTATAACAGCTTGACGCAGATATTGGAAAATTGCAGTGACAAAACTAAGTTCTGAAGCCTTTTAAATCAACTAGAGTTTCAACAAAGACTGTAATTTTTTAAATTTTGAGTAGACCAGAAAGTGCATTAAGGGTGAAAATTTTAAAAAGTGACTTTTACGCACATAATATAATCTTTAATAATTAACAAATCTATATAGGAGGTTCGATATTTAAAATGTAAAATATTCAAAACTGAGTTAAATTAAAACACTACTTGTCTCGTAACAGCTACTTGCGGAATGTTTTGGTCGGTATTGCTATGCCTTGTTTCTTACGCCAAACAGTAATGTAAGCATAAGACTTTGAAGCTTGCAAAATTATTGACTAAAGTGACGGAACCTCGAAATGAGGGGGTAAATGTGCCTACCGTGCAATATTTCGTACTTGAGTACTTATGTAACTGACTACTGTGTTTTGCGTGAGTATTATCAGAGTGTCTTGCTGAGAACTGTAACAGTATGACTGTAGTTTATACTTTACAGGTTTTGGCTAGTTTTTACGGCCGGCCAACCATATTATATGTATACAACAATTAAAAATGAATGACGTAGATGCACTAAATAAAAAAGTACAGATAAAACGACTTATATTAGTTACTCAAGTATTCACAGTGCTTCAATGTTTACATACAGTGATACCGTAGCTCAGAAGAGCTAAAAACGTTATGTAAATATCCACAGTACTTGAAGAAAATACTTTTTAACTATGTGTTCGACAATGTCATATATAAAAGCATGAAACGGTGATGATAGAAGTCAGGCACACGTTAATCAGCTCAGTTCATGACCTTTGTGAAAGTGATAGGCGATTAATAGTAGGCTAGTTAAACTTACGCGGCGGCGCTCACGGCTCACGGCGGTCAAGGATTTTTCAATAAATATTTGATTAATATATGTATTACAGACATACCTCTCCTCATGGAAAAGACCCACGTCTTACTACACTGCTTTGTTAAATATCTCGGCTTGCCAGAATCACTCACCAGCAACATTAAGGGCTATTGGGGTTCTTCAGATGTTGGGATAGCTGGAGTGATCCAAGTATCCGCCCACACACAAAATACGCGCCAGTCGTGAAATTGCGGGCAATTAGCCCCCTACTACTAACAAGACCAAACAAGACCACCAGAGACCAGTACATCAGAATCTTCTGCCTAGAAAACCTGCACCAGTAAAACATGAGTACTAAACCACTGTCTAGGGCTGCGGTAAAAAGACCAGTTGGTCATGATGATCACCAACTTTCGCTAGGATATGTCACTAGAAAATATCATAATTATTAACCATTAATAATCAAACGTAAATTCATAAACGTAAAGTATATAACGTACGTTATAGATTAAAACAAGGACAGCGTTTGTTGCTACTTTTACATAGCTTCATTTACGAGAATATCCCAGTTATCTCATAAATAATATTCTTATTACAGAAGTAAACTTGCATTTAATTTAAAGGAACGAGACTAGTTGTTCAAGTACAGTGCAAAATGTGAAGTCGAAATCTCTATCAATCCCTCTTGGTCAAGATTTAATTTGTGTTACGACCTGCCTTTATGGACTTGCTTTGATTCTAAGATCATACCACTGCCTTTTTATAACTTTCATAAACTTATTGCCTTTTAATCGACAGTTATTACCGATTCATTAAGGATTCCATAATGCATGATAACATACTGCGAATCACTGACATTAATCAATATGAAAAAATAACATCTTTTTTAAATATCGGTCAATGTCAGACAACGGTTGAGATGCAACGGCGCAAGACAATCCCACAAGCGTGACACAAGAAGTATTTAATGTATCATTATACGTACATTTATGTGCTATTCGACCTTCCAACACCTAAAGCTCTGCCTACCTCCGTCGCCGCATGCGGGTGGACACCGATATGGAATAATTAGCAAACGTATCGAGTTTCCATATCTCATACGTTATGTTTTACTATAGCGGAAAATTACTCAAGGTCATTGTATCACAACATGATTTCGTGAAGAGACAATTTTGAAATTCTGGCTATCTGTTACATTTAAAAAGCAAAATAGTGGAGAAATTCGGCTAAAAAGTGCTATTTATGTTGGTACTATTTGACAGTAGACTTTTGAGATGACATTTAGTCAGTTTTGGGTCACATCTAGCACAAATTTTAAATTATGTAAAACGTATTCTTTTCGGTTTAATACGCGTATAATTTGTACCAGTTCTTATTTATTAAAGATTTATTCTGTACAAATCAGAGTATTATCTATCTCGAGAAGTCAGTTAAGTCACAGTATTGTTCGAGGTCATATTGCTTTATAAATTTATTATGTTAATTCGTCGCAACACTAAGTATTCATGGAAGTTTTCAGAGGTCAAAAATTATAAATACGACTTACCAATTGATTCAGATACCAAATTACCTTTAATTACAATTAAAAAGTATCTGATTGACACCTGTAACGTGTAAGAAAACCAACTATGTTATTTTTAGCTTTTTAATACATTAATTCTTTAACGAGTCTCTGGGTTAACAAATATGAATGTACTCACGGCCGTGACCTAAAAGTTTTGACAATGATCGAATTTCGATGTCGCACATGTTTGACACCTACATACATATCTTCTAAATTAATGCATTTTCAAACATGTGCGATGGTAATGTTAGACTACTCTTTATATCCTATGTAATTGATTCAATGTTATTTAAAAACCCATACCACTTTTGTGTGAAGAAAAGTACTCATGACAGTGTATGATGATGATAAGAGATTTGTTAAGTCTTCATAACCTACTTCCGTTAGATATTTTAGGCCAACATAACATGTTGAAGAACACAATGGAGTTGTTGCTCCAGTCATATTTTATAATATACTAGCTGCAATCACCCGCTTGACTGAGTTATAGATCGAGGACGTTCTAGATCAGTCCAGAATAATGTAGACAAATAGCAGAAATATATTTATCAATTTTTCACCAACAAATCTTTTAAATCCCTGCAATCATCCACAGGCATTCACCATAGTGACTCGTGCGAACGATGAGGCTACAACCACCCATAAGCAAAATCCCCCTGTGATGTGTAGTTTTATTTAAAAAGTGAAATATTGCGGCGCACACGTCCATTTTTATAATAATAAAATATGTTTATAATTGCTATATATAATTATTCATGAAGGCAATGATTGCAACAGTTTCCAAGAATGTCTTATAAGAAAACTAACTAAACACGCTCTTATACAAGATGAAACATTGCGTCTAGGGACCCCAGAAATAGGCTGAGGTTATGAGAGAGACTCACTCGTCTATCTTTCCTTACATATCTTTTTATTTAAAATACCAAGGAAACAAATATAAGCACTTTTTCTAACTCTAGTTAAAATCAAGAAAGCAAGTTAATACAAACAAGTAAAGGTTAATTAAAAAAAAACCGACATAATGACTACCTCTCTCTAATGACACTATTCTAAACAGTAAAGCCGCTAAGGCTATATGATATTAACAGTGGTAGAGCCCGCATCAACAACACATGTTGCACGAGTGGGCCGGCTCGACCGGTGAAATACCAAATACTCACCCAGCTTACTACTTTGCCACCTTGTTTCATTAAAAAGGAGGTCACGATGGAAATAACATACATACCTACGAAGAACATTACCTCCCGAGTCAAAATAGAAATTTAAAACAACAAAAGTTGCGTAAACGCAAGGTGTTTACCCTGTAGATTAATCACGCTATTGCAAGTGACAAGATAGCGCGGTATACATGTTAAAAGTTGCTCAAGATATACGCAAAGCGGCCTCTTTAATTACACTTCAAATATTTGCCTCATCGGTTTATTTGCTTTCGTGCGTCGAGATTGTTTCGCGTTGACTTAAACTACTCCCTAGTACATTAACATAGGTAATCCGCAACAACTATAATACGATATACATAACTTAGTTTAAGTAGCTGTAAAACATAGTATCTAAGTATTAAAAAGTAAGTTAAAAGTATTCGCACCAAGTCATAAACTACATTTTTAGAACAATAAAAATCTGGTATAACAATATATATTTCATTCGTAAAATTCTCAAATAACGTTTATTACAATTCGCAAAATAAAAGAGAAAGTATGGCACCTCCAATTAACAGTTTTACAACCTTTTATTTAATAACAACCTTTAATTTTCATTCCACAGATGTGTAGGCAAAATTACGAAATTACATTTCGATTGCCAGAAAACACACCAACGCTTTTCCACATCCATACATACATACATCTTTATCATTCATGCTTGAGTTACGTAACCCATAGAATGCTCTTCATAAGTCGTGAATCAATTTTATACGCGTTTTATAATAACCAATTGGTTGAGCGGTACATCATCTAAATCGTGAGCCGGAGCCCGGTTCGAACTTCTAACTGCTCCTTTCGTTCACTTTATCTGAAGTTATGTAAGGTAAAATAAGATAGCATGACGACTTTTTTTATAGGAGAAGGAGGCAAACGAGCGACGGGTCGCCTAAAGCTCAGTGATCACTGTCACCCATGAACATCCACATTATCGGAGGGAACTGTAGGTCCGCTGCCGGCCTTTAACGAACGAGTACGCTCTTTTCCTGATGCTATGGAAATACCGACTAATACATCGATAAGTGTACGACCTGTCATGTTCAGTAAAATAAACTTGGAATGGTCATCTTTACGTCTAAGTACATCGTTGCCACAGCCCATCAAAAGTCAAATCAAATTTATAAACTATTTTTTTTATCATTGTCAAGACTATTGTTAACATCACTACGCGAGGTGAATAATTGCGATGAGTCGTCGGTGTCTATAGACGACACATGAACCAATTTGTTTTTAAATAATGTTATTAAACGATTACACGGTATTTGATATTTGTAATTTTTTATAATATGGTACAAAACGCATAATTTATTTTTTATACTCGGGAAATATTTCTGATAAAGTAATTATGGTACAGTCTAACAGCTAACTCTAACCTACAGGTTTATCGCAGACCCTGTCCACCATATTGACACTGTATTTCCTTATTGTTTTTAAAATCTTCGGTCCGAGACACTTCAATTGAACAAACATCGATGAAAGTTAGGGAATTCAAAATACTAGATATTTATATACCTTCAAAAACACACGAAAAAAAGCGGGTCGATGCCATTATTAGATTTATTTTATGAAATAGCGATATTTCAACTAACCGATGTTTCTAATATGCGCATATAGAGGTGAAATTGATATGACCGTATATGAAACTAGTGTCGAACACCACTCTCGCCCATAGCCGAGCATTTATTATACGGGAACTCACGCTGGCCGGTTAGAATTCAGAACACTTTTGCACATACACTAGCCCCACGTTATTCACAAGTTTTTTTAAACTACTCTCGCAATTCGAGAGAAATTCCGACAGACGGCGTAATTTCGCCGCACGTCCGATGTGGGCCGCGCATTCAGCGTCACTGATTAGTCCCCCACCGTACGGTACGGTGGGAGTTTTAGCTGATTAAATAGCTGGGTAAACTGATGTTTAAAATGACGGAAGTTGTCGGAATAGTATCCTGTGTTTGCCCTTAAAAGTATCATAGTATTACCATATCGTGAATTTACGAGACGATTACTCTAGACGAAAGTGCAATGCAGCCAAACACGACATAATTACAACAGATGGTTTGTGTGTCAGAAATACAAGTCATTGTCAATATAATTAAGATCACACGATCATATAAAAAGAATGGCGTAGTAGAATGCATTCTTTAGTTTACGCGTGAGGTAAGAAATGAACCCATCGCTCGCTGCCTATTTTATCAATTTACCACTGTGCGCACAAAGTTTAGCTTTGATGAATAACTATAATATTATAAGTGCGCATGTGAGTTTGTTCGTTTGTTACGCTTAACTTTTTAAGGACTCAGGTTTACAGAAATTAATTTTCTGTACTGTAGCGGGGCACTTCAACTTTTATCGCGAAAACAAAACTATTCCCGAGTTAATTACAATTTTTACATGTTATACGCCACATCATATTAGGAAAAATGTCAGGAAGAAAATGAGAAACGCGTGCAAAGCCGCAGGCAACAGAGAGTATATAACTGAAATTAAATATAGCTTAGTAAGTTCTAACATTTAACGAACTTTAATCTTTTAAATTGCCAACAAGTCTATGAGTAATACTCCCTTTTTATCAAGTCCCAAAAAAACATTTTTCAGTTTATATATGAAGAATTAATCCCAATTAATTAGTTTTAAAATATTAGAAGCACCCAAATCGATTAACCTTAATGACTTTAAAGCCTCGCAAGTGTTGCATCCGACGAGTTAAAAACAAGTGGATCGTTAGGAATGTAATTAAGCTTTAATTTAGGTCTCGAAACAATTTTCGCTTCAACGCGACCCGTCCATCAACGACATTAGCATCCGACAAATCCTACCAATCTCTCTCAAGCCAGCTGTCCATTATTTATCCTTCTGGACTGGACTGTTGGAAATTGCTCCACCGACAAGAGCACAAGAGCTCTTGAATTGCTTACGATGATGACTGGTACTGACTTACAAGAGTTGAACTATTTGGCGCATTTATAATTTTTATTCGATTTTTATCTAAAAATATCAAAATGTCAAATGCATACATTAAATATGTACCTCAGCGCATTCACTTGTACAATAAATCAAATAAAACTGTTGGCAGCTACAAGCCATAGCAGCCATTCACTTCATACGAAATCTATATTGCACTATCAAATTCTAATGTCACGCGGTACAAAGCAATTTATGTTATAAAAACAAGAATGATCCCAATTGCATGCATGGCATATATTTTCGCAAATCGATTTCCAACATATGTATAACGGTGATGGACCGATCATGCGCTTATATTACCAAGATTACGTCACTTATTTAATTTCTATTGGTGGCTAAACGCCCATTAGTGGTATTGCTATTATATTAATGAGAAATAACTACCTGATGTCAACAGTTTATTTTTAATTATATGCTTAAGTTTATAATACCAAAACGTATTTAATTTGAATGTATAATAAGAAAAATTGTTTTTTTTTGTATTCTTTTATTTATCAATATATCTTTGATACGTCACTGAGACGTGATTCCTCCCTATAAGCACTACTGTAAGAAAAAAATAATAATTTCAAAGGACAATGAAGGCAAGGAAGGCGCGATGCTCAGTCTCATCAAAAATTTGATCCGCAGCTGAACTAAGGTAACGGACTTGCCGGAGAATTGGGAAACTAAAGAGGCAATGGATACGAAACATTACTCGTAGAATATAATCAATATTTGATTTTGATAAATAAATAAATAAAAATCATTTAATGTTGTCTTTAAAAACCAAAAATTACAAAACATAGTAAACTAAGCAGTACTTAATACTAAAATAAAGATAACAAAAGGTAGCAGGCTCAGCGTGTACCGCATGACATATAAGCCACGTGGTGCTAGTTTTCAGCCCAACCCACTAGCAACCCTGCGCCTCTTCAGACGAGCTTTTTACTTATGAATAAACAATACTTTTGAAGAAGTACAAGATAAACCGCACTAATTAAAATAAATAAAAACAGGAAACTACAAAAAGAAAAACCAAAAATACAATAAAAGAAGAAAGTGAAACAAAGATAAATTGCAAGCAAATGACAATTCAATTTTAGTGCATGCTATACTGATGTGAAATTTTGCTGTTTAACCAATAATTGTTTCTTAAATGATTTTTTTTAAAGTTGAACAGATGAATACATAGTATAACATCCACAGAAATATATTATGTCAATAAAACAAAGCCGTGCCAGAATCTAAATCTCTTCTGTAGGGAATAATTCAGCAAAGAATTACCATATTATATGGTCTTGCATTACTTGAAAAATTGCCTCTATCTTTTCTTTTCACGTTTCAAGATAATACTTACACAAAGAGGCTCTTCCTTTAGTAGTTGAAGTGCTCTCATAGCGTCAAAGCTAAACTTTTTTTGTATAGGTAATGAACATTCATTTATAGACTAAAAAATTTTTACGATCGCATATAAATAAGAAAAATAGCACGAAAAAGCGAATTACTATTACGTGCTTTTAAAAAAAACTTGCAATAACTATAATTTATATTAGCGGAATAGTAGGATAAATGTATAAAATCATAAATAATATGCAAAATGTTAACTTACTCGATCTGAAATCGCCTCTTCCATTTTCCCGCGCTTCAGGCCCGGCGCTCGGACAACATTCACCGGTGGCGCCACCACTGCGGGCGGCAACGCATTATTTCCAGCGTTGCCGCTCGTGGCTACCGGTATGAAACCGGCTTCCATTTTATCACGTACACATTGCAGCTACTGGATAACAGATGGCGCTATTGACAAATGCTTTGCAGATCAATTCATACTATTAAAAAAACTATGATAAATTTGTAAATTCACTGGTCAATTCACTTTGAGGACGTATTACACTGTTTGAGTCACTAGCCATTGTTAGGAACTGTTTTTAGAGCACTTTTCACACGTTATCGAAATTTGAGCACTATCGAACGGAATTAGGTAAAACCGAATTAACAAATAAAATCAAAAATCACATATTTTTAGAAAACTTTAAATTTAAATGGTGATTTCGAAATAACCCTTATTAAAAATTAATTTAATTACACCAAAATTAACGGCATGTCACCAGAGCACTTGTGAGTTTTCTGAATTTCAATTCGACTTGTCGCCTCCGTCTCTTTCTTTGCAGTGCCTGTGAAAGAGACAAACATAAGATTATAATAATTTACAAAACAACATCTTGGAATGAATGAGACTGGTTTCGCTACAACAAACCATCGTAAATATTACATTACTGAAGATCAAGGCCTAAACTTAGAAGCAAGAAAAGGAACGTCTAGACTCGCTTTAACGAGAACACTTTTGTTTTTACTTATACAAAAACGTGACATTATTAATTCTCAGAAACATTGATAGCTAGTAAGCAATCGCATTATTTAAAAAAAAAAAACAGTCTCGTCTATAAAATCTAACCGAAATGGATTACAATAACTGTAAACTTTTCAACAAATTTATTACAAGGAGCAACAGTACGTAAGAGAGAAAGAGAATTCGTTTTTCAATACGAAGAAAAAATTAAAGAGCAATAATTTGCGTGTTATTTTTACATAGGCCATAGATTAAAATCAGCTATTCGACCGTTGAGTACAAACTTTTGGCTCAAGCTTTCACTTAATTTAAACGGGTATCAGGAATGTTATAATTCATAGCTAGCAATTACCTTTCATGCCGGCCCGATGATAACGGTATTACGGATACCATTGTATCTGGCCGATCTGGAAGAGGTAAAGCCAGCAAGTTTTCACTAACAGACCCTTTTTGGTAGTATCTCTTCTAAATGTTAATAGTTCCAACAAATACTTTGAATTTTTCAAAAAACTTTCAATGTGTCAGGAACGCATGGACAAGCATACAAACGTTTTTTTTTATTTATATAGATAGATTCCAATCGCGTACCTACTATACCTACGTCACACGACTACATTATTGAAAAATAAATATAGGCTTGAATATTTACAGAAAAATACCGCAAAACCGGTTTTTTGTCCAACCACATATTTTAACCTTACCAAAGCAACAAGCATGTAAATTTATTTCCCTTCTAAACAATAAAAAATGCCCAATCACATTCCTTACTCGTATTTAATTGTAAGGGGATCGTGCCCGTCGTAATATTTGTTATTGGACTTGTTCCAATAACGTCGTAGTGATTAGACGTCAAGGGGATTTATGTTTTTTTTTAAATAAAAAGAGATGACATGGGCCCGATAAAACTAATTAATACTTCACTTGCGTTGTTAGGGTAACCAATAAACAGAAAATGTATATTATTGAAGTGGAAAATTCTTTAGTCGCGTTAGACCATATTTGGTAAGAAAATCGTATATGTTCGTTTGAACAACATGCGTCCGCAACATGCTTATTTGATTGGCAAGTCAGACCGGCCGTAAAATATGTCCTACGATCGTATTGTGATGACCTCACATAGAAAAGTGGGAAAAGGGCAAGGAGTAGAAGAAGAAGGATCAGTTTCGACTAACTTTTTTATCGTTGAGGTACAAGGGTTCATTTTCGTTGACTATTTATTTATTTTTAAACTATTGTCACGCGTTCCCACCAGTTTGGAGTTTTCACTTCTGTCCGCAGTCCTTATTTATGTTCATATAACATGATAAACAAACTACAGAAGTACAAAATATTACAGAACTAATCATGATTATTAAATCTATGTCTAGATTTAAAATTGAGTTTAGTTTTAAATTTAGGTGCAAACAATCAAATCATTCGGTAAACGTCATTGTACGATCTTAAGTATTCGTTACAGGAATGTAATAAAAAGGATGAAGAGAATTCCATAAAAATACCGAATGATGGTAATAACAGCTTCCATATGCCATCGATCTCGCCAGTAACATTCTACAGCTTTTTATGTTCTCTTAATTATCATTACACGCTCACTTGTATTCAATGAGACGTGCTCGTTCAACACTGCCTCTAATGTAACAATAAATAAATATGCTCTCAATTTATGATACCATTTAAAATAACCACTGTAAGTAGCACCGGCATTTTTTTTCCGCAACGCGGTATAATTAATCGACTTTACATTAAAGGTAAGGATTAATCCCAACTGTATTATTTATTACAACTATGTATTAATTTCACAATGCATACAATTTTTTCAACAGAGTCATTAAATTCTCTTATTAACAGAAATGGTGGAATATTATAAAAATATTAACAATAAAGTAACATCGCTAATAATTCACCCAATTTTTTTCTCTAGGGTAAGAACTTGGAATGTCTAATTATCCGACACATTGTTTACGTTACATTACGTTTGTCACATTGCAATTTAGCCCTCGTTGACCACGAGTATTACACTGACTCAAGGATAACGTAAAGTTTTTTTTTGTTAAAAAATATTATGTCACAAGTTTATGTAAAAAAATCAAAACCTGATTTGTATGTCTGAATTTTAAAAGTAAAATTTTTGCTTCGACGACTTTTGCATATTTTTAGTTTAATGGTGCCAAGGTCTTGCTAGCTACCGACGTATCTAGTTTAAAAAGTCACTGCAGTTGAAATATTTTGCGAAATTTATTTTAAAACTATACCAGCGAATTTTACTTGAACTTTTTTTAATAATAAAGTACCTACTGCTAAGCATAAAGCTTTGGTGGTCCCTTAACTTGGAGACGTTACCTTTATTTCTTGTAACATACCTCTATAACATACTTAGGACATCGGCGTGAATTAGAAAGGAATGTAGTCATATCATGAAGGATAAAAATAATCAATTATCCTTCAAATTTACGACTGGCCTTCGTCGTTCATCAGGGCTTGCAGATCCGCGGTAAGTCATTCCATTTAAACAGTATAAATAGCTCATAAAAATGACAAATTATTATGTTTCATAACAAAAGGGATCAAATCGTTTTTGATTTACACAGGCATTTGAACGTCTAAAACATTGGACACTATCTGAACGGATTAAAAACAAAAATATAGATGTTTAGTTACGGGACAAAAACAATGAGAGTAGTTCTTATATATTTTTTATCAGAACAGCTCTCATTTCTCTTTTTTTCGATTCGATTGGGGCCCGATGTAAGGCAGGCACGTTCCTTTTGCTACCTAAGATTTAATAAGATCGGCAAAGGCAAGGTAGCAATTGGTATGCAGTATATGTAAAAGACATTACACCTAATCACAAAAAATCTTGGATTTTTGATCAGTACAATCAAAGACGATAGAGAAGTATATAGGATATGAGGAGTAAGCAGAACATCTTGGTAGCACACATAAGACATCAAAAATAAATACTGCTGAATATCTGTATATATATCTAGAAGATAAAAAATATTTGGAATCGGCATTCCATCTATCTATCTTTTCGAATGTGTATTAAAGATCTAAGTATAATTAATTTCAATATGCTTGTCCGTAAATCGGTCGACTATTCCGAGACTAGTAATGGCAATGATATAATAATTCATTGGACAAAATATTCACAATTCAAAACACAATAACGCAAGGCGATTCGATTATCAACAAATGGATTATTCGCGCTCGGTGACGCGTGGCCAGAGAAACGATCGACAGTTCGGTGCTCGCGCTGCGAATCACGCATACGACTAAATGTTTTTTTTTAAATTTGAAAGTAACTATTTGATATTAAACCAGTGTTTACAACGTCTTTATTAGTGGATTTAAGTAGAAATGTTTTTACATTGCCAGGTAGAATATTTGTTAGATATGTTTCATATACTTTACAATGCAGCTGATTTTTTTACATGCATTTTATTTTTTTCCTTTAAAACTCTTCTTTTACGTTTAGGTTACCACTGCAAGAAGATAGATAGATGCAACACACTCGACCTCACCTTACCATTTCATCCCTTGCAATTAGTGCTGTAAATACTTTATATTCATAGACATTTACTAAATTTGTAGGTCTCTAAAAACATCCTCCTGTAATTAAATCAACGGGACTCACGCAAAAGAGAATTACATTTTTAATAATTTATAAATTATTATATAGCAATTTCTCCCCAACAATTTTTTTCAATAAGGAATTTAGTATCGAATGAGCTGTCATTACCAGCAGTGCTACTAGAGCAGCGGAAACTGTCAACCGATGCATGCTCCAATTAGCACTTGATTGTTTGTAGCTCGGTTTTATTCTTAAACGATACCACGTGGAAGCAAGATACTCATTTTTCGTTACTAAGCAAACTACTAAATGTTCTTTATGCGCTGAAATGATAAATATAAATGATGATGGTTATTGAAATTAACACAACGTACAACGGAATAATAGACTCGAGGTCGATTTGACGACCACAAACTTGACATCTAGAACTGACAACGGCAACTTACGCGAGGGTTCAACCTAATGGGGTTATTAAGATTTAACAGTGTTCGCCCCAGATTTTGCTAAACATATTATCATCTAGGTACCGATAAAATAACAGATGTGGGTATAAATTTCTTATGCCGTATTTTAGAATTTCACTAGGTTGTAAAGGACATAGCTGTCCCTTTTACCAGTTGTATATTAATTTTATCGAATTCCATTAATAAAAAACACATGGAAAATCCTTATAAAGAACTGAAAAGTGTATAAACTCGTTGAAATACAAATACATAAACATTAAGCTTATGCGATATGTTTCGTAGTATTAAAAATAAAAAGCCCAAGTGAAATAGTTGTTGTAGAAATGGGAGCCTGCATTTTCACTAGCATCTCCCACTACTTAAACTTTTCACGTGAATAGACTATTAAAACTGTTATTAAAATATTCGCTTTTAATCGATTATATTTATCGAATGGCCGCAATCCATCGTCCATGGGCCATTAGACACGGAAGCATTATTCGGGTCGTGCTCTACTAAGTCGATTGTCTGAAAGAACGCTTTGTAATTTGATACATAAATCCAGTGCAATAGAAAAATTTGCCAAATTATGTATTTTGCTATAAAATGTCGTACAAATTTATTGATAAGTATGGATAGCTACCCGTATTTTTTATAATTTGAAATGTGAATAGCTACCCGCATAACGGAATTATAATATGGGCAAAGAAATAGGCAACCTGATTATTCGATTATCGCGCGAAATCGTTTCAAAATTTTATGACTTTAAGATTGGATTATTTTCAAGTCAATTACTTTACGGTCCAATTGAGTATTTTTGTGTCATGAGAGTTCCTTAGTCATCAAAATATAATCATTATTTTTGAAGATTCCAGGTAACCATACAAACTAACTTATGGCTTAAACTAAAATTTGTATGAGGAGTATATTCTAGATCACGTCCGATAAATACTGTGTTTAACTAAAAATATATCATATAAGCATTGACGCACTTAACTAAGAGGTGTGGGCAGAGATCACTGAGATCAGAGATCATTTCCATTCGGCACGGTCCTGCCACAACTCTCTCTTACTCTACATTCATATATACTATTATACGTGCTCCATCCACGAATGTTACCAGTCTGGTCGGTATAAATTCACCTAGGTTCTACGACGACCCACTAATAATACAGTCACTCAATTTCGCAACATAAATTTCTCTTGTTAATCTTCTGTTATGCATCATTGAAATATGCCCAACCCAAAAACTCATTTCAAAAATAATATTTCTACCCTCTCAGATTTCCTACAGTATTTAACGAAGGCGTACAAGATGTGAGTGTTGAGAGAGTAAGTACGTTGTCGCGTTCCAATCCTAACTGCAAACTGATCCCCTATCAAGTTAGTATTTGCGTTCATGACTAAGTCCGACGACTGGCATAACGCCAGAACCAACCCTCGACACGTCATACCGCTTCAACTTGTTATAATAAATTGATTCCATTAATTTGAACTTAATATCAATATACATAAGACATGTTGCAGATTGCAAATTTAGTTTTGGTGATTACGGATCATTGAAAACACTAGCATCAATAAATTAAACAACTTTGAACCTTATGAATAAGAAATAAAATCGAATTTGTAATGTACGTATTTGCAGCTGTTTGAATCGATTCGGTTTAAAGTTAGTTCGCAAAACACAACAACGCGTCTGATTAAGCCATTGTGGTTGTAAAGTGTAAATTGTCAGTGTCGCAGTCATGTGGAGCGAGCGGTTTGCAATTCCACACGTACTTTGATCCTGCACTCGTATTATTCTATGTCCATTACCGAGACAGGTAAACAATTGTGACGAATGATGATCGAGACCAAACTGTGGTTGTGGTTGCATGTATATTATTAATAAACACTAAAGTTTTGTTAAATATTTAAAAACAATAAAGGAAAATTTGATTTCAGGACAAATGTGTGACTTTCACACGAACATTCATAGTAAAACAAAAAACATACACACCCTACCACCACCTATTTTTATAAGAGGTTTAGTTCAGGGATTACGTGGGCTCCCGTCCAAGAAGTGGGACAGCTTTTAAAGACATTGACATTACTAATACCTCTATTGTTTTATATTGAGTAAACTAGTAGCTTGACCACAATTCTTTAATTTAACCGCTCGGTCACGAGTACAAGGTTATAAAGGATATAGTTCTCAATAATTCTTTACCTTCATGCTTTTCCATTGAACAAAATTTTATGATTAAAGCCTGAATATAATATTTTAACGCCAAACAACACTATACCAATATAGCAACATCGATTGTAGGTATGTGTATTGAAACAAAACAGAACGAAGGACCGCCCACCACTTGAATAGGTACCAATTGATTACATAAACAATTGTGTGTTATAGGACAATACAAAGGCCGGATACGGGGGCAATGAATTTTTCATAAATCTTTGCAATAAGGATTGTGCGCACTTCAAGATAAGCGTTAGCGATGAGCATGGTTTTATTACCTGCAGTTTCCATTGTGATTCTTCAATAAAAGGCTTGTAAATATTTTGTTAAACAATACGATCATGATAATAAGCAAATACTATATAGTATGTTATAGAATAGCTTGAATTGTGTTGGCACCTTAGTTTCTGCATCATACAATAAGTAGGTGGCATTGGTATCGGTATTCCTTGAATAAAAATATGTCGAACTGCATTTTTTACTTTATTATTATATATTTTATTCATTTACAAATATTTAAGGAGTTAAATATTGGTGAATAAATGTCGAATACTTGTAATCGTTATACTGAACGCTTAAAATTACAATTGATAAAAAAATAAACCTTATTTGCGGGACTATTCTATCGGATACGCGATGATTGGGGCACTCAGATTCAGAATTAGTACGAGGTTACGTCACAATAAGTGAATCTTGAAGTATAAGGAGTAACTTGTAACTTTATGGTATATAAATAAATAAATATGCGCTCACACCCGTAACCCATAGAGGTAGGCAGAGACCATAGATTTCCCTTTGGCGCGATCCTGGCACACCTCTCTCGCTTCTTCTACATTCATACCCTTTTTTAGTAAACCGCTAATCTGATCGGAATAAGTTTTACTGGGGCGTCCTCTACCAACACTGCCCCTCACTTATGGTATATCTGTAAATTTATTTGGTTACAGTTCTAGGAGCAAGAAATTTCATTTTCCCTTTCCTCTGTCCATTAAAAGTAGCCAACGTATCTGCAACTCATTTGCTCGTTGATGCCTACGGGTATCTGTCACTAACATCAAGTGAACCGCCGGCTCCTTGCCACCGTCTTCCATAAAAAAGAGTCTTCCGGTTGAGTGTAACCATTAACATCTCTGCACTTTGGTAGTTCAACATAATATTGTATTGCTCTACCACGTAAATGTAAAAATCAAACAACATGCGACAAACGTGACCGTAGAAACTATAAAACGCGGACAAGTTCCAAGATCACATGGGGTTTTATCCTTGGACGCGAGGCTACGCGCCCAAGTTATTCACCGTACATTTTAAAATCCTTTGGCAACTTTAATTCGAATCAAAATAGTAAGTGTTTTTCTTATGCCGAATATAAAGCACACACAAAAATCCATAGCTTAACAATTTTACATACTTCTATGTTATTATTAAACTTTGTACATATCATATACTAGACGTTTTTAATATCCATCTATTATAGTTATGACATGATACTGATTCTAGCAATTGCTTTTTCTAAAATATGTATACAATGGAGTCTATAACTCGATTGGCATGTTCATTATGTCAGCGCTGGCCTCACAGCTTATCAATTTAGTTAAAGAATTGTTGTCATTGTTAATTCAGATAATTTAAATTGTCTTTTGAAAATTGATCCGCTTTGGATTATAAAATTTTATCTCAAGACAGTCATAGCAACATTATTTGTATGTATGTACCAAAAAGATTTGCTATAAATTAAAAGGTCAGCTGTAAGCTTAGTACCACACACCATAACGTCGAAAATACGTGAAACGAACGTAAAGCATCCATTAACTGATTACAAGAATTTGCCTCGTGCGGGTACCAAAACCTTGACTTCGACCTTACCTCGAAATTCTGTAGGTATTTAATTTACAATTTATTTACAGCTCGAGAAATAATGCAGCCAATAATGGCAGAGGCTTCAAGTTTTCAGTGAAAGCTTGGACAACTTTAAAAGACGTAACTAAACTGCATTCCGATTGACTGTACTAAGCTTGGCACGTCTTGTAGGTCAGAGAACAGCGATTAGTAAATGACATTTACAAACAACTTTTTACAGTGTAAAATAATTCTTGTAAACACATACTTCGTGAAATGATGATAAAAAATATAAATTATACCAGTTTAAAATCATTTATCATGTTATCTTATCATCATGCGACAATCATACATGTCGGTGCTCATTGGATGTCGTTGCATGATCATATCTATCACATAGTTACATGCATTACTTGTAAAAAAACACTCATTTTTCAATTCAGCACAGTTACCACTCCCTGAATTTACTACTCCTTTCTCCGTTTTACAACATTCAATAAGTGAAAGTCATAACTTTTAACCTAAGTTGACAGCGATTACTTTGTACCTTTCACCGATCTTATATCATCCGAATGTGACAATAGATTCGCTTTTAACAAAATGGACATCAACTAGAACCGAAAAGCGCATTTTTTTTGTAACAATGCTACGGACCGAAATACGATAATGAGGCCGGTAAAAATTGATCTTTGTGGCGATCCTTCATAAAGGCTAACTGCCATCGTTCGACGTACAATACGAAACATACTGCTTTAGCCACAACATATATACCGTTGTAGGTTGCCCTTTTTTGTTAATAAGAAAACTAAATCGATTATTTTACTAATCGGGTACGTATATTAATAAAGTTTAAATTTCGAAGAGTTTAAAGACCTTGCGATATATCTACGAGGCGAACGTTAGCGAAACAATGGGCGATGGCGAGTGTCCAAGGGGCTGGCTCGGTCGCTCGCTCGAGCGGCAGAACACAGATCGAATCGCGGGCCTATTTTGAAAGTCGGCTAATTACGGAGCCATCGCTGCGTGGACGAGACAAAGACGCAACAAAAACTCTACCATTCATTGCATGCAAATATCTAAGAAATTTTCGGAAGAACAGTTCGGCATATGCTTTCACTTGATGTTATCGCTATGGCGCATAGTTTAAATAATATTTTTTTGATTAATTTCAACAAGGTTCCTGTCACTAGCTTTTACCTGTGTTAACTAGCAGAGGATAGCGTGGGATTAAAAGACATATGTTAAACAATAAAAACGTAATGATATATCACTATAAAAGTAGCCAAATAAAATTGAATTTTCATTTTAAATAAACCTTAGAATATCTGGAAAGTGCCAAAGTTATAAAAAAAATTGAGATCAACAACTTAGAGGTTACTGAACCGAAAAAAATTATATCTATTGTTTTAGACACAATTATCCGATAGGTAAAGTAAAAAAAAGTTACGGTTAAATAATAAGTCAAGTAACGTCCTTCATGACATTTAAAAATTGTGCAGCTATATTTCTAATCTCGGATAGCATTTATCTACCGTTTTAAAAAGTCCAAGGTAAGAAAATATTATGACGAACCTCTCAAGGTCGTCTAGATATGATCGTAAGATATCCACTTTCTGAGTTAGTTTGCGATATTGCAACTGTATAATTACATACACGTCAATGAACCTTATCTTACTAATACCCAGGATGGTCGGAAACGCTTCATTTGTTATATTTCATTCGAATATTTTAAAAGATAATGATTAATGTTTAATGATCTGTTAAACTTACGTAGCTTTGTAAATTACTTTAAAATTAAATAAAGTATCATTGGAAGTGGTAGGCCAATGACCAATAACTTGTATAATAGTGTACTTTATTATAAATAATGTTGATGTGGCTAAAATTCTATTTATACCGACTCCTTTAAGAGGAAAACGTAACCAGTTCATGTAAGTTAGAACAATAATTAACATGCGAAACAATGTTTGGTATTACATATCACTAAAGCAAATCTATATGAGATTGCAAAAAGAAAATATAGATGGTATTATGGCATAACATTATTGTGGCGATTTTTCAAAGAGATGAATGAAAAGTACAATACGGCAAAATAAAATTTAAAATTGTGTAATCGATTGTTACAAACGTTGTGGACACGTATAGTATGTAATATAGAAAGGTGATTAATTATAAACAACAGTAATACCGCATCCAAAAAACCATCACTCCGAGTCACCAATAGTTACAAACAGTACAATGCACGTACATTACAAGACTGGCTTTCCTGCGTCCATGCACGTCACAATAGACCACTCCGTCTGCTTGTGCACTTATTGGGCAACACTTACAACGTCCATTAATTACGGCACACGTTTACGAAAGACGAGCACAGAGAGGAAATGTATAACCGCTTATTGATTAATGTTATGCAAATAATCGTATTCTCCTTTGAATATTTCTATAGTCTAAGGCAGAGTGAAGATAAGAAAATCAATGGAAACTTTTGTGAAACATAGGAGAAAAATGTTATACCATGTTATATGATACCAGACGCGGCACGAATAAAAAGGAAGAGAACAAGAGTCCTGTCCTGTCCTTGACATTTTTGTTCTTATCTATGCATTTTACATAGACCTATATAGGTAATTAATCTGATGAACATACCTTAACCTTAAAGGTACCTTGGCATTTCCACTCACTTTAGCATCGTATTTACATATCATTAATAAACATATAAATATCTAAACCTCATTAGCTCCTTGCCTGGATTTTAAGTAATTAATGCTTTTGTAATAAGCCTACAAGCTCGCGTGCAAAGCATAAGATTTTATAACAGCTATTAGCCACAATATATATGAGTGGATTAACGGCATCCTAGTAAATCTGGATACACATTATGGAGAAAGCATATGCACCTAGCACTGGGCGTATTACATACAATCTGTACGTACAGTCGACTGTATGTACAGTCGTGGGTTCAACACAGAAGACACATTTAGAAGACCGATAATATTCAAAACACAATTTTTTACTAGCTGTTACCCACGGCGTCGCACGGATTCGTTTCTTATTTTCCACGCTCGAAATGTTTGCTAGATGATTACGCGTATAATAACTTCGAATTATAGGTAACATGTTATCTATTGCCATGGCGAAGACACATTGTCATGGCAACTTACATTGTAAATGAATGTATTGTCCTATCCCTCGGGAACAGTTTTATTTTAGTGATAAATAAAAGGTACTCCAAGTCATTTTCTGTACCCCTGACAGTGTGTGTGCAAAATTTCCTGAGGCTCGGTGGAGTCATTGAGGAGTTAAAGCGTAAAAAACTGATATTGACAACGTCAGGATGTAAAAATCTAAGTGAAATATCTTTCATTATCTCTACCTAGATCTTACCCATTGCTACTTATTCGCATTTTTTAAGTATTTGAGTTGATTTTCAACATTAAAGGCAACATCACCACAAGATTTAGAAGTCCATTAATCTGTCTAAGCATGTAATGTAAGGTTACTCAATCAGTTTCGAAAAGTATCGTATGGAAATTGTCTTGGCGTTTTATTTGAAATCAATCATTACAACACTATTATGTATACATTAAATTCACACCTAACGCAAGCTTATTACCAACTGGCTCGCACTCGCAGCCGTACATATGAGTATCTAACTATTAGGTGACGGAGTTTCGACACCTATGTATAGTTATTAGTAGGTTTTCTCCTACTTCTGGGTCCTCCCCGATATATCTTCATCAGGGTATATTTTTAAGGTAAACAACCTCCTATCCTAATAAACAAAAATCAAAAATTACAGGCCTGCATACTGTTCTATTACCAAAACTACTTGCACCACGACCTTTTCTTGCTAATCTTTAGTGCGTAGCCACTCTTGTTAGTTGTTAACATCCGTTCGTTTCGACTACCCTGTAACGTTACTGCGAAATAATAAAACAGACTTACTAAGGGCCTTTTACACACGACCTTTTTTGTGCGCGCGGACGACGCGTGCGTTGAACGCGATTAGGCCGCCTAGCGTTGTGAACTTGTATGGGCACAAACGCTTAGAGGGTGCACGCATCACTCAAAAATATTTGCACTTGAGATGGAGATAAGCAGAACCACAGTAAAATTAGTGTTAAATGAAAATCTGGGACTACGACCCTATAGTAAAACATCGAGCGAGCGTTTAAAAAAATTAGGCTGGAAAGATCCCGCGCTTTGTTGTATATGCGGTAAGCGAGAAAAAAATACTGCGACATTTTGTTTTCGGATGAAAAATTTTTTACCATCGAAGAAAGTTACAATAAACATAAGGTGAATGTTCACAACAGTGAAGAAGCCAGCTCACGTATTCTGAGGGTTTAACGAGGGCATTATCCATATATTCAGGCTTAACTGACGTGATTTTTTTGTGAAATAGGTGCCAAACCAGTGCCGTGGTGTGGTGGTTTGCCAAAAAGAACAATGTTCGAAAACAGACATTGGGTATTATAACAGGACTCTGCACCAGCTCAGGGCACGAAGCACGCAAAACTAGTTTACCGCCCATGGAATCAACTTTATCTGCATGAATTGATTGAATTTGAATAATGTAAATAAAATTGTATTCTACTTTTCAAATACCTTTCATTTCACACCATAATTTCTGAATAATTAACAAAAAATGTATCATTAATCACATTAAAAGTTTGTGACAGAACTTATGATCCGACTAAGTATATATAAATATATAAATTATGTCTATGTACGGAAAAGACCATTGCACTTGACCTGCGCTACTTTGTCACTTTTATTTTATATATAAAAATGTAATTGCATTTGATACCGCTCAGTTGACTATAGTAACGGTCATCACGCCACTCTTATGACGTGGTCTCTTACCCACAAACATACTGACATTAGGCTACCGTTGTTTTGTGAGAAAAGTGTGCTCCATCACCGCCATACAAGAATCGACAGTATTACTATAGCTCAGATGTCAAATTCAACTGTTGAACGAACATTAATAGTACAAAGTTTGGCGATACCGTGACACGTGCACTCGACAGTTCTATTTGTCGCAAAAAAGATTACACGCTGTATCTGATAGTGATTCGAAAGTGTTTCACAAAGTAATAAAAAAATTAACCAAGTCATAATGTAATTTACAATATCAAATCAAATAACAAAAGAATTAACAGTTTTTGATTGAATCTTTCCTTACTGCTCCCACAATTTCCTAGAAAATGGCAACGAATTTGTAGCCCTTGTGATAGGTGAGAATATTAATGGATAGCGGTGGAGCCATAACAACCAATCAAGACTCCGCAAAAACAAATCTGTTGCAGGAATGGGCCAGCTCGTCCGGTAAAATACCACGATCCCACAAATAACAGGCATGAAGTAGAAGTATTCTGCGTTTCGTCTGATGAGAGATATCGGAGGCCTAATCATAGTCCTTTTCCCTTACTTGTATTTTCTAAACGGAAAAAGCATGGGCAACGGGAAAGAATTTGACGGGGGAGGAAAAAGAAATATCCTATTTCCTGTTTATTTATTCCCTCTGTCCATTACTGTGAGTAGCTGTCACTTAATGTCGCGTGAACCTCTTACTCATTTGTCACTTACTTCATCAAAAAAACTGTAAGTGTGTAAACCGTAAAAGTATTACTATATAATTGTGTATGTAAGGTGTGATACAAAAGGAAAAACGAATACATGTATTATTCCTATTGGATTAGTATCTATTAAATATCTAAGTAAGTAAGGTAGATGAAACAAACATGGAGCCCTAAGATATAGTACGCAACTGAATAAGACGTATTTAAAATATAGCAACGGATAGTGTTACCAAATGCCAATCTAGGTTAGACGTAATTCTGTGACATTTGGTAATTTAATCAAGGTTTTCCTTCACTTGTTGACATGCACGGCATGATTGAGGCTGCAGTTTGTGCCTTTCGCATACAATTAACTCGAGGAATATTTTTAAAGAAATATTAATTCTACTTTGAATAAAACCGAAACTCACTCCTACACTTTGTAAGCCCGACAAGAATTTGAGTCTTCAACGATAAAATAATAAACATAGCCAGTTTTAAGAAATATTCTTAAACTAAATTTCGTCTTTAATACAGAACCCCTATTTCGTTGATGTCTCGTATTCCTACCATTTGTATATCTTAAAATTAACTAATAAATAAATAGGTTCTAAGGCAACTTGAACAAAATCGGAGTAAGTTTATTAAATCGCCGCTAACATGAATTTGGAACAGACTAGAGCCAGTTTAAAATCAAACATTTATAATTTTTTCTCGGCTAGGATTTTCGATAGGTTACGAGATCGTAACTTTAAATTATTGCATATTATTTAATATCACAATGTTGTTATTCCTTGTTACATCAATATTTGAATAACGTATTTTCATCGTGCCGCAATCACAAGTTGTGTTAACTTGTATCTTCACAATCATTTTAATGACGCCATACAAATAATTTGTAAGGCAATGCATGTAGATTTTGGTAGATACGAGTATGAATTATTACAGCGAACAAAATAAGCATGGGAGGATGAGATTATTGCCTTAATGGTATTAGGAAAACCAAGACTTATAGGATTGTCGACAGGTTCAGAACCAAAGCGTTGGTTAGTCCGTTTCGTTCAATAAACGTCTACTGCTGGACGTATGCCTCCCTATTGTTTACCACAAAGATGAGTCTACTGCCCCGTCATCCAGTGGACCCCCGCAACCTAGACCATCACCGGCCATCTCTTAAAAGGCCTACCTACGCTGTTTCGATCTGTACGTGAGCACCATTCTAGGATATTTCGTCCCAATTGGCCACCCGCTATGCGAGATTTCGTCGAGGAATGTATTTTTTTAATCTGGTTTGACTTTGAATCACATTTTTTCAGATACGATCTCAAAGAGACTCCGAGCGTTGCCCTCTTCATTGTCCTTGGAGTGACCTAAGATTGTCATGATATTCACAGTGACCCCTCACGTCTCAGTACTGCAAGTCATCAAAGTTGTACGTAAAAGTTTCCAATCTAGGTGTAGTGTAATTGACAAACGAACGATATTGATCCATGTTTAATTACATTACTGCTACAACACCACGTCCAGACCTGACTGGGTCAAAGAAACTTTTGTATCATGTGTTATTTTAATTTGGGAGTATATTCACGACGCGCCCAAATAAAAGCGACACAATGATTTCTTTGCACTTCTCGAGTTTTCGTATCCAATAAAGGTAAATCCGAAGCGACGTAACGGTACTTATTACTAAATTACTACGCCACTTCATCATTATTTGACGTCATATGTAGCATACAAAACGGCAAAATATTTTTATTGTGGGAAAAATTAACAAAAGAAAATTTCTTACAGAAAACAATAACAATTCGCAAGCATATAAAATATCCGCAATACGACCATTATACTGTGACCGTTAACTTCCTTTGCTTTTAAACTTTGTGTTTTTTTTGAGCGCTACCTATAGACACATCCACAACTAGCAAATGTGTTGACTACCTTTAATGGACATAGGAGGGTATAGATAGATATCTTTTCTATCCCCGCCAACCCCATCCTATCCGTATGAGGAAAGGGAGGGAAGAGGAAGAGAACTGAAATTAGTCTTCCGGCACCTCACTCATCAATCGAAACGCAGAGTACTTATACTTTACGCCTGTTTTCTGTGAGTTCGTGGTATGCACCGGTCGTGCCAGCCCATTTGTGCAACAGATGTTGTTATTGCGGGCTCTTCTGCCGTTAATAAAGTTAATGTAAAAGCATAAATTCGAGACGGCATTGCAGCTTACAGTTGCATTCGATCGCGTTGTTGCCGGCGAATGTGACCGTTTAACATTTAGACTACAGACTGCACATGTTTCTTTTGTTATGAGAGGAATGATGAAGATTTGTTGTTATTATATGCTAAAAATGTGCTGCACTGCACGTTGCAATGTAGCTCTGCTCGAAAATTTCATATACATTTAGCGTCGCTTTCAATCAGCTGGTTGCAGTCCATCTTGGCTACATTCATATTTTGATATCGCATACGCGACCGAGCACCAAAAAACCCTATCAAACCATAGCAGTTGTTCAGATAAGTACAATAATTATGCTTTATAATATTAATAATAACCAAAATCCTGTATCCACACACAACACAATCTATCTATCTATCAGATAGCTACTATTGATAAAATTAATATCAATACGAAAACTTCCTTAACTTGTTTCATTTGATAAATACTGTGAAAGATCTGTCTTTAAATTGCATGCTATGGTAAATACAAGGTATCTTGAGAACAAAGAATAACAAATGAGAGGTATCACAAATGAGTTGATCTGAAAACAATCCTTCAATTGGCTTTAAAACTCCTATAAACGCAAATTTATCACAATAGCATAATTGGTTTAAGACACCTTGACCAATCACGTTTCATAAATACTGACCAGAAAAAGCCTGACATAACTGCAGATGCCTTGCCTGTCTTAGAAGAAAAATAAGTGGTATATTCTACAAAAGTGAATCTGGACTGTACATGAATATTTTTAAAGGACAAAAAATGTTAAATAAACAAATAATTAACTATACAGGCAGTTATTAATACTAATATGTTTTTGAAACCAGAGATTTTTTAACGTAAAAAGAGAAAGCACCTCTGTAAAATGTTTTCATATAGGTATTGATTAAGCAAATTTTCAGAATTTTGCGGGCATCTCTACCCATAGCAGCTATTATAACTTATAGCATATTATATTATAGCAGCTATTACCTTCCTTGTTTGCCACCTTATGTCTGAATATAAGGTAAATAGGGGGAATTGGAATTAAAAAAATGAAGGGCATATAAGTAATATCTTTCTACATAAACACATATTGCAACATAACATATCTACATAAACATATTGATTACCACCAAAATTTCTCCTTATCAATATATTAAATGATAAGCACAGTTTTTATCATTACTAAGTTAATCAGAGTACTTGTTGATAACATGGTGATATGATGAATGTTGAAGTGTGTAGCAAAAAGTATACTTCTGCGACTGTATTACTTAAATGTGGTAGTCAGATCGAGACTAATAATAATGAGTAATTCATTTATATCTCCTTTCATAATTCATTTTCATGAGTACAAAAATTAAACTCTAAAATTACTAAGATTTTTAACAATATGATGGAATTATGAAGTGAAATATGCGCTCACAACCGAAACTTAGAGGGGAAGGCAGTGATCATGAATTTACATTTTGCGTGAACAACAACAGGCACACCTCTCTTGCTTAATCTAATTCATACATCTCTGCATACATGCTTATCAGTTACGGACACTTCTTATATCTCCTTTCTTTTGTATGTCACTAATCTGATAGATATAAGTTCTTCCTACCACTTCCTCTGACCTCTAATAAGTTTATTACTATACATATATAATGAGATTATAAACTTTCAAATATATGATTTTTCTGCAACTGGCAATAGGCTCTCAATTGTAATATGAATTTAAAAAATATGGGAAAAACCCAAACAAAAACTACATATAGATGTTTATTGGTAATATACATAAGGTTATATTTTTGGTATTATTTAATGCGATTTGCCATGCAATCTAATTTAATCAATGTTTGTCCAGCCAAAGCTAGGGTTCAGCTTTGGCTGGACAATTTAATAAAGATCTGAGGATAATTTACATTGGATTTAATTACTTCTTCATACTTTTTTGCCCTACTTTAGACCGTTAGAGGATAAGTTTAGAAATAATTCTTTCTTAGTGCACACCTGCATAATAATAGAAATCTCTGAGCAAATTTTCTAGTCTCTGCACCGTCAGTTTCTTTTATATATACAGGTAAACAAAGGCAAAGTAAAGCCACAAATATTTCTCATTTATTTTTGGAACAAGCACAACCATATATATATATATATATATATATATATATATATATATATATATATATATATATATATATATATATATATATATATATATATATCATATTCATTGACATACAAAATAAACAATTTTTTTTTGATTTAATTATGAATCTTGATTTTAAAGAGACTGGGCTGTGCCTAGCAAATTTCTAAATTCACATCTTGAAACACAGCTTGGGGCAAAAATATATAAGGTAAAAGTTTTTTTGAACAATAACTTTTTGAATGTGTGAAGAGAAATTTACTTTGGTTTGAAATTAAGATGCCATCTAATATCGGATTATTGGCAAGATGAAAACGATAAGATGCGAAAGAATGGCGTAGTCTGGAGAATCGCTTATACTTAATAAACAATTGTATGATTGAACCTTCCTTGAAACGATAACATAACCCAAAAATGAAGAATTATTTTTTAGTTGGGTACAAGCCGCATTTCATGACTTCTCTCGATTGCTGATAATTATCTGAGAATATTATGCGTTTGTTAAGATACCAATGATGCATAGATATTATCAACATTGATAGCATTGCGGATTATTCTTATTACAGGTAAATCTTTGTTTAAATACCTTGTGTGCGAAGTTGAGCAATATGGTCACTTTGTCACATGAATACACTTACTTAATTTATTACTTAAGTATCTGATACACATTCATAAGCTAAACCAATTAATGATAAAAAAAAACGTTCGAAATAATATTCACGGTCACAAATTGTAAATCGGTTAGTTGTCGGCACAAATTCGTTTGAAATTGAATTGATTGATTGATTGATATGGCGCTTTGTTTCATTCATTGAATTAGTTCATTCGTTCCTAATCATTCGGATTGCACTATTGTCCTTTACCGTTGTCTGCAATTGTTGTATGTTAATATTTTTGGTAAGGAAATAATAGATATTTCCAATTTTGTTAGACGAATTTCTATAATAAAAACTTTTTTGTATAGAGACACTTAAAACACATTTCTTATACTAAATAAATATAACAATATTTCTATATAATTTCAAACAGAAATGAAGCGCAGTATGGCAATCAATTTATGAAATGTCAAATTGACATTTATACTCCGATAACAATTTATCAATTTTATTAATTTATTTTATTTATTGGTACACTGTACCAAAATATTAACTTTAAAAAATACGAGTTGAAACTTAAAAAAAGTGTAACTGTGGAAGTAGCACAGTTAGCAAGTAGTTATTTGTTTGGGGTTTAGGGGTGCTTTTCAATAAATATTCTTTAACAAAATGGAAGACACCTCTAAAAACACAGAGTTCAAGAAGCCTGTTCTTGTGGGACGTATTGGAAAACTTCCAAAAAAGACGAAAGCCGAAGTTGATAAGCATAATGAACAAAAGACAGAAGAAATTAATGCAGAGACATCAGAACCTATAAGTTCATTACCGCCGGCTGTTCTAATGAAGGAGCTTTCTACAGCTATACCCTATAAAGAACCCAAATGGTCAGGGATTTGTCCGGATGGTTTGTACTATTATAATTTAGTGCTTTCTGTTAGTTTTAGGGGAAAGTTATAACACTTTCTTTACTTTCTGCTAAGAAACAAGTAGAATCACTAGCGAATTTATGTTGTTAATGTGCCAAATTACAATAATGGTATTGTTTCAAAATGATCGACATCAGTAAAATATGACGAAAACTAAACCTAGCAATACCAATCCATTCTCTAACGGTCACTAGTTTGTGTAGCAGTGCCAAGTAGTGTTGAGTAACTCATATGCACTTCAAATGTCCCATAAAAAGGAATGAATTGTCCCATCACCTCAAAAACACATTTTGTACTACTTCAAACTTTTGAGGTAAATATGTAGTAGTGTGACATTGAAGTTGTTGCTCTCTCAGTCACCTCAAAAACACATTTTGTACCACTTCAAACTTTTAAGGTATGTTGATACCTCACTAGGTAGTTGTTGCTTACTCACACTCAATGCATCAAGAAAGAGTAAGTGAATCAGCAAACCCGCCGACATATTTTGAGGTGTTTTGTCTTGCTTGTACATCACATGACAAAAACAAGGTGATTGAAGCGAATGGATATTCGTTTCGTGTTGTGACATTTTTAAAGTGTCATGTCGAGTTTGAATGTTTAGACAGTTAAATTGGATTTCTTTTGTTTGAATTATTATTTATCTTTTGTTGTTTTTTGAGTTTTTTGTTTTGTCTTATTATTGCTATTGTACTTTATTGGTAGTTATTAAATTTGTAATTTTTATGAATACTAAGCAAACACAATAATACCTATGGCATTTAATTTCAATTTTATGTTATTTTACTCAAGTACCAAAATGTTAAAGTTTTTCACAGTCAAATCTTAGTTGTTTTAATCTTAGTATAAACCTCAACCCAAACTTTTCCTCATATTATCTTTTGAGGACTACCACACCTTTCATTTGAGGACCACCTCAAATATTGTAGTACATTGCCCCACTTCATTTGGCAAAATGAGTACCTCCTACAAACTCATTTTGGTTTGTCTTACCCATCACTAGTGCCTAGCCAATAATGTAATACCGTGACAAGTAACACCATGTAAAAGCCATCCCATAATCCTGAATATGTAAACTTTGCTATTAAATTTATTTGTCATCTCAATTTTTTTCACAAAGAAAGAATGAGAAAGAAAGCACCATTGTATTTCTACACAATTTTATGCTAGCAGGAACCCACCCATATATAGACAAATGTTAAAAGTGTTATTATATAAATATATATATAAATAGTTTATATGATATTTTCAGGGTCAGAGTATGGACTTGATGTGTTAAAATCTGGTAGGATCGTAAAAAAAATTGATTTGTTCACCAAACCTTTCTATGTCTTTGGAAGACTAGCAAACTGTGATGTTGTGATGGCACATCCAACAATATCTAGGTAATTACTTGTTACATTAATAATATAAAATGTTCTGTTCAAGAATATTTTAAGTAAAAACATAATAGTGTTGTTTAATAAGCAATTCCAATTTCTTTTACAAAATATTAACCCAAAACATCTGAAGCCTATTTCAACAAAAAGTTGATTTTAACAATATGTCAGTCAAGATATTGGTACTATATTCATCAGTACCTTAATGGTATATCAGTACTGTAATGTTATTAAATTTTACAACACCTTTGCATTGATATATTATATCTTTTTATTCTGGATATCTTATTATATTGGTGCTATGTTAACCTGGATTGTGCAGGATGGAATCTGCATTGTTGCTAATTATTTGACTTTTGGACATAAAATACTTTTATTAGCAAAATTATTGAATCTCTCTTATGAATGTGTACCTATGTAGCCTTGTTTAATTTAATGGTTTATTTTTATTCCTGTAGACACCATTGTGTGCTGCAATACAAAGCATTTGCTGATGAAGGTGAACCAACCAGCGGCTGGTATTTGTATGATCTTGGGAGCACTCATGGCACATTTCTTAATCGGGAGCGACTGAAAGAGAGGTACTATTGCAGAGTCAGAGTTGGACATCAAATCAAATTTGGGAACAGTAGCAGGACTTTTATTATGCTTGTAAGTATACTTTACTGAGTCTAGTATTACAGTTTAGACTTTAACAGTTACATGGCAGAGACTATAACAGCTTTTTGTACATAGGCTGAAATCTGAATCACAATATAAATAACTGAATAAGGGCTCATGCCCATAACCCAGAGGGGTATGCACATATCATGGATTTCCATTTGGCGAGATCCTGGCACACCTCTGTATCTTCTACATTCATACATCTACTCATACACGCATGTTGGTTATGGGTGCTCCTTATATCACCCTTTTTTAGTAATCTACTAAACTGATCAATATAAGTTCTCCTAGGGCGTCCCATACCAACACTGCCACTCACATTTGCAACATAAATTTGTTTGTTTTCCTCTTCTTTCTTCCTTTCAACATGCCCACACCACAACTCTATCACATTATGATTTAGTAAACAGGCAAGTGACCTAGTTATCAACATAAGCAACAGTCAGAATAGTTAAAACTGCATTGTCATGATTTGTATAGGAAGAAGAAAAAGAAATAAAAGTGAAATGAGTGCATAAGAAAAAAGAAACATGATATGAGAAAACAATGCAGCTAGCAATAATGTCTCACTAATCATATTAAATGAAGGGTTGTAAACAATTAATTACGAAATGTTAAACTAAAGAATCTATTACAAAATGTAACAAAGCTTACAATATATAGGCCAATTTGACGGCACAAGGACTACAATTGCACAGTGTTTTGGATATCGCCAGGTGAGACATTAAACAAGCAACTGGCTTACCTGTTATTAAGTCAACCTCCCATAAATATTCATAACAGATTAGTTAAGGGCTGTTGCAAGTTGTTTGCAATTGTGGTTGACTCTGAAAGAGGAAGGATGTAGAGAAAAGTAGAGACTTTACACAGCTCCACCTGCACATTTCTACAACAGCAATTCTGCTACTGCCTCTACCATAGTAGTTAAATCGGGCCTATTTTTTACAGGGCCCAGACTTTGACTGTGAGGGAGAATCAGATCTAACAGTGACAGAAATAAAACAGAAGGCACTTGACTTGAAGGTAGCAAGGGCAAAGATGATACAAGATGCCAAGGAAGCCATGCAAAAAGAAAAATTGGAGCATGAGAAAAGAAGAGAGGAACAAGGCATTGATTGGGGAATGGGTGGGTTTATTTATCTTTTTGCTTGTAACTTTTTTCTAAGTAATGATTATTATTTTAAAATCAATTTTAGTGTTCTATTAACAAAAAAATTACTACAAAAAATGTAATTTTTGAACTTATAGAAGCTGTAATAGGGTAAAATTACCAGTAAGTGATATGAGAATAGAGTGCCAAGGGTCATATCTGATTTTTTCTAAGCTTGGTCAAAATGATTGATTATTGGGAGGAAGGTAAGAGAGCACAGTATATTGTGGAAATATTTAGCAGTGGTAGAGTCTGCAACTCCAACATCTGGTGCACAAACTATAAATACCACAACTTCATACAAGACAGACATGCAGTAGAAGTATTCTGCATTTCATCTCATGAGTTTGGAGCACGAGACCTAATTCTACGCCTCTTCTTCTTTTTGTCCTCTTCTGTCCATTAAAGGTAGGCAATGCATCTGCATTCATTAGCTTGTTGCGGTTATTGCATTCGGTCACCGATCGACCGCATTGTATGATTGGCGGTCCCTTGAAGTTGCACCACTTGCCTGTTTGTCACCTTCTGTGATAAAAAACTATGGGTTGCAGCACTTTGAATAGGTTTTTTCTTTATTATTGTTATCTTTACCACAGACCCCCTGAATATATGTTTGTTTTCTAGGTGAGGACGCAGAAGAGGAACCAGACCTTGCAGAAAATCCATACGCCACCACTGCCAATGAAGAGCTATACCTGACCGATCCCAAGAAAACATTGCGTGGATATTTTGAAAGAGAGGGTCATGAGTTAAATTACAATTGTGAAGAAAGGGGTGTAGGCCAGTTTATTTGCAGGTAAATTCAAAATCATATTTCAAAACAAAACTTGAACTTGAATACTATGGAATGCTAATAGAATTTAATCTATCAAGATTAATTAATTTTATACCATAATGTATTGTAATGGAAAGTAGAAAGTAGCATGACTCTCAAACAAAGTATATTATCATTTGTTTGAGAGTAATGCTAAGTGAAATTAGATATTTTGTGATCAATTGATTGAATCTGGCAAGTTATAAACCATTGTAAAGGCTAGTTATTTACGCACAAATAGAACAGCCGGAAAATGTTAGTAGTATTTTTTTCGGGTTGAATTTTTTTCTCGACTGATCGGTTGACTGGTTGGTCGACTGATCGGTTGAATAGTTTATCGTCTGATCGGTTGACTGGTTGATTGACTAGTTTTTCGACTTATCGGTTGACTAGTTGGTCGACTTACCGGTTGACCAGTTTGTCGACGGATCGGTTGACTGGTTGATTGACTCGTTTGTCGACTTATCGGTTGACTAGTTGGTCGACTTATCGGTTGACCAGTTTGTCGACTGATCGGTTGACTGGTTGATTGACTCGTTTGTCGACTTATCGGTTGACTAGTTGGTCGACTGGTTGAATGACTCGTTTGTCGACTTATCGGTTGACTAGTTGGTCGACTTATCGGTTGACCAGTTTGTCGACGGATCGGTTGACTGGTTGATTGACTCGTTTGTCGACTTATCGGTTGACTGGTTGATTGACTCGTTTGTCGACTTATCGGTTGACTAGTTGGTCGACTGATCGGTTGACTGCTTAGTCGAATGATCGCATGACTGGTTGACTGACTAGTTTTTCCACTGATCAGTTAGTTGACTGGTTAGTCGACTGATCGGTTGACTAATTTGTCGTCTGATCGGTATTTTTTCACACTAAGTAAAATAAAAAATAAAACGTCTATTCACACCGTAGTTGATATTTTTAGGACAAAATAATTTTAAAGTATTTAACGTTGTTTCAGGGTCGAACTTCCAATAGATGACGCGCGCGGCCGGCCGGTGGTGGCGGAAGTGATCCACCGCGGCAAAAAGAAGGAGGCTGTGGTTGCCTGCGCTTTGGAAGCCTGCCGAGTCCTCGACAGGGCTGGTCTGTTGAGGCAATCCAAACACGGTATGTTCTATGTTTTGATTTTAAAGTGCTCGGCTAATATCGCCGCAGGACATGTACGCAAGTGCCAAGTTGAATTTATCAATCTATGTGTTATACCAGAGTCGCGTCGTCGCAAGGAGCGCGACTGGAGTGCGGACGACTATTACGACTCCGACGAGGACTCGTTCCTGGACCGCACGGGACACGTCGAGAGGAAGCGGAAGATGCGTATGATAAAGCTCGGCGCGGCGGAGGATAAGAACGATAGGCCCCTCACTTACGATGGTCTGGTGAGTTGATAGTCTGTAGATCGGCTAACTAAAGCCCTCATGTTCACAGTACTCACACTAATGGAATTTTACTATTTCGACCGTTGGGTTGGGGGTCTTGACCCTACACAGAGGGTAGATTTAGGCAAAGCAATTTTTTGAAAATTCTGTAATTCTGATAATGTTGTTGTAAAAATGTATGTTACTACCTCCAAGCTCAAACAAAAAGAAGAAATTGAGCAGAAGATTATTAATGAAGAGAAATCGCTAGCTCGCTTGCGTGCGGGCGCCGACAGCGAGGCGCGCACCGGAGACGAAGACGACGCACTGGACGCGTACATGAACGAGCTTGCGGCTAAACCACGAGCTATGGCTGTTAAAGCTGACATCTCCAAGACCAAGGTAAGATAAGATTAGACTAATTGGAAAATAGATAGTATACAAGCCACCAACAATATTTAATATTTTTAATACTTTACTCAATACAATACTTTATCGAAAACACATTTTAATTAATATTCTTACATTTTTAACATATTTTTATCAAATCATTAATTTTTTTAAATTATTAACGTAGTTGCGTTTTTAAATATTGACTCACTTTTTCGTATTATACTATTTACGGTAAAAGATAAGTAAAATAATAAATAAGCAAGAGGCATTGATATGTTAGACACAAGAAAATTAGTTGATGTAGCCTAAACATGAATTCATTGCTATCAGCGATATTTCTTTATATAAAACTTAGCATTACTTGCTTATGTTAATTTTTGGGTTTAGATGAACATACAAAAACTGAAAGCGGAACTCGCCAAAACGCAAAGGCTAGCTGACATAGCGCGGCCCGCACACGCCCCGCCCCTCCTCAAGAAAGACGATAAGAAAATGACGGCGAAGGTCGGAACTAACTCTGTTGTGTATGGCAAAAGGTTTGTTCAAAATCTAAAGGTTTTTGAAAATTTAAAAGACATTTTTCACGGTAACCTATACTAGTACTATATTTATTATAGAGTAAAGAATAGAACAACGACCACAAATCTTGCCTTTCCGGCACTATCGTAGGAGATCAATGGTAGGCCTCAAGACTACAGAATTAATAAAATAAACTATTGTGTGTAACTATTAACAATCAAAATTATATCTTAAACATGTGGTAAGTTTTACCATGGAAGAAGTGGGCAAACTCACAAACCGATCTCTGGTTGTAAAGTTACCAACTCCACTATCAACAGATACAGATGTTTTGAAAACACAAGTAGTGGCGGTTTACACACGGAACAGTAGAATAATGCCTGTGTGTGCCTATAGACAAGTCTAAGGCTACCGAGCTTCCCAAACTAGGGTTCGCGATCCACCAGAGAGTCCCAAGATGAGAATTTTATTAGATTGGTCCGACTCCTTATACAGAACCCCTGTATGGTTCTGTATAATGGGCCGGACGGAAAAATTAACAAAATTAGACAGTGAACATTGGTAACAATGGAGTATACTACTACTACTACTACTACTAGTACTATGGCAGTAAATTCATCCTGGGGATTATTAATCATGATACTAGATTACATAATATACTCAACGTGTAGTTTTATGTTTTTAAATAATCCGTATTAAGCACTGTTATAACACGCCTTCTGAGATTAAGTGATACACATATACATGGCCAGATACACCATGCCTTTTTTTAATATTTTTGTTTGGAAGCATATTTTAATTTTAATCCTCAGGTTAAAACTGAAAGATGATGTCGAAAAACGACCAAAAGTAAAACAAGACGTGAAGAGAGAAGAAACCGAATTCGTTGAAGAAATGGACTCTGATGAGGAAACTGTGGAAATGACGAAAAATAAAACTGAAATACCAAAGATAAAAGATAACAGTAGCGATAAAAATACAAATAATGTATCAATAGACAATAAACCTGTAATAGAAAACGGTGTGACTGAAGCAAACGATACTACCGAAGAAGCCGCTAAAGAGGAAAATGAAGAGAAACCAGTTAAGCGAGTGTTTGGTCCGATGCGACCCCCCGACAACTATGTGGTACCTGAAGGATATTTCGATCAAGAAACTGACAGGGATCTTCCCGAAATCGAGGAAAAAGAATAGCTTTAAGTGATAAATAAAAATTTAGATTTTCTTGTTTGTCAAATGATGTCTTTTAAATCAGACCTACAATTGCTACATTCTTGACCTTTTCCATTAAACTAATTGTATATATTCTATTAATATGAATCCTACCAATAGAATTCATGTTTAGTTTAATTTACAACTAGATATGAATTCAATTGAAATGATTTATTTACTGATGTCATAAAATATAATTTTTAGACATAGAAATATTGAATTGTACATTATATTTTACACAAGATACAATATTCCATCAATACCGTGTATGTGTATCGTATCATATTTAGCCATTGATACGTTTAGTTTACCGCTTTTTCGAGTATTGTTCTCATTTCTATTGAAATCATATAATTTCTCCCATGGATCATTTTCTGATCGAATACTGCTAGTAAAAGATTTTGCACGTAGTGTCGGAAGTAGAGCGATATATTCCGGGTTATTGGTAACTGGACGCGCTCCCGTTAGGTGATAGTTGTGATATTTGCGATAATTTTAACAAATGCATTTTGCAAAAGTGAACCATTTTAAAGTTATCATATTTTTTTAAAAAAAAAAACAAACAAGTGCATTCCTTAATAATTTATTGCTTACAAATAAAAATTATACATTTCTACAATGGATTTCAGCTATATTTTAAATATTTATCGGTCTACTTCACCGAACACGATGTCAAGTGTCCCGATAATGGCGACGATGTCGGCTAACATGGAGTTCTTGCCGACTTTCTCCAGAGCGGCCAAGTGAGCGAATCCAGGTGCCTTGATCTTGCATCTGGAATGATTTTAAATATTAAAGATGTAACAAAGACAGCTTTTTATACCGAATATTAACGTAATCCAAACGTCAAAACTATCGTAATATACGTTTTTATACGATAAAAGAATAAACCATTATAATACAGTTTTTCGCCACAATTACTGTAACAAAAAGGATTAAAAAGGCTTCTGAGAATTATGGTATAAGATACGGCAAAATAAACGTATACCCTAATCTGTTATTTGATATAGATCTAGATCATTGAGCCCTTGCGTAAAGTTCTTTTGGCGATTCCAGGAGGTCAAGTTTATGTGAATGTCGAATCGAACTCGAGCCTAACATTGTGTTAACAGTTGGGGCCCAGATTTAGCTCGGCAAACCACTTGCGATATTTGTCTAATGTAGAGTAAATCTAGATCTTGATCAAATAACAAGATACAGCTTTTTATGCCGAGTCTTAGACTATTGGAATGAGTGAAATAATCCCATGTCATGCCCACACTATATAAAATAAAAATGACTGACCTGTAAGGCTTAGATCCACCATCAGAGACCAAATAGACACCAAACTCTCCCTTGGGTGCCTCAATCGCGGTGTACGTGGAGCCCGGCGGTACCTGATAGCCTTGCGAGAACAACTTGAAGTGGTGGATTAGAGCTTCCATTGAAGTCTGAAATTTAAAAAATATATTAATAAAGAATTCATCCCATCCTTGTCCACACTTATCCGTATCCTTTTTATGTGTAAGATACGGGGAGGGATACAATAGCTTGACAACATCCCCCCTCCCCATACTCATTCTTACAAAAATGCATCTGTACATCTGTCTGATTGTTATGGATATTTAAATTCTCTGAAACTCTTAACAGTGAGATGCATTAACTCAGACTCCTGTGCTCCGACCACCTTCCAATATTAATAAAGTTTCTACGCTCATTTTTGTAATACGATATATAAGGTTACAGGTTCAACAATGCTCTTCACAACTCAACTTACGGTGTAATAACACAAAAATATCAAGTCAAAGTTGCACAAACCTTCATTTCCTCGCGGGCGGGCGGCGTCAGTTTTGCGTCGTCGGTTTTAACCTCTCCGGGCGGCATCTTGTTGAGGCACTGGTCGACAATGCGCAGCGACTGACGCATTTCCTCCACACGACATAGATACCTATGAAATTAATAAAATAAAAATATATTTAATTTCTTTGGAGTTTAAGTAGGTTTTCAAGAACGTATTGGTTTTGCTTCTAGGTGCCTTATGTTAGTGCCTCGTATAATCTGAAATGTCACACAAAGTAGTTAGGTATTCAATACATATACTGGTAATGCATTGTTAATACACCTGGCCCCGGCTTCTTATAACAAAATTATATCGCATTGCTTAAGCAGCCGTTGTTACTTGTTATCATTTTACTAACCAATCGTGACAGTAATGCGCTGATACGAAATCAACAAAATACGAGAACTGAGGCTAAGGTCACTTCAGACAACATGAGGTGACACACCTGCTCCTTAGTCACTTAAATAAATAAGAAGAGAATGGAAGATTTGAACTGTACCTGTCGTAGCAATCGCCGTTGGTTCCGATGGGCACGTCAAAGTCCATAAGATCGTAGGCATCGTATGGCTGCGCCTTACGTAGGTCCCACTTGATGCCGGAGCCGCGCAGCATCACACCGCTGCAAAACAGGTTCAATAAACATTCATCATTAATGTCATATATGTATAAATGGATGTACATCCCTATATTTACATTTTTAGCCATCGTGGTGGTGCGTTACTATGGTGTTTGCATATGGATAGTTGGAGAGATATTAAAGACATAGGAGGTGTTAAAAATGTATTTACCGTTAACATGTTATCAATAATTATATAGTTAAAAAAAAAACTCGTAACAATATATTTTTTACTGTCTGTCAATACATTTTCTGTGTGCAATGTATACTAGAGAATTAAGGTGTAGGTGTAGCCATAAAAAAATGGTTAAATTCAGTTTTCTTTTGGGATAAAAAGTACCTTATGTCCATTTCTGTACTCTTGACAACTGGTCTGTAAAATAATGGATTACCTAAAACCATAGTTGAGTGCATCCTGAGCAGTAACAACACCAATGTCCTTGGTCCTCTGCACCCAGATCCTGTTGGTAGTTAGAAGATCTTCCACCTCATCAAGTCGCTCTGAGAATTTTGAAGCAAATTCATAGATGTCATCCATAAGGCCTAATGGCATGTCCTAAAAAAGAAAAGTGGTATTATATTGATCAGTTTACTAAACATTTAATGTAGCATATATTGACATCTGGTTATAGTAAAATCCATTGGTTTAGAAATTTTAGAGTAATCTGAAATTTTGTACATAAGCTAAAGAAGCTCTGCTAAAAAATAACCCTATTTGGGTTGAAGAAATCACAAATTGGGATGGAAGAGGTGGATGCATGCACAATCAAAAAACATAGGCAGCCCAAAGGACTGGTGACAGAAGTGAAAACGTAAAACAGGTAGGAGGGCGCAAGAATAGTCTATTACTTTGAATTATCTATATAGAAAAATAAATAAATAATCAACAAAAATCAACCCATCTTTAAGTTTAATAAAATTCAAAATTAATGCAAGAAAATATTATTGAAAAATGACTTTAAATAATCATGTTGCTGACTATATTGAGCCTGTTTATAATATTTTCCTCTTTCAAATATTGTAACAGCTAAAGAAGTTTTCACTTAAAAAACAATATGGATATCATTGAAATTGCTCTATGTAGAGCACACCATGTAATGAAAAATGTTCGGATGCCATGCATCATTGATAAGGCTGGTGTCAAATCATACTTACAAGAGCAACACCCCCAGGCCGTATGTACGCCGCGTGCATGCGTGCGCCACTAACGCGCTCATACACCTCCATAAGTTTCTCTCGCTCCTCGAACAGCCAGAAGAGCGGCGTGAGCGCGCCCACATCGAGCGCATGCGTCGCTACTGCCATTATGTGGTTCCTGATACGTGTCAGCTCACCAAACAGTGCTAGAAATTAAATACATAGCAGATATTCATTCGCATAAAGCCAACAGTAACCCCCTAAACTCGACTGCTCTTTAATATTTTATAGGTGTTTTTTTTTTCAAAGTAAGCAAGCACCTTGAAATCTGTATTATGTTGATTTATATGTGTAGTGTTGTGTGTATAAAAAATGATTCCCTCACTTACATAAAAGATAGAGCATATGTTTATTACCTACAATAGTGTAAACATTTAGAACCTCTTTATACTTATTTTTAATAATAATTGGAATATTTAAACAATTCATTTATTTTAACATTCATAGGATTTTAATTCTATTAATATCTATATTATACTAGCTTAACTAATTAATATTGTGCATGTTAGAATATACTTACTTCTAATATACTTGGCCCGAATCGGTACATCAATGTTCAAAAGTTTTTCAACAGCTAAGCTGTAACATTGTTCATTACACATCATAGAGACATAGTCAAGGCGGTCAAAGTAAGGCAACGCCTGCGTGTAAGTCTTATACTCAATCAGTTTCTCAGTGCCACGGTGGAGGAGACCTATATGGGGATCCGCTGCTCGCACTGTCTGTAATTAAGACATTCAAATATTTTATATGTAAATAATAATCATCAACAAAGCATCTTTGATCATACATATGCTGCTTAATAAAGTTGTAACATATGTATAAACATATGATGTACTATCCACAAACAGAATAATGGAGTAATAGGGCCTTCCAAAAAATGTAAATGTGGTTAATGTTTCAGGTTGGATAGAATCTATATTTAAGAGTGGATATTTTTTGCCTGACATTACTGCAACTCTGTACACCAAGAATTGCCCCTAGAATGTGGATTTGATACATGACATTTTTACCAATTGTAGTTCAATTGGTAAAAATGTCATGTGTCATTAATAATATAATATTTTTTCTTATAATAGAAGGTGGCAAGCCCTACTGACTTAAAGAAACCGCCACCCATAGGCATCACCAACAAGATGCCTTGCCTACATTTATTGGATAGAGAAAGATAAACAGAACAAATGATAGTTCCTTATTCCTATGTATCTCCTCCACTTCCCCTCTTTTCCTTATTAGAAATGGATGGAAAGGGAAAGAGAAAGCAATACTCCTTTTTATCAAAACTGAATAATAATTACCTCACCATCCAGCTCCAAGACGAGACGGAGTACACCATGAGCAGCGGGGTGCTGCGGCCCAAAGTTCAATACCATGTTGCGGACCTGCTTCTCAGTTGGAGACACAATGCCTATATGCATTAAAAAATTCTACTAAGTTTTTCATTATTTAAGCAGGAATTTCTTTACTATTTATTACATTTTTGTATTGCTAATCAATGCACAGAAAAGATACTTCAGGTCTATGTATAATTTTTGATAAGAAATTTCATTCATTGATGTCTATTTGACTTACAATCTAGTTTATAACAACATTATTGTGTTAATAAATATTGAAATAATGATGGCAGTTTGTGATGTTAAATGTTTACAACCTACATTTTGTATTTTACTTACTGTTATAAGGCAAATGTTTCAAAAGCGACGTAACTTCATCTGGGTACATAACAGCTCCTTCAAATTGCTTGACGAAATCCGCATCAGGCATCCAACGATGCGCATTTCTCTGAGAACTAAAATAAATGTACAGCTTTTAGCTTAACAATTTACTTTGTATTTGATATATTTTTTACTTAGCGAGTAATATGAATCCCATAATTACAATAAATTTGATACAATATTTGCTTTTATTGTCTTTAATTTGATACAAAAAAGACAAAATTCAATAAAGTATTTAAAACACAATATAACCTCTGGCGTTACATAATAATAAAGAGTAATTAGTCAGTACTTAAACATTTCATATATGCATTCTTTAAATCAAACTCACTTCACATTGTAAACTGCTGGTAAATTCTTTAATAAAGCTGTAGATTGGTTTAAATTTGCGGATTTTCGCAGCAAAACATTAAAAATCGATGCCATTTTTAGGCTAATAACGTTACGATTAACGTTATCGTATAGAGATCAATTAATTAAGTCGTTAATGTTAACGTGAAATCCATGAACGGGAAGCCTAATTGTGTTACTGATTTTCGCCAATTTAAATCAAGTATAGAAATACAATCATTTCTATTGAATTTATTCGCAGAACGAAGAAAGGATATTCAAAGAAAATATTTTATACGGAACTATTCATAAAAAGGAACATTAAGTAAACGTCAGACTCAGACTATAAACGTCAATACTTAATAGTTCACACTTTTGATGCGTTCATTTTATTATATTAAATATTTAAGACTAAACCGAATAAATATTTTCCAAAAATAGAACTGTAGGTGTTTTACGAAAAATGTTGTAAAGTTTCAAAAATGGCATTACCATGAGGCAATAACAACAGAAATGATAAGAATAAATATACCTATATATATTTTACCTTTACCTTTACTAAGAACTTTTTTAATGAGAAAAGAAATTTAATAACTGTAACTACAGTTATGTTGTAGATGCCGCGTCCAAATGTAAATAAATAAAATAAATTTTGCTTATTTCAGACTACGTCCATATATACAATTGTTAAATGGAATGAAATAAAGCATAATTTAATACTATAATTAATTAAAAATGCTAAATATTTGCCAGAACTCATGCCGTCTACTTGAACATGTACACGCAGCCAGTATTGGAGAATAGGGCAGTGTTTATCAGTGCTTATCACTGATTTGTTTTAGAATGGTGTTGCTGCTCTCGCGTACTCTGAGCAGAAATGATGCGGTCTGTTTGCGCAACAGTGTGAAACCAATTAGTATGTGCTAGCGCAAACATCACCGTCGCGCTGCATTAACGTGCGAGCCACAACAACATAATAAGACCATTATATTATATTGTACACGGAGAGCGTCGAAAGTCTGTCAGTTGTCGTGTGCTGCGTGTAGGTGACCCACAGATTGCACGTGTACGGTGTTTGGCAGTACGCCTTAAACAGAGTGATTTTCACTTCTGTGGTACATCCCGTAAATTCAACCCAGGCAACATATTACAGCGAACTGCCATCGCCATCCATTCTCTTTCAATATCTTTACCGTCTTTTAAGTCCTCAGTAATCACCTGACCAAGGTATTTGAAGGACGACACTTTTTGAAGCGCAACACCATTTAATTTAATAGGTGATATATAATAGAGGTCGCCTTGCGATTTCTGGCTCGGAACAACATGAGCTCGCATTTTTACATTGTACGAGGACCTTGCGTACTCCTCGCATATCGCAATAAGCCTTCTGAAAGCAGCAACTTATGGACTCAGCAGCGCCATATCGTCCGCATAGCTGATGTTGTTTACACAAACGAAAATTAAGCCGGCCATAAACCAATATCACTAATCGTTTTAAAACCAATTTGTTTGTATATAATTTTTTTTACGTTTTAAATAAAAACTTTTGGTATTAACCTATTTTTTATATCATCGAATTTCCAGTATTTTTTCAGGTTTGTTAGCTTTTCGACCAATTCAAACTACATTGCGGAACTGCTGAAGAAGCTTTCCACGCCCCACTGTCTGACCCTACTCTTCTCGTGGCACTCATAAAACACTAGATATTACTCATCGAATAAATCAACAGATATTATTCAACAGTGGTAGAGCTTCTAACATCTGTTGGACGAATTGGCCGGCTCGACCGGTGAAATACCACGACCTCACCGAAAACAGGCGTGAAGTAGAAGTACTCTGCGTTTCGTTTGATGAGTGAGGTACCGGAGACCTAATTTCAGTCCTCTTCCCCTTTCCATCCTTTCCTCACAAGGATAGAATGGGAATAGGAAGAGGATTGGATGGGGAGGGGGACGGGGAAGGATAACGGAGAAAAGGAAATATCGTTTTTTCTGTCTATGCCCTCCTCTGTCCATTAAAGGTAGGCAACGCATCTACAACACATTTGCCTGTTGCGGATGTCTATGGGCAGTGTTCACTTCATCAGGTGATCCGCTAGCTTGTTTGCCACCTTTTCACATAAAAAAAGAAGAAAGACAAAGAGTATACGAGACCTACCACCACCCATGGCCCAACCGATCCGGAGCTAGCGAAATTCTTTCCACACCGCTTCTACGTTTAACAGCTCAATTTGCAGCGAATAAAAAACATTACTATAGCAGCAATGTCTTAATAACAAAAAATGGTAATAATTAATTTATAACTTTATTGTAAAAAATCCGGAATACATTCATTCACTTACTTACGAAATTACCTTAAGACGAACATCATATTTTTTTTACTTAAACATCATCCTGGTGACGTCATTCGTGGTGGGTTGTGTTCATCAATAGTTCATTTGACTCGTTTCTGTTGTCTCTGCCGGTAGATGTCGTTGACGGGCGGGGCGACGCCCAATTCGTCGTCATCGGAATCCTCACCGATCTTTCTCCGCCTTGCCTGTAATAATAAAAAAAACTAATGAGTCTTTGTAACACATCTTAAAAAGAACTTATATCTAATGCATTTTAACAGTGATAGAGCCCAGGACATCTGTTGCGCGAATGGGCCGGAGAGCCTCAATATGGCTAGGATGGGTAGGGGAAGACGGTTGGAAGGGGATTGGGTGAATAGGAAGGAAATATACCTTTTTCTTTCTATCCTTCGGCCATTAAATGTGGGCAACGCATCTGATATTCGTTGTCGTTACTTGTTGCGGATGTCTGTGGTAGTATCGGTCATTTAACATCAGGTGAACCGCCCGCACATTTCCCGCCTTCTCCCATAAAAAATCTGCTTTAAAATCTTAATATAACGATTTCCTAGATTTGATTAATTCTTCAAAATCTCTTTGATCTGCCCGTACGAATTAATGCAAAATATTCGTTTACATTACAAATATCTTTTTATAACGAATTTTCAATAATTGCAAAATATAAAGTATAAATTACGTCAATTAAACGAATTTTGTCTTGAACTTCAAACGTTTACATAACGTATTCTACCAAATAATCTCACACAACTCTACAACAACTATTCTCGTGTTGACAAGTTCAGACATTTTTTTTCCTATACAATCATTGTTACCCAAACAAAACGAAACGAAGACCAACCTAACATCTATACCACAAACTACTTGTTTTACGGAATATATTCTAATCCCCCTCAAATTTATTATATCAAGGTTGCACTGTATATAGAAAAGAGCTTCCTCATTGTCTGCAGTTATATTTAAATTAAGTGTCATAACAATTACGTACGCAAAAGCAGAATTATTTAACTGAAAGGCTGGTGATATGCCTTGTGACTCTCCTACTGTTATTAAACTAATAAAAAGCTAGCCAATATAACAAAAAAGGTACCTTATTAGAGATGGTGGTGATGCCCTCGTCGTCAACGATCCAGTGCACAGAGCGCGCCAAGTCAAACAACTTCGTGTCGCAGCCGTTCTCCTGCGTCGGCGCGGGCGCTACCAATATTTCAACAATAATTATATACAACCTTAGTTTTATTAAATTTTTCTTATGTTCTCTTTCTTTATCTTTCGTCTCTGTCATGTAACAAACTGTCCTCAATCGCCGGGAATTCGGTGAAAGCGAAAATTGTGTGACTCACGTTTATCCGGCAGTGTTATCCGATTGAAGAGCTGCATGAGGCGGTCCACTGCGACGAAGGGGCCACGGTAGCAAGTGGGTGGTGGCATCAGCGTACACAGGTGCGCGCACGCCGGCGGCATAGGGAACGTTCCACCTAAAAGTGTGCACAAGTAAACGATGAAAGCATACAAATTCGTCTCTTTTGAATATCATAAGGGTCTAGTTTAAAGTATTATAATTTATAATACAAATGTACGATGACAGATGTAACACACAAATTAGTATCATATTAATACAATTAAATATTTTTTAAATCACTATCAGTTAAATTTTCTGGAATCCGTAGAATCTGTGGAATAAAATAAACGCCAACTATTTTATTTCCAGCATATATTTCCATCTATCGGTACTTTTTATAGAAAAAAGTGGAAAACGAGAAAGCGGCTCTCTGGAAAACAAATTCTCTCGAAAAAGGAAACGAAGCAAATAGCATTTCGTAATCTTCGCCATGCTGGTCGATTTACTGGGATTAGGCATATCTTATTCTATTTGCTTCTTAGTTTCGTACAGTACCTACTTTCACTGTTTAACCCATCCCGTTAGCTGACTTAAGAGCGTATTCCTCATAGATATATAAGAGTTGTATATGATATGGTAAAAATAAAAAAAATAAAACCCCCGCGAGTAATGTGCTGGGTCCTTATTAAATTTACAACCACGTGACGTAAGTCGTAACTAAAAAGTTATCAAATATAGTTAACAAAGATATACCTGATATTGGATGCTCTCCCGGCAACGGATTTATCTTGGGCTTGTATGGAATCATCTGGTTGGTGTCGGGGCGCGCGATGTCTTTGTTCGGATCGTTGTCTCTACAAATAAATTAGTGAATCAATATAATACCTAAAATGTTTTTTTGGCAAAAGACTTACCAAGTAAGGGAATATACTCAAACTTACTACCCTTTTTGCCACGGTTTTTCAGTAATTCATTTTTGCAGAGAATTAAAAAAATAATCGTCGTCGTTATTTCAATCGATATTCGTCCACTGCTGGACGTAGGCCTCCCCCATTGATCGCCACAAAGATAGTCCCGAGCCGCTCTTCGCCAGTGGGCTACAGCAACTGTGTGTCGTCGTGTGGAACGCCTACGTACGCCGGGTCGTCCTGTACACAGCCGCCACTCTTTTTGACCCATCGGCCATCCGTTCTGCGAGTAAAGTGTCCGGCCCATTGCCACTTATCCGATTCATTGACAAACATTCGGGCAATGTCGGTTTCCTTGGTTCTAATGCGGATCACATCATTTCTAATCCGATCTCGAGACTCCGAGCATTGCCCTCTATTGTCTGATGGTGCTGGCAGTGAGGGCCCACGTATCAGGCCTTGAGATATCGCTGATAAGACAATAGTCAAAGACTAGGACGAGACCAATTGACCTCCTTCTCGAAGTAGGACCTACTGGCCTGGACACTTTATCCTAGGTAAAAAAGAATACTTTTATATTTGCCTATATCACCGTATTAATTTCCCCAGAGGACATTGACAACGTGATGTACCTAAGTCACGTAGTATGGGTACATTCCCAATATATAAACAAATATACAACGCGTAGGGTATTGCAGTAAGGTGTCGATTATTTATTAAGTATTTTATATGTATCTATTTTATAAACTAAAGAAGTTGTGACATATAAAAGATGTACTGACTTTTGTCCCAGTATAACAGAAGCCAATTCTGGAGATATTCCAGCCAGCGGGCCGCCCAAGGCCCATGATTTATTCGACATTGAAGCTACCTAAAATAAGAAATGGAAATAAATGTATGTGTAATGTAGAACACATTTGATTCGAACTTCATATTGAATGGTAGTGTTTACTATTTTGAACCTCGAACTTAAAATATTATTGATTTTAAAAACAATAAACACAAATGTCTCAAACAAATATACAACTAAACAGTAATTAATATTTTCCAAGATCTGATCAGCGATTTATTGTTTTACTATTTACCTCAGTATAGCCGATGGACTTGAGCTCTGCGATGCTGCAAGGGTACAGGTCGAGGAACTTGTACCGGTCCACAAGCTGCGCGGTCTCCTTGCCTTCGAACTCTTTGATCTGACAATACAGAGAAATATATAAATGTATGCGATTTTTGTCAATAAACTTGAATTCTTCTTTTGGTAGAGCATTGACCCGCTCGACTGGTGAAAAACCACGACCTCACAGAAGACAAGCATGAAGTATTCTCCATTTCGTCTGATTGCCTTAGCAAAAAGTCCTGCTTACTTCGTCTGAAATTTGCGAGTTACACAAAAAAAAAACAGAGAACTAGCACAGAGAAAGCGCATTCTCAAAACATGATTTTAATCTTCATACGAGTTGTGTAAATCAACATGTCTACATATAATGTAGGATACATGAAAATCTATGAGTTATTTGTTTTCAAATTTTACAGCTCTATGGTATCTCATTTCATACCTTTTCAAGCACCGCCTGTCGCCTCTTCTCCACCTTGACTATGCTGACTAAATCCCCGATATTGGATTCAAACTCCAGGAATCGATTCCAGATGTCGACCGAGCTCTCAGGTTTCAGACTGCCCGATGATAGCACACGCTCGAACAACACGCGAGTGTTGTTGTCCTCTGACAGAATTAAAAGTCACATAAATTATCTGTGATATTTCTTAGATTTTTTTTTGCATATAAATTAAAACAAAATATTTAACTAGGTGATCGTTTTTAATCACGTGTCAACTCTCATGTTGTAGTGCAAGAGCATTTAGCAATAGTATATTTATAAATTATCAATTTCATGATAATTTATAGCTACAAAAACTTTTACTATACAGTTTGTTCCACATCAAGATGGAATTTTTGTAAACAAAAGATACACCGTTACTTAACTTTGATTTAAAATTCGTAAGTTTTAAAATATTATCGAAAAACTATTTTTTATCGCATTAACTTTAATATTAACTATCCATATTAAATTATTTCGCTTCACTTCATCTTACTATAAAAATCGTAATGGCCGCCTAATGTAAGTGACGTTTGTTTACAAAAATAATATCTTGATATGGAAAAGGCTACACATCTATAATTCGATTAAAAAGGCGTAAGAGCTAAACCGTAGGGGTAATTAAATTAATAATTAATGTAGTAAAATGAATTACCGTTTAAATGTGACAAATAATCGATATAGCAGAGTACATATTCTGGAATGTGCGAGAACTTCTTAAGTCCGAGCTCGAAGATTCTGAAGGCAATGTTCTTGTCCTTAGAGCAGTAGTATTCCATGAGCGCGGCCGCTACGAACACGTGGTAATGTGATCTGAGAACAATAATTGACATTTATTACGAGCTAACACAAAATTAATACTCTAGGTCGATCGATTCAAGGAAATTTCTTATTATAATGTCAGTATTTGGTAAACCTACTGACAAAGGATCTGTGTACTGAACATGAGTACGCGATTATTTCATCATAACTTCATCTAGCTGCGTCATTTGCAGTACGCTCAGGTTATATGTTGGTTAAAATTAATCAGCAAACATAATATGCAAACAATGCATTAAAAGTTAAAAAATAATTACCCTCAAAATTATAATGAGATAGACCGATTTCTTTCAATCTTTAACTTGGTGGCGTTATTTCATCTTAAATTGGAATTCCTATATTTGTATCCCAGTGACCAGGACATTAAAAAAACTTGTCCGTTCGTTGTACTGAAGCTTGTATTAACAAAGCAATTAGAAATGTGACATGACGTCAAACTATTAAAAGCATGTTAAAAAGATAAGCTTGTTTTAATTGTAGTTGCAGCAACTGCGAGCGTGGGTTGCGTGCGCAGTTCGCGAGTGGCTCGCGAGCTGCGCTGTCGTGGCGATTTCGCCAGATGTGGACGCATTCTTAAACTAAAATGTATGGTAACCTAGGATCTTCTCTGGCACGTTTAAAGACAGTCCTAGCGGACTTGATACCCTCTGCGCGTCGCGCGAACTTCATGTACTGCACGTAAGCCAGCGTGGGGTCGATGTCCTCCATGTCCAGATACCTCGTGTAGACTTGATGCACCTACAACATAAATTATAAGACCAGAAAATCTTAGTGATTAGTAACACTTTCGTCTGTCTGACTACGAACTACGCTTGTATCACATTTATGTTACACTAAAGGATGTTCATAACACAAAGTTCGATTATTTGTTATGCATTTAAACAAGCGCTTTTCTACATATTCTCAACTATTACTAAGTTGTGATGTGATGTGAAGTTCGTCGTAAGCATATTTGAATTTGACAGTAATACTGCCGGCTACTTGTCCAATCCTTTACAATACGTAAAATACACGAAGAATCATAGCGCAAATCAATTTTAATTATTAACACTGAAAAAGATGGAAGGAATTTTGAATGTTTATATGTTACCTTATTGTAATGCAAACGGCTCTCCTCGTAGTCGGCGTGTGCGAAGTGCAGCAAGGTGGACTGCTTGAGCGGGCCGCTGGTCGCGCGCTCGTACACCGCCGCCGCCTCCTCAGAGAACAAACGTGCTGCGTTCGAGTCCTAGAAAAAATTAAACCAGTGTTCACGTGAGTGACGTTAACCATGAATATATCGTGCGATACCGCGCTACAGTTTACTGCTGCACCGTATACTAACGTACTGTATACTACGAAATTGTAATGGTAATAAACATACGGTGCAGTAGTATACTACAAGGTCCAATGGTATACCATTTTATCGGAGTCTTAACTTAACTATTTTATCGCCTTACCCCTTTCTCTTGCAGCAACTTGGAGGAATGATCAAGGAACTGCGCAGCCTGGTGCCAAACGTCTGGATGGTGTGCGAGGCAGAGGAGACATTGCTCAATGGCAAACATCACGCGCCGAGCGACTAGCGCCGTGTCTTCAGATCGCAGTGGGTTGCTTCTCTCCCATGATATATACTTCTTCCATAGTTCCACCTGACAATGAAAAAGGTACGTTGAAGTTTAGCAAAAAAAATCATTTTTATATTGCATTCTTTAATGACTGACGAACGAATAAGCGCTTCACTTGACGCAAACGACCACCATAGAGATCCGTCACAACCAAATGACTTGATTGCAAATCCGTTGTCAGTCTTTATATAAGACAAAAGAGGGATGGGAAATGGAGGGGTATGAAGGCCTAATAACAAGATACATTTTTGGCGATCTGATAATTGAAAGAGATACGAAAGTAAAATTTCGAGACGGTGAAACTGCTATGGGTAAACTATACTAAACCTATTCATTAAAACCCTTATTTAACAATGAAACGATTGAAAAATGTACCCACTGCGTATACCTTTACCGATATACATTAATATTTACGATCAGCGCCAATGGCCTATAAAATAATCCTTTGCCTACCCAAAAGTAAAAGAAAAAAGATAAACACATACCTGTTTCATTTCCTCTCGGTCGACAGTTGGCGGCGTGGCGGGCATGTTTCTGTTGAGTCCCCGCGTGACTGTCTCCAGCTCCTTGGCCACGCGACGCGCATTCATGTACTCCCGCGACCGCTCCATTGCCATCCGTTCAGCTAATAAATAATATATTAAACATGTTTTTTTATGTGAGATGGCGGCAAACTACGCTTGTATTAAGTGACCGCTACCCATAGGCATTTGCAACAAGCAAATCAGTTGCAGATACATTGCCTACCTTTAATGGACAGAGGAGGGGATAGACAGGAAAATGACATTTCCTTTTCCTATTTACCTCCTCCCCATTCAGTCCTCTTCCCCTTCTCATCCTATCCTTCACCTCACACACCAGGCGTAACGTAAAATGCTTCTACTTCACGCCTGTTTTCTGTGAGGTTTCATCAACTTACCTATAATTGTATTAATCCCTTGTTCGAACGCGATATAATCCATCCACAATGTCTGAATGCCTATGATAGGCGTGATCACCGCTCTTTGGTACACCTGGAAATTAAATACATAATTTTTAGTTGGCCTTTCATTCGTTTTCTTGTTTTAAAGCATATTAATAGCGGGCACAATGTTTGATATGTACCTTTCTCACAGCCGAAATTTTCTGATTCTCAGCGTAAGAGCCAACCGCGTCGACCGCCTTCAAGAACGTTACATAGTCATTCCAGATCGGATAAGCGTGGATATCAAGCCCTATTTTTTCCAGGGCAAAGTCATAAGCTTGAGCCATTTTTTCTCTGGAAATAAAAAAAACAGGAGAAATGATCTTTCTAATACAGCTTAAAGTAAACTAAATAGTATTTTTATTTGGTCTCCGGATGTTTTATTCTTCGCCAAAAACATGATACACTTCATATTTGTGTTCAAACATTTTGGAATATTCCAGATACTTCTATCGAAATAGGTTTCGAAACCCAATCATTTCGATTGGTTTTTACATAATATTTTCCAAGAAATAAAAATATTGTTTTGTGACTTGTAATTTTTTCTTAATATTAATTTAATGTGAGTAAAAAATATTGAAATGTTAAAGTTTATTTAGCGAGAAAATGATACTTACTTGTATGTAGGCAGCATGCATTTAGTTTCCTTGACGTAGTTTAAGTAGAGACGCCAGAGTTCAATGTTGAGGATCTTCATGAGACAGCGCTGGAACAGCTAAACGCCCATACAAACATATGGCCGAATGAATATTTTATATAGTTTTTCGACTTCAAGGACCAAAAAATGAAGTGATTAAAAATTGCTAAATTTATGTGGCACTGTGTAGGATAGTCGATGGCGTTGTGGTAAACGAAGAGATAGTCTTCTGATACAACGTAGATCGACGACCTGGTCCACTCGATGAGGGCAGCAGCGATCCCCAACGCTACAAGTTGTGGACGTCTTTTGGCTAACAATGTTAAATAAACGCACTTTTATTTAAGGTCTTTGTTTAGAGACTAAAAATACTACACAGTACATGCGATTAATGCATATGCGAACAGTGTACGGTGAAGGGTGATGCAGCATTCTCTCTGCAGAACCAAGGTAACCGACACTTTCCAATTAGTTGGTAAACTTAAGTGGCAACGGACCGGACACATTGCTGGAATGGATCTCAGAGGGGTTTTTGACCCCTTCGGTTCAAGAATGGCGGCAACGTTCAGGGTGACAAGGTGAACCAACGATCTGGTCTAGATTCGCGGAGATCACTGGATAAAGACTCCAAGGGACCGATCTTTGTGGCGATAATTTAGGGAGATCAACGTCCAACATTGTATATCTGTTGACTGAAGATAAAGAAGTGATACATGATCGAAATAAACGCGATAAGCAGAATAATAATAAAAAAATAACTCTTGGTGTGTAAGCCTTTACTGTTCTAGATTTCATAATTCTTCTTATTAATCTCTTTGAACAAGATATAGCTACGCTTAGTTCAGCCATACATTCGCATAACTTTATCCGAGCATCACTAATATTCAAATCGTTAAATTTACCGACATGAAGAGAAAGCCTGAAGGAAATTGTTTTATCAAGCCATCACAGACGAGGAAAATTTACTATTATTTATTATCAACACTGATTTGCGTTTGCGCCTTCATGAAAAAACTTGAAGCCGTGACTTATTACTATATGACTATTAATAATTTTAGCATGACCTCAAACATCAACCTAAAAGACTCCAAGTCACGTCTTGATTAATGACTTAGACGGATTAAAGAAAAATGTAGGTTTGTTATGTATAGTAGTTTTTTGTAGTTGAATAGGCCACGAAGAGGGTACCTTACATTACCGTTTACGGAAATTTGCCGGCCTTTAGAAATTGTTTTAAAAAAAGTTCGTAAGGTGATCGGATAAAACCTGTTGCCAAACTTGATCATCGATGATTCGATTGGCTTTTTCGTTGCGTATGGTTAAGGTATTCAAAATGGTGGGTACAGAGTTACTACTCAGTTACTACCAACATTGACCAAAATTTAATTGTATAAACCTCGCAGATTGAGTGTTTAATGCTAATTGCATTAATAAGGATAGGTAATTAGTTTATAAATATATAAGACACTGACTGATAAACAACTGGGCTCAGAGACTTAAAATTATGCACAGAGACTTCTGTTATTGCGTAGGCGAGCTCTTATTAAATGTTGGGGGACCAAATTTGTATGGAGAAACTACACATTCGAAACCCAGGCTAGTCACTAGTATTTTATATATTATTTTTTCCATTCTTAATCCCCTTCCTTCGTAAAGACGTATTGTATAGCCTTATCTTTAACAAAAACATGACAAAAGGAAATGATTATGATACTAAAACAAGTTATATTTTAACCAATGTTTTAAGTATTCATTATAAATTAATTAGTATGGAAAGTCATTTAATCATTTACCGATATCATTTCGTCAATATTTGTAAATGATGTAAGATATAAAAATCAATCCGCAGGTTTACAAAAAAATGTTTAAAAAAAATTATTTCAACCCCAGATCATATTTAGGTATCACACAATTAATAGGCTCAAGTGAATTTTTAAATTACATGTTCACAATAAAAAATATAATCTGTTACTCTGGGATAGCTTACTAATGATAAAAGAACTATAAAAACTGTTTTTTCGAGAATTCCATTACAAATAAAAAAACTTTACTCTTTTGAATATTAGTACAGAATAAAGGCAGTTTATTACTTTAGTAGAAATTAATTTTATCTTTCAGTACAAAGTTTGTCTTTTCAATTTACTGTGTTATGCATGCATACATATAAACACTGACAATATTTTATTTGCAACTAACATCTGTAAAAAACATGTAAGATTTATATTGTTTTGGTTTGTGTGAGGAAAAAGGTTTAAGTGGAATGAAATATACAGGAACAAATAAATATGGAAGAAAATATAAATGTAATATTGTAATATTTTTTTATATATACATATTATATTGACTAAAAGGGTTTTAATACATGTCAAAAGTGACTTTCTATGGCTTTTAATAATCTTCCTATACAATTGTTTTACATTTTTAGTAATGTCTTAATAATTAATAAAAATTTACTTAATAATACCATTTGATAATTACAAATTATTTTATTTTCGCCATAGAATATCACCTCCAACATGTCTGAACACAGACACCCTAACCGAAAAAAAAGATTGCAGTTTTATTATCTGGTTTCTTTATTTAACCTTAAGACTACTAAAATTACAACATTCATAGAGCTTGAAGTGTTCTTTTGTCAATTATAGAATTTTTATTTTTTAATTCAATCTTTATTAGTTACTAATATCACAGACAATTTAACATTATTCATAACCAACTTACACTGTACCCATACTAACCTTTTCAACTTTCTCAAAGTTTCTTGCCTTCATCTGTAAATAAAAAAATTAAATATTTCAAATTTTAACAGAACATTGGTAGATCCACAAGTTAGTCTAATTATTTTTACAAGAAATAAAACACAAACGTTTTTTTTAAATTGCTAATGATAGAAATCCCTGTGCAGAATCTTTGGTCTAAATATCTTTTCTCCTCTCAAACTAAATGTACTTGAACACAGAGTATTCATTGTACTCAGTACATTCCTGGTATTCTTTCCTCTGAGAGATTAAAAAATTACACTATGGAAGAAAATTACACAATCATAGAAACCTATTCACAAAGACACTTTTTATAAGATTTACCACAGCATAAAAAAACACTATGGAGAATAGATATAAGAATTAGTTTTTCTTTATGGAATAAGGTGGCAAATGAGCTAGCGGTTCACCTGATGTTAAGTGACCACTACACATAGCATCCTCTACAAGCAAATGTGTTGCAGATACATTGGCTACCTTTAATGGACAGAGGAGGGGTAGACAAGAAAAAGGATAATTCCTTCTTCTCTTCATACCCTAACCAATCCATTCCTCTTTCCCTTCCTATCCTATACATTGTAGGAAAGGATGAGAAGAGGACTGACATAGGGCCTCCAGCACCTCACTCATCACATGAAACACAGAAGCATAAATACAACATCTTTTTTTAGTGAGATTGTGATATTTCACAGGTTGCACTGGCTCACTTGTGCAACAGATATTGTTGTTGCGGGCTTTACCTCATTGCTGTTCCTTAGAATCATATAAACATTCACTGAGTGGACAATCAATTATTATATAAGTCATTTTAAACCTTTAGAAATATCTAAAAAAATGTAATAAGGTTCAAAAATGATAAGCCCTTTCAAATTCATACTGTAACATATGTAAAGTTGTGTAGACATAAATAATAAAAAATTGACTTGAGAAACTTCCATTATTTTCATCCCTGTTTCCGCTTTTGTTAATACAAGATTTATTTGTGATACAATATATAAATACCCATCACATTTACGATAGTAGAAGAAAAGAATATTTTACAAAAATATCGTATCTAACCTCTTGTTCAATATATATCTTCCAAAACCGGCCAGTAGTTGGAAATGCCGCAATAAGTTTCTCGTACATAGTCCGTACATCATTAATAGGCCTGGTCTGGGCTTCCCTGATGAGTAAAGACCATGAATCCACATCGTATACATTGGCTTCCACAGCTTTCTGAGCTCTAGTTAACCTTTCATTACCCCAATCCTGGAAAACAGTTAAATAACGTTTGTGAAAAAACTGACTAATTCATATTACAGCAAGTGCCAAATATACTTACAATCTCTGTATTTTCGTCAGCAATCACAGAGGTCATCGTAAAGCCGTGATGTTTATGCTTAAGTGTTAAATTTAACCAAACATATACCTTTAACTTTTAGCTACGAGTTAAGTTTTATACACAACACTGTTCTTAAGGGTTAGTTTTTTGTATTTTTGATTTACAGGCAGATTATTTCATGATAACAATTTAGCAGTAAGCTTAGCACAATAACCTTAAATTAAACCATTTGGGGTTTAGGTATTTAGCAATCCCACCTCAAAATACAATAAGAAAAAGCCAAACTAGACAGGCTAAGGCTATGGCTGGCTGGCAGTAACAAAAATCTATGGTACGCCATAAGTGGTCTATATCCATAGATAAGAAAATATATAGATCTGGCATGAGCTAGTTTGGGCAATTTTCAACTTTTTTAAAGCAACAACAGATTTCATTCTTTTTCTTGCTCTTTGTCAAAGAAACTCCTGTACAAATTAACAAAATGCTCAAAACCACGTGCATTAGAAATTGACTAACTGTATAATCGCTGTGACTAGATTTGAGAAAGGTATGCTTCGGTGGTTCGGGCATGTTGAAAGGATGAATGAAGAGAGAATAACAAAACAAATTTATGTAGCGAAAGTGAATGGCAGTGTCGTAAAAGCTTTAGTGTGTATTATCGTTATTTTCTTTTCATTTAAGCTATCAGTAATAAATATTTGCTTGTAAAAATACTTTATTTAAAAAAAACTTAGATAAGGATGGTTTGAAGTACAACAAACAACTTAAAAATAATTTATTTTAAGTGTGTTGGTCCCTGCAGTCCCTAGTTTTGTGTCAAGCTTCAACGCAAACACGAAGCAAGTAAAGTTGTAGCTGACCAGTTGATATTTTTGTTCAGGGTCTTATTGCTCTGCATCCTCGCCGAGGCAAGGCTCTGTATATTAAGAAATAGTTTTAGATTATAATGCCAAATCCAAATTTTACAAGGCATATAAAATCTTCTAAATAAAGGTAGCTATCCAGAAAAAAAATGTGCCCGAGGTGGACAAAAAAATCATCGCTACAAGTGTGTGATTTTGAAAGAATTAACAAATTCATTATCTTTAAAACCTTCTATTGCCCAAAGTAAATAATTTTGAATATAGATTAGTTGGTCGTCATATTTCTGGCTAAATAAACTGTCTTCCGATACACGTCATTTCCGGATATCTTAATTCTCACCGAATAAATATAGTAATTATTACGGAGATGTTCTATAACCTGGCAACATGGTATTTTTAGCTTATTTCTGATAGACGTTCACGACCGATCTCCCGATCTATACAATTCTTTATCCTAAGATTTTTTTGCCAAAGAGCACAAAATATATGTACTCACTTCAATCTAACCTAATACTCTATGATATCATTTGTCATGTCAAGCAACCGGTACCGCGTACGCCGCTGTCAATCAACCGTGTTTACATCTTTTGTTACTTTACGTGCAAAATGTTATTTTATTCATTCTTTAAATCTTTAATAGGAAAAGATGTTGTTGTGGAATTAAAAAATGATCTCAGCATATGCGGGACGTTGCATTCTGTTGACCAGTATCTGAATATAAAATTATCAGACATAAGCGTCATAGATCCAGATAAATACCCTCACATGTTGTCGGTGAAGAATTGTTTTATTCGCGGTTCCGTTGTACGCTATGTCCAATTACCAGCAGATGAAGTTGACACCCAACTATTGCAAGATGCAGCCAGGAAAGAAGCGACAGTGTCTACAAGATAGTCGGTGCAATATAACCTAACATCTAAGTTGAACAAATATTGGACTAAAACATTTGTGAATATATTTAAGTGTAAGAACATTTAATAAATGTAAACCTAAATGACAAATTCAGTTTTTTTTGTGCTAAACCTATAATAATAAAAATTATTATTTATAGGAATTAGTAGGATGTAATTCCAATTCGAAAACTCAACTCAACCGAAATGAAACACCCTTTATGAAAAGGCCAAGTATTTTTTGAAATTTAGGTTTGTAACCACACTTCACAGTAGCCACATAATAAAATATTTATTATTCTTAATTCAGGAAAGCAATGAATAATTTAAGCCAAACATTAAGGGCCATTTGTTATAATATAATGCAATTACATTTAAGTATAAAGCATATAGACACTACTATGGGAGGCCTGTATTTTTATGTTACTGATCAGTAAAAAAATTTAATATTTTCAAAACTCTCAAAACATACAGTGCTTAGATTTTTTTACTGAAAACTGATTTTTTCACTTCAACTTGTAAAAAAGATTTCCAGATGAGTTGCTATAAGTTTTTTTTACTGTCTCATTCTTATTTTTTTTAAATGGTCTGAGAAGCTACACTACAGACGCCTGAAAACCATTTCCTCTGTATTTTAAATCTATCATTCAACTTTATTTTGAGAATCATATGTATTGCTATGATGCCGCCATATTTTAAATTGAAGTAAGGTCAGATGCTATGCAAAAAATTTCTAAAATATATTTTTTGGGCTCCAACTAATGGCAGGTATTGTTTTTTTACCGTTATGGCAATATTGATATGCTGTAAAAAAATTTATTGTGATCTCTCATTCTAGAATATTTGGAGAAAATATTATAGGTTTGTGTGAACAACATGCATTGCTAATTTGAATTTAGGAAAGTTTCAACGATTTTTTTTCCCTTTTCTTGTATTCAATTTTGAATTTTATTGTTAAAATACAATGGTTTATTTTTGTTGATTACTTCTTTACGGAGCAAGTGGCAAATGAACAAGCAGGTCTTATTGGTGATATTAATATATTTTATTAGAGCAAAGGAATCCTCAATAAGCAAATCATTCGTAGATGCATTGCCTACCTTAAATGGACTGAGAAGGGGTAGACAGGAAAAAGGATTTTCTTTTTTCCCATACTACTCTATACTATACTCTTCACCTTCCCATCCTATTCTTATTAGGAAAGTATAAGGAAGAGGACTGAAATTAGGCTTAGGGTAGGTACCCTTAGTTGAAGTACTCTGGGTTTCGTCTGATAAGTGAGGTCACTTATCAGACGAAACCCAGAGTACTTCAACTTCACGCCCGTCTTCTCTGAGGTCGTGGTATTTCTTTGGTCGGCCGGCCAATTCGTGGCAACAGATGTTGTGGTCTCTACCACTGTAAAATTATTTTACTTCATATTCATTTTCGAACTAATGTCGGGCCTGTTCAGAGTTTTCACCTCTTTCAGTAGTCCTGTCTTTTTTATGACAAATGATCTATATTTACTTGACAATTTAGATCACTTCTCTATAACACTTACACAGCGGCTCTGGTACTAGAAAATCAATGATTATTAAATAAAGCTCTTGTAATGAAAGCCACAACTGTATTAATGTAATGTTTTATATCCATGTAACACACTTTTTTATGTGCACAACATTTTGGAGTCTACCACCATAGGACATGAAGGTGTGATGATATTTTTACCTGGAAAGTAAAATTGTCATCAGGCAATATCTAATTATCCACAACATTAATGATAAATACTTGCCTGACGTCAGGAAGTCACTTTCCTGTCTACAGGCTGTCCGTAAAAGTAGCCAAAATCAATACAGTATGAACTGTTATATTTTGGTAACCACACATAACAGAGCAGGGAGATGGTTAACATTCTTTACTTACCTATTGCTATTAATACTTACTTCTACACCTTGTATTTCGTTTCGGTCGCGGGACAAGCATTTTCTTGAGTTTCGCGCGGAAGCACGCTAATCTAGAATATAAAAAAATTACCGATATGTTTTTGTCTGAGGTGTGAATTCAACACTATATTTTCTAAGATCTTTTTAATTGATTTCATCATGCGAACATCAAGACTTGGTACTTACCACACAGCGATCTCTTGTCTTTATGAAGTTAACACTAAGACATTGTATTCCTGTCTCTCTCTCTCTCTTTCTCAATTTTCTAAGACATAATATGTATTCATCACATTTAATGTCGCTGTTATTCAGAGATCACATTTATTTAGAATTTTGGCAAAATAAAGTATTTCTTTCGTCCATGTTAATATAGCTAAATATGATTTCACTAAAAAGCTTTATGAATTTCTTTTAGAATTTGCTGTAAACTTACTCGCTTTTTGTTGGTCCAGCGATACGCATGACATGCGCTCGCATGCAGCGGTAACTGTGAGAAGTTTCCATATGTTTGCAGCTGGCGAAAACAAGTAAATAAAACAATAATTTGGACACATTCTTGACCTAACCAGGTGTAAATTGAACACTTTACGTGTGGTAAAATAATTGAAATGTCGGAAATGATGTAAAGCAACGGTGCATTTCGACCCGGCAAAGTACTGGCTAAAAGAGGTACGCATACTTAAGCGTTCCGCTTGGTGAGAACATTTCTAGAGATCATCTCAATTTTCTTCCTCACTTTTCCTTTTGCTTTCCCTTTATCCCTTTTTCTCTTTCCTATATTAAAGGTTATCCGTATCTCTCGCACTTTCAGATATTTATAGGGAGCAGTTGGAAGACTCGAGATTTCGATCAATTACTTAAGCAAAAACATATTATGTAGTATACTAACATTGGCAATTTCTATTTTATTGAAATAAATTTAGAACATACCTCATTCGTTCATCCATTTTCTGTATCAAACGTAACCTGTCATAAAGTAATACATTTAGTATCATAAAGTATTGACTTCGATATACATATATGCACTATTTTTTGTCATACAACGAAATTAATAATATAAAAATTGGGCGCGAACTGGATGTATATATAAAAAGTATATGTTTAAAAAATTTACTATTTTTATAAGAATAATTTATTTTTAGTTGTATCAATTACAGCTCGAATTCTTATTTCCTTCATTTAAACTCTAGATATTTACTTAATAATCCACTTGACGAATCTGTCTGAGCATCGGTTTTAATTGAATTCAATTGTAATGTTTAAATTATCATAACATCTAAAGATTCTTATCGGAAAGCCTCGCTTTTTTCTTACTCTGCGTTAATCGGGAATTACTCGATGGGTTTTCTGTCACATTTAATGGATATCAAACTTATAATAATATTTTCAATCTGACTTATAGTTTTCCAGCAAATAATCGTATGTGTTTAGTTATTGTAAATTATAATTTAGTCATTACCATCCCAATTTATGCGGAGGTTGTTGCCGGTTAATAGTCGAGTAAAGTCTTCTAAGTCCACGACCTGCATATAAGTTAATAATGTAAAAAATTACAATAGAACACCACAAGTTACGAAGGATGTTAATTCCATCAAACATAACAGCTTGCAGCTCTGGTGTCAATAAGATAATTTAAAATTAAATCCTATTTCAATATATGTAGTGTACATGTAACATGGCCAAAGAAAGCCATCAATTGAAAACCTATAACTTACGTACCATTTGTCAGTGGCACCGCCCAATTGTGAAGTTCCTCAGCTTATAATTTGACGAGGCATATTATAAACCGTCAGAGTAAATTGATCAAATCATTGAAATTCGACGCATTTTGTGAAACAAACCTATTTTATATTTGATAAATGTCTTTTAATAAACTTAAAATTATATAAACTTACGTTGATGCTCAGTTATTTCCTTGTGGAATAATGCATTTATTTTTTCCAAAATAGTCCTGGAACAGTCACGAAAATGTAGGTATTTGAGGGACAATTCGTCCAATTCAAAAACTATTAAGAATATTAATTAAAATAAGATATACTTCACATGTAGTTATTTCACTTTACCTGAATTATATTCTTAGTCTTTTATCTTTAGTTTTTTACGCTTATGGCGCTGTAATTAAATCGAATAGATAGGACCGTGCACAACGTTTTACGCGTTGATTTAGAACGAAATCAAACTATACACGATTCCCGTAGTATATTACTTTAGTATAGAACTTAATTATTCTATTAGGATTTTAAAAATAAAACTGACTGTGGATCATCTTCGACACTCATCAACGTGCTGACTATGGAACTTTGCTTCAGAATATTTCTCTTGACTGTAATTATAATTATAAAGTTAGGTCAAACTAAAAGTGACAATAAAATTAAAGTTGGCTTCAGGCCATGCGACTGACACACACATATGCATGAACATGATGTCGACACCAAGTGACCAGGAAAGTATATGAGGTGATATGCCGTGAGCCCCATCCCCAGTTGCGGTCCTAGAGCGAGAGAGAACCGGTAACTAGTCGCCGGTAGCACTTCGCCCTGTGTCTGCTAATACAATTGTATCGCTATGGTTTGGCGAATGTTTTTTTTTCACATTTTTCTAACTTTTATAACATATCTCTCAAGTTCACTCACAAGTTATGAGTAACTTGTATAAACTTCGGGTTTTATACATTGGACACCAAAACTTTTCGAAACCATTACAACAGCATTAAAATAACAGAATCGAGGTTGTTGTCTCTGTCGACAACGTTGAGTGATATATCCATAGCATAATGCTAGTCTAAAATTCATACTTACAGCTTGTATAGGGCATTTTCATGATACTTCTTATTCTTCTGTCCATCCAATGCCTGATAATGTTACCAAATTTACTTAGTTAATATTAAGATAGGAATAGGACGAAGTAACAGCTTAAAACTAGTCAGATCTAATATTTTAACTTTCATTTGATCTTAAGTGACTACCTCACGATAAACACGAGGATCAACACAAGCCTAGCTATTCATGTCAGTTGCTCACACTAATTAATACTACACAATGAATAACGAAAACACGCCACAAGGTAGCATTCGAGGAAGCGGGTCATCTAGTATTAAGACCTATAGGCATGCGCTACAAGCAAATGAGGCGCAGATGCGTTGCCAACCTTTACTGGACAGGGGAGGGGATAGCCAGGAAAAAAGATATTTACTTTCATCCTTGGCCATCCTATCCTTATTAGGAATGAATGGTAAAGGGTAGACGAATTGATACTGGGCCTCCAGCACTTCACTCCTCAGATGATCAGAAACACACTTCTACTTCACGCCTGTCTTCTGTGCAGACGTGGAATATTTCACTGGTCGGGCCGGCGTGCTACAGATATTATTGCGGGCTCTACCAATGTTGAAATTACTTTTGTTTATTATTTACTTTTTATCTGAGTTCAAAGAAACGGAGTAATCGAGTTCGCTGGTCAAGGAATCGTTCCCGTCACCGGACATATCTGTAAACAAAGTTATGAAACTTACAAAAGTGTATATCTAATTCTACATGTGAAAAAAACGTCGCAATAGCGAGTCGCCCAACTCGGGTGCCAATCAAGTTTTGCTTTATAATCAGTTTTACATTCTAGTTTGGGTTTACGTTCTCATGAGTTGTTTTTCAGATTTTAATTATGAAGAAATTATTACACTTGCATAAATCATGACGTATTTATATATTATATAGTTACAAAAACTGGATGGTATATAAAACTATAAATAAAAACAAACTTAAAGATGGGTACACGGTACTCACTTGTATTCAGTCCCGACAGGATTGATGACGCTGTCCTTTTAAACGGTGCCCTATGAATATTAAATGGTCGACTTAATTTAGAAAACTTACTACGTACATATATTATTATTACACACAAATATATACACACATAAATAATTAATAGCATTAACCTAACTCCAGAGAAGGCGCGACAACGACAGGAGACATCCTGAGATACAGGTCGTTTTGTTGTCCTGGTCCTGGTCTGTTTTTTAGTAGTAATTCTACTTTACTTATTCAATGTGTTTCCACTTAACATCAACTGGGTAATATTGGAGTTAGATCTTTATTTGTTGTAGATGTGTGCGTCCTTATGGAAGTTTGTTCAATCAGGTCACATTTTTTGCACTTTTCTAACTTTCTTTTGCTAACAATGCTCGTTAATAGTTCGTTAACCCTAGAAAATATGAGTTTACACTTACATTGATTTAATTATTACAGCTTCGTCTTCGGATTTATTTCTCAACGCGGTATTAGCCATTTCTGTTGACGTACCAAGTTCTAAAAATTTTAAATCCTTATAATTTTCAACAATCGCATATGTATTCCGAAAATAAAAACTACTTTAAGGGTAATAGCAATCTGCCACTAAAGTCAGTTTATATACTTGTTTCTGTTAACTGTATGACTATTTGTACTAAAGCAATTAATCTAAAATAAGTTTTTAATCTCTATTTGTTGTCCAAAATAAGAACTTTAATTTTCCTTACCTGCTACCCTCATATCGCTAAGGTGGTAACTGCTCTAAAAAATAAATAAACGTTAAATAATACCACATTTACTTATTATTAATTTACACTTAATAATATAAACATAAAATAAAAATAACGCCTCCTGATTTAGTAATTCAATAAGCCAAAGAGAAAAAGATATTAAATTATCGGAAATCGACTTCGTAGTCTTTTTTATTAATTAAAAAATAAAATAAAAATACCTACCGGTTTTCTATATTTGGTGTATTTAGGTGGCAGGCGAGATGGTGCGAGTCTGTGACTGCAATAAAGAATTATAATAGGATCATGGATCGACGTCGCCATCCCTGATTTTATTGTAGTAACAATAATAATTTTTGTATTATTATATTCACTTACTCATTGGTCATCGTTGACCGAAAGGAGTCTTTGTATAACTGTTTAATTTCTGTCGACATTTTGATGTCTGAAAATATAAAAATATATGTGTGCTCACGCTCGTAACCCAAAGGTTTAGGCGGAGATTTCTATTTGGCGTGATCCTGGCACACCTCTCTTACTTCTAAATCCATACATCTATGCATACATGCTCGTCGGTTACTGGTACTCCTTATATTTTCTGTATGTAACTAAACAACCAACTACCAATAAATATGTGTAACTAAGGGCCAAAGTGTTGTGGGAGTCTTAATGTTTGAAACAGGAAAGGAGAAAGATTCTAATGGAATCGGCGTCCTAATTTACTAGACAACAGGCAGAAGTATATATGTATTAATACCGCTACTTCTCTGCGATGTACTGCAAGGTCGTAGTACTGGCCATTACCGTCAATCCACTCAAAAGTTACTACTACTGATTAACTCTATTGATGGATTACTGTGACAGTGTGTCATTCCAACGAACATCGTTTATAAGTCTTGTTACTATGCACAATAATATTCCCATCATTCTTTAGAATGACACGAACAGCAACACGGTACAACATACCTTTGAACAATTGCTTTCTTTTCATTATATCTTTTTCAAAATAACAAAAAAAATGTCGAGAGAGAAAGTAAAATTAATTAAAGAGAGTTTTGACAAAGAATTGAGTCTCAATAAAACTGACCTGCTTCGCATTTCCTTAGCATTAACTGAAAGTCAATTACATTCTAATATTAGTAGTATTCTATACAAATGCTCTAAAAAACTAGCTGCTCCTCCGGCTTCGCTCGAGTGAATTTAAGATACAAAATGATAAAAAATACATAGTCTGTTTGTTTTGGATAAACTCAAACAGGCGCAAGTTCGGCCCCACATGGAATACTGCTCGCATCTCTGGGCGGTAGCACCCCAATACCAGCTTCATCCTCCATTTGACCGCATACAACGGAGAGCGTTGAAGTCGTTCGCTCTCTTATCGATCGGCTTGATACTCTGGGCTTATGGAGGGACGTCAGCTCCCTTTGCATATATTTATCGTATATACCACGTAGAGTGTTCCGATAAACTGTTCGGAACGATATTAAGCGAAGCGAAGCGAGCTTATCTATTCCTCAAAGGTAGGCAACACATCAACAGTTCTTATGGTGTTGCGGGTGTCCATGGACGTCGTTGATCACCTTGGTACCCACACCGTTCGTTTACTTCTCTTATAAAAAAAAACAGTACTGATCCGATTTAAAAAATTCTTTCACAAATATAATTTTTAAATGATAGCTGTTCTATCAGCGAGTAACATAGACATTTGTGTATGTATAATCGGGTGTATTTCTGGTTCTTTTATAAAAATATTGTTGACTATGATGCGGGATCCACAGTATTTTTAAGATGATGAAAAGAGAAAAAAGAGGTTAAGGCTAAGAGTAGAGATGGTTGATCAGTACTTTTAGCTTTAACCTCTTTGCTCTGCGTTGTCATATAATATTTAAGAAATATATAAGTACATATACAAATTACTTACATTTTCCGAATCCTGTTTCTTACGTAAATATTTAAACTCGGAACCATGGTGCAGTGGGATCGGCTTGCTGAGAAATATTAAAGAAATTTTAAATAGATGCCATCCTTACATCAGAATTTTAGCAAAAGCTGTACTTCAACGTCGTTGCATGATCGGTGCAATACCGCGACCTTACGAAGACAGGCGTGAAGTAGAAGCATGTGAGTTTGGTGCATGAAGCCTAGTCCTAGTCCTTTTCCCTTTCTTATCTTTTCTAACAAGGCAATAAGGCAATGAGACGAGAATTGGGGAGGGGGGGGGGTTGGGGGTTGGAAAGGAAAAGAAAATAAACCTTTTTACCTAAAGCCGAAGACAGCGAATCAAGTCAAGAAATATTGTAATGAACAACGAACAAAGTATTGCTTCGCCGCTCTCTATAAATACAAGAGCTTACGCGTAATGAGACCGGGTTCATATAGCGTTCGCTTAGTAATCTATATTAAATTCTAAGACTGGTACTAGGGTTGTAGACTATTGGGGTTTTTTAAATTTAAACTAAATTATACTTAGCATCTTACCTTTTATTTTTTTCTTCAACACGATCTCTTGAAGTGTTGGAACGAAGTATAGAAGTTTTGCCAAACTCCCTGAAGTGTTCGCGAGTCGCGGTCGATACTAGCTCATGCAGTTTCTTAGGGCTTTTGGTTTGATTCGTATCTAAACTGCCGGATTTACACGTATGAAATAATCGTGTCGAACATTTTGAACAAAATATCACACCTTTAAAGATTTCTGCGTCAGTTAAATCATTTTCATTGCATATATCTGAAATTAAAGATTCAAAGTACATTTAATTATTATATGCGCCGTGGTGGCGGGTTCGAACCCAGAAAGGCGTTTTACTTTGTTACTTCTATTATAGACAAAAACGTACAGCATTTCTTGCATTGCTTGTGGTAACTGTAGCCTTCGCAGATGACCCGCTCGTCGTTGCCGATGGGTTTCGAGCAGTGCTCGCACACCTCGCACCTGACAATTGTCATAAGACTTAAGTTACTTTACGTTAATTGGTTTTAGACTAGCGAACTACGAGACTACGGCATCGCGTGGGTAGGTTTGCTACGTTTGCAGGCAGAGTATATACGCAAATATTTTTTTCATCTGTCCTTATGTAGTAATAGCCTATTCATATTTCTTCAACAATCATCAACATTTCAGATTTTCTGTGAATGTATGATGTAACTCTCTCATGAATCACTCCGTCTTTTTGTCAAAACTGTATGAAACTTAAAGATGAGCCGTGTACAAATGGATCCTAAGTTGTACATATGATTTATTCTTGGAAATTAGAACAATAATACTCACGCCATTTTTAGAATATTATTTTTTTAACATTTTAAGAGCTTTATTTAATTAAAAATTGCTCTCGATTCTACATCGAGATTTTGACAAGTGACAGGCAAAAATGTTTACTTTTTTAATATAATGGTATTTGTCAAATATTTACTTGCATATTGAATAAATAATAAATCCTTCTTACTTCTCACGCATTGATTCGTGCATGAAGCTGATTACTGGAGTGGTTTTGTTATCAAGGCATAGATGAACACTAATGTAAGATTCGTTCGTGTGAAATTTTATTAAATTAATTTTTCTGTCGTCGATGTCAATGGAACATATCTGTAGAAAAAAAGATATGCCTTGGTTATATTGTTATATGGGCGATGTTGAAAGATTTTAATGGGTTATAAATAAAACAACAATTAAATATTATGAATTGTTCGGCATGTATTATAAATACAGTGTACAAAATATTTAAAAAAAACAATTTATTCATATATAATTCGATTATTTTAAAAATAAGTAGTTTTTAATGTGTTCAATTAGGTTTTATTTTCATGTTTAATACATGTTTTTTTAAAAAAGAAAACGTCTACTCAAAATTCCCGCCATTTTAGTCCTCTTACTCCATTATGATATAAACGTACATAAAAATACATTTGCAGAGCAAGTAATGAATTAAATATATATATTTAAGTATAATACCACAGTCCAGCACCAATGTTTTCTAAAGCAATACTTATTTACAAAACTAGGAATCTATTATGAACATTCTTATCACCAAGACGGAGATTTAGATTCGTTGTAGGATTGACAAAATAAACATAACTTTTACTTGAATATGGACCATATTTAACATAATATTTATAAGTTTGCTGTAAGGAAAACGTAGGTCGCAGAAATGAAACGATTAGACGTTACACCTTAAAAAATTATACTTTTTAAGTTACTTCCAGTCGATTCATACTAATTTAATATCGAAAATGTTATTAAAAAAATATGAGATGATACGTTGAAGTACGATTTATTGACGCATTACTTGCGCATCCTTCAGGTACATAACTTTAAGAACTTCAACGTAATAACATTCCAAACCGGTATATTGTAAGGTAAATAATTTTCAAAACAATGTTGTAGCTTTTAAAAGCGTTACATTTCAACATAATTTCAGAGAACAATCATAACTATGTCAGTCTAAAGTTTAGTACGAACCGATTAAAATCAACAGCTTTTCCTGGCAAGTTTTTACACAAATCTTGACTATTAGCAAAATGAAATTAACTCATCACTGACAGGAATTTAATAACACGAATAATACATTGCATGGAATTGAGATCAAAAATATAATTATAATAATAGACAGAGAGGAATACCCAATTTGAGATCAATGCATTTTATTTAGATTTTAGTAATTTTTTCATGTTAAAATTTATAAATATATAAAAAATGTCATCGGCCTGAACACAGGCATTTTAAGATTAATTATTGTGCAGGTATATTTTATTATTCTACTATTCTAGATAATTTCAAAAATACTGGCCCCGAAATTATTTGTATAAACTATAAAAAAAAACTTATTTATAATTAACCTAATTAAAATAAAGTTGCAAAATGTTTAAGTAATCGTAATTTAACGAAATATTTAAAAAATAAGACGAAATCTTCATCATTACCTGATAGACTACTGAAGTGTCATTTAGTATGGAACATTTAAAAACTTGCAAAGTAGTGAAACCAATATGGCGATTGAATTTACAGTTCATTTTTATTAAGTATGTTTCGTATATAAGCACGACTTAAGTAAAGCAAAACCAGATATTTATTCAAAACATGTTTGTAAAATACACCCCACATGTTTCCAGTAGTTGGTTTGAAAAACTCAGATTGCTGCGTGCCCCATATGTCACGTGTCTTTGTGTGCCTGAAGTTGGCAATAAGTTGTAAAATTGATTCGAGAGACGATAGACAAGTTTTTTCTCTGTCGTTCTTTAATTCTAGTGTATACGGCCATCTTGCTCAATCTTCGTAATTGTGAATGTTTCTAGAGAGCTCTAACTTCGAACCCACAAACGTATATGTGGTAAACGTAAAATAAAATCTTTTCACGCAGGCGATAAATAATGTCAAGAAAATATAAAAAAATAGAATGTTTGCAAACACCGTTAGAAAAATGCACACTTAATATTAAATACTTTACTATAAATTGGTATATTTATAAACATTTGAAACAAAACAGTATAATAAACATGTATACATTTTTAAAATTTTACGATTAAGTTAATATAATAAAATAGGATTCTTTTAATAACACTAATATTGCCACAATTGCCCTGTATTTTTTTATTTTGTGGAACTTAATATTTTGAGCACTGGAGTATAAAGCCTAATTTAGTCATTAACGTTATAATTAATCTATATTAATATTTATTACTCATATAACATCTCTTATTGTTACTAAAACATATATTATATTGAGATTCCAAACATAAGATAGTAAATTATTTTTTAAAATAAATATAGATAAAAATTGAGACAAATCCTTTCCAATAATGAATACTGCCATTATAAAAATAGAAGTCAATGATATAATATTATACAAAAAGATATGCCATTAATGGTCGAAAAGTGAAGACTTGAAAGCGTCCCTATTGGGATGATTTTTATATAATATAGCTTACGTCATGTACGTTTACCCTGTGACATTTATTTGACACATGTCAATGTTGTTGTCTCTGTCTTTGGAACTCTTTTGACCGGTGATTTTGTATGAGCATAACATATCTGTAGTATAAAATATCATTGATAAAATGAAATTATTTTAGACGTCAAATATCTCACATAAGGAGCTCTCTCTAAGAGAAATAGTTCGTGAAGAAAGTGAGAAGAATAAAGCAGATTTAAAAAAAAACCTGGAATATTAATAGAAAATACAAGATTATATTATCATTACAATATTCTTGAATTATTCGTATATATTAGTTATCAATTATTTATATCTATAAACACTTAAATGTATAAAACTGTAGGAAATAAAAAGCTAACATCAAAAGATGTATACGTACGTAAATATCACACTAAGTATTTACTTTAAATTAAAAATAATAAATGTATAAGCTTTACTGGCCTAAGTTTACTATAATGCCACGCGATATAAAATTATTCCGTGCAGTAATAACAATATATTACTGCTGTGCGAGAATTCATATGACAAATTTGTGAAAATTCACAGAATTTACCTTCATCTAGTTGTAATCAAAACTTACTACTAATTAAATCGTTTTCGTGTTTCATATATTCTTATTGAAAGTTGAATTCGTTACCTATGGAACTAGGATAAAAAGGGCCAATGTTTAAGCTTGTGTGACAACAGAGACGCTATATACGCTATTGTCCCCTTTTTAACAATGTTTTTAGACCCCAAATGCAAGGTATGCCTCGGCAGGCCTACGATGACTCATAATTCTGGCTGAATTTTGTTTGTTATTTTTATACTTGTGTTCTTATTTTTTATTTTATCTCTTTCTTAGTTTAAATTGACATTTTAGCAAAAAGTTGTATAAAAATATTTTTTGTTTAGTTATCGCTGTACAAGCAGTTATAACTTATGTAATTCATCTAAACGTTTTAGTTAAAAAAGATAACGAGGTAATGATATATGTCAATGTCGTCTCATGTGTAGTCCAAGATGGTCTGACCTGGCGAAGGAACGGCGACAAAGCGGGCAGGTGAAGGGGCGGTGTCCGGTGTGCTTACGCGTGTGCCGCGTCAGCTCATCCGATCGCGCAAAACGCCATTCGCAACCCGCCCAACCGCAAGAATACGGTTTCTCCCCTGAAATAAATATGCTATTGTTAATAGCTCTTTACGTCAAATATAGCTATTTATTTATATGCATGAAACAGAAGAAAGAATGTGATATGTGCAAGCAGGTTTTAGGAAAGGAATGGACTGCATGGATCAGATCTTTTCTCTACGCATGATTACAGAAAAGTTTTTGGCTGTAAACAAAAAAATTTCTGCGCCTTCGTAGATTAAGAAAAGGCATACAATAAAGTTAAAAGAGATGATCTATGGTCAACCTTGCTTGCGTTTGGATTGAACAGTGATCTAATAACAAGCGTTAAAATCAATTTATAAAGATTCGAACGCTTGAATTAAAATTAACGGGGCCGACTCAGACTGGCTTAGTATCAATAATGGTGTAAGATTGGATGTAGCATTCCCGTGGCTATTCAATGTCTATATGGATGATTGTTTGGAAGCTTTGAAAGACAAGGACTGTGGATTAAATATGGGTGAGCTGGTTGTAAAGTCTCTTGTACGCCGATGACCAGATAGTGTTTGCGTCAACGGGGGAGGACTTACAATTTATGCTGAATGTAATGAATGATTCATACCTCTATGAATATGAATGTAGACAAAACGGAAGTAATAGTGTTTGAAAGAGACCAAAGCAAGACAGTAATTGATACAAATGTTAACGGTAAAGAAGTGAAACAGGTGGAGGAGTTGCACTTAGGATGTGTGTTTAGTAGAGATACGTTAAAGATTTTGAACGACGAACGAATGCGGGTAATAATATAAAATTAGTAATGGGAAAATTATAGTGTATTGTTTCGACGAACTTTTTTTCATTTATTCAATTTTGAATTTTATTGTTACGGTACAAGGTTTTGTTTTGCTTCATCATTAATCTATTATTAAACTATTTTCGCGGCTTCCCGTTTTGTTTGTTATGAGTTTTCAATTATTTTCTAAGATCTTTTCTTCTGATAGTCTTTATGGCTGTCTGTGTACTTTTAACAAGTTTAATTTCTCTTACTCTACCACTGTTTACTCACCTGTATGTGTTCTTTTATGCGCTTTCAAATGTGAGCTTTTCGTATAGACTTTGTGACATCCAGCCACATCGCACTTGTGAAGTCTCTTCCTGCCATGGGATTCTTCATTATTATTATTTACAAATTCGTTATCGATACAAGGTTTCTTTGCAACATCGTTCGGAGGTTTCGTATAAGGTTTCCTTTGCGCCAGCTGGTTCAATGAACCGGTCAATGCGTTCTGTAGCGCTGTGTTGAGCAAAAAGTTCTTAATTTCTACATCAGAGGTTATGTTGGATTGATTCGCGCGCGCGATCGGAAAGGTTAGCATTGGCGGCAAAAATGGCGGCTTGTTCGTTGACAGTTCGATCGTCGTTTGTAGGTGCGTTCGCGGGGTTAGTTGCGGTGGTGATATGTGTGGGATCGGGGGTTTTAATCTGAAAATTAAAATATACAATAAAAATAATTATAAAAACCCTGATTGATTGAACCTAAATACGTTATTCTAATTTTTGTGTTTATGAATGAACTAGCGGGGCGCCCCGGCTTAGTACGGGTTTATAACAAAAAAAACTATTTTTTGAATCGGTCCAGTAGTTTTAATGCAAACAAACATTCAAATCTTTTCTCTTCATAATATTCGTTTAGATTATGCCTTTGGTTATTAGTCCATATACAAACAACAATCAGGATAAACTTAAATGCATTGCGTATACTTTAAAAACCATGTTACGAATAAATACTAGTCAATGGACGTACTTGTTCGCATGATGCCTGTACTTTCTTGCACTTCGGAGGTCCGGCCCAACTTTAATTTTGGGTACTTGATGACTCGTCCTGTAATATGTAACGAACTCTGTTCATTGAAACTGTTACATTAATAAAGTCTTACCATTGTCATGTCACCTGTAAACTTCTAATGTATTTTACCATGATTTAACAACAATCAAATCGATATAATTAATATGTCAATAAAAAGAGTGTAAAGCTTAGTGAAATATTAAATTATGTTTAAAATAAGTCATACATCATAATTGAGTCAGAACAGAATATGGATATTAATAAAAATGTGGTTTACTTAAATTTAACTGCAGTTAGAGGTTAGTTAAGTAGTTTTCAGTAGTATGTAGTTTATAATGATAGCCCGATTGCTGTAGTATACCCAGATCATACCCTGTAGGTGGGTCATAGACTATTGGAAGATCTTTCAAAAATATTATTAGTGGTTAATGCCCATACCCATATAAGTTTAAAGCCGATAGCAAAGTTTCAGAAGAGTTGAAGAATGAGTTCGTTCACATTTTTATCATACAACATTGTTATAAGGTTTCATCTTTATTTGAATTGTATCTATTACATTGAATGTATACAATAATTTTACTGTACACACAACACTCACTGAAACGGCAATAGCGTTGACGTCGACTCGTCTTGTCTGACTGCCTTTGACGAAGTCGGATAGGCGCTTTCTGGAAAAGATAAATAGTTTTTATAAAAAAGGTATAAGTGTGGAGTTGAATTTGTAGTTACCGTCGAATACAGTAGTTATAAAAAATGTGGATCCCGAATGGATTAGCTCGACTGTGAACAGTCTCTCCTTCAATGAATTAAACTAATCTAAAATCACTGTCTTAAAATAATCTAGTGTAACTATTTTGTTATAGAAGAGGGTATAACCCATAGACATCTGCAACTAATTAATGAGTTGCAGATGCGTTGCCCACCTTTAATGGACAGAGGAGGGGACTAACAGAAAATGGTTATTTCCAATTCCTATACATCCCCTCCCCCGTCAAGCTCTCTTCCCCTTCCCATACTTTCCTTATAAGAAAAGGGTTGGAAGGGGAAGAGAACTAGTATTAGGCCTCCGGCACCTCACTTCACACGAAATGCAGAATACTCTACTTAACGCCTGTATTTCACCGGTCGAGCCGGCCCATTCGTGCAACAGACGTTGTTGTTGCGGGCTCTACCACTGTTGCATTATGATTGTTTATAATGTTACTCATCGCTAAGCATCTACAATATAGAACTTATAGTGCCCAATTGGTTCCGGATCATTTTACTGAGAACCTTTTCAATTACTTGTTAGTATTTTTCAAGTTCATAAGCTATACACATCTATGGCACAAACGATAGCGACAGGTAAGCGATGCAATGTTGTCAGCGATGGTTTATTTCACCGTATAAGCAGTAATCATCACTAATTGCCAATTTAAAGTGCGCACAAACTGCTAGAGGCGGACGATTTGCGAAGCACGTAATGGCTTACCGTTCGTTATACTTGAAAACTTTGTAGCGACGTTTCTAGTTAACGGAAATTTGCTTGAAGATCACGGATACACCAGAATTATGGTGCTGTTTTATGTCTTGCATAATGAGGTAGGACATTATTGCTTATAGTGGCCATGTGTAAGTTGCTGTATAATTTTTGTTTGTACCTGTCACAGACCGATTGTGAACATCGTTAGTTTATAAACGGACTAGGTATATCACAAATTATCAGAAAAATAAGTAAAGTTGTATAAAATTAGATATCACAACTATGACGATTTTACCTATGAAAGCCAGAACACACGATTACTTTTTCGCTTTAAATATAACATTTAAAAACCTATACATCCTATTAATGTTGATCATAATGATGACATGAAAGCATGCTGTCGCTATTTACGATTTCAAAATTAAAATTTAATGTTGATATTAAATCCTGTATAGTTGATGCCAATGCCAAGGCAAAGAGTCAAGTCCTTTTAGATATGAGTTGTTAACTTCACTAGATCACCGCAACTTTCAAACCGGAACACATTAATACAAACGCGCAACTGATATGCGACACGAACCAAACATTTGTATAGTTATGCGGGCGAGCCAGTTTCTAGTTTGAATCGTGTCACTCAAGCTCATTGGACACAGTCGATCTTGTACAACAATCGAAAATTTACATATAGGGCAATTAAAATACCTCGTACCGGGTGCGGAGAAGGCGAATTAGTACGGGGTAACGAAGGGCAGGCGAGCGGCACTGTCGATCGCAACGTCCTTTCTAATGATTGTGTGTTCATAGTTCCGCTTACTGTTTGCTATGGAATAGTTTTGAAAGTAATTAAAAATAAATATTAATTGATTTATTTTTTAAAACGCCAATAGCTAAAAGGTAAATATTGCGAAGCTAGCACAACATGGTAGTGGGTTTGAAGCCGTTCGACTATTGTCATGTCCTAGCACAACTTAAGGCTAAGTTTCGTATGGTTAAAATATTAGTAAATCTGGTAATATTTCATTTAATAAATACGCAGGAGGAGGGTTGACCTATTACAGTATGGACTGCGGTCTCACTGTGACCACCACATAAGTGGGAAGTAGTCAGGGAGAGAAAAATCATCTTTTTGCACATAGTATGACGTACAAATGATGGACTTAATGCTCAGTCATCCAAGAGAGATGCCCATAAACAGAATTGTATAGAGAACGAGAATCTTACATTCGACATCGCTTTCAAATCTCAAAACCTGCTACTTACACATCCGAAGATGAAGATTTGTCAATCTTGATGTAAAGATAGGACCTGTGACGACAGATTTCTTACTTTTATGGCAGTAAATGATAAATCTTAACTTCAGTATATGCATAAATATACAAAATTGTGTCTGACCTTGAGACACTACTGGGTGATGTCTCGGACTGGGGTCGACAAAATCTTGTCCATTTCAACCCCAAAAAGATACAAGTTTGCGCATTTACCGCCAAAAAACAACCCTCAGCCGGTATTGTTATTCTCGGCGTTGACACATCGAGTGACGTTCAATTTCGTGTTCACTCGGAAGACAAGGCCAAGTCGGCCTCCAAAAGCTTGGTGTGCTCAGAAGTGCGAAGCAGTATTTCTCGCCGACAGCTGTATAAGGGCGCTAATTCGGCCTCATATGGAATACTGCTCGCATCTCTGGGCTGGAGCTTCCCAATACCAGCTTCTTCCATTTGACTGCATATAGCGGAGACCGATTCGCATGGTCAACGACCAAGCTCTTCCTGATCGGCTTGAACTTCTGGGATTGCGAAGAGACTTCGCGACTCTTTGCATTTTTTACCGCGCGCGGAAGTCTTCCGAAGAACTGTTTCAAACAATTCCTGCAGCTGAATTCCGTCATCGGCCAACACGACAGAACTCTAATTACCATCCACACCATCCGAATATTTGGCGTTCCACTACAGTGCGTTTTTCCCGAAATTTCTTTCCTCGCATAACCGCGCTGTGGAACGATCTGTGGCCAGCGGTATTTCCAAACCAATACGACTTAGGGTCCTTCAAGAAGCGAGCGTACTCCTTCCTTAAATGCCGGCAACGCAGTTCCACTGGTGATGCGGGTGTTCATGGGTTCATATAAAAAACATGCTTATATGTGAATGAATATATCATGCCATTATAAATAAAAACAAATTAGGGCAGAAAATCACCGATATCCGCTTTTCACATTATTATTGGATCCTAAATATGTCGAGAGAAACGAATTGCCCAAACAATAGAGAATGACACTAGACTCAAATCTGAGCAAGTATGATTCACCTGCTTCTTTCAAACTGGTTTTATCTGCTAGGATTCAAACCGCACTTATAAGATCGTAAGGTGGACATCCAGCCGCTAAGCTTACTGTGTCTACAATCTCATCAACATTACGTTCACGACTCTAGCGACTCCGTTGAAACATAGAGTTCAGACGTGCGAACTCCTTGTTGCTATACTAGTACAGTTTTTCAGTTTTCCTTCCCCGGGATAAAGTCTCCTTGGTGTCTAGCTAGTGGTAGTGCGCCTAGTGCATAATGAGGAACATTGTTTACATTATATTTTGTTTAAAAAAAAAACTTTGTATTTCTATTGTAATGTCAAGGATAGGCGTATCAATTGCGTGTAATATAACCTATTAATGTAGAAGTAATACATACATTTGAGAATATTCGCATGCGGCTATAAATTAAGTCGGTAATGTAAAACGGACGGACGGTGTTGCTACATTTCGCTCCCGCTTATCGTCGTGTAAAAGCGTTTAATCTATGTTATCGAAGACGTCGTTAAGCTGTTGTGATTGTTCCCGCTGATTGCAAGTTCTGAGTGCGGTACAAAGTCATAAGTGGAGCGGGTGTAAAAGTATTAAATCTTGTATGCTTTCTGGGTATACTTATATACTTCTGGGTATATAACCGTTATCTTCGTGCCAATTAGTATGAAGTATAAACAAAATAAGGGCATCATACGACGGGCCCTTAGTGTGAGTTCACGCTGCTGAAAACATTCAGATAAAACATAATGGTAATCTTAATTGTTTTACACAGAAATAGAGAGATAATATGTTATATGTAAATGTTTTCAGCAGTGCGATCACGGTATAAGACATACCGGTTGGGTTTTGTAGCGAAGTATGTTTCCTTTATTTTTTTGGATTAATCGTGAATGTCTCTGGCTAGTGTGGACTAAATATTGACAAATACCATCAGTTATTTGTTCTTGTTTAGTCTATCTTTCTAGGTTTTGACCCACAGATCCGAATTGATCCTCACACTTTACCCACAACAATTACGCGTGAATTTATACATTCGGTAGTGATTGTTGCGCCATGTGGTTGCGACAGGAGGTGTCTGGCGCGGGAGCGGGCCAGCCGCGGCGTCGCCATATTCGGCCTCTAATAAATTAGTGCCGAGTTTTATTGAAAGGATTCGTTTAGAACATCGACTTTAACTTATTTATGATGCTTTTAAACAGATTAACAGCTCCTTATTCACAAGCTTGCGGAAGTGTTGATGGAATGTAATGACATAATAAAAATGTTTGTTATGTCAGTTGGTAAATTTTTATTATTAGAGACTAGTAACCTTTTTTTTCCCGTGGGGAAATGCCTACGCATACCACCCTTGGGACAAGGGTGGTTATGTCGGACTTGCACCAACTAAAACCCCACGATTGCCCTCTTGACACCTTTTGTCAGGAGCACGGGAACACTTTCGCACACTACCGTGTCCTGACGGCTTTGACTCGCTGCGAGTTCTGAAGCATATTCCCAATTCCCTCTTTGGATTAATACGAGCAGGATTACTACTTGCTAAATACTGGGCGGCTAATATCAGAATCGCCGGCCAGGCCTCACTTATGGGGGTTGGAGGAGAGCAAATACTCTCCTTCGGCGCCCAGGTCTCCTGCGAATCGAGACATTGGAGTTTCTCTCCCTGTCTCTTTTCGCAGTCTCCTTCCGCGACATCACCTCTTCGCAGAAGGTAACACCGGCGCTCCACGACCTCTCGCTAGCGACAATAGCCCTGACAAAGGCTGGGAGCGAGAGGTCATCTCCAACCACTGCGACGAGGTCCCGGCGTAGTCCGGCCCACCCTGCACAGGTACTTACCGAAACAACCATGCCCCGATAGCACCTGCACCAGCCGGAAGGTCAATGGCCCATGCCGCCTGTTCAACCAATCACCTAAGACTGGTCGGATAGCCTCGACAGTCTTGCTGCCTGCCCTGGGTACGGCTAACCTCTCCTTTCACTTATCGAGCAGCAACTGTCGAGCGTGGATCTTTATTATATCCTACTCCTTGGGAGGGACATTTCCTCCGCTAAGTCTGATATCCTGACGCCATTGGTATATGGACGTAAGGATTCCGCCTCTAGATCCTACGGAGGGGATCCTGCCAAAATGCATGCTGCCTCATGGGAGATAGTTCGGTATCCCCGTATGACCCCGATGGCCATTACCCTCTGGGGTTGCCTCAGGAAGGCGATAGTATGCGCTCGCCCAGACTGGTGAACCATAGAGAGCCATAGACCGCACTACCTCCAAGTAAAGACGGCGGCTGCAGAGACTAGTAACCTACCCCAACTTCACGCAGGTATAAGGACCAAAAAATTATGACCTAGTTACTCGCTAATAGTAGAGCTTTCTAATAGTGAAATAAGAAGTGAAGAAGAAATTTCAAAATCGGTGCCGTATTTTTTGAGTTTAACCGGAACAAACAATGAAATCTTTTCTCTTTATAATATAACTAGCTGACCCAGCAAACTTGGTTGTTATGTTGCATTACTTCTATTAACTGTATTAATTACTGGATGAGTTATACCGGGTGGATCCCTTTTTTGAAAAAACATTGAGTAAAGTGGGCGACAATCAGGGGCGAGTGTGAGACCCGCGCTTGATTTTATTTTCGCGCGCTTTAGTTTTATTTTGCTATAACTCATAAGATAATTATTTAAATTATATGGTGTAACGGATTATCATATAGCGCATGGAAACAAGTAACACATTTACGATAAGTATTAACGCTGTATCCGCATACACATCGTTGCGCCCGCTACTGCACGGCGGCTGTTTTCGCTTGGGGCGTAGATTTTAAACTTTTGATATATTCTTAAATATCTGCAGTGTCTGCAGTGGTCGATCAAATGGCGGAGCAGATTTCAATTGATGTTAATATGAAAGTCGATCCTAATACACATATATAAACATACTTCCCACGCTGTAATAAAATAAGTATAATACACAATTCGGATAACAGGAAATGATTTAATTTTTTCGTGTACTTCTAAATATGTCCATGAATTAATACTAGGTATCATGTTGCTGCTCTAGCGGAAATATCGCAAACCAAATGCAATGAACATTATTAATTTGAAATTCTTTCCAAATCATAAATTTTTACAGTTGCATAGCTGGGGCTCGTATGTGTATAATTACATGTACTGTAATCACGTGTGTTAATGCGATATAAAAGTAGTGAAATGAATATACGATCGGAACTACGCCACAAAATATGCAGAACGAAAAAATAAACAAAGAAAACATTTGTTGTTTCCGAACATCTTCCTGTTCCATTCACTGTTTTGTTATGATTGATCAATTCGATTCATTACAAGGAATATATGGTAACTTTGTAATGTAGTCTATGAAATGTCATAATCTACGGCCTCAGATTATGCCTATATTATCCCTTTCCTTAACGTATTTTTTTTAGAATTTTTAAAGAAGTTGCTCCAGAATTATTCTACATCCACTGATTTCTAGGAAAGAATCATAAACTATGACATTTCATAGATTATAATTTAACTAATAGCACATTGATTCATTATGTTTGTCATGAAAGGTACAAGTTGTTGAATGTACCATTAGCGATTCTTGTATACATACGACATAGGGAGACATAAATATATGAACGTAACCAGGGGTTTCCCCAATCACCTTTCCCAGTCTTTCTCTTCTACTCTTCTTTTTCTACGTTTTTTTCTGTCCAACATAAATGCCAGCAAAACATCGGAAACTCCGCGTCCAATACGACGCAACCTGAGTAGGCCTAACACAAGATGGTCAAGGATGAAGTCCAGTCGAGAACAAGGCACTTACTGTATGGATCTTTGTGGCGATATCCAAAAAAACATGATCCAGCAATCGATGTTTTTGGCTAATGATGATAATTGACAGCCATTAAGTTATGGTGTATCATGATTACGTCCTGTTATTTGCGTGAGCTCAACAACGCTCTGGGCCGATATCTGGACAGTTGTGAAGGGTTTATTCTATCGACGGATTCTAGTCCCCGTATCGGCCGCATCTATTACTACGCGTATTGCTTTCTAAACGCTCCATCCGATTTATGATACGGCACGGTGTAATGGGCTGCCTCATATACATCGATAGTCATTTTACTTTATGCCATCTTAAATTTGTAGAGAACTGTTAATATAGCATGCATTTGGAGATAACGTAACGATTGCGGTCAAAAATATTTTATTTGACCATTTCAATGTTATTGCAGTTTCATGGAACATTGTTGCACTATTTAAAAAAATATTCAACTATGGATATACAAATGTCTATGCAACGAGAAAGGCGACCCAGGATCGCGTCAAAAGGGAATCCATAATTTCTGCCCATCTCTATTGGTAACGGGTGTGACTGGTTTTTTTATATATCTGTACTTAAAAATTGTATGAGACTATTTTTTTTATCAGATTATCATCACTAGTGAACGGGAAACAGTTTAAAGGGTTACGGATATATTGTAACCACCTAATATTGTTAATTCTTAGTTTATATAATATCGTATGGATTTTATAAGTATCTACTAATTAATATATATATATATATATATATATTAATTAGTAGATACTTATATATATATATATATATATATACCATAGATAATAAATATAATATGATATTTATTATCTGTGTTATTCTGCGAAGTCATTGAAAGGGTACATATAAATCCGTCACACACTGTGGCAAGCAATCGTTAGATCGTTTCAGTGCGCACAATACGTTGTTTATATTTTTTGTCCCTTCGCTTTTTTACTACGATTAATAATATAAAGGGCTATTACAATAAGTATAAAACGCTTTAATTTATGTAGTTAAAATTAAAATGAAAGGGAAACAGTAAACATTAAATACAGTGTCACGTATTTCGTGTAATACTGGATTATACAGAAGTCTCTTAAGATTGTGCTAGAGATAAGCAAATACTAACAGCTTGTAATGGATTTCTGTATCGGGCATATATTTGAAATAAGGAACTACCGTTACACACGAATTCGTGACTTTCGACACAGTCAATTCAATGAAATACAAATTGCTAGAGCGATAGTACCGCTACTTGCCAGTAGATGGCGTTACTGGTACAGTTACAATTTATGTTTGTAGGGTTGCCTAAACTGTTATTTTTATTAACATTTACATAGCTTTTTATATAAATATCAGATAGCCAAGTTTATCTATTATAAAGATGACCTTTCCAATTATTTTCTAAATAGCAGAATCTCATTGCTATGTAGGTGATCGTAGGTCTAAATTCTGATGATATTTGTACACACCAATATGTTATCTTTCTCTCCATGTAAAAATAAATAAAAAAATATAACATAGTTATGAACAAGTCGTGAAAAACAAATTACCTTTTCTCTAAAAGTTTATACATGAGGCGATAAGTTTGCTTTACGTTTTTACCAAAGCAAAGATATCTTTCCTTTCTTGGTTTCCGTTTGTAATTAGCATATATGAATGAAAACAACAAAACAGACATTTACTTGAGCATAAATAGAATTGCAGGCCTGGCAGTGCGAACTTGTCTGTAGCGAGGTGTTAACCCTAGCGCGTTTAGAGCGCGGCCGCTCGGGCTTGTGAAATTGCTCTCATTGTGTACCATTTAAGAACATCGCTATGTGACAAAGCATATTAAATTTGGTTGTACGCACAGTATGACAAACGCCCTTGTTAGCGCAGAATAGAGGCTTATTTATGGCTTAATCTTGAGCTAAGCTTGCTACTGAAATGTGGCTTAATTATTAACTGTTAGCGGATCACATTCAAAATATATTACATTACAAAGGGTGAATATGTGTGCAGTCGGAGTAAAAAAAAGGTTTGTAAAGTCGATAATTGGGACCAGGGACGCACCGACACATAATGACTAATAAACAGAACAAATTTGATACGAACTTCGCTTCGCGCTTGTTGACCCTTTTTAGTTAGTTGTCTGCGTAGTAGTTTAGTTTAAAAAAACATACGGTCGAATTGATAACCTTCTCCTTTTTGAAGTCGGTTAAAAAGGTACCATTTGTCTACGACTTGATAAATCGCTTTTCGTCCCCCGACTGTACCATAATATTGAACGAAATATCTGCACGAGTAAAGTAAAATTGATGTTCTTTTTACTATTGACATGGTGACTCCTAAAACTACGGAAAGTATAGTGATATGTTATGTTTAGCTCCCCTACTAATCAGCTGGGTTCGGTACGGTTCCACTACAGGAACACAAGCTTCCGGTGCTACATGCTGGTTTCCTCAAGATATTTTCCTTCATCGTTTTTGGAGCAGTGGTGATGAAATAAAATATACAAAGTAAAGCCCTGCCTGGGTTCGAACCGGCGACCAGTGTTATAGGCCCCCCACTTACAGTACGTTAGTTGGGGCCTATACCACTGGGCCGCCACTGCTACCACTACCAAATATCATCTAACGCGACTTAAAAAGTTTTTGCTTCAAAAATAAAAAATAAACCGCTATTCTCTCACGACTTGATAACAAAGTCATCTCGAAAACCGTGTAGCAAGCGGGCCGCTAACACCTAACTCATAGGCATTGAACTGAAAATAATTAGCAAACGCGTTAACATTTCAGTTCTTCTGTCTAGAAATTGTGTTAGCAATTTGCGTACAAAATTTATGTGTTTATATGCGCGTGAGCTTATTCGATAACAATTGTTTATTTATATGCCAATTTAATTATTATATTAAAGTATTGTCGACCCGAATGAAATCTTAGCAAATACCTGAAACGAGGTACTCACTTTAGTGAGAGTTTATGAAGCTTGGTGTGTCTTAAATTTAAGCTAAGCGCACTCGACGTTCGACTACACCAAATCCTAAAGTATGATTGTCTTTTAAGCTATTAGTGCTTTGGCTGACAGTAGCTTTAAAGAATGAAAACAAAGTTCAGTTTCTAGATTTATAAGGAAATATTAATATAGACATGATAACAATGCCAATAAAATAAAAAAAAACCTTTCGGAATTATTATATGAACCCTTTTTACAAGAATTTATTTGACAGAAACAACGAAGATGATAGGCTGAAAGAACGGAGTTCTAGAGTAGCAGTAACAGCAGATTCAAACTGTCTAAAATTTAAATTACATTATATCATAATAACTATATTTGGCCTAAAATTTTAATGATTATTGTTCAGTACAACAGTTACGTCTTAATAGACTTAATCCTCCAATCAATATTTAATAACTTAAGTTAAAAATACAAGCTAGTTATACCTACTTATTTTTTATATTTCCGTACAAGGGAGGTTGAAGGCAGTTCGATCGGAATCCTCTTCTACTGGGTGTATTGTTTTTAATTACTTAATAACGTATATTTTTTGTAAACGATCAGATTGATACCTTGATGTTGATGCATCAATCATGTATGCACGAACGATAAAAGTAATTGAGCAGTTATAGAAAAATTACTTTATTTAACTATGTGGGTTAATCGTTTCATTTTTTTTATGGAATTAGGTGACGAGCAAGTGCATCACCTGATGTTAAGTGAGCGCTACCCTTACACATCCGCAAGAAGCAAATGTGTTGCAGATGCGTTGCCTACCTTTACTGGACACAGGAGGACATAGACAGGAAAAATAATATTTCCTCTCCACCGTTAACCCCCTCCCCGTCCAATCTTCTTCCCGCTCCCATCCTATCCTTATAAGGTAAGGGTGGGAAAGGGAAGAGGACTCAAATTAGGCCTCCGGCACCTCTCTCATCAGACGAAACACAAAGTTCTTCTACTTCACGCCTGTTTTCTGTGAGGTCGTGGTGTTTCACCGGTCCAGTCGGCCAATTCGTGCAACAGATGTTGCTACGAGCTCTACCACTGTTAAAGATATAAACAACAATTATAATACAAACATAACAGTTGTATAGCCAGCTACAATAACATCTGTCATCAAGTATTTTGCGTTTCATCTGATGACGTGCCGGAGGCCTATTGCTGGTCCACTTCTCTTCCTATCTTTTTCTAAAAAGGGAAGATGATTTGAGGAGATGGATAGGAAAGGGAAATATCATTTTTTCTCTATATCCCACTCTGTCCATTAAAAGTAGGCAGTGCCAGAAGTGTGTCAGAAACTCATAAGCTTGTTGCAGACGCCAAAGGGTTGCGTACTATATAAATAAAATATTCGCCACAATTTTGTGTATATCTGAACAGAGCAACTTCAGACACTCAAATATTCAAGGTTAAGTTCTTATTCAGTACAGTCTCAGTTTAATCATATGTTATATTCAATACTGGCAATTATATATGCAAAAACCCACCTCAGCTGCGCACGGCTACCGGAGCTTATACGCCACGTACGTATTTTTCTATACGAGCTATTAGGAGTAACTTAGAAACCGAATATAATATATATATACCGAATATATATTCAACTTACTATATATTACCCACGTTTTCTCTTTTAAAATAATTGCTTAAACGCGTAGTTATTTCAATGATACTGCAAATTCGGTATTTTTCCACTAAAAGAACTTCGTTCACTTTTTGTACAACGACGCTCCTGTATAGAACACGGCAGCTTTCGTGACTAAAATATACATATATGCATATGTGCGTGTGTTGATTCCGCGAACGCAGCGTTTGCTATGCTACCTTGAGTATGAAAAATCGATATAAATTACAAATTAAGTAAACAAACGAAGTTCTTAAGACTATTTCATTGAGCGATCAGAAATTAAAGGTCCTCCACCTCTGAACATTAATATTTTAAAGCTAATAACATATCTGCAATTCTTTCGGGGTACCGGATCTAATCCAGGATCGTGGTGTCTTGATTTGGCGAGTGGGTTTAACCCTCTTGAGGATATATTTTTGTCCGTTAAGAAGTATATATTCTTTGAAATCCGATGATTTTGCGGCAATGTCCGGATATACGAGTATATAGTGAGTTGTCGCTTACGTTAGTCGAAACGCTTGTTTGTTTGCAACCCTTCCCACTTATAAGTCTGAACATGTTTAGGATCTATCCTTCAAACTTCACCTAAATCAATTTAGAAAATGCCTCAACAATTTTTAAACGCTAAATTACCAAAAATGAAATAATAATATTGTAACTATAACAGAATGGGAAATAACAATAACTATGAAGAACCCTTTCAGAATATAACAGCGATAACATCTTTTTAATAAACACGTTCATACGCATTTTTTGTATCGATACAGCACTTAGTGAATACCACATTCACGGTCCGTGCAACATCGTTTAAGCAGTAATGTTGTGCATCGACCTTAGGCGATGTCGCTTTATGTACCAAAATGTTTATCAGTTGCTACCAGCGTTACTTGTTGCGGTGTAAGCCACAAGCGGCAGCGGGAACGGAAATTATTAGTTTTACTTTAATGGTATTTTGCATAATACTAAGCTGCGTGAAGGATGTTCATTGGATAATAAAGTGAATCCCAAAGTCTGGATAGTGAAGGGTTTATGCTAGCATAATCGGAGATACAAGAACAGGTCCTTTGTAATAAAACTAATTTTGCGGATTTTATCGCGTTTATTTTATGTTTTTGTTCCTGACGTTTCAAGTACATCACAACGCTCTTTTTAACTGCTTCGGATCCCGTGATTAATAAAATGAAATGACAAACCAAGCATACAACTGCAAGATCTTAATATATTGTGAGTTCTTTCTGCATAGATCGAACCAAAAATATTAATTGAAAGTAAGAGGGTACTAATTCAGTCCCTCAATCCCGTCCGATGTTGTGCAGCTTTGCACAAGGTAATAAGTGTCCAGGCTTCTCAGCAGGCGCATTAAAATCCGTATTTATAAAACTGTGATTAGACCAATACTAATGTACAGTTGTGAGGTCTGAACACAAACCCCAAAAGAAGAAGGTATTAATGGCGGAACGAAAATATTTAGAAAAATCTTAGGGCCAGAGCGAATAGAAGACGGAGAATGCCAAATCAGGATAAGCGCAGGAATTGAGAAGCTGGTGGCCGAAGTGAACATCATTGGAGAAATAAAAGCACACAGACTGCGCTGGCTCGACCACATGATAAGAATGGGTGAGGAAAGGAACATGAAGCGTGCCATATTTAGGATGGCCGCGTTGCCGATGCCCAGTCGGTCGTCGGTATCGCTGGCAAAATGAAGTTGAGAAGGACCTCCTGCTTCAACTTCAATTTCGAAACTGGCGAAAGATGGCACGGTTGTGGAGAGATCAGTTGTCGGAGGCCAAGGCCCACTTTGGGTCACTGCGACACCTTTGTTAGTTAAGAGGTCAGTCACATCAGTCCTACCCCGTGACCATGAGCGCTGTAAAGTACTCGAAACGGCGAGAACAAAGGCATAAAATAACTGATTTTATCAGTAAATTTTGTTTTATTCCAATGTGTAGTATCCGCGTAAATTACAAAATCGTTAAACAATAGCTGTTGTTTCTTTAGTACCTACACCTAGCGACGGTCTACTAAAAGAAAATGTTTGTATTATCGATATGTACGAGTTTAATTACGGTAGGTTATTGATCATATAAAACCTTAAAGATGGTATTTATACGATCTCGGTAAACGCATTGGCGTTCGTTATCCAACGGGCTCAGATTAGGGATTTACATTTTAGCATGTCGCACACGCTATTCCACTAGCATAATGTGTAATTAATTTTATAAATTCCTTTTGTAATTTAACCAACTTCGTTAATTTTAACAAAGTTTTTTGATTGTTTAGTCTGTGCATTTTTGAACCGTTTTTAATCTGTGCGCCGAATGTCACTCGCGTGAGAACAAAGCGCTCGGCACGAAGTTAGACAATTTTCCAAGAATAGTTGTTGATACATGTTATTTGTTATTTACCGCTGGTTAAATTAAATTTCTCGGTTTATGGCACTGATAGACTGATATATTTGAATAAGATTACCTATGTATGTGTGGGTAGAATAGAGAAGAATTCGTCTAGCGATGAATCATTAACTTCAAGTTTTATTCTCGACGAAGTTATCGTCAAGGGTGTCTAAACTTGCCTATACCACTTGGAGGAAGGGTGTTCCGGCCGAACTCACCCGAGATATTAGATAACATATGAGAAATACTCCAAACGAACTAAATATAAAGTGACGGTGGATACAAATTTTAAACAAAACGACAACTACAGCATAACGCTAGACCGGCGACGCGACGCAAAACAAAAGGAAGCAGGTTCGAACACACGAACCCTATAACTTTTTGTTATTTTTTTTATTTGCCAGAGAGTATTTATATTTTTATTACATTTAGTTTGCGTTATTTTACTTAAGCAGATGAATAACGTAACAGAGGATGTATTGGAAATAAAAATAGTACATGACGTTTTGTCTGAATGGGGTACATTCTTTGCAGTGAGGCCATCGCAGCACCCTGTATTTCTGCACTCAATCCGTAGTGTCTAAACATCCTTCAAGTTCAATATCAGTCGAAATATTACATTATGCACGTCAAATTTAATACAGAGAAGTCAGTGTCGTCTTTCGCTTGGACCAAATTCGGAAGAAGTATAATGTATTTTTAAACACTATTATAGGGTGACCATAATCGTAAAAATATTTATTTTCAATTTGCGTATTGACACTTAAGAATAAGCAAATGTATTAAAAATAAAATTTGATAAAAAAACATTGCAAACAGGTTGAACTTGAGTACATTGGTTCCAACGATAAGTATATATAACAAATCGCATAGTGGAAATAGGGTCTAAAAGAACTGCAAATAAAATCTGGAGAGAGTTCTTACAATGTCAATTTATTAACTTACTAGCGATTACTGCTATTATATATTACAATAAGCCTTTTGGGAATAATTCTTACATTATTTGTCGATTTAAGATTATACAAATCTACTAAAATTATTTTTATTTAGTTAAGAATACACGCCGATGCGATCATTAAACAGCAATTAATGCGAGTACCCTTAGCAGTAATCGACCCAGTAATCGCGATAACCTGAACAAGCGAGCGTAACAAGCCCTAGGAATACTATAAGGGGGCTTGCACACTAACCCAACATTTTTATCATATAAACTAACACTCTGCAACCTGCTTTACAGGATAATAAAAGGACAGAGTTCTCACTGAATTTCAATTGTTATAAATACACAATACACTGAAAATAAACAATATTCTTAACATTTATCGTGATTCGCTTATTAAGGTTTATGGGTTTTTGATGTGAAACATGTAGTGGCGGATCAGACCGAATGTTGGCGTAGCGCCGCGTCACCACGCTATATGATAGCATGAAACACTAATACGGTTTTTTATCGTATTAAATTAATATAAATAATATTTTGTTTTCTTTACAAAAATCTGATGATCTGATTTTTTGATTATGGCGTATTTATTTCCTTTCACAAACTATTTTTTTTATGTGAGAAGGTGGCAAGCGAGCAAGCGGATCACCTTATGTTAAGTAAGCGCTGCCCATAGACATCCGCAACAGGCAAATTTGTTGCAGATGCGTAGCCTACCTTTAGAGGACAAAGGAGGGCGTAGACAGGAAAAAAGATATTTCCCTTTCCCCGTTAACCCCCTCCCCGTCCTATCCTCTTCCCCTTCCCGTCCCTTCCTTATGAGGGTGGGAAGGAGAAGAGGACTGAAATTAGGCCTCCGGAACCTCAGTTATCAGACGAAATGCAGAGTACTTCTACTTCACGCCTGTTTTCTGTGAGGTCGTGGTATTTCACAGACGTTGTTGTTACGGGCTCTACCACTGTTAAATTTACTATTATATTTTTATATTATATGTACATAATAATTATATTTAACATGTCGTCTCCCTTTTATTATAAATTGTGTATTATACATTAAAATATTATTTCCTTAGTGCAAATAGTTTTGGGATGGTCGATCTCAAGGTGTCTCTTTACAATTAACTGGACTGTCAATGTGCTCTTTGTAGTCCTCTCACCTAAAATGACTTCGTGGTGTTTAACATCAACGAGGGCAACTTTTATTAACAATAACTGACACATGCCTTGTGACTGACTATGTTACGGGGTATGCATATATAATTTATACCTTTTCAAAGTACAATTTTCGTTTTACCTGCTGTCACATCTCACATATCTTAACAAATATGGATTTTAAATAAAACAGGTACAACAAGTGTTTAAATGAGCATATCAAAAGAATTTTTCAAATGCTATTAGAAGCAAAAGATTACTTATACAGTCAGGTCTCGAACCCTGCGGAAACTAGTTGCATTTTATTTTTTTCTTATAACTTAGATTACACAACTCGCTGACGCACGGTTTAACTCTATAATAGAATTTACAACTCTTAATCGTATTCTTTCAATGGAATCGATGTTACCGAGGAATAACAAATGTAAATTTAGCTAGTAGCCTTATCTTTGGTCCCGAGTGAACATAAAATAAAGTTGTCCTAACGTTAAAGCAAAATCAGAGCGGCTTGTACAAGGCTTGTTGGTTGTAATTCGAAAGGCGAATGCGACACTAAATCTAGCTTGTACGTGTTGTCGTGTGTACAGGGGCCTTAACAAGGGCTCGCACTATACGCCGCGTCGCTGCCGATTGTCGCAACCAGGATATTTATGAAAAGTCCGAGTCGTGAGTTTCATTAACAATTTACGGCTTCCATTATATCATTGTGTATAGTGCAAAATCGTTTATTTATTGTGTAGAAGACATTAAATGTACATTGAGAAGACATTAATGTTTTAAGTGACCTAATTGAACGCTGTTACCGCGAATTAACATTACAGCGTTAACGAATAACATTGGTAACTAATATGTTCATCCAAGTTATTGTTATGAGAACAAGTCTTAAGTTCTTGTCATTACAATATTATGATTTGATATATTCAATAATTTAACATGAAGTAAAAGTATTTATTAGCAGGTATAAATTAATTAATTAATAACAAATACAACAATTTGGTTTAAATACTTAAAGGACTTTTATAAATTCAAGCCAGAAGAGACTTGAGCTGAAATATTGTTGTACGGGTAATCGAAAGCGTTATTAATCCTTGAAAAGCGGACGAAAATACAGACAATAAGTAGTAAATACTACAGCCAGTAGTCAACTTTCAAATTTCCGAATAAGATATTTTAACTGCGACAATCCTTACGAGAGCCGACATGATCCCTTTCACCGGTGCGTCTTTGCGTTAATTAACGAGGGATAGCGGCGGAGTAAGGAACGGTTATACAAGCCGCTCAGATAGCCCACGCGATACTCCTGTACAGTGATTGCGTGGCGAAATGTGAAAGGATCAATATTTTCGTACGAAATATAGAGTTATGATATGTACTTTTTGCTCTTTGATCACACAACACATAATAGTATAGATTATTTTAATGGTATAAAAAAAGGAAAACGAGCAAGCTGCTCACCTGATGTAAAGAGAAAGGAAAAGGAACAAGCTGGTCGCCTAATGTTAAGGGAATGGAAAACGAGTAAGCTGGTTTAACAATAAATTTCAAAACAGTCAAACAACATTTTGAAAATGTGCTATGGTTATATAAAAAAATGTAAATGCCTTTTGAAAGTTCATACGAAATCTTACTATTTTTCTAATCTTGTCCTATTCCCTTCCCATCCTATGCTATAATAATAAGAGAAGAGGATTTGACGGGGGAGGGTGTGAATAGGAAAAGGAAATAATTATTTTCTGTTTATCCCCTTCTCTGTCAATAAAAGGTGGGCAATGCATCTGCTACCCATTAGCTTGTTGCAGTTGCCTATGGGTAGGGTTCACATGATATCAGGTGAACCACTCGCTCGTTTGTCACCTCCTAATAACAAAGAGAATCATTGAAATTTTGTTTCTGTCCGTCTATTCTTATTATGATATCCTTGAAGAAAATATCGAAAAAGCTTATGGTAAACTACTGCTTGCTACTTGCTTAAAAATCAGGTGGCATTGTGATCCTTCACCACTTTATTTATTATAAAAAGTGGTACAATTAAATGTAGTCAAAGCATGGTTAGATTTATATATAACCCAGAAATGGTATCAGTTTGAAATCTACAAGATTTATTTAAATATGCTTTATGAATAATATTGACTTAAATGGAAATTAATCACAGTTAGTCCTTATGGGCGGTGGGCCAAAGAATAAATTAATAGTAAAGGCATGATATATAACAGTAATACATAATTTGTAATAATTGGTACGGACCGAAGTTCAATAGTAGTTACATGAAATGTTAGTTTAATCGGAAATTCTATGAATGTAGAGTAGAAAACGTTTCGTAATTTTACGGCAGTTTTGGATAAAATACAACTAGACTAGACAAAAAACGCAAAACACGCGCTAGTCGTGGAGTTGCTGAAATAAGTCTCCCATTATTCCTACACTAGATCTTAATCTAATGCTACAAACCCGCGATTATTAAAACGTATGTTCTACTACGCGTTTCCAGACATTACCACATACTAATGAGGATGAACGAATAAAGGCAGTGTGCGTGTGTGTATTGCTACCAACGAGAAAATAGTCGACAAGTTGATGTACAGCCTCGCGGCGGTATCAGGACATAGAAGAAATACTCGCGGAATTCCACAAAGGCGGAAGAGGGCACTGGTTCTACAGGAGTGGAAATTAGCGCGGGATTATTATCACAGATGAGACCAATGCAGCTAATAACGAAGAAGGCGGTCGATCGGAATAATTATATATTGGAACACGGCAGGAAGATGATGACCGTAAACGAATAAGGCGCCCAATTAATGATATTGCGGACTTATATAGTATATTATATAGGAAGTACTAGTATGGTGTTCTTTATTCATTACAATGTAATTTTGCGTTAATTAAAAAAAACTCATAATTTTTAACCAAGATTTTATGGAATAGCAAATTAGGAGACATTGCTATAAAATTAGACATGTATTAAGTTCGCCCAAGTCAGCGGAACGGTCGAGAAAACGCGTCCTGCAAAAATAGATCCGTATAAAATGATCTGGCTTTTACAAGAATTTGCAATCATAAAGGCGGTCATGAAAAGTCGAGGCCGGCAAAACGATGCGGATGCGTTGCAGGATCTGACCGGCCCGGCGTAGGCAGCGGCCTATCGTTTGCGATCGAATTTAGATGTTTTCCATCGAGTTATGTCCGGGGACGGTCTAATTTTTTTTGTTACCACAGATAATGACATTTTAATTGCTTTGTACACACAATAATCGTGATTGTATTTTTTTTAATAAGCCAAATGTGAACGTAACAATAAAAAAAACTAATCTATTACATCTAATTAAATGATTCATCTCTGACAAGTACTACAGCTTTCAATAATTACTACTATTTTGATGTAACACCATAGATATATAAAAAACAATAATGTATGTTACTAAAAGTGAACTACCGTCGCTTGAATACTAAATTTCAAATGCAAATGTCTACTACGGAATGACCACGTCGATATGCGAGTCCTAATTCAGGTGTATTTAATTTAAGAAAAAAAGTGTAGACTTACCAAGGGTGCGAGGCCGGCGTCGAGGCGTGGGTGGGCGCTTCAGGCTAAGATCCACCGGTTCCAGCTGGACGGGCGGTTCGCATGCCTAAAGTATAAAAAGTTCTCTTTATTTTATATAGAAACAATGTAAGTGAACAAACGCTTCACCGGAAGTTAAGTAAAAATACCACTATCCATTATGTTCTCCAGAGAAGGGGATCGATGAAGGAATTAAAGAAAGATGGGTAGCCTCAGTTGTCAAGCGCAGAGCAGAGGAATTAAATGCCTTTACTTCATAGCCGTCTTCTGCAAGGTCGTGGTACTTTCGCGGTTGAGCCTTTCCCGCTTCTGGGGGAGTGATTCCGAAATCTCCAATATACCGTACCGGTTCTGGTTCCTCGTAGAGCTAGCCCATTCATACTAAATCTATCGCCACTGTAGACCATACCGCTGTTTAGGTGAAATATATATCAAGGAGATACGAAGTCATTGAGCGAGATTGTTGGTGATGTTACAGAATGGCAACGGACATTTATAGTTTGTATTAGAAAGTCCTGAACGTGAAATGCTTTAATTAGACGGCAGATCCAGTTTTTTAATTTAATTAATAGCAGATAAAATCTAGATACGATTCAACTAAGTGACAGGCGACTTGCGCTTGAAGTGAACATTGAAAACCGTTCTCTTAGATCGTTTTAAAGAGGAGGATTTGATTTAAATTGTTTATAAATATAGATTAGTATTCTGAATCTAGAAATAGATTCATAATATATTGTGTTAGGGTCCCTCAATAAGAAAGCGTAGTCCTTTCTTAAAGGCCGGTAACGCATCTGCAGTTCCTTTGGTGTTGTGGAATGTTCACGGGCGTCGGTGATCACTTAACAATACATTCAATTCACTTAGTAATATAAAACAATCTTATACTTTATAAAAGTTATTTCTTGCAGCGATTGTGTGACAATTAATCCCATTCTCTAACATAAGTTTGAAATGGAAATCTCGTCAGGTCTTATCCAAACGTTTCCTTACTATTGTTATTGCTTTGCTAATCGATTCAAGATAGTCTTTTATCATATCTATAGTTTATCTCTCTTCCATTTAGTCTAAACCCTTTCTATAACCCTATTCAAACTTTCCTTTAATATTATGTAACGCATAGGGTCACGCAACTCACTTTATTCCGAAATCTATTATTTATTTTGAGAACGGTAACAACGCTCGTCGCTTCGTGTGAGAGCTAACACGCCTGTCCTGTGTGCATGCAATATGGTTTATAAGGGCGTAGTGCAACTGTTTGATCAGCTAATTCGTCCATATTTATGAAATAAGTAAATTATGGTTTATATGGTGGTTTTTATTTATCAATATTAGTAATTGGCTGGTTCGACACGGTGCGACTACGTTTATGTAGAATTACTTCGAGTTGCCTGCATTTTTTCCAAATATTCATCGTATTCCTGGCTTTATGGCATTACAATTTTTATCAAAAGCTCATTTATTTCGTTATATTTTTTTATAGAAGGGGGCAAACGAGCAAAGGGTTCATCCGATATCAATTGACAGAGACCCATAGGTATCTGAAACAAAGTAATGAGTTGCAGTTTGCGTTGCCTACATTTTATGGACAAAGGAGGTGGATAAACAGGAAAAAGGATGTTTCCTTTTCCTCTCCAATCCCTTCCCCGTAAAATCCATCTTCCCTTTTCCATCCTTTCCTCATAAGGAAAGGACAGGGGAGAGGGTCTATTTACATTTGTATGACTTTTCCTCATTAATCCTGATTATTCATATGTCTCCTTAATTATGATTAGTTGTAGAACTTTTTCTTCTTAATCATGTATTTGTTTTGCTTTTAAAGTTCCGTCCGTCAACGTTTTACCACTTTAAGATAACACTATATATCATAAAATAAAGACTAAATAATAAACAAACATTAGTTAATTCAATATGTAAAAATCTTGAAGCAACATACAATTCTACGATCTAGAGATTCAAAATGTAACTACTAGGTTCTTCGATTTCTCTTGCCAGTGCCATTTAGTAGCCAAAATCGCTTGTCACTCCACCCCGCTCTCACTCAGACCACACGTTCGGACTTTAATTGCAGATGAGTCGTGCAGAAGGCGTTGCGTAAGCGCCGCGATCGTGCGCCGCCGCCCCGCCCGCTTCTATCGCACTTGCATTAACGTCGCCTATGATTTATCATTCGCCTCTTGCCTTGCAAATACGCACAAACAAGACATGAAAAGAAGTAGCGCATAACGAGTATCTTTTTAGATGCAAATAAACTTTTAGTTATGCTATGGATTTTGAAACATATATTTCCTACATGACCATTAGTTGAAGAGGCCTAAGGATAAGCTTGTGTTATGTTAGCCGATTAAACAATCTTTTTATCAGTTATAAAACGCTACGGGTGTTGGTAGGGGTCGCCCTAGGAGAACTTATATCGATCATATTGGTGGCTTACTAAAAAGGGCGATATAAAGAGTACCCGTAACTGACGAGCATACATGCGTAGATGGAGAAGAAACGAGAAAGATGTGCCAGGATCTCGTGAAATGAAATTCCTTTATCTCCGCCTACCCCTCTGGGTTAGGGGCGTGAGCACATAATTATGTTATTTATTTATAAAACGCTTTATCTTGTAGAAGTGCTCTTTTGCCTTGAAGATTTTTTATTCGTCTCTGTTGCATCCGAGAAGCTCCTCTTGGGTTGTGATTAATTCTGCAAAATGTAATTAGGACAACGTGGAGAGGTGTAGCGTTTTTCAGTTATTCATCAAATGAATACCCAAGTGTTGAAGCTCAGTGTGATACGGAACGAAGAAAAATTACTTCAAAGGCAATTTCGGTTTACTACCAGTCATACAAAACTAGACCTCGCTTAATTGCATTTCTACTCCTACAGTAATTGCTTATGGAATAAACTTACCTCCCCAGTTAGGCGATTCCTGTTAATTTAATATAACAGATGCTAACACGGTAAGTTATTCCAAGAGGACTAATTACAATATCACGTAACAGTAGTTAGTCATGTACCGTTCTCTAATTAGTCCAAATCGTGAGAGAAACTATGCTTTAGGTGTACAAGGTAAATTAGCACTCACGCTTATAACACAGAAGGGTTGGCAGAGATTGCGGATACCATTTAGCAGACTTGATACACCTCTCTCGCTTCATCTACACCCATACATGCCAGGTCTTGCGGTATCTTACTTTGTATGCTATCAATTTGGTTAAGACTAAATTAGGGACATAGAAATTTTATTTTTCGCTAGCTGTTGTCCGCGGCGTGGTACGCATTGTTTCTCATTTTCCACGCTGGAACCATGTGTTAGAGGAATGAAGAAGCGTTTAACAACTTCGAATTAGGTAACATGTGTTATAAAGTTGTTATTGTCAAAACATAACCCATATTGTAAGTGAAGGTTTTATGTCTATCCCTCGGCAAGTTTTGTTCTTGGAATAGATAAAAGGTCACCTGCAAATGTACCACCACAAAGGTCTTTTCCTATACCCCTGACAATGTGTATGCAAAATTGCATGAGGATCGGTTGAGTCGTTAAGGAATTAAAGCGTAACAAGCAAACAAACTCACATTTGCATTTATAATATTAGTTAGGATTATTACTATTACTGTAGATTGTAATGTAAAATGTCATTTCAATCATGTAAAAGATTGCTGTAACTCACGAACATCTGTAAATGTTGACAAACCGATCGAGAGCGTGCCAAACGGAAGGCCAATCTCTACTAATATACCTCTGTGCGCAGTAATGAGTAATATTATCGTACGCCGCCCTTATTACCCGGCCTGCAATAAATCATCTCCGCCCAGCTATAAATCATCGTATCAACGGCCTCGTATTAACATGTGCTTTGGCATACGGATTAAGTACATAGAAAAAGCCCAATGATGGAAAGCTGTCATGCGTCAGTTCTCATGCTGATGCTGTCAGGCGTTAACTATCGTACTAATTTATCACTACTTAATTCATGTGTGAAGAAATGCGACCAAAACAGTAAAAGTTCAATGGATGGGCCGGTTCAATTGAGGACAGAAGAAGGGACGCAGAAGACGGGCACGAAGTAGAAGTATTTTTATACTTCTCTAGCGATGAGCGAGGTACCGGAGGCCCAATGCCTGTCTCTTTTTCTTTTTCACCTTTATCTAATACCGATTGAAGAGGATTAAACGTGGGCGGGGATGGATAGGAGGAGGAAATATCATTTTTCTATCTACCCCCTTCACTGACGAAAATAAACGTGAGTCAAGTAGAGGTATATTATTTCCGCGATCACCTAATCTGAGTGAGCAGCCTGTAGATTACAGATGGGTTTCCAGCACCAGCCTGGGCTGAGGCTTCACGCCTCCGTAATTTTTCCTACATCTAGGCAACAATCATTGCATAGGCGTAGGTAGCGGTGTTCGTCACATAATACACCAGATAACCCAGATTATATGAAATAATAAAATCTGGATTCATAAAAATCTAAGCTGGGCCACGTAATTACATTGCATTGCAAACGTGGCAGATGGTAATATAATCTCGCCTTGGTTTTGTACTTAATCTATTTTGTAAGTGTATCCACTTAGGCGTTATCTGTATTAAACGGTAAAATCACAATAACTTAATGTTAACATTGCAAATTATGAGCTTAACTCAAAACTGCAATATTTCACTCGAATATTATTTCATTGCGTTCCTATACAGATCTACGAAGCGACGGCAGTTAGAACACTAATCGCTTCTCCGAAGCTGACCCAAAACGGCTCGCCTGCCTCGGTATGGTTCAACAAAGACGTTAATTTTTTTACTCAATTCCAGTAATATCTTAGAAGTTCAAACTCGTTATTTGGTTGTTGATTTTTTATTCTACATTTTGCGTGACTACGTACATAGCCTCGTGTAATCGCAGGTCCAAGGTTGTAACGTCGATTCGTATTTGCAATTGATGGCTACTCTCTGCCGTTTGTTTCACTGGATTTGATTTGTTTAATCACTTTACGTTTTACTGAACTCAAAGGACCCAGCAGATTTGTTGTAGTTGAATTTCTTTCGGGACCTTACATATATTATATTCGTAATACGATATAAAATGTATAAGAATGTATCACATAGAAAAAATGCCAGTTGTATCCAAGAGAAAATAATAATGACACAAAAAGGTACCAGTTCACGCAACGTATCATACATTAATAGAGTGTAGTTTTAATTACACTTTAAACGCTCGAGTGAACAATTTCACAGAACCGGTGGACGAATACAGACGCACACCAAAACACTATATAGATATATTTCTGTATCGTAATAATACATAAATGAAATTAATAACAGAACAGCGCGTATCGATACCGATAAAGTAGAAAATATTTTATAAATTATATTTATGTTGTAATAGTATCATAGCGAAAGAAAGTAATCGTTAAGCAGAAAATTTTACCATAACTTAGTAAAATGTTAGTTAGTTATTCTTTTTAACAAGAATAAAAGGCATAACAGAGTTAGATTGGTTTCTTTATCATGGAAGAAACTTCTCCTATAAATATGAAGGCGATTATCCGATAACACATCAACTATGACACAGGTTGCCTGTTTATTATCAGCCTATGTATGTTATCAAGAGTAGCAGGTTAAGAAAAGCAAGGTAGACGGGAATATTCATGGAATTAGTTCTCTGGACGCTTCACTCTCAATATGCAATTCAGATGTATACAGGTGTCCCAGGACCTGATTCTAAAAGACTATTTATTGAATAAAAATTTTGCCAAACACTTTTTAGTATATATTTTAGCATAACAGTTTTTCACACAGCCGTCATCACTTTCCACTAGGGACCCTAAACCGGACCGGATTTGAGACGTTCCATACATTTTATATGAAGCAGTCCATTTTTGAGTGAGGCCACACGAGGAGGGGACGATGCGGTGCAGCGCCGGAGCGGTGCCGCTGCGTAATTCTACATGTAAATCACTATACCATACACAGTGCGTTACGTTAGCGTTAGGCTTTGCTTCTGTTTCCTCTTCATCAATAGCTATCGCAATTGCTACCATCTCGAGTAAACAAAAAAGTACAATAATTTTGAACAACGCAAAAGTCTAAATATCCACCGTGCCTTACGACGTTGAATACTCGGTGTAAAAATGCACGATGAACATTCGGCACGGACGGTCTCGCCCCGGCCGGACACGGCTGGGTGTAATAGAGACGTCCGTTTTTTTAGTCGGACGTTGGTCCGTGTATTTTTGCCGGATTTGTGGTGGTGTATGGTTTACAATTACTGTGTGTACGTACACTGGATACCGGTCTGCAGAATAATTAACGCCTATTGCACTGCCGCCTGTTTGACGGTCCGTCAACCGGTGAACAAAAGGACGTCTACAAGCGCCCTTGACTACGAAGTTAGCTCTACCACCGCTAGTTGCCAGAGTTAGTTAACTAATAAGTTAATTGAAACAATGATTAGCCGATCGAAATAATTATAGATATTCAGGCGATATTCAACTTTGTTGCGCATTTAATTATGATTAACGAGGCAACTTGCTGCGGCAGCACGCTATAGCATGATACTACTTGTATTCGGTATCGATGGTATTTTAGACTGGCTTTCATTCTTTTCTCTAGTGGCTACCTTTAAATTCAAATAATATTTGTTATATCTGATATTGAATTATATTTTATAATGTGTCAACACTATAAGTCGGACACGTCTGCGCTGACAGGCCGGGCGCGGCCGCTTTGCTAACTCTTCATTGGGTATTGCTGCACATTGATCGAGTGTAATCTGCCGTATTAATAATCAAATTATACTTCAAGATTAAGCGATGGTGTAAAACTAGTATATTGCATAATAAGTAATAGGCGAATTTCTACTTAAAAAGGTTGATAATTATCGAGCCCGCAAAAAGTTTGAATACAGACAGTTAAAAATATTTTATTTAATGATACAAATGTAGCTGTAGGCTATTATACGTCTATATTAGGAACGAAAAGCAGCCCATTTGCGTCGGTACAACTATGGAGACGGTGCTTCATTATAGAAAACGTCAATAGTCAAAAAAAGATATAAAAAAACTTTTCATTTCTTAACTCCATCAAACAAATTTTTCTTCATATCTTGTCATAGGTACTAGCCGAAAGGATTTGAAAATAAATTCGATTTAGATAATTTTTTTCTTGACTATGAGATGTGATGTTCGACGTCAAAAATAGACTTTTACTTCCAGTAAATGCATCTGCGGTCGATATAGAAAGTATGATTTTTTTATGCAGTGAGAGCGTGCACCCGAGATAATCCGCACGTAACAGCATTAAATAATTTTAAATAGCCTTACTTTACTTTAAACACCAACTTTTAAAACCACTAATACGTGTAAATGTACACCTAAGTTAAGTTAAGTACGTTAACTTATAAGCCGGATTTAAACCTCTGTGAATCTAGCGGTGTATTTAAATCGTTGCTTTTTTGATTAGCATTCCGTGAGTAAGGCAGGCAGGCAGTTCTTGCTAATTCCGGATTTTGCCCAATTTTCATGCTAATGAGTAAGTAATTTAGGAAATTAGGATTTTCTTATGCTTTGCTGCATTTGAACTGTTTGAACAACAATTGTTGGAATAATAGAAAGTTTTTTTATTGCTCCGTTGTTGGAGAAGCTAGTGTACCACATTCTATCAAGTGTTTCCCGAATAATTATTATAAGTTGCCGTCGAGTCGTAATCGTGTCCTTACTCGTCGATTATTGAACGAAAATTGTGCTCTAAAGGAACCTGCAACATTCATTTGGCCTCAACCTCATTTGTTTCTGGAAACGTGTGTATAATTGTAATATTTACAATCTTATCAGACTGTTTATAGCAATTTACAATCAAATTAGGAACGTCACATGATAGAAATCTAAAAGTTACAACTAAGATAGTTGTAACTCTTAACGTAAGAACACTTTAGTTTGAGCAACGCAATCTTCTAGCTACGCCAATTTGATTTTACAATATAATCTCCTGGAGCGTCAATAAGTATTCACTTAAAGTAACAGTACGTGCTTTAGTATCACCGCAGCGAATTATATCGCATGCAAACTGAGCAATGGTTGTAAAAACTTAATATGGTCTTCTAGTTGGCGCAACAGGCCAGTTAACGGCATATCATCAAATCGGACTAACGAAGCACTGGCTGTAAGTCGTTGCGAAACTATTGTGGTGTTCTCAAATCGAATATCGAGCGCGTTGAAATCCGAAGGGTCTAATTTGACGTGCGATTTGAATATGGAATCGACTCCCGCGCACAGATCCCTATCATTAATTGATTTGTTGCTATCTGATCAAAAAAGGGAAATTGTTAAATGCTTAAAGGCTTCTGTTTTCTCGCAATTTGCGTTTGATATCATCAACCATATTTAGCCATCCCATTTGTTTCATAGCATTCTATTGGATACCAGAGAATCCAGAATACCAGAGATTTGTAATGTTTCATTAACTCAATATAAATTTCACATTTTGAAATCACAATTCAAACATTTAGATTTTACATTAGATTACAATTATGTTATTTAACTAGCAAAGAATTTTATTTTACACAATATCGAACAGTTTTGGTACCAACATAGTAGGTACTGTAATACCGTTTTTTATTTTTTACCGACAACTTCGGTGCGCCTATTCTAATTCATTGAATAAAGAGAACATCGATATTGTGAATAAGCAGATACCCATTGCAGAGTATTGGTTACCGCTCAGAATCGCCTTACAGATCGGACTCTTGACGCTCTTATCCATTGGTCATGACCAGTCGGCCCATGATCCTTCTGGGAGGTCTACCTACGCAGCATCTTCTATTACAAAGATTCTTTTAGCCCCATCAGCCATCCATTCTATGAGCAATGTGTACATGCCCACTTCTAGCAGTCGGAAAGTGTCGAATAAAAATCCATCGGTCTTAACTCTCTTTCGACTCTTAAAAATAAACTTATGAATTATAATTGTTCTTTTTGGGTAAAAACATCAGTCATTTAATATTAACTAAATTAGGAATGACAAAATATTCGTACCTCCATTGTATTGGGCAGCATGACGCCTTCGCGGCGCCCCGCGCCCTCTCTTTCATCCTGTAAAAACATGTAAACGTGATGGTATTAATAAAACGTTCATGGAAGACAATTTATTTATTTATACTAAGTAATTGTAATTAAACATTAAGCAGAAGGGAAATTTGGTTTTAATTAACTTCATATAAGGGTTGTTAAGGATTTACCGTAATCTCTATACGAGTTGTCAATTATCTAGCATACATGACCAGTTAATAAAAAGGGGAGGTAAAGTTGCTAGGTCTAAGAGTACCGTTGAATTGACCGTAAGATATTAACCGAATAAGTTTAATTGTATATGGAGGTGTATACCATTAAGACTTTGAATAAGTTATCTGTCACGTCATACAATTTTATAAACAAATACTGGGCTTCAATAAACATGCTTCATTTATCACATTATGTCTTTGTATTTAAATTATTTTATTTTTATTGCTTCATGACGAAAACAATCGTACTTCCTTTTATTGTAAGCGATGGATGAAGAAGTCGGTAGTGCGTATACTTCTCTCGTAATTTCGATGCTTGCAAATGAGTTGAACCGCCTGGTCTTTTTAGTTATGGACTCCCTTGTCATTGTCATAGACAACGGCTGACAAGAAATAGTTAATAATAATAGATATTAGTTAATATAAACAAATTGCTGTAACCATATTTTTTTAATATCAATAAGAAAAACCTAAAGGTGTATTGGATGCACTGAGTTCCGTCCGCTTCCTAAATCGTATTCTTTAAGAATCATAGTTGCGTCCCGCGTTCTTTTGGATCATTGCTAATTTCAGGTCCGTCAGTCAGTCTATCTGCCTAGCCTCACTACATCAAAAGTATGCCAACAGCAACTTAACGAAAACTCCCTTAAAACTATCTCACTTCCGTTTTATTTAATGACCGCGGGACGGAACTTGGGAGTTTCTTAATTACAGCCCGGAAGGATTTAATTTTTTTTATGACAGCGGGACGGAACTCGGCATCTGCGTTTGGCTCCGATTTTAATTTTTATGTAATCTCATAAAAATATAGATACTTCAAATGATAATATAATACTGGTTGGCCTCTTTCTTGCATAAGAAGACAGAAAGTCATTAGGACTGCCGACAGAAATAAAAACTCAAAAGACATGGTAAAGCGCGACAACAGTTAAAAAATAAATAAATAATCAACCAAAATAACTCATTGTATCTTACAATGAAATTCGAAATTGAATAAAATAAAAATAAATGAAAAAAAGTTCGTTGCAACTTTTCCAAATAACCATGTCGCCGGCGCATGTCGTTCACGCGAACCTATAACATTTTCCCCTACCAAATATCCTGTCTAATTCTGCTAAAGAAGTTTCCACTTTAATAATCTTTAAATATTATCTGATATTGCAAGAAACCAATATAATATATGTCCATATTCTAGACACAATATAGCTATCGCACTCGTAAAACAAGATACGCATCGAATCTACTACGGAGCGCCTACTAAAACGCATTCAATGTCGATTGTTATGCCCGTTGGCAACATTTCATATCAATATTTGATATGTTGAACGGATCTTGCATCGGCCATAGCGGCGTGTGCCACCCACCCACCGCGCTACTCTAACTTATCTTAAATCACAATCTGACTACCATGTCCCCCTGACCGGTTTGAACATATACATTAGGTTTCACACCTGTCACTCCAATGACCAGTCACAGATTAAAAATAATGCAACGATTTATTTCATTAAAAATAGATATAGATAACAGGGTTTATGGTCATGACTCAGAGTGGTAGCATGAAGTAAAGAATTTAAACTTTGAAAGAAAAATGATCTTGTCAATTATTTAGCTACCCAACTTTTCTTTTAATATTACACTAGATCATCCTGAAAAACGTACAGATTGACAGATGTGTTAAGTCCATTTTTTCCGATTCTTATAAAGAATGTTCATGGGCGGCGGTGATCACTTAGTTTTAGGCAGCCCATTGCTCGTTTGCCCCCTCAGCCTATAAAAAAGACTTGCTAAGTTTATGTCCCCATAATGTTAAATTTTAAACCTATACTAGGAGTATAGGTTTAAATTTAACTGGTTAAAAAGTTGTAGGAAGCGATTAATTATATCGATCTAGATAGAATAAACTCGATTTTAAATTTTGATTCACATTCAAATTGAAAAGTAGAGCGGAATAACACGTGAAAATAATCATTGCATTTTATTTATAACATAAAAAAACATTAATGTTAGTTTGCAGTTCCAAATTTAAATTTCGATAGCCATTTGTAACGACCGACCTCAAGCCGTTCAACGGTCGTCACGACATATCGCAGCATCAGAGCACGAGGGGACAAATGCGTAACGCAACATTCGCCGAATGTCCGACAGCCAGTGAAAGCAAAATGCTAAGTTCCCACGATACCATTTCGGCTAGGGTTGGTGAATGCACGAAGTATTTAAATAGCGTGTTACCTAAATAGATAAACAACGCTGTTAGTGCGTTAGATAGTGTGTTACATTTTAATGTTGGAATAGGAAGCCTATTTCACAAATTCGGATAATAATATTTTATTTACACGCGACATATAAATAGAAAACTTTGAAACACGCAAGATTGTGACGCAGTGATTTAGGTACAAACATGTTTTTTGTTGTATTACTTATTGACACTTTTCTCTTGAGTTTTCCACTAATTTATATTAATAAGTCATTGGGAGACATCGCCGGAATTTGGTCTAGATACTGTAGCTATAAAAGCAGATCATCGTGATACTGGTGTATGTGTAATTAAACTATCTGTTCTAAAATAGCAGACGCTCAATGACGCAAAGCTTGGTTCAAGATGGAGCGATGTTTGTTTCCATGAAGCGGGAGTGTAGTGTAGGCACCATTGTTTGTGTTGATCCTGGGAGAAGGTTTCGTTTAGCAGAGGACGTATTCGGACTGATAATAATTAAAAAAGTACAGAGACAAAATTATTTTAAATGTTGACAGAAACTATGTTAAAGGTTTTTACGCATTACGATTTGATGTGATATGTTCCTCGTAAAAGTGACAGATGTACATCTACAGTAAAAAGATACATTTTTTTATGTGACAAGGTGGCAAACGAGCAAGCGGATCACCTGATGTAAGGTGAACGCTACCCACTGACATCCGCAATAAGCAAATGTGCTGCAGATTCGTTGCCTACCTTTAATGGATAGAGGATAGCATACACAGGTAAAGGATATTTCCTTTTCCCCGTTAATTCCCTCCCCGTCCAATCCTCTTCCCTTTCCCATCCAATCCCCGTTATGAGGAACGGGTGGGAAGGGGAAGAGGACTGAAATTAGGCCTCCGGCACCTCACTCATCTGACGAAACGCAGAGTACTTCTACTTCACGCCTGTTTTCTGTGAGCTCGTGGTATTTCACCGGTCTAGCCGGCCAATTCGTGCAACAGATGTTGTTGCGGACTCTACCACTGTTACACCCGCTATGCTTGGCATCGTGCGATTTCAGGTACTAACAATGCCGTATAATAATAGTTTAACAGCAACTTGTTAATTATTACCACTTGATGACAAGAAAACGAAGTCAGAAAAGATTAAAGAGTAACTTGATAATCAAAAAGCAAATAATATTTATTGATTTAAATTTCAAATAACCTTTGAAATATATAATAAAATACAAATGTCAAAATTAAATTAAACTACAAAACTTATTTTAATAACACTTTTTTAATCTGTCGTCGTAAAATTTCATTTGTATTTTTAGGTTAAATATATCTTTGTAATGTAGTTGACAAGACTTAACATGTTATAACGTCGAATTGTTATTTTAAAAATTTTAGTAGTGTATTATAGTTATTTAATATGCATTAGTATAGTACAATTATTCAGCATACATCATAAAATTTAATTAATTACTTGTGAAATATGACCGTAAGATAAGTGATCTTTCTTTGAGGTATAGTTTTATTTATACACGGAGAATTTGTATTCGTGAGGCGGGAAATGAATCACTTAACTGGATTTCACGAAGTCAACTAAAGGTGACTTCACTTTGTGCCGTATACTCTTGAGATATGTAACATCTTTTCTCTCTTTTCGTTGCAGCCTATTATTTTTAATTCACCCAAACTCGCTTAAAGATTCTACCGCATATCTTTATTAACTTCATCAAGTGCGGGAGTTAGTGAAGAATACAAGAAAATGAATACAGTGAATTAGCCACATAATGTTTTTTTAGTTTAAAAATGGAGTAGCGATAGCCCTATTATCTTGCGCGTGAGTTATCACGCGTCGCCGTCGTACTCGCTCTGTGACACTCGGACAGACAAGGACAGCTGTCGTTTTACTTATTCAGAAGATTTGTTCCATTTGGCGTCACCGTGCTTTCCTTTCCCTTGGGCAAAAAAGCACCACATTTCCACTTTCTTAAAAAAAATCTTAATTCATTCCACGTTTAAGACGTGTTTTGCGCCTTAAAATTCATCTGCCAAAAATTGATCGAATGTGTTAAATATAGCAGTCACAGATTAACAATTCTATAATATAATACAACCTTGTACAATTTATTTCCGCTTTAGTGAAAATACACGTGAAATAAATGGGTAGTCTTTTGCCGGAATTATTCGACTAGATTCTTCAACTATGCGCGTGGGACTACACGTCAATATATTAATTTTGAGTCCATCGCATTGATATCGTACATTTAAAAAAATTCTACGATTCGTCTTAAAGAAAAATGATTGTATAAATGTATAAGTAATGTTAAATTGCCGATGCCGGCAAAAAGTTTTCCGTTTAGTTGTTGACGAAGCCGTCTCTGCAAAACGTCGTGCATGAACGGACGCCTTTTTACATGAGAAATTCTATTATTTTCACACATGGATAAATTTCGACTGAAATCATACATATTTATAATTCGTATATGCTCAAGCTCCCACGTCTTTTATCGACACTGGATGGATAGACATAAAATTTATAATTGGTATAAATAAATTCCTTGCGTAAAATGTAATAATTCGTTGCGTCACACTGCTATCATATAGAAATGTATGGCCTCTATATGAATTTAAAACGTAATTTTGAGATGTTAACAGCTTATCTAATGTAAACAGAAGTCGATAAAATTAATGAAAGGTGTGAAATAAGTAACGGTTAAAGCATTTCAATATCTTAAGAGGTTTTATTACACCATTAGAGCTATTATTCGGTGTTAAATTAACTTTACCACTAATAGATAGCGTTTAACCGATGTTCCATTAGGTTTAGCCGTCGTCTGACGATAACCGATAGTTGCAAAAACGTCATAGTTTTAATGATCGAGCAATTAAGTGCTAATGAAATGATGTCAAATCCAGCTCTCGTTCTTACATTGACTTCAATTAAACTCGAAAACCCTGTGATGTTTATTTGAAACCATTCCGATGCACAGCGTTCGATTTCGGGGAATTCACGTTAGCAAGTCATCAGTTATTTGAACTAATTACCAATAATTGCGAGCTAAAAATCTGTTAATAATGTCGTTTTAAGTCAAATCAAGCGCATGAAAATAGAAGCTCTAGTAAATAGATCTAATTATTTCCTAAAACATCATAATCATAAATAATATCTTATATATATATATATATATATATATATATATAAATAAATAAATAAATATGCGCTCACGCCCGTAACCCAGAGAGGTAGGCAGAGATCATGGATTTCCATTTGGCGCGATCCTGGCACACCTCTCTGGTTTCATCCACATTCATACATCTACGCATGCATGCTCGTCGGTTATGGGTGCTCCTTATATCGCCCTTTTTAGTAAGTCATTAATCTGATCGATATAAGTTCTCCTAGGGCGTCTCCTACCAACACTGCCACTCACTTTTGCAGCATAAATTTGTTTTGTTATTCTCTCTTCATTCATCCTTTCAACATGCCCGAACCACCGAAGCATACCTTTCTCAATTATAGTCACAACGTCCACTTTTAAGCCACACTTTTCCCTTATAACGCTATTTTTAACCCTATCATACAGAGTCACGCCTAACATACTTCTTAAGGATCGCATCTCAACGGTATTAACTCTACTAGCATGCTTTTCCTGCCAAACCCAGCTCTCACTTCCATACATTAAAGTAGGGACTAGTACAGCATTGTGTATTGCCAGACGAGCCTTCATAGACACATTCTGACTCCTCACTACTGTACCTATAGCCCCATTCATTTTATTTCCCGCACTCACTCGTCGTTCAAAATCTTTAACATGCCTACCATCTCTACTAAACATACATCCCAAATACACGAACTCTTCCACCTGTTCCACTACATTTCCGTTAACCTTTATTTCAATTACTGTCTTACTTTGTTCTCTTTCAAACACCATTACTTTCGTCTTATCCACATTCATCTTCATACCTTTACCATCTAGTGAATCATTCACTACATTCAGCATAAGTTGTAAGTCCTCCGCTGATGACGCAAGCACAACCTGGTCATCAGCGTACAAGAGGCATTTTACAACTAACTCACCCATTCTTAATCCACAATCTTCGTCTTTCAAAGATTTCAAACAATCATCCATAAAGAGATTGAACAGCCACGGGGATGCTACACAACCCTGTCTTACACCTTTATAGATGCTAAACCAATCTGAGTACGCCCCGTTTATCCTAACACAAGCAGTAGAATCTTTATAAAGAGACTTTAACGCTTGTATTAGGTCACTGTTCAATCCAAACTCAACCAAGGTTGACCACAGATCATCTCTTTTAACTTTATCATAGGCCTTTTCTAGATCTACGAAGGCGCAGAAAACTTTTTGGTTTAGAGCCAAAAACTTTTCTATGATCATACGTAAAGAAAAGATCTGATCCATGCAACTCATTCCTTTCCTAAAACCAGCTTGCACATCCCACATTCTTTCTTCTGTTTCTTTCATGACTCTTTCAATCAGTACTTTAGCATACAGTTTTCCCACAATGCTGAGAAGGCTGATTTCTCGATAATTCTTACTTGCTGTGAACCTTTCCCTTTATACAAAGGGACGATGACGGCTTTACACCAGTCTTCCGATACTAGGCCATGTCTCCAACATATATTGAAAAAGACCCACAGCAGGCTTGCAACTAAACCTTCACCAGCTCTCAGCATTTCGAGAGAAATACTGTCATACCCGGGTGCTTTACCCAATTTCATTCTTTTCATCGCAATCACAATCTCATTCTAAGTTATCTCACTTTCCAACTCCTTTTCTTCATGAGTATATGCCGTGTTTGATGCTGATGCCTCGTCACATTCAAATAAACTTTCAAAATATCCCTTCCATCTCTTCAGAATTGCTACTTCATCATTCAGAAGGTCCCCATTCTCATCACGAACAACATTCATTCTCGATTGTACTGACCTGCCTCTGGCATTTTTGACGTATTTCCAAAACATTTTCGCGTTTGCGTGAAAATCGTCAGACAATCTTTTTTCATCCCTCTCCTTCCTTTCTTGCTTCTTTCTATTTACTATCTCTTTCACTCTCTTTCTCAAACAACGGAATCGTAACTCAATCCTTTCGATATCCTCATTCGTACAGTCTGATTGCCTGGCTTTAGCTGCCAGCAAATCGAGCCATGCTTTCTTCTTCGCATTCGCTTCCATTCGAACTTCCCTATCCCACCACACTGTGTTGGCTTTCCTTGCGTCCTTCTTCTTGCTTATTCCACATACTTCGGTGGCAGCGTCCACTATTCCATTCTTTATCCTCCCCAAAACATTCTCAACGTTCATTTCTTTCAAATTCCTTTCATTCAACTCACAAAATTTTTCTTCCATGCACTGTAAATATTTTTCTTTCACACAATCATCTTGCAACAGTTCTACTTTAATACGTTCTACCGGGGTAGTAGATGCAGGTGTTCGGTGGCGCCAACGCTTGAACAAACCCTTTATCCGGCATATCACCAGATAATGGTCAGTTCCAACGTTGGAACCCCGATAAGCCCTCGTATCTACTACCGCGCTTTTCAATCTTTCATCCACAATTAGGAAATCAATTATGCTTCTGTCTTGCCCTCTTTCCCATGTTTACATATGATCTTATTGTGGCAAAACAAAGTATTTGCCACAACAAGATTCTTTTCCAAACACACCGCGAGAAGACTTCTCCATTCTCATTGACACATCCATCACCAAACACTCCCAATACATTCTTATACCCTGTCCTTTTTACACCAACCCGCCCATTAAAATCTCCTAACAAAATTATTTTATCATTTGTCCTACCGCTTTCTAACGTTACTCTTACAATCTCCCAAAACTCCTCTCGGATATTAGTGGGGTTAGACATATCTGGAGCATAAGCTCCCACGACGAATAGTCTTTGTAACCCCACTTTTAACCTTAGCCAGAGAAGTCTGGGATTTACGCACTCAAAGTCTTTCACACATTTACTCATCCTCTCGGAAAGAATAATCCCTACACCTTGACATGCTCTCTCGCACTCGTCAACACCTGACCAATACGAGGTAAGCATGCCATGTGTAGTAATATCCTTTCCCTTTTTCTTCGTCTCACTGACACACATCACATCTATACCTCTGGCATTTATCAACTCATACACTTCAGCGGCTTTCACATTCATTCCTCCACAAACATTCAAGGTGGCCAAACGGGCCTCCACGTATCGCCCCTCCAAAAGACGGAGCGTGACGGGTGGCGAGCCGCGTCGCCGAATTGTCTCCCGGAGATCATTTATGTATATTATAAAATACTTAACATTATTTGAACCATATGGTAATATTAAAATAATAATAATAAACGCATAGCGTGTCACACAATCACAATAAGAATAGAAAAATAAATTTAAAAAGAAAATATAAACAGTGTATATATATATATATATATATCTTGTGTTTCTGTGAAATTAAGGTTTCTATATTTATTATGTGAGAAGGAAGCAAACCATAGCTAGATTCTAGTACCAATACCAACTACCAGATGCATTCCCAGCCTTTTAATAGGAAATAGATGAAGAGTGAATCATCTGATCCACTTTCCTTCCTTTCCGTCTTGTGCAGTGCGCTTTACTTCGGTGGTATTCCGAGCGATTAGTACCTTCTGATACGATTGGCCAAAAAACTAATGAGCGGGATCGGCCCATACATACATACGATCATCTAGGATTGGCAATTGTAAATACTCATATGCTTATCAATCCTAAAAATAATAGCAGAAATAGAATAGAATAGAAATACAGTAATAAAAAATAAACATCTTTCGATTGTCGGTTGTTTCTCAAAACATATAATGTGACAAAATATTAGAATACTTAACACCCGCAAGTCTCCCAGATACTATTTTTTACAATTAATAAAAAACGAAACATGTTTATTTGTGATCAACTAAAAGTTTCTGGTTCTTTGTCATCATTGATACGAGTGAGCGACAGAGATTTGACCTTTCGCTGCAAGAAGAATGGCCACGGTCTATGTATTTATTGCGGCAAAACTTCAGTTTACATAATTTTCGTAATATCATTACAATACAATGGGTATCGGGCACGCTTTACGTCAATATATAATGAATGCTAAAAGAGTTGCATGTTGTTAAACAATAAATATCTAGCTCGTGTTATTAACGTAACATAAACAGACAGTTAGGAGTCTTGAAATGAATAATTTAATAGAATAAAAACATCTTCACCATGTTTGTATTTTCATCATTTTCACCTTTAGTTTCTACGGTAAAATTACTATTATATTATTTAAATGATGTGACGTCGGAAACGTATAAGTGGATAAGATGGCATCATCAAGTGTTTAGTCTATTATAGGTGGACTAGATAGCGCCACTAGTGTTTTAGAACGCGCTGTAGAAGTTTTATATGAATTAGGATAAGTTCGCGGATAAGTTTTGTCTCTGCGCACTTTTCTGTTGCAAGTATTAGGCTCATGGTCTTATACAGAGTTTTCTGACCTATCCAGTAACTGATCATGTTCATTCGATAGCAAGGAAATACTCATAGCTGATTTGATTTTTTTTTCTTTTATTTCAGGCAAGCATAACTTTAAGTGATAAATTATCTATTGTATTAGGTATATATGAAAGTAGTAAACTAGGGCCTAGAGACTTGTAATTTTGCACAGAGATTTCTGTTATTACGTAGATGAGGACTAATAAAAGATTTTTCTAAATTCATCCCCTAAACGTCTAAAGTAGGGATGAAAGTTTGTATGGAGTAAACAGCTAGTTTATTATATATTCATTAATGGGTGCAAATCTATTTAGGTTTTAGTTTCAAATTGAGTTTTCAGCGAAATTAGTGAAATGGGTATCGAAATTATAACAGCAAATACGAAACAAAGCTCTGCCATAACTATTTAGCAAATAAATTTTCTTCCTGTCTACCCATCGACGCGTACAACGCTCAATTCAAATGGTTTAACTTTTCCCTTATATAAATTAAATATAATTCACTTGCTTCCACTTTTGTGAGATGGGTCTGTTGTACATTTCTTGTCGTGGTGTTAATCGTTTCTAATTTGTACTCTGTTCTGTGTACGAATTAAATCTTTGATGTTTTCAAACTCTGTGTCTCACTTCACAGTTCACACGCCCCGCCCCGAAGACACCCGTTACAATGGTTTATAGTAATTTATTTAGTCTTCTTGTCCGTAGATTGTCTTTAAACAATTATTTAAATTAAATCTTCTATGTATATAAAACTTTCCTGTCACAGTGTTAGTTGCCATACTCCTCCGAAAGGTAGGACGGTAGGTTTGAGAATATTTTACCTATCTATCTATTATACTATATATAAATGTGAATGTAAGTTTGTTTGTACGCTTTCACGCAAAAACTACTCAACCGACAATCATGAAACTTTGTACCATATTCTTGGAGGAAAAAAAAATAATATTTAAAAAGCGAAGTATGTATGTCCCTATAGACTCTGAATCGGCTGGACCGTTTTCGATGAAATTTACAGGGATTGTCCAGATTGGCACAGCGGGTGTTTGGTAGCAATCGGATCAACATAATTAGTGGTACCCGGGCGAAGCCGCAGCGGGTAACTAGTTATTCTTATATATTATTTTAGAACCGGTGTGGGCATAAGTACATATATATGTTCTTATATCGTCTTTAATTTATTTTTACCTCGTTGTGTATTTACAATTTATAACAGTATAATGATTATTTACATTCACACGAATACTACATATAGAAATTATTCTGTAACAACATAGTTCAAAGGTATAAATAAAACAAGTAATAGTGAGTTAAAAAATACCCGACTGACTGTACGATTATTGACATTGTAATGATTTACTTCCACTATATGGATATGATGACGTCATAGGCGTTATGACTCGGCAGGCAAGAATACGAATCTAATGACACCTCTTCAAAATTGTTCACATCTAAATGTCATAATGAAACGGTCATATATGTATATACATATATACCGGTGAAAACAATTACCCTCCTGTCGTCCTATAGTCGGGCAAAAAGAGGACTGATCACAGTGAACCAGGATTACTTGAGTATTGATTTTATTTGCTACACGAATTTTAAAAGGTTAGTTGAATCAACTATCTATTCATATAAAATAGAGCAATAGATCTTGTTTGTGGCGGTTTATATCCAAATTGCGATGTCTTATTTCGACTACTGTATTTAATACTAGTTTAGTTAGCAAATTGTATAATTTTATTTAATTAATAGTAAGTAACAAATAGGTTGCAATTTATATTAATAGCGACTCGCCTTCAATTCGCTTGCGCGATAGTTTATTTTCAAGTTTATATGAGTTGCAAATTATATTTTATCGCAAATAATAGGTAGGGAAATATAATTTCAATATATGAGCTCGTTTAAAAAATGGAAAATATAATGTTTAAATATTCAAACAAGCGTTAACTCGGAAATCTTTTACAATCACAACAATCCCACATATCCTATCCACGGAGGACGGGGTTATGCGGGATTGACCCACTAAAACGCCCTCGGTGACCATGCTCAAGTGCGACGTAAGAGGGTTCCGGGATCTCCAAAGGAACACACCGGAACCCTCTACACTGAGCTTCACCACGACCCAGGGGAGACAATATTTCCCCTTTGCAGCACTACAGCAACGCAGGACCACGCCGTGTTGCCATCCTCCCGGGGTCGTTTATCTAGACGATGCCCTATTGTCACCCCCACCCTAAGCGCCAACAATCCTGAGAGTCCCTTTTTGTCGACGCTGCGACGCAATGGACAATAACATATACCTATTGTAAGCCAACTTTGGCCTATCATTTATTTCGTAAGAATAATTTTAAATACTCTTAGTTCGTTAATATTATACATATGTTCTGGGAAAATTCTGATGCGTGCCACGTGCTCTCCGCGTTAAGGGCGTTAGCGCATATTTTTTGAATTATCTCCAATTTTCGTAGTGTAAGTTTGAGTATCAAATATTCAAACTTGCTTCATTATAAGATTGTTGAAGTTTATGACGCGTTACTAGTCTTTATATAAGAAATGTAAGGGGAGAAACATGGAGCTCCGGAGACTGGGTTCATCAGACGAATCGTAAAAGTATTAATAAATACATCTACGCACAATTTTTCGTGAGGTCACGGTACATTCCCAAACGACCCTTATGGAACATTTATTACATGTGTGGGCTATACCATAGTTATACTTTAATGATGACGTTTTATGTGATCACCACTGTAAATGAACGTCGACACAAGAGGTGCAACTGCAGGGCACGTTTCCGCAGTTTTTTTACTTAATTTAAATACACAATAATTCACTACACACGGTACAAAACATTCGTCGTAAAAGAATATATTGTCTTGATTGGTGTTCATCTCCATCTAATGCAAGAGGCGAATCACGATCGGCGCGCGTTACTGGGTGAAGGTTGCGAGAAAATGGCGGAGATGCGGCAACCGACCCGCCTTGCCTGCCTAAGGCCGCTAACACAACCAGCGGGGCTAAATAAAGACCTTTAACCTGGATAATTATACCGTTCACGATTTTTGGAATAACATCAACGTGGTTGAGTTTATTTGAACTTTTAATTATGATGTCTTCCTGATTATATTAATTTTAATACAGTCCTCAAATGATAATAAAAATAATTTATTCACAACCGGCAAGACAATAAAAAGCGATAACTCTATTAAGTTCACTGTTTTGGATGGTTTGTAAAATGTCTCTAAGATCGAGAAAAGATCGAAAGTTAAGAAAAATCACCGGAAGCAAGTAAAATACTAAATAAGAAAAATAATAAATCGGATGGGAAGAGTCTCTAAATTTTTGTGTTTTTACGAATGCAGAAAATTGTTTTTGTTGATTCTTATTACACGAAATTAGTGAAAACTTGCATTATTGCGTAAATAAAATCGAAAATATCTACTGCGTATTCCATCTCTCGCTTCTCAAGGGCAGGCTTTTATATTTTTAACATACTTTTGTACCTGGGACGTATACCGATTAACTTGAAAGGATGCACTCGCGTCAAGAAGCGATGACAAAACATTGTTCATGAGTTCCTTTCAGTTGTATGGAGGATTATGAGTAAAAAGATTTTTAAATTGAGTACAACGCCATCTCGGTGCAAATTTAAATAACAAAATTTAAATAACTTAGTGTGTTTTTGTTTACATTTTAAAACTATTAATTATTTAATTATCATAACGAAGAAAAGATAATTTAATTCATTAATACATCAACGTATATTATTAATACCCTAGTATAGATAAAATATATTTAAACTAACACAAAGTCGCCGTTATGCAAGCATTCTAATTTTGTCTCATCGTCTTATTCACTTCCGCATACTCTGCTGATGTTCAATGCACGCAATGCTAATTACTTGAAAAACAATATCTTACGACTGAACTTTCATAAGGAGTATTCAGATATATAAATTACTTAAGCCTTTGTAATCGACCAAATTTGATGTCGCCAAAATGTTTGCCGTCACAGGTTCGTATACAAATACCAACTACCGTCATAAATACACATTTTTTTATGTGTGAAGGTGGCCAACGAGCAAGCGCATCACCTGATGTACGGTGAGCGCTACCCATAGACATCCGCAACAAGCAAATGTGTTGCAGATGCATTGCCTACCTATAGTGGACAGAGGCAGGAAAAAAGAAATTTCCTTTTCCCCGTTAATCCCCTCCCCGTCCAATCCTCTTCCCTTTCCCATCCTATCCCCCTTATGAGGAACGGGTGGGAAGGGGAAGAGGACTGAAATTAGCCCTCCAGCACCTCACTCATCAGACGAACCGCAGAATACTTCTACTTCAGGCTGTGTGGCTACTGTTTTCTGTGAGGTCGTGGTATTTCACCGGTCGGGCCGGCCAATTCGTGCAACAGATGTTGTTGTTGCGGACTCTACCACTGTTACACATAATTCAATCGTAGGTGATTGGATATCTATCGGAAGGTTTATATATAGAATAGTTGGCTTCTTAGTTCACTTAAGATCGGGTAATTAAAAGAGTAGTAAATAAGTATACTGCAAACATGGCACGGGTCGTTCGTAAAGTAACTTGTATCTACCGGATTAGTGATATACTAAAGACACTAAGAATACCCATCACCGTTGAGCATATGAATGCGTAGAAATATATAAATGTAGAAGTCAGTATTGTGACATATGAAAATACATAATGTCTGCCTACCACTCTGGATAACGGGCCTGGTTTAACTATGTTTAACGAAAGATATGACGATACTAAAGTAACTGGGGAGCAATAAAAACGATCCGTTGGCATCCGAAACATCAATTACTTATTTAAATATATGTAAATACATCTCAAAAGCGCTTTTGCAACTATGAGCGGTGTTACATTTGCTGGATGTAACGAACAGCATTCGTTAGAGCCATCACGACCTTGCGATCACCGCACCGCAGATATACCCGATCGCTCTTAAGGTCCATACCACGCCTTTTGAACCAAATGTTTGGTTTATATTATCACAGGTTCTCGCTTTGTTAAAATATAAAGATACTAGTGACCCGCGCCGGCTTCGCCCGAGTACCACTAATTTTGTTAATCCGATCGCTACCAAACACAGGAATGTGCCAATCTGGACAATCCCTGTAAATTTCATCGAAATCCGTCCAGCCGTTTTGGAGTCCATAGGTCTATAGGGATCATTCATATATACTCCGCTTTTTATACACTATTTTTTTTCATAAAAAGTATCCTATGTTACTTCTAATACCTCCAAGAATATGTGTACAAAGTTTCATGATGATCGGTTGAGTAGTTTCCGCATGAAAGCGTAACAAACAAATCACATTTATAATAGTAGGGATGTTTTAACGTTAACTGCCTTTTTAAAATTATTTTGTACAATAACATGGAGGAAGCGATGGGGCGGATAAGTTCCGGAATGGCAGCCAGGTACAGGTCGCCGCAGCGATGTTAAGGCTTCCCATATGATGGACCGATTATGAAGGATGGGGAGTTCATTGGATGAGGGCAGCAGGGGACTGATCTTTGTGGCGATCAATAGAGGTCTACGTTCCGTAGTGGACGGCTTTTGGCTAAAAAGAAGAAGGAAGGAATCTAGCAAGCGGGTCAATTGATGTTAGGTGACCACCGCTATCAAATATCATAATTAATACAATTTAAAACAAGGGTTTAGGGTTTACATTGGAAAATTTGTTAGGGCGTTTGCAAACGAAGTTTTTTGTGCGCGCTGACGATGCGCGTTAAACACGATTAGGACACCTAGCGAACGTAGGTCGACGCGTTGTCCACCTTAGTTGTACACGATCCTCGCGCTTTTGTATCGGTATAAATGCGATAACGCACAGAGGACCTCTCATCTAAAACGCGCGACGCCAGCGAGCACAAAAAACGCCGTATGCAAAGTCCCTTAGCCTGGACGTTAATGTGTTAATGTGTCAATGTTAAGAAAGTGAAAATACATATTTATGATTTAAATAAGAAATAGTGCTTTATTCAATTAGCGTTTTAATAATGGTCCTTTAAAAATTATTTAGATCGCCTTGTAAATGCAGTGTGTAACCGTCAACTTACTTTTCGTGTCTCCTCTGTAACGATTGTAATTGCGAACGAGTGACGTTTGTTTGCTTCCTTTATTCATTCTTCTACGAAAACATAATTTCAAAAAAAGCGGCGAAATGTTGCTTTATTTGTTTATCGCGACTGGACGAAAAACGCATGAAAGCAATTATTTCAAGTAATACAAGTCAAATTTCAAAAACTGCAAATGTATATAAAAAGTTTTTAGCAATTAAATGCAATAAAATTTATAGCTGTGAGCAGTGGTGGCTCTGCGGTGTAAACCCGACTTACGTACTGTAGGTTGCGGGTTCGAACCCAGGCAGGGCGCTTTTTTACTTTGTGTAATTTATTTCACCACCACTGCTCCAAAAACGGTGAAGGAAAACATCGTGAGGAAACCGGCATGTTCTTAGAACCATCAAATTCGAAACATGTGACATCTACCAACCCGCACTGGACCAGCCTAGGGCACATTTCCCTATCTCGGAGAGGAGGCCTGTTTCCCTGCAGTGGGAACATTCTAAAAATTATTATATTATATTATTATAGCTGCTATATTAGTTTAGTATGACAAAGAACTAGCATATTTAAAACATGATCCGGTTCATGTTTAAAAATAATGGATTAACCTGGTTAACTTCATGCGTTATACAAACAAGATTTAAATTATTTATAACAAAGACTCTCAATAAATGCACAGCGACCCCTTAATATGCGCTTTACGTACGGGTGGGGCGACATACGGAATTTGATTAATGGAATCACGTCGTGACCTCTTTTCTGACCTTACTCTAAAAAACTCTATTATACTCGTTTGCGTTTGCATTGTTTCTTCAAATTTAACCTTACATTTAATAAAGAACTGTTAGAGTGATGAAAAAGTTCTTAAATTGCGATGTACACGATGCAAACATTGCGACTCGGAAGTTATCTGAGGGCGCGGTTGGGTTCACGAATAGACGACGAAAAAAGTTTGGCCCAGTTTAAAGTAATCTTTTAAAGTAAATTCTAGTAATTAGTCGTCTTCGTTCGTCGTTCGCTTCGTTTACTTTGTCTGTCTCACTGAAACGAACGACCAAGTCCGCTGTCGATGGCTATCTTCGAGTACGTCGGAGCGAACTCCGGGATCTCTAACGGAAAACACCGGAGACCAGGAACTGTGCGTAACTTGTAACGTATGTAATTAGTTTAAGCGTGTAAGAGAGGAAGTTCCGCGGTGCTTTTACAATGCTACGGACTACACCAGGCTGCTGTCTTCCCGAAGTAATGTGGTATACCTTAACAAACAATAAGTTAAAGGGAAGATCGGAGACCTCTTCTGTCCTTTCCTAATACGGAAAGATGAAGAGGATTTAGGGGAAGGAGAGGAAAGTATATATGCTTTTTTTCTGTTTATTCCCTCCCCTGTCCATCACAGGCCACACATCTGCAATCTATAGCTTATTACAGATGCCTGTGGGTAGCGGTCGCTTAATATCAGGTAAAACGTTTGCTAGTTTTCCACCTACTTTTATAGAAACAAAAAAAATGACTTACCATGTAAACCATTAAGTGCCTTTTTGCTGGACCTCGCAATCATGGGCTTGTAGGATACACTGCAAATAAAAACATTATTCTTATTTAAATACACTTCAACTTAAATATAAAATAAACCAAACGGTCTCTATATTTCAACAGGCCTTTAAATCATGATAAAACAAAAGATATTTAATTCCGGTTAGATTTTTTGGATATGAAACAACACACTATGTTTTCTTACAAATTTAAGACCCAAAAATGGATAAAAAGATAGACATATGCAATCAAATGTTCACCTAACTATTTTATCAAGTTCCTGATTGGAGGCAAGGCAGGTGCCGTACACCACCTAACTAAATTTCAATTTAAATATCATAACGCGTATGATGGTGGTAATTTTCTAACCGCTTATAAGTTCATCATTATTTCAAAAAGTGTAAATTAAGGAATTTCCGTTAAGAGTTAAGTTATTAAATAACCCTAATAGTTCAGTGGAACTTTAAAGATCTCTCGTTAATAAACTTGTCTCAGGACAGTTGCCCAGAGGGATTTTTTGTTTCATCGGTACTTTTACGCGTTATTCTAATCTGCAACGCGCAACTGAAGTGATCCGGTGTTCCGTCTGAATCGCTACTTCGATAGGATAAAATCAGGGAGCAGAGAGAAACGCGTGACCGCTCTGCGCCCGTGTGCCGGCAGTCTACGCTGGTAGCACTGCTGCAGTCTGTCTATATAGACGCTGTATTACGTTAGTCGCGATGGAGGATCGTAATAACGCTGGCGATGGCGCATAACCTGTGACAGCATGGCTACTGAAACGTTGTACAGCGTTTTCATCGCTGCAAGAGCCCAAGGCTCCTTGCCCCAAGCGTAAACTTTATCGGGTGAAACTGTATTTAGTGATATTTTTGCCAGACATTTTATATAGCATCAGAAATAAAACCCGCCTTTGAAAATACCTCGATGGTCTTTTAGAAGGAATACATATACCAACGGTAAATTATTTCACGGTTACGTTTTATCCAACTAGATTTTTTGTCTGGTTCGATATTGAACTCAAGAAGTCCAAAAACTTCAAGTTTCAACTTGACTTTATGTTAGAAATAAGAGACCAATTCTTGGCTCTTTGGCACTCAAGACACAGATGCTAACGAAAAGTTAAGAAGAGGGGGAAAGGTTAGAGCTAGAATGGGGCTTGAGGCACTTTACTACATACATATTTTCTCAATTTTCTATGGACTACCTTTACAAGAAAAAAAATCCTTTTTACATAAAAGTTAATTATATCAATTTCTTGTCTATCATCTATTAATAATCACGAATCAAAAAATAATTCTCTCTCCCTCTCTAATCCTGCTCCTTGAGGTCATTGCAAAGGGTCATGATTATTAATTATTTTGCTCTAGGGCTAGGGCTTCTCCACTCATTCTTAATTTGAACCATCCTCGTCACACCACACATCTATCTTAACATCCACATTTCGGCCACATGTTAACTCCTTTCATCCGAACCTTTGGCGGCCCAACAATCAGATCCATACAGTATGACAGGTCTTACGACCGACTTGTAGATCTTAACGCGCATTCGTGGATCACAAATTGTTCCAGTGGTCTGTGGCCAATTCATCCAACCTACATTGATTCGGTGGAGGTCTGTCTGAAGAGGTCAGCCGGTATGCTACGGAGTCATCTACTAGTATTAATACGTATAAAGAGGATGTAATTTATGTAGGATATTGATATCAGATTACCGATGGTATCCAAGGCCAACTCGTGGCGACTATGTCACCATGTTGATGATTCCGGTAATTATATATATATATATATATATAATTATTTTTGTACGTATAGAACTAGATATTTTTGTCTTTGAAAACGACAATAGAATTTTTGAGATTATAGACAAATGTTTAATTATCAATATCTACACAAATATATATATATATATACATATATATATACATATAAGAAATATTAGTATTTTTGAACGAACAAAATGTTTATAAAGAATAAACACAAAAACTACTTAACTGATTTCAAGAATTTTCTCACCATTAGAATGGTAATTACCCTGAATAATTTAGGTATATTTATTACTAGAAAAAATTTAGGGGTAATTGCAAAAAAATTGCAACGAACAAAATGAAAATGTCTGAAAATCTCTACTAAACATACACCCCAAATACACGGACACTACCACCTGTTACACTTCTTTACCGCTAACATTTATTTCAATTACTGTCTTACTTTGTTCTCTTTCAAACATTACTTTCGTCTCATCTACAAGGTTATTGCCGTCTCGATTATACATATATTACCGCACAGGTTTTAGTAGCAAGCGTACTTGCATAAGAAATTTATAGTCTCATCTGATCTGAGGAGGAGGAGGAAGACTGGATGACTTGACGTAACATTCTGATGTTCATCAAATTAAACGAAAGTTACTTGAAAGAGATTTGACCGGAGAGGGTATAAATAGAAAAAGGAAATATAATTGCTTTTGTTTGTCCCTCATCTGCCTGTTAAAGGTAGGCAACGCATCTGAAACTTATTACCTTGTTGCAGATGCCTATGGGTGGCGGTCTCTTGAAGTCGGATGGACCGCTTGCTCGTTTGCCGCTATTATTAAAAATCTTAATGTACATATTATCTAACCTATAATCTAAGTCCTGATAATAACAGATGAGGGATTACAGATAACGGTTGACCGTAGGGTATTAACAGTGAGTCAAGTCAATCAGTAGTAAAATGATAGCTCATCAAACTTGTTCCACTTATGTGATACAAAGTAAGAAGTAAGCACACGATCATCACACGATGCCATCCCACGGATCCCGTTTTATAATATCCAATAATCCAAAAGCGATTTGCGTAAATGAATCCTCAATATACAAATAAATTATAATGAGTTCTGCAGGAATTAGTGTTGCATGTGCACGTATGAAATCGATATTAACGTTGTGAACGCCTTTGGAATGGGTTTCCATTCACAAAAAAAAACTAACAATTATTGAATTGCGTACTTCTAACAAGGCGGAAAAGGATGTAATTTTCAAGTGATTATAATAATTTTTTGGGTATTTTTCATTGAGTAAACGTACGCTTAAGGTGTATAAGGCAGTGTGAAGTAATTTTAGGTATAAAAATATTTAAAAACTCCCAAAATATTGTACTGTAAGTTTCAGCTCGTTAGAGAAGTACAACGAACACACATAACAGTTGTTGAAGAATGCGAAGTAGTTATACTTCTGCGTTTATATATTGAAGGAAACGCTGAAGATTTTTTCCCCTTATTTATATCGCCACCTCTATCTTTCCTTATCCTGTTGTCCTATGAAAAGCTTCGCAAAAGTGCGCTGCTTCTTAGGGATGACACACAGCTAGTAATAAACACTCCAAGTCAGTCATAAGAGACTGTGCGCTTGTTTGTCTACTTTCTAATTAATTTTCCATTCCGTTATTGAATGTAACAAAATGCGGTAACTTAAAGTGTCAACAGCAACATTCTTTTACTTCAAATAAGCCATGATACTTAAAATCTTCACACCTTTAAGTTTAGAACGAAAGACTTATGTACTATTATGTACTCTCTTAAATAAAAAAGCACCTTACTTCAATTGCATAGAACTTATTTTACAAAAAAAGTATAAAGCGTGAAGGTTTTGTGAATAAAACTTATATGGTTAGATTGTACTTCTAAATAGTATTCAGTACACAATCTTGGAGATATGAGTCTAAGTTTGTACTTTTTTATGTAAGAATGTGGCAAACGAGCAAGCGGATCACCTGGTTTTAAGTGAACGACATTTTTACCCATAGACATTCGCAACAAGCAAATGTATTTGGAGTTTGGTTTGAGTGTATGGAGGAGAAAGAGACAGCGTCGCAAGTCATACTACACTGCCCTGCAGTGTCTGAGTACAGGGTTAAGTATCTTGGCAGGCCGGGATCGCTCCCGGAATCATCGGCAACAATAAGGGCTTGCTGGGGTTCTTTGGGGAGCTGGGCTGGCTGGAGTGATCCATGTCCCGCCCACACAAAAAATACTCTCGCTAGTCGTGGAGTTACTACAAAGGGTAGCAAGGGGAAGACGACAGAAATTAGGCCTCCGGCATGTCGCCTGATCAGACGAAATGCAGAGTACTTCTAGTATTTCACCTTCGCGTACTTCACGCCTGTCTTCTGTAAGGTCGTGGTATTTCACCGGTCGAGCGACCCATTCGTGCAACAGATGTTGCGGGCTCTACCACTAAAAATAATTTTTAAGCATTACCAGTGAAGCTTTTAAATCTTTAAGTCATAATTGTTTTTTATTAACATACTTACTAAATAAATAAATATGCGCTCACGCCCGTAACCCAGAGGGGTAGGCAGAGATCATGGATTTCCATTTGGCGCGATCCTGGCACACCTCTCTCGCTTCTTCCACATTCATACATCTACGCATGCATGCTCGTCGGTTATGGGTGCTCCTTATATCGCCCTTTTTTAGTAAGCCATTAATCTGATCGATATAAGTTCTCCTAGGGCGTCCCCTACCAACACTGCCACTCACTTTTGCAACATAAATTTGTTTTGTTATTCTCTCTTCATTCATCCTTTCAACATGCCCGAACCACCGAAGCATACCTTTCTCAATTCTAGTCACAACGTCCACTTTCAAGCCACACTTTTCCCTTATAACGCTATTTTTAACCCTATCATTCAAAGTCACGCCTAACATACTTCTTAAGGATCGCATCTCAACGGCATTAACTCTACTAGCATGCTTTTCCTGCCAAACCCAGCTCTCACTTCCATACATTAAAGTAGGGACTAGTACAGCATTGTGTATTGCCAGACGAGCCTTCATAGACACATTCTGACTCCTCACTACTGTACCTATAGCCCCATTCATTTTATTTCCCGCACTCACTCGTCGTTCAAAATCTTTAACATGCCTACCATCTCTACTAAACATACATCCCAAAAAAAAGCATGCTAGTAGATAGCATGCTTTTCCTGCCAAACCCAGCTCTCACTTACATACTTACTAATTAATCTTTTATATTAAAAAAATAATTAGGACTTAAGGATTTCTTTTGTTGTGTAATTTATTCAAATGACAAATTCAACCCACAGAAAGCAGAATTTATTAGTAAAAAGAGAATTTTAATTTTATTGCTAATATTGGAGATAAAATAAATTAAAAAATACTTACAGTGTAATAAGTATGCAGAATCTTGAGCAGTGCAGAAGTAACATTCACTCATATTTAATACTATATTTAAAAAATAAACTATATCTAATACTGGCCTTAATTAACTCAAAACAAATCTACTCTCACATTATGACTTAAAAAATAAAAAAAACTTAATGAATAATAAAAGAAAAGTGAATGAAATTAAAGTCACATAATCAAGAAATCATGATATTTAGGAGGGTGCATTATTGAATGTTAACTTCTGAGGAGTTCCATACTCAATGTTTGGCAAAGGTTTATCTGTAACAAAAATAAATCGATATTAGAATAACCTTTAATACATATCTTGGTAATAGTATCATTCCTGACACTTCAGGTAAGAATATGAATGTAATGACTAATCATCTTCAAATTCAAAAAAAGTCATTTAGGCTACAGGAGTCCACATTGAAACAGACATACGTACATACCCCCAAACTTTATGAGTATATAAGGGTCTTGTATTATTGAAAACAACACAAAATACAACAGAAATTGAGTCAGGTTAATACAGATTTCTATTACTATTTGTATATTATAACAAAGCAGGCTGGGCTACTCTACATTTGCTGCAACTAATGATCTCCACAATTTGATACCCAACATGCACAATTATATGTGTATCATATATATGAATTATTTTATTTCTATATGACATAAAAAAAGTTAGCATTAAACTTGCCACCTTAGGCTACAAGCTAACACAGCCTGCTGGTAAAATATCCAGTCGATCATGGTAAATGGAGTAGTGGAGAAACTGATGTTAAATGACAACCATTACCCTTAAAAATGGGCAATGGGAACAGTCACAAATGTATTGCCAGTATTTGTTAGAGAATAAAGGAATAGTAGACAAGACAGGTAATTGTTAATTTTAAAAAACCAAAGTATGCTAAAGCCTAATGTGTGATGATAGTCATTTATCCCATCATTAATTTGTCTATAACACTCAGGGGATAAACAAAATCTAATAACACCTCACTCTTCAAAATCGGTCAGGCCATTTAGGCTACAGATGACAATAGAATACACATTCAAACGTAAACATAATCCTCCTTCTTGGTCAGCCAGGCAAAGCAGAGGAACAGGGAGATGGGATAGAATAGCACATTCCCTATTATATGAAACATAGTTAATGATGCTAGTTCTACATTGTTCTTAATTATCTACATCAATGGGTGATGTATGTATATGGTGCCTATGTATGTAATGTATTTTTTATTTATGTTACTGGTATGTTTGATTATACTTCTTTAAACACTTGGTTTGTATTGATTTTCTTTAAAAAAAATGTTGAACAAAATAAAAATAATATAATTTTTTCAAATTCTATGTTTCACCTATGCTTACAATTGTAAATGTGCATATATATGATAATTTCATATTTATTTGTACTTATTAATGGAATTGTATTTAAAAGAATTCAAATTAAAGTCTAAAGAACAATCCAATGTAGGGAACATTACAATAACTAATGAATAGTTCATATGTATGCGAATTTATAATATAAAATACTAAATAACAAAATAAAATCACTCTTGGCGTTGATAAGTAGCCAATGATGACAACATTAATGTTGGAACTTATTGATTTCTTGCCAGAGATTTAAAAGTAATATTGACCTGTTATTTACTAAACATTACGAACTTTTTTAAAATGCGATTGATTAAAATTTTAGTTGAATATTTAATAATAATACAGAATATTTAATTACATGTCATCATTGGCAATAAGACCAGCAGGATACAGGCCATAAAAAAACTTATTTTAAACTAAGTCGTAGGATTATTTGTGTTTTGTTACTTGTTAAATAATGTAAATAACAAATTTCTAAGTCTTTACCTAATATATATTAGGGTTACATACCTGAATTTATGTTATAATAAAAGCTACAACAAAAACTTTGCCACCTATTTCACAAAATATAGCTAAGCCACTTCTAATGTTACTTTTTGTAACATTTAACCACCAAAAACCAGCGTCATTCATTGAAAAAAAATACAGTCCCATACGTCACGTAAATATTTTCATCGAACTGTCAAACTGGCACTACCGATTTACAGAAATGAAACTTTATATAAATAAGTAAGATAAAACGGAACGTGGAAAATCTAGGATTTTTTAGAATTATTAGAATGATTAACGTCGGAAAGGTTTGTTTTCAGCGTGCGTTTACATTGAGTGCAATTCAACTTAAAAACACCGCTATGCCGCCGAGGCGGCCTTCTAACACTGCATAGGTAATGCACAGTACGATAGTATAAGATATTACGGCATTTGCAACCACTCGCCTGGCCGGTTTACGCGCGCACTAGACCAGGGGCCTAGCACAATATATATATACAATGCCATAATAATTACAGGGCAGGGATAATTATGAATTTAAAATTTTACTAAAAACTGCAAATGGACATGTAAAAATAAATTTTTGGCATTCGTCATTAGCTATTTACACTAGATACAAATTAAAATGGAAATACATTATTACACTGTTGTAAAGGACCGAGAATTAACAAAATAGTTTTTCTTTCTTAATATCATCAGATGAAAATTTATTGATGAATGTTAAATATAAATAAGTATGTTTGCAGGCGCCATCTCTTGCCAAGTGGCTAACTTATTAAGATTAAAAGTTACAGCTGATCGTGAGTTAATTTCGAAAAATATTCCATTCGATTTTACTGTTTCAAGCAAGGTTACTTAAAACAAGTTGAAGTACGTTCTCAAAAGTTCTAAAATTAAACAACCTAATCAAATTCCAAATTGGATGAACGTGGCACTACACTAGTTTCTAAATTATCCATCCATAATCTTGTCGGCTAATGCCGTCTTTTTTAAGTACGAGTGAAATTAAGTCAATATATTACGTTCGTCTAGTACGCCCACTACTAACAACGCCACTTACACTTTTGCAATATAAATTTGCCTTTATTTATTCAACTTGGCCGAACTATCGAAGCTATATATACTATTTCTCAATGTAAGAAAATAAAAATTAGAAGACTAGAAATTAATTCCTGAAAGTAACAAAGTACATGATTATTTTTAATAAAGGAAAGGATTTGTCAAGGAAAATCACATTAAAAATATATGTTTATTAAATAACACTTAAAAAAACACCATTAATAATGCAATTCCAAAATTAAAATAACAATACAAGAAATACATAAGCCTTATCTAACCTGGATAGTAATCAATATTTTGTAGAAAGATCGAGAGGTAATATTTAACCGTAGAATTAAAGCTTACATAACTTACACCAGTATACATTTTATAATTGGTCGGATGAAATATCCTAAAGCAAGGAATGCATACCATAGGAGTGTTACAATTAAGTACATATACAGAACCAATGTTAGGTGATTGACTACCTGTAAGATGTTTTGTTTAATACTTCCTTTCCTCGTTCCCTTTAGGCCGTCTTTGATGATGTATTTTCGTATGCCCAGCCACCATATTATTATATTGTCTTTCCAGTTAACAGTCGTTATATCGAAGTTAAATATAGTCTGATCGGCTGCCGACATCTTCCCGAACAATGTTCTAAGGTTGGTATCGTCGAATTGCCAATCGTGTCGCGTAAAATAGCTCAACACAACTTGCAGCTTGTACATTTTCTTATACAATTTCACGAACCTAAAATGAAACATGTTTATCCGTATTGGAATACAGACCATGGCCGAATTTTATAAAAAAGTCCATAGTCTATTCCTAATGGCGTCTATTTTACACGTTCATACCCTACGTTCAGTTATTAAACAGATCTCAGAGAGAATCTCTTACATGGTAGAGACGTCAACATCTGATGCACGTAAGGACCGGCTCGACCGTCCAAAAACCACGATCTCACAGAAGACAGGCGCGAAGTAGAAGTATTTCTGGGTGTCACCAGATGAGTGAGGTGCCGCAGGCCTAATTCTAGCCTTTTTCTAATAAGGGGATGGGAAGAAGAAGACGATTTGACGGGGACGGGAAATGAATAGAAAAATTCCTTTTTATTTCTTTTAAAGGTAGACACTTCGACTGATTTGCTTGTTGCCTATAGTTAGCGGTCACTTATTAGGCTTAGCTTATACTAGGTTCCCACGCAAACGATTATCAACTCACTTAATATTGTGTGTTAATAATCGTTCTCTTATTTCCATCCACAACATGATATCAGACGAGGCGCTACGCTCACTAAATGCTACGCTTAATATAACAAAATAAAGCGATATTCACCTCCTTTCCTTTCTTATTAAAAAACAAATCCCGTCCACAATATACGCAGGAATGAAGTGAAATAGACAAGATAATATCCAAAACAAAAAAGGACTGTTTGTCTCCAACACTCCAAGGTACCACAGGGCACGTGGTGTTGCCAGTTCATACCTATTATTTCTCATAATTTCACCAGTATCGCCTGAAAATGAAAAAGTAATTATTGTGCTTATGCTTAAAGGACGGAAAGGAAGAAGCGACTGAGCTGATGTTATCTCGGCCATCTCTTTTTCTCCAAGTATCTCTCTCTCTCTTTTCAGCCGAGGGTTGTCCACGGCTGGACGTAAGCCTCTCCGATTGATCGTCACAGAGATCGTCTCCTGCCAGTCATCCAGTGAACTCCCACAATCTTGACCAGATCATCGGTCCATCTCGTGGGTATACCAACGCTGCATCGGTTTGCCCCCGTCAGCCATCCGTTCTGTCATGCGGTCAGTCAGTCGCTCAAAAACTAATGTATGCAATCTTACGATTGCTGCAGTTGGTGATGGGTATCAACCGCATGCTCATTTGCTCAACTCCACATCTTCAGAAAATAGAAGGTCCAATGCCAAATAACTAAGTCATTAATAAGGTTATAAATATTATTACCCCATGTTAAAGGATTCCTGATGTTACTGACTGTGTACACCTTAATGTTCTGTGTCTCTGTCTCGCTGCCGGTCTCCCATGCGGCAGCAATAACGGCATTGGTCACCAAGTCCGCGGGCACAAAACTCATTCGATTTTCTAAATTGGCGAACAGAACATTCAGTAGTCCCATGCCCAATCCTAACACTAACTGAAACATGATATGTACGATTAGGTTAGCTCCTTTTGGAAAATATATTTGCACGATTACTTAGACTATTTTACTCACTATCCTTACTAATATTATAAATGTGAATGTAAGTTTGTTTGTTACGCGAAAACTACTGAACCGATCATCATGAAACTTTGTACACAAATTCTTGGAGATATTAGAAGTAACATGGTATACTTTTTATGACAAAAAATAGTATATAAAAAGCGAAGTATGTATGTTCCCTATACACCTATACACTCCGAAACGGCTGGACCGATTTCGATGTAATTTACAGGGATTGTCCAGATTGGCACATTCCTGTTTTTGGTAACGATCGGATCAACATAATTAGTGGTACCCGAGCGAAGCCGGGGCGGGTCACTAGTATTTAATAAATATACTTATAAAAAAAACCTCATCCATTTTGCTTTTATCTTAACGTAAGGAAACAGTGATGAAAATCGTTTGTAAAACTATGCTATTGGTAAGCGGTTGTGTTGCGATATTTACACGGTTGGAAATTTCCTTGTCGTCAGTTGATTTGTGATGTCTCTTTGGTGTCGTTGATGTCTTTTTAATGGCGAAATTGAAAAACTACATCCTTCTTTCATAACCTAATGTTTCTTCTGTTAAAGGGACAATTAAACATCATTCATCAAATACTTACACCGCTAGGCCCGTAGACGTTACTCATGTCGACCCAGCCCGGCGCCGGCTCCATGAAAGGGGCTATTACTGAAAGAAAACAAGTGATAACATACGATTCTTAACTATTAAATAGGTGATAAGTTCAAAAAAAAAACTAAGTCCAATCGGTTAAAAAATACCAGCTCAAGTTGTTTAAGTTTAGTGATAATTTAGTAACTTCTATGACAAACTCAGAATCCTTTTTACATACTAAATACTACAAAATGTATATTAACATAATCTATTTACCAATTGCAGGTCTAACCACGCAAACGGGCATGTCACTTCCCAATGTACGTACGGTCTCTTCTGCTATTGCCTTCGTAAATGTGTATGTATTCGGCCAACCATCTGTGAATCTGAATTACAATGAACAGTGTATAGAATTTGTTAAGAGTCCGACTAAATCAAGCGAAAGACTGATCCTTTGCGTCCGCACCTTCGCCTAATTGCGCTGACTTACAACCGGTCACTGCCATTCCCCCTGTTGTTTTCCACCCAGTATAGTTTGTATCCTTCCGCAGACTCTAAATCATCAACTGGAACATCGAATGGAACGCTATCTAGCTGACGCAGGTAAGCCCAGAACCAACGACCCTCTCGACTAAAGGGCAGGATCCCTAGGAATGACTGATCAACTACGTGTTGTGCCAGCTTGCGGGACCTCTGCAGGAAAAAGCCTGGATACCAATCCGCAAGTTTTCCTTCTCTGGTAACGCATCTATTACATCAGACCATATTGTATCTTAGGCGTCTTATAAGATACCTCGGCATGAGAGAGTGAGGTACCATTCTGTTACCGGTAGCCCGACGGCCTTACGAATTCAACACGTTAATAAAAAGTATGGCATGGCTTTTTCGCAATTTTCACACAAACTATTCCTTATGGATTTAATAAATTTAACGAATTTATGAATGATATAGGTACAACAACAGTCGTCGTCTTGGCCGACATCCGTTGACTGCCGAACGTACGCCTCCCCCATCGATCCACACAAAGGTCGGCCCTGTCACTTTAACCAGATCATCGGTTCCTTGAAAAGTTTTTATTTAATGTACCATGCGAACGATTTAGAAATGCGTTTCATTGATTGTCATTTTTGAAACTGATCCTACAAATTATAAAATATAATTAAATTTAGTTCTGTCATTAAATAATAAAACCAAATAACTTACGCTGCAGTCATTTCGTCGAGCTTCTCTGTCGTCAGTGCTTCTGCCAGTTGTATCATTGTTTCCGGGCTCAACGGCGCCTTTTGAAATTCCTCAAGAATTAAACTTCCGATACGATCATTAGTCGCGTATGTGTATGCCGTGGAAACGTACACAAATGCGCGAAGGTTCTTACACGCCTTGCCCAACTGTAGTGCCTCCCTTGTGCCTCTAACATTACTTAGCAAGGCGTCTTTCAAACTAGCGTCGAATCGTATATTTGCCGCCACATGGATTATCGTGTCCACCTAGCAAACATTATATATGTCTTTGTAGATTAACAAGAACTAGAATAAAAAAAGTTCGTTTCTTACACACAATTGGAATCGGACATAAATCCGTCAGATTGTGAATATTTCCCAGTTCAAAATCTTATTGTCTGTTCAATAGCTCGGTTATTGTAAACTCCCTCATAATCTTACTAGGTACTTTATAAACTGGCAGCAAGTTGTAAACGGAACGAATCATTGACATTTTGCTGGCAACTCATCTGATTTGTGCGTATGTATATACACAGCAGTGGTCATTTAATTCATCGTGAACCATTTGCTCGTTTGCCGCCTTGTCCCATAAAATACATTGTATAATCTAAATACATAATTCATTAATGTCTTCACCTCTGGGTCAATGGTGTTAGTGTTTTATTTATTTATAAAGAAAGATAGAAATACAGTAACTTTTTGAAAACAATTAACTTGAATGACACTTAATTGATTTAATAATAAGCAATGATGCGCCAATGTTTATATATTCTCGTTTTGTCCTATCGATTGTTCCATGTGTTATATAGGTGTTTGTGTGCACATCAAGTGCTGCATCAAGACGAAACATTTGTGTGGCAAGTTATATATTAATTATTTTTGTTAAAAATATTACTACAACTTATATGATATCGAACTTTTATATATATATATTTTTGTAAAAGTTACGTTCGTCTAGAAAAATTATAGAAAAACACAAATAAACAACATTTTCTCATTTTAAAATGTCTTAACGTATGTAGAAAACGATGTTAGGTTCGGAAAGGCATTGTTTATAGCATAAGTTTAGTAATAAAAATGTCGATTGACCAGATCCTTCATGGTGTAATCACTCGCAAGGGCTCCCAAGGTCGCATTTCGATTCGAGGTTGCCTGAGAAGGATTGACCAACGGCAGTTGTAACTACCGAAATACCACTCACTCACACACTATTAGCCATTCAATTCAGTTTACATTGCCGTCTGAGCAAAAGGGAAGACACCGCATTTTAAGACACGACTAGCATTGTCTAGCAAGGAATTTATAAAAACTTCAATTTAATATTTTTGGCAGCCTCTTTATGTAGAAAACATGTCCGATCGTAAACGGGGTACTACAACAATAATGATTTTCATTTTATTTTATTTGAATCTTCGAAAGATTGGAATAGGTTTCCGCGTTTCCGTCCAATGTGAACTGGTCCGTGTACTTAGAGAGCAGAGTGAATAGGCTGTTACTCTAAACTATTGCGTACCATCTTTCGACCACATCCCCACTTAACATAAAGTGGGATTGGGAGCGCTCAAGCGCTATTTTCTTAATTATAAAAATTACACAGTAACGTATCAGGTGCTGTGCACTCGTTCCGTATTTTTAGAGTAGGCTTTACGGCCTTTTACATATAAATTTATGTTTTTGTTACATAATATATGCTAATGAATTAAAAATTCTACCTCGTTAGCAATGGTATTCCAGTCATTATCACAAATACTAAGTTTCTCTTTACTGATGTCTGCTTCTATAGGAATTATCTTTTTAACGAAGTCTGGCTTCTCTTCGTGCAAAGATTCGAAAACCTGAAAAATGTATAATTTGTAGAGTATCATTATGTAATCATCCAACCGTAACAAATGTTTTAGGAGATATAATTAAATGAATATCTTACCGGATCCTCTATGACTTCTTGTAATCTCTGTTGTATAGTTTTATTTTTCTTTGTGCGAATTAACATGTAAATATTCTTCAGCGAGCATGCCCTAGAAATTAAACATCCGCAATTTTATTTTTCAATAATTGTTAGTAATGTTAAGATTAACAACAACGCAGGGCAAATGAATGAATTGCGCTCTGTATTAGGTTCCTGAAAGGCAGAATAATTATGTATAGCAGAACTACACTACAATATAGTAGACCATACGGTCGAGTTCAGACGACACGCGCTCCGCCCGCGCGCCATACGTGGTAGCCCCCCATCTAACCCGCTTTGATATTTGTTGCCTGTAATTTGAGTCTTGTTACTACACACTAATAAATATAAAATAGCATTTATCGAAGTGCATCCACGCCCGACTCGTGTTTTACGCGCACACTATCCACGTAGAACCCGCGCCTTCCTTCCCTGCGCCCGTGCCCGGCTAGTGTGATGCTTGTTTTTTAATTGAATAACGGTAGATGACGTCGAGAAAGAAAAGGATGTCTTTGTTTTATTATTTCAAATACCTAGTTATTTATCAAAGGTTTTTTTAGTCAATCGATACTTATATAGCTCATCGTCATATCATAATTTTGGAAAAAGGACATGAAATTCGCCATGCTTCTCTCTGCGACTTAATACGCCCAATATTTTCTTCTAGGATTATTCTTTTTGCTTTCTTTCTTCTTCTTCCATTGTTCATAGAGGCGCGTCTCATCACGGGGGTGCTGACGCGCTTGACATGCGTGAATGCGACCTAGAGACCAGGGGACGATTTACTATGAAAGTATAGTCTAAGATATTCGATCGTCTAAAACGGAAACATGCAATATCTACCTTAACATCTCAATGGCAGGAGTCTGTTAGCGTTTTATTCCATTAAGTAGACGAAATATTTTATACTAGATTTGGGCCTGACTTGTTCATTAAATAAAGGCTTAACTCAAGTTTAGTTCGGTGTATATAGCGACTAGTTTTCTGTTGTGCGGTTAGTACCGTCTCACACTGCGAGTCGGGATGCGACCTTGAACTAATCCCAGTACCATTCACCCTGGGGAAGGACCCCGACGGGCTCGAAACTGGTCTGTACATACATTAGAGTTAAGCCGTTATGTTATTAAAAATGTCTCACAAAAGTCAAAGTCGAATAATTTCTTACCTAGATAGTTTTTCTATTACCAATTTTCCAATGAATCCCGAGCCCCCGGTCACTAAAACCGAACTGCCCTCGTAGAATTTCTGTATAGCCGAATCACCAAACGAGGTAGTTTTTCTCAAAACATCTTGACGAGCTAAAAATGTATTTTCCAATGCCTCCGCTGGATCCATTATTAAAATAATTTCTGATATTGATAATATTTTTTAAGCCTTTCTGATCCGAACCGATACGCTTCAGACACTGACATAGAATAAATGCAACGTTTATAAAATTAAATAACGGTGCCATTGATAACGTATCGTTACATTAAATGGCTGCAAGCCACATATTTAAATTTTTATAAAGCGAACATATTTTCTCGGTATAAATATTCATACTCGAACAGCAGCGATTACATGAATAAATAGTTCTGTAAACAGTAATTTATTTTAAAAACAAAGAATTTAGACGCAAGATAATTATAAAATAAAATCAACCATATTACACACAAGTTCATGGATAGGTCATTACAAGTATAAAGAAACAAGCTAAAGCTGTATGATAATTTACAGTAGTAGAGCCCGCAACAATAGCATCAGTTCTCTCAGAAAACAGGCGTGAAGCACAAGTACTGAGTTTCATCTCGTGTGTAAGGTGCCGGAGGCCTAATTTCAGTCTTTTCCTCTTCCCTCCCTTTCGTCATACGGATAGGAACGGGAAGAGGTTTGGACGAGGAGGGGTTTGGCAGGGAAAAGGAAATATTATATCCTGTCTATGTCCTCCTCTGTCGATTAAGGTAGGCAACGCATCTGCAGCACATTTGCTTGTTGCGGTTGTCTATGGTTAGCACTCACTTAACATCAGGGCACAGGGCAGCTTGCTCGTTTGCCACCTTCTTCCATAAAAAAGTAACATTGTTATAAACACGCAAATATAACGTACCTTTAAAATTTTACCAAACTAAAATTACAGACAGACAGATTTCCAGTTTCCATCATCCGCAAACATTTTAATGGAAGGTAGCGGCAAACGAGCAACTTGTCCGCCTGATGTTAAGCGACGATCCTTGCTAATCTGTATCCGCAGAAACCAGAAAAATTTCAGATGCAATGACGACCTTTACTTTAAGTACAGGAGGGGTAAAAAAAGAAAAGCAAAAGACGCAGAAGAAAGGGAGTGGAATGGACTTTAGGTCACCATTTTCCGGGCGAAACGCTGAAGTTTACTTTGATTATTTCTTTTAGTACATCTTGTTTCTTTGATAGTGATAGATCCCACATTTGAAGGTTGTGCGCTTAAAATCTAAAGAATATGAGTAGAGTGCTAATATTACAGGAACCGATAGATACGAAAAACTTCTTCCTCCAAAAATTAAACACAAAACGAAAACAAAATGAAGTTAACAACAATATTGCAATTAAATAACGGTTTATCGATTGTTTTGTTAATAAATGAAACGGTTAAATTCATATTCGTTACATTGACCGGTATCCTTGACCGTACATTACAATTACAATTAAATGTCAAACATTGATTTGCATTTAACGGTGCGTCGTTACACCGCCGTGATTTCGATGGACGGTGTGCACAGCCAAGCGCCGCGGCGGCTCTCAGGTGCTCTTGAATGGAAATAGAGTAGAAGTTGGACGCTACAAAAACTTGTTACGCTGCATTGTCGCCTTTCAATGCACGTTCGTTCTAACGCACCGTCTGGAAATCATTCTATTTTGTATTGGAACATAGCGGTACCGCTTCAGCGTCGCAACTCCCGTTTGTCATCGCTTTCATGTTAAATGAAACCAAAGCATTGACATCTGCCACAATCAGAAAGTTAGACATTCTCTCAAAAGAGGAAAGCAAAAGGAGAAGAGAAAGGAATGGGAAGGAGATTGATTTTGCTGCACTTAACTCATAAAACCATACACAAAAGCAAGCATTGAAAAAAATAATTTTAATAATTATCAAGATCAGCTTAAAATTTGCCACAAATTTCAGCCAAGCTTCTGATGATTTTGGTGGGGAGCGCTTAAGCGCCTAGACCCTTTCCTTTGGATCCGCCAATGCACAGAAGTTTAAATTACTCGCCTGTGCCCTTGGAGTTCGTCCGGATGACCCGGCTCGTACAACTGCAGCTGGCAGACTGCATTTAATTGAATTAAACAGTAAAACTTTTTTCTTTCCATTTAAGCGCCATCTTACATCGATTAACCGTACCAACGACAACGCAACACAAAGAATATTTGTCATTTTTCTAAATTAACTTAAGGTAACTGATATAATATAATAATATAATATAATATCCTAGGACATATTCAAACCCGGCCATCTGATCCCAAACTAAGCAGAGCTTGTGCTATGGCAACCAGATAACTGATATACTACATATACTACTTTTCTTTTGTAAATACATACTTAAATAGATAAATTACACCCAGACTCAGGACAAACAGACATGCACACAAATATTTGTCCTGGGTGGGAATCGAACCCACGACCTGCGGCGTGAAAAGCAAGTATCTTACAAACCACGCCAACCGGCCCGTCCATATATGATATGTTTTGGTACATGTGAATTTTATAGGAAAAAAGTTGATACAGTTTAGAACATACATTATGTAGTATCAGGTCATAAAAAATATGGTGAATGTTAATTATTAAAAATATGCTGAGGTATTGTAACCCACAAAAGTAAGATTATAATTTACTTATTTATTTTGTGATTTGAAAGAACTAGACGAGAAATTTAAAGTATATATAATTTTATTTTTACCGCTTATTTGTATGTACATAAATGTATCATTGGATTTAGATTTTACTCTACAGCATCCGTTGCGTTAGTTTTTCTTTTTTTCTTGTAATATTCTATTTTTTCTTCTAAGCTCGCTGAAAAAAATTAGAATTTTAAAGGATTATCTTCTTATAATGGAAAGAAATTCAATTAAAAAAAATCACAGTAATAATAAAAAATAGCCTACCTATGCTTCTGCTGGATAATGTGTGTTTTTTCTAATAGCGAATTTATATATTATGTACTAACAAAGATTTATTTGTGCGCTGCTTCATAACAATAGTATGGATAAATTATAACTTTAAACTTACTGCAGGTTTCTCTCTTCAGCAAAGGTATGTACTCCTTCGGTTTAACACCTTGTAGTAGACAGTTGGTGTATGATAATACTCTCACACAATCTGTTTCCTTATTTATATTTTCTTCTTTCATACTTTCATTGTGCTTACTATATTCGAACTCTAATTGACTTAAAGCATCATGTATCATAGTTGATCTGAAAAGAGTTTCTACTACATATTTGTATTGATTTAAGCTTCGTCACCATCTGTTTTCCTACAAGATGTATCTTGCTAATAAGTAATAATAATGACAAATTAGTTTCCCCTCTGAAATTAACCATAATTGTCACAACTTTAAGTGCCAAAGATGCCGCTTAGATCACCATCGTTGATCCCAAAGATCTTGACATTTACAGTGAAATAATAAGTCTTTAAGGGGGGAAGGGGTTGCTACTGTAAGCAATGCAAAAGCTTATAAATGTTTAAAGTAATAAATATATATTGTAATATAAGGCACTTACTTTACACTATGTATTGTCCAATCACCTTGCAAAATTGTTATGACGGATTTCAGTTCACTGACATCGTGAATCCACTGACTGGTTTCCTCTAAATCATAGGAACAGTGAAAGAGATTCAATGGAATATCTAACGCCATGTTGTACTGCGGTTTTCTGGAATATTTACAATACACATGATACAATATTTACTGCTATTAATACAAAATATAAATGCCATTGATGCAATGAGGGCAAACTAGACAACAGAATAGACTTTGTGGCGACCATTAGAGGATGTTGACAATTTATAACTAGCAGAAGAGCATCTGTTGGCTGGTAATAGTAATTTTTTAATAACGGGAGGTGGCAAACGGACAAGCGGTTCATGTGATATTAAGTAACCACTCCCCATAGGAATGCCATGTAACAAGAAGATGCGTTGGCTAGTATTAGGCCTCAAGCACCTTACTTATCAGACGAAACGCGATTTGTACTTACGTCTGTCTTCTGTGAGGGCATAGTATTTCATCAGCTCTTATTAAGCCGGCCCATTCATGCAACTGATGACAGCAGATATTGTTGAGGGGTGTACCGCTGCTACTAGTTTGGACAGACTAGTTGTTTGGTTATCTCTCTTTTTTTTTAACCAATTGACCCAAAAGGACCATCCTTTTGTATCCTGAATTAAATACATACATATGTATGTTTGTTTCACTGGACCTCTTGTAGTCTGTGCTTGACTGATTTTGAAGAGTGAGGAGTTATTATGTGTGATAAATAATGATAAATAAACAGTCAGTTGTTTTTTTTAACTAATAACTACTTGTAAATAATAAAAAAAGTTACAAACCTCGGATTGTTTTCAACATCCAACAATTTGGTAATAATATTTGGCTCTTCGTTCCCCTCTCCAATCAGCAATAGCAAGCCCATGATGCATCGTATCTGATGCCATAGGAATGCATTCCCTTCTATTTCTAGATAGTACATAGATGTTGCTGAAAGGAATAAAACAATAAGTCAGTACTCCTTCAATAAGTAAGTTTGTTTTAATGGACTTAAGATATTTAAAAGTAAATTGACTCATTCTGATTTTAAGCCTAATGCTCTTGATTTAATTCTATATACACAATTTTTGGTACTGGTATTTAATGCTTACTTCATGTTTTAAGTTGCTACAAGATTAGGGGTGCAATTATAAGATTGACTGAGCTCTCTTTTCTTTCCAATAATTATTAACATTTTTTTATATTTCTTATATTACTTTTGTTCTACATGAAAACTATTGTACTATTAAACTATTATATTGATTAATAAAGGTTTAAATTTAAGTACTCAACTCAAAGACTTTAAACAAAATTGTATTAGGTAGCATCAGCTGAACATAATGTATGACTTGAAGTATAGAAAAGAATAGAAAAAAAAACAATATTAATGCACACTCACAATGCTCCTTATCATTGTCATTGACTGGAAAAATGTCAGCTTTGAAGATGTCTCGATAAAATTCTGTGACGCCATTTCCTACGTCCATTTTGCATAAGTTTCGAAAATCTTTTGAACCAACAATATGAGTGCAGGCTTCCCTCATCTTGTCCAGATCGAGATTTGCTCGGGGAAAATAGTATTTGTACTGACGTTTTTTGCAATCAAACCTTGAAAAATTTATAAGCATAATTAAAGCATTCTGCCGCATGTGTCCATTTCTTTCGTGTCTATTCAGTATGAACTCTATAATAACTTCCCTAAATATTAAACAATAGAGTTGAGCATAAATTCTATCATGCTAACTTCAATCAATTTCTAAAGTTTTCATATCAAGTAAATACACCTAGAGGTACAGCTTAATAGCTTAAATAATTTAAGCTGGTGAATAAATAGTCTTAGATTATAAAAGTTCCATTTTGTCATCAACTTAAATACATACTTAATGGCTCTTTACCTTTTCACATTATTCAAAAATAAAAATATTCATTGTCATGAAAAAAATAGAAAATTCTTTAAATAGTTGTCTTACCTAGCGCTGTAGTCAAGTTTATCATCTGGTATTGGCATCCAAGCTATTGCACGAATATCTTTTGGTAGAAGGCGGTTCAAGATCTTGCAGTACGGCATCTCTGAACTTATGGACACCGGTAAATTCTGTTTGTCTGGGGGATGTTTGCTTCTAAGGGAAATAGATATGACCTGGAAAATTATTAAAAACAAAATATGACAGGCTGGTTGGTGTGGTTTGTAAGATACTTGCTTTTCACGCCGCAGGTTGTGGGTTCGATTCCCACCCAGGACAGACATTTGTGTGCATGAACATGTCTGTTTGTCCTGAGACTGGGTGTAATTATCTATTTAAGTATGTATTTACAAATGAAAAGTATTATATGTAGTATATCAGTTATCTGGTTTCCATAATACAAGCTCTGCTTAGTTTGAAATCAGATGGCCGTGTGTGAATATGTCCTAGGATATTATTATTGATAAATTTTATTCTTCTTATAATTCATAAGTTTACTGCTATAAAAACAGAATTATAATTTGTAGATCTTCAGTACATGTGTTTATTTTTTATAAAATTGTGTGCACATATTTAAGTGAGTCCGAAGCTTTAGATTCACAATTGAATCCTGTAGGTGGGGCTGCGATCAGGTTCTAGGTTAATTTTATTTTCTGACACAACAAAAAAAACTTAGCTTAGCCTTACTAACGTAACTATCTAACTACATAAACTGTTGCTATTAGCAAATAGCAAGCAGGACAACAAGATCTGCTAGAAACACTAGTTTTATTTATTTTTTATATTAAGGAAGAGGTTTTTAATATTTCATAGATGTACAGCCACTAGCAGTCGCTGCATGGATGGTCTGACTTGATCAGGGAAGTACAACAAACTCATTGAATAATGGTATTTACACTTTTGCATTTCCTTTAATCTAACACCTTCAACCATTATCTATGCCTTGTTTTACAGATCTATTTTAGATGGAAATCTGTAATCTTTACCAATCAGTAGTAACTAAATTGGTTTGAACTTTAGTTCACTGTTAAAAGTTTAGATTGGGTATAGAAGGCTTTTGCTATGTCTGTTTACCCAAAGTGAGTTAAAATGCAGATTTTTTAAAATGTTTTACATTATAACAATTAGAGCTGAAACTACACATACCTGACCAAAAGCACTAACGCCTTTATCTGTTCGCCCGCATCTGTGATACTGAGATGTTTCACGATTTTCTATCAGACAAGATTTTATCAAAGCATGAAACAAGTGGTGTTCTATAGTGTGAGTAGAATCCTCCTGGACTGCCAGTCCGTGGTAATTCCAACCAAAATACAGAATTCTCAAAAGTACTCTCCTGAAGTGACATCTGAAAGGAGCATAACTTTGACATATATATAATATATTGGTATATAATTTAATTATATGGTATCTGTAATACACAACTGTTGTATGTGATGTGAGGTTTGTATTGTAAATTAATAACTCATAATCTCCCTGTATTGATCTACTGCTGGACATAGGTCATACTATGCAGGTCACACCCTACTTCCAGTAACTCCCCAGACACAGAGAACAATGGAGAGCTAATCAGGTGTTTCTCTAAAGGAATTCGATGACCTAAATTAGACAATGATTTAAATTAGTTCTTAAGTAATTTGGCCAGTTTCATCTGTCAATCTATCAACGTTGGATGAGAAGAAAAATCTTGGAATGGTTGGTCAAGGATGGACATGATGAAGTGGAAGTGTGTCCTTCAACTTCAACTTGTGAGATTGACAGGGTAAATAAAAAATTCGACAAAAATATTATCTTACTTCTTAAAATCAAATTGTTTCTTGCTAACTTCTGTGCAAGAAAAAGCTAGTTCAACGGCGTTGTTTTCTTTTTTTGTAATAATATTTTTCAGTTGTAAATTATGTGCTTCTAATTGTATTATTTTATCGACTAAATCCTAAAATACAGTTAAAAAATAAGTATATATAATTTTTTTTATAATATCTTTTATTATATATAGCATAATAATAGGTTATGTTACTTAAAAAGCGACAGTAGTACATTTTTATCCAAACTAATAAGTTCTCCGCGAGAAATGTTCTTTGTTTTCTTCTGCTTTGGCGGGATTTTAGCCATTATCTTGAAAAATTTTTAAATGTAATTTTATTACTTAATGAAATTAACAAGCAAACAAGATAATATTTCATTAGGTTTGTATCAAATGTATACGTATAATGGTATTGGTGTTGGTGTTGTAGTTGTACGTAATACAGTTACTCTGTCACTGTCACTGTCACAGCAGTGCATGCATCAGGGTTAGAGTTAGGTAGACTGAAACCGATAGCACAAAAAAATAAAAAGATAGTATTTGTAGAAAAGTCTTAGTACACTTGAATATGTTTTATTAGATATATTTAAATTCACTGTTGAGAAGCCTAAGCAAAGATGTTCTTGGCACTAGTCATTGGTTCTTGATCACACACACTTGACACACTTTATGAGAAGTCCTCCACACAAAAACTTAGTTTTTGTGTTCACTTACGTCATTATTTTTTGCATTTTATTGCATCAATAGAAGTGGGATCTAATAAATAAATCTATATATATATATATATATATATATATATGTGTGTGTGTGTGTGTGTGTATGTGTGTGTGTGTGTGTGTGTGATTAAAACATTTTGTTTCATGCACGATCCGAATCTAAGATTGTCCAATATATACTACCTTTTATTATGTTCAATTAAAATAATAAACTTAAAAATGCACATCTTATAAATGCAGCTTTTGCCTCCGACTCAAGTTTTGTAAATTGCGTCGTTCGAGTAAGTTCTGCATTTTAAGTTACAGATGAACGGTTACAGCAGTTTGTTAGTTATTAGAATTCAATATACGCTGGGTTGGAAAGTGGTTAGTCTGTTTAGTGGCATGGACCATGTCGTTTGTGAAAAACGAAAAATAATTAAGACTGGCGCCAACATTTGACAGCTGTCAGAAACCTTCGGTAAATGTCGTGCAAAATTTTAAAGTGTGGATTGTCGTTTGATAAATGTATTTTAAAAAAATAGACTTGGTGTTTTGATAAATCTATTATTGAAATATTCGCCAGAAATTTCATCGTTACAGGTGAGTCTTTTATGATTTCTTAAGCTTATTATACGCCAGCTTATTATGCGTTTCTCTGCTGTATTTTTTTGTAATAAAAATAATTAGTGCCGACTACTATAATCCAACCTATGTTATATGGTGGTTTGGACATTCTTATTTTACCATATTCTATTCAGTCTTCTCTTGAATGTACCCAGACAATGATAGAACAGGAACAAAGCCGGCAATTTTGTCCACCCCTTTATAATTGTATTTGGTACAATTTAATACGATAGTTTTTAATCTTATGTTCTCTTTTCGTAACAAAAATATGACGAATGCTGTAAATGCGCACGTTGAAAGGATGAATGAAGAGTGAGTGAGTAATCACATTTATGTTGCAAAAGTGAGTTATCAAGGGACTTTCAAAGAGAACTTATATCGTTCATATGTATAGGGCGTTCAAGGGCGATATAAGGAGTACCCGTAACCGACGCGCAAGTATGCGTGGATGAATGTAGAAGTGATAGAGGTGTGCCAAATGGAAGTCCATAATCTCTGGTAACTCTGGGTTACGGGCGTGAGCACATATTTATTCTATTTAATAATATGGCATAATATACTTATTACAATCTTTATAGGAAAGCATAAGGCGTATACAAATATTTTAAGGTTTTTTTTTACAAAATAGGACCACAAAAATATTGTGTGTACAAATTTTACTAAAATTATAGTATTACCAATATACCAATTTTTATTTTGACACGAACTTTCGATTATTGGATATGTTACATAATTAAGATTATTCGGGTTGGAAAATAATTTAAAAAAAATCCTTACTTTATATTGTTGTTTTTTGCTGTGTGTGGCATTTTATTTCTTAATGGTAATAATTGATTTAAATTTTTGTTTAATTAATTTTATAGCAAGAACCTAAAACTGATACGTAATAACATAACGCATAATAATATTACATAAGATTATAATAAAAGGTTACAATTGGTAAGTCTATGCGAGGTCTACCATTGAACCTGAAATGGAAAACTTCTTTGAAGGTTAACCAGTAATTCATACAGTAGATCGTAACGTAAAAATCTAGGTTAGTAGCGTGAATTGATTTGGAACACGCACATTACATTACATTTTATTTAACTTTTTGATCGTATTTCTTATTACGATTTTGTCTACTAATATCGAGCATGTAGTTGAAGTTATCTCATGTACGAAAAGGAAATGAGTATGTTGTCAACTCGACGGCTTAGCTGGAATAGTATTACATTTGTCATTCACGCTGAAACTGTAAGTAAGGAATTTGACCACAAAACACTTATTAGAAGTTATTGCGACATGCCAGGGTAACGTGCGAGAGCAGTTCTCCTCCTCGCCACGCGCGGGCTTATGGCGAGAGTAAGGTGTGTCAGTCTAATCCGCACGTGCTCCCGTAACGGCGGATATGGGCAGTTATTTCATAACAATAATAATTAAAGAGTTTAGCGTATTTTTTTCTTATAAATTGATGACACCCCGAAAAATCGCCCGCCTTGTGAATGCTAATGAATTATTTATTTTTATCCTTATAATATATATTGCTTGAAGAGATCGATAAAGAAGTGTCTGGCTGGCTGGCACAAATACCATTGTGAAAAAGTAGCCTGAAGAAATGGCTTTTGTTATGGCACAAGTAATGTTAAACGAAGTTTTAGAACGAAATACCTCACTTGATAAATTATTTGTGTAATTGTTTATAGGCTCCTGAACATAATTTTTCATTCGAGCTATATAATACTCGATTGTTTTCCTTATTTAATTAAAAATATAGCATGATACTTATGTCATCACTATTCATTCAGTTTTAAGTTTTCTTATTTTATAATTTAAAACTACAACCAAAACCTTATACAATATGGACAACGATCGGGGGGGGGGGGAGTGGTAAAAGGGCAGGTAGAAAAATACAAATAACAGAAGAATTCCAAAAAGTCTGTTTTACGAGAGAACATAGGCAGGCTTCCTGCATTTAGTGATAGAAATAGATTAAGATAGTCATTACTGCTGTTACAACACGTGTTGCGTTACTCGGTTGCGGCGCGCTTACACGTAACACTCTTAACTAAGTCAGCGTTAAACATAAGTCCTATGACGGCATGTGGTTCGTCGAAATAAAGACAATTATTGCTACGAAACTGAGTAACTAGCGGTATTTAAGGTCCTGTGATAGAATGTAGAATATTGAATTATGAAGTTTTAAAAAGTTACTGCGGCGACGACCAAAGAATATCCAAAAAGTAAAACATTCCTAGAACCAAAGGGGATGGATGGAGTTAAAAATATAAGACTATTTAGTACTGATGTCCTTTGAGGATTTTTTTTGTTATGCCAATTGATATGCAATTTGATATGGATTATAGAGTAACCCTACCGAAGACATTGACACAATACATATTGTCATCGCAGTTTTTTCAGAGAGAAGGATAGAGAGAAAGCTTGTATCGCGACATGATTTTGTCAGTGGAAACCCACGGTTATGTTACTAAATTAGCATGTAACAGACATAAATTGCTTGTAAAAATTTGATATAACTTTTAATGTATTAAAATATCAGAAATTCGAAATATGATAAAAAATACGCATCCCTACTAATATTATAAATATGAATGTAAGTTTGTATGTTACTTTCACGCGAAAACTACTCAACCGACCATCATGAAACTTTGTACACATATTCTTGGAGATATTAGAAGTAACATGGTATACTTTTTATGAAAAAAAAATAGTATATCAAAAGCGAAGTATGAGTGTCCCCTATAGACCTACAAACTCCGAAACGCCTCATCCGATTTCGATTAAATTTACAGGGATTGTCCAGATTGGCACATTCTTGTGTTTGATAACGATTGGATCAACATAATTAATGCGGTACCCGGGCGAAGCCGGGGCGGGTCACTAGTTGTCTATAAATTATATAATTATAGACAACTAGTATTAATAAACACTATTTTTTAAATATAATTATATTTAAAAAATAGTGATTTATAAAGATAACATTGTTGCTAATTTCTTATACTTAATATTGTTTTATAGATAATTTTAGTAAATATGCTGCATCGCACAGAACACTAACACACCACCAGTTGATCAACCGTCAAAAGTAAAAGTTTCACTTCCACAATTGTTTTCTATTTCTAATGACATTTTAAGCGACGGTTCTCACATTCTGGAACAAAATAAAGATCCGCAGCGTAAGGAACAACAAAACACACGTGTAATTATGTTTAAATATAAACATTTGTGATATAATCGAAGTTACGTCTATGCTTTATATTGGAAAGTTGTTCTTACAACACGCGTAAACTTGATAATGCATAATAATTAATCCGTAATGCAGTAAATTTTTGACCTTTTTTCTTTAATACCTTTCAAGGCTTTTAAGTCTAGTGGAGTCGATTTTACCGAGCTAACCAGGCCTCAAATGTGATAAGAATAAAACTGTTGTAATATATAAGGAACCGAGAAAAACGTAAAAATATGAGTCAGATTTAAATAATCTTATTATGAAAGTTAAAATTCAGAAATATTATTTTCCATGTGCAAAGAAATATTTTTGAATTTACCCCCCTGTTCTTATACTAAAATTTTATTAAGTATGAGCAGCTCTCCTTAGACAGATAGGCAAATAAAATGAATATATGTTATGTTACTTACTAATAAAAGAGCTTTCTTGTGTTTATTCGTTACAAACATACAAAAATACAAATCTTTCCTCTTTATAATATTAGTGTAGATGACAAAGTTATGATCTACTATTGATTTACTAGAAAGCACCCATAATTTTTAATCTCATCTCATTATCCGAGGTCTTTGGGTCCGCAATGTGACAGGGCGCCAGCCTATCGCCATTATTATATTTAACTAGAATGTCAGCGGTACAGAAAATAATATTGAGTACATTTATTTATCACGAAAAAAAAACTGTTCTCGAAGGGATAGGAAAAATACATAAAACTTTAATTTCCAATATGTTACGGTTGCCATGGTTTCATATTTTGTCAACATCAAGTTTTTGATACATGTTACCGATAATTCGAAGTTACAATCATGTGTCAACCATGTTTTAAAACATTCTAGCGTGGAAAATAATACGCGATTGCGAAGCCGCGGGCGTCCTTATAACTTTTCTATGTCTCTAGCATTCGTTTTAGTACGATTATCCGGTTTGGGATTTTTTCTTTCTCTACGACGAACTTATATTGATAATATTAAGTGATGACCGCTGCACGCTTTCTCCTACCACAGTCGGCCCTACCACGTATTCACATCTCGTGACCCGCGTGCAAAGCGATGCACGTACGAGTTGAGGTCGTAGTTGCGCGAGTGACCTCCATCCGGTTAGACTCCGGAGTTAGAGCTGACACTTGGTCTTACGAAACCGAACATCGGAGGTCAATTGCCCCACATGTGATGGGAAAGACCGACAATGCTAACGTTCTATTGCCTAGGTCATATTTGTATTGATGTTTTCATAACACTTGTTTCGACAATAAATAATTTATTCGATATTTCTAAATATCGTAAAGTCGAATAATAATATATATTTCTTAAATTGGTATTTCAAATTTTAAGAATTATCACATAATTACTTCAGTCCCCTACATATTTATTATAACTCAAGATTTATTAGTAAGTAGAACTTTAACAGTCTAGGAATGGGGGCCGGCTGTCGAATTCCCTTAGATAATCTTCTACATTTATTTTGTGGTTGGTGTTTAACAAGGAGCTAATCAAATATATTTAAGTCCATACTACTCATGTGCAATAACAGGAGATGTGCATCCTATGTCGTCATAGTGGCCTTCTTTTACACCTCGAGGTATCTCCTATTTTTTCGCTGCATATTTTAAGAATGGTAATGCATCTGCACCTCCGTCGATAAAACCTGATTATTCGTCTCCATTCATGAATAAGGACGTAACCCTACATCATTTAGTCTTTCGGATTAAATCCTTAATTTCAAGATGTATAGACAACCTGTGCGTGGCTTCTGTTCTAGGACTCTTCGTCCCCATTGGCTATCCATTCTGCGAGTAATGTGTGTGACGGACGACACTTCTCCCACAACTGATTGGGATATCGTGACTTGCATAAATACCACCATGTAACCTAGTCCTGGTTATGCATTCCTGTCCTTTCAAGGCCTTGCCTTGGCGTTGTCCAGCGACAATTTGTATCATGATTCCGACACCTGATACACTGTAAGTAATTACACTTTGACCAAGACATTTATGTTGATAATTACAAAGTTCTTTTTTATATTAATGTCCTGCTATTTAGTCCATTATAGACATGCGAACTTACAAACACTCGTGGTTGCGTAATATCGCCGTTTTCTACCGAGAAACGAAAGAAAACTTGTTTGCAACTGTCTCACGTCATTCCTAACCTTTCTGATTCGTAGTTTTTTTGCTGCCATTATAAATATTTTCAAAACATTTTTAAACGTTCATACACTCGCGCCGTATATTATGCACCTACTTAAGAATCAAAACAGAACAACAGTCGACTACTACGATTTTAATTCCACCTCTTTTATACATTTGCAAGAAGTTTTAGGTGAATCTGCAATTAGGCCAATACCTACTACAACTCATGTTTACTTTCTTCTTTAATTCCATTTTTTTTATTTTGGGATAGACAAAAAAGCAATACTTTCATCTTATGGTCAATTATCGTCATCAGCCAAAAGTAGGTCACTGTTGGATTTGGGCAAGGATTCCCACAACCTTGACTAGTCCCAGGTCCGTCTTGCAGGAGGTCTGCCTACGCATTATACTGCATATCTAGGGATGCACGACGCACGATATTCCTTTGTCTAATACGCCTTGGTCATCGTTAATCTAAAGCTGTTTAATATAAAATTTGCCATCGTACTTGAGTCAGTTTGAAAAAATGCTATTGTGAATCATACGAATAGTTACCGAGTTATATGTAAGATCACAAGACCATATCATCGGAGCAATGTTGTTAGTGGTAAGCGAGAAACTGGGTACCATCTCATGCGCGACCGCATAATTACGACGCCAAGCAGCGCGGAAACTGCACAACTCTCCAAAGATGAAATAGTCATGGATTTCAATGTTTCACTTATTATTGTGCACATAGACATTTTCCGTGAATCTAAAGCTGCTTTAACAACCTTATTCGAGCTAATTCTAGATTCTTCTTTGCATGTAAAATAAAACTTAAAACACTCCTGATATTGAGTCGACCTGACCTGGTAGAGGTCTGGCTTAACAAATGTTTCTTCACTCGTCTTATTTACAACGTAATCTTATTGAACAAAACGAATTCCGGTCAAATTAAGGTAGCAAAGAAGTTTATACCTTTCGTCTAGGTTTTAAAAGACCGAGCATTCTTGTTGAAATTGGCCAAATTTGAATATCGATACTCTAAATCGAAAACAGTCGAATTAAAAATGCTACTCGTTCAAGCTTCAGTCTGTGCTCAAAGCAGATTAAAGTGATGCAGTTGTACTACTGAATAACTACTTAGATCGCACCATAAATTATTTCAAAGTTAAAATACGATTTTTGTAACGGTAGCCTAATTCTGACACCAGTATTTCAACTTAAACCTTTCCACGCCGGATCTTATCTCGTTTCTTTATTCACGACAAGAAAAGCTACGGATATGTGTGCCGTAGGGATTACTGGAATTCGGTCGTAATCCTGGTAATGGGGCAAGATAACCCGTGACCCAGACAAGTGTGTTGGGCTTATGGATATCCATATCGCAGAGTTCTTACACATCTTTATCCCTTCTTGCACAATTTCCTGCATATATGTTTGTCGATTACAGGTTCTCTTGTTATCATGTCGTACAACCAGATTGGTGAATGTCGCTAAGAAGAATCCTACTTAGGCATACTGCGGTGTTGCTCAGATCTGTACCATAAATCATATTCTTTGTCTTAAAATAAAAAACTATATATACAGTCTCAGTCTGTACCAAATAGATTAAAGAAGCGACTGATAATTTAGTTTTATGTCCGATTTAGTGGTATAACAATTTTATGACCTAATTTACAAACAATTATTTGTTTTATTCCACTCTAGCCTCGTACAGTTACCATGTTAGGGTCGTATTTAACATTTTCTTATTAGTGACTCAGAACACGAAGCTTCAAAATAAATATCTATACAATGAATAAATACACTGCGGCAATGGCCTTTGATCTGTATATATAAGATGTAAATGTTATTTCCTACATTCTTGTCATCAGTCAAGTAGTTAATATAATCCTGTAATGCGAAGTCCGTATTTAATTCTGTCGCCTTTACCATCTTCAGTCAGCAATTTCTTATGAAGACATTTTTTGTAAGCTACGGTAATCATAATCTATGTATAAATAAATTAAACTGAGTTAAAAAATGACCACGAAGGATTATTCATGACAAGAGTCTTTTGAAATCTGAATTCTCTACATTTATATTTGCGCATACAGGCTTATAGCTTATATCCGGTCGGTTTATAATCATCAGTAAATTGTATTGATACAGATGACACATGTTATATTAAAACTGTAAATAATAACTCAACGATTTTAAACATCTTCAATTACTTCTCTCGACAAATTACAAAAAAAAATCTTCAGTAGCGGACAGGTTCTTGTTCACTGAAAAAACAAAACGTAGGACGTGCCGTACAAATTACAATTCATTGTTTATGTACGATTATAATTCAGATATCGTCGGGTGCATAAGTGATTAATCATCATCTTGCTAGGACTCACGATTACCGGATATACTCATAGTCCCAAGTGGGACTACGAGTATATCCTAAAACGACTTTTGACCGAACGTTTAAAAAAATAGGCTGTAAAGATACCGCACTTCGCTACGGCGGTACGCGGGAAAAAAATAACGCGAAATTTTGTTTTCGGGTGATTTTTTTTTACCACCGAATAAAGGAACAATAAACAAAATGTTAAGGTATATACAGTACATACGTACATACAGCAGTGAAGAAGCCAGCTCACGTATTCCGAGGGTGAGTGAAACGGGGGCATTATCCTTCGTCACTCATGGTTAGGCTTGGAGTCTCATGTTCAGGCTAAACTGAGGTGTTTTTTGTAAAAGAAGGTGTAAAAACCAGTGCCGTGGTGTACCAAAATATCGTCCTTACCAACCTCTTTCTCCAATGTTCAACAACAGACATTGGGTATACAACTAGGACTCTGCACCAGCTCATAGGGCACGAAGCACGCAAAACTGGTTGACCTCGTACGGGATCAACTTTATCGGGCATGAAAACTGGCCCACTTCTAGCCCAGATTAAAATACACTCGACTAGAAGACATGCCAACATTTGGAGGAAATTGAGGAATTTCTGCGTTAAACCTCATCAGAAATTGGAGTATCTTCGAGCGTCTCTGGTTAAACTAGCGGCAGAAATAGATATGAATGTGGTGCTATCGATGACTGGCCGCGTCGATTAAGGGCATGTATTCAAAATTGGGGAGGGAGGATTTCGTATAATTTGTTTGGTACATTTAATTACCATTAATTTCTGAATAATTAACAAAAAGTGTATCATTAATAGTCTGTGACAGAACTTATGACCCATTTAACTTTTAGACGCAGAGAGATTTACCAGGATCGCTCCGCATGTGAGGTCAGAAATTTCTTTTCCACCAAGTAAATACTTTTTCATTACTCTTACGTTTTACTACATCGTTTTGTAAATTCTTCTGGTACACCGTGTGACCACTTTCCATCATGCGATCCGCCGACCGGTTTCACTGATTGTTGATTGAAAAAAGTATAGGCGGATTTCTCTTCACTCTTTCTTTAATTGTTTCTATTTATTAACACCCAGTCGTTATGATTGTAGGACATACTCGATAGAATCAATACTACTAAATTAAATTTTTTTTGTGATGGATGACCAACTGAGAGTATTCCATTGGGAGTTCCTAACTGATAAGTGGGCAACCGGAAACCATAGATTTATATTTTGAAACATTTCCGCAGAAAATGAGCTAGTTCACCTGATGGCAACATCATTGCCACTGCTACCTGTAAACATCGGCAGCACCCAGTTATATAAGAGTTTTAAGAACATATTTATATATATTGTTATCAATGAAACTGTTGTACGTATGCGAACTTTTGTTTAATTATGATGAAATTTAATAATTGAATTAGGTATAAACACGTGTATGGTCTATTACACAGTTGACTAAATTTATATTTGCTTGTGACACGTAGAGGCGTCATTTATTATTAGCTGTGGAGTGGACAGACCTTCGTCTGAATTATTAACTGCTATCGTCATCATTTTTTTCAGAGAGAGAGTGAGAAATAAAAGCTTGTTTTATATGAATGTTTAAGGCAGTGCGAATACTCCGTTATATCGTGTCTATTCGGAAGATATTGAAAATTCGAATGACATCTAGCAATTTGTCACAGTAATTTAAGATACCAGTACGATTTTGCATTGTTGCCAAAGAATTTATCATCCACAGCTAGCAAGAGATGGCACTATAACAGTTTACCTTTTTTGTGAAAACTCAATTTTTTTTACGGGAAAAAGTCCCATATATTATCCCATAGATATATTTAATAATAAAACTGTATCTAAATAAAAAAATTGTTCCAAATCGTTACAGCCGTTTCCCAGATAGCCGCAATGTATATAATATATATACCTACATCTATACAAGAATTCCTCGCTTTATATTATATTTATTATACAAATAAAGTTACTACGTTAAGTGACTATTTACTAACCTATATAAACATTCGTCTTCTTCACCAACTTTCTTTCGATATAGTTCCATCTAAGCTTATATATTTTAAAATCGTGCTAGTGTAATCCGTGTATCCACGCTTTACTAGTTAATCGCAAATTGGGTCTTTATACTTCGTTTAGGCAAGTGAAGACTTGACGCCTTTAATGCAATGATGTATTTCGGTATTAAAAGTAATACCTTGAATGCTATATGGGTCACAACATATTATACTAGTGTGTCTATTAAGACGAAAGATTTTCTATAATTAGAAATGCATATGTATGGACGCAGAACGTGAGAAATGAAACAGTCTTCCATCCGGAAATTCATGCACACCGTCAAGAAGCGCAAAGTAGAATATCTCGGTCTCATGCTTCGGCACGATCGGCACAAGCTGCTGCAGTTAATATTAATTGGCGAGATATAAGGGTCGTAATAAAAAGTTGTGGTTGCGACATTAGAGAATGGACTTGTGTCGCCGCGCACAAAATAGGGGTACATACATATACGTAGTTAGCCAACTTTTAGTATTTAAGAGGCACTAGAAGAAGAATAAAAAAGGTTTATATCAATCTAAGCCAATTGAAGAAACACTTACCGTTTTAGTAGCAAAAATTATCTACTCCTGCCGTAGTCTAAGCTTACTCTCGGACTTATTACTCCCTGACTATCCAAACAGTATTTGTTTATTTGAAATGTGGGGTTGGATTACCGTACTCATTTGTTACGCCCTATTTATTACTACCTAAATTGATTACTACCGCCTTCCATGTTTATTAATAAGACTAGGTGTTCGTACGTATGCCCTTGTCTTGCAGGCAAACATAGTATCTATGTTTCTATTTGTAGCAAATAGATTTAAATATTTTGCGAATTCGATCAACGGCGCCGTGGCTTAGTTGGTTAAAGCGCCTGTCTAGTAAACAGGAGATCGCGAGTTCGAATCTCGCCGGGGCCTAAAGTTGATGGGAGATTACTTTTTGTATATTTTAATACTGTCAATTGAAGTTGAAAGTTGCTGAATTTCATATAGAAGGTGATATTTAATACAATACAATACAAAACAAAATAGGTGGCTCTTTACTCCTACATGTATATATATACGCTCCGATATCAATGCGAATAAGACATGTTCGGTTTACAATGTTCCAAACGAACTATTGCGGCTAACCTATTATTAAGAAATCACCGTTACCCAAAGGCATTCGCAACAACCAGATAAGTTGCAGATGTGTTACCAGCTTTTATTTAGAAAAGGGACAAGAATTAAGATACGGTAAATGGAGGGGAGGAAGGGATGGGGAAAAAGAGAGATTAGGCCTTCGGGAGACTTACTTGTCAGTTGAAATACAGAGGCAAAAAAAAACTTTTCACGCCTTCTTTTTCATAAGGTCGTGATTTATCTGCGATCGAATTGGCCCAATCATCCCGCTTCGGAGTTCTGGGTAGAGTTCAAGATATACCGTCTAAACCTGAACTCTGATTGATAACTGTGTTAAGATTAAAAGTAGGAAGCGATTTCTAAAAAAATCTCGAGAAAAAACAACACAATAACATATAAATAAAAAAAAACATTAAGTTCAGGATGTGAACTCGGACGGGGTCTTTGTCGACTATATTATAAAGGTCACGCTCATATGTAAACTCTACGGTAAATTGTTAATTATGACTAATAATGATTTCCGGATTTTTTACTTAAAATTTAACCCTGTATTTTTAATAATGACCTCACAATGTAAATGTCAATGTTTTATTTGGTCTTGTTAGAGTTAATAGTTTGGCGATTACCTGACTTTTTAATATTTATTAATCTTAATAGATGTCGTTATCATAATGTTTTATAATAAAAAGATATCGTCTTTAAGCTAAATTGGGAATAAGCAACCAATAACACTATATCCATCCTCTTTTTATCAAACCTGGAAGATCGGAAGTTCTGATTATACCTTAAGCTTGTAGTTTCAAAACAACAACATCGCCGCACAACTTATTGTTTATACTTATACCGCGTTCGAACGAACTGGTTTGAATGTAAGTACCCCTTGAGGATAGGTTTTAACAAAGTGAATCCTAAAAAGAATACAACATTAGTGGTATGACGCATATCAAGGCAGTGCAATTCACATTATGATTGCCCTTTGCACCCTACTCCCCTGAATCTGTCACTGTCGGAAATTAAGCTGGTATAGCTGTATAGTTGCATGCACTTACCATATAAATATGACAATTTGTCATCACAATAAAACTACACTGGGTAACATTGTTTTCAATTGGTATAGCTGGAACATTGCCGCAATGTTTACGCTAAATTTAACGTTAATTCCATCGCAAATGCGACGACGATGAAGTAACTTTATTGTATAATATTATCCTGGTTTTTTTAAACATAATGCGGAAGTTTTTGTAATAGCTCTTTACATGTTGAAGCATGTTATTCATTAGCAATTGAAAAAGTCATATATCTATTGCCTTGCTTTATTAAATAGACGCCTGAAGGACAGAACAGCTTTTAACGAGTCAATTTCCATTTGCTGCTATTAAAAACCGAATTCTCGATAATTTTTGTTCAGTTTGGTTAAAAGCAGATATCTTTTCCTATTCTTATTGGATTACCAAAAGTTGTGATATTTTTGCCATAATTTTAGTAGTGGTAGAAGCTCGAGCGGTCAAGTACAACGACCTCACAGATGATAGAAGCATTCTACGTTTCATCTTATCCAATTCTGATTCTCTTCGCCTTCCCATACCTTTCTAATAAGGAAATGTTGGGAAGAGAATAAGGAAATATCCTTTTTTCTGTTTATCAGTTGCTATGTCCATATAGGCAACGCATCTGTAATTCATTTGCTTGTTGCAGATGCCTATGGGCAGCGCTCACTTAATATCAGGTGAACCGGTTATTCGTTTGCCACGTTCTTTAAAAAAATTGTATATCTTAATATGGCTTATCACAAAACCCGATCAATAAAGTCTGTCTCATGAAGGCTGCCGCCGACCTCGACAACTCGTCAACGTAACAAAGACATGTCACGGGCGCACAAAAAGCATTTGGTAGCGGTAATATTTTTCTTGCCAATTTATGATGTGACTATCATCGCCGAACATTAACATACAATAGTTACCACCGTTTTGTCTTGACGTGGGGCCTTTGAACGTTATATGATCGTTTAGATATTTTCTTTACATGTATACTTGTAAAGGAATCTAGTAATTTGTCAATGTGTCTTGAGTTAAACTACGATTTACCTTACTTAAAACTAGATGGAAAAATATATTCGCATTATTTGTCTCTTAGCGTATATAATTTTCAATTGGTCTTAATTTACCCAGTTTGAAACTAGGGAGCATACATTGAGCAGACAATTAAATTCCCACAGCCTTGCAAATGTACTGGAAACTTTAAAGATTCGTGAACAATAATTCATATTAAATGTGATCAAAAAACTATAAACACTAGGCCCCGGCGAGATTCGAACTCGCGATCTCCTGTTTACTAGACAGGCGCTTTAACCAACTAAGCCACGGCGCCGATGTGTTACACACTGAAATACTTGTGACGCTTCGATGCATTAAATAAATATTCAATGTGTTACTACATTGAATATTGATTTAATGTAGCGATATACAAGATACATTACAGGGAACTTTGTATATCTACTACTTATGCAGCTATCATGAAGCTTATCTTGTATCCTTCTGCCTCCTTGGCTACAAACTTTTAAAAGACTTTAAAACATTTCGTATCTACAGCAAATAATATTGTTGCAAGCACTCGAGCTTGAATCGCTGTTTTAATTGTGATAACAGACTTATATTTACACGTTGCATAAATAATGGCTGTAGTCGAAGGTAATATAAGGTGTAATTTTATTCGTTTAACTTTTTTTTATCATTAACTGTCTTTCATTTTTCAAATATTTGTATTTACTTTGCTTCTCACAATACATACTTATAAACGTTTAATGGTGTTATGACGTCCTAGGTAGAATCGAAGTGGGACTATTTCTAAGCTAAGCCTGACAAATTGGGGAGTTTACTTCAAAGAAATCTCTTTAGATGTAGCTGTCTAGAGTTTTAGTGTAAGTGGATCTCTTTAGGTCGGCTAGCAGGTCCCATCCCAGGTTTAATTGACAGAGGAGAGGATAAACAGGAAAAATAATATTTCCTTTTTCTACCCTCGCCCGTCAAATCATCGTCCCTTCCCATCGTTTCCTTATTGGAATAAAATAGGAGAGAATAGAAGAGGAAGAGAACTGGACTTGAGCCTCCGGCACCTCACTCGTCAGACGAAACGTAAAAAAATAACGATTGACGTAATTGCTACCTTCAATTCTTTTGAACGAAGGGCATGCTTGTTTATAATTATACTATTATAATTTATTATATTCAGAAGATCAAAGGTTTCAAATCATCAGCACTGCAAAACCTATAAGTCAATTACAATGATTGAATTCATCATTATGCACACTAAGGTGGTGTGATGGTCGTGAGTCACCTTTGTTGTTGAGGAAGGCCATGTATAACTATAGGATGTTTTCAAATGCTAAACAAAAACTTTCAATATTCCGACTTCTATGTCATGGTCCTGACACACCTCTCTTGCTTCTTTTACATGCTACGCAAAGTTGCTTGTCGATTATGGTACTCTTAATCTCATTGCATGTCACAAACCTGGTCGATATAAATTCGTCCAGGACATTACCAATCACTATTGTAACATCAATTTGCCCTGATTCATCTATACAACATGGCAGTCTGGCAGTCTTTATGTGCGACTGTATGTATTGTAGTATAATAACAATAGTTTATATTGGCATCAATTTGAGTATAGATACGAGATAAAAGTTCTAAGTCATCTTTTAAAATGTTTTGGTTGGATGTAACAGTTCACCAGGTCTTCTTGTAATATGATTATCAACGTTTTTATTATTTTAACCAACTTTTTCATATCTTTATTCTAATTTAGCATCTGAGGCAGTTTCCGAATTTAGGTCATTACTTAAATATCTAATTAAATATACAATAAATTAGTATTTTTTTAACACAATGATACTCTATGCGAATGTCTAGTCTGTAAGCTACAATGGCTTCCGATCAGACGACCGCAAAGTAATTAGAAACACTCCGTGTACCACAACGTTCACCGTCTACCACAAAAGCGATAGTAATGTGGGAATAGATAAAAATAACAATATACAGCTGACAATGGATTAAGCAACAGAATTCGCACACATTGCTCCCACCATTTCGTAACGGCACTGATTTAAGCGACTTAGAATTATTTATTAAGTGAATATCATAAATCACGTCGTTTGATTTCAAATCAGTTAGAGCGCCGTCCTTACAATATTCTTTTGAAATTATTACGATTATGGATATTAAAATTTTAGCATCTCTTTAATCGAAATTTGAGATTATTTAAAAAAATACATTTTTAAAGGAGGAAAATGTAAAAAAAAAGTTTTCGAGTATTTAGTTTTAGCGCGTACATTTTACTTACATTACAGACAGCATTGCAGAAGACACCAAGAAAGAAATCCCCGTATTTTAAAATAAGTATGCACTCACGCCCGTAACCCAGAGGGGTAGGCAGAGATAATGGATTTCCATTTGGCGCGATCCTGGCATACCTCTCTCGCTTCTTCTACTTCCATACATCTACGCATACACGCTCGTCGGCCACGGGTACTCCTTATATCGCCCTTTTTTAGTATATCACTAATCTGGTCGATATAAGTTCTCCTTGGGCGACCCCTGCCAACGCTGCCACTCATTTTTGCAGCATAAATTTGTTTCGTTACTCTCTCTTCATTCGTCCTTTCAACATGCCCGAACCATTATTTTATTTAGAATAATAAACATGTTTAGGAATTGATCAATGTGGAAGTCGCAAACATCTTATGCCAATCCCACATTAAAAGGGAAAAGGGCAGGGAGATGATGATGAAAGTTTTAAAAGTGGAAAAACATATTATTCTAATAGTTCGTGGTCTAAGTGTAAGGATAAACGACCGGTAGAAAATTTGAACTAATTTATTAATTTCCATCAGTGTCACAAAGCCATTATGTAAAAGTATTTCGAAATAACCAAAGTTATTACCATTACTTGAGGTACATTAAAAACATATTGTACTCGAAATTGAACTAAACTGCCCACGACTACTGCTATAGATGCGCGGGCGTTTCGTTTCGCTTGAGTAGCGCGCGTTCCAAATTCATACGCGCCGGCGTCATAGCTCTACTTGTTTAAAGGTTCCATTTGGAATTTTACCGAGTTCTTCATAAAATGGAACGTTATAGTCCCTATTGGCCTTGGTTATCTAATCCTTCAAGATAACGGGAATACTCTGTAATTGTAAGACTCTTTCCTGCTGCTATTATCCAGCTACTAGTTGTCATTTATAACGCGGCAATGACTAAAGGCGTCTCGTATGCATAATACGAGACTTCCTTAGTAATCGAACGATGACACCTGCATTTTCACGTCGGGCCTTCAGCCTGACGCTATATGTCAACGCCTCCAGACCGCAGCCACCACTCTCGGTGCGTGGTTCCGGAAATGGAGGCTCGAAATTAATCCAGCAAAAAGCGCGGCCCTTTTCTTTTCGCGACATAAGAAAGCCCATTCATTAACGCATCTTCCATCCATTCACCTCATGAACAGCCCAATTCCCAGGGAAGATAAGGTGAAATATCTAGGTGTCATCCTTGACAATAAACTTAACTTCGCCGCTCACGTGACCCGTGTCAGGAACCGGGCGGCCTTCGTACTAGGCCGCTTTTTCCCATTAATTTACTTTAAGAGTAAAATGTCCCTCCGGAACAAGGTGACAATCTATAAAGCTGTCGTACGGCCCATCATGACATATGCTAGTCCGGTATTCGCGCACATTTCCCCAAAATAAATACACCGACTTCAGGTGATCCAAAACAGATTCTTGCGCAGAGCCACTGGCTCGCCGTGGTTCGTGCGCAACATCGATTTACACGTGGATTTAGAGCTGCCCACCATAGCTCAACATCTGAAGTTGGCGTCGCGCCGCTATTTTGACTTCGCCACCGGTCACCCCAATTCATTAATTGTAGGTGCCGCCACCTACAAACCAATCGCGCTAGGTACGTTTCGCCACGACTATAGACGTCCCAGGCACGTCCTCGACTATCGAGACGATGCAATAACCATCGCTCAGACTAGGATGAAACAACATCGCAGACAAATAACACACCGTCTTCGCCGGCGAGGACGGCTATTACCTTCCCGATACGGCCACATAGCCGGCAGATTTTTCTCCCCTACTCATGATAGAAGCGTTGCTGGAGTTTCTTCCGCCACTTCTTCTCCCAGCGCTGACGCTTTACGAAGTGGTAGTAATGTTAGTTGTGGTAATACTTGTAATCAGATAATGGCTACCGATCGAGCCGAGGCTCAGCCCTCTCGGGCACTCTCGAATCGGAATGCTAAACGCGTAAAGAGTGACAGCCCAAGCCGAGGTCCCCTCTCGGGGGCCCTTGAGCCCAGTCACTCCACGGAGCGTCCACCGAAGCGACCTAAGAGCTCGGCGGCCTCCCAATCCGGTAATAATAATAAAGTAACGGCCCCAGCCGAGGTTCCCTCTACGGAGGGAGCCCTCGAGCTTAGTTACTCTTAAAGAGGCTTAGGCTAGGCGCCCTCTGCGCCCTGCCGCCTCGTGCCCGGTGTAGCTGTAAATGTCTCCTCAAGGCAAACAGTGACCTTTCAGTCACAAAAAAAAATTTGTGAGAAAAAAGGCAGAAGTGATAATTCTTAAGAGGCGGGAAGGCGCGACAATACTTTAAAAATAAATAAATAATCAACAAAAATAAAATACAAAATTGAGTAAAAATACAATAAATAAAATAAAAGTTTGTCGAAACTGTTCCAAATACAAATGAGCATGTTGCACATGTTGTTCACGTGAACTTATAAAATTTTCCCCTGCCAAATATCGTCTAACATCGCTGAAAGTATTACTTTCTTACTTCATGCTTTATGTTATACTAGCGATCCGCCTCGTCTTCGCTTGTCATATATCATTAAACGTAAACGTTTTGATATGGCCGTATCATGAAATACAACCATTTCTTGAAAAAGTCATGAAATTATCTACGATATGGCCAATACATATTCATACATATGTATGTATTTAAATATAATTATACCCCGATAGGACCTGGTAGCTACCGATCAGCCGAAGTTCGGGCTTGTCAACGCTATGCTTGGTTACTTAAAGCAATACATGTATTAAGTAACCAAGTCAAGGTTCCATTTCGAGCACCCTTGAGGGTTACTCTATGAAGCGTCCAGACAAGGGACTCCCATTCTGGTAATTTAAACGGAATATTCTCAAGATAAGATTATCGACGAGGTTTAGGCGTTCACTGCGCTCTGCAACGGTGCCCGGTGTAAATGCCTACGGCAAGGCAAGCACTGACGTTCAGACACAAAAATATAAATACCTAATATATCTACAGTGATCGCTTATACTTATCAATTTGTGAAAAATAACTTCTTTCTATTCCCCTTTAGTGTTAGAAATATTTTCTAATTCATCATCAACGTATACACACATATCTAAAGCCTCCTTGTGTAAAAGGAATTAATTAATTAAAAACAGATCGCGTTGGCATACTAATGAAATAAAAACCAATAAGTGGATTTCGCAGTCGAGGTCGTAATCAACCAGTTTGTCTGTTTTTCAACTGGTATTATTAGTGGATATTACCGGATCGAGGCATTAAAACATATTTTAAAAGAAATTCAGTTTTACAATTTGAATAAATTGCGTCTTAAAATTTAAAAACAAATATGACTTAAATAATATTCTTGTGTTTTTTAGTTCTACACAGATAGATAGGGAGCATCAAGTATTAGTGACATACAAGCGGTACGCAGTCATGCAGTATTTGCAACAATCGTTCGAAACAAAAGCTTGTCAAACATCACACCTAAGTGTAGTTCTCACATTCTTAGGAAACCAAACAAGTCTCTAAGATAAGTCCAAACTAGTCTTTTGCGTTGTGCAAATGTTACTAATATTATTATTATATACAGTTGGCTGAAATAGATGGACAAAGCAATCATGACCTGAGTGAAAGAAGACATGTTCAAAAACAAGGATTCAAATGTTGACAAAATGGACGAAAAAATAATAAAAAAACGCTCACGCCCGTTAGCCAGAGAGGTAGGCAGAGAACATGGATTTCCATTTGGTGCGATCCTGACACACCTCTCTCGCTTCTTCTACATCTACCATACATTCATTCATAAATCTACCGATGGAGCATACATGCTCGTCGGTTATGGGTGGTCTAAATCAACAAAAAAGGCAAAATTTGACAAAGTTTCTCTATTATTTGATTGACTCTAAATTTTTTTTACAACAAACAAGAAAAAAGGTTGAAAATTGATAATTGCGCAATGATAAAGTTCGCCTTGGACGGAGGACTCGTTGTCGCAACAACACTGTTACAACCCACCGACAATAGGCGCGTAATTACCGGCGCTGTGGGCACGATATCTTCCGTTACAGGAGGATCCGAGCTTCGCAATATTTTTTTAACAATGTTCCAACACGCACGTGTTTCATTTTGTAAGAGGGGATGTTTCAACTTTAAGATGAGGTTTCGCTTCGATCATATTTAATGGAGCGCAAATCCTAATTTCACACCGATGAATGTTGCTTATGGTAATAAGCAACATTCATCGGTGTGAAATTCATGCAAACCTAGGAAATAGTATATGATTTATTTACAAATACTTGCTGGAATATTTGTTATTCTTAATTTTAAATTTACTTTTCACGCAGCTGAAAACTAATTATTTGGACATATGTCACAGTTCTGACACACCACCTTCTCATACCCCTACGTCTATATTAATACGTCGCCAATCTGATGGATATAAGTACGTCAAGGACGTCTCTTACCGGCATATCCGAAATATCTACCTACCCCTCTGGGTTACAAACGCGAGTGCTAATTGTGGGTATCATTTTTTTTTTCTTCCAATAGTTTTTAATTCTATTCTATTTTTTTTCTTTTATTAAACATAAATCATTTTATACGTCACTTGTTTAATTACAATCATTCATCTTCATCCTTCCTGCCAATATACATATGTGTGTATACATTTTTATGTACCTTGGCAGTATTTAATTACACGTAATTATATATTGGACGTAGTGAGAATGAATAATTCTTAACATAACTTCTGTGAAAAATTTGGTCGCAAATTGCTATTTTCGAAAGATCAGCAGAGAAGACGGTGGGCTTATTGATTTTTGGATGATTGGTTTATACTACAAATTTAAGAACCTATTATTCAAGCATTCACGACTCCATTGAATTAAAAAAATATAAAACAGATCAAACTCATGACCATCATTGTAGTGGTAGTACTGTTGTACGCTATCTGGCACAAGGACGCAGGTTAGCCTCTAAGGTCGATATTTAACTAAGCAGTAAGCGGCTCATTAGACTGGCATTGCCAAATCACAAAACATTAACTTTTCCAAACCAACACAACTTTTAAACATTCATCGTTATTGCTGGATATTGTAGAAATTAAATTATCTATAAACACCAGTTTGCCATGTAACAATATACGTATAGAAATTGTAAGGTAAAAAGTTTAAGAAACTCTATAAAAAATAATGACAGAATCGCATAATAATGATAAATAATACTTAAAATTGATATTAATAAAGAAAAATGTTCAAGTACATGGGAATTATAAACTAAAGAAAACAAATAAAGAAGCAGATAATCATTCCTAGGCCGCTCATGTACATCCACAAAAGAGTACCCACCTGTGTTATTTGTGCAATATATATATATATATATATATATATATATATATATATATATATACACATAAATAAAAGTGTACACCTGTGTAACTGTACACCCTTTTCTTGAAGAACCATAAACTAATTTGCACATGAATACAGCTGATGACTACATTAACTTCCAATTAAACATTTTAGGCTTTTTTGTCAGAGTTCATAATTAATGTATTAAAATGATACTGTTAATGAACAATGTAGGATTAACTGAAGAGGTAATGTTGGTAGTTAATCCTGTTAAACAAAGTTCATTGGCATGTCTTTGTTTGCTAATTTTTCCAGCGTTCTTTATGCACTGTCAGGGTTAAAGGTGGATGAATCGTTTCCGAATTCGTCTGCGGTTAACGGAATTTGTCACCTCTGTCAACATTAGACCCTTATTTAATCAATCTTTTGTACAAAATGAAAAACAAAGCATTTACTTAATTTCCTTTTGAAATATTAGTATTTCGGAAATAATGATTATTTTAAATTTATTTTTGTTTCTGAACTTTGCTCTCGAGAATGTTTTAAACATTAAAAACATTTCCGTTTGATTTGCTTAATATTTTAGTTATTTAATAGTCGATCTTGGTCATATGTTGCTTGGTTTGTTTTTAAATAGATAATGTATGACGATTATTTGAGTGAGATGTTATTATTTGTATTACTGAATTTAACATTTTAAACAGACCTATTAGGAATAACTTAGATTTTCCGTTGCGATGTCAGGTTCTCAGAATTGTACGGGTCGTTCTTTTTATTCATGTTTCAAATTGTATTGGTAGTTTTTATTTACAGAATGAATTAATGTTTTATTCAAATGCTATGTTGTTTACGAGAGAATGCGCGTCTGTCTAAAAATCTTACTTTTACCTTCAAAAATGTACTTTGTTGTAAAACTAACGAGCAATTAATCTCTCTATTGATTATCATTTTCTTCACAAATGCAGTATTTTTGCAAATTTCGGATTTGTTTTGTATCATATTCTTATGTTTTTTTAAGTTTTTAATGAAAAAATGGCCTGTTCAAGCTATTATACGCCGGTTGTTCATTGAAGGTCAGTAGTCCGTGCCCTTATTTTGCAAGTACGAATGCAATGAAACGTAAAAGGTAAACCAGTTTATTGAAACCCATCCATTTTAATGTACCTACGTATTGATTCATATGTTGTTACCAGTTACTAGGACTTGTACGAATGTCACTTTGTTTGTTTGTTTTACTATTACTGTTTAATAACAACATTATTATAATAATAATCCCTTCTATTTCTCTCAATCTATGTCAGGAATAATCTACCTCTCGAGATTGTGGTTAATCCAAAACATGTAAATTGTTTAAAATCATCTTTTTCGAAATCTGCCTGTTTACACGTATTATAGTAACGTGTGTATACTTTTGTTCAATATATCTTATCTGGTTTATTTTGTATCTTTTTATCAAACTACACTTCTATATAGGCAATGATTAAAAAATGTTAAACAAAAGTGTTAAAATTGCAATAACATCGTATTATATTTACATCTCTTGAAGAATTGAAGCCTTGATTCTCTATCAAGATTGTTGTCAGGGATCTTATAATAGGTTACAATTAATAAAAAATTACCTTTTGACATATATACCGGCATAACATCAGAATCCAGATAAAGATTGTAATGAAGATTGGGAAGTTACATGTCCACTAATTTTGTAGAAAGCGGGTCGCATGTACTTTTGACGTAAGCACCGACGATAACTACACAATAATCATGAACTAGTACATGCAAAATACCCTGCGTCTACCCCCTCATGCGTGTCACATGTATTATGGAGTCGCTATCGTTCCTCGGTGATCAAGTGTGACAACCGAAGCCGCCGCTCCCAACTAGTTTTGCATAAACCATGTTTACGCAACGCGCGTTGTGAAAGTTGCGTGTTCATTTGCTAACCTAAATGAATCATTAGCGTTAAACAAAAATATGTTTTAACACTAGCGAAATAAGTCTCACTTTTAACTTGGAGTTGAGGTTATTACGCCAGCGTCGTGCCGGAGACGGTACTAATCAAAATGGTGAATCGTCACCGATATGCGGCGACGGAGGAACGCTTCTGCTTTTAAAAATAATGCAAGCTCCCGTATCAGCAACCCCGTAAAACACCGCATACGAATTTGTGTCAAGTACTTTGTGACTTGTCAAAATCACTCCACAATTTCTATTAACGCGCAATGCTTTTTGAAGATCAGTGAAATCATGACGGACCTATTCGCTATTGTTTAAAATTCTACTGATTTCCTGCAGATGGGTCAATAGCGTCATCGAATACTGTAGTTAATTCCTTGGTAGTATGGCATAAAGCTGCTGAAGCCGCGTAGTTATTTATTTTAGTGCCTAATTTGAAGGTTACACTACAAAAGAGGTTGATTAAAATCGAATGTGGCTTTCGTTAGCTGTACTGTAGTACAAATATTAGTAGTTCCTTCGGGGCAATTCCCAAAGCCTTAATTTGTAAAATAACGTTGATTTTCATAATTTACATCTTGATATTAAAGGCTGTACTTCCAGCCTTTGAGCCTCAGAGTTGAGTTGATCACCAACAATGGCCGCTTACTTACAGAGAGCGAAAAGTTGAAATTGTTAATATACACTAACGTTGGACCGGCCTTCGCTCTGCGTTGTTCTCAGTCATCCTGCGATCCTACTTTTTTGTGGGATATTCAATGACCGACATTTCAGAATATTTAGCTACCAGTGAGTTAGCATGTATTGACGAATACGCAAAGATATCATATGTTATAAGAGACGGCTCTAAAATTTAGTTTTATAACACATCGACATATATATGTAGATTAATTTATAAATAAAAACCTGATACTTATACAAAGTTACACTAAAATCGTTAGATCTGTTTCCGAGATATACGATATATATAAATATATATAGGTAGGTATATATGTATATGTACATTTATATCAAATAACAATTTTCTTAGCATATAATTATACTATGCTTAAATGATCTTGATAATGAGTTTCTCCAAACCAATTTAAATATATGGTTAACAATGGACAATTCAGTCCCATGTTCGGAATTTATTATAGTTCTATAAGTATCCAGTAACCCAAACACCGACACGTCTTCACGTACAGTATTCAGAGGACATGCCTACGCGTGCCTACTCTTGCTATGACTAGAGACCTTGCTACACGAAGAAAGACATGTTGGTTTGTCTTACCTGGATACAGTTTTTGTTCTAACATATATTTTGTTCGAAACAAGTGTAATATATATGTATAATAAAATAAAATATAAAATAAAATAAGCCTTTATTGCTGTTTTCAGTTTGAGTTACTAATTTAAATGTACGTTTCCATTCTAATCCTAAAAGAAGTTAAATAACAATTTCACATTTTTTAAATATTTCTAGATTAGAATAAATACATTTTATTTAAAATACACAATATTTTTTTTAATAATACATATATATGTATATAACATTTTAAATTTTGTGTCACTTATTCTCCCATTTTCGTATACCTATAACGTAAGAATAAAACGATATATTTCGTAAGAAAATTACGTTATTTCTACGGTTTATAATTAATATTTATGCTTATTAGATTACAACCGCGAATCACTTGAATCATCGTATTTCAAAGACCCTTCCGACCATTATTCCTTTAGAAATCTTTCCTCTTTTCTTATATTTAAATAGAATAGATTTTTCTATAAGTATAGTGTAACTGTCGATTACGGCACGATGAGAATTCAATACGTACCATTCTTCATGAATTTCTAACGCTTGTATAGATTACTCCCTCTTAATTCCACTTGACTTACTAAGCCTCACATTATATATTTTTATGTTTAATATATTTTAAAGACTGTTGCTCGCGACTACGTCTATAATATTCACAGAGAGTAATAAATACAATAATATGTACAGTAAACCAAACAACACATGATTTAATAAAATAATGATATCGACGTAGAATTTGGAGACTATATCATTCTTCGTCTTTGCCACTTTTTCAACTATTATTATCATGACAATCCATTTAGCACGATTTATAATCATTTATTATAATTCCGCAAACATCAAGGCTGTTCCTCTGTCTCTATTATTATGAATAAACGACGAACCTTCCTGAAGAAGTCTCTTTGGCAACATTTTCAATAAAAAGATGCTTTATCGGTGAAGTCCTTTACTAGAAAGCCAGTTTAGTGAGAATATATTGTACGCACTGTTGTAAAATGACGTCGATATGATTAGACCATCATCAGTTCTCTCTATTTTCACCTAATATTAGATGCATAAATACCGATACCCGTGAATGTTTACCATATCTACAGGAACTGAAGTATACTGCCAAATTGCAATAACTTTTGACTAAAATGTTGATACAATGATACTTAAAATTCTTGTATCAATTATATAATCGTTGCATATATTATACGTCGTTTCTAGCGGAAACTATTTTATTAATATTTATTTAAGATCTAAATGTAATGTCGTGAATTTATGAGCCGCAAACGTATGAATATTCGATTGAAATAATTTTGCTAGGTCTTCAGTACGTTACGTATCCGCTTAATTGTAATAATTAATGGTTATATAACTAATATCCATTCAAATAGATTATAAATTGCTTAGTAAGAAGAATATTTAACGAAATGAATTCTTAATTACATAAAATAATGTGATGAATAGTAAAGAAATGCATCAACTTGACAGCAGTATTGAAATATTAATGACAAATGGCTTTTTCTTTCATTGTTTGGATTCTTGGATTCACGATCTGTATCTGTGAGGGTAATGGACGGACATAATCCGTCCATGTTTGTTCGGATGGTGCTTTCCTCGGTAATCTTGGTAATATCAAAATATACATGAATAATATTACTCATGAATCGAGTGCGATATTGCACAACGAGTGTAGTCGTAAAGCAGTCTGTAATCGCTTTTTTTTCTTACAACCGGACAAATATCCGGGTTACCCAGTTACCTGTATGTCGCGAAGTGTGTAATAAAAACACCACTTACCTAACATCAAATAGAATGTCTTTCCGGTAATGCAAGATTCACTTAAGTTAATAATATTTAGTTGGGCTACCGGAGTGTATTTCATTACTAGATTATATTTTAATTGTTATTCAAATTAACTTGAAAATTATCCATTAACCGTTTGCAGCTAAATGGAATGTAAAATGTTATTGCTGCCAGTAACAGCTTAAGTCTAACAAACAATATTTGTGTATTTTAACTTTCGGTGTGTAAAATTATATCCAAACTATAATAAACTACATACGAACTATAATAAATAAAAAAAAACTTGTTTTAATTGTACTGTTATGTGGTTAAAATACTTGCTTTTTACAATCATAAGTTCCAAATATGTGATGAGCACATATGCGTGCCTCGTTTTGGATTTAAATGACTTAGAAAATTAAAAAGCTGTAAATTATTCTGCTTTATTCAGCTTATTATGTATGTATTACTTAGTCAGATCAACTCTGCATTTGTACAAGTTGATTATATAAAGTTAACGTGAAAGGGACGCAAACCTGCTTCGCGGAAAGTAAAATACTGTTGCCAAAACTTTGAATATAATATGTAACCGCGGGCACTGCCGAAAACATTCGAATAAAACTTATTGTCATCTCAGTTTTTTTCAGAGGGAAAGCTTTTATCGTGACACGATTTTACGCCAGTGGGAACCCTAACCTAACCACAAAGATAAATAAATGTCGGTTATTATTTATTTTTTGTCTATTTGTACCGAAATAGTCGCACGTATTGACGATTGTGATTTGACAGAATATTTAAAAACTAGCCACAGTTCGAATGAGTCACGTTACGGATCAAGTCTTCGCAGAATATTCGAGTAAATTTGGATTTTATTGGTACTGTGTTTTGAACCAAGTGCGAAGGATTAACTTTGAGTTACTATATGATCACCATCATCCATCCAAGACCTGCGTTGGTCACAGTCCTCCTCTAAAAACCGCAGTAAATATTGATTAGACAAACAGTGTCAAAACTATAGCGGTAAAGTGTAATTTAAGGATACAATTATTGGCAGGAGAGTTCAATGTCGGGACAAGGTCACAGAAAGTGCAGAATACGCACTCCTCGCTAAAAACGTTTCTTGTTCAGAATAATTTCGCTGCGTGTGCGTATAGCATTCATGATTCATCAGCTAGTTTCACTTACTACATAATAAAGGTCGCTGCAAAACACAGATGCATACTACAGACTGTTCACAGAAGGTACTGACTTTGTAATTGATAGCGTTGTGTTAGTGCGTAGCTGTTCTGGTGTTGTCATCCTCAACAACTAGTGACCGGTGATCGCTTAACAAGATTTAATACAAGTGCAATAGTTAATTTAAAAGCCCAATAAGCAATGATTGTGTTCGCCTACCACGACACGAATCAAATCTATCCTCCTGGCAGTCGAGTTACAGTTTAGAGCAAATACCTGTATATTGTTTGCGTCGTTGTATGCTTTATTAACTTTATCACATATTTGACTGTTATAAATCAAAATGGCGTCCTTAGTGTTCATATCTCGATAGGTTTCTATTCTTAGTTGTGACGTGACTGGTTTAACGTGTTTCAGCAAACGCAACACGCTAACTGGTATCATTTATATATGGTACGAAAACAACACGGACCCGTCGTCGTTCTAATTGAAGGCAGTCGTATAATGTTTATATTTAAGTTAGTTCTCGCGATGCACCTTCAGTTTTTGCTCGTATGTTGTTACGACCAGCTGATGAGATGAATAATATCCACGGTATCCTAATGGAAACTTTAAATGTCTTTTTTGTAATTATACATTTAAATACTTTTTAATCGTTTAAGATTCTTTTTAAATGTTCCTTTTCGTTTGCAACGTCTTAATGTTAACACTGGAACTCCTATACAGATTTACATTTCTAGATTAGAATATGAAAACATAATATATTGTTACGTTTATTGATTCCCTTCTTCTGCACATATGTACATGATGTACGTAGAGAGTACGGTTTTTTATATTGCAATGTTCTATTGAGTCGTCTTGACGTCCGGGAATGAAGCCGTCACTCATTCAGTATCTTATTTTGTGTTTTTCCCCCTTCATTTTTTCGATGTGTCAAATTCCAGCATTTGTATTTTCGTATTACAAACTCGTTTTTAATTGAATAATTAAATGGTTATTTCCATCAATCTTCGTCTTCAACGACCTCAAGAGGCTTGTAAACCAGTAATTGTTTTATTGCAGAAAAAATACTGTAAAAGTGTTCAATAATGCTTCGTTAAATATTGTTAATCTACTTTGTACACAACATTTCATATTTTACAATATCAGATACCTTCTATCAAGATACCTATCTGTATATGCATAACCTGATAGGTAATATTTCGTGACTTAGGTTTATACAATATCTAATTGTACCAACCTCATCGTAATCGTCTGTGCAGTGACAACTTAATCGTGGTGGCTTCCGCCGCAGCCAGTTTGACGACCACTCATGGAAACTTTGAATAAATATAGTAAATTACACATAACTAAATTATTACAATCTTATAATGACTATCTATATAAGTATGATGAATTATTAAAAATCGTACCGAACGTAATAATGGTAAATGTTAATAAATAAATGATGCATCTTGAATCAAAACAGCAACATAATTTTTTTCGTCAAACTGATATCTTGTTATGTTAATGTTTAGATAAATTACTATTAAACGAGTTTTCAAGAAAATATCGCTTTAAAAAAACTGGTTGTTTCTAGTTTCGCTTCTGCATGCTTCCAATAAAATAACACGTATGCTTTTTTCCTAGGATAAGTCGGAGGAACTCGATTTCATAGATAAGGTACACGCATTTGACATATTATTTATAGATATTTAAACATGCATTTTTCATGGTTTTTGTGGGCATTTTGCCTATTTGTCCCTCTCAAAGCTTACAGTTGACTCTGTCAAACAGTTGGCAGTAAAATTTATGTCAAAGAAAGAAATTTCGTTGAAAAACTTCTTTCTTTTTCAACAAGTTGAAAATGATAAGGGATAAGTAACTTTTTACAATATTCAAATGGCAAGCACAAGAAGTGTATAAATTCACATTTCTAATCTAATAACATAAATGTTAGTTAACTAACATTGACGATAAATAAAGAGTATTTATTCGTATAAACTAAAAATCTTGATCACATAATTCTCATACACATTTAGTCAAAATATTCTTGAACGTCTTGTTTGCAAAATATAAATATTTAATTTAAATAATTTCTGTTGGCTCTACTCTGAGTCTTTAATAAATAAATGCAAAGTTACCTTTTTTATTAAATGTATAATTCTTTTTTAAATATTACTCTACAAATTATCAACAAAATTTTATCCCACTTCGACATCAAGAAAAATTCGAATGTTATAATTAGGTAAACATCCTTCACACCGTCAAATGACCAAATCACCTTTTGCATATACATATATTATACACTAGCACCCGCCCCGACTTCGCTTGGGTAGATCTATCTACAGACAAATCAAATATATTACTCGCTGATAGAAAAGTTGAGAGTTTTGTCGAAGGAGATGTCTCTCAAATTATTTAGAATTTTAGTTATTTCGTAATATGTATTTTTCATATTGTTCGTTTTTTAATATTATACAAATGTCTAAGAAAAAAATCTGTATTTGTCACCAGCGACCAGGTGGCTTTTAAAAGCAGTGTGCGCTTATGCATTATCAAATCGCTCATTTATTGACAAAGACTGGCTGATGCTACCAACGCGATAATAGGTCGTAAGGTGATGTGAATGTTATGTTGAATGTCTACCGCATACGGCATTCTCAACCTGAATTCGAGTGTAAGTAAGCGTGTGATATATCACGACATAGAAGATATACTGGCAGAATTCCATGAAGACGGAAGATGGTGCTGCCTACAGGAACGGAAATTAGCGCGGAATTATTGCCACAGAAGAGATCAATGCCGATCAGCTAATGACGAACTTGACGAGAAGAGATGCCCCCGATCAGTAACAGTCCTCGCGACGTGTGAGTATGTCGCCAACGGAATTGTCTTTGGCCACATTGATAAACAAGAATTTTAGTACAACCAATTATTACAGTGAAGGGTTGGCGCCAGACAGGCTGTTTGCCGTAAAACTATAGCCAAAACCATTACAGTATACTACTGCATACAACAACTTGCATATTTGCAATACTGAGTGTACACTACAATCATACTGTGACGACACCACATGAGTGGGAAAAAGGCAAGAATACTCGCCGATAGAAGATCTTTTTTATGAGTGCAAGCATTTTTTAAATCGTTTCAGTAGTTTGTTCCTAACAAGCAAACAATCAAAACTCTTTAGTTTAATATCAGTACAAATGTACGAATATAATTATACGGTAACTTGGTAAAACCAGAAACATGACGACCGAGACTCGTGACTTTGTAACATTTTTAAATATGCATATTATACTATACAATTAAGATATAATCAATTCCATTAGATGATTGTAAATAATTTAAAAAGTTCAAACAACTAATTGACCTTTTTCTGAGAAACTGGATACATTCCAGCTTTATATAAAAAAAATATAATTTTATGCAAAGTAATAAATTATCCTTTACAGGATCCACCATTCTGCTGCCTAGTACAGTAAATATCCAAATACTACCTTATACAGGTTTATTTGCAATGACAATGTAGCTAGTGAAATAATACAGCTGACATGAAACTTTGTCATTAAGGAAATACGTTAGTTGATCAAATTTCACATTTCTATATCAATGGCCAACTGAAAAGAGGGTATCGTTTTTATGTATGTTTGTGTATTTCATTAGATTCGTATTTTCCCCCGGAGCTTGCTTGCCACTGATATAAATATAGACGTAAAAGTTTCAGTTAGAATGGAAAATAATAAAATTTTACAATTTGCTGGCAGCTTTTAATATGCCTGGTCCGATTAAAAACTGAAGAATTTCGCAGTCATTATCTGGTATTGCATTTCCTTCTTCAGTACTCGCAAGAGTAAGTATAAAATACAATACACACTAGATTGTTCTAATTTACAGTACAAATCCGTTGACCCATATCTTAATTGGATTTAAAATGCGTCATTTAAAAGTAATCTGTCGCGCGCAGTAAATCACACGGTGATGGCACAAGTCGTCTATACGTTTGACATTTTGACGTTTTGTTATATGTTTGACATATAATACTCCGATATCATGATATCATTAGTAGCTTACATACATACCACTTACATGTGCTTTTACGTACTTCTACTCGTAATCTAATCGTTATGGGCTTGTATGAGTGGTTGTGCGTTCAACAGATCATATAAGTTTTATACATAGCATTTAAGCATATGCTTATAAAATAGCGACCGTTTTATTTTAATTCTTATATATTTTAGCGCTTTGTAAGCTTATTGTTGATAGAATACTCGTTACCCCGAGCATAATAAATATATCAATGGGAATTATTCCATTATCATCGGCAACTCATAAACTACTGTAAACCCAAAGATTTTGCAAATGGCGTTAATCCGAAGTCTGTCTACATTACACACAAAAAGCGTTTTGATAGCGAATCGCAAAATTTTGTACGCATACTTACCATGTATTGATAGTGACCGTAATGCCGCATAGTGTCAAATAACATAATGTCAAAAATAAACATCAATTTATAATAAGTAAAACAAAAAAGCATCAAGCATGGTAACCCAGAGACGTAGGCAGAGATTACGAATACGGTCCTGGCACACCTCTGTCGCTTCTTCTACATTCATGCATCTATACATAAATATTGGATACAGTATCTGTTCAATGATGTGTTATTCAGGTGTTTGACGGAGTAATAGGCGCGTCACGACTCATTTAAAACTCCTATTGGTACTCGAAGACACAATATTGGAATTGGGGCGAGATGAAAAAAATAATGTTGCTTCGGTGCTGTTCCATGTATCTATAACCTAATTAGTTTGTGTAAATACGAAACAGCAGCCGTGTTCCAGAATTTTATTGAGGTTATCTGTACCAATAATGTTTTACTTGTATATTAGTTTTAAACTTAGCGGACTATAATTTTAATATAGTCGATAATTCATTTCACGTAAAATATAAATGGGTATGTTTAATGTATACCTATTTTTAATTACATATATGTTTATTCATATGCTTTAGTCAAGTTTAACAACTTTGTTTCAATAGTTCACTAAGTGAGTTTTGATTGCCTGCCTGTAACTAATTAACGACATTGTATTAAATATAGATAGTCCGTTATTTATTCTTATGTCAAGGCGAACAATTATACAGTTCAAACTACATGCTAATCAACCTTATCACTTTAAGAAACCATAGCAGCTAATCACGTTTATTTTTCCTATAAGATTTTTCTCTTGTTGCAGGACCGGCGCACACGCATGCCAACGCTCCCATTGCCTCAGTCGACGTCAGACAGCCGCACGGAAGGGACGTGTCGTTCCGTCTGCCATAGATTCTAAATAGATTTAAAGATAATAAAAACTAAATGGAACGACACTAGTGATTTAAGTGTTGTGCTTGTGTGTGACGTGTCTGTGTGTGTTGTGGTATTTTTTTAATTGAATTTTACATAAAATAATTGACAGTTAAAATGCAGGGCCGCGACAAACTATGCGCGAAGCTCAGCAGCGCATTCCTCAGAAAGTGGTGTGAGTATTATTCATTTATTGACACTTTACTGTTATAATTTGGTTTATTTACGCTGATATTTGCACTACTTAAATAATTACGATTACGTGGAGCTACAACAGGCTTATCCGTAGTAGCTTTCTCTTTTTTATTCGAACGTCTGTTTTTAACATATTTAATGAAGGGCGACGGATTTGTGTTGTTATCGTTTGTATGAATGTACGTACATACGTTAATTTCGGTATTATAAGAGCCAATTTTATGTTTTGAACAGTAACTTGTGTCTGTGTTTGTACTTGTAATATGCGCGCGAAACCTACAAAACATTTGAGCGAATTAGCCATCATAATTAATAATTCTGTCATCCGAAAAAAAAAGTGGTTTACATATAGATATAGCCTCGAAATTAAACTACGACCTATGACGGTAACAATTAGTTTAAAGTTCAAAGAAAATATGGCTGAAGGAGTTGTTATAAAAAATAATATAATGTAGGTATACATTGTCAGTCTGGACATTTCATGTATTATAGCAGATAGTACTGTCCTATGTAATTTTAGTATATATTTTGAAATTCAGTAACGTGTGAAATATAACAGTGTCAAAAATCTAAGCCGGTATTAATCCGGGTTGATAACTTTTTAGCGGTTCTGTATTATTCTTACAATTTAAATACAGAAAAAGCACGGACAGAAACTTTGAACAGGGTTATTATTGAAACTATGAGGAAAATTGGTAAATTTGCCAAGAATTGATAAAAATTAACTTCTGTTGGTTTGTTATCGGAATTATTTTGGGGTAGGAACAATTAAAAAGAAATATAACACTCGTGCTAGTTCCCAAATCCAACCAAATACAGGCTATGCTCTTATTTTATGACGGTGCGTTTACTTAAAAAAAGTTACCTCTTGAATAAAACACTATAGTATGCAGGATTGCACCTACTTCCACAGGTCTACTCAACTGTGAAACGTACATACATACGTAAACTTTTATTATACTTTTTGACGTACAAAATGGTTTGGTGTTTGAAGTAAGTTTTATACCAAGGCTACCGGTTTCAAGTCACAACTGAGTGAGAATATATTTTGAGTTTGGAGCTTTAATTTTACTGGAGGAGCAATCAGAATCAAAAAACATCGGAAAAATCTGAAAATAAATAAATCAGTAATAGATATAAATGTAATTATATTTTGTCTGCTTTTTTGTTATCTGGTAATGAATAAGATATTTCTGCAAGGCCGAAGTACCCACCGGATTTTGTTAATTATTATCACCTACTTTTTGCCACTAAATATCGTTTTTACGTAAAAAATGGTGTATTTCAAAATATTTTTAAACAACACATTCACGTTATTTTAGCTATATAGTGTAAAAATTAAGTGTAATGGCCGTGTATACATGTATACCACCACAAACCTGGTGTTCATTCATCAATATAACAATCCACTGGGAATTAATGATGTAGGAGGAGAAACTAATTGCTCGTATCGTTGTAATTTTATTCTTCTCAGAATTTAATATAATTGACAAGAATATATTATAGCAAAGCGATCTGTTAATTATCGTTAAATACGCAATAACAAATCAAACCTTAATAGCTTGTGACGACTTAGTTTTTGTTAACCAATAAAGCAATGGAAAAGTTCAATAGACGTACATATATCGATTCGAACGTTTTCGATACGTAATTTTTTACTTGTAACTGTTGTGTGTAAAATTTAATTTAAACAAAATAATAAGGGTTCCACGCAAAAAAAAACCGTCAAAACTGTGAATAAAACTACACGTCACTGTATCGAAAGCGCTGCCCGCTGCAAGTCACAAAGGTTGCCTTACTGATGTTTTATGTGTTATTTTGTTCGGCAAAAACAATTAATGTAAACAATACGATTATAAACTTTTATTCTGCGAAGTGATTAATATGTTTCATTTGATTCCACGCGGACAAAGTCGCAGGCGACAGCTAGTGAATAATATAACCTCATCCATGGACTGGAATATCTTTGTTAGACATTACAAACGGTCTGCCACGAATGTTTCCTTAGTCCATGATATATGTTTTAATTTAAATGATAATTATTATGATCACCGTTATGGAATACAATAGGCAAAGTTTACGTTCATTGTCTTGATAACGACCATATCCACATGGGGTTCAGTGTTATACCTTAAAGGCTTACATTGATTGTTTAAATTTATAACCCTCGTACTGTAATGCAGGTTACGAATAGGGAAAAAATCTTATTTCATTTCAGATCAGATTAAAGGCCGAAATTACCTATATACTATATAATGATACACTATACCGCATCACGCGCACTCTAAATAACGTCAGCAATCCGACAACGATATGAAGATGAAATAGACGAAAGTTATAAGAAAAATACTTGGAATAAAACTAATTTGACGGAATTTATCGCGTTTATTTTCAGTTTTTGTCCCAATGTGTACTCGCTCCAGTAGTTTTATAGCGCGTCATTTAAATAAAAGCTAACCTTAATAATAATTTTGAACAAGTTTCAAAAGTCGACGATTCAAGTCGAAATGTCATTTTATCAAGCGTAAATAAACATGCTCGGAATTTCATTCATTTTTCGATGAGTATATATATATATATATATATATATATATATATAAAGGGTGAATACCCGTTCTTATATAATTCTTGCGAATGGATATCGACGAGTCAGATGGTTTACTTTACCTTTAATGGAAAATTCTGTAGATATATAATTAGTTTTGATGTTATATTTGATAGTTGTTACCTGGCCACGACAGTTTTCTTGTTAATTTACTACTGACAAATGTAGGTTCAATAAGACGAAAAAATTTATATGTTTGTTTCAAGTTGTTTTCTTTGTGCATTTGAATCGGTGCGTTTATTTTGTTCAGGAACCTAAAATGCTAATCTAAATGTAACTTAGCTGCAGACGAAGTTTCGCTCTGCGTTGTCATCTCTGTCATCGTAGGATCGTGTTTTTCCGAAAGGTATTTAAAATTCAAACATCTAACATTATCGGAAATTTTAGGTTCCACTAAGATTTTGCTGTGTCGTCAAAGCATTTATAATTTTTTTGGGAAATTAGATTTTTTTTAAATGTATTATAGATGAATGGAAATTAAAAACCATCTAAATATTCAAATCATCCAAATCATTAGACGTTCCCGCGAAAGCCAAATTATATATACATATATACAATTATTGGATTTATACGATAGGTTTTTTTAAATAAACTAATTACAAAGGTATTCCTTTAAACAATAGAATAACTTAAAGGTTTTATTTTAAACATAAATAATTCTCAAGCCACCAAAAACAATTCTCACCTTTGTTTGCAAGTTTTGACAGAACTAAAATTTTCATTCCTATGAATTCTTTCTGACCACCATTAGTTTTGCAACAAACTATTATTTTGTTGTTTATGTTCAAGTTTTTCTTACTGCTATGTTTTTATAATTAAAATAAATACTGATAAAAAGATAATTACTTCCATGCCGCATTCATAATACATGGTATATTTTAAATAAAACTAAGAAATGACCTTAGCAGATATTACATGTTCAAAAAAAGATTAGAAATAAATTAAATTAAAATCTGTTATAAAAATGTATGTATCTAACATAAATCAAAACGAAGTTTTATGTTACAACCGGAGAATAAAACGATAACTTAATTTAACATGTTATTTTTCTTTATTATTGAGTTTGGTAGCTTACGTGAGGTTTCTAAGCCACAGATGGATAAGTTCTGAGAAAATTGCAGGAAATAATCGATTGAATGACGCGGTCCGGCCTTGCCGACCTGTTTGTAGACGTCAGTTATTCGTACATACAGTGGGATTTATAAAAAAATGAAGTTTTATTAATTTAATAATACAAAAAATAATCAATCGTCAAGCAAACGAAAAATTTTAGACACTTCATTTTTTAATTAAGAATATAAAAATATTAAATCTCCTTGGGTTTTACCAGGTTTTATTCAGTTTGTACTGACGTGAAGACTTGTATTGGTTTAAATAACGTTTTTATAGTTATTAGCGGCTCGCCCCGGCTTGCCACGTGTTATACTAATTATCTATAGCCAGGAAATCGCGCGTGTGTTCAAGTATTCTGATGAAGAGAATTCAAAATCTTCTTCATACAAACTTTTATGCCCTACTAAACCTTGAGAATGTTATAATTGTTAGTTTTGGTACTCATTTGGATCATCTGTGATCCGCGCTACAATACAACACAAATAAAATTGAAAATTATAGTCGGAAACTTTTTCAACTGATTGTAGCCGACAAATAAAATAAAAATTCAAGTAATCTATTTGTTTAAAAAATCATTATGAGTTCTTCAAATAGCAACTAAGTACGACTAAAAGACAATTATCCAATAAATTCTACTATGCAACATTTAACCACATCGCATCTACCGCCACCTGTCGTCGTTGCTGATAAACGCATCGACTATGTACTACTCACAGACGCATTCTCACGTATAGGTAGTATAGGTAAATACATTTTTTTAATCAAAATATTAGGAAATTGTAAATAATTTACTAATATTCTTTTAACCGTTCCCACTAAGTATAAACTTGTGCTAAAAGGTACTACGACCTGTTTGGCAGTTCGTACCCTAAACCATTAAGGTTAAATGTAATCGTTGCCAATCTTCGCTGCAGTCGGGATAAACGCGATGGCCTTGACATACAATATATGTCCTTTTATACCGCTAAGTAATTGAATTTCCGGATTGCGATCACTTTGTTCGAGTGAAATAATTTATGTCATAGTTTATATATTTTTTATAAGGACGTTGTGACTATAATCGTTCACAAAAATATAAGTGAAGCCATAATGGGGTGGCCAGAGACAAATTAAAATCAATTTTTAAAATTAAATTTATCAAATTTGATAAATTCAGGTCATAAAAAAACAAATTAGGTAATTTTTTCAAAGTTTTTATAAGTACCTAGAATATTTCATGTCGAGTTCCTGTTAAGTTGATGTTTATTATATTTAATGAGATATTGTACTTTGCCCCGCACTCCGGCCTGCGGCGTGTTAAAACTGGTTTTCATTTGAGATAAATCTGGAAAAATACACAATTCATACTGCATTCGTACGGCTCTTATCACAGTAATAAATCTATTTTTCAACCGTTAATTTTTTGCCTATATTTTTGATAAAGAATTGCCAGGATTAAAAAAGGCAGTATCATATAGTTGATCAAAATAATTTTTTGTTTTTTTTAAACAATTTTTTTTAAAATTTTACTCATAAAGATTATAATTACTCGTGTGTACTCTATAACTAAAACCAGAAAAGAGGTAGGACGAGCTGCAGCAAGCCGGCTAGAAAAGAAATACTAGTGTTGTATTTTACTTCTGATGGAAGTCTCGTAGTAGTATCTAAAACCATCAGCTCCCCATCTACATAACAAAATCGAACTGATAAATGATCCACCGCCGTTCTCTAAATAATTATCTTTGTATTCTTTCGATATAACAAACATAGAAATCATTATTCGGGTTTCTCTAATTTTTAGTAGCTAGATAATCTTAAAAGCTATAATTCTACAGATTTATTTCTAGACGTTGTTAAGGAAAACAGACTAGTTGTTGTGGTATTTCCCGTTTCTTTTATTAACATATTGATGATAGATTATTCCATCTCTATAAAGGGAAAGATATATGTTTTCTTCGATTCAAGAACAAAATTGGCTTACAAGGAGTACGTAAATCACAAAATTTTATTGCTTTTGCATTGCTAAGCAATGAGATTGTTAGTTACAGTAGTGGTAGTTCATATTGAATGTTACATTTCCCCTTGATGGACTTAACTACTTGGCTTACTAAAAAAGAGCGATATAAGAGGCACCCATAACCGACGATCATGTGTGTATCCGTATGAATGTAGAAGAAGCGAGAGGTGTGCCAGGATCGCGCAAATGGAAATCCATGATCTCTGCCTACCCCTCTGGGTTACGGGCGTAAGTAAGTTATTTATTAACCTAGAATTTGGACCATAAAAGCCTTGGCCTCGCCTCGCCCAATTTAATGCGCCTACAGAACATTTTAAATGCGAATTATGGTAATGCATACAAATTGTAATGTATCAACGTACGTCCGAAATGTGTAAGTCTGGAATAAACTGTGCACCAATACGTTGTCTTATTTCTCGCCTCAGGACTTATACACTACACAAATTACTACTTATTCGTAGAAATTGTGACGCAACGTCTATAAGTGATCCTTATATTGTATTTGAAACCAAAATACCACCAATAGAACTCGCATAATGTGATGGACGGTTGATTTAGTTTTTAAGAGTAGGCAGATCGTACTTCTTTTTAACCAAAGGAAGAAACTAAAAACAATATTTTACAAAATACAAAATTTTGATCATACAATCGTCCAACCTCTTTCACATATACCTATTTAAATGAGGACAAAATATTAGTAACACACTGCGAGGCTGCACGTCGGTCATTTCCTCTAAGCTATTAGGTAACGATCCGCTTAGGTAAGTATGACGAAAACTATACTCTGGTAATAGTGTTTAGTAAGAACACAATCTTCGTTCGCATGCGGTATACTTTGTAAATGTCAGATACGTTGGTTCACAATGTTGACACAATCAGTCACGAATATAATATCACTAATTACGTTTTTAAATGAAGTCAACAAAACACTCACGTGTTTAACCCAATTCCACAACACATACGCCCGGTTTCTTAAAGGCACAAAAATTAGATTGCTGTCAAATGTACGGTCGATTGTTTTTTGAATTAATACCATAACCATTCAGAGACCAGGCGATAAAATATTTGACCTATATTACACAGCAAAAATAAGGTAGATGGAACACACAGATTTCTGATTTGCATAGTTCTCGTATGCTTCTCACACTGTGTATAAATAGATGTACGGTTATGAATCGTAGGGATTTTCTTCCAAATAAACCAATACTACATTTTTATGTTGGCAGTCTTGTGTGTGTCCTCTCACGTTAGCTTACAAAGAAGAATCGTTGTTCCTTCTTAGTGTAGTAAGATGAAAGTCGTTAGTATAGCTCAGGGATGGCTTTCATAAAAAACTAAAGATGACACAATGATAAAATTACGAATATTGAATTTTGATGTTCTCGGGTAGGATCTGCCTTACCTCGATTTAGAGACAACCCTATGAGATTACGTATTCTTAACGTTATATTGAAACGATATCTTTGCATAAATTAGACGCTATTAACTATCTTACTACTGGTTACGGTTTGATTCTTAAAAGACGAGGTCGAAGTCATTTCCTTTTTTGTGCGTAATCAGTGTCATTATATTTTATTACGTAAAACTGGCCTTGGTTTCTTTGGTAATTCGCAGTTAGTAATAGAGTGCAGTATGCGCGAAATTCTATCACTTTTTTACGATGGTCCGACGCAATGTTGCCCACATAGACTTGGTAGCATGACTTATCAAATGTATATTTTTTTTAGATATAAGTTAGCAGCCTAGTTCACCTTTGCTGTCTTATTTTGATAAATTGTTTTTTTTTGTGACTGATGCTTTAAGATGACATCTAAGGCTACACCCGGCTTGAGATGTAATGGCGCAAAAGACGCCTAGCCTAAGCCTCTTTAACTTATATCTCTTGCTCTTGTTGTTTAAATAGGTTCGGTATAATGGCCACTACTTCTAACAATTAAAATTGAAATACGCTGTAGTGAATAATAATGAATACGTGCTCATAATATTTTTTTGTTTCAAGAAACAATTGTGGCGATCATTTGAAGTCATAAGGTTTTTGTGTAAAAAAGTATAAGGAAAAATTAAACTTTATAATTAACGCCTGTGGAAATAACGATATTAATTAGTTTTATTATCACATCTTCAGTTTCTGCAAAATGAGCCATAATAGCTGAGTAATTAAGATGATTGCCGTTAAACCGGGTTCTCTGAGTCTAACCTTATTCGTATTGAGCTATAGTCTTAGATCCCGCATAAGGAATTTAACGCTCATATTAGATTGCGACCTAGATTATATGTTAGATAATATACATACAACGGTATTTGCAACTGGAGCTTCATTTGGCGGCCACAGAAAAGGAAGAAAGTTTACTGGTTAAATATCATTCCGAGATTAAATCAATTTTCTTTAATTTTTACGCTACGATTCCAATAGATTTGTCTATTTTTTTTGTAACAATAAACATTTAACTGAGACATTTGATCAAACATATAATGCAACTAGAAATTAGTTGAATAGAAAATATTAATTTTAAATTATTAAAAAACTATGGAGATGAATGATGCATGCAGTTATAATACGCCAAATCGATTTTTTAAGCTATCTCAAAGTGTTTCCTGTCAGTCCTTTAAAATAACTATTGTGGCAAAAAATCCACTAGCATTCTCGTAAGTGCTCAGCAAACATGGCAAGTGTGAATACATTATGACGGTACAATGTCCGTGTACATATTTACATTGATGTATGTATCACTTAAAAACCGTGCGGAGATGATTAATATTCGTTTCATGATCTTCAGATCTTCGACCTTCTGATGACAGTACAATTATTAATTTACGAATAATGAAAAATCTCAAGACGAAAGTACCTATGGCTCAAAAAAAATTGAGTTTATGATTCAAATTAAGAAAGAAAAGGTTTTTTTTTTTTTTTTTTGGCCGGTGTTATAATAAATATAATATAAGCAAGACAAGCCGCGGTGGTAGGAAACGTTTTAGGTCTGGTCGGATAAAGGGAGGTCCGCGGAAGATCGATAATCGGACCGCCTAATATTGTTAAATATACTATACTTTTGTATAAGTAGCCCGCCCTATTTTTGAAAGCCCCTTGTGTTTTTTCTGGACACAGATAAAAATTTTCAATCTGTGTAACCGGACCTCAAAACTAATTGCAGCCCATATTTAAGGGCAATCACAATTGCTTCCTCCGTATATTTATTTTGTAACGTTTAAAGTAATGCCTGTTAAAACCGATCCGCATAACTTAAATTCTACAGAATTTTGTTAGTTATTAGTGTTTGTGGCAGTCCGCTTAAGGATAATGCAGCGTGAGGGATTAAAAAACTTAATTGCTTTAACGTTTTTGAACTTGTAAGTGTAAATTAACTTCATGCTAAGACAGCAAATACATAATTAAATTTATCCTCATACCTACAAAACCTGTATTTTGGTATTAAGAATATAGTTATTGATATAGTTTTTAAAAAATAAAAGACTGTATATATTACTTTTTTCTAATAAAAACACGATAAAGGTCAGATTACCTGATTTGTGGTTTTGCGGATCCGGCATTAGTCCCAATTACCCCGGCAAATATTTATTTGTGCCACAGATATATGGCCAAGTCAGATAGACTTTTGTGACTCTTAATTATATGTGCATCACTGTAAATTGTGTCTATATAATATCGTCTAGAGGCTTATGTGACCAATAGGAGAACCTATAGAATAGTTATAATTATATAATTGTAACAGGAGCGAAAGAAGTGTTTCAAGACCGTACCAAACATAAATCTTTGATCTGCCTACGTCTCTGAGTGTGGAGTGTGACAGTTGTTATCCTTCTATCTACACTTATTGTTTTTCATTCGTTAATGTTAACTTTACCAAATATTCTTCTTTTCCTATTTTTCCCCTGTATCTATTAAAGGTAGGCATCGCATCTAGCCACCTTCCTCAGTAAAATAATTAGCGACTAAACTTCGTTACCAGTTTGTTACGATCTGCCATTAGTTGCCATGTCTAATATCCAGCACGGCAATGTTACATTGTCTGTAGACCGCGTTGAACCTTGACCCACAACAATAATATCGAGTCTGCGCTTGTCAAGTTTAAGACATTATGCATAAAACGATCCGTTATAAAAAAGCTATACAAAGAAGGAAAGAAATACTGTTTCTGTCATTTTGTTTGAAATGTACAAATGTGAATGGCTAGAGATGTCAAGCTTCTTGAGCTTGAGTTCCGTCTGATGAGTGAGGTGACGGAGGCCTAATTTTGGTTCTCTCCCCCTTCCCACCCTTTTCTTATAAGGAAAGGATGGGAAGGGGAAGAGATCTTGACGGTGAAGGAGATGTATAGGAATTCGAATAACAATTTTCTGTTTGTCCCCCTCCTCTGAAAAGTGGCAACGCACTAACACTACACTAACTAATCAGTTGCAGATGTCTATGGGGTAGCGATCACTTGTTTGCCACCTAGTAATATAAAAAATGGACATACCCTTATGTCCATTTTTTTACCTCCTACAAAGAAACTTCCCGAATGACGATGAACTTAATATCGGTTGCCGTGGTAATGTTATCTGATTATGTTTTGGCTAAGATATCTGCACGGCGACCAACAGCCAGTAAAACAAACTTATGGTAGACTTAAGTAAAAAGCGTTGTTCATGTAAATTGCAGCCTAGAAAAAAATAAAGGTTGTACCTACAAAAAGGTAATGTTTTGAAAATTGTTGTTCCTGTTAAGATTTCGTTCGACTTAAATGTAAAGCTGTTGGTTTTCCAAATCCTCTAAAATAAAATAAAACCTGTCCTTTGCTACGCCACTGTCATATTATTTATATTAATACCTTTAAGAAGCACATAGCAATAGATATATTTGACTAGGCCAGCAAGGTAAGGTTAGTTAATATTAAATGTCGATGCAGAAAAATTTCCTAAGTCGACCATAATTTTCATGTTCATTCGCAAATTGAGTAACAACTATTTTGTGCGTGCTGAATTGCTACAATCGCCTTTAATTACTCTGATATAAATATAACGATAGTAATAACAAGTTAAACTTTAACACTTGAGGGTTATTTAGGTTTTAAATGGGCACTTTCTATTTTACGAGTGCATATCGCGGTAACTTGACCTTACGCGTGTGTAATCAATTTTTTGCAATACGTTTACGTCATAATATTGAATGTCTCTCTAATATTTTTGTTGCTAATTTTAGAACGGAATTCCAAAAAAGTCACAATGAAAAAACGCCAACAAAAACCGACGTATTTTTGAGACAATTCCCGATCACCTAAATTAAAACTTTTTAAAGCAAAAATATTTATAATTGTAATGTTTAAATACCTTTTTTATTTAATCATTACTTAACAATACAAATATACACAAAATATAGCGAAAGGAGCTCCGTTCCAACTGGGTGTCCACGATAAGACACGTCTCTCTTTTTTATAATAAAACTTCACAAGTTAGTAAAAAATCTCTGGTGGTAAAGTAATATTTGTTTGTGCTTAAGAAAGTGTAGCTTTGAATCTGCTTTATTTTATTAGACATCTCATACCATACCATACCATGGAAGATAAACCTTCATCCCCTACTTTTGCCCTTCGGGGATGAATGTAGAATAATTCTTTTGTAGTGCTCGCCTACGTAATAACAGAAATATCTGTGGAGAAATTTCAAGACCCTAGGCCCAGTACTTTGGGCTGTGCGTTAATATATCAGTTAGCCAGTCTCTTGGAAAATGGAAATCTATGAACTCTGCTTACTTCTTTTACTTGCGTGAACGCATGTGTAATTTTATTCAGATTTTTCTTCTTTTTCATTTCATTTGTCGGGTTGAAAATTTTACTAGAATCAGCCCCAACAATTACGATATTAACCAAAGAAACAATTCTTAGAACTGAGCGAACTGTGATCTGAACTGATGAGACGTTCAGTCGAGCGATCAGTCGAGCGATCTGTCGTGCGTTCAGTCGAGCGATCGGTCGAGCGACCGGTCGAGCGATCGGTGGAGCGATCGGTGGAGCGATCGGCCGAGCGATCAGTCGAGCGATCATCGAGCTATTAGTCGAGCGATCAGTCGAGTGATCAGTCGAGCGATCGGTCGAGCGATCGGCCGAGCGATCGATCGAGCGATGGGTTGAGCGATCGGCCGAGCGTTCAGTCGAGCGATCGGTCGAGCGATCGGTCGAGCGATCAGTCGAGCGATCGGTAGAGCGATCGGTCGAGCGATCGATCGAGCGATCAGCCGAGCGTTCAGTCGAGCGTTCATTCGAGCGATCGGTCGAGCGATCAGTCGAGCGATCGGTAGAGCGATCAGTCGAGCTATTAGTCGAGCGATCAGTCGAGTGATCAGTCGAGCGATCGGTCGAGTGATCAGTCGAGCGATTAGTCGAGCGATCGGTCGAGCGATCAGTCGAGCGATCGGTAGAGCGATCGGTCGAGCGACCGGTCGAGCGATCAGTCGAACGATCGATCGGATGATTAATAGAGTGATTAGTCGCTAATCCCCAGAGGAGCGCCCAGTCGAATAAATAATGCAATGGTAAAAGGCCAGGCTACTGATGTTTTAAGGCGCGAAGCAGCGTTGTTTTTCAGACTTTACGTTAAATAATAACTACTTGAGCTACGGATGGACGAAAAGAATACAACAAACATACATAAAATTCGTAATGTTTCGTCAAATTTAAGGTGCCGTTTTTTTATTACAGCGACATTATTGTTGGTAGTGCCAATTTTTTCAAAAGCCCACCGGTACGTCGACGCAAATAACCATAGATACATAATTGATCGAGTTTCATCAGCGTTTTAGACTTTTTCGACCGAATATTTCGCGAAGTTTGCGACCGGTTCCAGCGTAACTCTCCCCATTTTCGTAATGAGTTGTCAAAACGCGTTCTTCTTTTGCGTATCATAATAATCATTGTTCTAGGTTTTATTGCGTTTGTAAAAATCTTCCATGTACAGACATCGATCAGTTAATACATTTTTATTATATCTATAAATTGGCATCTGTACTAATTGACATCGTCATTTATTAACATGAGGCTGACGTATCCTTATAAAAAGGTGTTCTTAATGTCATTATCATTTATTTAAATAGCATATCTTAATGCTATAAGAATGTAACCAACTATAGCCCCACAGGTAAATTGCAATAGTTCAGAGTATCCAATTAGAATTAGGCTTTCTGGATTTGATTCCAAGGCACCAGATAACCAAACGATCGTTTTCCAATTCGAGGAGGAGGAAATAACACCAACTGAAAATCCGTTATAACGACACAAGCCACGGCTTTAATTACCAATCTACATAAATATCCGTCAAGACAACAAATAGCACGTCAAATGCTAAGAAAACAAGAGTGATATATAAACGGAAGAAGCCTGGCACCACGGCGATTTATACTTATTACTATTTACTGTGACGGCGTGTTGCGCTGTTTAATTATAATATTTGTTTTCAAATGATTGCATTGAAAACAATCTTGCGTGAATTCTCTTGAATATACCTACGTGAAGATAAAATGATAAATTTACCCGTAACACATATATCACAGATGCGGAGAAGGGCTCTGTAGTTACTCCCGTGTCAATAAAACTATGTACAATTGCCAATGCTAACATTTCTAACAATCCTTCAGTATATCGTCAATTTGATATGTAACTATTATGTTGTGTATATATTTTGTTTGAATCTATAAATTTTTCGATGTCTTAATATATGTCTAGTGGAAGATTCCACGAAATAGATACTAGCGCCCTCCTGCGTTCGCTAATATGCACTGTTCAAGTAAAGTGATTTAGTTAAACTGTTTAAAAGGGCTTATGTCCGATAAACGATTTCTTAAAAATACTAAATGAAAGGAAATATGAATTATAAAGAATTAAAAAAAAATACTTGTGTCGTATAAGCTCCAATGAATTCCAGTAAAGCATGTTAATAAAATAGGCAATATTATTATGTTACATGACGTTAATGTAGTTTTCTAGTGGTGAGAGAATTGTTATAACCAATTCGGTAGTTTCAAAGTCTGATATTAATATTCATAATACCTTGTTCCTCTTTTATTTAATTGATATTTCAGCACTAATCAATAGTATTTAATATGATTCACTAATTCTGCACGTTTACGATGAATACATTTAACCCACAATAAATTATTTACGAAAGTGAGCCTTATAGCGTGGTGACTCATTCAAGTACTTGATATGATTTAATATTCGGTTGTTACTACATTCCCACTATTCACCTCTCCACTATAATTTGCTAGACTTCTTTAAAAATATCCAAAACCTTTGTCGCGCAACCAAATCACTTTAATGTGCTAGTAATGTCGCGTCGCGATTGAAGCGTGTCGGATCGATTAGCACGTGTTATTTTTTGTACTAATGTAAACAAACCTTATAATGGACAATCAGGTCAAATCAAATAAGATAACAAAACATTTACAAAAGTACGCATATATAAAGCTATTTTATTTTATATGTTTTTTCATTAATCTGCCCATATTAGTCAATTGCTTAAATAAATAAAAGCTTAAATAAGCTTTCATGTTGTTTATATCCATTCGAGGTCAACAGATATTAAAGTCGCTATCTCCTTTTTGTCACGTTTATTAAGTCATAAATATTATTTATTAAGTGACAGTTTGGTTATTATGTGCGTAACTTGTTTTTACAGCGAACTTAACGAGACTAAATACCTACTAGATTCTTAAACCCCAATCTGTGACTGTAGACGGTAGGTGCCTTTAGGGCCTAATTTAATCAGTGATTGTTCGTAGAATGACGTTTTTCAACGGTAATGTAAAATGAGATATCTTGCGCGATAGCAGCGCCACCTGCGCTAATTGTTCTCTTCCAAAGAGGTTTATGTGGAACTATCATGGTGGCGAGTAATTTACAATCATAACTTTCATCCGGTTCGTAGCAGACCATAACAAGTTTTGTAGTGTAGTAGTAGTAGTGGTGGTAGTGGAACCGCAGGCGTATTACTTACTATAGGCTATAAGCCCTAGTCGGCTCATCGCTTAGTCCTATAAAAAGATTTAGAGACAACATAGTTCACGTTGGCACGCCAGCTTTTGCATGTTAACATGTCCAATCCAATAGACTCGCGTCAATATAAACACGTCAAATGCTATTTATTGATTATGCTTCTAACATAAGCCGTATAAATTTCCTGTCGATATGTTAATCGAATCAACGTCAATAATATTGTAACCGAACTCTTTGTTGAGCGTGTTGCGGAAATAACTTATATCTTTGTTATGATATTAAGTCAGCATTATGATATGATACCTTCACGGACGAATTTTAAATCACGTACGAAAGTGAAGATTGCTAACGATGGATTTTTGTCACATTTCATATAAATTATACATATACTGAACTAGTAACTTGCCCCCGGCTGTACGTGGAGGATTATTTGCGTTAAAATAATGTTAATAGTAGGAATAATTGATGAATTCGTTTGAAATGATTCGTACAACTTTTTTTATATAACGAGATTGAATGGGCATAGTTGACAAAAAAGTTCAAATGAAGTTATGTTCATTTGCTACCTAAAATGAACTAGCACTGTAAGTGGCTAATTATGTTATTCAATTGTGATTATTTTTGAGGCCTTTGTGGCAGGATAAACTGGAAATATTATTGCAAAACAAATGCGTTAATAAATGATTATTACGCAAAATATGTCCTTGACAAGCGATCGAATCAACATAATCATGATCTAGCTGCGAATGCGATTTACGAAATGCACGGACAGATAACTTACTCGGTCAAACGGCGGAAAAAAAACAATTTTCACGAGTAAAACCTACTTGCACGCCGCACAACGACCAGTCGCTCTCGCGCCGGCGCGCCCGCTGTTTCAAAATGGCGATCTGATTCCCGCCACAATCGAAAATACAACTCGAATATAGAATACCGTTAAACTCGAATTATGGCGCTACAGGTCCTGTTGTCGCGTTATGTTGAACGTGTGAAGGATAACCGGGGGATAAGTGAGTGTGCCCACGTGTCAACATTTTTACGTAATTTTACGGTTTACGTACAAAATATTGCGAATGTCATATTTGTGGTAGCGCGAAATAGAAATTCCGACCTTCGATTCTAAACTACTATCCGATTGAAATCGTACAGTGATTAAAATAATATCTAAATTCTACAAGTGATCGCATTACTGACTTTCTCCTTAAAATTATACCTAACTTTCTATTATGTACAAAAAAACTTTGCATATAATATCACTGAACAAATCAAATATTACTTAATATAATTATTATAACACAGTCCATTAACATCGTGTTTTAAATATTATTATTTGTATGTACTGTAATTGTTTTAAAAGTCGATGGAGTAATAAAATAAATCACTGTAATTAAATAATTAAAATAATAGACGGTTACAACACTCCTGTTTATAATAACCGCATTTTTTAAAAAGAACTCGCTGCAAGGGACTAGTGAATGTAAAATTTACGCAACTCATCTTCAAAATATTCATATTGTGTGTTGAAATGTAAGATAAACAATTGCATTAACGTATTACAAATGTGCTGTTTCTTTGATCATTATATAAATGCTTTCAAAAAGCTTCTGTTACCAATATAGCAGTGGAGAGGTCATTAAATAAATATCGCATATAAAGTTAAAGCTAAACTTTGATAGCAGATCAGAAACCGACGAATTGCTCAAAGAAGAACCACTTTCTATTACTTAAAGAGCTGTTTCGTAACATTTGGAAGTCTCTTTTTGTTGTATTTTTTACCAATAAAGGTATCTTGAATAAATGCGACGGACAAGCTGCGGTAAGAAACTCGGTAGTGGAACGAGTGGGTCACTTCGACAATGCAACACCCATTACCTTGCTAAATTAAACTTAACCGTGTTTTGTGTGATTAATGGAAATTGGTAAGATATTATGTAAATGTGTAAATAGGGAATGCGGATGTAAAATAGCAATTTTTCTGACTTAAACTTTAAATTGTTTACTTTATTACGTTTTAAAATGTTCGATGTAGTAAAATTTTGTATAAGAATCTGTGAGACTAAAAGAAATATGGGTAGGTACCGTTTGTTATTTAAATTTGCAATTCTACCTCCGACTACGTCTTTTCAGGGCTGTTAATGTATGAGATGTGAAGTTATCCCAAGTATAAAGATGACACAATCAACAATTACTCCTTTTTACGTAGTTAGTAAATAAGTCATTCTAATACATATACCATCTTGCATACATATTCTCTTATTTTGGATTAGGTATACATGTAGTGGATACCCAGGCCTCTAAGTGGCTAGTCTTAGGTATATGCACCCGCACTTATTGACACTATACAATACACAGTAAATGCAATTAAATCTTTGTTTATTTCAGTGTAATTCCTTTGAGATCGGTTAGTCGAGTGATCGACTAGTATAGCGCAAAATACTCAGTGAAATCGCTGATGCTTCGGTTTTGAGTTTGGTCATGTAGGATGAGAAATATTGTAAGGGTAGATGGGTTTTTTCACAGGATTAAAGTTAATTTTGATATAAATTTGGTTTAAATTCATCAAATCGTTAGTTGAACCTCCGAAAAGACCTTGCCCACACGCTCATCGGTAACGGACAATGGTTTATCTGAACAATGGCTATTGATTGCATCTGCTGGCTTGCGCAGCTGTGGTGTGACAGCACATTTATTCGTATCCGGTATTAAATAATATCACGTTTCATGTTTATTTTATTCCTGTAATATTTTTTATTTATTCCTTGTTAGATGACGACATCCAGGTGCCCTTTAGATATGCCATAGGGTCATTCAGATTCCGTTTAGATGTACCTACCAATATGACGATTAAAGGTATGGCACTGCACATGATTGCCGTCCTTAATATATGAAACTGTATTGTCATTAGATATCGTGTCATGTGAAATACATATGTATAAAAGTAGTAAAAAGTTGTTTAAACTTTTATATAAATGTTTTATAATTTCCGCGGATGTTTAAAAGTTACGATCCAACGATCAAAATTCAATGAGTTCAAATGTGTTCGTGAATGGTGAATAACCCTTATCGTTGTTTATAATAGCGAAGGGACCTTCGAATGAACTTGGTTGGGCCTTAATATGGAAATAAGTCTAACAATTCTAAATGTAAATTTGGTTTTATATTAAAACCAATATATATAATAAGATACTGGTAATGAACAAATTAAGAAGTTGCATCATTTTAATCCATATAAGGAAGAGGAGATATAAAACGAATCCTATCCGTTTTTCCCCAAGCATGAAGTTTCAACTGAGTTAAGGCAATTACCAAGCACCGGTCTTAAAATCCTTGAAACGAAAAGGTAAAATGCCGCATGATAGTAGTAGGTTAGGGGCAACGTAGCTTACGATCAATTTAATTTGTACGTGCAATGTGGTTTCATATAAATTTCACCTTTACGTAATTTCCCTAATTATTGTTATACTCGTATTAACTGTGAAGCAATCTGAGAAGTATTGTTTTTTTTGTCTACCTAAGCTCGATCATGATTTCACGAACAGTTTTCTTGTTTTAGAGTATTCAATGATTGTGATTTCCGTTCTGCTGCGATCAAATTTTCTCAATTACGATAAATATTGAGTATGCTTAATTAGAAAGCATGTTCCCCTTAAATATTGTCATTAAAATATTAGGTAACTGCTAATTCGTTAATAAGGACACAAAAAAGGATTCATTAGACTTATTTTCGACATAAAATCATTGAAAAATTTCAAGTATCGACAACAGTAACACCTATTAGGTCCAAATTAATCCCTTCTTCCGAACTAGAACCAACCACACATATTTACAAAATTTCAATGAAATCGGTTGAACGGTTTAAGAGATTAGCGCATACGAGCATTGTGACATGTGGTTTTTATATGTTAAGATATATTCAGTGACAGTGAAAGTGCCAGTGAAAATGAGTCAGAACAGACATGAGTGTTCACAGAGCAATAGACATACCAAGAAACGGAGTGTTTTGCATAGAATAAACAAATAATAAATACTTAAAACTGTAATTCGGAGTGGTCGGGCCGGTAGGCAGTCTACCAATTTTCATTTGTACTTTAAGCATCCACATTTATTGGTGACCTTAATATCAATTTTCTCTAGTAGGTATGTCCTTAATCAGGTCGATATGAGTTCGTCTCGGACATCACCTTCCATAAGCATTTCAAAAATGAGAAGTCAATGACAAACCAACTGGGTTTTATGTTTTAGATCAATGGTAATAATTCTACTTTGTTTTTGTGGCTGATGAAGCTTGCCTCGATAAAGGTTTTAACGTTTTAAGGTGGCCGCTAGCCAACTGCGTTAGCCCTTAACCTCTTTAAGAGTTACTTGGCTAGTCTATAAGAGTATCTCATAAGGGCGCATAATTGTGTGCCTACTTTTCCTTACAGACGCATTTTTCCTTGTTGATGTTTTCATACTTTTTCCTTAATATAATGAAAGTATCCATACTCAATTGGTTACTCAATCTTAAAAGATAACATCTGTATTGTCATATTACGTATCTATCTTAATATTATAAATAAAAAAAATTCTTTTTTTAATTTAACAACCTACCCCATCGATGCTGGAGCTGGTTGCCAGTGTTCTGATGAAGTAGCTTACTTTTAATTAATCGATTATATTATAGATATTAAAATGTCTTTAGTAGTCGTAGTACTTTTTACTTACTTACAAAAAATCCATTGTGTTATTCAATGAAAGTATATTTATTATTTGTTTATTTATCAGTCACCTTAAAACCATTTAATATTTGAAATTATCTCAATTAACCCTTAGTAGCCTGATTTATGACAGTGTTTCTTTTTAAATATTACTGTGTTTGCTTGAGGGTCTAGATGAAGGGAAAAATAGCTAAAAAACACAATATTTATTTTACATATATATTTAGGAAAAAAAACAGGCATATTTATAGTCTTCAGAAAAAGAAAATATATCAAATTTGTATTCAACAAAACTTTCAGTAAAATGTGTTTACTTGTTCACTTTGCCGCGCAAGTAATATGTCATAGATAAAATAAAACAAGTATGAGAGCTGGAAAGAATATTATACTACAGTAAAATACGTACAGCCAACCTATAAAAAAAACTAATAGTAATGTGAACATTCGGTTTAAAAGATTGGTATCAAAATTGAAACTCCAGGCTATTATGGGTTGAATCATAAGACTTATTACTTTGGAAACAATTGTATCCTATCTAAGAGGAACAAAAATATAATTGTCATACAAATCATAAACCATCACATTTTCTAGTTGCCCTAACAAAGAGAATAAAACGAAAGGGAGACTTTTTAAAACGAAATCAACTCAAACTAAATATATTTTTTTACAAACTATAAATTGCTAACACCTACATATTTCATAACATCCTGACAATAACATTGAAACGCCACTTTTCATATTGACCTGTTGCGAGGCAAGTTAAATCCGTACATTCGAAATTCAACTTAATTCTAAATAGTTTAAGTATATAATCCCTTGATCGTTTATAAATCAACATGTTTTCAAAAACATATTCCTACCGGGAACGTTGATGTTTGGAAAATATTATGACGTTCATTTCGACGACGCGACTCTGTAAGGAAATCGCCGAATGTATGTAAGTACGTCGCGCTGCGTTTGATTACTAACAGTTCAGCTGTTTCTCTACCCTCTCTAAACATTACTCGATGATGATTCATTATACATAAATCAGTGTGAAATGTTTTAACGCTTTAAACTTGAAAAATGAAATGTATTTATAACAAGAAAGTTTAAAATAATTGAGGAGTTAATGTATTGTATGTATGTATTAATGGTTGATAGTAAAATTATTCCGTCAAATCGTTTGTTTTTGCACAACGCTCTTGCATCTCTTTTTTCATTCTGTATCAGTTAGTTTTTTTAATAGTATGTTAAATTTTATACAAGCTGATTCACCCGCCGTGCAATTCAAGTTGACGCTTGTCCATCCTAAGCTGAACTCTATTCAACATGATTGATCTTATAGATCTGAGGTGAACTTACATTGGATTATTTAATAGTTCGTCATACAAACTTATATCCCCGACTATAGACTTATAGGGAATGAATTTTGAAATCCTTTCTCGCCTACGCAATAACAGAAATCTCTGTGCAAAATTTCATATCACTAGACCCAGTAGTTTTGGTTGTGCGTTGATATATATCAGTCAGTCATATGTGCAATATGTAAAAATAAAAAAATACAATTGAATTTCTTGATGTTTAATCTGCAGAACCGTAGAATTGAGTATTCACAGACATAGCGGGAATTTATCATTGTGACCCGAATAACTCGTTTTTTAACATAAACATATTTACAAACGTATGCATGTTTAATTTTAATGTTCACTACATTTTTTTACGAAAAAGGTGGCGAACTAGCAAGCGGTTCACCTGATGTTAGTGGCCGCTACCTATAGACATCCGCAACACGCAAATGAGCTGCATACGCGATGCCTACATCTAATGCCTAATGGACAGAGGAAGGGATAGACAGGAAAAAGGATATTTCCTTCACTTATTTATCCCCTTCTCCATCCAATCCTCTTCCCCTTTCTATCCTATCCTGTGTAGGCAAGGATGGGAAGGAGAAAAGGACTGACAACTGGCATGTAAAGTTGCGGTATTTCACCGGTCGAGCCGGCCTAATCATACAACAGATGTTGCTGTTTTTGCGGGCTCTATCGCTGTTAAAAATTATGTAAATTTTTTTGAAGATAGATCAGAATCTAAAAAGTAACAAGATAACGAAGTAGCAATATTCAATGAACCGTAGAATATTTAGCGTGATAGAAATATGTACGCTAAAAATATTTGTTAAACAGTATAATATATAAGTTCACGTAAATATTTTTAGTAAATGAAATAAATAATAGTAAACCAACCTGAATAGTTCCTGTACTTAAAGATCTGTTGTTCTGTGTCCTTGATCTCTAAATGCTCAAGTTAGTGTTTGCAACTTCAAGAAACACGCTAATACGAGTTTCTTGAAGTTAATTGTTTAAAAAATACCCGACTGACTATATGCTATAGACTATAGAGATTATTCTATATGAGTATGATTGCAGTGTATGAGTTTTGTACTGACGTCATATGCGCTATGACACTAAGAATAATGCTAATAATCCAATGACACCTCACTCTTTAAAATCGGTCAAACCGTTTAGGTTACAGGAGGTTAGTTAATGGACCATATTACTAAATACATACCCGCATAAAACGCTACCCTCTTTCTGTATCATTCGGGCAAAACACATAATGTCGACCTCTGAAGTGAGTTAAGTTAGTTCGTTAGTTTAGGAGCATGTATGCGTGGATGTATGGATGTAGAAGAAGCGAGAAAAGTATACCAGGATCGCGCCAAATGAAAATCCATTATCTCTGCCTACCCCTCTGGGTTACGGGCGTGAGTGCATATTTATTTGATTTATTTTTTAGGAGTATCTACCCGTGCCCCTCAGATATATCGAGTTAGGTCATTTAAAATATTATTAAACAAAATTCAATGTTCCTCCTACTATATATGACCTTTAGTAAAACAATAGAATGTTAATTAAATGTATTACTAGGGTTTGTCCGTCCGTATTATGGGAACTGCGACCTATTCACTATACAATGCCTCCTGTCGCTTACTAGTAAATGTGTAAATTTAGCCCTGACAATGAAGTTAATGCTAGAGCGCTGTTATTGCTACATATAGCAGGGACATTAACATAGTAATAATGTTATGTGATATTCATCGTTATTTTTCATTCCAGGGTTCGTGCTGGCTTCCGCGGTAGTGCTACTATTGTTGGGCATAATATGTGCAATATTTTTCTCGTCCTGGGTGAAGCTTTTCATTGACCACGTAAGTAAATTGTATTTCATTTTTAATAACACGTGAAAGAGGGTCAATAGTCTAATGTTTAAGGCTAAGTAATGCAAAACATGCATAACATTATCGGGGTTTCGAAACCGTCATTCAACTAATGTCGTGAATCATTTCGAACCAAGTTTAAGCTTTTTGGGGGAATGGTTAAAAAGATATCTAAATGATTTCGTTAATATTTCATATACTTGTCCGAGTAGGGTTGTCGTCAGGCAGGCGCGACGGCCGTAATAAACTATAGCCAAACCCTATTACAGTATCGACTACAGTCATACTGTGTATATAGTCATGGTCTTCTCCAAGCAATTACAGTTTTGTTTTAAACTTCTGCCAAACGCTTTTCATCATACATGTCGTCACACGTGGTTACATTCGTTTTGCCAGGATTCACTGCTGTCAACTAGCTATACTCACGCTGTTCTCAGGTAATAGCAGTACCACATTAAACTTCCTACCATTTAATGTGTCTATTTCTATTAGTGGATTTCCAAACACGGAGAAAAAAAAAGAAATAAGATTGTCTTCACGATAAGATGTCGTACACGTCAGAGGAGACAAATTCACGGAGGTAATAATCTTTCCAAACCCACTGTTTTGCAGAACCAATTTATACCGATCTATGTGTCTCAATGGTAGCTTAGCTTTAATGAAGTTTTATCCTAACTTCTACTAGTATTATGAAAAAAACTATATTCAACCCGAGTTCTATTGGATCGGTAAAATATTACATTGCTGTTTGGTTTTTATTTGGTTGTATTTTATAGTAATGTCGTAACCTAGCCTTAACCTAAACTGTTAATTTTGAAATAGTTTAGCTTAAATGAAATCATTAGTCAATTATCAAGTTCGTCAACATAAACAATATATTGTGTAACTTGTATATTAAATGAAATCAAATTTATATGTAAAATTACATCTAAAACTTTCCCAATTTGTGTAGATTAATTCAGTTGATAAAATACATTCATACAAGCTGAAATGTTTCGGCCTTGTTACCAATTCTTACGAATGAATTTCGAAAGAATTAGATAGAAATTTTAAACAGAAGTTTTAATATAATAATAACATTACTTTTACTAATTGTTCTAAGCTTCGATCGGAAAGAATCGAAAACAAACTCAGATCATCTGATTTCTATCACCATCTCGGCATCCTCAAAACTAATTTAGGACCGAAAAGAATTTCTTCTTCTCTCTTGTTTAATATTACCATTGAAAATCATTTTTAGAATAAATATTTAACAAGAAATATTAAAACTGTAATGAAAGTGCTGTGTTTTAAAATCACTCTCGTCTCAGTTAAAATAAAATTAAAATGTTGAAAAAATACTAGCAATTGAATCTATCTGAATTCAGTTAAGACACCAAATGAAAGATATATTTTCTGTAAATATAATGTTTTTAATGTAGTTTTATATTTTAAGTTACATGTTAAAATTAAATCTTATCTAATTCTCTAAGGTACTAGTTGCAGCAGTTGAGATTGTACTTTATATATAAATTATTAGTTATAAGGATACTGTTACTAATTATAATAGTGCACAAAGTACAATATATTTGATTACATTTTAATTAGATTTACTATACTTATAGCCTACATACTTATGTCTAATTGTCTTACTATTATAGTGCTAGGGTTATAATAATAAAATGTTGATGGGTTTTAAAATTTTGAAATAGACTCTGGCTTGAGCCGTTTATTACTAACGTACAAAGCTTTTTTTCAAACAATAGCTTAGTGTCAATTAACCAATACCAGTTACATATTCAAAACCTTTAAATGTAAACGTATACTTCTATATGCAGATTGAGACATATAGATGTGCCTTGATTTTTCCGGAATGGGATAATCCTGGTTTTATGTTACAGTCGTGATGGTTTATTAATAATTTTGTCATAGATGTAATTAAATAGACTATTTTATTGTACGACAAATTATATAATCATAGTTCACCAGAAGATATCCGGATGTAGTGGTCAGGCTACTGTTTAATATGTATTATTTGCACATAATGTAATAACGACTAGTTCTAACTTAATGCGCCAATGAAATATTTTTATCGTCTTTACCATGGGCAGTGTTCCGAACAATTGTTTAGAACAATTCCTGTCGCTGAGTTTCGTTATCGCTCAACTCAATAGAGCTCCAATTACCATCCCCGCCATCTTGATGGTTGGCATTCCACTACGGTGCGGTTTCGCGTAATTTCTTGCCACAGTCGCGTTGCGGAATGATCTGTCGCCAGCGTTATTTCCAAACCAATTCGACTTAGGGTCCGGGACCCTTCAAGAAGCGAGCGTACTCCTTCCTTAAAGGCCGGAAACGCATCTGCAGTTTCTCTGGTGTTGCAGATGTTCATGGGCGTCGGTCACCTAGTTTTAGGAGACACATCGCTCGTTTGCCCCCATATCCTATAAAAAAAGTATGCAATAATATTTAGTAATATCGACAAGTCATATTATAGCCTGAGCCGAAGTTCCCATGGGAGCCAAGCCCTCTGCCCCCACTAACCCGCAGAAACTGTATATACCTCTTCCAGATAAACAGTGATAACAGGTAACTTGGGGACATTGTTAATGATAATTAGATACACGAATGTGAGTGATATATTGTATGTGATAAAATACATACAAACATATTTGAAAAGATACAAAATTAAACGAATTAACACATTCAGTTAGAATAAAACGAAAGAAGGAAAAGTAACTTAATAAATTTTGGTGTAATTTAAATGATCAATAATATTTACATTATTAACAAGTTCTACTTAAAGTTAAAGCAATTTTATTTTTCTGCCGAAAGATATTAATCAAATCCTACGCTCGTATCTCACACAACAAACACGTTTATTGTAAAACTCATATATTACGAATATTAAGGTCATTGACACACTTTCCTCTTAAGTCAAAAGATTCGCAACGCCGATAGACCTAACACAGCGCATGTTGATCCATACGTTCGTGAAGATACTATTATTCTACGCGAATTGCGTTTAGGGCACACGAAAGAAATCGTTCTTTGCAACTTAATAATGTTCGAGGTTAACTGCTAAGTTATGCGCTTATTGCGATTGCAGACTTAATACTGTTTATGAAAATATTTTGTATATTTTTTTGCTAATCGCTGAGAAGTCTATACTTTTTTATCTTTTGTTTCTGTATGTCTTCTTAAATAAAGAAGTCCTTCTTGTGTTTGCTTAGTGAAAGTACGAAAATTAAGAGACCAATAATTTAATCGATAGCGCGATTTGTCTATTACTCACTGATTGGTTTAAAAATAATAATTGTATCGACAAGTCATATTGATAAATTTCTTATACTTTAACTGTTCAACTTAATATAATTTTTTTTATAGAAGAAAGTGGCAAACTAGCAAACCGTGATGTTAAGTGAACCCATAGACAACAAGCAAATGAGTTGCAGATGCGTTGCCTACCTTTAATTGGCGGGCTGATGGGCGTGGTTAGTAAGATACTTGCTTTTCACGCCGCAGGTCGTGGGGTCGATTCCCACCCAGAACATTTGTGGGCATGAACATGTCTTTTTGTCCTGAGTCTGAGTGTAATTCTCTATTTAAGTAGTATGTATTTGCGAAAGAAAAGTAGCATATGTAGTATATATAAAAGCACACATGAACTCGTTGGTGTTTAAACGTTCAGAATCTTAATCATGTAATTCTAACGCAAAATAATTTAATTCTTATATGTACTATTGGTTCGTAATATCTGTAGAGAAATGCAGCTTATGTACCATCATCATCATCATCATCCTGCCCTTTTCCCGCTTTATGTGGGGTCGGATTAATTAGTTTTCGACTTCCATGTCAATCTATCATCCGTCATTTCAGCAATTTCGCAATCCATCCATCTTTTCTTAGGCCCCTACCGACATATCCCTCTACATTCATTTCTAAAACTTTCTTTGTCACATGCCATTCTTCCCACCTCATAACATGCCCGTACCACGCTAACCTTTTGCAGTTAATTTACCATAAAATAATAATAATAAAATTAGCAACTATCACTGCGTGAGGATTGGGGAAGCCATGAGATAGTAGCAACATCACCCAAAACATGAATCAATACAACACAGTTGAAAGACTACTTAAATAAAGACGATAGGACAATAAAGGTTGACGGACACATTTTAGGTTATTTGTTAATATTAGCTTATTGATATTAAACTTTCCCACACGTTAACAATGAGTTGTGTTAATTTCGCATGCCTCGTGCTAAAAGTAATTCTTTAATCTTATACATACATCTGGGTGGACTACTGTTTGTTCGAAACGATTGTTCCGTAAGATCTTTTAGTTTCGCAAAGCGGTGCGAATCGGCAATTATGGCCGCTCGGCGGCGGCTCGCCTTCACCTAAATATTTACCAGTTTAGGCTTTAGTTAAGTTTAAACCGTTCACTGTGACGTCGGCAGTTCGTAACGGTATCGGACTTCGCTACGAGCCCATTCATACATCTTTACTATGACTCAATTTATCAACATGACTGAATTGTTTTATCGGAGGATTTATAATAATAGTTTAAAAATTAATAAAAATAAGTCATTCATATTATCGTGAGTTCGCACTGCCAAAACACTCACTTGAAAACATGTTATCTCTCTCAAAAAATTAGACGACAACATGTTTGCGTTTGTTTGAATGTTTGTTTGTGTTAATAGTTCTACAACTCGACAAATTTTTCCAGGAGCTGGTGCTCCGCCCCGGCTCGATGACGTTCGAGTGGTGGGCGCGACCGCCGGTGCGGCCGTTCGTCAAAGTCTACGTCTACAACGTCACCAACGCCGACGAGTTCCTCAACAACGGCTCCAAGCCCATACTCGATGAGCTCGGCCCCTACGTTTACTCGTAAGTATTCCGCTCTTGTTATTGAACTCAAGAAGACAATTCACATAATTATGGACCGGGTTGTAACCTTAAACCACAATATTATTGCGGAATTCTATGAGTAGTCGGGGTCACTTATCATCACGTGAACAGCTTGCTCGTTTGCATTATTCTTCCATCCATATCTTTGCCTTTGATTATGCTCTGCAAGTCACCATGCTATGATCATAATGACGAACGTATTTATGAAGAGATGTCCCACGAGATGGATCGCCTAGCTGATCAAGGCTGTAGAAACCTACTGGAGGAAGGTGGCAAAGTATTGACCGTTGTTCACCGCAAAGATTCCCTTCATGGGTGACAACAACATCCAACAATGACGTCCGTTGTGTGTCATGGCGGTGAAATAGACGATGTCTATCGATATTTGCATTATTTGTTTTCTCATAAAAACTCACATGATAATCTCGTTAAAACTCATACGATACTGTCGGAATTTGAGACAGACTCACCCGACCCGACCGAGTATTGCAACTTAAGCAATATTCAACACCTCAATTCTTATTGTAGCAATCCATGTTCGTGCAATGATTATACCAGCCTCTCTTCAGTAACTCGTCGTAGTTATATCGGTGTAACAGCCAGTGCAACTGTTCAGTGTTATATCACACGTACGGTGTAATTTATTATCGAAGTAATCACCACGATGCTCTTACATCACTTCGTCGCTAAACCGATTTATTTTTAAACTACATATATATGTTACTCCATAAAATGGATTTATTAAGTTAATGGTGGGTTTATGGATCCGAGCAACTAATAAACAGAATCGTTCATCAAGTATTATGTCATCTAATCACATCTAAAACGTAATTGGAAATAGCAGTTAACAAAACTTTAGCCACCAAATCTGAAGTTAATTTGAACTATTTGACTAGTACTTTTATAAACCGCCAAAGCTACAGCTGATCCCTCTCGTTTAGCTGACTCCCATTTGAGTTCTACCTTCGCTGCGTCTTCCTGCGCGTGACTGTCCCATCGGTCATCAATTCTGAGAGCAATAGTTTTTCCTATTGTCTTAAATTTGGCAATTTTATTTTAATTTAAAAATAATATATATTGTGAACTACCCATTATTCGGTAATGGTAGAAGCATAATAAAGTTCGACAATATTACGTGGGAGCATACAAATAAAACATACCGCTCTCTTATTGTACCCGAGTTGATCGTGCAATAATATCCAAAGAAGGCTTGACCCCACTGAGAAATATTGATGTTGGCAGTTATTGTTCTTTCTATAGGAAACTCGTTATAGTATTGTAGCAATGGAATATTGCAGTTTGTGTTACGTGCTTAAGCGAGGCGAGTCACGCATGACTAATTACAATTATTGACTGTTCTTACGTAGTACTGTAGTGTACTTTACAAGAGTCGTAGAGGCGATGAAAAGCGATGAACTAACACTAACGATGAACAAAGTAACACAGAAAAAAATAGATATATAGAATTTTTGTGTGCCATATTGCTTACAAAAATATGTAAATGATATATCATATATATATATATATATATATATATAAAATTCTCCTGTCACAGTGTTAGTTGCCATACTCCTCCGAAACGGCTTAAACGATTTCAATGATATTTTGCACATACATTCGGTAGGTCTGACAATAGGTTTTTATCTATCTATCCCTACTAATATTATAAATGTGAATGTAAGTTTGATTGTTACGCTTTCACATGAAAACTACTCAACCGATAATCATGAAACTTTGTACACATATTCTTGGAGGTACTAGAAGTAACATAGGATACTTTTTATGAAAAGAAAATAATATATAAAAAGCGAAGTATGTATGCTCCCCATAGACTCTGAAAGGGCTAGACCGATTTCGATGAAAGCTACAGGGATTGTCCAGATTGGCACAGCGGGTGTTCCTGTGTTTCGTAGCGATCGAATCAACATAATTAATGGACCCGGGCGAAGCCGGGGTGGGTCACTAGTATATATATATATATATATAGTAGTGGGAGTAGCAAACGAGCAAGCGGTTCACCTGATGATAAGTGACCGTTACCCATAGACGTCCGCAACAAGGAAATGAGTTGCAGATGCGCCTACCTTTAATGGACAGAGGAGAGGATAAACCGGGAAAGGATATTTCGTTCTCCTATCCATCACCTCCCCGTCAAGTCCTTCTCCTTTCCATGATCCTAATGACGATACCTTGACACAAGTTTGTTACTACCAGTGTTCATATAAATCCTGTCACTATTTATATAATATACCTCCGATCGCTAAATTAAATTTTGAATGTAGGCAACATTTTTTGTATTTTTGTATTCTTATCAACCTGTTCTGTCCGGATTGGTGTTGATATTTCTCTTTTAAAGGTTAATACAACTGCTCATTTATTGCTTTATGATTTCTGTAGAAACAAGTCGTCATAAAATACTGTATGTACATAGCTCACAAACTAACAAACTATGGTACATATGGTACGCGTGACTAAAAGAATACCGCGCGACTACACAAAACAGTAGTAGTGCCTGATTTTCGGCGTGGCCTATCGGTAGTGTACGAACAGATTATTCAGTAAAAATAACATAAAACAAGTACTATCAATCACAAATACAAGTAAAATCATAGTATAATCAAAATAATCATGATTTTAGCAGGTATTTAAGTCCTGTGTATTTTTCTCAGACCATTCAGCTACACGTTTTAGATGAACATTAAAATTAACTATAGCGTCATTAGCTTTGCGTGGTTTGAAATGTGTATACACTTGTATATCGTCACAGTAAACATGGTACTTACATTTTTTATAGTTTTAGTTATATCAGCGTAGTATAAATTGAACGAAAGTGGGATTAACATTGAGCCTTATACTCCTCTTTGTATTTTCTTACATTCTGATGACTTTATGGTAACATTTTCCTTTTGAATTATCACCTTCTGTTTTCTCTTACTTAATAACTGCTGAACCATTGTATAATTTCGATACAGAAACCATAATACGACATTTCTCACAAAAGTTGGGGGATATTTATAATATCTCGGATAATGTAAGTGCAGGAAAAATTAAGAAAAGCTAAAAGTGGAGACAGACAGCATCCTGTACAGTCATCAACAACATCCACACCAGTCATCAGTACAGTTTCTGTGCTGAAAGCGTATGACTTCTTGAAACATGACTGCAGAGGATGTAGGTTGCTACCGTCTAAAGAATCAGTAATTTTGGTAGACACAATTTTTCTAAAACCTTAAAGAGGCCTTAAAAGATTGTTTAGATTACTTTTCTTAATTAATCCATAATTCTGGACATTCGCTTGTTTCAATCGATGTGTTAACAATTTTAGTGACATTTATGGAGTCATAAAGAGTAATTAACAACATCTCTAGTAAAATCTCATCAACGCCGATTAGAGTGATTGGAGACTGACAGATTTTAAATTAAGCAAGACAATTTAAATTATACGATGTGGTGCATGTTCATCAAACAAGTTAATCGTGAGATTATTGAAGAAACCAAGAAATAAAATCAGATATAATGAGTTAGATTCGAAAGTACAGTTTTATAGTAGTTTTATGGTATTTTATAGTATTTTCGAAAGTACAATATAGTATTATTGAAGAGTTAAATTTATCTTTAGCTAAATTAAGTCGAAAGGACTTGGTTACTTAAATCAGTTATTTGTTCAAGATTTAAATCGTTTATATTCATAAAGTCTTGCTATGATGTGTCAGTGTCATTAGTCGGTTCGTTTATACATTGAGTTAGGTTATTCCAATTGAAAAAGTTATTAAATTAGTAAAACATCTGTTGTACGAATGGGCCGGCTTGACCGGTGAAATACCACAGAAGACAGGCGTGAAATTGAAATATCTCTCCATGAGGCGTCGGAGGCCTAATTCTGATCCTCTGCCGTTTCTCACCCTTTTGCAATAAGAAAAAGATGAGGGGATGGATAACATCAGCAAGTCATTGTCTTGTTGCAGATGCCTATGTGTAGCGGTCACTTAATCTTGGATGAACCGCTTGTTCGTTTGTCACTTTCTTCTGTTAAAAAAGGGAAAAAAATCAATGGTGCAGCACGGTACAGCCGGTACGAAAATCTAACAGAATACCAGCGTGAATTATAATCGGCCAAGGCATCTTAATCATAATTGGGAACAATGCATGCCCGTCACGTTGAACACATGCAATAAGTACCTCATGAATTGTGCTATTTCTTAATCTTAATTCGGACAAACAGCACCACGCCACATCGACTTGACAGTGCACACGAGAGCCGCTTTGTATTTAAGCGGATACTTGCGCCACTGTTATGTTATTCTTCATGCACTGTTATTTGTATGTAACGATATTCTCCTTTTACGATTCGATAAAATTAGGCAAGAGGAAACAAAAATCGTCGTCGACGAATTTTTGCATGATGTTTGTTTTATAGATAATAAAAAAACCTGTTAGATTGTTATTGGTAAATGAATTCAGAACTAATCGGATATCGGTAACGACATAGGGTTTCGTTACATTCTTTATATTTCTATTTTAAGAGCTGATATCATGCCTTCGTATAAAACTAACTGTAAGTGCATAAAATGTGTAGATATAATTTATAAGTACTTACCATTAACAATTTCAATGGTTTTGAGAAAATCTATGAATGGACTCAGTACGCTCTTCAAGGAAGTAAAAGCGAACCGTCCAGCAGGATAGATATCACTGCTCCAGTACTTCTTATAACTAAAAGTGTCGACCTTCAGTTGTAAAGGAATCAACTTTTTCCTTATAGCGAAAACAGAGTCAATGAAATCCATTATTTCTTTCTTCAATGTCTTTTTATATGTAATTTATAATGTTAAACCACTTGTAGTATTTCTCTTTATAACAGTATTTCTATACCGAAAGTTTTTGTAAGATTAATGCCCTGAACAGGGGTAGGCAGAGATTACTACTGATAAATAAGAGATTACAGATGTGCTAGTCGGTTATGAGTACACTTAATAATTTAATATGTATAAATATGACTAACGTAGTATGATAATATATATATATATATATATATATATATATATATATATATATAATAACAATAATAATAATTTGAGAATATAAATAAGAAGTCAAATACATACCTTTTTTAACATAGTGTATTAGTTTGATCAACGTATCCAATACCTTTGTTACTGTCATGTACAGACTCATTAAACAGGACATAGAGAAGTTATTTTGACCTAGATGTGTTATTAAGAACAATCCTAAAGCACGCGACATTACGTGTCGATGTCATGATATGTATATACACATTGATTACCTAAGGATATATTTGCATTGTATATAAGATATGGCTTATCATTAGGCTGCATCTGTCCACTGCTTGGCCGAGGCCTTTCCCATGCCTTCAACCATATTCAGTCTTTGATTTCCGCCGTCTACCGTGAGTTCGGGCTGCCGAAAACATTCACATAAACATACTGCCATCCCAGTTTTTTCAGAGAGAAAGAGAGAGATAACAACATGTTTTATGCGGTATAACAAGATACTCAGATTAGATCGAATCATATTTTTAAACTAAAACTTGAGTTTCGATCGACAAAGAATCTTATCAATTTAATGTGCTTTGTCAACAGAGAAGAGTGGGAGAAGGTGAACATAACCGACAACGAGAACGGGACGCTATCCTTCCACTACAAGAGGACTTACACCTTCCAGCCGGACATGAGCGCCGGCCCCGATGACGACGTCGTCGTAGTGCCCAACATCCCTATGCTGGTCAGTGTGCTTTATATTCACATAACGTTTCAAAAGTCTTCTTTCCCTGAATAGATATTATAGAATCGTTTTAAGTGAGTTACGCAGAGAAAAAATTCCAAAGCTTACAATTTTATATATCGAATACATAACAAATATAAACGTAAATAAGTCAGCGTAAAAAAATCAAGTTCTGTACAAAAAAATATCTGAACTAGACTGAGTTAGCATCACGGATATCAAGATTTGATACATGTCAAAGTAAAACGCACTGATTTATGAGGAATCCTTAAATCTCACACTACACATATAAGTTAATTATAATAATACTATTCGTAGTATTTAATAGAGCAATTTATTTTATTATATTCTAGTGATACGAGAAAATTACGACCGCTATATGCTATGAAAAACTGTTAATGTAATCTTACAAAGTGATGTAACAAGACAGACATTTTATCAATAATCAACTAATAGCCATAAATATATAGAAGACACTTAAATAATAACCTCTATTTACATGAAACACTGCTACCACTTCGTAAGTGGAAGAAATAGAGAATGTAAACCAAGGAATGTATAGATACGTGGTTTGTTAGGTCAATATTATAAACATTGTATCTGGATTAGTATCTTCTATGTCCGGTTGGTTAAACAAGCAATGTGTAGTCAAGACTGTCCACTAAAACACGTGTACACTAAGCATTTCGGGGTAAACACAGATAAAAATTCCTACCTAATTTTCTGTGAGGTTATCAGGTTTGAAATACGGCCTATTACTAATGTAGTTTTCATATATTATAAGTAATTTTATAATAATTAAACTTAAGCATATCAATAACGTTAACTGAACCAAGCGATATTATTTAAATTTAGACACCCAAAGATTCGTATATTGTACATTACAAAAATATTTGGACGTCACTTGTTACCTCGTTTTATTGAAATATCCATAACCATCGTCTGCATACTTATTTAAATCATTTATAAGATATAATTCACGTTCTATGAATTCTATGAAACGATTTTTAAAATTTACAAGACTTTCTAATGTCTCGCCTTACGCGTGAGTAATCTGGAATGTGTCATGTATAAATAGCTGAGGCGTTAATTGATCAATCGATATTGTTTTTAGTTGCGCACGTATTGGCATTATAATTGGATAGGAGCTGAAACCGAGCCGCGGACGCTAGAGATCTGTCACCGGTGCCTATTGAACACACGTAGTAGTAGCCCGGGTGAAAGTGGCACACGTCGCTTCGCTCTCGTTTCATTGTATTCACATTTTCGATGCCCAATTGTTTCTCATCACTTGTAGAGTTTTAGGTTTTCAAGGTCTCCTATTATTAGATTGTTTTACGGCTACATTTCGTTGGTTACACTCCTTATAGAGTTCATACTTTGGTCATAGTTTCGTATGTAATTTTGAATCTTACTACGTACTCTATTAAGTGTAATCAAAGCGAGGGAAGTAAAGCTATAGTTTATAAAGTATTATAGAGTAGGTACTACGTAGATACTTTCGGAGTAACTAATGCCAGATCCTTCTATAGCTTCTTCTTTATTTGTATAATAAATGTAATATAACATTATATCACAAAATGTTTCTTTCTGATTCCCGATTTATTACAATGGGCTCAATTAGGACCACACACAATTAAATTACTTGGTCGCAATCCGCCTGACGTCATCGAGATTTAATTTAATGATCACCCGTAATCGAGAAGCATGTAAGAATAGTAGTTGGGATGTATGTAGTTTGGTTCGGATACAAATCATATCATGTCTGATTGGACCTCACATAAACATTCCGAGCTCTACTCCTAGAATTGGTAAACTTGCTTACCTTGGGATTAGAACGATTGGGTAGCGGGCAAACTCTCAAGTCGCTTGGCTCCCGTTCTATCGCTCCTCGACGAGTCACCTGGCTCAAGGGCCGACGAAGAACTCATTCCGCATTTAGAATCGCGATGTAAGGTGCCAGAAAGTCCCTAATCCCACTCGCGCAGTAATGGTAATAACAACGCCGTAATCCTGTAGTGGCTCTATAAGATTACAACGTTGTTTAGTAGGCCAAAAAGTCGCGATATGAGATAACTGTACGGTTCCATATCGGCGAGCGAACGTTCCGGAGCGCCAGGCTGTTCCGTCTCACAGAGCGCCTTGATCGCACACCTTCACCAAACACGATAAGTTGCACGTACTATACTCTTATACAATAAATGTGCAATTTTGACCGGCCTTTGTTTTATATTGCTGGACAAATTTCAGGGCGTTTATTTTTTTTAATTTAAAAAAATTAATCCAAAAAATCAAAAAAAAAATTTGCTGACTCTGCAAATAAATTATTTATAAATACATATTAGTTTAGTTCACGCTATCAATGTGTTAGAGAATAGAAATCGGCGAAGAAACGTCGATTATCACAGTCCATTTGTCAAGCGGTGCGTAACAGAAACCCGCACATTTGACGATGAGGTCAGACTGGAAAGTCGGGCATATGTGTATTGCACCTCGCGGCTAAAATATCCGAGACTATTGTCTAGATAACTGTTTCCGAAAAATTCAAACTTACCCCACTCATAAATTATCTATGCTAACATTATATAGAGGACACATATCGTGTATTTTTAATGCATAGACTCTGAAAATACTCAACCGAATTTAATCTTTCATCATTAGAAAGCTACGTTATTAAGATTTATTTTTTATTTGACATTCAGTACTGAAAATCCCGGCGATACAAGGTACGAACATGTACATGTTTCTTTAAAAAAGATAATGGATCGTTAATTATTATTCATTATAAATCAAGTTCAAAAGATATATTGTTTGGATTTCTTACATCCGAAACGTATAATTTAAGCCCTTTTAAAAACATTTTCGGGGTTTGTGAAACCACTCATAAAATTACTTCATTATCTTTCCGTCCTTTTCCCACCATATGCAGTCGGCATAGTATGTACTTCTCTTCCATGTCCCTCTATCAGCCGTCATATCTGAATTCACGCCCTTTACATTTGTCTTCTTTCAGACAGTCCATCCAAAGTTTCTTATTTTTAAGTTAACACTCATCAAATTGCTGATGAAGTCTCAAATGTGGCTCACTGGGTTATTGTCCCCTTTACCCAATGACAGTTGCACAATTGGATGTTCGAATCACAGACGTTGCACCTTAAATTTTTTGGATTCTTAATTATTATAACAAAAAACTTATTTAAAAAGTTTGATGTTTAACGATATACTCAATTCCATCATTTTTGGTTTTACCAAGCTCGTGAAAAGCATGTGACAATGACAGTAGAAGCCAATTTAATTACAAAATAACAATATCTAAATACTTTTCAGTTTTATCAACATAAATTACGTCAATGATCTTAGAAGCAAACTCACTTATACACAGTAGCGGGCCTTCAATCATTACGGAGTCATATATTCGGTGCTATAATCATAAAACCTTCTACTCCATATATAACTCAACCTTCCTTTACCAAAGGTCTCACAATAAAAGGAACCTGTTAACATTGTCGTTACACGATCCTAAAATAGTAATTCTAAAGTAAGCTCCTTAATGACTTGCTGCTGAAACAACTTGACCTATCTAAAGCATAAATCATCTCGAGTTTATGTATCCACACATCACGAGATACGTACGCCTCTAGAATTACTATCCTCGTGTAATAAGCTTGATAAATAACAGAATCAAGGGGATTTGAACTTTAAATCTTACGCATTAAACAATTCATTTGCATGTTATGTACGTATGACGTTTTGTTTGTGATGTGTCCCTAAGGGCAACAACCCATTACAGGCAAATTCTTTTATTAGTCCTCATATCAGCATACCTTGTGTTTATTTTTGCATTTGTTGTAATCTTTTTCTTTTCATTTTATTTCCGTTAATACACCAGTGCGTATAAAAAGAAATATATGACGGGATGGCTTATTTCTGTCTTCTAAAGCAAAACACGTTTTAGTATAATGTAATTTCTGTCTGTATAGTTTGTTCCACATCAGATTGATTTCTCGTAAACAAAGCTTACACCTTAACTAGTGTTCAAATTCGTAAATTCCAACAAATCTTCTCACATTACTTGCACTTCACTTTATCTCACGATTTTCACAATTCTGATGAAAGTATTAAAAGTATAAAAAATTACATGTACATACAAACATACTTAATGCCTTTGTTTATAAAAATTCTATCATGATGTGAACCTAACTATAATATATTTTTTTTTTATTTAACGTATTCTTAAGAAGATTATTTGTGTGTATATTGTTCTATTAATGGTATTTGAGTATTTTCTTATACAATTAAGTTGATTCGTAAGATTTTGCGAATATTCGTTTGATATTTGTGTTTATTTTGTTCAAAGATCAAAAAGTCTATTCGCTTATTCCTTATCTATAAGTATTTATAGTCGATACTTTCTATTTCCTATTGATACAATCGGTCGTCTGGTATCAGCTACGACGATTGATCTTATTTGATCTTACATTTACTTAATGTGCCCACCAATCAGGTGGAAAGGCTATCTTTAGAACATTTTTAACAAACTTAAGTGTTATAGCACCTTTTGGCCTTACAATTTGTATACCATCTAAGACAATTTTGCGATGTTATCTTTTAATATATTTTTTTTTAATATAATTGTTGGAAATATAAATGTTCCTGCTAAAAAAATAATTTAATTTAATATCGCGCCTCAGATCAGTTTTTGCTTTAGAAAGAAATGATTCAGGTTGAACAACCGGTCAAGTGGACTTAGCCATGCGTATGCTCAGTAACTATTTGCAGTAAATGTATAAACATTCCTTGTGCACGCGACTACTATGATGAAAGTAAGATAGCGGATGCGCCTCGACTTGCGAGCACGCGCGTGTGTGTTTGTGTGTGCATTAATCACGTGCGTTTGTGTCATGACACATACTGTCCTCTTTATAACATGTCTCTAGCATGTTTCTGTGGGCATAACATAACATATATATAGCATAACATAACGTTCGGATGATGCTCTGATATGGAGCTACATAAAACTGTTTATTATAATTAGCATTCAGGAATAATCCTGTTTCGTTTTACCTAAAAGTGATCCCACAGGATGTGTCGACGATCACGTATCAGTTAAATGTCTCTTCGTCAATCGTTACCACTGAAAATCAGCGCGATGTTGGGTGCTTTGTCTTCCGGCACAGCATAATGCTGAGCTGCTAACCTAATTTACCGAATAAGTAAAACTATACTAGATATATTTTTCGGTAAATAATTATATTTTATTTCTTTCTTTCACTTAGTAAAAGTTCTTTACTATTCTTAAATCTTTTACATGAGTCACTTTCATTTGACTTTGACGATAAGTTAGTGCCATATTTTCAGCTATCGGTATAATGTTAACTCTGCGATACTTTTGTAAATATATCAAAATGCGATAGCTGAATACGTATAGGAGTCTATACCGCGCAGCGACTAATTTTCCATTCGTTTCCATATAATAGACTTCAACGATCCACGCCTATAGTCCATAGAGTAGCGGTACCCAAGTCGAATAAATTATCTTCATAGACCGTTATGCATACAAGTCGCCGCCGGCCAGGGAGCGATGAACGGACGGATTCATTTTATTTGTCGACATAATAACATAAAATTATTAAAAGACATCTTTTTTATTATTTAATATCAACCTAATTTTTAAAGTTATCTTTCTATATTCGAGGGAAGAATAGTGGAGTGACTTAACGTAACCCTATAACCATAGGGGAGAGGAAGACCAAAGAAAGTGTAGATGGATTGTGTGATATATTACAAGTGTAAGCAGGGCGTGAATTCAGATATGATGACTGATAGAGGTATATGGAAAAGAAGCACTTACTATGCTGACCTATCATGGCGTTGGTGGAAGATAATGAATAGTGGAGTGGCTGAAAGAATATGACACTAGAATTGAAAAATCTATATTGATAATTTGGATATATCGAAAGGGTGGCGAAGAGGAGGCTTCACCTTCGAGGGTTCACTTTGCAGTATATGTATGCACATTCTACTTATCCTATATAAGGAGACGAACGTATCACATTATATGTTCAGACGTCGATGGATACAGTGCAATTATTCTTTAAAAAGCAGACTTATTCAACAACCTCTTACAAACCCGTCAAATAAATATGAGAGAAATTACTTTGACCTTTAAATGATAGTGTGTGATATTTTTATTAATTTAAAATATTACTACATAATCTAGAAGCACTTTATATTTTTCTCTACGTGTGTGTGTGTGTTTACACATTAAGCAACGGCATTTCTAAACTTTCTTCTTTCTATTGTCAAAAAATAACAGCGTTTGAAAACAGTGACCAACGTAATATTGGTGTAAAGAATACCTGGGTAGTACATTTCATACTATTTTCAAGAAAAAATAAGAAATAAATCACAATGTTTTATTATAATTCAAAGTATTGGTAGGTAAGCATTGAGCACAGGCAAGTAACACCGCTGCGCTAATTGGCGCTCGGCAACGCGTGCACGAACTCCATCCACGACTGTTTACAGCCTGGCCAATCAAATGTTCATGTTTATAATGGCGACTCATACTTCAGTAGACGTCAACGCAAAGCTAAAAAATATTTCAAAACGCAATTTACCACTCAATATTGCGTTAAGCAAGAACTGACATTGAAAAGCTCTTGTGGTATGTTTTTGTTAAAAATATAGATTTACATGCGTGTCATTCTGATGTTTAAAGAAATAAGATGTTATATATATTGTAATAACAAGATAATTCTTCACATTTCCACGTGTAACGAAATTATGAGACGGGTCACAAAGCGCACGAAATTTTGATTGCGTAAAGCGCGGAAGTTAAAAACGAATGCAAAACCGCAATTGACCCGCTTCTGTGCCGCAACAACTTGAAAATTTGTGAAATAAATTTTTAAATGCTACATAAAGTATGTAAATGGCGTTAAAATATCTTCTTAATAAGTTAAAATGTAATTCTTTAAAAACTCTTTAGATGAGCCTCAAGACACTACATTATTTTCGCAGAGGTAGGTCTATGCGATGTTTTCTTTTTCTACGGTAGAAGGAATTAATTGCGAAAGCTTCTCACCTGATGTTAAGTGACGACCTTCACCCATCGATATTCGCAACGATCAGAGCAACAGAATCAACAGAAAGAAAAAGGAAGTAAGTACAAGGCAAAATCCATCACCTTTCCTCATCAGAAATTTTTTACTTAATTTTAATTGGAAATTTTACCTCAGTACCAACCTAGGAAGTTATATGGGCATCATTACAATACCGTAGGGACATGATAACTAACGTGAAGACGTGTCAACAACCTTCGCTAGTACTTATCTCACGCCGAGTCAAGGTCTTATCTCAGGAAGTGACTCGTGACTTGACGACCTCAATGCACGTTTTTTACTTAATATTAACTTATTGGTAGAGTGTGTGATGAGCTTTTAAACTTTAGATTTTTCTGTGCACTGTACTTTATTACATTAGTTTTTATAATTATCGATATCTTGATATTGAGTTAATAAGTAAAACAAAACACACTAAAAGTGACTTATATAAAACAAGAAACGGCATGAAGGTTGTAAAAGGAGCAAATGAACAGGTTCCTGTCGTGATGAAACAAACGTGTTGTAATAATCACGTACTTGAGTCGTGACTGCGACCTTTCTGCGGAACTGTACTGGAAAACAACTCGCTGAGTCACAGGGATATGTGACCTGAGGCAGATTTCTTATCAAAGATTTTATTGACATATCAACGGATAAAAGTAACGACTTGCCTCAAATCTATCAAACCATGTTTCTATGTGTTGTTTTTTGTATATTTAACTTTTATTTCGATCATTCGTGATAAACTAACTACCTTATAGTCTCGGGCTAATTTTATTTTGAAATAATTGAATACACGTACTACCCGCTAATGGAATAAAGTTATGTATATTTATTCTAAACACTATGTATGCCAAGACGTATATAGAACAAGCAACGGATATAGAAAAAGCCAGAGAAGTCTGCCATGGCAAAAAAGATCGGTAAAACCTATCTCGGGCGACGCCGTGTGGTATTTTTTATTAACAAAAGAATAAAACCGAAGAGTAATATTAGTATACCTTGTGTTCCAGAGCGCCACATCCCAGTCCAAACACGCAGCGCGATTCCTTCGTCTCGCCATGGCTTCCATCATGGACATTCTGAAGATCAAGCCTTTCGTGGCGGTGTCCGTAGGCCAGCTGCTCTGGGGGTACGAGGATCCCCTTTTGAAACTCGCCAAGGATGTCGTGCCAAAGGAACAGAAACTGCCGTATGAGGAATTCGGACTTTTCTATGGGGTAGGTTGACTTGTCGTATCAGATATTATATGATTAGACACAGAACTAAGGTAACCGTCATTACCCGGAGAATCGTTAAAATAAATTAATTTAACAGTGGTATGGCCCGCAACAACAACATATGTTGCACTAATGGGCCGGCTCGACCAGTGAAATACCACGACCTCACAGAAAACAGGCTTGAAGTTGAAGTACTCTGCGTTTCTCTTCCTCGTCCTCTTCCTCTTCCCACCCTTTCTTCGTAAGAATAGAATGGGAACGGGAAGAGTATTCAACGGCGAGGGGATTAAAGTGGAAAAGGTAATATCCGTTTTCCTGTCTATGCCCTCTTCTGTCCATTAAAGGTAGGCAACGCATCTGCAACATATTATTGCTTGTTGCGGATGTTTATGGGTAGCGCTCACTCAACATCAGATGATCCGCATGTTAGTTTGCCGCATTCTTCCATAAGAAAAGTGTTAATGGGTCGCATACAATGCTCATAGAAGGAATGGTTAATAAACTTAAAGAATGTAGAGTGACGGCCACATACGATTTAAGTTGGGTAGACCAAAGACACCGAAAACATTATCTAGTTTTACAAAAATATAACGTCTAAAATGACTTTTTTAAATTAAACTTAATACATTAAAGTTCTTAAATTGACATTAAAATATATATTTTTAACAGAAAAACGGCACGTCACCTGACATAGTGACCATGTTCTCTGGCGCGAAGGATATGACGCACTACGGCATCTTCGACAGGTAAGTGTTAAACATATTGAATTAAAATGGTGATCGAAAGAGCAGCTCTTTAGAGCTAGAATTATTTATAATTTGCTTTCACGTTATCAGGTATAACATGCGAGAACGTCTTCCTCATTGGACGACCGACGAATGCAACAGTATTGCCGGCTCCGATGGCTCCATCTTCCCGCCTCACATCACCAAAAACGACACCCTGCTGGTCTACGACAAGGATCTGTGCCGACTTCTGCCTCTTAGGTGAGTCCAGAACCAGCCCAGTACTTTTAAATGGACCGATTAACACGTGAAGACTTCAGGGAATCGTTAGATAGAGAACTTAGGATTACATTAACAGTGGTAGAACAACATCTGTTGCACGAATTGGCCGGCTCGACCGGTGAAATATCACGACCTCACAGAAAACAGGCGTGAAGTAGAAGTACTTTGCGTTTCGTTTGATGAGTGAGGTGCCGGAGGCCTAATTTCAGTCGTCTTTCTCTTCCCACCCTTTCCTCTTAAGGATAGGATGGGAAAAGGAAGAGGATTGGACGGGGAGGGGGGGGTAATGGGGAAAAGGAAATATCCTTTTTCCTGTCTATGACCTTATAACATAAAAAAACATATAGGGGACGTTCAACAGTTAACCACATACAGGTCACATACACTAGTGTAATGTTTTAAGTATATAGTATAATTTATCTATGTTATTTATAGTAAAGTTTAAAAGGTATATAAGTTAAACAGGGAAAAAGTGTAGTTAGTCTTCGATAGACATCAGATGACAGTTATTCTTTAAGGGTAAATTCACGAACAAATATCATACTAGTATAGTATCGTATTGGTTAGTGTAATCAGCAACGTAACTCGACTTGAAATCGTGCGGGTGAAATAGTAAGGTGTTGCTAGTGAAGTACACTCAAAGATTATTTATAAACAAATGTATAAAAAATAAAACGTCCATAAACATTATCTACAAACAATGATTGTTCCCTATTGAGATACGGCGTAGCGAAAGTCACAACAAAGCGATCGGGTCGAGAACAATGGGCGACTATTCGACTCCCGTGAGACTCACGTTACGTAAACAGCTCGCAGCTCGCACCCAACATATTCTAACGGCGAAATATGAACTCTTAACGTGAATTTGAACGTCCCACGAACGCGTCAACTGTGGGACATTGAGATGGATTGGTGTTTCGTAATTTCATCGAACGCGTGAGATATTCGAAGATAATGTGTGATTAAAATTTATTGTTATTTTGTTGTAGTCGAATTTGTTAATTCAGAAGAAATAATTTAACCGAACCGAAGAAAACCGATACAGTATAGACAGTACAGTATAGGTAGTACAGCCTTACTGTACCGATTCCACATAATGTGGGACTTTTCCCGAGTGTGTGTTGGGAGTGGGCAGCGAGGTGATGATGGCTGTGATGTGGCAACCTCCGCTCATCGGAGAGCCACTTCAAGAAGAAGAAGATGCATAAATGCGTGAAAAATTCAGAAACGGATTTAGCAATACGAAAAGCAAGTCTAAGCAGACAATCAAAATTTATAATGTACCCGATGACGCTAGTTATCTATGAATCACCTGTGCAAACAATTACAAAGGAAATTCTATTAATTTTCGACTTAATTGGCTTAGTCACGGTAATTCCTGTTTAATATTATGTATACGTATGTATCAACAAATATCCATACCGACTCAAAACAATAACACCGTCACAAAGAGCGTCGTGAGTCAGGCGACAGGGCTACGTACGAGCGTTAACCACAACAATGGCTTCTTAAAACTCTATTGTACGGTAATGCCTTTACTCGCCCACCTTTGTTTATGATGCTCCATACACGTTTCCTTCGAATTGAATAATTACTTTTAACCTTTTATCTTTACTAAAGAAAAAAACGATGAAGGGAGTATCTTACTTATAAGAATGCCGATATCAAAAAGTTTACAATAATCATTGAATATTTCAAACTCAGTTATTTCGGTTAATGGTAAAAATGGTTAAAACTGTAGAGGTACGATTGGTCGCGACGGAGTCCAACCGCTTACTGACTTAAAATAATAATGCCAAAAACCATTTCAGGTTCCTTCATGAAGTCGAATCGAGAGCCGGCGTCCAGGGCTATCGGTTCACGCCGCCCGAAAACGTGTTCGCGGCCGACGAGCACAACAAGTGCTTCTGCCCCGCCGGCCCACCCTGCGCGCCCAGCGGACTCTTCAACGTGTCGCTATGCCAGTACGGTGAGTAGCACCAATAAAAATCCGCTTACTTAAAGCACGAACGGTTCTTTCCAACACAAAGCAAGGCAAAGCATCTGCCCATTGCATCATTTACTTACTCTACTATATGAATTTCTTCAGTGCATGCGTGAACTGAACTCATCCAAAACGAAAACGATTTTTTAATGGGATTGTTTAGATTCACGATTGGTCCCGGTAGGTGGCCCTGACGTCGCGTTTTAAGTTATTTCTTTAAGTAATAACAAAAATATGTTAGCTGAACCGTCTGACAGCAAAGCCAAAGTTTGCTGGGTACATAAACCCGCTTTGCTGAAAATCTATCCCACACGGTGTTGTAATTATTTTAAGATGAATAAAAATTGTATGCGGCAGAGATTTTTATAGAATTTTGTTATGGTTTGCAGATTCACCCATAATGCTGTCGTTCCCCCACTTCTACTTAGCGGACGAGAGCCTGCGGAACGCGGTGGAGGGGATCTCCCCCCCAGTTCCTGACAAACACCGACTCTACATCGACGTACAACCGGTATGCTCTTACAAATACTTAACTTAGTCGCCTTAGACAAATATAGTTTATACTATTGTATTCAACGGTACATCTAAGTCCTAGATTTATGTAAACTGCGGTAACGATTTCTGCCTTACAGGTACAGGTCGAAATTATTACATATAAGAGAGGACATCAGTGATGGCCCAGCGGTATAGGCCCCGACTTACGTACTCTACGTCGCTCAACTTTGTGTAATTTATTTCATTACCATTGTCTTAGAACCACCAAATCCGACACCCACCAACCCGCGCTGGGCCAGCGTAGTGGATTAAGCTCCCTTTCCTTTCTAAGAGGAGGCCAGTGTTCCTGCAGTGAGGAACAGAGTAATAAAGGCTGCGTTATTATTTATGTATTAGTAACGCATCTGCAATCTATGTATAGGGGTTATTTAATATGGTGAACCGCGTGCTCGTTAGCCATCTTCTGTTATAAAAACATACTTACATTCGTTCTGTCTCTCTGTTTGTCTGTATCCAAATCGAGACAGGTCCAAGTCAAATATAAAAGTTGGTTATTGCTGATAGGATTGGCACAGAACAGCGAAATTACGAAACTATTAGAGAAGTTCATAAAAAAAGGACATAGAAATCTATTGTTACCATTAATAAATATCATTAACAATTATAATAAAAATAGAATACTACTTGTGGCCGGAGCTTATAAAATAACTAGTGACCCGCCCAGGCTTCGCCCGGGTACCACTAATTATGTTGATCCGATCGCTACCAAACACAGGAACACCCGCTGTGCCAATCTGGACAAACCCTGTAAATTTCATTGAAATCGGTTAAGCCGTTTCGGAGGAGTATGGCAACTAACACTGTGACAGGAGAATTTTATATGTATAGATGTTTGTTGCAATAGGAGATGGGCATAGCGATGCGGGCGCGTGCGCGGATTCAGATCAACCTGGCCGTGTCGCAGGTCGTCGACATCAAGCAGGTCGCCAACTTCCCAGACATCGTTTTCCCCATACTGTGGTTCGAGGAGGTGAGACAAACTTTGAACAGTACCTATAAAGGTGTAAAAGAAAGTGTTGCATAATTGTGTACATTGTGACTAAGATTGTGAAAGTATTCTTCATTGGTTGGAGCATATTGAATGTTGAGTGATATAATTATAAGAAAAGACTATGTTGATAGCACCTCACATAGCACGAACTCATATCGACCAGAATGGTGTCATCATTCTGTTCATAATAAACAAAAAAGACAGCATTAAGAATATCCTTTTTCCCACGATTATATATGCATAGTATTACGATGTAGAAAACCAAGAGAAGTATGCTAGGAGTTGGCAAATGGAAATTCATAATCTCTGTCTACCTCTCTGGGTTACAGCCGACAGCATTAGTTATTTATTTAAAAGTATTAAAAATCAATATGAATGTGATCAGGGCATCAACGAGCTGCCTGAGCAAGTGTCATCTTTGCTGCGGCTGGCGACGAAGGTGCCGCCGGTGGCGCGCTCGGCGCTCGGCTGGGGCCTTTCCGCACTCGGTCTGCTGCTCATACTGCTCGCCGTCACCTGCCTCATCAGGTAACAAGCTGACCCCCCTTCCCTTTACAATCTCTTTCCCCCTCTCCTTTTCCTTATCTACCACACATGTGGGGGGCAACGTAAACGCCGGCAACGCATCCCAAATTATCTACATATAGTACATAGATATATCTTTATTAAAAATATCTGATTGTTGCTCATGTCCAGAATAATAGTGGTCACTTAGATTGCAATGATGCAACGTGTTGTAACGATACCAGCGTGACCGGTTGCTTTACTTTATGCATAATTCCAATACCTTAAAATTTAATTTTCATTGAGCCTGGAAAATTACAATACAAATGCGATTATTTTGGGACTTACCTTTTACTTAATTCCATTTTAAGATAGGGATGACGCGACCTATTTAAAAAACTCCTTTCCTAGAGCTTACTAGTGTTTTTTTAGTTTGTTCACTAGTAATAAGATTTTAATGTCATATAACCCTAATGGGATAGTCAGTCTATTTATGATATATTGTCAAGTTCATTTTTGATCTTAATTGGACCAACCTGACAGCTCTCGTCGTATACTTGTGCTATAGATACCATCGCTAATCTAATTATTTCTACTTCCAGGTCATCACACCGTCAAAGCACGTTAAGGCTGGAGGGCCACGCGGTGGCCAAGGCGGCCCCCGCGAAGACTCCGGGCAAAGAAAACGGCTACGAACTAAACAACAGAAGATAACCTGTATAGTAATTTTTAATTTAATGACAACATATTTTTTTCATACAAAATGTCTTGAGACTGACAATGAAGAGTTTTAGACATTCTTCCTTCTTATTCATCATACAAACAAAGACATAAAACCGTAGACAAGGCCAACAATACCTCTGACACCGAGATTTTGACGTTTGGTACTCGATAGATTTATTTTCTATATAGTAACATTACTCGTTAAATGTCAATTGCAGTGGAACTCAACCTAAAGACTTATAAGTATGATGTAATTTCGATATCCAAAATGAATAGTTTATTTAAATGAAAACGATTACCAAATACATTGGTAATATGTCGTCTTCTGACAACTTGAAATGGCCATGATGTAGGACCTAGAATGTTAAATAAATTGTAAACAAATTCAGTTTGTCAGAATAGAACAATTATACCACAGCAAAGCTGTTTCTGTCACAAGAAGTTAGAGAGGGATAAATTAATATATAAATGGAACAGGAAATTTGCAATATAGACCATTAAAATAAAATTGTTTTGTTATATTTTGTGTTTCTAATATCTTTAAATTTTATTTTTATAAGTGAAATTTTAGTTTCGTTTGTTGTGAGTTTGACATTTTCACACAGAGTAGCCGTTCATTTAATATCACTAATCTGTTCTCAATTACAATCTACTTTTGTCCAGTAAAATCTGTGGTGACTTGCAGTTGGGGTTAGGGTTAAGTAAATATTAGCATTTTTTACTTGCGTAGGTACCACCTTATAATTTTGCTATAAGTTTTTTCCGTTTTTATTTTTTAGTCTCTTACATCGACGATTGTGATAATGTAATATTTCCATTATAGTTATTTTTATATTGAACAAATTTTAGAATAAAATATATACCGCATCATGTAAAATTGCTTGTGACATTAAAAATTATTTCAATACGACGACTTCACCTTAACATGACATTACTAAAACTCTAAACGACTATTAGCAACAATATATCACAACTGTAAATATTACCATAAATTAAAAATAATGAGATGAGGTGCCGGCAACTATATAAAATATATCTTTTCATTATAGCTCGGGTCGGATTCACCATTTTTAAACAATGAGTGATTTTAGGAGGAACGCGTTCCGTTTTTAATATAAACGTCAATCGCACCATGATATAATCAAAAGAATTTTGAAAATTTGACAATTCATATTTTAAATTAAGGCGAAACGTACGTAAATAGTCATAAGTACGTTAACTTGGACCAAATCAACGATGGAGATGTTTTCTTAAGTACTGACGTTACATTCATACAAACCATTTGATCATACAAAAATATGACGATTTTAAATAAATTTGTTTTGGTTCGGCCGTATTACCGATAGCAACTAGTCTAATATGGGTCCGTCCTTATATTTTTAGGCGTACTATTAACTCTTTATTTTACCATTTTATTATTTTCTTAGTCTTAAAAATGCGGATTGGTTAGAATCTAAGTCGTATATATTGTAAAAAATTAGAATGAATTTATGTGGCTGAGACGAGGTCAGGAATGTTGATATAAAATTTCTGTTGCTACTATGAATCTCATAATCCGCACAAAATAAAAAGACAGAATATTTTTCTATGCTAGTTAGGATAATGTATAAATTACTTGCATCAATAACTTCCCTTTATATAACCTATGAATGGCCAATATATTGATAAATATTATTATGACAAAAGGTTTACTAAAAATATTTTGGTGTTTAATTGTATGAATTTGTTAACGTGGCAACACTTTTGTTAAACAAAACTAGTGGCATGTAATTTGAAATGCTTGGCCTTACTTAGCTCTAAGACACCATCTTTAAGTGTTGCCATTTATAACTTATGATTATTGCTCAAATTCCGTACTTATTTTTTCATTAATTGTTTAACGAGTGTAAATGTTAAAATTATGCATTAATGTAAATAAAGAAATAAAGGTGTATAAGTTATATAATTTATTTTTGTATATATACCTTTACAATTCCCTGAGGTCACATTTATCGGGTGAAAATCCACCTCTAAATGTTGTATTATTAAGGCGATTCGCCTTATGCAGAATACTTTTAAAAATATTGTGCATTCAGAAGGCATTGAGCCTAAAAATATATATATAGCATAAGAGAGCGGACCGCCTGAGAGATTACCAAAGTCCATGAACATCCACAGCGCTAGTGGACGTGCTCGAGTATGTCAGATGATTGTTATTTTTACAAATTTAATGGGCTACTTTAAGACTAAGTGCGCAGCTCTACATAGATGACTGATTTATGGTGTAGGTACTGCTGGGATCATTCCACGCTCTTCTATAGAAGAAAAGAGCCAACGATAATTTTAACTAAACATGTACATATACACAATTAAAATTTGGGATTCGTTCACTTAGCATTTATGTTTTTTGTGAAGTTCATAAATAAAACAACAATTTAGATGTTACGTTTTTATTTTACAGATACAATAAAAGGCATTATAAAACACACAGATTACCATATGTTTTAATAGTAAACATGTAATGTATAATTACTATTGTTTTGAGAAAGGCGACGAAGCTGTAGTATAATATGATACTTTTGTATAACAATAGCGGACAATTCGCGCGACAGTGCAGGAACGTGTCACATGCGGCGATTTTACTTTATAACTATACATAGATTCATTACAACCTTAGCAATCAATCCTGATATAAAATCTAAATATACATTAAATAATTATACAGTTATCTATAAAAAACATAAAGAACACTTACGTGTTACCATCTAAGTTGTAATGTTTACATTCTATCAAAATATAAAGAAAACAGATTTTTAATTACGACTAATATTATATTAGAAACACTACTCGCGCACAATAACGTGAGACTTGAATTCGATGACTTCAAGCCGATGCATCGTTCATAAAAGTTTACATCATAAATTGATCTAACGCGATATATATATATATATATATATATATATATATTACAAACAAGAATAAGTCTCCGAGGTGCGAATCATACAGGTACTATATATTTTTTTTTCGCACTGTCTTCTACATATACACCACCACACTAACAATAATATCACCTTTAATTTTTTTATTGCAAAGACCATAATTGGTGTAGACACACATAGAATAAGTAAAATTTATAACACCTTATGCGTACCTATATATAAAATCAGCGTTTCACCATGGAACAACGTTAAAAAGTCGACGCTGCTGGACGCGACAACGTCTTGTCTTTACTTCAACGGATGCTCAGATCTTTTCCATGGTCTTCCGCTGTCTCCGCGTCCATTTGTATCCACACAGTTGTTTTCAAATTGTATATACTTGTGCAAGTGTATTTACTATTTATTGTAAAATGGAACTTGTCTTCGTCACATATTAACAATTCTACGAGCTATGTTATTAACATTTTGTTCATACTACAAGTTTTGTTGTAAATAATGAAATAGTATCAAATACATTACAATCGATATAATGGAAAGAAATCTTTACAACTCACGCTAATAATAGAAAGAACAAGATGAACCAACGCCACTTCATTTGTCTTTCCCTACATCGACAAATGAATAAATAATTTCTAATATAACTTAGCCATAATAAACAATGTTGACCAATAATTATGCATCAAATATTGCTTTTATTTCACATTTTAACATAAAGCTTATGGGAGCCATGCATGCATAATCGATAGATATAACCCAGTTCCATATTACACTAGTTAAGGCAGCGCCGGTGTACGGACAATCAAATAAATAAAAACATTAAAAAATGATTACACGAATTAATTATTATTAAGCAAGCCAAAATTTACTTTTAATAAATTCGATTTAATTAAAAATATTATAAATAATTACTACAATAATGAAATTTCTCAAACGTTTTAATTAAGTGTGACCTTACCACGGTCAGAATATTAATTTGTTATCCATAAGACAATTTTTATTGCAATTTTTTATGAGGTAGATGATAGGCAGTATCGGACAAGTTACTAAGCTACAAATTATCCTCCAAGATATCCTTACTTACATTAAGTTTGACCACAATCTAATAATTTTATGTATCCTTTGATGTTTGTTGGTATGGTGACAAAGTTCATATATTTTTTTATAAAAGCGTAAAATTATTGCAATAATTATTTATCATATAATGTGCAACTAACGATGGAAATCAATAAAATTATATTTTTAGATTTTATGGAGACACTCAGAACGAGAAAAAATTATATCTGTATTAAATTTAGCTACACAAGTTTATGTGACCGTGTTACAAGTATAAACTCGAAAGAATTTTTCTAAAGAAAAAAACAAAATATGTTCGTCCATTAGAACAACCAATATTGAACGAAGCAAAACATTATATATATATATATATATATATATATATATATATATATATATATATATATATATATATATATATAATATACTTATTATTTACACCAATTATTATTTCAGGAACAAGAAGGACCATTTCTATTTCATGTTAGTTTAATTGTCAGTATAATGACAATTAAACTAACATGAAATAGAAATGGTCCTTCTTAATCTATGGTAGGATTCTCTTATTTGTGCATAAGTAAATCATATGAAGTCTACATTCAAGCTTTTCTTGAAATTAAGTGAACAATTCACTTCATTGAACTTCCATTCAAATCAACACGTACATTGAAGAAAAACATGAAAATGAATTCCTTAAACTAAAGCACAACCAGTTGATTGTTTCGTTTATTTCTGTTGCCATATAAATGTTTGTTTAATGCATCGGAACTTTTCAGTACATTTATATTTTAATTCAACTACTACTAAGCATATTTTACTTAGTTGACCGTTCTATAGCGATGATACCTACAGGCGAAGTACTATTGTGGATAGGAAATTGTACTGGAAGAAGACTTCATCGTAGTTGTAAAAAGAACTTTAAAAAAACGCAAAAAAGTTAAAATTAGTATTTTATAACATCGAGGAAAGACATTGTTTCTTTCTACATAACAAAGCAGGTTGCAATATGTGAGCAACATGTTTGGAGGCTGTTCAATTGTTTCTTAAAATTAAAATGAAGTCACCTTTCAGTAAAATTATCTAAAATATTTCCCCTTCATGTGGCATCGCCTATTTACCAATATTACCTAAAAATATTAATTATTTGCTAAATTTACCCGTAATCAATTAGATATAAACTCAAATAAAATAGCGTCGTTGTCAAAACAAAATCAGCTACGCGCCAAAAGTAAATTATGAAAGCAAGTCTGATTCAGCAAATAGAATATTCTTATATCGACCACAGTTTATCGTGTTTATTTTATTAAAGAAAGGGACTACCCGTAACCGCTGAGCATGTTATGGATGCAGAAGCTGAAGGCTTGCTACGATCACGCCAAATTGAAATCCATAACTTCTTCCGACCACTCTGGGTTACGGGAGTTCTTATAGTTTATTGTATAATTACATTCTAGTCGAAATGTTGACAGCCCCAAAAATTTACAACAGATTTAGTTTGACAACGAAAAAAAAAACAAAGTGGAGATTTTATTCGTTCATTTTCATTAAAAATGAGTTTCCAAAAAACATATAAAAACTTACTTCTTTTTTTTTCATACTCTTTATTGCCATCGAGTAATAAAAAAAAATTCAACACGTCTTGCGCGTTTAATGAATCATACAGTTTTATACCGTAACTGCAACGTGATGTTGTATAAACGTTTTGAGACATGGTCGCAATTGATTAACTCCTATAGCCAAAGAGCCTATCCCCAACCCCATGCACAAACTTTTTGAAAATTCACCAGAGTGAGTAAGAACACAAGGCCCTTGTCAACTTGACTTTGACAGTTAGCAGGTATTTATTTCTACAGAAAAAGAAAATCCATCATCCATATATAGCAGTGGGAATGCTAGAAAATGCCCCTTGGATACCAGTAAAGTATTAGAAATTTTATTGCGATTTAATACATTACACTATGAAATCTAAATTTTATACATGTGTCCAGGGGCAGGTATGGACCGTGAGTTTGTGGGGCTGGGCTAACAGTATTCGGAGCCCTACCTAAAAGAAAACAAGACCAACAATTTGTGTAAACAGCGTAGAATATAATCGAATAACGTAATAAAAATTTAACTGATTTACAAGAGTCTGAATTTAATTTTCAAAATACTGAAATTGATTCGTAAAAATCGGAATTTGAGGTTAAAAACCTATGAAGAAAACAAAGATTTATTATTTACAATTATACCATACAGGGTATAAAAGGTATTGAAATAAAATTACAGGCTCTATGTACTTACCGTCTCGTATTTTCCTTTTTTGAAGTATTTCAAACGTCCCGCCGGGAGACTGTCCCGTATTTCAACATTACGCCATTCCCAACTGCTTTATAGAGAGGACTTTTTCGAAGGTGGCATTAAAATAGACTGATTGTACATTGTACATTGTATTTTACAAATATATAAAGTCAAACAAAAACATGTTAGATTTTAGACGAAGCCATGAAAGCAACGTAAAATGTGTTTTTCATTAGTCCCAGGGAAAAATTTAAAATGCCGTTTTTTGTGCCAAAATGAGCACAAATGTGAACAAATTCAAAAGTAAGTTTGGTAACAAAGTAAATACATCTACGTATTTTGAAAGTCTCTTTTTTGTTTCTTTATCGGCAAGCCGGGTTTAGTCAGTTCATTTGTATTTTGTATTCTTTTGGCTGTTGTTGCTTTATTAGTAAATGAAATCGCACCATTTCCTTGTAAGTTTGCGCTCGCAACGTTTATAACATTGACCGCATTCTTCAAATTAATTTTAGATAATTTAACAAGTTTCGTTGTTGTTTGTGGTTTAGATAGTACTTTGTTAGTATCGTTTTTATCAACGGCAATGACCTTATTCGTACCAGTCGCAGTCGGCACCGGTAACAATACTATATTTTTTATCTTCTTAAGTTTCGTGACGTCCAGCTGAGCCCCTTTCGCTTCTTGGTATGTTATCGTTTTACGTCTAATAGAGGTTTCGGGTGCATTGAGTATGGGACCTAAAGTTTTGTTTACGACATCGCTCTTCCCCGAAGATTGAATTTTACTCTCGACAGATTTTTCGGCCTTTTCCATTGCTCTCGGAATTATTTTAACGTTCTCGTTCGATATCACCTGAATTTTTTCATTGTTCAATTCTTTCAAACTAACATCTCCATCTTGTTCTCTGACCAACATAAAAGATTTAAAATCTTTCTTCACGCCAATTTCGTCATTTGAATACTTTAAAAAAACAATAGTGTTAGAAACTAACATGGACAGTTCACAAACATTTAGTTCGTGGAGCAGAAGGTTTACGTTGTGCCCTGAGCTGTTTTCTATTGACGGGTCAGCTCCAAGCTTAACTAAAATTTCAATTGTCTTCAGAAAATGATCTGCTACTTTGGATTTGTTACCTCTCTCTGAAATATTATTTAATATGTTAATACTTTTAAAATAACAATAAATTTAATAAAGCTAAAAAGGTAACATGACATTCGAAATATTATTAAAGTTGATTTAATAAGCCAAGATAAGAAAATTGCTTTAAAATATAATACTCATATGCGTACTTTCTGCGTCTATGGAAGCGGCAGCGACAGCTTCGTAGAGAGCAGTGTTGCCACAACTAGGCATTGGCAAGTTGACAGTACTGGGATCTGATTCCAGTAACAATTGAACGTTGCCATACTTTCCTAGTTTACTGGCAAGCATTAAAGGGGTATATCCTGAGAAATAAAACTTAGTGAATTACTATGTTTATCCTATCATACAGGAAAAACCACATCTTACTGCTAAATTCTAAAAAACCTACTATGTTATATGTTCTCTGTAGTTCCCTGTAGTTGAATATGATAAAGATATATTTTCCAAAAGATTCTACAGGAAAGAGAGAGAAGATATAAGAGGGCAGACATGCTGGGGGTGGATTAATGTTATTCACAACACCAGAAGAGCTGCAGAGACTTGCCGGCCTTTGAAGAAGTAAGGTCTCCTTTAGAAGGAGTAAGTGGTCTTAAGTTTGACGCGATCCTGGCACGCCGTTTCTCTCCAAATCCAGTGTAGATAAAAAATGCTTACCAGAGTCCAGCATGTAAGTTAATAATGATAGTTAAATTGATTTTAAATTAATATTATCTCAGCGATGGTATACGTGTGTACTCAGATACAGATACTCAATACATTGTAGTGTATATTATTGGCAAGTCCGTTCTTACCTTGACTATCATACATTCGGCAGACTTTTGACAGGAGGTATTTCGAAATCTCATCATCCGACATTATTTCGAGCTCTGGCTTCCAGCAATCGTTTTCTTCGAGAATGTATCTGAAAAGTAAATCCAATCCAATGGAAATTAATTTGATATAAATTGGTGGATTGGTTTGATAAAAAATCTGTGGTGAAAGGTTATCCTCCCTTTATGCATAATAAAAATGCTTAGTTTTAACCATTAATAAATGACGTATATGTTCTGACAATAGTGAGTCAGTAAGCAAGGGGAAGTACAAAGTTAAGTGCTAGCAAAGCCCACTTTCACACAATGAAGTCTGTCTGAAGACGTTATCAATAGATAAACTTCATTACGAATCATTCGTTCAATTTGTTGACAGTTTACAATATGCCTAATCCGAATATAAACTGACGAAGTTCACAATCGCTCGGTTAAATCAATGAATTAAGTTAAGTCAATTTAATTTTCGGCTACCAATAGATTAAGAAAAGGACGAGATCTCACTCATCAGACAAAATGCGGAAGTATGAGTGCAAGAACTTTACGCCTGTATTATCTGTAGACGCAGTATTTTCCCGGTCGCAACTATTGTTGCTAGCTTTATCACAAACAACACAGGTCAAATTTCATTACCTAAAGTTACTCTTAGTGAAGTGAAAATATTCTTGAGAATATAACGGCCGAGACGGCCACTACTCGGTACAGACACTACGATAAATGTTTTAAAAATAATTTGAATTACTTTCAAAGATTATTCAATAATCGCCTGTACGGGAAAACGAGCTCACTAAAGTTTAAAATCAAAACGTGTATTTTATTTTTAAAAAAAAAGGTCAACAGAATTAACCATAAGCATTGAAGGGACGGACCTTGTTGACCCTGGACTTGGTACTTGGAGCCCTACATAAAAAAACAACATATGAGATCAAGAGAAAACGACATACTCGTATATACATATATACGCTCACGCCCGTAACCTAGAGGGGTAGGCAGTTATTATGGATTTCCATTTGGAGCGATCCTGGCACATCTCTCCCGCTTTTATAAAAGAACGACTTTACTTTTTTCCGCTGTCTCGAAACGTCTAATATCACATGTAATAATCAAATCGAACTACAACAAATCATTAGTGTTACTTATTTTCTTTAAAACTTTAAAACTTAATTTATCATAATGCTCTAAATGTGATCAATTCAACAGGACACAAATTTTGACTTTTAATTAACGGTTAATTAAAAGTTGGTACTGTGTTGGTGCTGGTAAATGTTTGAAATAATACTTTTTCAGTTTAGTTTTCCTTCCTGTATCGGTATTTATTAGTTTTTGTTTCTTATTAACTCCTTTATTTAAAAATTTATAAATTTAAAATTACATTTTGTAGTGCATTTTACAGTGGTAGAGTCCGCAACATGTGTTGCACGAAAGGATTGACCGGTGAAATACCACGACCTCACAGAAGACAGGCGTGAAGGGGAAGGTTTCCTTCTGCATTTCATCCGATGAGTGAGGTGCAGGATGCCCAATTTCAGTCCTCTTGCCTTCCCATCCCATTGGACAGAGGTGGAATGAACAGGAAGAGGAAATTTACTTTTTCCTGTCTATCCAAAGGCTGGGCTATGGGTAGTGATATCACTTAACATCAGGTGGTCTCTGGGCTCGATTGTGACCTAGTTCTATAAAAAAAGTCGCTTACCGTGCATTAGTCCGACAGCAGCTTATGATCGCTTTCAAGTGGTCAGGGGTCATCTCTGCGGCGAGGTGGACGGCGGTTCTTTGGTCCTCGTCGGCGGCCAACGGGTTAGCGCCATACTGCAGTAGTACCACGGTGCAGGACACATAATCTTGCATTATTGCTATTTGAAGAGCCGTCTGTAATTAAAAGAAAAAAATAAACTCTATAATAATGAAAAAATATTAATAATTATATATATTAATTAAAGCATTACCCTTACAGCACTGATTTAATATATTAATATTTTATCAGTTTACATAAGAGGAGGGATTCCCAACCCGATATCAGTTCCCCAGGGGTTTTCCAAATCTGATTTTGGGCTCGACAAGGTCTAAAAATCGATCCCTATTAATTAGAACAGGTTGTTATTTGTAACTTTCAAGATACTGTATTTGTTTTCGATGTATTTAAAAAAATACAAATAAATTTTATTACAGCGTTGGCAGGTAATAGGTACTAAAGAAGGGCGATATAAGGAGTGCACGTAACCGATTAGCGTGTATGCGTAGATGTATGGATGTGGAAGCCAGAGAGGTGTGCCAGGTTCGCGTCAAATGGAAATCCATAATCTCTGGGTTACGATACGGATACGCATTGTTATTAATTAATTTGTATTAACTGAATTCTATGTCTATTTATTTTGTTAAATTTTGATGAGAAAATGATGTCAAGTTTACTCACTTAAGCAAAAGCATAGTTTTAAATTTGTTTATTACAATTAACATTGTTGTGTTGTTTATTTATCCATTTAATGATTCGATCACATTGAGCTATTGTGAGAAGTCTACAGTTCATAATCGATTGGTTAATAAGTATCTACGATCTATTATTGATAACAAGCTGGATTGGTCGTCTTCGAACTTCCAGTCTTACGGCATCTAAATACAAAAGTTGTTTTTGAAGATGTAAGGCATTACGATTTAAAGCAAGTGGAATCACTACAATGAGAACGACTTTGGTCCCAATAACTTCCTAATAAAAATAGGTTCTACCCATTAAGTTAATATTATTTTATTGCTTATTTTTTGTTTTTAAACTAATTATCCGGATAAATTGAATTAATTTACCCATGGAAACTAAAAAAAATGAAACTACCACATTCTTGACCGAAAATGAATAGATATTCTGTGTAAAAATACTCCACTAAATTCGAGTTCTCCCATTTGCCTCACAACTAAATTATACCACCAGTATAGTGGATACCCCTAAAATTAATTGAATACGATTTGTTAATAACAATTCTAAATTACGCGAACGGTAACGTACTAGCGCGGGACTTCCCCGAGAAACGTTTTGATTGGGCGTTGCTTGCATCATTTGATACCGCTACGTATTACATTAAGAGCGACAAAATTTACAAACCAATCGCAACCCGATACTTTATCACCAACGATTACGTATAAATATAATGTTTGGAATACATATTCTAATTAAATTTATTCTAAACTAACGATCAGCCCTCGCTCGAGTATTATTCTAGGAAATTGATGAATTGCCAATAAAACCTGCTGTTCTGTTGCTACGCTAGTCTAAATATTGAAAACGTCATCAAAATCAGCTTAGCTGTTTTGGAGTCCTTAGGAAACATTTATGCATACACTTATATACTAGGTCCCCAAGTTGGCCACAAAACACGGGTTCATTGAACGAATCATGAATCCGTCTGGCACTGGCAATATCTCTGTCAATTACAATTGGATTGCTACAGATAACATATATTTATGTATACATTTAAAATCCTTGTATAATAATCAGGGAATAGTGTCTACCATTTTAAGTATGCAGAATGTTCTTTTTTTTGTATTTGTAAACCACAGTTACACAAACATTTGCTGCTGATAAGCGAACATAAGACCCGCGGCCTTACTTTTAGCCCCACATTGTATAGAGAGTAGAGAGTTTTAACTAATTTTAATAGTACTTTCATCCTTAGGTTATTGTGTAAAATATTACACGGAGGTAAAATATTTGTTCATCAGCGTAGAATAATGATTGGCTCTTCAGATTTGAATTGCGAAAGTTAAAGCTAACGAACCAGTTAACAGAGATTTAATTAATTCAATAAATTGATGTCAACGTAAATGTTAACTTTGGGAAACCGTGTTTGTGTACGATGTTACAAGAGTGACGCGTGTAGTAAGTTATATGTCTGAACGGTATTACGATTCAGACACGTCCTCACTGCGAAGCAAGCAAAAGTAAGCAAATGTGACGAGCGTCGCTTGTTAAAAATAATTACCAGTTCATCTACATAGCTTAACGTATTCTCTTCAGAAAGCAATGGAAATTTCCACGTAAACGTTTATTATAATTGTTTATCAAGCTTTATCTCATTACAAAGATAAAACAACTGTTTTGATTTGTAATATTTTACGCGCAATACTTTTAAAGTTTGCTAAATGTTTTGTAACGAATGACTGACGGCGCGGTAGTGCCCTCGGATATAGGTCAAGACTGGCCATGGGATCGGGACGCTACCTCTATTTTTTTCGTCCTATTTTCGAACCGTCATAGCTACGGTCTGGATGCAAACCGGCAAGTTTCAGTTGTTCAGTTTAATTTCAGTCCTCTTCCCCTTCCCACCCTTTCCTCATAGGATAGGACGGGAAAGTGAAGAGGATTGGACGAGGAGGGGGTTAGCAGGGAAAGGGAAATGTCCTTTTTCCTGTCTGTGCCCTCCTTTGTCCATTAAAGGTAGGCAACGCATCTGCGATACATTTGCCTGTTGCGGATGTCTATGGGCAGCGCTCACTTAACATCAGGTGATCCGTTTGCTCGTTTGCCACCTTATTATATAAAAAAAAAGTTGAAATATTCAGGATAAGATATCCTCGATAGACTTATCAAACGTACTTTGTATCGATTATTTAGATTTTATGAAATAAAATTTGGTTGCAAATACTCACAAGGTAATAATGGTTATACTAATAGCCAAAGCCTCCCAAAAAATCCCTAGCTGAGTTCCATTTTGGGCTAAAATGTTTGTTGTCGAATCTAGATCCCAGAATCGAATCTCGGACTTGTACTGGAATAAGATAGTAATACCTAAGACCGACAGAAGACAGGCATGAAATATTTGTGCATTGTTTCGTCCAACGAGTGAGATGCCAGAAGCCAAACCCTAGTTCCCTTCACCTTTCCTCTGCTACTTTTCTTCCTCTATTCCTTCCTCTGTTCCGCGTAAAGGTTGGCAAAACGCTTTTGGTTGTTGCTGGTATCTACGAGTAACAATATTCACTTAACATCGACTTTAAATATGAAATAAAAAAATAAACTCACAACATTGCCGTGAGCGGGTATGTCCACAGATTCCTGTCTGCTCTTCAGCATAGCGCACTGCCGCCGTAGAAGGTCGACGTCATTGTTCAAAACTGCCAGATGTATTGGTCTGGAAAAGTTTAGGGTTAAAATTGCTTCAACAGTCCAAGGGTGGACAGCTATCACTAGATATAATTTCGCATTTTATTTTCTTTTTTGAATGATTTTATTTCATAATAATTTTGTATTAATTATTCTTGTCATCATAAATGATACTATCTTTTAAATAAATGCATATCCGACCTTGCGGGGGCAAGTGCAGATTTTGTCTGATCCGCACCGACTAAACCCTCGCAATGCTCCTACCACGCTTATTGGCGGATCTATGGCAACGCTCTCACAAACATCCGCGGCATTGTTCTGCGGCATCCACCGAGGCAGGTCTTGGGTGGACTAATAACCTTAAAAATTATTATGCTTGAGCATATTTTAAGATTTACCACCTGCAAACGGATAAGCCACTTTATTGCCGATTGGCCAATGCAAACTGGAAATAGTGAAACCGATGTCCAGCAATGGACTTCAGAAGCCTCAATGCTGGATCTACAGTAGAACGTCGATAACTGAATGGCACACAGCTACACAAGCCGAACTGCTAATGTTATTGTACATAGTAGTATGATGGTAGCTCATCTACTAGTGATTCAGAAAATGAAGTTGAAAATATACCTCCTGTAATTCCAAAAAAGGGTTATTAACTTGGTTTAAAGAGTATTGTTCCAAAGAACTGATATTCAAATTAAGAGGAGAATTATTTATCATCCTTTTAGATGATGGAGAAACTTAACCCGAGTTATGGAAAGCCCAGTATAAATTACACCAATAAATATGAGACAAGCTGAATCTGTCAACTTTAAGAAAATTAACCCATAGGCCACAGTAGTCAGTATGATTTCAGCAAGAAAATTAATAGCATCAGATCCAACTATAGACAAGAGTCAAAGAAAATTACTTCATCAAAAAGATCTGGAGCAGATGTTGATGACTTATACACATCAATGGCAATAGCATCAAACTGCTAAGTTATTTTATTAAAAATAAATAATAAGAGAAACCTTTTTCAATTCTTTTTAACCGGCAACTATTACCATGATTCAGGCACGGGTGTCCTTCCCAATTATAGATGTACGGATCTCAACAAGGTTAGTCTGGTTAAGTAAATCACAAATCCGGACGGCTTTTTCAATAAACATTTGTTTAATAGGTATTACAGACAGTCCATTATGTAGAGTGTGCATGGAATCCAAAGAGACGCCAACCCACATCTTACTACACTGCCTTGCGGTGTCTGATTACAGGGTTAAATATCTTGGCTCGCTGGGGTCACTGGAGATCGCCAGCAGCATTAGGTTGCTGGGGTTCTTCGGGAAGCTGGGCTGGCTGGATGGGTCCTAGTCCCCACACCCTAGCCCACACGCAAAATACGCGCTAGTCGTCTAGTTGCGTTGCTCCCAACTACTAACTTTAAAATACAGCTTGCCTTTGGACATAGGTCTAGTGACTAGTGACCTAATTGTCGGCAAAATCTCGGTTGTTAAATATTTAAAACTGGCTAAGTGGCAAAATCTTCTTTGAAGTAATTTTTAAGGTTCCATACCTAAAGGGTAAAGCTGGACCCTAACTAAGACTTCACTCACATCAACTCATTTGACACATCTCATGAACCATGATAATTAGACACTTGAAATTTTCACAGATGATGTATTTCGATTGGGGCTATAACAACATAATAAAAAACAGAACAAAATAAGTAATATGTGCATGAGTGAGTCGCATTTGGCTGGTTTTTCTATTAAACTAAATATCTTATAAAATAGGAAGAGTTACATACTTTAATAATTTTTGTTATTTTTTAGATTATGGTTGATATTATGTTGACTTACTTATACACATTACTCATTTATTTGTTGTTGTTATTCTATTTGTGTACCAAGTAACACTGACAACTGTAACATATTATTTAAAGATGTAAAAAAATAATAACATATTATTTTTAAAAAATGAATCATCACACAATTTTTCTAGGACATGTAAATACTAGCATGGAATTTTTGAAATGGAACCACCATTAGGTTGGAAAAATGTAAATTATTTCCTGTAAATATATATGAATTTTTGTTTTGTTTGCCTTAGAGTTGGATTCGGTACTCAATTTTCAAGTAATTTTACTGAAGGAATCTATTTCGCCACACAAACTTACATCCCCTAATTAAGACTTTTATGGGATGAATTTAGAAAAATCCTTTTTTAATGCACGCTTACCCACACAATGAATGTGTGAACATTTTCAAGTTTCTAGGAACAGTAATTTGGGCTGTGCATTCAAGTATCACTATGCTAGTTAATTTTATATACATATATAGATTATAAAATTTATTAAAAATTACTTACAAATTTTCATCTTCATCTCTCTGCAAGCATAATTTCCAATCAATATAGGCCTGGTACCACATAACTTTAGCACGCTTGTTTGGGCTCAAAAGTTTTAATGTTTCCGCTGTTGCAATATGAAAGCAATCTTCGGTTTTGCCTTGTATTTCCACTTGTGTACCATCAAGCATAGTAAGTGATGTTCCCGGACGATCTACGGACTCCTGAGTATGTTTATCAATGTTGATCAATATATCAATAGGATTATCTACTAAGTTTGGTATACCTATACTGTTAATAGATATGTTACCACAACTTATGTCTGATATATTACTGTCTTCATCAACAAAATGCTTTAATTCCGGGAATAAGGTTTCATTGCCGCTTATTCTTTTACACTTGTCATTGTTCTCCTTACATGTATCATTTTTTAAGCTACATGCAATTGTACTACTATTTTTATTTAAAACTAACTTATTGCTTTTGATTTCCGTAGTCTTATCTAAACATTTATAATTTTCTTCACCAGTTTCTTGTTGTAACAATTTCTCTTCAGCATCAATTAACTTAGTGGTATCCTTAAAGTGTTTAGGTTTGATTACCAGTTTCTTTATCTTTTTATGAGACTTTAAATCTTGTACTACATAAGGTGCTTGATGTGGCTTTCTTATTTTTTTCCTTTGCTTCAGTCTTTGTATAAGGTCAAAGCAAGTTTCATCTGTTTGGCATGAAGAATTAGTTAACTTAACCCTAGTATCAGGGTTTATAAAATCAGTTTGGCAGGAAATATTTTTAGTTTTCTTTTGAACTGTCAATAATGCTAGAATTCCTTGTATGCGATACTCCTGACTGATGACTGAACATAAAGCTGCAAACAAAGTGTCGTAATTCTTCTGACCAATAACTTTCGTCACTTCGTCGGATGTTCGTTCAATGTTTCCCGAAGCCGCACTATTATACTTCGCAGTTGTGCGACTGCTGTTTGCAAATAAATTCAACCTATTTACGATAGTCAAATCAGGGTACTCCCCCTTTAAGAAATCGCCCGGATATGATTTATAAATAACATCTTCTTTCACCAGAACAGAATTCGCATTCTTCATGCATTGTAATAATGCCACATCACTCGTTAAACAATTTCTTTTCAACACGGATATATTATTCTTTCTTAAGACAATAGGCTGTTTTCTATCGCTATTCATGTTTTAATTGTAATATTCAAAAATTCATTGACAAATTAACCTTAACCTAGTTAAAACTTCTAACACTTTTCAATCAACAGCAACACCAGACGTAATACATACTAATTACTATAAATACTAATACATGTTTCCAAAAATAACATGCACCACTATAAACACACAATCACCAAAGAATTAATTATAACTATAAAGTATATTGTATATATCACTACATACAATATTTCTTCGGGTAAAGCCCCGCACCAAGCCAATAAATAGTAAACTGACAAACTACCATAGACAACATCATCAGTACCATACCAAAGAAAATTTAAGTAAAACGTATGTACTTGGTATGTACCAACTGGTTACAACGCTAAATAACTTAAAATGTTTTTTTTACATGCTAATGTAAAAGAATGTATTCGACAGATTAGTCCTAAGACTATAACGTTATATAGACGTTCTGTTAAAATCAAGTAATAAGATAAGTAATCTTTTGTTTATAATGCCCGTGGGTGAGAATCCACGATAAAATCGTATCGCGATACAAGTTTTCTCTCTATCCTTCTCTCTAAAAAATCTGAAATGACAATACGTTTTATGTGAATGTTTTCGGCAGTGTAAGCCCACGGTAAGGTTATTGTTTTTGAGATTGTTAGTGGAATAAAACTAGTTTTACGGATTTTATGGCGTTTATTTTATGTTTTTGTTCCCAACGTTTCGAGTACTTCACAGCGCTTATGTTCACGGACTTAGGTGTCATCTAAGGCTCTAAGGTGTCTAAAGTGCCAGTGTTAAAGTTGCTGGCATAGTATCTCTTACCGTAGGTTAACACAGCAGAAAATATTGTCACGAAACATATTGTATTCTCAGTTTTTTCAGAGAAAATAGAGAGTCAGCTTGTATCGCGATACCATTTTATAGTTTGGGATTTTAGATCACGGGGTCCCAAGCGGGTGGTAGTATCCAGCGATCTTCCCTATTGAAATTAGGGTGTTTTTGAATTCCAATTTAATTCATAAGCCGTAAAATTCTTGTTATTTTAATGTGTAGTATTCGCGTTAATATCATAAGGTCTACTTATTTGTGAAAAATATTCCAGAATAAAAATGTAAATGAAATAAAATATACATGTCAATGACAATAAGCATTGAAATCTACCTTTTTATATAATCTATCCATATATATCTACATAATCTATCCATTTCAATGCTTATGTAATAATATTAGTGCAAAGAACAATGATTATGAATAAATAAATAAATAAGCTTTTATTGATTCCTTACATTTTCCTTGCATGACATTTTTTACAGTATAAAATCCTAGTTTAAAATTAGATTTTCTATGTTATACATTTATTTTTTTTATTTAACTGTGTAGTTAGTTAGTAGTAGGTGGCTACTTTACCGCAACTCCACGACTAGCGCGTGTTTTGCGTGTGGCCGGGACATGGATCCCTCCAGCCGGCCCAACTCCTCGAAGAATCCCAGCAACTCTTTAATGTTGTCGACGATCTCCGGGAGCGAACCAAGATACTTTACTTACCTGTATAGTTAATATATAATTAGAAATGAAAACGACTTAAGCCTTATGATAAACAAAAACATTAATATATAATAATAAAATGTTTTATATTTTTAGTTGTAAGGACCACCTTAAGCCGTAAGTGTTCTCCATTAGTTCTTATACTATTTAAAATAACTGTATATTATATATTACTGAGTTACGATTAATTTTGGCTTGTAATATATCTTGATGTACATAGTTTCTTGATGTTTCTAACTCAGCGATGTTCACTGACATGTCTACTTGCTAGGAACGGTAATTTTTTTATTTGCTAACTGAAGGTTCGGAGTTATGTAGACAAAAATATTTTGCTGCCGCCCCCTAGGGACCTATAGCATCCTCTCTGACGATTCAAGTATTTTTTGCGGCTGATTTAACCTTACATTGAAATTTGCATTATAATTTAAATTATTAATATTTGTTTTGTTCTTTAATTACCATTTCGGGGGGTTATACTCTATTGCCCCGTGGTGACAAGCCGTTTTAAGGGAGGTAGAAGTATCAGATCAGATATCCACTCAGTTCACAGATAATTTGGTCGGACTACAATGGTCGATGCAGCATAGGCCTCTCACAAGATGAACCAAAGATCTAGACAAGGTTCTGGGATGAAGGCGGCAGGCGACCGATCTCTGTTGCGTTCAATGGGGGAGGCCTACGTCCAATAGCAACCTTCAGCTGAAGAGACGGAGAGTTTCCTTTTACACCATTTGACTTTTCCGGTGATAACATAGGAGTATAAAATCTATAGTACAAACTATCATTGATGAGATATTAACAAATAAATATAACGGAAAACTTCCTAAAACATTTTTGATATAAAATATTTATTCACATGATTTTCACACGATAAGACATCAAACATTTTTCAATACAAAATTTACAAAAAAATGTTTTTTCAACAGACAATGTTTTATACACGGCATTTTTTTATTTTTATATAAGGAGCAAGTAATCCATATAAAACAAAGTGGAGTAAAAAAATTGCTAAACATGTGATCTGAACAAGATTTATTAGTCGAAGTTAATGTTTACATAAGACTATTTTATATAAACTTTCACAGTCTTAGATAGCAGTCTTTAAGCACATTCGTACAGTTCAAATATTCTTCAGCAGTATAATAAGGAAACAAGGATTACTTTAAACCATGTTTTTATTTTTTAATACATAAACCACATGTGTATATGTGTGGTATTTAGTGTAAATTATTTATGACCTGTCTTAATTACAATAATCTTATAACTAAAATTACAAACTACATGCTTTTATGATGACATATCTGGAATAAACTGTTTAAATATAATCATAAATGTTAGGATCATACACCTTTGTCTTAATTGAAAAATAAGGTATTTATAGATATAAAATTTGTCCCACTGGACATAATAAGAAAGGGGTTTCAGTGATCACACTAAGCTTTATGAATTACAAATGGACTTGGTTTAAGTGACAATGACTATGAAATTATATAGACAGAACATAAATATGATAATAAATCACATTTTTTTATTTTTTACTTATGATCCATGAAACATGTACTTAAAGAATTTCTTTTTACAAAATAGTATAATTGTTCTAAGGCACTTGGTCACCATGAGCTATACCTGTATAAAATAGAAGTATCATCCCTTGGTGGGCATTTAAAGTTATAACAATACAGTTTTTTTTTTAAACAGTCTACAAAGAGAAATGTACACAAAACAATGAACTCCAACAAACCATTGGTTATCCCTTTCAATTACCAGAAAGTAAGAAAAAATCATATAATATTATAATATGAGTTATTAATTACATTGTAGATAAAGGTGGGTTTCCGAAGACTAATGTAATATTTACAAACAGGTTATTCACAAAGAATCGCCGACATCTAAAAAAGAAAGCTGTTTAAATAGAAAAAAATATATTTAAATAATACTTTATTAATACTTTAAATTAAAATTTTGCTCCTTGTTTAACGTTCTTCTATTGGAGTTGAAAAGTTTTTTTTTTAAATGTTTCATTACATTGACTTTGGCTCCCGATCTTCCTAGCAACATAAAATATTGGTATACTTCAAAGAACGCCTTCATTCACAGGTTGAATATAGTTGTTAATGTTAGTTAGGTTGATAATAAGTTGATAATGCACTGGAACCTTATATTTACAACCACCATATTTAAATAATTTCGGGAGCACAACTGTTAAGTATTTTCCTACTTATTTTGAAACAAAGATGACAATAGCAACGAAAGTGTTGCTACTGGTACTGAGTGTTTAATGTCACGAGAAATGGCGGCTAAGCGCTTTAGCAATTTGTGCAATTTGTTCTATCCCTCTCAAGACACCCTTCTTGTGTATAAATACATTATTGTAAAGACCGATTACATCACAGAATTAATACATGACCATATTTATGAATTTATAAAAATAAAATAACCTAATTCATACTGATCTGTGTCACTACAATCGGTGACTAATACAGGTTTTTTTTAAGTTTGAGGGCAAACGTTCTAAGCTTAAAAAGGTGGTTCCTTCACATAAATCCCTTTTCGAAGATTTTCACTATTCCGCTAATAAATGATGATATAAATGAGACACTCTTAATTTTACCACAAATCAAATATACACTTAAAGTATAAACTAAAATTAATCTATAATCAGTCAGAAAGAATAAGGCGGGTAATTGACGTCATAAGATATCCGTGCCCTTAATGAGCACAATTATACTAATACAATTGTTAATAAATGAACATAACATTAAACAAACGTAATTTATACCCCTTATACAACAGGCTAATACTGACATCTTAGAAAAACAAAAAACCTCGATACTAACCCGTTCTTATATGTTGTGAACCTCAAATGCATCACATTGTCCATGTGATATTTTCACATTTTGTCGCGTTCCATCTCGCCGCTTTGTCATTGAACTATGACAATGGGTAATACTCATAAGGAAGATTTCACAGTTGAAAATAAACGCGATACTAGATTCACGCGGTTAACGGAGTTTAGACCTCCAAGTCGCATTTCACCATGACAAACTGAACACAGTTATGCTCTAATTCCGAACGGCCGACTTTTGACGTTTAGCTCTGTAAACGTGTTTTCAATTTGACAGTTACATATAAGACAGTTTTTACGTTGACAAACTGTATAACATGATATTTGCGCTTAGAATAAAGGCGATATTTACGCTTTACGCCACGAAGCTTCGTTTTCGTCGTAAACGCGATCAAATTGTAGCCTATGAAATCCGTGTAACATGGTTTTCGTTTAGATTTCGATTACAGTCGAACTATAAATGCGATTAAGCAATACGAAGTTTTGTTAAACTTGTTTTCGATTGCAAACGGTGAAATAGCCCCTTACAATGTGAACATATCTGTTTGTATCTAATATTTTTATACATTCTGATTGGTGAACGTAATAAGTGCTACGTGGGCAACACTGGGCGGATTATCAGTTAATTATAAAAGGCAATGTCAGCTGTCGAAATGGATCTATATCTGCTATTCCGACGGCTCAAACTTTTCATTATATAATTAAATCACAAATGATCTTGGTCCTAATACTAACATTATTTAGTAAACACTAATAAGTCTTAATTATCAGTCAAATTCAATATTAAGACTATTATTTTCTTCATCCAGCTGCATGCCCTGTTGATGGCCATTTGTTTCCTCTTTGTTTACATCACTTGCATTATCAGTTTTAGCATATTCTCTGGAACAACCATTCCCCAATCCACATACTAAATTGTCAATATCTTCATTGATATTTTTTTGTGATAATATTGCTACTTGAGTCATCATTGAAGACAAATTCCTAAAATAATTTTTCATGTTAATAGCCACTGCCGCCATCATCTGTTCTTCTATGCTGATAACACTCTTGCTATCTAATTCTTGCTGTGTTTCATCTTTGTGCAATGTTTGTGGAATTGTTGATTTCAACAAGTTTGCTAAAATTGGATTCGCTCTCAGGGTATCTTCAGTTGAGCTCTCAGCAGCAAACATTTTACCAGCACTGTTATCACAGTTTTCTTTTTCACTATTTATGTTTTCTGTTAGTGTTTTTCTTATAACATCCGTATCTGCACTCGGATTCTTTGGTACATGTGTGCGTTTATGTAAAAGGAATACATCAGGGTCCTTAAAACATTTTGAACACTCTATACATTTATAAGTGTGTTTTGAACTAAAATCATGTATCTCTGATTTAACATTAGTTCCATATGACATGTGTAGACTCTCATTATAATTATTTTTGCTAACAGAATCTTCTGCTGGTCCATTATTAATTTTATTTTTATGGAATAAATGTTCAATTTGCAACATAGTTTCATTAAATGGACCAGAGCTATTACTTGACATAGACGACGAACTCTCTCTATTAGGCGATGAACCTTGTTCTGAAAATATTAATGCATTTTAGTTATATTTATATTACAATTACTTACATTGTTTGCTTATTTACAAATAAACCATTAAGCCCAGATTAAAAAATGGCTTTGTTCATTTATTATCTTCCTGGTATCAATCTTCATAAATCTTTTATAAATTGAGAGAAGCACAAATATATGTTATATTAACTTTATAAGTATTAAGTCCAGCTGATAGAAAGTTATTTACATCAAAAATTTAACTTCTTTTGTTTTGGATTAGACGTTAGCTGGCTGTTAAGAATATGATATTTACCATTACAATAAGCTATTGAAGCCATATTTATATCTCCAACCTTTGAAGCAGTCAGCATTGTCTGCATATAAATGGCCTGGGCTACTTGCTGTAGCTGTAAAGATTTAATTGAAAATCAATAATAAAAAAATTAACACACCGGTATTTTAAAGCAATTTATACAAACAGGCTGATGAGAACTTATATTTTATTTTGCCCTAGCCAATAAGGTAAGACATTATTTTTTTTAATTATTTTTTTATAAGCTCTCCTTCAACGTTGTATTATAGCCACATGAGAATTTTATGGTGCCAATTTAGTAGAAATAACATCCATAACCTCTTGTGGGGTTGTTATAATTGCCTTCAAGTTCTTGCATTAGTAAGTTTTGTTAATAAAACATATGAGATTTTGTTTCATGCATACCTAGAATCACTTAGTTATATTTTGATTTTAAGAGCATCACCTTATTTACCTGAGAGTCCATAATACCAGTAGGAAGATCCAGTTCTCTATTTTTAGTCTTTTGGCTTTGTACAGATGAATCAGATGGCAGATTCCGAGATGGGACTGCATCTTTACGTAAAGTTCTCCATTGACCTATAATATACAGTAAAACCAAAATAGTTTTTCTCTTATATTACCCTTTTTTAGTAAGCCACTAATCTGATTGATATAAGTTCTCCTTGGGTATCCCCTAACAACACTGCCACTCATTTTCACTACATAAATTTGCTTCGCTATTTTCTCTTCATTCATCCTTTCAACATGCCTGAACCATAGAAGCATACCTTTCTCAATTCTAGTCACAACATCACTTTTAAGCCACACTTTTCTCTTATAATGCTATTCTTAATTCTATTATTCAATGTCACACCTACCATACTTCTTAAGGATCACATCTCAACGGCATTAACTCTACTAGCATGCTTTTTCTGCCAAACCCAGCTTTCACTTCCATACATTAAAGTGGGGAATAGTACAGCATTTCGTATTACCAGATGAGCCTTCATAGACACATTCTGACTCCTCACTACTTACTTATAGCCCCATTAATTTTATTTCCTGCATTCACTTGTCATGCAAAATCTTTTTATTTAACATGCTTACCATCTCTACTAAACAAACACCCCAAATACATGAACTCTTCCACCTGTACCACTTGTTTACCGATAACATTTATTTCAATTATTGTCTTATTTTGTTCTCTTTCAAACACCATTACTTTCGTCATATCTACATTCATCTTCATGCCTTTACCTTCTAATGAATCATTCATTAGAAGCATTTTCAGTAGTTATTAATTTATGAATATAGGTTAAATTTATTAACAAGTGAAATATCATTGATATATATTAAAAACAAACAAAGAAAGTTCAGTTTTAATGGTGATTAAAATCTTTTTTCAGTGTCTTATGCTAGAATTTAAATTATCCATTGCTGTTATCAAAATTTCAAAAATGTTTTTTCGTTTCAAAAGTCTCAGCTTTTTTAATGAATAAACAAATAAGTTTTACAAAAATCAAACGTGCTAAATGTTTACTTTTTACCTTTGTTTCTGCCCAAACCCGTTATTGTGTAATCCTCTGGTTTAAAATGTAGACTACATACTTTAGAATATTTTGTATAAGGTTTCCCCCTTTTCAAAATTTCGTTCCAAAGTTTTGCAAGTTCTTTATCCTTAGGGAATTGATGAAAAGATACATCTTTCACTTTGCCGGCCATGGATGTGCAGCGAGGTACAGTGCAGTAATAAGGCATTTTATAAGTTTACGTCATCCACGTAACTTTTTGATCATTCATTCATTTTTAATGGTATTCAAGAATTATTTATTTACATAAACAAACAAAAATCAACGCAATATAAAACTACCGCCGAGTGGCAGGAGGTAGAAACAGTACAATTAAAGTTACAAATTTATTATAATGTAACTTATGCCTATGCCAAACTACTTGACATGATCAACTTTATTGTTGATATCATAGACTACAAAGAGAGAAAAGACAAAACGTCAATAGGGTGTCGATGTTACTTATAATACTTTTTTTAGTCTACTACCATTATATCAATCACATATTTTATTTACTAGATTTTTCTGCGAATGCATTGAATTCAATAAAAATGTGTTTGCATCGCACACAACCATGTGCAATATCATCTACGGCGACTGGGCGACGCATGATTTTGTTCACAATTCCGTAGGTTATACACTTGATTCTGTTGAACATAGGTTCTTTTATGAAAATTAAATAAGTATGTTTTTATTATAAAATAATGGTATGTGTAACTAGTGTAAAATTTTTTGTCTTTATACCTGCCCTGTTCTTACTTTATAATCGGTCGGTACAAAAGGTTTTTGACTCCAAAGTCGATCTAGCATCCCTGATTTCAATCGTCACTTAATCATGTCACCCTTCAACACATCTCTTAACAAAAAAGCTAAACCTGAACTAACTTCATTTTTGATCACGAAAAAACTAGTAACTGAAAAAACGCAACCAACGTTGTTTATGTACCGATAACGATTTTAATTTGTATAAATGTGTTTTATATAAATGTACCGTGTATTCGAATACTGCAATGAAAAAAATAAACGACACGCTATCGCTATCGGTTAGCCGGTATGTTTTGGTTTGGTAGTGGCCAGTGATGCCTTAGTATTAGCATCCCTTTATAATCTGTTTATTCGTCTATGGTCTAAAGTAGCCATTTGCCGAAAAAGTGGGAAAGGGAAAAAAGGTGAATACATGTCAAATATTTCAAGGCTGTAGTGTGATTTGGTGTGATGATTCCAATTTTAACTAAAGTGATAACAATCGCAACAAAAAACCATTTTTAACAACTTTCCAAATGAAATTCATTTGATATCTTATTCATGTTATGAAGTTTGTACACAAGCGGGAGTTAGCACCGCTGCAAAATCTTTGACTTTCAACAACAAAGGTTGCATTGAATTTGCGATGGGTTACTATTGTACAGTACCACAGTGTACATCGCTTGCCGGCAAGACTAAAAATGTTAAATTCCATAAGTTTCCGGGCGACGTTGACATGGCTAAGAAGTGGAACCTTATTCTCAAACGCGGCAAACCATATACAAAATACTCTAAGGTGTGCAGTCTACACTTTACTCAAGCCGACTACAACGTCACTACAATGGGTAAGAATAAAGGTATTTGGGTTTTTCCATGTCTGGTTCGTATTTTGCACTGTAAATCAGAAGATTTTAAATGAGTCATCTCCAGCGGCCGCATATTTTGTTTGGCAAATTAACTCGCCGGATCACTCCCCAGATAAGACTGGTGACTAGTTGTTATCCGTTTGATTGTTGTTGGATTTAGTAATAAGTTACAATATTTTTGTTATGCTTTCTTATTAGAATCTTGTTAGATATGACATTGCATCGTGTTGCTTTATTGTTGACACACATGTTTGCTTTGCATTACTTGTACTCACAGTTAATATTGTGTATAGCATATAATGTTTCTATTCCTTTAACATTTTGTTTTGATATTTTATTGTATTTTTTTATAAACTTTGATTATGTTAAAGGCAATATGCAATCTATACATCTTTACACAATTAATTAGAACAGTAAGCTTCTGTATCCCAGAAAGTGCGACAAAGGTTTCCTGGTAAAGGTTTGGTTCAATCCTTTGTATTTTTCTGCTAAAATTTGTTAATATTAATCAAAATGTGTATATAAAAATTACTTGTCATTAAGAAGCCATGCTCAAAGTCAAAGAGATGTTAGCATGAACATGTTGTTTTAATTCTGCTTTATGCATTCCCTGGTTGTCATAGATGCGGAGTCTTACTCGAATACTCTATGTGTTAGAGCGAGATATCCTTGGCTACACTTTTCATGCCACAGATATTCCTTTTTCAGTGTTCTGAAAGTTCAGAACATTACATTAGTTAAGAAACACCTGTATAATTTAGGAATCACTGACAGCCCTCTTTGCACAGCGTGTGTGGAGGAAGAGGAAATGGCGTGACACGTCATGCTACACCGTCCTGCAGTGTCCCAGTACAGGGTTAAGTATCTTGGTTCGCTGGGATCGCTTCTGGAGATCATTGGCAACATTACGGGGTTGCTGGGATTCTTCGGGGAGTTGGGCTGGCTGGAGTGATCCATGTCCCGCCCACACACAAAATACGCGCTAGTCGTGGAGTGCTATTGTGCACAAGAAAATACTTTCAAACTTCTATTTTTCGTACTTTTTAAGGGGTGAAATATTTTCTCCTGCATTGTGTCATTGGTGACGGTGATCTAATGCCTAATGTATACATCTATTGTATATTGTTAAAATGTACTTTTTGAATGATAATTCTTTACTTGCGTCATAATAAGTTAAATTCAAACTAAGCTAAAACTTTTCCTATGAGATGGTTTATGCACATTACTTAAAAACTACTGGATACTGTACTGAGTTGAAAATCGCTGCTTAAAGGTTTTTATCTGCATTCCAGAAAACAGGGTATTTTTAAGATATCGGCTGGAACAAAAAAAGATGGGCCACAATAGTAATTTGAGAATTTAAGCATACATACAATATTATGATTTCAAGAAAGCGCCCATTAGTTTATTGGCTCTTGAGATAATTTTTCCTTTAATAATCTTCAGTCGCTACTGATATACCTATATAAGCTAATTAAATAACGGTTTAACTCATGTGTAGTCCGGTATGTGTACCAACTCGTTTCGACCCCTTCTGGGGCCCTTCCTCAAGGTTAGTGGGACAGGGGTTAGTTCGCGGTCCCGTGATTTGAGCGGGCGCGGGGTGCGCCGGCGATGATATCGAGGACGAAACCGAAGCGTTATTGCTACTGTTGACGATATTAAGGTTCAGGGAACGAGTCGGGCCGCAACCGCGAGCTATCCCGAGTCCCGACGGGCTCGAAACTAGTCGGTACATTAACCTGACTTCATGTGAGTTAAGCCGATATTTAATTAAGATAATAAAAATGTCTCACGAAAGTGTCACAATTTTACAGTAGTTATATGTTTGGTGTACCTTATTCAGCGTGTGGCCAGATTTTGAGCACAGTCGCATTGCTGAAACGGCGGAACGGAATAGGAGTGCACATGTTATCATCGGAATACTGTCTTAATACATACAAAAAGTAAAATATGTCGTATGTATTTTGCGGTAATGGTGCCGCATGGCTCATTACAATCGGTATTTGATTTTTACTGAACTTGTGTTCCAAAATATTTGAAGTCAAACCCTGAGACAAATTGTTTTTAAAAGCAATCATATATTTGTAACTTGTACTTTGAAATTAAAAAATCAACTAATGTGTGTGAGATTCCAGGCGAATCTTTTTTCACATGACAACTACAATATTTTTAATTTGAAAAACGTACAACATTTGATTGTTACACTTCCAAAATCCCCGCGTCTAACTAACGTAGCAGAAGAGCTCGCAAGTATTACACTTGACATTGGCGAAATCTATAAGGAAACACCATTAACCCAAGAGATTATTATTAAGAGCTCGCAATATCAATGCTGTGTTTGATGAGGATACGGCTAATGAACGTGCGTTTCGCTTAATCGCTTTTGTTGTCAAAACTTGGAAATGAAAAACATTTATTCCCGACAAAAACTTGTAAATAACATACAAAAGTTTTCTTAGGTACTGATGCTGTGACCTTATTTTGTATAATCTTTAAATGTGATATCTGTTGTCTCCTCATTAAGCAAGCCTGTATCGAGGAGACGCATTTCTTATCCGAGACAAACATTAATATTTTTCGCTCAGCAGACATTAGTCTTGGGCAAAGTATTCTAAGGTATGCTTGGTTATGCATCTTGATATTTGTTTCATCAGGTACTGAGGCAACTGTTTTATGAAAACATACATTCATTTTTTTTTGTTTATAGTTAAGAGATTCTGTTCAATAGCAAAACATATGATGACCAAGAGGGTCAGTGGAAAGTTACAAGGGTATCGACAGCATAACATAATACTGGCATTTTCTATTAGGTCTTATGAATGTTATTAATATAGATGAGAAACAATGTAGATCTCAGGATACTACCCTGAGGAACTCCCAAGTGTATGCTTTATTCCGAGTTAATCGTCTGATTAATTTTAATATATTGTCTCGTTTCGTTAAATAGCGCTTCTCAACCAACTTTAGGCAATTGCTCGGATTACCGTTCTGTCCGAGTTATTCCGAAGCATGAGATCGGAGGCAGCTTTGAAGCTTGCCTTACCTTGTTGAACCGGTACAGAAATGGAGGGATTTTGGGGCGAATCAATCAGAGGCAGCCGGCTGGGTGAGAACAATAAGAGGTTATTGTTTCACACTAAGCGGATATTATATTAGGCTGGCTTTCCACATTCTGTATAACAAACCAAGTGAAATGTAAATATAAACCTTGTTTAGATCATCCAACTCTTTGATTGCGATCAAATCGTCTCCTCTTCGAGCCGATTTGTGTAGTTGCCGGTTCACTGGACCCGTTTACACACGAAAGCTTCGTATTTAAAACCCGCCAAAATTACTTTGTTTTTGTTTTCGATTATATGTAAATTAGTCGAACATTTATCCGATGGTGAAATCCGGTTTTCCACTTTGCTTATTTTTTTAAGTGAGTTTCCGTATAAAACATGACTAAATATGTGTTATGTATGTCACAGTCACTGCGCTTGACTGGTGCGTGTTGCCAACTGCAATGTCTTATTAATTTCCAGAAATTCGCCACTGTCTATCTTCTATATATAGTACTAGTGACCCGCCCCTGCTTCGCCCGGTTACAAGTATCCTATGTTACTTCTAGTACCTCCAAGAATATGTGTACAAAGTTTCATGATGATCGGTTCTGTAGTTTTCGCGTGAAAGCGTAACAAACAAACTTACATTCACATTTATAATATAAGAAGGGATATAGATACTATTATACCAAGAAATTACGTGATATTACTAAACATTAAATGGACAACATTATTACCGATGGTAGTATCGTTAAAAGTACTTTTACCTTGAATAACTTTGACCAATACCTCAAAAAGCTCTCGGTAAACCTTCGAATTGAGGTAGATCTCAGAGACTGTGCGTATTTTGAGGAAGTTCCTATTTTTGCTAGCATGACCACTGATTGCTTGATTCATCGGCTCGTCATAGGGCTCCGCAGCCGATGGAATACCTACTATTTTATAAAATACTATTCGGCATGCGTTGCAATGCCACGTAAAGTAAAAATGTGTTTCGTTTTATATTCTGCACAGTATTTATGTTGTAATTAGTATTTACTATTTTTAACAGTGGTAGAACCCGCAACAACAACATCTGTTGCACAGGCCGGCTCGACCGGTGAAATACCACGACCTCACAGAAGACAGACTTGAAGTGGAGTATTCTGCATTTCGTCAGATGAGTGAGGTTCCGGAGGCCCAATTCTTGTTCTCTCCCCCTTCCCCTCCCTTTTAAGGAAAGGATGGGAAGGGGAAGAACACTTGACGGTGGAGGGGGTGTATAGGAATTGGAAATAAACATTTTTTTTCCAATTCCCCTCCTCTGTCCATTATAGGTGGGCTACGCATCTGTAACTCATTAGTTAGTTGTTGATGTCTATGGGTAGCCATCACTTGACATCGGGTGAACCGCTTGCTCGTTTGCCACCTCGTACTATAAAAAAAAGCGATTTAGTTTATGCACACTAATGGAAATGCTTTTCCATTTCGTTTTCTGCTTGAATTTTTTACATTCTCCCACAACTATGAAAATATCTTCTAACGATTTGCTTTTTTATCTATAGAGATAATTTTGAGGTCTTTTCAAATACCTCAAAATAATGTCAATGGATTGTATAAAAAGTTTATTTGCAATAGATAATACCTTTTTGTTTATATAGATTTTCCTCAGAACACTTCCAAAGTTTCATCACAATCTGATCAATGTTTGAGGAACGCGTAGAGAACAAACATACAAATATTAGTTTGGATTATGGTTTATTTAGTTTATATGTTGAAAACTATATCATGTATATGTATATATGTATACATTATTGTATCAATGTATTGTCGAATGGCATATAAGAGTCTAACCATTCAACAAATTTCTTTATAAAATTAAAGACTTTGGGAACAGAAATTTTTGTGAACCCATCGGAAGTTAATGATTGCAGTTAATGCTGTATTATGATTAAGCTAATATGCCTTTATTTCACTCTTCAATTTAATCTTGCATCATCGTTTCTAGAAATCCTTATAAGGAAAACATTTTAAATAATTCGTGTTCTTACATAATCAAAACTGTAATTTGCATCCACATCGTCACGCTTGACTTGCAGTTATAGAAAAAAAAACTTATGTCTTTAACTCAATTGGGGTAAACAGAAATAGCAAATGAGTACACACTCTGCTCATGGTAATGGATAAAATTTTTGGAAACAATTTGTCCTGAATGGGTACAATTTTTTATACTAGAAGAGGGAAAACGAGTCCGCAACAATTGTTACCTATCAAAAGATGTAACGTTCGAGAGTTACGAATGCGTTGTCAGCGTTTGTCTATATGTCACCGAACGATTGCGAACTTTGTTAGTTTATAATCGAACTAGGCATATAGCAAACAAATACATGTACAAGTATATAGCCAATTATAAATATAATAATACTACTTTTTACAGTTTCGGCTAAGGCCTATTAAAACTGACGAAGTTCACAATCGGTCAGTAACATGGAGAAGAGTAGAAAAATGTTCCATTCGTGCAACTGAAAACATTCACATACAGAAAGATAGAGAGAAACCATGTATCGCGACAAGTTTCCACTGGCGTATACCAGTGGAAACCAACGGTTATCTTATGTCTACCAATAAATAGGATTTCGTGAATGGGATTTACATATTGAGATACCGGTTTGCTATGAATCGTTAAGTTATATCAAAGATTTTGTCAAGGAGTTGCAGTGAATTTTATTCCAATTTTTAATCAATATATAAAATAAAATAAAGTGCCTTCGTATGTTGTCTGTGTTTACTCAACAGATTATAATACGGTTTTCATGTGGAAAGTAAAAATTAAATCAGGAAACTTCAATTTCTCGATGCTCAAAAGAATTAATGAAAAAATCATAGTACTTAAAACTTAAATTCTAATTAAAAGAATTAAGGAGTTACAATTTAGGAGGTAGTCCGTATTGATTGTATGTAATGTATTTTATTTATACTATATGATGGCAAAAATAAATAATGTACTTTAAATTATATTATCGCAAACATCCTGGTGCGTTCAATTTTATGTCATTTATAACACAAATGAAGTCATATGCAGAGATAGAAAATCTATACTGTAAATTATCTCAGTTGCGGGGCTGTACCTTGTATGCATAATGTATATGGGTTGTTGCGGAAAAAAACACACGGACCGTAATGTAATACAACATTTTGTGTTTATTTAAAATGGTTCATTCCGAAAAACATTCGGACACATATATATGCTAAATACATTTTATTTGATTTGAGATATAATATGTAATTTTTTTGCTTTTTTTTCTGTGTTTTCCGATATTTAATATGCTTCGTTCTATTGCGCATTGTCATCAACCAAAGAAAGACATGGTTCAACATCACCAATTTAACTGCTTTTTTGTTCTCAGCAAAGGCCAGTCCTCTTATACATTTGGATTTTCTAGATTCTTCCTCTTTGCTTCCTGATACGATAAGACGAATTTCATAGTTTAATTTTATAATAAATGTGTTACCTACACATTCGCTTAAATATAAGATATCGTTGTATCGTACTATCTGTAATGTTATTCTTTTCAGGACAATGGAAGACGCTAAGCAAAGACGCAGTACCGTCTCAGAATCTTCCCAAATTGAACCCGGACGGATCGGTGATGGTCATCCGCAAGAGTCGTACTGTTAAATACAAGGAGGAGAGGAAAGATATCAGGTAATTTGAGGTCTTTTAAATTTGTAAGTATTTATGTATAGTTATATAATGCTATAAGTTCAAGTATGGTTTTAATTCGATAAGTATATAGTATTTTGTTTCACAGCAAGATATAATTGTTGTAAACAAACAAACGTCATACGTGGCGGCCATCGTACTTTTATCGTGGGTAATATATCATATGGATAGCTAATGTTATGGGAAAAGTTTTTTTTTGGTGTATTCGAAAATATTTTGGAATTAACCAATTTCAACATGTGATAGATGCTCTAGGTCTGTGAAACAAGGCGGGTATTTCTTGTGGGTTTTTTGTTTCGAAATACTTAGATATATAACTGGACATATATTTCAAAAATCTTAACATTTAATTGTAATACCTGCATTTGTTGTCAGAAACTTAGATGGCTACGGTTCTTAATTAATTCTCAAACCGCTCCATGACGGCAACAATGGGCTTTTTTCTTTTTTCTTCCGTACAATAACTTTTGATAGCAATAAATGAACTTATACATTGTTTTCTTTCTAGTGTTAAATCAGAAAAATGGTGCTTAAATAGTCAGTCCACAATGCCATTAACCAATACACCGGACAGAAATCTACCTACGAGCGAAAGTTCAGATAACGTGAGTTAATATGCTTATTTAATATATTTAGCTATGCTGAATTCGGTTACTAGACAGCAGGGGTCCGTCCGATTAGAAAAAAAAGGAATTTCTTTGTTTGCCCTTTTTATATAGAAAAAGGTAGCGAACCAACAAGCTGTTCTCCTAATGTGACCGCTACCCATAGGCATCTGCAACACGGTAACGAGTTGCAGATGACGAGTTCATAGTTTTAAGGTATAAGTAAGTAGTAACGTTATAGAATAAATATCGGCTACGGTACTTCGCACCTCGTCTGCACTCTGGCTGACAGAACTACTAACAGAACATTACCCCCTCCTGCACGAGCTGGTTGCGCACTGTTCACTCAAAACGACAGGTGTTCAGTACATAAGTATGTAGTAAATTGTATAATCTGCAATATACTACAGTATCTTTAAATATATCACTAGGATACGCAACCCCAAATGGGTGCGAAACCGTCTTATGCTATTTACGTCAAAATTGTATTTTAGCTTGTCATTCTTAATACAAAATAATTCCATCGTATGCGTTATAATCGCCCAGATGGTGATGTGATAAATAATACAATATTTTTTATAGAAGTAGGCTATTGAAGCGTTTGACGACTTGTCGACGACAAAATTTATCAAATGGATTGAAGTAATTATGTACCGACGAAGTCAGGAATGACATTTGGTATAAAATAAAATAATTATACGTTTGAATGTAAACTTTCCTTATGCATATTTCATGATTTTGTTATGATATTTTGTGGCTAGTTTACAAATGTACGCATAATTAGGTTTTCCCAACTGATATGTTACTGTGTTTGGTTAAATAAATAAATTCCCAACATGTAGCAACAGACAAAACAAAACATTTTAATACCGTAATACATTAAATTACAGCTCGTGTATCGCCTTCAAGCTCTCAACGCCATCGCCAACCATATCTCGCCACACCAGCAGCACCTCAGCGACAACCAGAACCAAAACCAAGTGCCATCTATCAGACCGAAGAAGCAGGACGCGTACATGCAGACAGATCCCATACTATCCGAAGAGGACGACACGCAGCCCAACAACAGCTACAGCGAGTCCTCCGAGAAATCATTCGGCTCAGACCAAGTAGATACTTATTCTGCCCAGTTAGCTTACCAAAGGGAAGCCGATAGCTACGAGACCGATATCAAGAAGTACGATCTACCAGAAGACTACACAAACACAAACGACGACTACACAAACACAAACGAAGACTACACAAACACAAACGAAGACTACACAAACACAAACGAAGACTACACAAACACAAACGAAGACTACACAAACACAAACGAAGACTACATACCGCAGACCAACGAGGAATACAACAAAGAAGCAGAAAAATACGCATTAGAACGTAAATCGTTAAATGGTTACGAAAAGCCCCCCGTGGACCCAATGTTCCAAAAGCAAGTAATCGATAACAGATACGACAAGTTACCAGAAATTTATGCGTATGATGAGAAACCGGAATATCCGAACCGGAACGACAACTATATAGCGTACACCAACGGATATCCGGACAGCGCAGATGTACTACGCAATCAACAGCACAATATTCAGCTGCTGCTGGAACCGCATAGAATCACAGAGAATCAAAACTTCTTTAACGAAAACCATATAAAGCAGGAAATAGATTTTGGCACAGATGATGACAAATGTATATATGAACATACGAAGGACCAAATAGGTAAATAACTAGGTCACTTCTTATTATCCGTTTTTTATTAATATCTAATTTTAATAGAACCTTTTATTTTATTTTAAATGAACAACGCCACTCGAATTCAGTGGGGTGCGGGGTTTTTAATTTCTATTATGTATAATATCATTAAAACAGGTAGATTGAAGGTAACTATAAATATTAAGCAAAATTTCTTGCTATGCACAGTGTTGTGTGTGTTGTATACGGTTGGGAATTTCGACAGATCAAAACGCCCTGTACAACGATGGTCAAAGTCATATCGAGCAGCAGCGACTCTTGGAGACATTACAACATCACGTGAAACAGGAACCGGAAGTAAACAATGGTGAGTCGGACAAAGCATTTTGCACGTACTTAAATTCAATAAGAGTGGGGGAAGGAATGGTAGTTAAATGTACCAACAACTTCAATGATCGTCCCCTCCTCCCACGAACATCTACAACACTATCTGACCCACCCCTGGCATTATATGTGTGTGGATTGATCAATCGCTAAACAGTAATTACAGTAAAAACATCTATTTAATAAATATTATTGTGTTTTCAGTACGTGAAAATGTAATGCAGCCACAGGGAAGTCCGTATTACCAAGCAAATGGATTTAATACAACAGGTGAAAGACCTCCCCCCTATCTCTTACTCTCTCTATATCTTTATTTTATTAAATTTACTTCTAAGATTTGATAAGACGTAAATTCATTCCTGTTCTTTCCCAACTTCTACGTAAAGTTTGGCATTGCATTTATAATTTGTGTGAAGTAATATAATTACATTATAATGATTATTTTTCATTGTGCAGGTGTGTCGGGCTACTATGAGCAGATATCAAGACCGGGGCCTGAGCTGTTAATAGCCAAACAGAACGCGTTAGCAGCACACACGCAGTTATGTAAGTATGATGTATTAAAGTTATAAATGTTAACAAACTTAATCCAACTTTGGCTCTGTAGTTCTCTAAACTTAGCTATTGGCATCCCCTAGGAATATGAATATGAATCCATTCAGGAAATGTAGTTGATGTTCAGCGAATGTTGGAGGAAGCTTGGCGTGGGTAACTTCAACAAAGAGATCGATGGACGTATTAGACTAGCCTGAGTAGCATTTGGGAAATTCTGCTCCATCCTTAATACGATGTCTAAAGACGAAAGTCTTTTCCATGGCGCAGATTTTTACGGTTGCTGGACCATAAGTTAAAAATCGCACGGTGAGCGATGGAGAGAGCAATGCTCAGTGTCCATAAAAAATCCGGAATGAAGAAATTCAAAGGAGAACCAAAGTAGACGACATAAAAATTTTGGAATAGAGGCCACGGATCTGTTCCGTTTCAGATGAACCGATGACTTCGTGGGAACGGCAGGAAATCGCTGGATTCAGATAGCGAAGGGATGCATACTGTGGAAGGCGTTGGAAAAGGCCCATGGCCAGCAGTGGACTGATAACCGTTGATGTTGGTATTCACGGATATGTTGATGTTGGTGCGCCAATTAAAGCACTCAAACTTACTATTGGTTGATTATTAATTAGTGCTTTTTCAATTATTCTAGGGCAAAACACTATGAAGAGACCTTTTTTCTACAGTGAAAGCTCACCATTCACAAGTACTCAAGTACTTCATAGATATGAGGTAATTTACATTTTATTATATATATTTTTACAGCAGCTGGCAAACGAGCAAGTGGTTCATCTAATATTAAGCGACCGACTAGCCATCGGCATCTGCAAAAAGCTAATGAGTTGTATAAACAGAAAAAGTATCCTCTTCCCGCTCCCCATCTTTAGAGGCCTTCCTTAGAAGAGGATAGAAAGGGTTAAAGCACCAATATCAATTATTGGACGAAAGGCAGAATATGTCTCCTTCATGTCTGTCTTCTGTGAGGTCGAGCCAGGCCATTCGTGCAACAGTTGATGTGGTTGGCTCTACCACTGTTCTAATAGTTTGATTTATAAGTTATTCATTGGCAAGTGTTGGGAATGCTGAAAAAGCAATAAGTGTATTTATTGAGATTAAGTGGAATAAAAAACTTGGGTTTGTTTAAAAATAAAGTATTTTGATTTTTACAGGATTTAACGAGGATCCTTCAGTGAGAGACATTCCAACTTTGCAAAATGTTTTTTAAATTTGTAATTACAAAACAAATGATTTTATTCTCTATGACGACAATCTCTCGAAGGTAAATGTTTTTTTGTTACAACAATATGTATAATAAAAACCCCTTATGAATAACCAATAAGAATTTTATATCCTTTTAAATTGAAAATAATATAAATATTTTTAAAATACGATTTTGTCAACCAATAATGCTCTTCTGTCCGAAAGGGATTTATTCACTTTTACATTAAATTTGTAATGTAAAAGCTAGCAAGTTAATACAGATATATTTGTAACGTAAGATTTACATATATTGTATGAAAGGAATGCTTACCCATGTGTTACTGATGTTTGTTTGTCGGGTCATAATTACTCTATAAACGATTTGGTCGTCCGGTTTCGGAAAGTCGTGTATTACAATTTACCACCTATATGTCAACCATGCCATAGACCAAATATTTGTCAATTAATTCGTTAACATATCTAATTCTTTTATAAAATTTTACTTTTATTTATAAAACGAATAAATAAATGTCTAATATTTTTCGGGTCAGGGTGTTGCCTAGTCTATGGTCTATATCTGAGAGATAATGTGTTCCATAGAAAGTGGATAGCAAATAGTACTTTACTCTGTCCTGGCAAGATTTAAAAACGCCATATCATGTTTTTTTAAAAAGTAAGTGCAAAAAAATAAGTTTGGGTAAAACAAATGTAATCTATATTGACTAAAGTTGCAACATTGTTACTCTATGGTCATACGTCTTGTCTATTGCAGGCGTAATTTGGTAAGTAAATTGTAATACATGGCTACATTCATATATTTGATTTTAAGGTGAGCAAATGTGTCATAAAGAACTAATCATTTATTTTATAGTCTGTGCAACATTTTGTGTTCAGAAATATTGTAATTAATGTTGCTTTTATTATTGTATTTATTTTAGTTATTGCATACCGGATATTTGTAAAATTTACCATTATTAATTGAAGTAAATTATAAGTAATAATTTTATTATGTAATCAGATTAAGAAATTATGGATATGGAATAACTCTATGAAAGAACTGGTTTTATTCAATATTTTTTTTAATTTGTGTAATGTCATTACAGATACACATTAATGACAGATAACTAAATTCCACCTTCGCAAACAATTTAGTATCAAATGGGAAATGAGCTCATTTATACAAAATGGTTACTTAGGCCGCCATTAAAACACATTTTCGAAAATCGGTGGACACAACCAGTTTTGGTTCTATACTCTAAAATATAAGTAGTGCCAAATTAAAATATATTCTTCCGCTTGTTTCTATATAATATTTTCTTTTATAATATGTCATTAGATGCACAGACTATAAAAGAGGTATATGTTGTTGCCATTAGTTTTGTAACTTTTCAGATATTCTTTTGAAATATATTATTTCTTGCTCGTTTAAAATTGTCCGTTTTTGTGTTCTTTTACATAAATGGGAAAATTTTTGTAAAGAAATATTTTATTTGTTTGTTTCTTTTGAGTTTATTATATATAAAAACATAGTTACCATTTAGTAATTTCGATATTTTCGCATTTTCTTTATACTTACAGATTGTATTTCTTTTGTGGCGTAGAAATATGAAACATTCCGGTGTCTGAATATGTTTTTTTTTTATTTTTGTCACGCAAAAATCTACTCGTCCAGTAATTTACTATATGTTTAAAACAAACACTCAGATTTGAAGACGTTATGTTTTTTTATATTGCATGTTGTTTCCGTAAAATTACTTTTATTGTTTAGTTTTTTTTTAAATATTTTACTAAAACATTTAAGGCCATGGCTTTTTAAGTCAATGTACGGCAGGTTATATTTATGTTGGACTGGTTTAAAAAGAAACCAGTAAATATTTAAGGCAAGTCGTCAAGTTCCATATTATTAACAAATTTCTATGTATTTTGTTATGTTATATACCTTGGCTTCAATGTGAGGGCAACAGTGAAACCGCTTTGCGAATCTGTTTTCGCCCAACTGACAGGAGGGTAATGGTAATGTTTTGAGCGGGTATGTACATATGTATGTATGTCCGTTCAATCGTAACCTCCTGTAGTCTGAACGGTTTGAAGGATTTTGAATAGGTAAGAGATTCGTATTCTTTCCCAGAGTGTAATACCGCATATGACCTCAACATGTAACCCATATAGTGGAACTAAATCATTAAAATGTCAATAATCACGCAGCCAGTCGGCTAATTTTTTAACTATTATTTGATTTAAACATGTTCTTAAAATAAATCGTTTCTTTATTACTATAATAAATATTGATTATTATTATTGATTACATCTCGTTGTCTATTTTCCATAGACAATCTGACAGTTGTCACATTATAAAAAAATGGCGTGAAATTAAATCAACGGCGGTGTTGCGATGGAAGAGTTGCTGAACAATTGGGGAAGTGATATTTTATCGAATTTACGTGGCAATTATAACATTGACGAGTAAATATTAGCATTTAAGGGACGTTTAGAACAGTTTCCGTTTTGTCACAATTTGTTTTTTTTATTCGATTTCTCTGATAAGATGGTCTTGCCAAAGTTTTGACGTTTCGTTTTTTTCTTAAATTCTAAATGCTGCGTCAAAGTCTTAATGTATTCTGTAGTTTAAAATAGGATCGTTTTTAAGAAAATTAAAAAGACTTTGATGGAATTTTCTTTTGGTGCTCGTTATGTATTTCTTCCGAATTCTTCTGCATTTTGTGTAGTTAGTTATTTTTTTTAAAAAGATAATGTGTAAATGATATTTGAGTACAATGTTTTAAAAATCGTAGTACGCACATATTGTAGGTGGAACGCTAGAAGTTTTTTTAAAGATTTTTTTCTAGTTTACAAATACTTTATTTACCATAGACTATAAGGTAATATTAATAAGATTGCGGGACGGTAGAACTTTGATTAAAGCGTGAGCGTGCTCTTTTTATTCTGTTTATCACCATTTATATTCGAGTCTCTTGAAATTGTTTCACGGTTATTTACAAACAGTTTTCGATGTGAAGAATTGTAATTAAAGAAAGAAGAAAAAAAAGGGAGATATTTAAAATACGAGAGTATTAAAAATGTTTATATTTTATAATTTGTACGCTCTGAACAGACCAAAGCTGTGAGTTAATGTAAAGATTGTTGAATAAGAAATAATGAATAGATGAAAATGCTTATGCACACATTAAATTCACTCTTATTTAGTTTAAGATAATAAAACCTTTTATTACGAAATAATTTAATCAACATTTACATAAGTTATAGCCCAGTGTAATTATGGAGAAATAAATGAGGCATAAATTTATTCTTGGTTGTAGAACATACATATAAAACCTGTTTGGAGATGAACGCGGACATGTTTACAATAACAGTAATAAATGTATCCGTTTATTTTATAAAAGGGATTGCATTTTAGAAATAAATTTGTGTTGTAAAATGTAAGAACTTGCTCTCTGTCTACCCTGTTTGGTCAAATTATTTTTGGCAATACCAACGAATGTTAATTCTTATAAACTATTGCGAAAACATCGAATTAACCGGTGAACGTTTCTGAAAATCTTCTATATTTGTAATTATGCAATTATAAAAAAAATGTCTTGACCAATTAAGTGATTTGTCCAGAAATTTGACGTACAAGGTCCTGCGTTGGCGTCGTCCATATATCGAGATAAATTGAATGTGTGCATTGGATTGTAATACGCGATTCTTTATATGAACATTATAAACTTAGTATAAAGTAGGCTTTAAGTTGTACACGTCTCGTATATTAACAATCAGTTGCAATTATAAATCCAATAGAAATGATATCGCCGTACAAAAGATTTTTACTAGAAATTTACTCGCTGTATCACCACGTGGTTGTTGTAAAGTGTATTCATTATATGTACATACATAATTGAATAGATTCGAACTGGATATGGCCTTTTTAAAGTCACGCTTGTAAAATTTAAAGCTTGTTATGTAAATAAATATTTCCTGTTTTTGTAAAAGAGATAGTCAAGAATTGGATGGATTGTTACACCTTAAACCACGATACCAAAAATATTTCAATCGTCGACATTTTACACTACCACAGGAAAAGCATGATTAAAAGCGAGTACGAATTTTCAGTAGAGAGATAGGTGTGCCAGGATCGCGCCAAATGGATCTCTGTCTACCCCTCTGGGTTACGGGTGTGAGCGCATATTTATTTACAAATTTCCATTGAATTAAGTACAAATTTTAACAATCACGTGACCGGACAGTACAAACAAATCATCCATTCAGTTGACAAGTACAATTTAATCTCTAAGTGAATATGACGGTCGTATTACTTAAATTGTTTATAACTTTCATATAAAAATCGCGCCAATAGTATTTAAGGAGAATGAAGATGTTATTTGCTAGATACAACATTTTTGTTTATATATTTTTTACAGCTGTGGCCATTTTCAAATAAAAATAAGCGAAAAATCATATGACTTTTATTCAAAAACGATTTATAATTGCGACCGGGACGGGATAGAGCAAACGCTAGCGGTAGTAGTTGCTACCCTAAGAACGACGTCACTCGGTGGCTTACTTTACTATTCAATTATTCAGAACGGTATGCCACGGCTCAGTTGCTCGTGTGGCGCACTGTCCGTCGAAATCAGCGCTGCGACGACGCAACGCCTGTGTGGCCTCGCTCTTGTTGACAACTACCGCTGACATTTGCTCTATTCTGTCTATAGAGCAGTGCGCTCGAAGCTGGGGACATTATGTGCAAAGCAACATGCAATGAAACGCGTATAACGCAGAAGGCCTCATGCGCGCACACCATAGACCCGTTCGATTTATAATCGACATTTCTCCACGGAAATGTTATATTGGCAATTTCATTCCACGCAACATCTTTTAAGTTTTCCTTAAAATAATTTAGGGTTCCCGCAGTACTTTACTTTATTTGTTTACTAAGATCAACTGGAAAGGATAATTAAAAAGATTTATTTATTCATCGCAGTCGTCATTGCCTGCAATTTCGAAATTTTCTATCCTTGTTCGCTGCGCAGAACTGTCGCGAACACTCGCTCGAAGAGTTTGTCTAAAAAACCGACAATCGGCGGGAGCCAAAGGGTAGTGCGAGTTAGTAACAAAAATAAATAGTAAAAAAAACCCGGCCAATTGTGAGTCGGACGTGTGCACAGCACAACCTTTTGTACCGTTATTTACAAAAAGTGGTGACAGAATTATTAAAATCACGTCAATAGTTTCAGAGTGTACCCGTTACACACATACAAGTCCTCCCTGTTTATATAATGTATTAATATAATTTCTTAGCTGATTTCTAATATAAAGTGCTTTTGGTGAGCCACGTAAAATATATTTTAATAAATTAATACAAATTTACATTCAATGACTAGAAAGGTACACGGAAAACTATACACATAAAAGTAAAATACAATCGGGTTCATAAACCATGCATACATAAATAAGAAACGAATTAGGGTTTTATTTTAATTGTAAAATACAATGGGAATGTGAATTTTTAAAGGTTAATAAAAATGAAATAAATTTGTTTGTTAACAAAAATACCAGCTCGACTTGAAAAAAACTATAACGTCCAAGTATCATAAAGGCTAGCAACGCACCTATAGCTAAATGTTTATGGATTAATGTGATCACTTAACCCTCTAATCATTTAAACCAGTTACTTTTTATTTAATTTGTCTTTAATGTCGTTTGTGCCGTAAATAAGTATATATATATATATATATATATATATAAATAAGAAACTATCCTTATTCTGTTAATCCCTTCACTATCCATTAAAAGTAGGTAACTCATGTGCCACCTTCTTGTGTCAAAAAACATCAAATAAATTGAATTCATCATTATCGTCGAGTTTTATTTGTATTCAGAATATTTAATAGACTTATTCATCAATTAAGTTGCACGAAGCCATAGGTCAGGAAAGCGTCGCGACAACGACGCATTGACAACAGCAAAGATAACGGAATATGGCAATTAACATTAACAGTTTTATATTTTACCGTGGACTGAAAACTTTTTGGAGTTTACTCCTTTCCAAAGAATCCATTTTGATATATAAGCCGGGGTATGAAAATTTATGAGGAGTAAAATCAAACAAAGCGTTACAGAATAGGATCTCATAGGCAACCTATCTTGCGCTTTCCCCAGTACAGAGAAAATATACTCGGCGGGACGGAAACGCTTGACCCTGTTTAGGTTTTGATTAATATTTAGAATTTACCCCCTTCCTACTGACAGATTAATCTATTTATTTTTATTTATTTAATTTTTAAAAACAGAAAAAGGTAAAATTACAATAAAATATCGCCAAACTGTTAGCACAGTTTGTTGGCGAAAATTGATCTGATATTTAGTACACACCTTTAGTTCTGATGACATCATCATTGTAAATCCAAAATGAGCGCCGCCACAAAATTTCGGATTACATATTTTTCACACCTCTCTCAATAGTGTATTAAATTAAAAGGCTTCACTAGTGGAATAGACTGCAATGCAAATCCAATATGGCCGCCAACAAAATTACTTTTTATTACTTTTACCACGAGTTATTTACTCACATGTTCGAAAATTATTAATAATGTTCAATCAATCACAATTACACATGATTTTAAGTGACATCCCTAGTGGATTAGGGTTTATTGATTTTTAAATTAACTATTGCTTGTTTGTATTTTTTTGACTGTACATTTAACATTATGGATAGTTGTTGTATGAAAAAAACAATTTATTGCTCATATTATTAAACATTCAGTGACTTTGCCGTACTTCCCCGATCTAATTGGCCCGTTCATGCGATTTTGCCGGCTCTATCACTGATAAAGATTTAACTTGAACTCCTTTACTTTACTGTAATAACCGTGACGAAAACATTTAAATAAAACATGTTGTTACCTCTATCTTTCTCTCTGAAAAAAAATCTCTTTTCAGCCCTTTACCCACTTTTTTGTCGGCACATTACGACCGTAGTTCATACTGTGGTAGGTTTTCCATTTTTTTTACGACTGGACTGTCGGACGCCAACCCTTCTCCGGTGAAATATTAGTAGAAAATAGAAATAATTTACTTATATTTCTGTTAACCATTCCCAACCGAGGTTAAACTTAGTTTGAAATGGTTGACGACAATAGTCGAAAATTTCTGAAAAAAACTGAGTTGACGAAATACTTATGTTTTTATCGGTGTGAGCCCACGGTAAGGTTAAGAGTATTCTGCTTCAACAATTATACTCTGCGGCCGTAAGGACGACGCACCAGATTGCTTTTCTGGTACCATAATACTCCTCCGAGTTACGTTAAGTATATACAGGTTTGTTGAACAAACGACATAAAATCATTATTAAATATTGCGCAGTTGATCTGTCGACATTTGACGAAGACCTTGCAATCAGACACGAAGACTTTACTCTTGTTAATCAAGGAAAATCATTAGAATTATTTTGTATTATTATAAATAAAAAACGAACAATAAATATTTCGTTACGGTCACTAAATAATGTTCAACGACGAAAAGCAACCAATGACTTCTTGGAATTAACAAATCGCATCGATAGAATGCGAAGTCATCATTGTCCCAGAAATGAAAACACGTGAAAGACATACGCATCCTCGTTCGTGATCTTTAAAGCCAGTCAGTTATTACTGACCTAAAAATAACTGCAACGTAATAACATAAAAATGTATATAGTAAATTGTTTCGATATTAAATGCGCTGCGAATAGTGATTATTGATACAGGTGGTGAGTCCGTCGCACTCCTCATTATCACTTTTATGTCTGAAGGTACATCTACCCATAGGTACAATATTTACGGGTATCTATGAATGTATTTAATACTATATTTTTCTTCATATATAAAAGTCTGTGTGTACGGCTCGGCCAATTTCGATGAAAATTTTATACGATTATAATTAAATTTGGAACTGAACGAATCATTGACAGTTTCAAGTGAGAGCCTATTTTTTTTAAGTTTTAGTTTAGCTTAAAGTATAAGGATATATGTTTTATTTATAAGTTAGAATGTAAAATCATTATAGTTTAGGTTTGTGAGGTTGGACATGATAGTTAGATGTTGTATAAATAATATTTAAAAAATACGTACGATTCTAATTCTGATTACAAGTACAAGATTCCATTTAAATGAATTGACATTATTCAAGCGATCAATAAACAAACATTACTCGTTCGACGGTATTTATTATTCAACATTATAACTACCTGATAATACATATGTTGTTCTTTTTTAGCTGAATATATATTAAGTTAATAATGATTAAGAAATATTCGTATTTTGCATATCACTGTATCGTTTGACACACATTTGACGAGACAATTTCGGTGATTTATGGTGACGACAGCCTAGTCGAAAAACGTCTAAAGTACACGGTCTCTCTCAAGTAGAACTCCTGGGACTACCGATAGGTGGACGGAGTACGAGGAATTCCATTTTTAATATTTTTCACAAAGGTGAACACGCTAGCCAGCGGCAGGCAAGTCGACGTTTAGCAGACAAAGTCTGCTGGGTCTGGTAGTAATTGAATCGGGCAGCGACTGAACAAGAATATAGGAATGAATTTAAGTATATTTTTGAATGAACTTTATTTTGCTCGCTATACGGACGCAATTTTTTTATTCCAAGTGGCATTTAGGACAGTTCCGCTAAGAGCACACGTGTTACATATTTGAATTAAAAGCCCCGAGCGTACGTTTGTCACAACTTCCTCATCGCTTCGTGTCGAGGCCAAAGTCTTGGATAAACGATACAAATAAGACAAACATTACTGGCGCCGTCACTATACAAGAAATTGTAAAACGTCATCCTTGATGACGTGAAATGTTGGATAAAACTTTCAAGCATCCTCATGATAAAGACTGCGAATGCCTTATTTTGAAATTAATAAGGAGTTAGATAAAAAGTAAAAAGGAATACGCGCTTTTTAATCAATTAGAATATATAAAGATTGCGGGCGTACTTCAATATTTTGGTCACAAACGCTATCTATACAAGACGTATGAAAACACAAAATATGCGCCTGTGTTAAGTGATGGTGGGGTCAAAAGATAGTACGCACTAGTTTAACAGCCTATTTACTCTTCTCTTGAAGTGGGGAGTGTGCGCAGGAATTAGCATCCGTGAATTTAAAAATACAAATAATAAATAGATTGATTTTCTCCCAATTTAAAATGATTACAATGCTACGTTTCTGGTGTATCGCAGTCTACGTGGGTTTTAATCTATGCATATACTGGTTTTTAATCCGTGCAAAATATTCGAATGAAGATTTAGGAATAATCCTTTAGTAACGACCTGCTTAGAGAACAAAAAAGCAAAGGTCTAATTACGTACAATAGAGTGTTTTTAATTCTTTATCTTAACTAAGTGACCGTTAAGTATAAAAGTAATATAGTAATTCTGAGGACCCTGTGATTCATAAAATTAAATAAAAAAAAATACTGGGAGCTCTTCATAGTACGGAACAAAAATAATAATGGAAAACAAGAGGGCACATGAGTAATTTAGGCATTGGGATGTCAGATACCTCAGTCCCATAACCATGAGTGTTGTAAAGTACTAGAAACACCGGTAACAAAAATATTAAATAAACGCGACAGGAAAATAAAATTGAAAATAATGTCTTCGGCAGATCTGTGTGATTTAATGTGATTATGTGTCAGATTCATTTAGTTACGCAATACTTATTGGTTGTCGGTGGAGCAAACTCCAGTCCTCTTGACTCCTGGATGCGATGCGACTTCTATTTAAAAAACGTAAAAAATCACTTCTCGGATTTCTTTATACTTATGGCTATTTTTAAATTATTCAATATTTACGACCACATACATCCTTACTTCATTCCATTAGAAATGGAATGTGGCAGGCGTTTTAATATCTCCACGGCCACCCGACTTTGTCTTGGTACGAAGATTCTCTTTGCATAACATGTTATTTTGCATAAATAAAATTATTATGTTTCAATAGTGCGCGTACAATCTATTTGAATATTTTAATTTTGAATTTATGAAAATTGCGAACATCCTTAGGTAATTAATGTAAATCATATATATAATATATATTGTTGTAACGCTCGCTCGCAGCTCCGTGATAGTAAAACTTTTTTTAAAAAAAATGGCTTACCAGCATGTCAGAGGTAGGTGTTATACACAGATGTGATATATTAACAGTGGTAGAGCCCGCAAAATCAACATCTGTTGCCGAATGGGCCGGCTCGACCGATGGAATGCCACGACCTCACAGAAAACAGGCGTGAAGTAGAAATACTCTGCGTTTCGTCTGATGAGTGAGGTGCCGGAGGCCTAATTTGAGTCCTCCTCCCTTTCCCACCCTTTTCTTGTAAGGATGGGAAGGGAACGGGAAGAGGATTGGACGGGGAGGGGGTTGACGGAAAAAGGGAAATGTCCTTTTTCCTGTCTATACCCTCCTCGGTCCATTAAAGGTAGGCAATGCATCTGCAACATAATTTCTTGTTGCGGATGTCTATGGGTAGCGTACACTTATGTGATCCGCTTGCTCGTTTGTCACCTTATTCCATAAAAAAAAGATAGGAATGACAGACAAACAGACACCATATACTACATGGTTACAGCATTTTACCGGGAAATTTCTTATAAATATAATAAAACTGTAACCGATCGCTGTCTGTACATAGAAGATATTTGAAAAAAAGAACTATTATTGGGGGCCTTTATAAAACTTAATATAACCCAATTTGATGATTATGGTGGTGCGGTTTTCACTAATGTATTGTGGTAAGCTTCATTTAACATTTAGGGTTTGTTTTTATCTCAATCGGCTTATAAATAAAGTTATATCAATTTAAATAACCACATCAAACATCTGTTCGTTAAAATTCTATAAAATGACAGTTCAGTTGAGTAGGTTGAACTTTTAGTTATATATATTATTAGTTATATTACGATGTTTAATATTATAATGATTGATTGCTTATCACGGGGTCCCATCCCACAGTAAAGAAAATTAGTTTATTCTTTTCGTTCCTGTAGCCAACATGCGCGGGAGGAACATTGTGAGGCTTTAGTCGGTCCAAGTCCGACGTAGGCATAATCCCACATTTAAAAAAGTAAAATATGTCCATAAGATATTGTTATAATGACTGTGGGATTTTTCCAATATTTTCTTTCACCTGAACAATTACAAACAAAACTAAAATGAATTAGTCGAATAAGTGCACCCGTTCCTCCATTACATAGCACACGCGTACCTTCATACGGTAATTAAATTTTATTTAAAAAACAAGAATTACTAACTGTTAAATACTTATATAGCTTTATTAATATAATAATTAAATAATATATATAATTACTGTTTAACCAACAAACTATTTTTGGCATATAATAAATGCAAGCATATGACATTTACTAGAAACCAAAATATTGTTAACACATGCTTCTATCTCGGCGGTTATAAGCTTGATTCTGTTACCAGCATGCGAGATTTAGGGATTATTATGGATACAAAGCTCACATTTGACAAACATATTGACCACATACTAAATAAATCCTATCGTATGTTAGGTTTTATCACACGCATAACAAGATCATTTAAACAGAAAGACACTTTTATCTTACTTTATCAATGCCTTGTAAGATCTCATTTAGATTATGTGTCTTCGATATGGAATCCCTTCTACGCTGTAAGTTCAGATAGAATAGAAATGATTCAGAAAAAATTCTTACGTATACTAAACTATCGAATGCATTTCCCCCAAACAACTTACTAGAATCTTCTTTCTAAGTACAGACTGCTCTAATTGAGTGACCGGCGAACACTCAATGACGCCATCACTCTCAGAAACATCTGTGTTGGCGAATTTAACTGTCCCGGATTATTATCTGTATTAGAATTTAGAATACCACCTAAAACAACAAGATCAAAATATATTTTCCATGTTTCGGCAACCAGAACCAACATTGGTAAGCGCGAACCGATACATCGGATGTGCACCCTCCACGATACCAGACTTTTTGACATAGATTTATTCTCAAACTCCCGCTCCACCTATAAAGCCAATTTAATTAAATGGTTTTGTAAATAAGAAACTTCCCTGCTGCTCCCTTCCCTTCTGTTTCGTACCTTAATAATGTGTATAGTTTTGATCTGTATTCCTTCTTACGTACTTTACTACTACTTTGTTTTTTTTCTTTCTTTCGTTTAGTGTAATATAGTTTTAAGTAATTTAATTTTAATTTAGAAAATATTAACGCTGTTAAAACAAATAATTTTAACCATAATTGTTCTCAGTGAGACAACCATTAGGAAACATTAGAACTTATTATTATAATTTACGTACCCCTATCTATATTTTTTTATCTTTTATTTTTGTATGTCTCCTTAAATAAATAAATATTTTTGTAAATGGATGACTCCCACTCCTTCCCTTCAGCGTACAGTCGTCCACTGCGTAGGCCTCCCCTATTGATCGCTACAAAGATCGGCCCCCTGCCCCACATCAGGTGATTTCACTTAACGTTGATCAGATTAATGAATTAATTGCACCTAATTAGAATGCTCGTGAGTACCTATCATAAATTAAAAATATTAAAAGTTTAACCCATTGTATGGTAAACCTTTGACTTGTATTGTAGTTTATTGTTCTTCGCCTTGCTTCGCTTAACTTCACGTTTTTTTTCTGTGGGCAGTCAACGTCGATTAGTGGGAAGAAACGGACGCTTGTGACGTGCATACGATCGCTTATAGTACAATCAGTGTTATTTTTTTAAATTTATTTTTAATATTGAGTGAGACTAGCAGAATAGGTAAGTTTTATGAATTTTTGTAACGTATTAAGTAAAATAAATTACATTTTAATATTTTTTTTCATATTTAGTTACAGTAATTTTACTAATTAAAAAAATATGTATCAAATTGTGGGTGCTAGACAAAGATAAATTACAATTTATTAGTAAAATTATACTTTTTTGGTATATTTTCTGTTAATTTTTACATAGTTTTTTAAAATTTATTACATTATACCGCTTTTCCGGTGTGTGATATTTGAAGACTGGCCACTTAATTAATTCGCCTATAAAATATTGAATAGTTACCTAAATTTTACACTCGGTTTTTACATTGCGTCCTGGGTTCAATCCATTCGGAGTCTACATTACACCATACAACGCGCGATTCGCAAATTCAGTGCCGGGTCTTGTTTGCTACTCATTTATCTATCTAATACCTTTAAGCGAGCAATTCTTGTATATTTATAAACTGCATCTCGGTAGCGGCTCCGACAATTTACATGAAATTTAGTATGCAGAGGGTTTCGGGGGCGATAAGCTGATCTAGCTAGGATTTTTAGAAAATGTGTTTTCAGGAAATGAAAACTCCGGTTCGAGTCCAGGTGTCTCCAGTCCGATTATTTATTTACATTTTGTTTCATGTTCCTTATTTTGTGAGAAAAACTATTATAGGGATATTTCTATCTAAATATAATTTCCAAAGCCACGATTTATCAAAAAAATATATAGGACATAATACATAATGATGTGGACCACAAGAATTTCTTTGACAAAAATACAATGAATTTCACTCGGCAAGAAACTTGTAGTCTTCCTTTGTACATGTAGTTCCCGGACATTCTGTATAGAAGAGGATCCTGACTGCCTGGCATATCATCGTACCTTCGAACTTCTGGACAAAGTAACGTGCAATTTAATACACGTTTTCCCTTTATTATATAGAAAGGATTTTTAGGACATTCAGAAAGGAATTTTGTGAATTCAACTTGCAAGGGAAAAAATACCTTTGTACGGAATTCGTTAAAAAGCAGACGAAATCGCTGACAACAGCTTCCGTGTTTGGCGCACCGCACCAAAACCAAAACTGCTGACCTAGTTTTGGTGAATTGCGGCGTAAAGATTGCAACTAACTCATTTTTTTTAAACTAAGTCTTGTTTGATTAAACTTTTAAAAAAACTCACGCATGAGTTTAAACACTTTGTATGTTAACACTATACTAACAGAAGTTTGACTAACTAATTAGTATGTAGGTACTCTTTTCCTTTCATACTTGGTCCATTGGTTGGAAGGTGCATCTTGTGGGAGGCATACTTACGTAGTTTTTGAAGTGAGAACTCTATTAGCAGCGTTAGACGATATTTAGTCGGGGAAAATCTTATCACTACGCGTGAACAACATGCTCAAAATGCGTCAGCAACACGCCTATTTGAATTTGGAACAGGTTTAAAGAAGTTTTTCGTTTATTTATAAAAAAATCTGTTTAATTTTGAATTTTATTATTTAGATGAAGTTTTATTGATAATTCATTTATTTTTGAACTATCGTCAGGGCTTTCCTTTGTGCTTTGAGTTTTCAATTGCTGCGGCAGTACCTATGACTGCCTGTGTGTTTGTCTATGTGACCACATGGGTTAAATATACTCATTACACCATACACATATCAACTCATTAATATTGCCTGTTCAGTATTGACACAAACAATATGTCTTCACTGCTCTAGGATCGTTAATGGAACTTTTTGTATATGCAAGGGCAATGATTGCGGTAAATAGAAAAAAAAACTTAAGGCTCGAACGAGTCGAAACGCTTCTCGAATTATCTGTACTGCTCAAAGATCGATTTAATATCTGGCCATAAAACTGTCGAGTAGTAATTGCAGAGTCAATAATATTATATCGAGGTTATACGTACGTAATTTTATTGAAACTAACCGATTTAATAATGTCATTAGTGTGATTAGCTAGCCTTGCAATTAGCTAGGTATAGTAAAGCTACTGTGTCAATACAATAAAATCAATTTAAATTCAAGGCTTGAATTTGAAGCCGTACGATTTTTGCTCTACTTCCATTCTCGCAAAACCACCAAATGCAAAAATCTCGCGTCAGCGCGCTCTTGCGGCTGGCTGGAGAAGCTATTAGGAGTTGTACAGTTTCGGCTACAGTTTTTACGGTCCACCTTCCTTGTGAGGGAGCAGTATATAAGCAAAAATTATCTTTGTCTTAATCAGTTTGAAAAACAAATTGCGAACAGACCACATTCACTGCGTGTTTCCAATAACGGAAGAATCCAGTATCTTTTTTTTTTACTCCAATAACACAAGCACGGCAACAATTTCGTTTATGGTATATTCGTACCTTTCCCCCCTTGATAGATACTCATATGGATAGCTTAAATTTTATGACTAGTCCAGGACGAGTCCGGGAATCATGCTTCGGATAAAAAAAATAAACATCTTGATTTTATTTTTATTTCTGAACACTTTTTCTTAAAACAACTAACTCTCTGCTTTTTAACTAATTCTCTGCCTTTAATTTCTACCGAGTACAAAGTTAGTTTTTTGCAGTGCTTGTTAAACGCATTTCCCAAAAGAACCCTTTGTCGCGAATGTACGTTTTGAGGGCACTCCTCTGTTTGACACAGCCAGCATCGGTATTCTCGGCGTTGACATATCGAGTGACGTTCAGTTTCATGGTCACTTGGAAGACAAAGCCAAGTTGGCCTCTAAAAAGCTGGGTGTACTGTGTGTCTACTGAGTAGAGCGAAGCAGTATTTCCAGCCGGGCCACCGCCTTCAGCTATACAAGGCGCAAGTTCGGCCCCACATGAAATACTGCTCGCATCTCTGGGCGGGAGCACCCCAATACCAGCTTCTTCCATTTGACCGCATACAACGGAGAGCGACTTGAATCGTCAACGACCGAGCTCTTACCGATCGGCTTTATACCCTGGCCTTGCGGAGGGACGTCAGCTCCCTCTGCATATTTTACCGTATGTACCACGGGGAGTGTTCCGAAGAACTGTTTGGAACGATTCCTGCCGCCGAGTTTCGTCATCGTACGACACGACAGACCGCCAAGTACCATCCACACCATCTGGATGGCTGGCATTCCTCAACAGTGCGGTTCTCTCGACATTTCCTGCCACGCACAGCCGCGTTGTGGAATGGTCTGTCCTCGGCGGTATTTCCTAACCAGTACGACTTAGGGTCCTTCAAGAAGCGAGCCTATCTTTTTCTAAATGGCCGGCAACGCATCTGCAGTTCCTCTGGTGTTGCGGGTGTCCATGGGCGTCGTTGATCACCTGGGTGTTCCCGCCGCTCGTTTGCCCCCATCTCTTATATTAAAAAAATCCGACTTTCACATTTATATAAACGTAAATATCTTTTGCGTCTTTTACATACTAATCCGAGAGCTTGTATTGTTATAAATATATTAAAAGTTCTTTTTTTTTGCAATTCCTTTTAAATATTTCCAACGAGCGTGGTGACATAATCTCGTGATACTGGTTCGGTACGGAATAATACCAATTGGTATTTTTTTATTGCTTGTAATTTGTACAGTCGTACGTTAAACTAGTTCCGGAAGGAACATTCCGGCGGCGTGATTCACTTTCAGCATTTATTGTTATTCGATTGGCAGGCATAGTAGAGTTGTGACGGTCAAAGTGATCGTTTGGTTATTATACATAATGTCCGGGCATTATGAATACTGACCAAATTCACAGGGCAATGCGATAATAACGATTGAGATACAATACCTATTTAATTATATAAAACCTATTTATTACCTGTTGTGTTGCACCAAGTAATAAAAAGGTTTTTTTTATAATAAAATATTTATTTTCAACAACTCAATTTTGAATGGAGAAAGAATTTATTTTCTTAGTTTGATAATTTTTTTTAATAATTTAACAGTTATTATATTACCTATTATTATACTATCTAACTCCTGTAGAACTAATAGATGAGGAAAATAAGAAATATATGCTAGAAATTAATAATTATATCTCACCTTAAAAACAATATCTAAAAACAAAACCAATATTGCCATTTATTATAGACAAATCAGTAAGGTGTCAATAATAACTGGTGTGGTGTCAAGATATGGGGTTTAACCTATATTTATTTTGTTAATAAACTTATTTCATGACAGATTTTTATAACCTAACTAGCTGTTTCCTGCGACTTCGTCCGCGTGGAAATATATTCGAGAAAACAATTTCGAGGGTTTTTCACTTTTTCCGCGCAAAAAGTGAAAACCCTTAATATTTTGCTTAGATTAAATTAGCCTATTTGAATCCCGGCATTATTAGCTATCTTCCAGTAAAAGTCCCATCCGAATCGGTTCTGTCGTTTCTGAGATTACCCAGAATAAACAGACAGACAGACAAAAATTTTAAAAATTGCATTTGCGTTATAAGTACCGTATGTACATCATGTGTATTGAGTATGGAAATGTTATTTTGATACTACATACAGACGCTCCAATTTTATTTATCAGTATAGATAAGTTCGATGAAGTATTTAGGTATTATAATCGTAGTCAGTTCCAGTCGAGTTTCTATTTAAAGCTTATTATAAAATATGGTTTATAAAAACAAAGCAAAATATTATAATTGTCTAAATAGTGTATTTCCTTGTCTTACAAATATGATTGTTTCTTGACCTTTCGAGGAGTGTACGTCGTTTACTGTTGTTGATTAATCTATTCTTACACACTTCCTTTTTAATGGTTGTTCATTTGCCTTGAAGAGGCATTGGTACATTCTAACAAAACTCATTTAGTCTGAATCCTTTAAGTTGGAACCAAGAATTTAAATTCAAACTGCACAAAAATACCAACTCGGCCGATCTGAACGTATCAAGATTGATAATTTATAATTATGTATATAATTATTGTATTGTAATAGAATTACCTATTACATGACTAAGCAAGTCGCCGATGAAGTCGATGAATTTTTTTTATCATAACTTAATGACACCTATATTTTTGATATGGTAATATATTTATTTATAACATATTTCGTAATGTTACCTTAAAATAGACTTCGACTATACATTTAATATAAATGTATTCAACGTCGATATGCCGATAGAACTTTATTTGAAATTCAAGGGGCAAATAATATCGTAGAAATTCACACTGACAAGGTCATTAGCCCTTTAACGCTTTTATTAGAATAATTTTTGTAACAATTGTTGTATCTTAAACATTTAATTGAATTACGTAGATTGTAACCTTCAACAGTGTTGTACGTTTGCACAATATAAACATAACACCAGAAGGACACTGCGATAAAAATATAAAGTTCTCATAACTAACTTGGTGTCAAGGATTATTTAACGTGTTTTTATTTTCAAAAAACCTTAGGTGCTTATGAGTATCAATATTAGCTTTCATGGGGATTGATAATTCTGTGTCAATTCAGGTTAGGGAAAAAGACTGAAAAGCGTCATCTCGCACTCCGTGCAGCCAATACAATATGAAAAAATATTTTTATGTATTGATATTATTTCTTCTATAGATTATTATAATTCTTTGTTATGTTGATAGACGAGGTTTTGTTATTGTGCGTGTTTTGTGGAAATTCACCCTGTAAACAACTATCGTCAATGGTATTCCCAAAGCGAAAGGACTAAACGACCTTCAAGAAAAGATATTTTTCAAAGATCAGTCTACTTATTGCTATTATTAAACTGACGTCATTACATGAAGAGCACTTGTATCAAAACAATTTTAACGTTCATTCGATCTATATTGTGTGTGATTAATATTGTGGATGCGAAAGTCCTTCGTCTGTCTCTTGTTACATTGCAACGCTTAAATTACTGTTTATTATTATTAATTTTGACGTGATGTGATAATTGTAATATATATATATCCACAAAATTAATATAGACTGAAATTTAAAAAATTAGCTCCAATAAAATACTCGAAGATGGTGAAATTGGGGATTAAAGTGGAAAAAAGAATTAAAGTGGATGCAAAGGATATTCGCACATTCAGAGTAGGTACTTTGGTGCTGGCAATAATCTGATTAGTGAAGGAAAAATACCGCGACGAACGATTGTGTTCGCAAATGATCAACGGGGTCGCGACACGGAATACGACATAATGACTAGCAGCAGCAGTAATTTATAATCACTAAGCTTTTAATAATTCATGATAATATTTTCACGTTGATTAGCGACTCGCCCCGGCTTCGCACGGAGTGATGTCTAAGTCGTTAGGACTTTTCCGAAGCGACCACTGTATATGACAGTTATAGATAACCAATTGTAAATAAGTTTTACTTTACACAATTCATCATCGCACGCAAATCAACAATCTTTTCTGCTGCCTACCCCTACCAACATATTCTTCGACATTCGTATTTAGATATGAATGTGATATATTTAGAATGAACTCTCCTCGTCACATGCCATTCTTCCCTCCTCATGACATGCCCTTACCACGATAATTTTGCTACTTAATATATCTACAACTGGTGCTATTTTCAGGCTGTTCCTAAAATACTCGTTTTTTATACAATTTTAAACAGCTAACAAGTTTATAAAACGGCCGGTTGAATTGGAAAGATTAATACGCTAATAATAAAATGGGCTCAATGTGAATTCGAATTTTTAAATTTTACGTATATTTTGCAACGAAATTCAATGTCCACGTAGAGTTAATCACACTATCAGCACAGTTTTCATTCATTAAGTTAAGAACCTGAACTTGAACTGCCTTATATTATGACAAATTTTTTTGCAGACCTTAAGACTGTATTATGTACAAAGCACGGTAAGCTACCATTTTTTTTATACCATTTAACTACGATTTAAAAAAGAGGTCAACATAGTGTTAAGTGATCCATGATGGTATGGTACAATGCTACATAAGACATTAAAATAAAAAAATCGTAAAACTTCAACTATCATCACAAGACAGAAGGACATGCTACTATACTTATATGTGTGTTTGCAGAAAACCGCTTTGAGACCAAAAAAGGTGATCAATTAGATGATCATATTTTGTTCTGTCCTACTTAAGCCTTTCTAAAACCATTATGTCACTCCTACAGAATTATCTATATTATATTATTGAACCAAACGCCTTAAATGATATAAAATATACGGCTCGTTTACTTGCATACCAGTCACTTTTGAAACAATTTTTAGAAATGTATAGATTCGCGCAACTTCATATCTTAACTTATGATCCAATTTTACGATTTTAGATAAACTTTCATTATAACAATTAGCTCCGTTCTGTCTGTAAGAGCTGTTTCATTTTATTTAATGTTAAAATTCAAGTTTTATATCTTGTTTCTGACTAGTTTCTAATAGTTCGTTATTAGTAATCCGTGACGTTAGCTGCCGAGCTGATCGTAAATACATCTTAGTCAAACAGATTTAAATGATAGCAAATATGGTCGAATGAGTTGTGAAAACTGGACGTGAGGTCATCTACTTGTACAGAGCTACACAACAACGATGTACCTTCGTACATTTCAATGTCATGTGAACATTACATACACACACGTATCACACCACGTGATATTCATAACGAGCTGGAAAATTCATTTATACGTTGCAACCAACGATATATACGAATAAAACTTAAATTATTATTTCTTTTTTATGGAAGGTAAACGAGCATGTGGGTCACCAGACATTAATATCAAGTGACCCACATGTTCGTCATTTAAGTGACCGCTACCCTGACGTCAGTAACAATGTAATGTTTTGCAAATGCGTTGCCTACCTTTAATGAGAGAAGCGGACAGACAGGATAAAGGAGCCCTTGCCCGTCGAATCCTCATCCCCTTCCCATCTTTTCCTTGTTCGAAAATGATGGCAAGGGGAAGTTATAAGGACACTTTTAAGACCATATCTCCTTTATATAGTTTTGTTACGTTCTTGATTCGTAGAACAAAAGTAGAATTAATATTCTACCATCGGACGTTTAGACGACGTTCGAATGAAACGATTCGAATCTTCTTTCATCGTGCGAACAATATCATGTGGGATTGTGGTCAAGCGCTAGTTTATTTAAACTTTTTCTAAAGTCAGTTTCGCAAAAGAGTCTTATCATGGGAAGTTTGCTTTTAATCCATAATAATATTACTTTAGGGCTTCTTTCACAAAGTCTGAGTAAAGTGCCTAATAACTAATTATCAAATAAATTTACTGACACATAATAATTCCCGTTAGAATAGCTTGAGTTTCACAAACGAAGTTTATGTGTCAATTGTTACTAGTAAGTTCTGGATGCAATGCGGAACATGTGAGAACATATTTTTTTACAATTTCATCACTCTCAAAAGCAATTAAAATGCTTTTATGCATTATTTTGTGTTACGTTCTGATATGTTGTGAATGCCTATTCTGCAAAATTATTATGATACAATAAAACATTTCTTAGAAATCAAATATTTTTATTTGAAACGAAACGTAAACAAATGTCAAAGAAAGAAATAATCTGTCAAAAACTAAAACCGCCCAATGACATCATTAGCCGACGGATGATCCAACCTATAATTTACTTGGCTCTTTATTAACCAGTTATACTTATTTGGAGATTGTGGAACGCCAACGATGACTTTATTTGTCGGATAAGCGACAATTATCAATCAATCTTATTGATGAGACTACCAATAAAATCGCCTCATCGGTTTCGTTGGAAATATTAATATTAACTTATTATAAATGATGGTAATTCTGGCGAGCAAAGTCGCAGGCATACCTACTAGTAGAATTAATTTACAATTGTTTTTTACCTTAAAGCTAGTGCGGCAGACCACAATTCCAACTCACAGTAACTGAAGATAAGAGGGTATCATTAAATCGGAGACACTGACTTACTTTTAACTAGTCCTTAAGGTCTGAGCTTATTTCCGATGACAGCCTTGTAGTTTTTCCATTACGGACCGCACACAATGCGAATGGCGTACTCATTGATTATTACGGGCTCTACTCGATTGTTCAATGTTTTATTAGTCTTTGCACCGCATTCAGTCGCGGTAGAAAGATGTCCAATAGTAACAATATAATTGGTTTATAGACTTTTTTTTATCAAAATTAAGTCAATTGCCTGTAAACTGTGTTTTTTTATTCAGATAAAGTTTTGTTAAGTACTAAAATAAAATACTGACAAAAGTAACTTTAATAATGCTAAATAATATGCCGTTTACTTTGTCAAGATTTTGTGGTAAGATATGAAAATTGAAATGTCGAAAGACCAACAATCTTTGTTTATGTGTTTTTTTATACATGTGAATATTACTTTATTGTTTAATTTTCCTCTTTTACGCCGGATCCGCATTCACAAAATATTTATGAGCCGCTTACATTTTTAGGCGAAAGGAATTTGTGTTATTTTCAAAAATCACCAAAATCCCTTTTACAGGACGCTATTCGATCTAGTGAACAGTGAATCATTTTAAGACTTCATCATGACGTCATGCTACACGTGCATAATAGAATATTATTTAAAATATTTGGAAGATTAAAATATCTGTTGAACATTGAATTTATCCTTGACGAGCCGAGCCTACGAATCTACGACGAGCCGAGATCTTTATATCTTTTATGTGTATAAAAATGGACGTGTGCCCTTCATCTTTTATACCAAAAATACACATCATAGAGCGATTCTTAACGTGGCATTCCACTGGCGTATAATCTTGTCGCGAAAGGTTTCTCTATATCTTTGTCTCTGAAAAAAATGCGATGACAATATTTTTTGTGTGAATGTTTTCGACAGTGTGAACCCACGGTAAATGTAGATGGCTGTAGGTTGAGATAGGTTCCCAAATATCACTATGGTGGTGGTGGCGTAAAAGATACGGGGATTGAAAATGTAGTTTTCCATAGTATGTCAGTATTATCCGTCTACATTATTCTGGAATTATATCTGGAACTAATAATCATATAATAATAAATAAAAAGAAATACCCATCAAAGCGGGAGTCTGCAGCTACCGTTATCTAAGTTCATTAAACTTATTTTGCATAATGATGTTTCTCACATTAACTATATAAATAGTTTTGAACTTATAAAATAAATAATGTCTAGTCTAGCTAACCTAGTATTGGATAATCAATTGGCTATACTTTTATGTTGTAAATATAAATTACGGACTTACGGAAAAGTTTATATATGTACTAGACTTCTGAAGTGATAGTAGGGTAGACATGTCCTTCGAAAGATTCTATATCTATTCTATCTATTTCTAATCCTATTCAGTCCTCTAATCCTCTTAGGACATGATATTGTTCATTTATTACAAAGATCAATTACATAAACGTAAACAGTATACTAGTTTGTACAAAACTTGATCGATTTTAATTGAGAACAATAGGAAGCTAATTGCATTTGTATTTTCCAGAATAATGAATCAACCGTTGGAAGATTCTATGCTGATGGGTACATCGGCGACGCGTGAGAAAATAGAAAGATGGTCAGCGGCACAGGCCAAGGGAGCGAAGGTCGAGATTGACGTGTACGGGAAACCCACAGACCAACAGATAAAGGAGCTGGAGAATGTTAGAAACCTGAGCAAAGACCTACAAGACAATATTCAAGTAAGTCGACGTTTGAATTATATTGAAACAATTTTAAAATGGTTCTTCTTTTAATCAGTACAATCATCGCCATCGTTGTGAAAAATAAGTAGTGGGCGAGCGAGAGATAATTTAATATCGCACATCAGGGTTATAAGAAATTGTGTGTTTGGATGATTCCGTAGCCGCGGACGGAGCAGCATGGGTACACCTCACATAACACGGACCGACAATCTGGTCAAGGGTGCGGGTGTCCACTTGAAGACTAGGAGGCCTCCTTTCTCTAATGGAAACCTTTTGGAGGAAAATGATGACGATATAATGATTTCTCATATTTAATACACTTTGGAATAAAACTAATTTTAGGTATTTTATCGCGTTCATTGATTGGAACAGGATGGCTTAGTCCCCCCGTGACAATGAGCGCTGTAAAGTACTCTAAACGTCGCAAAAAGAACATTAAAAAACGCATTAAAAACATTAAGATGTGTAAAATTAGTTCCACATTTAATATAGGATGTGTGTACCATAAGTATGACATCGTACGCAAATTAAACTGACTTTTTTCCATCTAGAATCCAAAAACCTTGGAATTGAAACTAAAAACTATCGTTAAGCTGACCTTTATTATAAATGTGTTTATTACTTTTAGAACGTAAATGGAATACAAATTATTGTTTCGTTTATTACTTAATACAAATTGCGAAAATAATGTTATAATTATAGCTTCATTTCCTCTTTTGCGTTAAGGAAAATTTTTTTGCAAAACCTTGGAGAAATCACGAGGTGACACGCAATTAGTAATTGAGACGACATTATAAATTCAGTAAGTGGCACAAGATTCTTAGTCGAGCAAGCATGTTTTATATTATCAACACAGAAGCGAACTGAGAGAAGAGGTTAAAAATAATTCTTATTCTCCTGTATAAACCCGTACCCAGATATGTAGAATACTAAAGAACAGCGATATTAAAAATAATTTCATGCCCAGATATATTTTGTATGGCATGAGGCGTAAACGAGCAAGCGGTTCACTCGATTGCATATGACTGCTAACCATAGGTATTCGCAACAAGCAAATAAGTGGCAGATGTGTTGTTGCCTATCTTTAATAGACAGAGAGGGAGATACACGGGGGAAAAGGATATTTCCTCTTCATCGCTATCCCGTCCAATCTTCTTCCCATCCTCCCCTTATTAAGAAAGGATTAGAAAGGGAAGAGGGCTAAAATTGGGTTAACGGCACCTCACTCATCACACGAAAGCATACTTCTGCTTCACGCGTGTTTTCTGTGAGGGCGTGATATTTCATCGGTCAAGCTAGCACATTCGTGTAACAGATGTTGTGGCGAAAGAGGTGTGCCAGTACCGTGGAAAATATAGATATGTAAGTATTCTATCTCACGGGGTTAAGATTGTAAAAGGTGTTAATATTTTGTCATCGTGTCTATAGGACCTGGAGAATTCAGTTCGCAACGCTGACGTAGATAACGAAGCCATGACCCCCACCGCACCAATCTTAGAGTACTCTGAGGATCATGAATTTGTTTCCGCAAACAAACTCGACGACTACTACGCAGAAGAAGACAGAGCGGATGCGCTGGAAGAAGAGAACAGGAAACTGACTAAGGGTAAAGCGGCCATGACTGAAATACAAAACTTTTATAAGGATCAGTGTGTGTTTTTGACGGGTGGTACTGGATTTTTGGGTAAAGGTGAGTTGTTTGCGCTTTGTTTTGCTTATATTTATTTTGCCTTTGTTTTATCATAAAAATATTTTTGATACGATTCACTGTATCCAATATTTATAATTATTTCATTTTTTATTTACTTGAACGAAGACAATGAACACAATAAAGTTAATAATTTAAAAAAAACAGAGACCAGTTTGATACACAATGCGGTTTAAAAATTGTATTGTGAGCGTTCCTCTCTGACCTTGACTGATGATTGCTTGAGTCAAAGCTGGTGGGAAAGTATTTTTGTATTACATATTTTAGGATATCCGATTTTTGGTAAATTGTTCAAATATACAGTATATAAACAAGTAGAAAAGAAATTATAATACTTTAAACTTAAAGATTGAATTTACCACTATTTTTTTGGGATTAGATGGCCGTGTGTGAATATGTCCTAGGATATTATTATTATTACCGCTTACCTTTAACAGGATAAAGAAATAACCAATCTATAAGAACCTTAAGAGGTTATGATAAATAACAATTCTACAAAATTATAATAAAAGATATAGTGAAAAACTCATTACAATAATTATTACCGATGCAAATAGGCTTGACTTCGTATTTTATATATAGCACTATAAATGTTTTTTTTTACATATGTTAGAACGAAACACAATAGGTACATATTACTTACGTATCTTCTACTCTACGACGTAACAATTACAAGGGGAATCAATAGATGTGATAAAAATGAAACTAGTAAGTTACAATCACGGTTTTTTCCTGAGACGTGTGTTTTGCATGTGCGTGTCAATGCATGCCTACAATATTGTGTGATTTGTATACGTTTGCACTTGAGCTACAGTTTAACATTTAGCATTTTAAGTCATCAACCTTTACTCCAGTTAAACTTGTTTTAAATGGTTCAACCGGAACATAAAAGATACCTACCTACATTCCCTGTTTTATATTTTTTGTTTTTAAGTTTTAAGAAGATTTTGCCTTATTCATACTCTCCGTTGTCGACCTATGTGTCCCCGCAAAATTATGACCATTATTATAAAAAGAAAAAGTTAATTTTATAGCGGCACCAGCGTTATGTGGACTTACAATATGAATATTAGTTTTATTTCTAATTATATCGCATATCAGAACTTAAAGTCTAAATTTAAATGTCACATACTATGGAAGCATTGAAATCAGTTTTTAAGAGTGTTTTAAAAAATGTTATCGAGGAGCTCCTTTTTATTTTATTAACAAAAATTACAAGAAATACTCTTATACTAAATAAAGAAATACGTTTATACCAAATAATAGTATTTCTTTATTGTTCGTTAAAAGCGAACAATTTAAGCTTAATTACGTTGGTAGAAAACGTTAGCAGAAGAATCCTGATCGTTTACCTAGACTTTACCATAGTCAATTTAAAAATTAAATTAAAATACAAACGCGTCCATCGGAACTAATGAAAGAGACGTAAAGCGTGAAACATGAGTCGTATTAATTATATATTTTTTAGTATCTTATTTTTTTTTAATTACAACATCGTTCACGATTTTATTGTAATTAAAATATATATTTAATGGCAACAATAAGGAAACGAACAACAATGGCGTTATTTAATTTACTTCAATAACACCTACTAATGTACACGTTAAGTTTTTTTTACATAAATGCGCAAATTCTCGAAAAGTATAAGTACTATTGCGTAGTGGTCACAGTCCACAGATATGGCCCCAAAAAGAAAAAAATGTTTGCGTTATCTCTAGTGTTTTTTTTAATATTCCGCTCTGTGCTACGCTACGCTAGTATGCGGCCTTAGTTTTATAGAAGACGAAATTATGTGGGGAAAGGAAGAAATGCAACTTGTACAAAACAATAATTAAGCATGATTATATTATCAATTGCTAATCAATCCAGGCAACAATTGCGTTATAATATTGTGACCCAATAAAATAACAGACTTGAGCTCCTCAGTGAGAGCGGGAAGGTGAACAAAAAAAATAAAAGACAATTCAAAAATTTTGTTTCGACTGAATATCGAAGATAAAACCCATGGCTTTGTAGTTCTAACCGTCAATAAATTACCATTCATATTGGACTTTTTTAAATATTTTACGTAGAAAAAATTGCATGTGTTTTGCATGGTGTTGATGGTTTTTTCTGTGTGTGTTTTCTTGTGCTGCGCTTTGGAGTTGGTGTACGGTAAGTAAAATGGATTTATTCATACAATCTTTTTATTGTGACTGCTTCTTATAGAATGAAACTATAGATTAGTTGTCCGCTTTCTGAAAGGCTGATCAAAGGAAAATTAAATCGATAGCTGTCAAATGTCCCATCAAATATCGTTTGAGTTGCTAGAAGTATCATAAACTTTTTGAACGTTGATCTTTTCTGAAGTTCGCTAGATAGATCAGTTGCCCTTATCCAGTCGAGTCCCGCTGTTTTGAAAGGCCTACCAAGCTACGTATTCCAATACAAGGCTGTCGTTACAGACCTTTTAGACCTATCTGCCAATTTTAATAATGATAGAGCCTGCAACAACAGCTAATTTGTGCAACTTTTCACAACAACAACAACTTAGCAGGATCAAACGGTAAAATACGATTTAGTAGAAGACAAGTGTGAATTAGAAGTATTTCTGCGTTTCCTCAGAAGGGTGAGGTGGCGGAGACCTGATTCTGGACCTCTTCTCTTACCCACCCATTTCTAAGTCACAGTTGGCAAGCATACAGTTATATCTGTACCTATTCAAAATAAGGAAATAAAAATACTAAAAACACATACAATTTTCGATTTTAAACGGCTTAACCGCAGTCTTCTTGCTTTTTTTACAAAGTTTTAACGTAGTCAAATCCTATACGGCCTTCGCGTCCTCTACGCTCTTCATGTTTTAAGTATGTCGCGATCACAACGAACCGGTCCACATATGTACGTATGATTTATATACTTTCCTTGACGGCTCTTCTATGAACAAACAACAAGTGGGTACCTTAACCTTTTTAAGATTATTTCTCTTTAATTACTTATAATTAATTTCAATTTATCATCTATCATCGAATTCCTCAAAAGTTTTTTTTGAGCAATCGGCTCATTCGATGTGAAGATGGCGCTGCTGTAATGACGTTTTAACTTTTTTTTGCAGACGGAAGGAAGAGTTTGAAGGCCAGTCGCGTTGTGGAGAAAGTTGTTCTTTAATTGAAGATGTATATGATTTTAATAAATAATTTATTATTCGACCAGAGTTAGCTTTGTATTATAACATAATATATTAAAATATTTATGCATTATTCGCTTTTTATTTTATATCTGAAACGATTAACATAGTAATTTTAATCACGCTATTTCGATGTTGCGAGATGAAGTTGATCGGAAAGTTACTTAAGGAATACTGTTTTTTTTTATTTACTTTTTTATAAAAGAAGGTGGCAGACGAACCAGCTGTTCACCCGATATCAAGTGACCGCTACCATAGCCATCTGCAACGAGCTAATGATTTGCAGATGCGTTGCCTACTTTTTATGGACAGAGGAGGGAAATAAACAGATAAATGGATATTTATTTATTTCTTCCATGCCCTTCCCCGTCAAATCGTCATCCACTTTCCGTCCTTTTCCTAATCAGATAGGGATGGGAAGAGGAGTATAATTAGGCCTCCGGCACCTCACTCGTCAGCTGAAGTGCAGAAAACCTACTTCACGCCTGTCTTCTGTGAGGTTGCGGTATTTCACCGGTTGACCCGACCTATTCGTGCAACAGATGTTGTTGCGGGCTTTACCACTTGTAAGTGTAATTAAAAGGGCCCTTTCTTCTTGCTATCCAACTCTTTTGTTGATGCAGATGGGTTGAGTAGCGGTATTCACCTAAGAGGAGTTTTACCATTTGTCTGTAAAACTATTTAAAAAAAATCTTACATAGTTCTGCGCGAGGGTAAAGCATCCTTAAGCTACTAGCTACAAGACCATGACTGAATAACTAGTGGCTTAACTAGTTCCTAGTCTACAGCGGCAAAGCATAATATTGAATAATAAGCAGCAGTTACATATGCATATTTTTTGCCGGAAATGATACGCGCCAACTTGGTCAATAAGAGACTCCTTGCGAGAGAGTTTTATACTACGGGTACGTTCTTTGGCTTTTTATAACTAACTAGTAATTCGACCCGGCTTCGCCCGGGTAGCCGTTTCGGAATCTATAGGGAACAGCGCCTTTTATATACGTAGATATGCTGCGAAAAAACAAAAAAAAATGTATCCTACAGGAACCGGGATAAAAAGTAGCATACTTACTATTCCAGACTATAATCAATTTCTGTGCCAAATTTCATAAGGACCCGGCTTTTTTTTGGGCGGCGCTAAGCCGTTCTCGTCTCGTTCCCCCTAATATGGTTTAGTTCAGGGAATTGGGGTGCGGGCAATAATTTATTCAGCACAAATATCTTAAGAAATTTACAGTTAAATCCTTATATCTAATATGAAATTTTTATCACACTTTATTATTCTACTAGTATTTAAAAAGAAAACATAAAAATTTTAAATTGTAAAATAAAATAAAAGCTAAAATACGGACCCGTTCGCAGTTTATGTGTGAAAAAATAATAAACATGCATTAACACAAACTTTCGCATTTACAATATTATAAGTATAGATTATTAGGTTAAAAACTTTTTGTAGTTATATTAACGCACGAGCTGCCCACTAATGGAACAAAAACTGTAATGACGAAAAAAAATATTAGATCGTATCTGTACCATGTTTTTTGCAATTTTACATATTGACATTATCCTTGATTATTTCATTTGGAAAACGGAAGCAAACAAGCAAATTACGTTTCTGTTCTGTTATACTGACACACATAATCATAACAGAGCATGCTTAAAACTATATAGCATGCCCTGAGGCTGCGTTGCCTACCTTTAATGGACAGAGGAGGGTATAGACAGGAAAAAGGATATTTCCTTCTTCCCGTTAACCACCTACCCGTTGAATCCTCTTCCCGTTCCCATCCTATCCGTATGAGGAAATGGTGGGAAGGGGAAGAGAGCTGAAATTAGGCCTCCGGCAACCTCACTCGTCAAACGAAATACAGAATACTTCTACTACACGACTGTTTTCTGAGGGGTCAGAAGAAGAAAACGACAGTTCCTATTAAATAAATATTAATTATTTTGGTTATTTTATTTGCTTTATCTATATTTTTTTATCGAAATATTAAATCTCAATTACTTATCGATACTAATTATATACAAAAAAAAAACAAAGAAATACTTTACAACCCGTCATATTAATAATTTTGGATATAGTCGAAGGGCTCAGAAAATTTTGGAGGCAATTACCACGACATTATTGTTTATGTAAATTTAAAAAAAATTGTTCTAATAAGTCTTGTGGCTGAAACATCAATTTTGAAATAATCTACAACGGGTTCCGTGGTGTAGTGGTTATCACATCTGCTTTACACGCAGAAGGCCGCCAGTTCGATCCTGGCCGGAATCACTTTTTAATTACATTTTTGCAAATACTACATATACATTCACATATAAATCTTATGTATACACAACATACGTATTAATTACCTGAACGTTGTGTTGTTTCTTGGTACATTTTATGGCAACCGTGTTGTAGAATGCGTTGTTTTTTTTTTAATTGAATGTGTAATGTCTGTATATTACATAGATTAGTATATTGGAAAACGATTTTACGTACAACTTGTAAACAACTATGTTTTTTTCTTTATAAAGCACTACTTTAATGCTCTGCTTTCATAAACCGCGGATTCATACTGCCGAAAACTTTCACATAAAATGTATTATTATCTCAGTTTTTTTCCGAGGGAAAGATAGTTTAACATATATCTGTATCATTCGTTAACTTGAGTTTATTTCAGCTCTTGTAAATTTATGGTTTCCATTTGTTATAATGCATAGTACACACAAAACATTGGTACGTAACTTCTAATGATTTGTTTGTTGCAGTGTTAATAGAAAAATTGCTTCGCTCGTGTAAGGAAATAGACACAATTTACGTATTGATTAGAGCAAAAAAAGGCAAAGACGCTGTCACTCGTCTACATACCATGCTAGATGATTTTGTAAGTATAAAAGGAAATTCAACATTTACATACTCACCAATAGATGGCGTCCTTAACAAGTGTAATCACATCTCTGACTGAATTATTTGTTTATAATAACTAATAAAATGTATATTACGCAATATAACGCATGGATATCCGTTGTATTGCTAAATTTATTTTTTTTGCAAATAAAATTATGTGCTAACTCCAGACAAATTATGTAACACAAAGTAATGGAATCTAAATAAGTCTCTTCCTCGGTAGATGGCGTGATCAAGTGTGGGTCTATAAGTGAAAAGAAAGAAGACTTGTTTCAACAATTTCTATTTATTTCAGCTATTTCACCGTGCTCACGAAGAAAATCCTAAAGGTATACACAAAGTGGTTCCAATCGTCGGCGACATGGAACTGCCCGGTCTCGGGCTTTCCGATGAAGATAGAAAAACACTTACTTCTAAGGTATTCATTTAAATATGAAAAAGTTGGTCTAATAACCAGTTCTCTGTTAATTTATGTGGTACATTTTCACAACCCCTTGAATACCACGGTATTTTTCCTACACAATGATTGCGAAGTTATTGGGGAGTTATTCGGATTTTTCAGTTTGTTGTAAGTTACATATAACTTTTATTAAATCTAATCGATTCACAGGCTTATTTTTAATACACAGGTCTCCATAATAATAAACTCTGCTGCGACCGTAAAGTTTGACGAGAAACTATCAATATCCACCGGCATCAACGTTAGGGGAACTAAAGAGGTGATTAGACTTGGCAAAGAGTGCCGGAACCTACAGGCGATCACACACGTGTCGACCGCTTTCTCCAACACATACCTCAAGCATATAGAGGAAAAGTAAGTTAATATTATAAGTCGAGTGACGCAGAGAATAAAAATATAGAGAAAATAGAAGGGTAATATTTTTTGCGGTTATATTTTTTTTTTTTTTTTATATTACAAAGTGGCAAACGAGCAAGCGGCCCCTAGAAATAAGTACCGCTACCCATAGGCATCCGCAACAAGCTAATGAGCTGCAGATGCGTTGCCTACCTTCATGGACGAAGGAGGGGACAAACAGAAAAAAGGATAATTCCATTCCCTGTCCATCCCCTCCTCATCCAGATATATACGATAGATATATACGAGTATCTGTGTCATATATGTCCGTTTTATTGTAAACTCTTGTAGAAAAAGCCGCTTTAGGGCCTATAAAATTTCATAGTGTCAGCGGTAGACAGGACAAATTCATCATTACACACTACAAGAATTTTGTCGTGTCTAAGCATGAACCTCCGCACCTGAGATTCCTTTCTTGGTCAGCGCCGACGCCGCGGACACTAATCGCATGTAGGACGACGTTATCTTGCATAGGCCCGACGACTTTTCTTAGCGTGTACAATGGTCCTTGCACATGGGATATCATTCTGTACGCGCTGCATTATGATGGTATTTCGCCCAACTAAATTCAACATTTATTCCATATGTAGGTTAATATGTAAATATATGTCGTTATACAGAGAGAAGGGAATCAATAACGTGATAATAAAATATTAATGTTTCATTCTAAATTGCGATTGAAATCTTATCTTTTCTTGTATTTATAATTTTTTTGTTATCTGTTTCAGGTTCTACGATCCACCGATGTCGGTAGAGGCGTTAGAAGCCGTTTCTCAATTAGACGAAGGATTAATAGATACAATATTACCTACGTATGTCATTGATTATTACTTAATTACGTCATAGTGCCTTACTTCTAAACTTTGAATTTAGAGTAATGCAACACGATCGATAGACCTTTCTTATTCTACATATGTGTAAAAAGGCGAACAAATTATGTTCTCATATTTGTTGATTTTTAATTAAACATATGGTTTTATGATGACGATTACGTGGTTAACTTTAAACCTGAAAACAGGAAACCGTCGAGTTTCAAACCCTCAAGAATTAGAAATGGCGACACTTAAGATTTAATTTTGTGCTGTTTTATTCGAGTAGTCAATTTTTTAACGAAAAAGTAACTTGTAAGCTTTATACATGACTTAACTCTCAGGTGTACCTATGAAAACCTCGGAGTGCTGAGCTAGAAGTATACATTTACAGAGAGAAATTTATCCACGTACCACGTACGTGGTCAATATAGCGTAGGTAGGCTTTCTACAGGATGGAACGACGATCTGGTCAAGTCCACTGCATTGGGGCGGCAGGTGACCGATCCTTGTGTCGAGTCATCAAGGTCTACTATCAGAAGTGGACGGCAGCTGCCTAAAACCACTTTACTTGTTAATTTGGAAATAAGCCAAATCATAAGGAACAAGAATATTAAGTGTGTTATACTTAAATATACATTTGTTTCAGACTTCTAGGCAAATATCCGAATACGTATTGTTTTACCAAAGCCATAGCTGAGGAAGCGGTGCGGAGATATGGAGAGGGTATGCCGATATGCATCATTCGGCCTTCCATAGGCAAGTTTTATACAAATCAATGTAGTCTTAACCGAAGCAATGATTAACTATTAATTTTTTTTATAGTTTTTTCACCTGATGTCAAATGATCGCTACCCATAGACATCTGCAACTAACTAATGAGTTGCAGATGCGTTGCCCACCTTTAATGGACAGCGGAGGAGACAAACAGAAAATAGTTATTTCCAATTCCTATACATCCCCTCCACCGTCAAGTTTTCTTCCCCTGCCGATCCTTTCCTTATAAAAGAAGGGTGGGAAGGGGGAGAGGACTAGAATTAGGCCTCCGGCACCTCACTCATCAGACGAAACGCAGAATACTGTACTTCACGCCTGTCTTGTGAGGTCGTGTTATTTCACCGGTCGAGCCGGCCTATTCGTGCAAAAGATGTTGTTGTTGCGGGGTCTACCACTGTTAAAAATAATCCATAGTGGTATAAGCGCACCACGAGAGTGCATGGGGCTGAAATACGAATGTTGAGATGAATGTGTGGTAACACGAATAGATAAGGTACCAAACGAGTATATTAGAGGAAACCTGAAAGTAGCACCGATAGTGGACAAGTTTAGGTAAGCATGGTATGGGCTGTCATGAGGAGGGAAGATTGTTATATGACAAGGATAGTTTTGGATATGTGTACAGGGATAAAGCCGGTCGAGAGAGATAGTCGAAAACCTGTTATGCCGACCCCACGTAAAGTGGGAAAAGCTGTTGCCAATGGCTAAAGCTGTGATGCTTCAGCAAGTTTGTTAGTTGCTCAGTTGATGTTTCCATTTACAACATTACTATTAACTTTATAATTTTGCTAGTGGACACGAGTACCCGTTGTTCTGCCACAAGCTGTCTTTTGTATCATTAAGGCATTTTAAAAGTAAATTATTCACATCTTACCATAAATACTCCTTGAAATGTTTTTCTTGCTTCATAAAGTATGTAGTAGTACTATAAATCACTAGTTAATTTCCATCAGTTCTATCTACGTACGAAGAGCCAGTGCGAGGCTGGACGGACAGCGTATACGGACCAACAGGTCTCATCATTGGCATTGGAACTGGGGTAAGCAGAAATACTTGCATAATAAATTGATGATAGCGTGAAATTGCGACGCATTGCATTTACCCGCGTGAAGTTGTCTCTATAAAAAGTGACAAAAGTGTAAACTTTTTACATTAATCAAACGCTGCTGTGACGTCATCGGAGTCTGGTCCCATATTATTGTGCAGTAGTTAACTTCGGGCTATCATACTAAGTTAGTTTACTTAACTTACAATGACAGTTCGTCGAGTGTACTAAGTGTTCTTGTATTCTGATTATCAGTTATATTTCAAACCTAACATCAACACTTCTCGCATTCATACATTACGTAGAAGATGAAATCTCCACAACGTTAAAATATAATTAAGAACGAAGCTATAGGCGCTTCAATCATTCCGTCAATTTGTTTTAAGTTCTTATACCTTATCTTCATAGAAACACTAGCTGCAAAGTCTCTGCTTGTACCATTATTCATAAAATATTATCGAAAAATGAATTTTCAACCCCCTTATGTTTTACATACTATGGTGGTTGTATCAGGATGTCTTATAACCATCATAGTGACACATGAGGCTTCAACCCACAATCACAATGTAGGTTGAAGTAAAAATTTTCAAAAGTTGTAGCTAAAAATTGAAACGTAGTTCCATGTTTGTAATACCAGTAAATATAACGAAAAGTTTTATTTCGTAATGTCCTCTCTAGGTCCTCCGCACAATGTACATGGATTTGAATAAAGTGGCTGACATGGTGCCCGTGGATTTGACCGTCAACGCTATACTGGCCTCCGCTTGGAACACGGCTAAACATTTTAAGGAAAAGTAAGTATTGATGTCCCTATCCTTATAACAATACATCCGCAACTACTCTGATGTTTCCGCCGGTGTTACCGCTTTTTAACCGACTTCAAAAAGAAAGAGGTTATCAAGGTCTGTATGTCTTTATCATGTCATATACACTCGACAAAACCATTCCTTGTGGTTTAGTCGGGTTAAAATGTAGGATAATTTCATACAACAGTCTAAGCTGCTTTTGACATTATGAGTTCCTAACCTAACCTATTTTATTACAGCCAAACATCAGACATACCAATTTATAACTTCGTATCGGGCGCGCAGAATCCAATAAAATGGGAAAGATTTTTGGAACTTAACAGGAAGCATGGCATGGACAAGCCGACCATGAAAGCTGTTTGGTAAATACTAAATACTTACAACATTTCACAAGCCACTACAAATCTTTATAGATGTTTATTGTACGGTTCTTTAATTGTAGTTAAAATCACTATCTAATTTCTTTCGGGAAATTTAAATTTATTATACATATATATATAAAATATATTTTAAATTTATTTATATAATAGTGTTTGTAAGTTGAATATGTATATTTCACCGACCGATTGTGAACTTTGTCGTTCTATAATCGGACTAGGCGTTTTATAAACTTTCAGCAAATAGTGAGGCGAACGAATCACTTACAATTAGACGGATCAATCAAACGTAATGCTTTTGCAATATAATAAAATCTTTTTAAGATAGTGTTTTTATATATAACTATTATGCCAGCATAATGAACGTAACCTATAAATATGGAATGGAATTGAAGACCATTCTAACTTAAATTCTTAGTACATTTATTGCACGATTGAGCCGACTCGACCAGTGAAATACCACGGCCTCACAGAAGACAGGCCTGAAGTAGAATATTCGACGTTTCGTTCGATGAGTCAGGTTCCGGCACTCCGGCCTTATTTCAGACCTTTTACATCTTCCCTATTCCATTCTTTCTAATAAGGGTAGGATGGGAAGGGATTCGGCAGGGACGGGATGGATGGGGAAAAGGAAAGATTTTTTTTGTCTGTATCCTTTCCTATCCTTTGTCCATTAAAAGTAGGCAACGCTTCTGCGACTAATTTGGTAGCGGTTACCTAATATCGGATTACTTGCGTGCTCGTGTGCCACCTTGTTCCATATAAAAAATAATTGATCGCTCAGTTCACAAAAGGTGCTGACAGTTTATAATTTACCTGGTCAACAAAATCGACAGTCGCTCGGCGACATACAGAGCACGGAGCATGTCAATATAATTATAACTGATGAAACTGTTAATAACGAATATATTATAATATTTCTGTTAACATTTGACCCTTAGTTATAAAGTAAGAACAAACAAGAAAAATAACCATACCGAATACATTGACGTGATCTGGTGCACATATTGAAATAAAAAGAGTGAATTCGAAATTGGTTACATTATTATTTTATTACCCGCGAACTGTTTCAGGTACTACGGATTGAACCCGACAAACAATTACTACATGTTTCTTTTTTACAACTTATTCTTGCATTACCTGCCGGCGTTGCTTTTGGATCTTTACAACGTTCTAAGATGTCGCCGAAGAGTGTAAGTTTGCCGTTTGCTATACAAATATTGATATTGTGGGTGTGAATGGGCGGCGGTGATCACTTAACCTTCAACCCGCTGTCCCGGTAATCCCATTCCTAATAATCACGACGAATAACCATAAAAGTTAGGAAACAGACAATTCTACGGGATAACTCTTTACAGGAGGATTCCCTTCAGCGTGCTTACCATATCAGTATTTTATAGCGTATTATTTTATAAAATTGTACTTAAATCCGACATTTGATTATTGCATGTATTTAAAATATAAAAATATCTAATAATTAATTTCAGAATGTTAAAACTATACAACAAGGTCATGAAGATGGCCAACATACTGTTCTACTTCTCAATGCAAGACTGGCGCTTTACCGACGACAACGTTCGGGAGATGTGGCGCTCACTATCCTCCGCTGATAGAATCGTGTTCCCCTTCAGCATGGGGGAAATGTCGTGGGATTATATGACTGAAACGTTTTTATTGGGTCGGTATTGTCCTATTTCACTAATAACTGGGTATGGGTAGTATTAGTAGTTACCAAGTACTAGAGTCCAAGGAGATCAACTGATGTTAACAGGTGAACTTCTTGCAGAAAAGTAGTGGTCAAATATATATAAAAGGCAACGTGTGTATGTATGTTCCCGATCAACTCCGAAACGGCTCAATAGATTTCGATATAAATTTCAGAAATCTTCAGATTGGCCCGGGTGTTCATGTTAAGTTTGGTAGTAATCGCATCAACATAATTAGTGCTACCCAGGCGGAAGCTATATTTGTATGAACACTGTGCCCGCTTTTTTTGCAAAAGTTATTACCCTTTTTATATTAAAATTAAAGTGGTATTAAAAAGTCATTGAACTTTTTGATAGAGTCTATAAGGTCATTTGCAAGTAGACCATACATTAGTGATAATTATAAATAATTTAGATTTGTATGGTAGTAGATATTTATGACCGAACGTTAACCTTACAGGAATTCGTGTTTACCTCGTGAAAGACGATATCTCAACATTACCCGAAGCGAGGAAAAAGTGGAACAGGTAATTATTTATTCCAATAGAAATAATTATGGAGAAAGAACAAAAATATTAATATATATATATATATATATATATATATATATATATATATATATATATATTAAAGTTGTAAAGGGTACGCATTATGTATTTAGCGTGACTGATTCAAAGCGGTTTCAAATTTTCTTGGATCTCAATATTGGCGGCAATCTCATTTATAAACCCATTAATATTTTTAAATAGTTATTATAGATAAATAATTTAGCTTCGAATTTACAATTCCGAATTAAGCTTTAGTCAGTTATCAAAAAAAAAGTCGAGGCAGTTTATTTTTTTCTAATATTATATGTGATGTTTTTTTTCAGGTTATACTATATGCACCAGCTCTTGAAATTCAGCACATTATGGGTGGTTCTGTATTTAGGATACTTATTAGTTCGAATGTTGTTTTAGGTTAACCCAAGTGGATTTAATCGAAGTTGCATAGGTAGAATTAAATTAAAAATGGTGTTCTGTACTTTAGTAGAAATAGTAAATGTAATATTACAAAAAGCACAGAATAAGGAACATCTATGATGGATAACATCAGCTTTGTTTTGTTGGTAACCATATTTCTCTTACAAAAATAAAATAATATTATGAAATTAATAGATATTTTTTACAGGAACGATGAACCATGACCTGTATTAATTCGTTAAAAGCGTTTAAATAATGGTTTTGCGTAATATTTTACCAACATCCTCATTTACTCGTCCTACCTCAATACTTATATTCATTATGTAAATTTTTATTTATTAAATTAATAAACCTTAAAGTATGTTTATCAACCAAATTAGGTAAAAAGAAAATATGTATTTTATGCCGTAATTTTGACCCTAATTTATGTACCTACACATATAGCTTTTTTGAGAAATAATTGGTGAGATTAAATTACGGCAATATGAAAAAATAGACAGAGATTATGCTTCACGAAATGATATTACACGTTAATTAATAAATGTATCTTTTGAATATATTTTGGTTAACAGAATTATTTGACCCTTGAGATCCTTGTATGTCCTCAGTATTGTTATTTATCAAAATAAGTTTCAAGAAACATTGTTACCGATTCACACAACCTCTGCGGTTGCTGCTGTTAAAAAAATATAGACAAAAAGTATATTTAATACTTAATAAACTTTTTGCTCAATTGATATTATATTTTAGTCTCATACTTTTAATGTATTTTAGATACGTGTAAGTTACCATCTATATAAAACTAAATTGTAAAAAGAAATATATTTGTTATCTGTTTAATTATGTGATAAATAAAAGTTTAATAAAGCATTCAGTTTTTAATTCTTAAGATATATAATAAATTCTTAATTTATAATACATATATCTCCCCGCTTGTATAGTCGTAAAGTACAAGACATTCTTGAGACATTTTGGTACCCAATGTATCCAAAGCTTTTACGTGACTCCATCCAAACATTCACCAGTGTGGATCAATTCAGGCCTTACCGATTTTCTTAACAGAAGTAGTAAGCACATCTCCGGATGCATTAAGAGTCGTTGTTATTGACATGACTTTCTAATATAACGAAAGTCACCTTTTATACTATACAACAGTGTTCCTGGATGAAGTTGCTTGAAACATTATTTTTAATTAATACTTACTTCTTTACACCATAATTCATTAATGTCTTGAAGGTAGTGAAATTGTAAATGGTAAGTTCACTTACAATTTTCCGCCAAATCGCCAGTAATGTTATGAACTATCGATGTTAAATGTTAGTGTACAATTATACGGTGACTATAAAATACAATCAATCACTTGTCCTCGTATAGTGCTGGAACCTTGTCAATTTACACCCACGCGATGTATAGCTAACAAAATAATCCTAATAGCGAATTTAATTTAATAGTAATTTTGAAATTATTGTTGTCAATGCGATGCCAATTTTAATTATATCTTTTCTACTGATAAAAATGGTAAGTTTCATCCGATGTTAATTTCCATGCTGTGATAAAAAAAAATTAAACTGGCTTGGTATTTAAGTGAACATTTTTGATATCACATCATGTCATTATTAATTAATGTTTTCGTTGCCGTGTGTTTCCACTGTCGTATAAACTTGTCACGATACAAGGTTTCTCTCTATCTTTTTCTCCGAAAAAACTGATATTACAATATGTTTTGCGTGAATGTTTTCAGCAGTGTAAGCTCACTGTTTAAATTATCAAAGTCTGTCAACTGTGACATTGACTAGTTTTTCATAATTAATCAATAATTTCACAAGAGTGATTATGAAGTATTTTCGTATTCATTCAAAAACAAAGTGAAAACAATACGACTATAACAGCAAACAAGATTGTGTCACTAACGCTAATGACTCAATTTCAGAAAATTAATACTTCACAATGGCAACCAGGCGCATTATTAATTTGCTGGGGTAATGTTGTTATACTTTTTTTATTTAAATGAAAAAAAACGGCTTTACCGATAAAATTATTACAACATCCTAAAACGGAATATAATTTTAACAATAATATTACGCGGACATCTCTAGCTCTAATTATTATCCTGTCGTGTTGTCAACAACTGTCACTTTCAATCAAAATTGTGTTGCGAGTGCGAAAGGTTTTACAAAACTTGTTTATTACTTTTTAATATCATGGAAGAATAAATCATGAATTATAAGTGGCTAATAAATATTTAATAAGTTAATATTACAACCTAAAATTATCCGTTAGTATAATAGTACAAAATTGTAATTCAATTTTTCAATAAGATGGATGAGACAGTGGTTTTAGTTTTGCTTGTTTTGGTGATGTTAGTTGGTTCCTATGTTGCTGGTAGTATTCCACTTAATGTTAGCATGTCAGAGGTAAGTTATTCGAGAAAAAAAGGACAGTTCAGCGCGTTTGTAATGCTATTATTTTGTTAATCAGTGCATGGATCTAAGGTACTACTATTGCAAAGCCACGATCGTCACGCATGTCATAAGGATGTTCCAGTTTGTGTTTTGTAAAGTAGATATATATATACACTCCTATAATACAGATGAAACTAGTTGTGCAGAGATGCATGACAGAATATTAAAAAAATGGCTTGCATAACTAGATGGGAAATCCCAAGTATTGAGATTTAAATAGTTAAGGAAAACAATGTTTAATATGCTGTACATGTCTTGAGTCTTAAAGGATTGTCAAATTCAACGAAGCAAAGTCAAATATTTAATCTTGTTCATTTATTCAAATTATTTTGGTGTGCTAAGATGGTGTCTTATGTCTGCAATACATAATTTATCGGATTGTAATACATAATATATTAGACCATCTAGCTGAGATAATGACTATATACTCTCCATGTGGTAGAGATTAAGCCAAATATAGAAATCACACAATTACAATTATAATCCTACTATAAATTTTACAAATACAGTATCCAATTTATCATAACTTATATTTTATTTATGTTCTTGTTAAAGGACAAGCTACAAAAAGTGACAGTTTTTGGTGCTGGCTTACTAGTTGGAACTGCTTTAGCTGTTATAATTCCGGAGGGAGTGAGGGCACTATTTTCTGAGAGAGTTCCGCTTGTCACTAAAGACTACACACCAGAACCAGCTGCCCATACTGACTTGCATTCAGTTATTGGTATATCTTTAGTTCTAGGTAAGAATAACTACTCAACTAGTTGCTTAGAAATATCAGGTATATGTAACCTGTTCAATTTTTTGGTTATATGACAAAGTAACTATGACAAATTACTTCCCTGGATTATACTTCTAGTGGAAAATAACCCTTATAATCGCAATATCTGCCAAAAGTTTCTAAAACTGTCCCTAACAATGTTGAAAATAATTATAATGTAAAATAATGTGCAGCTAATACTTATAGTTTTGTCTTACAGGATTTGTGTTTATGCTATTGGTAGACCAGCTGTCCTCAAGATACAATGATACTACAAACCCAACTGAGAAGAACATCACCGCAACTGTTGGATTAGTGGTCCATGCGGCTGGTGAGTGTTACATTTACCAGACACGTCTTAACTCCCCATGATTGCTTTATAGTAGAACAAAGGAATGGTTGAAAAAAGTGCATGCGGCAGAAATGAGAATTTTAAGATGGATTTGTGGAGTAATACAAATGGATAAGGTATGATACAATTATATTAAAGGAAGCCTGAAAGTAACAACAGTAATAAAAAAATTAAGGACCAAAATGTTAGCAAGTTATGAGGAGGGAAGACTGGCATGTGATAACATGAGTTCTAGATGTAGGGTATACATTCATGGGGAAGATGAAAATCTATTGTGGTGACCCCACATAAAGCGGGAATGTGGCAGGGAGATGTTACTTTATAGAAAAAATAATATATATTTTAATTTTGAAAGTCATAATATAAAATATTGCCTACGATATTTGATAATTTTGCTTCTAAATTGTGAAAGGAAATATATATATATATATATATATAAATAGTATAAAGAAAGGAGGAATACAATTTCAATGTATTGTGTTTATACCGTAAATAAATATCTTCTTTTTGTTATTATATGAATAGAGACCCTGGAGACATCGGTCACCTTATATGATGTTCTAGGAAGTGCAGGCATGGAACTATTTTACTTTACCTGTATCTTTAATCTCAATGAACCTTTACTGTGTGACAAAGTTATAAAAATCTTCTAACTAATATGTAAAAACTGCCACAACAGCATAAAGATTTATTCCCTCCATCGTTAATATTCGTATCGTCGGATAGTCTATTTGCAATAATAAGCCGGTTTTATCGCTATGTTGACATAACTAACTTATAAAATTGTGTAACATCCATTACCGCAATTTGTCGCGACGATAAAACACCGCCGATAGCGGCGCGCACGTGACTACAAACAATTTAAATATCAACTTATCATAGTATATAAAACTTATCTTAAATATTTGTAAGGTGCTAATGATAATTGAGTTGAGGACAATTTGAAAAGCTATCATTGAAATCCTTAGGGATGTGAATCGTCAAATTGTAAAAAATCACCACATTATCCGATATCGGTTAATACATAATCCTATTTTTATGTTTGTTATTAGTAACTAAATACATATACGCTCACGCCCGTAACTCAGAGGGGTAGGCAGAAATTATGGATCTCTATTTGGCGCGATCCTGGCATACCACTCTCGCTTCTACATCCATACATCTACGCATACAAGCTTGTCGATTACTGGTACTCCTTATATCGCCCTTCTTTAGTATGCTACTAATCTAATCGCTGACTCCTCACTACTGTACCTATAGCCCCATACACTCGTTGTTATTAGTATTAGTAAATATTTTCTAGTTTACTAGTCTACTTTCATATTTCAAGGGTCTTTTTTTGTGCTAATCAATATAAATCTGTTATTGACTGTCAAAATTGGCCTGTTATTTTATGACAGGTTCAGGTACCTACTATCTAATTATTCTCCCTGCCCTCCCATGTTGTGGGGTTGGCATAGTATGACCGTAGTACCAGTATAAACAGTATAGATTTTGGCTATAGTTTTTACGGCTGGCCGCTTGCCTGACGCCAACACTCCTCGAAAAAAAAAACTTACTATTTATTTATCTATAGAAAAATAATAGATTCTACACACAACCTCAAGCTTATCAAGAACTTAAACCGTTTTAAATTTTTAAGCTTCTTAGAGCAAATGTACCTCCGCGAACTAATTTAATACGTGACGATGATGTGAAATCTGAGAAATGTGTTGTATAGCGGACGGCATAGCGCTGGGCGCGGCGGCCACTACGTCGCACGCCGACGTGGAGCTGATCGTGTTCCTGGCCATCATGCTGCATAAGGCGCCTGCCGCCTTCGGCCTCGTCACCTTTCTCATGCACGCTGGCCTCGAAAGGTAAATTGTGCAGTAAATATATGAACTAATTATTTCATCTATTTCACAATATAACAGGTTGCATTTCTTTGAAATATAAGGTGGAAAAAGATTAAGCGGTCACCAGGTGTTATATAGGCACTCCTACCCATCACAAAAGCCCATTGCCCGCAACAACAACAGGAAGGGGCTTCCCCCTCTCTTTTGTCCGACATGAAAAAACATGAGCAATTCTAGTTGTTGCGGATCTCTGTGGGCAAAAGTGATCACTTAACTTCACTTGAACTGTTTGTTCATTTACCATCTCATTTTATAAATAGTTAATATTTTGTCTTTTGCTTCCAGGAACCGGATACGTAAGCATCTGCTGATCTTCTCGTGCGCGGCGCCGCTGCTCGCGCTGCTCACGTACTTCGGCATCGGTAACGAGAGCAAGCAGACTCTAAATGATTTTAATGCTACAGGTAAGTGAAGTATGTGAAACAACAGTCGATCGTTGCTCCCTCGACACTGAAGGAGTTGCATAAGCTTCACAGAACAATAAATTGTAGAGGAAAAGGTGAAAAAAGAAGTAAAAACATTTGTATTTATTACAATATTAGTAAACTAGTGGTCCGCCCCCGGTTTCACGCGGATAGGACTAAAAAATAAAATCTAGTTGAAAACTATCCCATCTTTTAAGTTGGACGAAATAACACAGTGACCAAATTAATGATAATGTTCGGTTTATTAGTGTTTCGGAGTTTATCCCGGACAAACGAGATTTTTATACAAGCCTTATATAAGTATAAGTTAGTTCGTTGGTTTTATAGATAAGTATAATATTTATTGTACGTGTTTTTCGCAGTATTAAAGTCGTTTGAACGACTCAATGTACAATTTATATGCTACTATTAATTCGTTAAGACGTATAATGCAAAAAAAACTTATAGGACATGCCGTGTTAACCCAGCCCAAGATTAAGCGTGAGCTGGTTTATGATAATTTTATAATTAAAAACAAGGAAAGAAAGAAAACAAATTTACTGTCACAAAGAAACAAAAAATACACAGACTTAATAACAATTATTAGAAGAAAAATGTGACAAAAGGTAGACAGTTCAGCGTATGGTTTGGCGCTGATTTTCAGCTGGCTCCTTTGCCTGGAATGTTACACATGTATAGGGTAACTGAGACAAGTATGTTATAATTGGTAGTTTGTAACACGTATATGGACCAACAAATCTAACCGTGAGTTTACACTGCCGAAAACATTGACACAAAACATATTGTCATCCCAATTTTTTCAGAGAGAAAGCTTATATCGCGACACGAACAGTGTTACGCCAGTGGAAACCCACGGTAAAATCAGTCGTTAACGTATTTGTCTTTTACTTGAAAAACAATGTTTAATCTATTTCCAGGTATAGCGATGTTATTCTCAGCGGGCACATTTCTCTACGTAGCCACAGTGCACGTACTGCCCGAACTGACGCACACGCATGCGCACACCCACACGCTGTTACCGATGCAGGAAGGCGTCCCTGCCAAGAAAGGCTACGGGGGTTTGCAGATGTGCGAGGTACTCATACTGGCAATCGGGGCGATGCTACCGGTTATACTTACAATGGGACATGAACATTAATCTCTATGGATACAAGTTCCAAATCGAAATCCTTAATGTATTTCTTGAGGACATCTATGGAAAAAATACGCATACAGACTTCATGCGCTATTTGAAACTGATTAGTTTAATACGGTACGATCTGCTGTCCAGCGTCAGCGTCATCTTGGAGTTTAGTGATTACATAAATGTAATCAAACATCATTTTTTTATATTACAAGAATAAATGTCTTTATAGAAATGCAAAGTAACATATCTAAATGTAATTTTACTTATTGTCCTGTAAGTATGTGTATTTTTCAATCGTTTCTCTTATTTTTTGTTTATTACAAAATCTCTGTGTTGTCCATAGATGTCTATAATCATAAAATGAATGTTAATGAGGAAATAGATAATTAATTGTTTCTTTGCGTTTTAAATATGTTCTGAAGTTTCCACATGCTTACTATTTGAGTACTATTAGAGTTTTAAAGTTATTTTTTTTATCAAGAAACGAATTTCAAATTTATTAAGAACAATTTTTTTATTATATACGCGATCTCAAACTTGAAAAGATTAAACAACGGTGCGATTACAAATTAAAGTAATAGCCAACTTTAAATGCAAATTAAGTTACATTGGACGTCATTGCTATGTTATACAATAAAAGTATTTCTGCAAAAGTCATACTATGTATCTATAAAGGTGTATACATTTGAACAGTTATGTGTATATGTGGTAACTGTTTATGCGCCTGCATAATGTATGTTTTTGTGTATATTGAAATGTTATAAATATAATAAGAAGTTGTGACGAATCGTTGAATATGTCACCGACTGATTGTGAACTACGTGACTATAATCGATCTGGGCACATTATAAACTGTCAACATTGTGAAAAGAATGAGTCGGCCACTATTCATTATTTCAAAACATATACTTAAATATAACTAATGTGGCTCAACTTACCAACTTAAGCTATAATTGTCTTCAATTCTAATTAAAAATTTAACAGATTTACACCAGCAAAATATTTGTTCACGATTTCACGATTTGACTTCGACAGTTTATAAACTGTCGAGAAATGACACGTCAAAGAGTTAATAATTTGTTCAGTTCACAATTTGCTGATTGTTTATAATGTGCCTAGTCAGATTATAGACTGATGTATTTCACAATCGGTCGGTGACATGCATATAGTTTGGTACATTTCGTCTGTATGTTATTTAACTTGATACAGCAAATATGTTTCAAGTTCTAGGCCTCCAAATTATGAGTATCTTTCGGTAGTAGAAAGGCAGCATACATGTATAACTATAACAATTCAGAGGAACTATGTAGACTAAAAGGTGCGGTGAATAGTGTGAGCAGGACAGCGAGAGTTTTACAGTGGTAGAGCCCGCAACAACATCTGTTGCACGAACGGTGAAATACCACGACCTCACAGAAAACAGGCGTGAAGTAGAAGTACTCTGCGTTTGTCTGATGAGTGAGGTGCCGGAGGCCTAATTTCAGTCCTCTTCCCCTTCACACCCGTTCGTCATAAGGAGGATAGGATGGGAAAGGAAAGAGGATTGGACGGGGAGGGGATTAACAGGGAAAAGGAAATATCCTTTTTTCTGTCTATGCCCTCCTCTGTCCATTAAAGGTAGGCAACGCATCTGCAACACATTCGCTTGTTGCGGATGTCTATGGTAGCGCTCACTTTACATCAGGTAGGCTTGCTCGTTTGCCACCTTCTCACATAAAAAAGGAGTTACGGACTAGAAGTATAGGACGAGAGAATGCGATGACTTATTCGATGCGAACGGACTGATTAGTTTTTCCGCTCCGTTTTCCCGAAATGTATAAGTCGCATATCCTTGTCCATTGAAGCGTAGGGGAGCTTAGACTTATTGATTATTATTGGCACAGCTCCAGAACAATGAACTGGCAGCCTCAAGTGAACCCCGGTATTTCAATTCGTTGTAACTAGTTCTCGCCACCGAGACTTTTGTTAAACGCGTGTCGCCTCAGTTCGAATGTCACTGTCATAGTAACGTTAATACTGTAATCTCATTGCAGTTTTTTTTAACTTGTAAAATGGAATATTCCAGCCCAACTCCCTGAAGAATCCCAGCACCCCTTGATGTTGCTGATAATCTCCGGGAGCGATCCCGGCGTACCAATATACTTAACCCTGTACTCGGACACTGCAGGACAGTGTAGCATGACGTATGACGCCGTTTCCTCTTCCTCCATGCATGCTCTGCATAGAGGGCTGTCAGTGATCCCTAAATTAAACAGGTGTTTATTGAATAGGCCGTGTCCTGTGAACACTGCCACGGCTATTCGGATCGGCATTCTGCTTAAGTTTAGTAACCTACTTGAGGTTCTCCTATCTAACTTCGGTAGGGCTTCTCTCGTTTGTCTGCACTCCTTTATGTTATCACAGAGGTCGCAGTGAAGGACGTGAATTCTTTCCATTACCTTCGAGGTATGCTGGTGGTAGTGGGACAATAGGCTCTGGACCGATTGGTTGAATACTCGAGCCTTTGCGAGCAAGTTCATCCGCCGCGTCGTTTCCTCTAGATCCACTGTGTCCTTTAATCCATTGGAGGTTTATATTATTCTTGGCCTCTGCCCTCATTAAGACGCTGATGGCATTCATAGATAAGGCCGAAAGTCATTATATTGCTGTTCAGTGCCTGTAGCAATGCCATGCTATCCGAGAGTATGCGAATATTTTCATCTCTGACTTCCCTCGCAGTAATGGCTAGCACTGCATGTGGACGTAGCAATATAGGTGCTTCAAAATCGTGCCAAATTAATTCTCAAGTCATGGCTGAGGCGCCGTCCTGTTGCCAGCGCTCGCGCGATGATTCGTGCGTCCGACGAAACTGAATATCCTACTCAAGGTAGCGCGATCGTGCGATGCGACAAAATTGTTGTTTAGTTTTCTTCGCGCGACCATCGTATAGATCCGACGATCCTCCAAACATAGTGATCTGTACTGAATGATTAAATGGCGCTCGCGCGACCAATTGTAAGGATGGGAGTGGCCAATGTTTTTGTTGACATAGACAAAATGTAATTGTAAAAATCTCCTATCCTCTTCCGTACGTAGAAATACTAATGGTGACATTCACCGCGCTGATTTCAGTATCTATAGAGTTTATTATATGGTCTGTTTGTAATGCTTTTTACGATTAAGGAAAGATTGGACAGGAGATGCTGAGTATCTCTGTTAAAAGTCTTTCGAGAGCGATCGCATTGCTCCCAAACGGGACACACACATGGGTTATCGCGCGAGCAGTTTCATCGCACGATGAAATCGCGGCCGTTATTGTTTTCGAGCTACGAAGCTATGTCATATACACTACTCCCGTTACATTATTACATGATGAACACTTTTTTGTACACTGTACACGCACACCGTCGTGACGTCAAGTCTCAAGATATTTTACACCAATAGTCTATTCTTCAAATGCTTTATACAATTAGTATTTTTATAACCAAACTTTATTATAAATGTTTTTAATTTCATTGATTCTCGAGTTATTTTTTGCTCAATTTTACGCCCTTCGTTGTGTACAGGCGATCGTTACTTCATCAGCTAACTGCATGTCTTGCAAATCTTAAATGTATGAAATGTATCCTAGGTATTAGCAATGCAATATTTTTTAAATGAAACGTTGAACATAAATAAATGTAATTCCTAATTTCTAGATAAAATTTAAGTAATTTTTTAAAATATATTTCCTTAATAGATTTTTTGATATATAATTTTGAAATATTAGAATAGTGAGAATAATTAGCGTAAGTATTTTTTTTGTTTTAATATAATTATGTAGTTTGTGGTTATTGAGTAATGTGAAAGAAGTCTCCAGCATTAATCTTTAAATTTATACATACATTTTGTTTACATGATTCTTATTAAAACTGTGAAAGGAACATATGAAGCCAGGTTATTTAAAGGTGATGGGATATAAACTAAGATTGTATTTTACGCTTGCCAAGTTCACGTACAGCACAATGCCAAAAGATTTGGTTTGTATATATATATATATATATATGCGGAGAACAAAAAATATGTTGAAAATACACAAAAACATATCTTGAAACTTTTAGAGCACTGGTCATGATTAATTTGATTATTTTCAAATACTTGTAATGTATTGGAGACCAAGTGTAATATACCAATAAATTTGTTAAAATAATGAGCTTGGACTATATTTGTATGTTTATTTATAAGTGCTTCTGTTTTTACTGTGAAATATAAATCAAATTAAATGTTTTATCATGATTATGTAGCTTTCTTTAAAAATTTAAGATTAAGTCATGTATTTTATTTGTAATATAGATTTTAAAATAATGCAATGCATAATAATGCAATGCATAACAATGCAACAATATGTGATACAATAATATTGTTTAGCTGGAGACTGACTGTGAGACGAACCAAAAAGGAAAGACAGATTATGAAACCAGAAAATGTGTTGTATTTTGGCCTGCGAAGTAAGAGCGATAAAACAAAGCTATATAACTTGTTGTGATGTTATTTTTATTAGATTAAATGGACAGCTTTTTAATAAAATGAGTTTTATTTTTATTTTGTCTATGAACCCCTTAATATTGAGTAACTCTTATTTGAGAACAAGAGGAACACGAAACAACTCAATACCATTATTTGTATGATCAATATAAACGTGGTAATGATTACCTTTCCTATAATTAATATTATATTTATTTAGTGTCATCTATTAAAAATTAAAACGATTTTTACTTTTGTAAAATGTAGATGTTGTTTTGCTATCTAACACAAGATAGCACTCTTTCTAAATAATATGGTGAATTATTCAAGGTTCAAGTTAATTTCGTCTTCGATTTATCAGTATCGGCCCCAGATATAGTTCGGCAGCCCACTTATCGATGAACTTATATAATCTAGGTCCTGATCGTGAATAACACATGAAGATATAAATGTTTTATGCCATATTTTAGACCAGAGGTCGAAAGGGAATTTTAGCCGGCTACATTTCATCTTTTATTTTATTTTTTAGTTACCTCATGACATTTATAAGACAATTTCAAATTATTTTTTTTAAATCGATTTTCGCGAATTGAAGTCGGTTTCTGGTATTTTTACTGCGCCTAAATTACTATTTATTGTTGTTAAAAAGCTACACCTAATTTTATAGAGGTAGCATTAAACTATTAGAAATAGGTAGAGTATTGGAAACTTTAACGCAAAAACTACAGAATGGATTTTAATAAAACTTTACATCAGAAAAACATATAGGCTATAATTTATAAATATATTGTGTGAATTGTCCCAAATATATAAATAAAATCAGTCATATGCGAGCTATTTTGGTGTGCGCTGTAAAAATCGTTGGAGTTACACGTATATAATGGACAATGGATATGTTTGCCCTAGTCCTACCAAAAAGCCCGTGACAGTATATATCTATCCTTTATGTGTAAGCGATTATTGCCAAAATAGTGAACCATCTATTAATTACAGAGCGGAAGAGATAATTAATAATTTTGTATTCGATATAAAAATATTTATTTGTAAATTCAAGTGGTTGACATTTTTTAAATTACAAAAGTGCTTATTGAATAACACAGAGAGTGAAGTCCGGTCTTCATCAGGCACAAAATTTACAAAAAATACTTTCCGTTTCAATATCTTATTGTTCTTTAGTGTCAAAGTATTCATTTAATCATTTTGGCTTCAAGAATAGAATTTCTGAGTAATTTACGACTATTTATTCCATTAGTCACATAAATGTGAAAACTACAAAACTGTAAAGCCCGCAGTGTCAGAAACATTTATCAAAGAGGTCGTCAAGTCCAGGGTGGTACCATGATATCACAGAATACCGTCGTAAGTAAGAGGTGATTCGGTTCGTATTCGTCCCAGTCAGTCGGTTTTTTTTAAATTAACTACTAATTAATGTTGCTTATTGTATTTTTCATTGCCTTCTTTCTCTCTACTTACATTTCATTTCTAGTGTGTTTGAAAACCTGAATGAACAGTTTTGGTGTATCGTTGGTATTTATGCTGGTATTCAAACTATCCTAACATTTATCTATACTATTATATTTATCACACACGGCTTTATCTAAACTGGTCCTGCATTTTGTTAAAAAATCTTACATTAATTATTAAGGTAATAAAAGATTCCTACCTCAATTAAATGCTATTCCGTTACCACTAGGTATTTACTACTTATTGCAGTAAGTTAAATCATTTATTATCACCTATCACCCAGTAGATATTTGGTTCTAATAATCTCGAACCTAAGAGTTATTGTCCAATAAAAATATAACACACAAAAGACCTGCGACAAAATGGCTTACCAAAAGCAAATTAAATCTTTCCAAGTTGCTGACAAGACTGATCTCAAAAATAAGTGCTCTAAGATAAATTACATTAAGTGGACAAAAATTCTTACGTTAAGAGGCGGGAACTGCCTATAAATTAGTCGCCGTAATAGGGCGAACGCGGAAGTAGGCTCCGCAGACAAATGTCTTCGCTTGTACCGACGTTTTTAGAAAAGGAAAATGCGGCAAGATGGCGCCGGTCTGTCTGGCGCCAAAGCTTTCCTCTTGTCCGGAATCGAATGGTACTAAGCAACGATATAGTTTAATGCAATACTATACCTTACATAATTGACGAAAAGGTTAAATTTCGTTGAAGTCTTTTCAAATGATCGGTATTGACTTTTCCGGGCAACAGTAATGCGTTTTGAGCTCCCGGTTTTCCTTACCCGCATTCGAAATTTGACTTTAATTACAGACCTCAAAGTCTATTTTTGAATGATTTTACATGAACATGTAATTTTTGTCGATGGGCCCTTGTCTGGGTGGCGCCAGTGAACGCTCAAATTTATTATTTTGCATTATGTGCCCTAAACCTGAAAAATAAAGCACTTTTTCTATTCCCCTTTTTGAAGTTTCTACGAGGGAATTGTAATTTACGGGATGTTATTTACAAGAGTTGATACATAACCTTACTTTGTAAATAAGCGATCTACATTTTTATATCTGAATGTAATTGTATAAACATACGCAACGTGCTTTTATTTGAGTGAAAACTTCTTTTTAACGTTAGACGATATTAGGTGACGTGAACAATATGCAACATGGATTAGTAAATCGCGTCTTCAACAAGCTTTTTTTAATTTGGAACTGTTGGACGATGGACTTTTTTTTTCCTTTTTATTTATTTTTTAACTATAGTGCTCTTTCCTAATTGTTTTGACTATTGTCAGTAGTCCTTATGACTGCTTGTGTTTTTTTTATACAAGTAGGTGGCAAATGACGAATAATATGACATGAAGTAGATTACTTCATGTCTGTCTTATGTGCACCGGTAAAGCCAGGCCATTCCAGCAGATGTTGCTGTTGCAGGCTCTACCGCTGTTAATAGAGCAACTATCCTAACCCTAAATATGCTTCCATTGTGTTTATAAACCGAATCATTATACACTTCAGATGAATAGCTTGAATTTTTTTAAGGTTAAGGTTTTCTATTAAATTAACCTGTTTATTATTAACAATATACTCTTTGGTATGAACGGAAAAAATACGAGAAGGCAAGAAAGAAACTCAACTTCAAATCAACGAGACATGTGACAGACCTTTATTATGAATTTACTATGATCAAATTGAAAGTATAACTTTTTTGGTCTTTTATAATTCGACTATAAATTATTTGTTAACTTAATGTTTCTCTTTAAAATTCTCTGTGTATTTTCTAGTATCATAATCATTGAAAATGTCCCGAAACAATTCCAAGCGGCGGCAAAAAATTACCAGCCGAATGAAATCGAAGACAATGTACATATAAACGAAGACCAAGTCGATGAAAACTTTTTAGAAAATGGTGAGAGATTTTATTCAGAATATAGTAATGTTTTAATAAAAAAATATTTTGAACTAAGCCAACAAACATCGACCTTTATGAATTCCATTTTTGGGCTTACGCAATCTGTGCCTAATCCGAGTTAGTATTGGTTCGTAGAATTTTGTTAATGTACTAGAAATAATGAAATTTTAAAGCTAGTCGTCTATAGCTTCGTTGTCTTGCTTGCAAGAACGTCCGCTTGCATGCTATTCGAGGGTAAAAAAAATCTCATTGAACCCGATGGCAGCGCCACCTACCGGAGTTTAAGCTATCACGAGACCCAGTCACACAAAAAAACTATAAATTTATAGAAAATAATAATAATAACCTAATCCCGATAACAGAAATTACAATATTTCTTTAGTATTACATATGGCATTGACCATTTTTAGATAGCGACACACTTGAATCAAACGAGCGAAAACTGAAAATGTACGGGGCCCTTCAATCTGCTCTCCAAAATCTTAACACTGAACAAAAATTCTTATTTGAAGGTATTTATACTATAATAATAAATATATTATTGAATGTCTCAGGGCCTAGTAGTGGTTAGGTTACCATACAAAATCGAGCGAAACCAACTACCACTACAATATATAATTTGAAAGTTGAGGGCCAAGTTGGCCTTCAAGCTTGATGTGATCTGCTAATTACACGCGCTCTGCTGCTCCTACACGTACAACACTGTAACGTGCAAGTTCGGACTGATATGGAATGTTCACGTCTCAGAGTTATACCCAATCGAACTAATTCAGTTTGACTGCATACAAATGTAGCAGGTCAGACCCTCAACGACTACTTTTAGGCTTAATCTGCCGTCAACGCAACGGGCTGGGTTCCCAAGACTTTGAATTTATATTTTACTGCAGCTGACCTTGATTGATGAACACGACGGACCTCCAAGTTACACACCCTATTGATATTTTCATTTCCACAAGCATATTTTCCTGTTTTAAGTTCCTGCTCCCACCCTGTAGAAATGATTCGTCTCTAGTGGTATTACCAAACCGATACGGCTTGAGTGCTTCAAGAATAACGCGTACTCCTTAAGGCTCGCACCGCACCATCAGCTTCTCTAGCGTTGTAATGTTCATGGGTGAAGGTGATACTTTAGTTTGGTCGTTCGGATCTGGCTGGTCTTTTAGCTTTCCCAGTTCAGTAAACTTTTTTTTTTTAATTTTGTTGTGTGGATAACAAGGAGGTTGTTATGAATAGGTTCGCGTTTTCCATACTTTGTGGTCAATTTTAGTAAATTCAACAATTCTTTAATTTAGTTAAAGCTTTGTTAACCACGAGAATAACAATAAAATACCCAGTAATTTCATTTCAGATGCGCTTAACAAGTATATTATGGGGAATATTACCGAGAATGAAGTTATCGACTTGTTACCTAGCATATTACTGATCGATGAAAATTCAAGAGAATTAGATAAACAACATGAAGTCAATAAATACAAAAAGCTACAAGCTTGTCCATATAGTAAAAATAATCGTAATTTTGTCGGAATTGATGATCCTGAATGCAAGCCTAGCACTTATGAAGACATAGCTGATATTTATCTCAAGGCAAAGATGCTCGGTCAAGGATGTACACAAAACTCAATACACACGAAATATAATGACAAATCTTATATGACTTCTAAATCCAAGATCGACAAAACGACACAAATATCACTGAACACAATAGCAGTTCCTTTGTTCATTGACTTGATCAGATCTTTTAAAAATAAAAAGATGTCTATAACAACAAATACATATAGCTCTGAGTCCCCCTGGACTACAACGACATCCACTACAAATATATTAAACGAGACAACTACCACTGAGGTAATAAGGGAAGAAAAGAGCAAATACAAGAGTAATATGATGGATATTTTGACATTTCTATCGTTATTAGCTAATTTGACTGACGAGCAGAGAGCTCAGACTATGCTAAGGTCGAAAGATACAAGTGCCCCAGGAACGGCGCCTCTCTGTCCGTACACTGTAAGTTTCGGTACATCCCCAAGATACAAATCGCCTTATGAATACTACAACCGAAACCTGTCTGGGAATTTAGTAACAATGGTTAGTAATAATTCGTGTGATTCACGCAAAAAGCACACATTGAATTTAAAATACTTTTACGGGTTTTTATCGCGTTTTATAATGTAGTTCGTTCGCTATTATTCTTTGCGGGTTCAGGGGCTAGAGCGAGAAAAGTGTAACAATAACACGGAGGCGAATTTTAGAATGGAGAATTAGCTGACAGTGTCTTGAGATCTTGCAGTTGTGTGCTTGGTTTGGGATTTATTTTTATCAATTACAGATAAAAACGCGGTAAAATCCGTAAACTGTATTTAAATTATGGTTAATGTTAAGAAAAGTTTTTTTTAATAATGCAAAAATCTCTGCCCTAACTTCGAGTTTACTTTGAATTATTATGAGAGAAAAATATGAGTCACGAACCTTTTGTTAATAACATAGCTGTCAACGATAGTTTTCATATGGCTAAAGTCCAAACATGTCAGTATGTGGGTTTTTATATAATTATATCTATTAAAATTGTGTGAATTGAGTGTGTGTGTGTTTTAAGGATTTCTAATGTCTGATTAGCTGGGACAAGCATGTCACCTAATTACAATCGTTTACCTATAAATCTTTTTGCTTTAAATGAACTAATGTGTAACCTTAAACAGTGTTACGTATGCGGGCTGGAAGAGAGCCAGATCCCCGAGAGTTCGCTCTGTGAGGATGCTTTCGACGACGTTGACTGGACGCTTAAGAAGTACTCCTACCAATTTATCAAATATTGCCGCTACGATGAGTATATGTTAGTATTTGTACTATTTTTATTGCATTTACTATATTTGTATTAGTAGTAGGTTTAGTCGATCAAACTTCGATTCTTTATTAAACTTTACTAAAACTATATCAAGAATTAGCTTCTCAATCAAATAACAAAACAGGTGGAAGGGCATGACAATAGTTCGAAAATAAATTAATAATCAACAAAAATAAGGCCGTATTTCTTAACAACAAAATTCAAAATTGAATTCAAGAAAAGAAAATCGTTGAAACTATTCGAAATTCAAGTTTATAATAAAAAAATACTAAAAAATTTGTCATGTATAAGACTAAAATGTATTTGTACTCTTTTTTACATCGGTACAAAAAAAATAGGTCCAGCCGCGTCGTAGGTTAGCCTGTAAGTAACAGCTGGATACATCACTGGAACTCGAGCCGTGGAGTAGAGTTAAGCTCTACTCCACGGCTCGTAGTACTTATCTTTCGAGCCAGTACTTTCATGCCACGGTTGTCGGTGGTGAGGAGATCTATTGTTAAATTATGTAGTTTAGTACAAAAGAGCGATTCCAATCGTCAACAACCGAGCTCCTACTGATCAGCTTGATCCGCTGGCCTTGCGAGGGCACGACGCGTTACTGCATTTTTTAAAGAATATACCATTGGTTCGAAGAAATGCTTAGAAAAATTCCCACCGCTGAGTTACGGCATCGCTCAACATGGCTCCAAATACCATTCAAACCACCTAGATGGTTGACATTCCACAGAGGTTTTCGGCAACTTCTTCCTGGAAGCGCATTATGGAGTGATCTATTGCATGGCTTCCTTAGGGTCCTGCAAGAAGAGAGCGTACTCCGTCCTTAAACGCCGGCACCGCTTTTCAATAGCTCCTGTGCTACGGATGGCATACGCCCATCACTTAGGCGACCCCCTGCTAGCTTGTACCCTTATCTTATAAAAAGTCAAGGGATCTTGATATTTGTAGTAACAACTACTGCATCCACACGAGTGACAAGAGGTCGATCTGGGGCCGATGGACCGGCGGCTGCTCGATGCGGAAGATCGACATCAGCGGCATCTACACGCAGAGAACATGCAGGAACCGGGAGTGGCCGACTAGGGGACATCATTTCGCTAGCCATAGAATGGCTAGGCTCGAGTTTGTACTTGATGTTAGTTATTCATTTTTCTTAATTATTTATTTACTGGGTACAAATGCTCAAATTAAATAAGCGCGCACAAGTTCACTATGACACTTCTGCTTAACATAACTCGCTAGCGCCCTACCGCCTCAAGTGTTGTGTAGTTGTAGCCTCCTCCAGACACAACAGTGACAAGGTGATCACAAAAAATCGTAGCGCAGCGAAGAGGTCTCAACATATCCTAAGGCCTCTGGCACTCCCATTCGCTTAATATAAATTTGCCTTGCCATACTATATTCATTATTTCAACATACCCGGACCATAGAATTGTTAGTACGTACCTACCCTTTCGTTGTACGCCAAGATTTTTAATATTTCTTTATTTTATATATTTATATTTCAGGGCGTTACAGACGGCTGTACGATAAGTCCGAGCGCATCTCTTGTCCCTCTTTCACGAAGTATTTCTCTCTTCGCCCGCTTCATAGCCTGCGTGTGTAAGGGATCATTGTGTAACGCAGGAATTTCTTATATCACATTTTCTTACATTAGGTTGTTTTCTATGAGTTTGGCTCCAGTTATACTAATATACGTCACTTAAGTAGTAACTTAACAAAGTGAAATTGTAAAAGTAATTAATGATATATTAAATAACTTGCAGTGATTACAGTTATAAATGTAAACGTTGATATTTCGAAGATTTGACTGTTTTGCAACTTTAATGCAAACGCAGCATTCGACTTTAATGCAAACTAATTTGATGTTAGCACTATTCTTGTATAGCAGGACATTTTTGTAAAGTTTGTATACGTGGTTTAAAAGTTGTTGTCTTTGGTTCTTACTTTTTGTCTTTCGTTTGGTGTTTTAAGTTATACATCCTTCGAAGTGTTATTGTATTGAAGTAATAAAATCATTGATTAAATTACAGTATTTGATTATTTGTGCCTTAAGCATGTTTTTACTATACGACCGTATATTAGGTACGCTATATAATTATTTTAAAGCTTTGGATTGTCTCGCAAAATATTTGTACAGATACAACTACAGATAATGCAAAAAATAACATTAACTGACAGGAGTGGATAAATAGGAAAAGGAAATATCCTTTTTAAGGTTCTGTACCCAAAGGGTAAATCGGAACCCTATTGCTAAGACTCGGCTGTTCGTTTGTCTGTCTGTCACCAGGTTTTATCTCGTGAACGTCTTAGCAATAGATGGTTGAAATCTTCACAGATAATGTAAAATAAATATTTAAGGGGGCTCCCATACAACAAACATGTTTTTTTTGCTCGTTTTTGCTCGATATTGACAACGGAAACAGGTAGACGCTTGAAATATTAAATTATATATATACTTCCAGTTGCTCGTTTGCCACCTTCTTAAATAAATAAAAAATTATGCGTCTATAACGTGATGTACACTTCGATACGCCGATACCTCTGATTCTCTACGGATTTTATCTTCCAGATCGAAAGTGAAATGCATAACGTAGGTGTGTTCTTAATTTACTAATGTTTAGCCTTTGATTGACTCTGAAAATGAAGCTCGGATATGCAAATCTGCTTTACATTTAATCTATCAAGTAGGACGTTCAAAAACAATTTTAGAAACGTAAGTATTTTTCTATCTAGTTACGAAGATATAATCAGTTTTTATACGCGACAGAAAATTACATTTTCCCCGGAAAACTATTGTAGGAAAGCCACGCTGAATCAAAATGGCCGCCGCGCGCCCACCTGTTTGCGTCACTCTACGATTGGTCGGAGGTTCAGTGGTGAGAAACACCCCCTCATACCTTCGTGGAATTGTAGATAGGTGCTGCAGGGTTGGAAATAACCTTATACATATTTATGTACTAACCTCCAGATGAGGAGAATATATTAAGTTTGTTTGTGACGTTCTTCGGTCTTTGTAAAGTTCAGAACATGCGGCTCGCAAGAATTTCTCAAATACACTACAATTTGATATGATATCAAATTAATGGAGGAGAAAAATGCGATTGCAATTTTATCTTAATAATCTAAATATAAATAACATTTTAACATTAATGCGCGAAAATATTTATTGGGACGGGCTCGACCGAGCCGGCCCATTCGTGCCATAGATTTAGTTGTTGCGGGCTCTACCACTGTTAAAAAGAAAAATCTAATAATAATATTTTTATAACGTTGGTAAATTAAAATATTACGCGTTAATAAATACAAAGATGTATGATAATAATGTATATTTCTAAATAATTAATTAAAATTAGTTAAGGACTTTCTGGGAAAACAAAAAAAAAATCCCTTTCTTATGTTAAAGATTTGGCTCTTTGCAATTATTAACGAACGAGTAGCTGAAGCCGGTAATAATACGTAAAATAACTATAAGTATGTCTGCAATTTAACAAATTACTTGATCATAATAAAAGTTAAAACAAAAAAGCAAACAGAACCTTATAACAAAGCTTAAATAATCTGTGTGTTTGTACGCATTGTCCAGGGGTCGCGGGCAGACCCCCGCGTCGCTGACCGCCATCCGACACCGCAGAGTTAATTGCATTGAGCTTGTTAAGTTTTATTGCACTTCCCGACAGATAACGAAATCCGATCTTATCAAGAGATCCGGCTCTGCGCACGAAATTACCGCACATCTTGCAAACTTAATTATATTATTAAGTAATATATAACAATAAATAATAAACAAATAAAGTAATCCTCTTTCAGTCGCAAGAATACAAGTAATAAAATATATAAAATTAATTATCTTTAGATAACGTTAGTTTATATATATATTAGAAAACAATTATAGAGCTGAGAGTCGTAATTTGTTTTACCCTGTTTTATGTTCTTATTAATAAACTGATTAAAGCTATTTAAATAAAGCGAGTTATTAATTATGCAACGTAGAGATTTAGTTTAGAGATTTACTCTTGCCTTAAAATCAAAAACCATTGTCTTAACTTCGAAAAGAGAACTTGTTGCTTGAAACACGTAATATTGCCTTTCATTAGATGTCTCCATTCTGTTCTATGTGTCTCAGACGTCTTCTATCAACACCGCCACTGATTTAAATCTATATAGTACATAGGTACTATATAATCTGCTTTATATGGAAGTACTACATAGGTAGTACAACTAAAATCTTTTTGCAAAATAAACCACTATAAATAACATAGTATACTTTAATAAAAACTCTTCAATAAACAAACATATCAAATATATTCAAGTTAGGGTGGACTTTGGCAGTAAAAATCCATCTAAGTGTAGTTCCCAACAAGCCAGTCAGTGATGCGTACATCGTTAAATGCCGGCCCGACTGCCTTTAGCGGTGATTCGTATTTATGTGTTATTTTATCGAGTTATCCTCGCTAAGGAAGTTGCGTGGACATTTGGCCTAACGGGATTCTGAGTTCGGGTGTTAGTTAATTGAAATTTAAGGGCTTTTAAATCCACTGCAAGCTCACTCAACTAATGACTGTGATCTGTTTGCTTTGATTAATTTAAATTATCTATACTATAAACACACACATTATAAACATGGCGGAGTTGTTTATTCATAATGGGAAAACTGAAACCATTCATTTTAATATTTGTTTCACAACAAGGAATCTATTTTCATTCTTAACGGCAATACGTTAGATTAAATGTAGCATACATATACATAACCATAAACTATGGTGTTCCTAACTCAAAAATTTATAAATTCATGTGTTTAATGATACGGACGCATTATCGAAAAATGTATACACGTTGCCAAAAATGTGAACAAAATAAAACGTCAGCGTGGGCATGTATGGTAATGTGAGGAGTCAATGAGGCGTGCTTGCGGCCCCCTCACAGACCTTAATCATGGGGGAGGGGAGTGGTGAGCTATGATTTATTTTCGGCACTTAAGTCGGATCGCTTGTTTAACTATCAGATTGGAAACGATGACATTTTAAGGCGATTTTTTCGTGTTTCCTTTAAATATAGCTATCATGTCTCAGAAGTGGGGAAGTCAGCGTAGTTAACGCTGTCCGTATTTCACCTATTGTAATAAAGTATACAAGAACCTGAAACAACCAACCTACAAAAGACGCAGGAAAATATCGATCGCACGTTTCATAGTACAGTTCCTAATTTACTTTAACTTAGAGTATTTTTATTCGCCTACCAAATTTTTACGTGTCTGCGTACAAGCTTTGGACGTTGCTATATCACAACAACGGGTGAAGATCCCTCCCTTTTGACTTTCTTCAAAGTGTTTTATTTTTTTTCTTTTCGGAGACAATTGCAGTCCTTAAGTTATAAATATACTTACGCCCCTCTTCCTAAAAGAGGTAAACTGAGGAAGAAATCACTATCTGTAATTTAAAAGGTTCTTAAATATCAAAATAGATGCATCTGTTAATTGATTTTTTCGAGTAATTGAATTTCGTTGCGATAATTAATTAATTATTATATTATCACATACACAGGGGACATCTCCAGAATTTAAAAAAAATCATAGTTACACTGTGATACCAGTGAAATAGAAGGCTTCCTAATTTGACAGGAATTGAGCTAACTATACAGGGACACTGGACACCATAACCTGTACGCTTTAGACTCCTGAGTTTTGATAGAAGTACGAATAAAATACGTATAGGTATATAATTAATTTTTACTTTAGTAGCAGCGTACCTTTACTATTTATTAATGTTATCCAATTGTAAATAAAAAAGTCAAGCCGTGGTGAAAAAAAGATTATATTTGTTTACTAAATCTTTTCTTGGTTCTAGCAAAACAGTGAAATGCAACTTGGAAAAAGCCTCCCGCGACAGATCGTCCGCTTCCGGCGCGGCGTTTCCGCCGTAACGTCTTCCGGATCCGCCCTCGGAGTAACAATAGAGTAACCGTGTATATTTAACAAATTCCGGGATAAACAAATCCATTAGAATAGTTATGTGTTTAGATAATGAATCAAAAGATACCAACAATTGTCATTTAAAAAAAATGGTTATATCACAAAGAAATTTAATTAATAGTGGTAGAGGATGCAACGTCTGTTGCACAAATGTGCTGGGCTCACTGAAAACAGGTGTGAAGCAGAAGTATACTGCGTTTCGTCTGATGAGTGCTAGAAGATGATAGTTGCCAATTTCGTGATCTTGGTCTAAGTCTTCGATAAGAGAAGCATGGGAAGGGTAAAAGGATTTGAACGGGGATAGGAAAAGGACATATACTTTTTTTGTTCATACCTTTAATGGACAGAGGTGGAGAAAAATTATCGAAACTTTTTTAAATTCAAATAATGTAGCATGTTGCTGACGAGTTCAGCATGTTGTTCCCGCAAACCTTTAAGACTTTTTAAAGAAGATTTCACTTTAATAATGTCTTGTACATCAGTGAAGATTTAAAAGAAGGTTAAACTATATCATTGGGTATACTTTGAAGTACGGATTTCCAGAAATAAAATTTACATATAGATAAAAAATAATGGAATATGTAAAAAAAATATGATTAACGAAAAATTTCTATGACATCTTGGTTGTGAGCCCATGAGCATTTTTAAGGTTGGTGGGCATCAAAATTCGTTAATTGTATAGCTTTGTAGTACATAACACAAATACATATGTACAATATTATCTTGACAAAAGTTGTGGTTACAATAATCGCAATTTGTTCGACGAAACGGGCCATTGTGCTCTGTTCGAACGTTGGCTCGTAAACTTTTATTGTTTATTCGATATTATTAATATTTGTTTGGAAAATGTGGCAATCCACTTCGCGATCGAAATGCAAGTCAGCAGTCCCCTTTGTTACGATGTGATTGATTCACATTTCTTACAGTTACGACGCGAAATAGCTTACTCAGAGTAGGGCAATTGTCTAACAAAGTAATGTATCTATCTTTTGTAATAACACAAACACAATCATTAATTCCGTGTTACCACGCAAAAATGACTTTCAAAAAAAATGCAAATATTATAAGAGAGAAGCTGTAATCATTATAAAAAACCCACAACGTTATTAAGTACGAATGTATATTTTGTGTTTACTAAGCCGATTTATTATGGGATAAATTTTAAACAAAATTGGACAAGCAATTTACTCTCAAAATTATTTTTCAAATAAAACACGTACTAATAACTAGTTGGCTCGGTAAGCTTCTTTCTACCTTGAAATTAATTAACGCCCCCGCAACCCTTGCGGGTGGAATTACATACGTAAAAATCATTCTGAAATGACCTCAATCCGGCGAAAGGAATATTTCTACCAAATTTCAAGATTCTAGGCCATATGGTGCCAGAGATATCGTGATAAGTCAATACCTGGAAATGTCTTATATGTATATATTAGATAACGAAATGCAATACTAAAGGTATTTAGTTAAAAAATGAAATTATTATTAGTACAATAAAAAGTACAATTGTCGTAACAACTTCTATGTGCATTAGTTTGAATACAATAAATTGTAACACGAAATATCACTATGGGGCATCGTTACATTAACAATTAACAATAAAAATGTCTCGCTTTGTCTCATTTTTTAAAATGCAGACAATTAATATGGTTTCGAATTAAATTGTATCTCCGCAAATGTAGTTTTCCCATTGCCCTCCGAATTGCACCCCATCAAACACCCCTCGGGGACTCCTAACATTTGTTATTTTAACCATTAACAACATTTTAATTGTCACCGCCGCTGCGCCGTATTGGCGCTACGCCCGACCGAAGACCGAAGACCGAGAAATATTGTTTCAAGTAAGTGCTGACACAAAGGAACAATAAATAATGATGAACCAAGTTATTTTTAAATCAACATTTACTTAGAAACAGCTTCTCTGAGTTCACAAAACCAATTTTAGTTAAAAGGGTTGCTGTTATTATAAGCATTGGATAGCATGTTATTTATCTAACATTTTTATGGTATCTTAATAAACAATTATTTGCTAATAGTATAGGTAGCCCATAGATGGGGCCAATTTTTTTTTAATAACATTCATATATATTTAGATGAAAATCTTTAAATTTAAACTGAAGAACTGGCTGCTGGAACGTTCATTTTATTATATTGGAGGACTAGCTGTTTCCTGCAATTATAGGAAATAAATTCGAGAAAACAATTTCGAGGGTTTTTCACTTTTTACGCGGAACCCAAAATATTTTGCTTAAATTAAAATAGTCTATTTGAATCCCGCCAATAATAGCTATCTTCCAGTAAAAGTCCCATCCGAATCGGTTCAGTCGTTTCGGAGATTACCCGGAATAAACAGACAGACAAAAATTTTAAAAATTGTATTTACGTTATAAGTACCGTATATGCATCATGTGTATTGAGTATGGAAATGTTAGTTTGATATTACATACAGACACCTCAATTTTATTTATCAGTATAGATATTTTTAATAATAAGCACACAAATTAAATACTACATACATTATTGCTCTGAATTGGCATTGTTACTTGTGTTTTTTACTTTGAATTGAAATTTAAAGATGGTCGCATTAATTTTATACGTAGCCACTATCATATTGCATGCCCGCCATAATACATTAATGTATTTCATGCCTTTACCAGTGTTGCAGTTGCAATGAATTAATTATTATTATTATAACGATTTTTATTTATTTTATTTTTATTATTTATTTTATTATTATTATATTATTATAAAGATTTTTATAAGAAGGCTCAGGTATCTTTAGATCATTTTTAGGATTCCGTACCCAAAGGGTATAACGGAACCCTAAGACTCCGCTGTCCGGACGGACTGCCTGTCTGTCTGTCCGTCTCTCATCAGGCTGCGTCTCATGAACCGTGATAGTTGGAATTTTCACAGATGACATATTTTTTAACGCTATAATAAAAAATACTAAAAATACAGAATATAATAAATATTTGAGTAGGGCTCTCGTTCAAAAGACATATTTTTTTGCTGTTTTTATAGATAATGGGAATGGGATAGGAAACCCCTTTTGCGCGAGTCATACTCGCTCTTAGCCGTTTTTTTACCATCCAGTGAAGTTATTCGACATATAGTATACCTAATTTTATATCACTTCTGTAGTAGATATGCTTACGAGTACACGATATGTTTTTAAAATTTTGAAGGACATAAAATGAAATATTTTACAGTACAAAGAGCGATTTTGTACTCCGATGGGCCTTTAACAGTATATATAACTTCTTTTTTTCTTAGTTATTAAACATTTTTTTATATAAAGAAAGCCCTTAAAAAGCAATCATCATCTTGTAAGTCATCGGAGTGTATTTAATAAAAAGACAATAGACAGTAGGCACCCCTTGCATGATTCGTTTTAAAATTTTATATCGGCCATTATTGTCATAAAGTAATTATATCAAGATGAGGGTTCCATTTAATGATTGTTTGAAACAAGCGACAATTAAAGTCTGAAAAACTGTTATGGTGTGTGCACATGTTATTCTTTGTTTTCCTTCTTCATATTTTCACATCTTCCTAAAAATTCTTTATATGGAAGAAGGTTTGTATATAACAAGGGCATGACCTGTACAGGTCTCCGTTTGTTATGCATTGGAACGAAATGCCAACGTCAGGGCGTCAGTTCGATTTGAATTTATTCGATATTTTTCTGTAAAGAAAAAAGTGATAGGCTGATAACATTTACCTAACATCGAGTGGGGTTTTGATCAAACACTAGTTATCGCTACTAATATTATAAATGGGAATGTAAGTTTGTTTGTTTCGCTTTCACGCAATAACTACTCAACCGGTCATCATCAAACATATTACTGGAGGTGTTAGAAGTAACATAGCATCCTTTTTATGAAAAAAAAATAGTATATAAAAAGCTAAATAATGTATGTTCCCTATAGACCTATAGACTCCGAAACGGCTGGTCCGATTTCGATTAGATTTACAGGGATTGTCCAGATTGGCTCAACTCAGGCTCCGATCGCTACCAAACACAGGAACTCCCTGTGTTTGGTAGCGATCGGATCAACATAATTAGTGGTACCCGGGCATAGCCGGGTCGGGTCACTAGTTCATTATAAAAGCCTCATATATAAAGATCCTTTTCTGAAGTGTGCTTTAGTGAAAAGCTTACCCGGACGAAAATAAGGCATCTGATTTCATTAGTAAAATGACACCCTAATTTGTAATCATTGCATTTTTAACAACGTTTCAGTTAAAACGTTAAAAGTAACCATAAATCAAAACTTCCCGTTCTCTTTAATTATCAAATTGAATTATCGGTCCGGGTCGATCACCCCGTTTTGGGATAAACCGAAAAACAGTTTGCGTTACAGCTCAGTGGAGTGGATTAATTTAGTAAAGTGCTTCGACGCCCTTTTCATCCGCGATGACGTATTCCACTCAGACTTGTCATAACAGGGTATATACCCCCCTACGATAGTAATCCTGTGAAACATAACAAACAGTTTCCATGATCCATGTCGAAGCATTTGACTCATTCAAGTTAATTTCTTACATATATATTATGTATTTTGTTATATCATTTTTTACGACTGTACACTCTGAATTCTTGTTGTTATACTTCTTCTATCTCTAACACAATAAATGGTTTATCATATAATGGTATCTATATTTTAACCTCTTAAATGTTTTATTTGTCTTCCAGACCTCAACCAAAATTCGTTATTTTTTTTTCAGTGACGGTGCTGAAATGTAATAATTTAAAAGACAGACTTCCTGCCGCGTTATAATCGGTTTTAGTTTGGTTTTCATCAAGTTGTTTGGAGCCAAATTGTTTTGATTCCAGTTCATTCATACATTCACAAAAATTAAGTCCACATATGAAATACTAAGATTCCCCATTCGTACATATAGAAATAAAAATGTCTAAAGCCTGTCGTTAGTCGGGATATAAGACAAGTCATGTGGCTCCCCCTGCCGACGAGGTCTCGTAAATCATAGCAAACTGACAGAATTTTACGAGCATTGTATCTACCCTATCATCTGATACAATTTACTGATATTGGGGATGTATCGGAGCCTCCATAATAATACTCGGAACATAATTCATTACTAGAGAAATGAATAAAATCACAGGGACTAAAAACTGGCTGAGCCATGCTACATAGATTATCCCTGACTACGATTGCTGTTATAGTTTGTAAAGTGCAAATGATAAACTTTGTTTTGAAGCCATGAATCAATTTGGAGTCAAGCAAATTGATGTATGAAGCGATGCGCGTAAGCAGTCGGGGGATTTAGTTTCTCATTCTCGGACTTCATTACTACTGAGTAAAAGTTTGTGCCAACGAACAAAAAATTGTTATTTAAATTTACTGTAACAAGTACGTACGAATTACAATAAGGAGGCAGTATTTTAAACAGTTGTAGACCCCATAACAACAATATCTGCTGCACAAATCGATTAGTGAGGTGGAGGCCTAATTCTGGTCATTTTCCCCTTCCCAACCTTTTCTTATCAGGAAAGGATAGAAAGAGGAAGAGGATTTGACGGGGGAGGGGATGGTCAGGAAAAGAAAATATGCTTTTTCTATTTATCCCTTCCTCTGTCTATTCAATGTAGGCAACGCATCTGCAACAACAACACTTGATATCAGGTGAACCGCTTTTGTTCGTTTGACAACTTCCTATATCAAAAGAAAGAAGAATGGATTCAGTTACTTTGATTCAGTACTCTGTAAAGTTCAGGTCAAGGCAGCAGCTTCTACTGTTAGCTTACAAATTTTAATCGATTAATGGTATTCTGATGAAATCTGTAACCGTACACAGTAATATTTATATCCGAAAAGGTACGAGAACTATTCGAGGTTCAGTCACCTCGCCAAGCTTGTATGGCATTAAAACAGTATGCATCATAAAGTTAATTTTGTAAGCCCCATGTATTTGCCAACACCGATCTACTACGGCTTCCAAGCCAATGTACTGAAGGCACTAAATATGAAAACTCTTCCCTCAGCACTAAAACTTAAATAACAAAGCTATTTTCGCTTGCAATTTGATATTTAATGTTTTGGAGTAAGGTTCAGATTTGAGTGTAATATAAATTTACGAGTAGATTCAGTTGTCTGCAGCTGTGGTGATACGATTCGTTCCGGCAAATAAAATGACTCGTAAAATTCAAATACAAATTCTGGCAGATAACTATCTACATTTCTATTTTTGGCTCCGTGTTATTTCTTATTTATAATTATATAGTTAATATTTATATCCTTGAAAAGACGTGATTCTGAATGATTGTATTCGAACTGTAGTTGTAAGAAACTTAAAACTGAAAAAGTGACTTAATGAGGACGATTAAGGTCTTTTTTAATCTGGATTTAAAGCGCCATGTTTGTTGAGCGTTGTCTAGAACTTTGTTACATTTTCTATCAAGAAACAACATAAGTATTAGTCTTTTTGACACGTGTCAAATAAAATGACATCCGCCAAATTTTCTATTAATATTAAATACTACTATGAAAGCCGCGTGTATAATTCTGACGATAATAATCTTCGTCGCAATAATGGCTGTGTGTGTAATGGTGAAGTTTGCAACAGACATCACCGTAGAGGACAGAAAGAGGGAATACATGCCGGGCCGCGGAGGAGTCTACGAGGTGGCTAAATCCATAGGCGTATTCGCTCTAAACGACAATTATACGCTACCGATCGCTGAGAGATTCCCCTACGTCGCTGCCATAACCAGAAACTCATCCGACACCTGGTCGTTCGCCTGTTTTGGTAGCGTGATACTTGTCAAATGGGTCGTGACATCTGCCCACTGCAGGAAACCTGGCGCGACACACAGGATCTTACTCCTACAAGATTATACAAAAAATTATACACACACCTATCCCATTCTTTTCTGGAGAATCAACGAAAAGTACAACGCCAGCGATCCTTCAGGTAAAAACGATATCGCCGTCGCCAAATTGAATCTGGACACGTATCCTGCTATCGCCAAATCTTCAACTATCGATAACAATGAAGTTAAAGAGATCGAAGCTATCGTTTGGAAGACAGTATCGACGATGAGTAAGCAAGTGTACTTGACCAACAGCTTTGACAAGTTCGAAGTAACGATCGCGAATCGGCACAAATGTTTCGAGAGCTACGGCGTCAAGATCGACGACAGTCTTATCTGCGTCGACATGTCGGATTACGAGGACTGTTTCATCCATGAGTTCGGGCCGCTTTACTCTGGGGATAGGCTCGTCGGGATACTGGCAATGAAGCCGAAGGACTGCGATCTCAAGCTACTCGTGTTCACCAACGTATCATACCATGCGAAATGGATTTTACGAATTACACATACTCCATTATACGGATAAAATTGTCTTGTGATTTTTTTTGGTTTTGCCAAACAATTTTCTTTTTCTTGATAGCTTGCTTAACTTAAACCCTCCCTAAATATGGAGTAAACATTACAGTTGCCAATAAAGTAAATGTTTGAAACACATTAAGGGCTATCAAGTCTTTAATATTGTAAAATGCTCAGCAAAATCTACGGAATTTGTAGACAAATGGAAAGCAAAGCCATAGTAAGGAAGTATTGATTATTCACCAAATATATATTATATATATATTATGTATTATAATATAATTGTAATTGACAAAATAATTTACTATCTCACTTTTTTAATTTGAATTCCTAAAAAATATTCTTAACACTACAACGTTTTACATAAAGATATCAAATCTTAACATAATTAAGTTATAACTAAAGTTATATTTGTACTTAAACTTACAGATTATTTACCATCACTTTGTTTACAGGACAACGCAAATATTGACAACTTATTGTTTGTAAGTGCCGTCTAGATCAAGGGGGAACGGCTTAGAACTATTAATACTGGATATGGCCATTGCCTCGTTTATTAGAAATTATACAATCAAATCGATACTCCCTCGTTCTTTTTTATGTCCATGCGCAAAGTCTGACCGGAGGACGAGGTATAATGTATTATACATCTAGGTATATCCATCAACACCATCTGTAGACGGTTACGATAGCCCAATTTAAGGGAATTAAAAAGCAATAATAAGAACCTAATAAAAACTATTAATTTTTAAACAGGAGGCGCATACAATGACGCACAAAATAATAAAAAAACAGCCCGTCATATGGACTGCCAACAGAAGTGAAAACTCAATAAACGACGCGCGGAAGGCGCGACAATAGTCTCAAAAATAAATAATGAACAAACTATAAGCCCTTATAAATTCAAAAAACGAAATAAAAGAGACTTCGTCGACTGCTCCAGATTTCAAATAAGCATGTTGACTAAAGTAATTATCACATCAAAAAAATGTTTTTCTACACACAACATAATACAATTTCTCATCCAGTTACGGCATATTACGGTTACGGTTGAATACAAATAAAATGCAGAGTTGATTTTCTCTTCCAGTAAATGTATTGCGCCGCACTGATCCTAAGCAAAGACTATGGCTATTTGTAATGATTTTCCCGACGCTGCATTCTCTTATCGTCGTAACTTGAGTTCTTGTTTATTATTTTTGTTAGAAAAGTCTTCTTTGAACAATAACTACGATATTCGATTGTTTATAATGTTCACGAAACTAGTAAACTAACGATTTGAGTAATGGCGAAACCTTATGGATTTAATGCATTTACACTGACAAGATAATATATATTAAAAATACTTAAAAAATCGTAACAGATAAGTGGCTTAAAACTTACATTCAAATTTCCTTGTTTTTATAAGTCGAAGTTCCTTGATACATACATCCAATCCTCCTTTTACACATAATTTAACAGAACACACCAGCGGGGACGGTAGTTTTTCTGCGGGTGGCGTCAAATTCTTATTTACCCACAAAGTTTTGCGTTGACTCGGTCAGTTCAATTAAAACTTATCCAATTCATCGCAAAAAGATAAAACGTTACTCGATTGCTGCTAATAATTCACCCTTAACTGTTTCTTTTGATTGTCAAGGCACAAAAGTATCACTCATACATAACAAAAGAAAGTTAGTAAAAAAAAGTAGTTAAAATGTTAAGAATATTCCTTAAAATGTGAGCCTTGTGGAAGGCAGATTATAAATTATAATACTTTGCTATCGTCTAGCACATTGTTGCAACCATCGGAATAGGTTGGAAATTTATTTCTCGTAAGCATATTTAAATTACAACATATTAAAATTCTAGTCCTGTGGCTATAGATTAATCTTCAAAAATTCAAAGGATGGTAGCGCAACCGTGAGATTTAACGGATACGACGTTCAGTTTGACAGTCCCTGTGACTATGACACGTTCCATTATACATTCATAACAAATTCATCCCCATGCGTAATATTAAAATTCATTCTCGCGACGGTGTGTAAAAATAATGTTAATACACTTACTGCTACTATTTGTTAAAATTAATTTTTTTATGTCATATAAATATATATGATTACCAAAATCGTTACATTGTAAAATGGAAAAAAGTAATTCAGGCTGTTCCTTTCGTAGTTTCGTTTTTAGTTATCTTTCGCGCGGCGGGAAGCGACTCAATTTAGCCGAATTGCAGAATAAAACTGGCCATTGAGATGTTTATCTTTATTACGCTGAAGCACAAAAACTTGTGTCGATATCGGGCCGTAGCCAACCCTAAGGGAAAAATCATTCATACAATTTTTGTCTACATTTGAACCGCGCGCATTGATTATATTGACGCGTGTACACGAGTGCTAAAGCGTTTTGTGCACAGATTACTCTACAACAGAGACATTTAGATATTTTAAATTATAACGAAGATCTTAAAAACATTTCTGTGTTATTATCATCAATATGTAGTGGTAAAACAGGTGCTTTTCACTGGTAGAGACCGCAACAACATCATTTTTTTGTCCCCTCCTCTGTCCATTATAGGTAGGGAATGCATATGCAATTTATTAGCTTGCCTATGGGTGACGATTGTTTAAAGTCGGGTGGATCGCATGCTCATGTGCCACCTTCTATTTAAAAAAATCCTTTTTAAGCCAAATAAAATTTTAAATTTAAAACTGTAGTAGTACAATCTTCTATTATGTACCTTTATTACCAATATTCTCCTGGACACCAATATTCTAGATTATCTGTTAACGATAGTGCGTTATATTTTATTAGACGCTGTATGCAACTGCAACACACATCAGCAATGGTCCGTTTGCTTGGCGTTTTCCATCCCGATGTCAAAGTTGCTGGTGAAGTACCACTGTCGACAGACACCTCAGTCGTGACCGTGAATACTCCAACGGAATATAAAAATTAAATAAATGCCATAAAATCCGTTAAATTAGTATAATTTCAATGTGTAAGCAATCATTATGGATTAAAAGACACGATAAACAAACCCTATCAATAATGTTTACAAGCTCTGTGTATTTATTAGTCTGTAACTAAACAATCGGTCACGTATCTAGAGAAATAGTAACAAATGTCTGATAGTCGGAGGGCTGAAATCTTTTATTGCATCTAGATATCTTCGCGAGTGGGGGAAGTTGTGATTCATGAGTGAGTAACGCGTGATTTATTCGCCGGCGCCCCGTCGCTCTGATAGCGTGAACATATCGACTGTAAACATCAACGGATAGAGAAGAAACACTTTAAAAATGGTAATTTTTTTAACGTAAATATAAACACGCTATTGTTTATTTATACAATTTCTCCGCATCGAAGGGCTACCTGAGAAAAAAACACAGGCAATGTCTGTACGCCTGCCGACAGAAGTGAAAACTCAAAACAGATGGGAAGCCGCGAAATCAGTTCGAAAAGAAATCAATTCAATAAACAAAAATAAACCCTTCTCTCTTAACGATAAAATAGAAAAATAAATAAAAAAGACGTGTGGTGCTGCCGCATGTTGCACATTTTGTTGACGCATTTTAGCAATATCGTCAAGTGCGGCTAAAATTCATTTCAAAAAATTAATTGACTTACATCAAATGGTAATTCACTTTCATTTCTCGAGTTGTTTGCTCGAAGAAATTAATATAAAATAACAAAGACACAGCTCTAGAAATATGACAGCGAAGGAGCTTGTAACATGATACTATAGGCTTTGCATACTCTACCTACAGTATTTTTTTTATGGAATTAACTAGCAAACGAGCAAGCGGATCGTCTGATTTAAAGTGAACGCTTCTCACCGGCATCCGCAACAAGGTTGTGCAGTGTTGCAGATGCGTTGCCTACCTTTAATGGACAGAGTAAGGCATAGACAGAAAGAACTATATGTACTTTTCCCCGTTAAGACCCTCCCCGTCCAATCCTCTTACCGTTCCCATCCTAATATTAGGAAAGGGTGGGAAGGGGAAGAGGACTCAAATTAGGCCTCCGGCAACTCACTCATCAGACGAAGCGCAGAGTACTTCTACTTCACGCCTGTTTTCTGTGAGGTATTGGTATTTCACCGGCGAGCTGGCCCGTTCGTGCAACAGATGTTGTTGCGGACTCTACCACTGTCAAAGTATGTATGGTTTCCGCATAATAAACAGCGTGACGGCATTTGTCACATATCAAACCCGCTTGCACGTTTGCCACCTACACTCATATACTTTTTTTGTTAATTATTGACTACTTCTAGCGTTCACAGTTATATTAATTTGTACTAATAACTAAGCCTAATTATTCTAGGGATGTTCGTATATGAAATTTCGGATCGGTTTCGGATACGGATATTATATCTTTAAGGAACTATAAAAGTAAATTATAGCCAATTAAAATTGACTTTTTAAAGGTTTTCTGTCGTACGTTTCTTCATTACGTACACAACTCACAAATTATCTTAATTTTTTTTGAATGGGAGTAGGTGGCAAACGATGTTAAGTGAACCATGATCCATAGATATCCCCAACAAGCAAATGAGATTGAAAATAAGAAAAAGCAGCACCTTTAATAAATAGAGAAAGCGAAAATCAGGAAAAAAGAAATTTCCTTTTCCTATCCATTGCTACCCCATTCAATCCTCTTCCCCTTCCCATCCTAGCCGTATTAAGAAAGGATGGAAAATAGAGAAGAACTGAAATTGGGCCTCCGGCACCTCACTTATCAGACGAAATGAAGCATAATAATACTTCTCGACTGTCTTCTGTGATGTCGTGGATTGCAGCGGTCGAGACAGCCCATTCGTGCGACTGATGTTTTTGCGGGTTCTGCCACTGCTGATTATTATAGCCAATCGTTTTTAAGTGTTTTCTAAGTACAAATGCAAAAAAGACACGAAATTATCCGATTCTTTATTTCGGATTCGATTTTTTTTCGGATATTCGATGATCTCGGATTCGGATACGGAGCTTCATAATATCCCTGAATTATTTTATTCGTTTGCTGTTCTCATTAAGAAGAGCAAAGTGCATAATGTAAAAGGGACACAAAATAAGAATAATCTTTCTGGTAAATATATTGTGGACAATGATTAAATGAGGATCAAGATATCTAAGGGACTATCCATCCAGGCCCTCAGATGTCATCATATAGGGAAAAATGCTACCAACAGAAAAGTAGAAATTTAACAAGAGACATTATAATTAAAAAGTTAAGACATTACATTTTGTGAATGTTAATAAAACTCAGCGAGTACAGTCATAGAAAAAATAAAGATGCGTTCAGTATCACATTTTATTATTCTTTATAACTTGCTTAATTAAAATCTACGACCTATTTTATAAAAAAAACATATATTCAGATAGAAATTATATTATTTACACCGTTACATGAAAATAATTTAGCGCTGTTCACTTGTTCTTTGTTGTAGCAAAAACAAATAACTTATGCTGAGAAATAAATTGTTTCTATACAATTATAATTCCTATAATAAAAAGAGGGTTATCCTTATTTAATGCTAGAGACAGTATTTATCTAACGAAATAAATATTATACATTACACTAACATTTTCGTTTTGACTGTACCTGTAAATGACGACGTACATTTAGCGGCTCAATGAAAGTTATTGTGCAATAGACTTTACTCCCCTCGCATAACAATAAAAATATTCATAACTCTGTCTACCCCTCCGTCGGCTCAACTAATGCGTAAGGGTGACAAATGACAACATCGACGTTTTACTACAAAACTGAATTACGTAAAAAAGTTATGTAATGGGGTTTTGTGGTAGGATATTTACTGAAATAGATTAGGCTTCTGTCATCGTGCAATTTGGAATTGTACTAACTGTTATTTGATAAAAATGAGACAAATGTACTTAGTGAGTGATCTTACCATTAATCCAAGCGTTGATTTAAGGAAAGACTGTGGCTAACGTATCCCACAGCTGGGCACAGGCCCTTTATTCGCAGTCAGTAGTCAAATATGTCGACGATATAGTAAAACATCAAACATCTTGTATAGCTTTTTAAAATGCCTTACTGAACAGAATACTGCTAGAGAATATAGCTTTAGCTGTCCACAATATGATAAGATTCAAAACACATTGTAGAACGATTGACTTTACGAGGGTCAGAGGGTATTAAAAACGCCACATTTTCACAGTCGGGAGTATGTCTAATTGTCTACGTACATTTGAAAATTAACATGGCAATTTATTCAAGGCCTAAAAATAATTACAGTGCCATCTAGTGTCGAAAAGAAGTACGTCAAATTAAATTGTCCTTATTTCCAATAAGTTAAAATTATCTTTAAATGTTTAATAAAATATCTTAAAATATTAGTAAGTAGACTATCTATATCGTATCTATTACGGGATTATCAGATAATCTGAATAGATGCCGAACATATTTACAAAAATATTTATAATACATTTCATCATATTTATGGAATTAAAGCAGTTTTTTTAAAATATAACCCTAACCTAGATATAATAAAATAAGGTATATACCTAATTTATCTTATGAATTATAGCATCGATTATTATTACAATTTATTAAATTAGTTAAAAGTGTATCAGATTATTTTTGCAGATATTTTAGACCCGTTTTTGTTAAGATTTTACGTTTGCTACCTTTACTTCTTTCTTTTAGATATTTCGAAATGTATCGTGGAAAGATAATGTATTTAATGTGCGATGTTTTAACACGATATTTTTGCAGCCATGTTCTATATTCTAAAATAACGATGAAATAAACAGCAAAGAAGAACAAAAATATCGATGAGTCAAACTTGGTGATACAACTTTGCGCGAAACTCCTGTCGATTATGGTTCGTGATGCTGAATGAATGAATCACAGCTGTACAGAAAAATCAATATTTGGCATTAATCTCTGCGGACTTGGCTAATTCAGTCACATAGCATCATTGAATGAAAATTATAGACAAAGAGTTATGAATAATTTATTGATCTTTTATGTGTAGGTCGTTTATAAAGAATTAAAACAAGCAAATTTAATTAGTAAAGGTGTGAAGATAGTTGCACTTGGTGTTGCAATTATATGAGCTGATTGGCTGCCCACCAGAGGGCGCAGTGTACTCGTGATGTTGTTACATACGTAGGGGCGTGTAAGTGCTTGTGAAAAAATAAGTGTTTTTGTGATGTTCCAAGCGCTAAAGAAAAATAAAAATTGTGAGTATTTAAAATTTTTCGTATTCTTTAGTCTATGTAGTAATTATAGTCACTAAATAAATCCAAAAAAACTCATAAGAATTGGGAAACCATACATCTGCCTGAGAGACGTATTACCCAGCCAAATTTAGGTCGTGTCGATATTAGTGCGGTTCCTACTGCTGCCACCCTCCTCGATTCAGTCGAGTTGCATTCCCGCCATCTTGTAGCAGGAGCTTTCAGGATTTTGTATAAATACATATCGATCGTAAGCTTATTGCAACCTAATTTCAAATCTATATCCTTACTTTATATTACCATAACATTTAACATTGTAAATAAGGATAAGTTTACGTTAGTTGTCATTCAAATGTATAAATGTTTCATTCATTTTAACCTTTGTTGACATTTTAAGTTTAGTTTGATTGAGAAAAAAGAATAGATTATTTAAAAGTTCAAAGTATTCTCTCGTGATTACGATAATATTTTTTTTGGTGGTGTAGTCATTTAGCAGATTATTCTTACTAATTTATGTGACATGTAGAGAATAAAAGCATGACATCATAAATTCAAAATAGTATCAAAAAACATTGAACATAAAGTGGATAAATAACATCATTGAACTTTGTTTTCTGATGCCTATCTAATTTAGTTGGTCGGTTTAAAGTTATGATACGTAATGGGATTATACATTGTCATGGAATAACAGGAGTTCATTCACTTGCAAATCCAATTATCCTATTGTCTGCATATTATGAATCGGTACATGATGACTGAAATGTTGCTATAAGTGTTGAATAAGTATACGAAATAAAATATAATATCGGCAACAATGCATTGTTGCATTTTGTTTGTTTAGTTATTGCAAATTAAGAGAATGAGTTAATTAAATAGAAGCATAATGCCATTGTGGAATATTGTTAACTATTATGTTTACTTACTCTCATTTACAATTGTAACCTATTGTTACTTTATAATTCTAGTAGAAAAGACAATTAGACCTTGATTATAACAGCAAGATCATATTCTACTTTTTTTGGGATCTTGATGAAAACTCCATTTGTATGGGCAGATAGGCATTATGATGTGAATTACACAAGGTCGCTCCCATCAAAAATAGGGTGAAATGCATGTAGCAGAAATGTGAATGTTGGGATGGATGTATAGAGTAACGTAAATGGCTAAGATACTCAAGAATTATTAGAAGGCAGCAAGAATTTGGAAGGATATGTTGATGTAGAGGTAGACTTAAGAGCAGACGGATTGTAAAGGATGATATGAGCAAGAAAGGAGTGACAACTGAGATGATGGTTATTAGAAAGGTGTGGAAGAAATAAACATATTGTACTGACCCTATTTAAAGTAGGAATAGGGCCTGCGAATGATGATTTCCAGAGAAAGTAGATTTCATTAATATTTTGATTTGTTAGTTATGTTAAATCTTTTCAGAGAGTGATAGATATGACATTCATGCAAGACATAATTATTGATCTGTATAGACATTTGAATGTAGAAAGAATCAAGAGCAAATGGAAATCATCTGCCTGCCCTTCTGGGTTACAGGTGTGACTGCATATTTATTTATAGATTTACTACCTGTAACAGATATTCTCTGATGTCTTCAATCATAGTATTGTATGAATGTGATACTTGTTCTGAATAACATAATCATAATGTATGCATGTCACAGATAGTTTGAAAGACATGGCAGCAATAGTCTAGAGTTGATGAGAAAATAATTGATATATCTATTAGAGTCTGTTAATGTATTATTTAATTAGTAAATAGAAGTTGCATGTTAAAACATTATGATGTTTAAATGCCAATATTCCAATTATTCTAATCTATTTTGAAACTCAGACAGTAAGCAGTGTATATTTGTACATATGTATTATCTTTTTAAACCACTTGATACCTATTTCTATTTTACATTGTATCATGTTGGCAATAGATATATGTATATATTTTTCTTTTCTCCATATATCTACACTCACTAAGCACATGTTGTGTCATGTCTGAGTTTTTGAGTTTGTATGAATACCATTACTCATTTGAGGTTATATTTTCACATTACACAAATAATGAATACAGAATGGTATTCATTAAGTTGTTAATATATGTCAACATTGTGTTAAATTATCTCAATATTAATGAAATGTCTTGCATTATGATATAAAACATTTTAAAAGACGTCAATAAAATGAAATGATAAATCTGGTATTTTTGGAGTTGTGAGTGAAATACCAAAATTCTAACAAATGCAATGTTAAAGCTTTTACTTCTTCCTATTGTGCATAAACTAAATAATAATGTAAACATAAATACAGTGCAAAATATATCAGTTTACATTAGTCAACTGAAGTGCAATCACTTTGGGAAATTAATTAGTTTTCAATTTCCATTACTTTTGATTATGATTGTATATTGAGCTATTTATTGAGCTGAATATATAAACTTATTTATTCACTCTCAAAAAATGTTTAGCTTACAGTTTTTTTACCTTTAAGCATATGAACATTGTAGATCTTATAAGAATGCTGAAGGGCATTGCCCCCAATTGATGCAGTCTCTAATTTGGCACATGACTGGCTTAAAAGCTTAATGTTGATATGATATACTTATACGTGATATGTATATGCCACCGTCAAAAAATTCTTGGTATTTAATAATATGCCTAGTCCAATGTTAACCTGACAAAGTTGACAATTGAGTGGTGACGTATATACAGACAAGCAATATTCAAATATTATTATTATTGAGTTCTGACTAGTAGCTTGGAAATGCTGTTATGCGACAAAACGTAGCACAAGCTCAGGTTTGAGCTACACGCATGCGTGGTTCACCGTGGCTCGGAATCGCACAAAATCATTTACACAAATGGAAACAGTCAATGTAACATCAAGGCGTGTCTTCCGCCTTACGACGCATCTATTTATGGTCGCTTATACGACTAGCGCGACGAAGACGTCCAACTTGGTCAGAGGTACCTGTCCTGTTTATATAGGCGTTACAATGTCCTTGTATCGTTCGAGATAATGACTGTTGCATTAAATAAATAAATTAAAGCAAACCCTTGATTTAAATCGTATATACTTATTGCATTTTCTGTACTCGTTTGACATTGGTATCCCTAAATATAAAACTTAAAACGCTCTCTATCCCAAGCTAGCTAATATTACCTCGTAAATATCCTTTTTGGGGTTCTGTACCCAAAGGGTAAAACGGGACCCTATTACTAAGACTCCGCTGTCCAAGCAGACGGACTGTCACCAGGCTGTATGTCATGAAACGTGATAATTGGACGGTTGAAATTTTCATAGATGTATTTCTGTTGCCCGCTATTTATAACAGCAAATACTAAAAAAACAGAATAAAATAAATATTTGAGGGGGCTCCATGGGGGCTGGGGGGATTTTTGGCTCTTTTTTTTCATATTTTTACCCCATACCTTCTTAATTTTGGCAACAATATCCTATCTCTCCTTTATATTGGCAACACCGATTAAATTTCTGATGGTATTGTTCTCTGAAATTACTTTTCAGAAGTTGGATATAACACAGTTACGACATCGATACTACAAACAATATAGAGAGTCTTTAAAGTAGATGGAGAATGCGGTATAACCATCGCAACTTTGCGCCTGCGTGATGACATGGTTTATCTTACTCCCAATTTCTTAATTATTCATAAGAATGGGTAATTTACTTTAGTCCCATTATTAAATATCTTGTTTTAAAAACATCGAAACGTGCAGGCGTCCCTATGTTTTTTTTTTAATGGAAAGGTGAAGGCTTAAATTGCTGCAATACAAAAAAACGAAATAACATTCGATTTAATCGCATAAAAGTCTCGATTAATTAACGTAAACTTGGAATTAGTATTAAAAGTTCGCTTCTTTTGAAAAACGGAAGATATTTTTTATTCATAAACGATGAAATGCCGCTAAACGCCTTCCCTGCAGCCTCGTAACCTGATTTCGCGTAAAACAATGAGTTCATCGCTCTGGCAGGCGGCCAGGCCGCGGCTCCGTCGAGTGCTGTACCGTCTAAATATTGCTAATTAGCTACAGTTCGTATGATGGTCGATTTCTACACCGATGGTCGATAAAAGGGTTACGAGATGAATGTAAGTTTTATTACTACACCCAAAAAGACAAGCTCTCAGTCTCAAGTCTTAAAAGTGAGTTAAGTAAGTGAGCCATTAGAATACCAGAAAAAAGCAAAAAACACATTTAGTGATTTATGGTTATAATTGTTAGTCAGTCGCTATTATAATTCATCGAATAACAAACAAACCCGAAAATAAAGATTCAGTGTTTTTTTTAATGCGATTTTTTTGGGCCCGAACGAAATTGAACCATTGGAGTAATTTTATATATTCTAGTCCATATAAATATGACTTAAAACCGTGTACATGTTAACCATAAAAAATATGTACATCAAAGTAATTTTTTACTAAAACATATTTAGAGACATGACAGGTGATAGGTACTTATTTTATCGTCTATGCATACGCTTCGTCGTCTTTTATCACTACTAGATTTCTAGTGCAAGTTACTACTGTGTTGTGGTATACTCGCATTGATATAGTTTAACACGCACACGAACGAACACGAGTCAATTGCACCGATGTTTCTGTTCTTCCCGTTTCATCTTGGTCTGAGGACAGCATAAAACCAGTCAGACCCTTATTATTATGTCCACATTCTGATCTACTCTCCCCTATCACGGCACTTCTTTATCACCCTATTGAAAATTCTTTCAAGGGATGATTCGTGGAGCTTTTTTTGTTTGATCATAGATTGAGCCTTATATTTCCACCAATTACCAATATTATCCTGTCAGGAAACCTATTATTTTATGTACGAATTATTTACACCTATAAATGTACGTAAAATAATTTAATTTTAGAAACAACGTACTGTATCTAAAAAAAACGAATATTGTTAGTCTAAATTTAGCGCAACTTATCTACCAGAGCCATGCCGATACTAATTAATGTATTAGAATTACTGTAACAGGTAAAACACTGACGTCAGCGCCTGAGCCGATAGCGCATTAACTATTTTGGCACATATAATTAATACAACCAACTCAGGCTCAATGATAAGGAGGATATACAATGAAGAGCTATATATACCAAATGATATTTTACACCATACATATGTTATATTCATACAAAATCACCGGTCAAAAGAGTTTCAAAGCACAGCGACATTCACACATGTCAAATGTCAAAATTAAAAGGTATCTACCTTAGTTAAAATAATTAAAAAAATAGGACTGCTAGTGTTCATCACTTAAGCGTAAATGTAAACATGAGACGTATGTATAGAGAAAAAGCGCCCCTTTTGTTACGCTTTCATGACTTCACTTTTCGACCGCTATTGACATATCTGCATTTTTTTTATTGTAATATAATTTTTCTCCATCTCTTCTGAGGGCCTTATTCATTCCATTATTGGAAGTTGGTCGTCAGCTCAGCTATCTTATGCCCAGCGAAATAGATTTTCTATGCTAGCATTCCTCGTCCACTCCCTGATGTTTTGCAACCACGATTTCTTTCAACGTCCAGCGCGATCATAATAAATGTTTTATAACATAAAGCATTTATATAATGTGTCCAGGAATTACATAATATAATACCCCCATCTCCATTCTACCGTTGGAGGAGACCTACCTACCTACGGCCCCTAGGTATCTAGCATAGATTATTGGAAAATTCCGAGTTATTTATTGTACGAATGCTTTACTCGTCTCTAATATAAAATCAATCAAATCATTGTAAAAGTTTTTCAACTGTAGTTTTTATTCTGTAATACTTTTAACGCCAGCTATTATGTTACAAACGAAATATTTACCACATCACCGTCTCGGTTATGGGAAATCCATGCGTTGTAACGCCGCCAACACATGATTCATTCATCGTAATGGTTGGTTTGAATCACTATTTTCAGACTGGTCGATGTATGAATGTATAAATTTATAGAATACACGGAATAGTTTACTTCAGAATAATCATATACCTCGGTAATAACAGCTCATTCATAGGAAGTCGTAACGGCCGACTTATGAAAATTAGGGAATATGCGGTATCCGGTTGTGTGAGTATTGCTAAACAAACTGACTATTGGCGAAAGTTCTGTTCATAATGTTTAGTAGGTTAGGATAAGCATGGTTACTCTATACTAATATTATTTACAGAAAGGATTTAATTGGTTGTAAGTTATGTATAAAATAAAAATTACCGTAAATTGAGACATATCTTCCCTTAAACTTATTGGCCGAGATGAACTTTACGTGTGGAATATAAATTTATTTGGGATTGAATTATTTCTGCGTCATCAGTGTAATGATTTGTTCTGTTTTCGAATTCTCAGTATGTAGATGACATTAAGAACAACCATGACCCAGAAAATGTAGCGGCTCCAAGGTTACTAGTTTTTATATTTTTGCTTATGCGTTAAGAGGAAAAATTACGATTGATTTTGCGTCATCGTAACGACAAATTTAATTTTGTTATTTTTAAGTAAAAAATACTTACACGTCTATTTGATTGAACTATTGGACGGACACAATAAAGTTGTCGCATATATTACTCGCCAATAGAACTTCTAAAGGAAAACTAAAATAATTTCTTCAGTAGTTTTTTAGTTCGTTCGAGACAAACAAACAAATATTTTCTATTTATAATATTAGTAATTACCTGCTAAACCTGATATATTTCTAAAACGTCATTTTATTGAATGAGATCTGTGTGTGCCTTACTTATAAAGTTTGTAGCACTTTTAAATATTAGTGCCTATTTCAAAGTGCTCTAATCGATACTTTTATGCTTAAAAAATAGATTTTGTTAGGTAGCAACTTGTGTGCAATTGTCTACGTTGTTTATATTACGGCTTATCAGTTCACACCTGTTTAAACTTCGCTCTAAAGTACGTTTTCTGTAAAAGGAATTTATTGTAGAGTTGTTGCATTATCTAGACTGAGGTCGAGGTACAACAAAATTCTTCACGGTCAACTTACATTCGGGTTATCGATTTACTACGGTCTTAATGTTTACAACACAGCTTGTTGGAGTTTTTTACCTCCTAAAACGGCTATGTCTTTCTCTTTTGTGTCCTTTTGTCACTTAGTATCAGTTATAAAGTAAGGAGACTGACTTTTTTAAAATATAATGGTCATCATCTCCTTGCCCTTTTTCCAAGTTATGGGAGGTCGGTACCGTACGACCGTAGTCCCTACTCTAAGTTTTAAAGAAAAATCACATCGAGTCAACTTGTGGATTTGGGAAATTACTAAAATTCATTAGCCGGTTCTATATGACTCGGGAGTGTAATGGATACATTTAAACAACGCTGTCGACGGCTTGGAATAGGTATATCTTCAATACACTCAAACCAACGCTGCACAAATATTATCTTGTCCCAAAATGATACAAAGTGTCTGCTCTTATATTTACGTAAGAAAACAAATCACGTTATCGCTCATTGCCCTGATAAATACGAATATATTTGATAAAGACTCACGAAGAATTTACTAAGCGTGTGAATATGTTTGGTTATTCGCAAAGTGCAGTATCAATCGACTGAATTCAATGATGTTGCATTTTTCAGTTGGACGTTGGCGATGATTTATAATTTCATTGTAAGCTAGAAACCTGATATCTTCGATTCCTAGTATTGGTGTCAATGACATTGATAGAAACTGTAGTATTTGGAAAATTATGTAACATCGTACATGCCCTTTCTTTTTTTATACAAAATTGCTACATAGTTTTAAAATCTTAGAATTGTAAATAAAACTCTTAATAAAATTTAGCTTACAGGAAATCTGAGTATTGGTATTTAATGTAACCGGTATGGGATATGTGTTCTGGTTGTGATTATTAAATGTATGTTTTTGTACTCTGACGGCGTGGTACTGGCTTTAGGCACCCGAAGCTAGGCAGCTTAACCCCACACCTGACACCATGTAGTATTAGGAGACAGGTTAAATGATATAACAACGTGCGGTCTAGTACCATATAATATACAATGTAAAATTGATGATTAACCAACCCGACCCGTACCCGACAATTAATTATGATATGACGCTAGGCCAATCTGAACATTACCTGAAAATTTAATCGAAATCGTAACCATTTCGGAGGAGGAGGCCTTTTGTATGTATTCTAGTATAGTGAGAACAATATTTCCATAGTAAAACTCCAGCTTTAATTATCTTTGGGAAAATGTTTTATTGAGTGGTGAATTGTTTACAAATTGGTGATGACAAATTATATGAGTCCTGAAATTATGCAACAATATGATATATACAAATATTTTTCCTTGTAGTGAATGACGCCACATCATCTCGCGATGACTGCTACATGTGTTTGGTAGTGACGTCACCTATACGTGACCGCCGCCCGGTACCCAGGCTTTCGATCGGCCGTTAACACAAATTAATCTTGACAAGTTTTTGAGCCCATGTTTTTTATTTCACAATTATCTTATGGAGCACCAACGTTTAATATAAAATAACATAAGTTCTCATGTCACAAAACCCTATTGGGGTTGTCAGAGATAATATGTACAACCTTCCAACTAGTAAGTTATTAAAAGCAATCCATTCTTACAAGAACTTATTTTCATATAACATTTAAATATCTAAGGTATTTATAATATAAGCTTACAAAACTGACTGTAATTCTGGAATAGAGTAGAATTTTCTTGATAAGAAACGATGTGTATTCTGCGGCACATAGTAGAAGTGAAGCTTCGGACGGACCCGTGTTGTTCTTTTCTTTGTTACTTGTTATTGTAGTTTTCAGTTGCGCGTAAATTTAATATTTTTATATCTTCTAAACTATTGGCCACAATTATATAGTTCAATATAGACAGGCGGGAAATAGAAGTATTCTATGCTTTTCTGCGTAGAAATATCAGTTGTCTTCGTCTTCCCATTTTTTTTGTTAATAAATTACGGATGATGGACGGGGAGGGGGTGGTAAGGAAAAGAAAGTATTGTTTTTCTATCAATCCTATCCCATCCTTTTGTCCAAAATATACACATTGCTACTCATTTGCTTGGAGCGGGATGTCTATTTGTAGAGATAGTCACATCAGGTGAATCGCTCACTCGTTTGCCATTTTATTCCATACAAAAATTTGAAAGATCAATGAACTGTCCTCTTTTAAAAATGTAGCATTCAAGATTTCAGTCGGTTTAGTTCATTTTGCAATATGATTCCAATTGGTCGCAACAGGTCAAGTAAAACTGAATCTAGCATACACTTATTATTAGATTTTAATCAAGGTTCATTGACATAGTCACCATTTGTAACTTTGTATGAATGAATTGTAATAATGTTAATAGAATGCAAATTACATTGTTTACCAATTAATCTGTTCATATTATAAATAGTCGGTATAAGCTAATATTTTTTAATTTATATAATATACTAGTTCTTTTTTCGGGCGTTTCCTGTATTATGGATAATGTAGCTTTCTAATTGGCAAATGAGTAATTACAAAGGGTTTAACAGTATTAGAGTTTTTCTATTACTGACAATCCTTCATGTAACAGTGGTAAGTCCGCAACAATATCTGTTGCACGAGTGGTTCGGCTCGACCGGCGAAATACCAAGGCCTTACAGAGGACATGCGTGAAGTAAGAGTATTTTATACTTGTGCCTTTCCCCTGACGAGTGAGGTGCCGGAGGCCCGGTGTCAGTCCTCTTCCTATCGCTTCCTATAAGGGATATGTATCAAGGTAAGCAACACATCTGCAACTCATGCTTGTTGCGGATGCCTATGGGTCACTTAAAATCAGGTGAACCCTTTGCTCATTTGCCACCTTCGTCCATAAAAATATTTTATAGCAGTATATAAATATGAGCCCTCCTGTCTTGTGATTTCTTACAACATTATCGCTATATCGACCTCTCTACTGGGGCGAATAGAGAGTTTGCGCTTCCTGTTTTTCATCTAGAAAAGCAGCTTATGTGGTAGGTTTACGAAATAAATGGAGAAACGCTTAACATGTCACATCCTTTATGCTCTCTTGAAGGTCATTGTGACCTTCTTGTAAGTTTTTTTTTGAGTATTCTATTTGTTCGATCTCTCGCCAAGTATTGTAACTTAAATAAATCTCCAACTGTAATTTTCGGTCCCCACGTGTTAAGATAATACGTCTTCAACTCGTAGTTGTGATAATATATAATCTTATTATAATTACTAGCAATTTACATGAGAACAACTTTCGCTTGACACTAATAAGGGCCTGCCAACCTTTGTCGAGCGTGGGCGGCAGTCGCCACGCGCCCACGTTCCACGGAGTCGGCCGGATGTCTGATGAAATTACTCGGCTTTTGTAGAAAATTTATGAAGAGTATTCTTGTAACAATAGCTGCAGCTATCTTTTGTTTCGACCTTGAAATAACTTTTTGGCGGGATAATTATAAACGGCTTACTAAATAAATAAATACTTATTTTTATAGTCGATCTCATTACTGATTTCCAGACTCCACATGTTTCAGAAATATTTTTGGAATTGATATTATAATAAAACATAACCTCTCCACTGTTATTCAGAAGATATGTAACCACATATATAAATAAAGTTCTTTTTTTGTTTTTTTTTTAATTTCGTTTACGTTTGGTTTTGTTTTCGGCTGTGATCGCAGCTGCATCGCATCTGTGTTAGCGGTTTCCTGTGTGATATTACGCCACACTACACTTGATTGATCGTTTGGCTTACGCCACGCCATGCCTACGCTGTAATAAGTTGTCGATGTATATACATGAATAACAAAACTTTATACTTCCTACATTACTCATAATAAGTGTCTTTTAAATACTTGCGGATAAGGAGTGTGCCGAAATAAAACGCCCTCACTCTTCTGCATCGACGATTTCACACCCATAGTGGTGACCAGGCATTACATATAGCAGACCTTCTGTGAGATCCAAGATATATTGGCAAGTTGATTTATTTTAATTAAAAGGAATCCATGACTATTAACCGCTCCTCCCCTGTCCCTGGTCCAGAGACTCTGTTGTTGGGAAGTCGTCTTTAATCTAAAGCACGCTCAGTCCTTATGTTTGGCAGCCAGTGTCTCCTACGACCTGAAAGACTTTTAAATACATTAAATACAAAAGAACCATGATTAAGAAACATTTTTATGACTAACTATAAAATTAACAAAGCTGATGTCAGCTTGTTACTGAACTATTTGTAAGAATCATTTTTTTTATTTTCACTGTGTTATATTTTAGTGTAAAACATCGTATATAAACAAACTGAATTAATTATTTTATAGCAGTTCTTCAATAATTAATCAAATAGTACACATTAATTATTTGTCAATTTTACTTACGGCGTAGAAATCGACCCATTACCGCTGTGCCACAGTTTTTTGTCTGTCTATATAATGCAATCGAGCGAGTCTATAAAAGTCCTACTTTTTTTTCAACTCCTGACGCAAGTTGATTAGATCGTTTACCAGAATATTTGCATAAAATTAGGGACAAAGATAAGACGCGCTACGACTGGTTTAACAGGATAAGTATGTCATTAACGTACTCTTTATTGTGGCGACATCGTGGGTAAGTAAGTTTATAGTTCTCTTGTAAACCTTTATTGCTTCATACCTTACCATAGTGATTGCTTTATTCAGCAATGCGTCTCGGGATCTAATTTAGATTGAAAATCAAGCGATAAATATTGATTTCGACGATTGATCTCTTATTTAATTGTCTCGTATATTTGAAGATCGTGAAATTCTTCCAATTAGTAAGAAAGCAAGCATATATAAGCATATAAAGCATTAAAATAAACGTCGAAGCATTTTGTAGGAAAATCCACAGAGATTTCTTATTGGAAATGCTGTCAAATTAATTTCATGTTCATTATTCTTATATTATATTAATTGTTTTTTAGCTTTGATAATATAGGAAGGAAACAGAAGGAATATAAAGTTGGAATTTTGTCCAATATCATGATTTAAATATTAAAATGATTTAAATCACAATAACCTGTCCTGTATAAATCGTTAAGGTTAATTATTTTTGCGCAAGTTCAAGACAGTGTTCAATTTATCTAACGAGTTCATGTCTGACGTATTTATCTTGTTACATGTTTATTTCTGTGCGCACAATCATCGTCTAGCCTTACATTGAAGATAACGTGTTACTTAACTGAATAGACGCCTTTGTTGTCATAACAACATTCCTCCTCGATATATTTGTTTATAAATAAACACTTGCACATGATTAAATTAACGGAGCTCTTGTAAATAGGCAGGCAGATATCGTAGATTAATATTTGAAACAGCAGTCTCCTCCACACATCTCTCGCTTCTCCCTTATATATCTATGCAAAACCTATCTACTCGTATAAAATGAAGGAGTTTTCATTCTAACCCTCGCTACTTCGTTATGCCGTGGCGAACTGAATCCAACGGGTTCATGTTGTCTTGATCAAGTTGTATGTTACTTGGCCCGGGAGCCGTCTTGTTCTTTAGATTTTGAATGCTTAGCGACTCAGGGAGATTATCAGAAGTTTGCCGAGTATAAGATCTGTTGCGGCCACTGCAAAAAGTCAAGCGATAAATAAAAATAGTTTAGAAGTGTTTAACATTCAGAGTAGGTCTTTTCAAACGGAGTTGAGGTGTAGCAGGATAAAAGGTTGAAACTATACTTATTCTATATACCATTTTAATAGGTAACAACGTTATGAATACGCAATGATAAAAGCAGTGTGCATCATAAAATGTGTAGGAACTTGCGCGTCCAGTTGTACAATGATAGCGCCATGTGGCTTATCAGCTGGCTCAGCTTCCGTTTGACATCAGCGCTGCGGCCGGACAAGGATTTTTTCACTTTAATCATAATAAACATTTTTTATCTAAGTAAATAAAAAAATAATATTTTTTTTAAATATATTGGCAACTAGGTTTAAACAGTGGCTCTAATATTACAAAAACACGCAAAACATTAAATTTAATGTGCAATTTTACAAGGTCTGATTATGTGAAGAATCTGAATTACTTTAAAGAATATTTCACACGGTCCTGGTATTGTATCCATACTTTAAACATTGACACTCATTCCTATTTTCTGGCGACCACAGTCCTAAATCCAGGATAATTCCGGCGTTCTTATTACGTCCATACTTTTACTGAGGAGTGGTCGAGTTCTGAAGACATTTCTTACAATAGTTATCAATTCAAATTATCGACCCATCTGGCTGGCATCCAACTGGTCTCTGCTCTCCGAGGCCACCACACCGTCACCGTTGTAGTAAGTTGACTGTCGGCGGCAGTCCGTCAGGTCAATTGCACTGCCCACCTCCTCTTGATACGTCGTCCTATATCGAACAGACGTGTTGTTTGTGGAAATTCGACATTCGACATAATAGGAACTTTATCAACAAGAGAAATGCCCAATATGGGTATGTTCAACACTATATTTTTTTTTTTATGTGAGTTGGTGGCAAACGAGCAAGCGGATCACCTGATGTTAAGTAAACGCTGCCCATAGACATCCGCAACAGGCAAATGTGTTGCAGATGCATTGCCTACCTTTAATGGAGGGCATAGACAGGAAAAAGGATACCTCCTTTTCCCCATAAACCCCCTCCCCGTGCAATCCTCTTCCTTTTCCCATCCTATCCTTATGTGGAAAGGGTGGAAAGGGGAAGAGGACTGAAATTAGGCCTCCGGCACCTCACTCATCAGACGAAACGCAGAGTACTTCTACTTTACGCCTGTTTTCTGTGAGGTCGTGGTATTCCACCGGTCGAGCCGGCCCATTCGTGCAACAGATGTTGTTGTTGCGGGCTCTACCACTGTTGAATTATAATATCTTTGGTCCTCCATAAATAAAACATGTATATATAACTGCTTCCTTAGCTTTGTTTATCTGCCCTATAAATAACTAGATATATTAGATTTAATTGTATTCATCCAAGTTCAAAGGGGTACTTGTTTCAATTTTGAAAGTGCTTGTTGTTGTACATGTGTTTTTATTTATAGCCATCTGTTTCTAGTTAGTATTCTAATAACTTAGTAGTAATTAAGTATAGGACTAGAAAACCGCTCCAGCTTTGCTCGGGTAGATAAATAAATAAAAAAATATAATAAAATAGCCTAGGTTACTGGCTAATAGAAGAGCTTTTTATACATGAAAACATTTTCAAATTTGGTTCAGGGTTTTTTTAGTTTTTCTGGGACACACAAACAATCAAATCTTTCATAAATAAGGGATTATTAATGCAAGATATTTATACAATGCAATGCTATGTCTCGTCGTCACTCCGAAGATTTGAGTACCGAGAATTTGATCACAGGAAAGTGTTTGTTCACTAACTACTGAGTTATGAATAGATAAAGGACACTAAAAATTATGATTTTATGAATATTTAAATGAAAAGGTAAATCGTAATTGTCTATAACAAAATCTGTTCTATTTATAATGTTTGAGATTTTGTACGGATAATTAAATAACTCTAAGCAAAAAGTAATTTTTGACGAACACAAACTTAAAGTTTATATAAGTCTATACTTAAAACTGGGTTAAATCCCAACTTTCGTTTTTTCATAGTTTCTGGAAATATTTAATTTAAAATCTGTTTCTCATGTCTCACTCATGGTTACTCATGGAATAAGTCAGCGAGGAAATAACAGATTTTAAATTAAATATTTCCAGAAACTATAAAAAAACGAAAGCCGTAAAGCCTCGATAGCCGACTATGATATATGTGTCAATAAATTAGAAAAGTTTAATTATAATGCAAGATTTTTTAACTTATTTATGTATAAACTTACGATGGTCAATCGATGGTACGTAAGTATAAATTCTTGGGTAAAGAGGGCGAAGTTACCTACGCTATTTTTGTTACCGTAATTTTATCAAGTAATTACAAATTAATCCAAGTAGAAATTTGGATGTTTCCCAATCAACCCAACAACTGAACTTAGCTTACGATTAAAATTTTCCTTTGGTGTCATTAAAATACTTTTTCTCATCGAGTGGATTCAACCACACAAGTCGGTCTGGTAATAATTGCAGTGCATATTATATTTTTAACATAATATTTTGATGAGATTAGTATAGTTTGTAATATTGGAGAAAGTGTAAAGTTTGTAATTAGTATGACTATTTGCTAATGAGTTTCATTTAGCAGATAAATTTACCGTTCGCTCTATTAAAAATAATTAAAAACAAATTATATATGTACCTTCCATGTAATTCTTTGGCAGTCATAACACAATCGGTCATTAAAAAAAGTTTCGCCCTACATCGGTTTTATGATGCCCCAATTTTCATATTAGCAAAATCCGGAGGCTGAGGCCGAGAGCTTTCAGGTTATGTAATAGGCTCCATTGTGGCGACAGACGGCCGCTAGACGGCGCCGGGCCGGCGGGCGCCCCGAGGGAGACCGACAACTTTTGCAAGTCGTCTCCCTCGCACCGAGACTCTTGGCGCCCTTCTAGGGACGTGTACAGTCGCAGGCACAATACTTGAACGTTTTAAATTATACACTTTGCCTTACTAATAAGGTCCAGTTTTCCAAACATATACGTACGCGACTGTACTGCGAGAAGTTTACATGAAAGCTTTATGGGTTTTTGATATGCTGAAATTTACAGTCGCCTTTCTAGTTTTGGAAGGTTTGAGTTATCGTTGTAGATTTTGGGACGGGCGGGGTTGGGTTGTTAGAACTTAATTTAGAATAAATAACTGGCTGATTACATTTCTTTTTTATTTTTATTCTATCTAACTTTTAAATTGTGCCAATAGGTTTTAGATACTGTGCGGAATTATTTTAAAGAGAGGAGACACATGTTTATTTTAACTTGTATGAAGAATTAGGCATAACATTAATAACTTTAAACTTTTGTGGTGTAAGAGACTGGATTCTTACTACAATTAGCCTTTTTGAGCTCCCGATACACAGTTGCATGCGCCATGGTCACGGGCTGGCTGACTGGGGGCTCATGGGACATTAGGAGCTCAAAAAGGCTAAGCGTGATAAGAAACCCGTTTCTTACAAACTTTATATTTATGTCATTAAGTTTTTCGGTTTATTATTTACGAAGAGTATATCCTACTTGTAAGGGGCACATAGGTCCCTAATTCTGTCCAAACTATGCCAACATTTTCGACTTTTGTCACATTAAACTGATATCTGATAAAAACTGATAGTTGGGTGTTTTTATCTAATCTAGACTGGACATATGCAAAACAATGGGGATTAGTATTGTGCTTTTTCATTATAATTTATAATCTTTCTTTCGTTCCCAGGTATGAGAGCTGCAATGTGAACGGGATAGACAGATATACACGCCAACAAGAGTGCCTTATTTTTATATTTACACCCACAAAGTGCCTAATTAAATTATATTTTTCTATATAAATACATCAGTAAATAAAAACGAACGAACAAACGCAACGAAAAACGAACATACAATTGGTAAGTAATATTTTATTTATAATGACTATAATAAGACTGAATTACAGGGATTTTAGTTGGTTAGTATGACTATAGTACACCATTTGTATGACTAAAATATCTACGGGGATATGGATGACACAGCTGAAAATTTCTAGAGGAATGAGGCTCTTAAAAACTATGGGAAATCAGGCAGCAGAAAGTAAAAAGTAGTAGGTTATTTAAAAAACCATACTGACTGTTTCATTATCATCATTCGTCACATCATCATATTACTTATGACACTCCGGGAAAGAATACGCATTTCATGACAATTCACACTTCAAAATCAGCCAAGTCGTTTACACTGGAATGGAAATATATACATACATTCGCACGAAAAATATTGCCCCCAGAATTTGAAATTAAAAACCTGTATTACTAATAACATTTTAATAATCCACTTCATATAAACACTACACAGCGTTCCAATTTAATCAATTAATATGACATTTGAGCGCAACTGAAATCGGCAAACACTTGCGATGTATCCGTAACATCAACACTACAAGTGTTTCAAGTGTACTGTCGTTATTAAACAAATATTTAACTCATCTCTGTTAACTTGATCACAGGCGTGGTGTAAATATAATTGTTTTGTTTAGGTCATCTAACGTTTACTTTGTATGGAGTGTTACGTCGATTTAATTGGAATGTTCATACAAGTCTACGATATATCTTAGAGGGTAACTACTTTCGAACGTTACAACTTCAAATTTTCATATTGTATAACTTGATCCAAATCAAGGTGGAAACTTTGTAAACAAAGGGCAAGGTGAACACAAACACACTAAATTTCATAAATTGCAAAATATTTTCGATGAACTACTTTTTCTTACATTACCTTATCGATATTATACATTTTCACTTCACATTTCTGATGAAAGCATAAAAAAAATAATGGTCGCCGTGTATGACGTTGGTTTGTTTATCAACTTCCAATCGTGATTTAGTGGACAAAATATAGTTATAGTTTTTGTTATTTTTAGCTTTTATAAGCTTGGTGCTTATGTATGTAACGGAATATTTGAACGTGACTTCGAAACCTTTCAAGACGTCGGATTAATTTGAAACAAATGTGCAACGTTTCAATGCGCACCTGTGGCAATGCCATAATTTATAAGTTTGTCATATCCTTACCAGGATCTTCAGGATTTGCGATTTTTTAATATTGAGATGAACGCCATCTATATGTAAAAAAATAACATCGGCTACTATATGCAATGGAACTTAGTCTGTTTTTTAATCTATTCATTATTTAAGACACTATTTATTTTAAAATTGTATTTATTCTACATTATTATCACGATTTATAATTTCTATCAATCAAGTTATCCCTTCAATAAACCCTTTGCTGTTCATTTGAAGGGATGCATCCGTATATTATTCCAAACTCTATCATACAATAGGCAGATAAACCTGCGGGGCTTGGCGTGCAATTACAAACATTAACATAGGCGAGTGGCCCGGGCGGCGATGCAGAAGTAACGAGCGTCGACGTTAGGGGACGCCCCTGTCGTGACCTCACTGTTGACGTATCCATTGATACAATTGATTACACTCAATCGTCACCTTAAACGCACTCACTAAGCGGTTCTAAGTATCAGTGTAACCGAGAGGATAGTTCGAATGATGGTAAAATAACGGCACTAATTACCAACACACATATAATTTGACTATCTACAGTCAGGCGATTATGCTCTTGTATTTCGTTACTACGAATAAATTATGAAATATTTAAAATACTAGCTATTGCCCGCGGCTTCGCACGCTTTCTTATCCTCGCTGGAAATTTTAGTAACTTGATTTCTAATTAATATTGGTTGCCATGGCATGTATATCATGTCAAGAAGATGTTATTGTCGTGTTATAGGTACATTACCAAGGTAACCTATATTAGGTAATTTCTCTCCATCGGGAAGTTTTATTGTCGGGATAAAAGGTACCACCCCAAGACATTTTCTGTGCCCCTGACAACGTGTCCAAATAAAAAAAAACACGATGATTGGTTGAGTCGCCAGGGGGGTAGGCAGAGATTATGGATTTCCATTTGGCACGATGCTGGCTCTCCCTTCTTCTACACCCATACATCGACGCATACAAGCTCGTTGGTTAAGGGTACTCCTCAAATCATTCATTACATTGAACATGAATTGTAATCTCACCGATGACGCTAACATGACCACACAATCTTCGTCTTTCAAAGCTCTTCAAACAATCATCCTAAAGAGACTGAATAGCTCCGGGGATGCTACACAGCCCTGTTTTGCACCTTTATTGTCGGAAGCTGTCATGTAACGCATACTGACCACTAAGCGACCCTACCGTTACTGAATGAACAAACTGTGGAGTGTTTGACGATATTGTCTATATTCTAGTCGCAGATGCGTTGCCTACCTGTAATGGACAAGAAAAAGGTTGTTTTCTTTTCCTATCCATCCCCTCTAATCCTCTTCCCCTTCCCATCCTATCCTATTCTTATTAGGAATGGATGGAAAAGGGGAACTGAAATTGGCCTCTCCGGCACCTCACTCATCAGACGAAACGCAGAATAATTCCTGCATCAAATGGTATTGCGGGCTATACCACGTTATGACGTGAGGGTCAGCGGGGCCATGGGTAGTGATGGGTTCGACTTTTAGAAACCAAGCAGAGAGATAAAAAACATTGCCCTAGAAAGTGTAATAGCGCGGGGAGGGACATTCAGAAATATTCAAATTCTTTAGTGCGGTGGATATAACCCCGCGACACAGCTCGTTGTATCGACTATCGTATCAGCGTATAAACTGTTATTACAGGTGACAGGTAAGATTTCTGGGGCTTTTGAGTTTTAAATAGAATCGGTCGAAAGTGATAGTGAAATACCAATTAATTGCTATCTGTCCACCCCGTTTGGGTTAAAAATGTGAATCTTATAACTTCAGAGTTATTATTATGCAAAACTTATCGCTAATTTCTTGTAACTGTGTTGTTATTTCTTGTTTTCGAAGTGCCTATTAAACTGACAGTTTAAAATCAACACCATCTAGTGACAAAACTCGGGAAAAGTGAAAGTGTATTGCTTGCGTGGCGTTTACTAAAATTGTTTTTTGTATTTTTTGTGTTGTTCAGGTCTTAAATAGGCTTTAGTGCTTAGAAGTTGCAATCCAACAGTTTACTTCTTTTTTATCCAACAATTTATTCAATGTAGTGTCTAGATTGCTGAAAGCTCACTGTTTTACCTTACAAACATGCAAGGGTAAGGCTTCGGAGATATAGTATGATGTATATTCAATATTGGTAATAATTTATATTGTAGGTTTAAAAAGTTGGACAGTTGACTCTAGTGACTCTAAATCATTTTATGACATGATGAAGGGATAAATAACTCCCATAGCGGCCCCAAAAAAGGGCCTCCCATATCCAAGTATTCGCAACGATACGAATCGATAAACAAAATCACGATCTCCGGAAATCCGAGCGGAGTTCGAGATGCATTTCCATCTTTCGACGTCTTTTCACCCTCCGAATATCATCCCTAAAGTTCCCGCTCGCTTCCCTTTTGCCGCGCGCAAGTGCGAAGGGGATGGGGTGGGGCCAGCGCGCGTGCGCGGTGCAACCCCTCATCAACGTTGGAGACGCTTGGTAGTGCCAAGCGCAAGATCCTGGCGCGTCGTCGGCCACCAAGAACATTCCTCCGTGGATCGTCCGCGGAGGCGGTGGTCCCACTCTCTCACATCCCTTGCAGTCTTGCTACAGTTCTATAACATAAAACAACGTAAAACTCTGTCCGTCTTCCTTGAATTCCCCTACAAATCTCTAATACGTCCGTAACTCTTCGAAGCAAGCTTCTCGCTGTTTACAATTGACATTAAACCCGTTTTCCATTATCGTATTAATTCCCAAAGAGCTAAAAGGTTGTGAGAGAGCGAGAAGGAGGGTTGTATAGTATTTTTTTAAAGTGGGAACGAGACGACGGGATGAGCCTGCGCTCCGTGCCGAGGTAAGTGCAGGCCGTGTTACGAGCGGCCACGTGCTCACGAAGTTTCCCTTTTACAGGTCGAGCGTGGAGCTATACTTTTCGATACAACACCGCGTTTTCATTTTCATTCTCGCTTCAGGCTTTGGTTACATGATTTTTGTTGTAGCTGTTTACTCGTTGAATTAACCTTACCAGGGATATTTTTTATTTAATTGAGTACTTTCTTGTTATTCTTTGCTCGTTAAACACCTTAAAGTAAGGCCAAAATATAAAACTTGTCATAGGTAATACTGAATTTCCGCATTTGTGTATATGTTTTTGAATACGTTGCTGATATGTTTTAATTCGTTCTACTTAAACTTAAACGTTGCTTAATGCTTAAGTAATAACATTATTTATTTATTAACATAGATAGGTATACACTATGGTATACTATTTATGTTAGTTCTGGAAGGTCAACGAACCTAACTTTTATATTTGTTTAGAAGTATGCCGTATTTAATGGAGAAGTGATATTTTATTTAATTTTAATTGAGATTTACACGAAAGATTTACTCGACGTAACGTGAGCCACGTTAAAAGTAGTCACGAAGACTTTACAGACTTTTCTTCAATCCATCTTTGGTTATTGATAACCGAAAACAAATGAAGGGTATAGATTAAACTATTGTAATAACGAAACGATTCGTGCATCAAAAATAAACTTACCACGCGGTGTAAGATGCGTATTTTCTACTAGAATTAATTTAATAACAAGTATTATACTGTAGTATTTAAATAAGTATTTTTTAATAAAATTAATCATTTTAATAAAGAGTTAGTAACTTTTAATTAATACGAAATTAACTGAAATATTAAAAGGGCCCAGGCTATTATTTGATTGCTTGATTATTTATAGAATAAACGATATTCAAAATCGAAAGTTTAGGTTAATTACTTATAGTATTCACTAGCGATACGCCCCGGCTTCGCACGGGTAGTCTCCATACATCTAAACTATCATCCCCTACTAATTTCAAGTTTCTAGACCCAGTATGGGTTGTGCGTTAATTATATAAGTTAGTCAGTTTCATCTTACAAACACATATATATATATATATATATATATATATATAAATATATTTATATATATAAATATATTTATATATATTATATTATATATTTATATATAGACAGATATACATAAACATTTGTTTTAACAAGATATGTGATAGAGACCTGACCAAAAGACTGCGTCGACCTACAATCTGTCGACGATCGTTTCGAATCAGTTCCGTACCGTAACATTGAGTTTAAGTCTTTTGTAATTTTATTACAGCGGAACCACTTTGTGTCGATAGGTTTTTTTTTACCTTATTTGCTGTATCTGTTCTACAGCATTGAAATAAGAGACGTCACGGTAATCAAAAGATATCTCACAATTAACTAATATAGGAAATATTCTGTAAGTGCAAACATAAACCAAACCGAGCCATCGCATTATCATAAAAATGCATCTCTCAGTCAAATGGTGGAATGAATTATCAAAGTCAATTCAGTTATTACTCTTTAAAAGCATATTTTTCCCTCTTTATGCAATTAGTACAAATAAGTAATGTCATTTGTCTATAATACCCCAATACCACAAGTTGTATTCCGACTAATATATTATGACCAAATATTTAGTGGTTACTGTCCCATTGATGTATAATTGGTTCGTATACAAGGCATCAAAAGACTAGCGCAAGTAATCACCATGCAATCAATGCATGCAATTTGGCTGATTCATGACTTGCCCTAATCCTTTCTAATTGAATGAGGGATAACTCCATAAAGTAGGGGTATTAAGGGAATCATCGAGTCATTCATTAGTATAGTTGTTGCAGCCAGGAGAAGTAATACGTGTTTGTTATCCCCGGCTTGGTCTCCAACAGCGATGATTGCTCGGAGGGGGCACGTTTGTTTGATTGGCAGCCTACGGCCTCCTTTAATACTCCCGCCATTATCATAAACAATTCCCTTGTTTGTTTTATCGTTGTGCGTTTCTTAGCGGTCTGTTTGTTGAATGATTTTTTTTTAATTCAATCGGAAAGTTATGAAAAACTTGTTTTAATTGTCTTTTATCATGGATATTTCTATACTTCATTCCGTGTATGTGCCTGAAAGTACCTCCTTTATATATTTAAGGATGAACATACTGTACTGTACATACTTCCCTCTTTCTTCCTCGGAGAGAAGTCCCTGCAGTGGGGAAACATAGTATAAAAGGCTAATTTATTAGTATTATTATTATTAAACTGTAAAAAGTGTGTTACTAAGGATCGATTTTTTTTAAATATTACATTAAAATAATTATGATAATACCGAAATTCATATATTTTTTGCTTTAATAAAATTACCACTTTAATCGAATAACCAAGACAATTGTATTAGCTAAATAGACATACATTCTATACGTATAATGATATTTTCAATACAACAGTCCATCGCTTGTTAGTATATATGTATGTATAAACTTATGAAGCAAATTGTCATGGTTGTAAACCCAACATACAAATAAACGTAATAGTATTAGTTTTTTTATTATTATTAGTTTCATACAAATAAACGTAATAGTAGACATATTCGCAGACAATGTGATAAATCCACAGAAAATTAATTCCAGTCATCAATCATGTCTTTTCCATTTGCTTCCATCTACAGAATCTTCTTATTGAATTCGATAAAATCACTCGAATCCCTAATTCGGCATCTGCATTACGTTGAAAATCGCTGACGTGTAAGTCACCCCACGTCCGTTCAGTGTCCATTCCATCCCCCTAATTCACTTATAAAAACTGACTATCCGATATCCCGTGTCGGACAGCCGTGACGATATCCGGTTCAGTCCGGATATACAATATGCCGGAAGCGAGCTGCACGCGCATCGCAGATTGTGTCGCAACTTTTCTTGATGAATTGCCGAATTGTTTACTCGAAATGTATTCAATTTGATTTCCATTAGCGATAGAGTATAGCTGTTTGGCTGTATTTTTCTAAATCAAAACACTTGCTATATAAAAGAGAAAGCTGAATATATCAATATACAGGCAAATCTACAAAAAAAAGTAAAAACAGAGGTGTCTTATAGACAAGTTGGAACGGTGTATCTTTCGCTATATCTTTTTATGCTTTTGTAAAGTAATTGAAAACGTTAAAATTGTTAAAAATATTTTATTCTCAAAATTGACGGTTAGGTAAAAAATGTTTTAGTTTCCTAAGATCGGGTGGCCTCAAAATGGCTGCCGCTGGTGCTCAAAAAGATGTCGGTTTTTGGTGGCGTTCAGTCATTTCAGTAATACGTTTTTATCGACGACCACACCTATCTCTAGCCTTCCATACTTCCACAATACCGGAGAATCGCTCCAGCCTCCCAGGCGCCAGACACGGCGGCGCCTGAGTCTATCGATCCCCCCACCCTTCCCATTTGCCGTCTCAAATGACACCATAACGTCGAAGGAGGGGATAACGCATGCGCACTTCTTGTTTGTGCAGATCCCATAGGATTATAGATTTTCTCCTAAGCTCACTCTCTTAGCAACAGACTTAATCGGACTAGTGGAAGACCCACATCGTCTTACGAAGCTCTGCTCAGTTCGGTTCTTGATATAGTTTTTTTTGCTGATTTCTTTTCTTCTTTTTGTTTCAACATACTTCTGAAGTTTATTGTTCTTTGGTCTTGTCTTTTTTAATTTTGTATATTCCATTCAATTAAAACGGAAGATCATGCATGTGAAACGAAGCCGACTTCAACGGTAAGCTTGATATTTTATTTATTTTTTATTAAATTTGTTGTTATCTGTAATGCTCAAGATGTGTTATCTGTTCTGCTCTCTCTCTATTGTTAACTGATATTGTTTTCTTCTTCTAAATATATTCTATATATTTTTTAAATACATCCTTAAATAAATTCGCAACATTATATTACACCGGCCATGGTCACGGCTAATGTTCACTTTAGATTCCTATGTATAAGTATCTCAAGTCGGTAGACTAATATCATTATATATCTCGTTATATTATTTCAGCTTACTCTATGACACAACCGGTAGTCTAATTGACGTTATAATGTTCGTTCGCCAGATCGTCTATTAAACTAACCTCGGTCTGACTTATACTATGACTATTATTGCATATAAACTCCAAGGTAACCAAACAAGTGAGAGATCGGTCACTCAAAAATAGTTTTAGTTAAACTATATCGCGTTAATCCAAAATAACTCCTAATATATCGATTAGTTAACATTCTGTACCACTATCGTAAGCTGTTGTCTTTCCTTACATACTCCATCAAAAGAATAAAACAATAGACTGTCCTGTAGTTAATCCCCTAATGGATAACATCAAATCACTTTTCACAATATTGTAACTATATGCGATAAAAGCCTATCAACTCTGCTACACGTATGTCGAGATGACACGCGCTGTAATGTGTCGCAGGCTGCGTTTTGTCAGCTCTGTCACACAACCCTTTGTCGTCATTGTCTCGCCGAGGCTGAGAGGTGCCCGACAGCCCCGAGGGGCCGTTATTAAATTATCAAGTCTATTAACCGCGTCTAGGGTTACCATTGTGTCTACTATTTTCTTACATAGACGTTTTGTATCATAGATTTGTGCCTATTATTTATTTTATTTACACGAACTAGTAAAAATAAGAATTGTTGGCAATTTCCAACATTTGTGTGTCGTAAACACGCACATCATGATAGTGAATTTCTTTTACGATTAAATTATTGGAATTTGCATCGAAAAAAGAAATTTCGACGGTCGTCTTACGTCGTCTTATGGTCGAGTTATTCTGGAAAGTCTGCCTAATAGACATCTCCCTTTCTGTCGTTTCCTCACTATCGGAGCGGATAGCATCGTAGGCCAGTTTCGAACGTGGCGGTTTGCTTTGTCAAGGGCATAGGATGTCGCTTTTTGAGCCCAATTTTGCACACGATGGTAACTTTGGAAGATCTCTACTCTCTCAGTTTTTAAATAAGTAATTAATTTATACAGATTCGTCATATAACGTCTCCGTGGGGTGGCGTCATGTTAATGAAAGCACAATGTTCAGCGGTGCGGTAACGTAAAGTAAATGAGTTGGGACGCGCCTTCGCGCGTTCATCTGTTGACTTCAGTGGCGTACAGAGTTGATTATTATCACTTCTTTATTAAGTTTTGTTCAATACTTGCTGCAATACAATACTTATTCCTTGCTGAATGTTGTAAATCGCGAAAGGAAGGAATGAGAGCAGAAAACCATTTTGTCAGTAAGTTAGTTATCTTTGCTGTAGATATTCTTCATGTTGCAGTCTTTCCTTAGCCAATTTACATCAATTTAGTTTGTTTATAGTAAAATGACTTCATAAGGTTGTACTAGAAGACTACAGTCTCCCTGTGAAGTCTGCCCACGGTGTCTTCTAGTTTTTATTATTATTTAGGGACTGAAAGATGAGTTATGACGACTCGTATTTAATATTGCTTAAATTTTTTATGACTGTATAAAAGCTATCACTTGCTCATTCCTATGCTGCCCATTCGATCATGGCACAGTATTAAAATTCCAAAAGGCCCGTCTGCGGGCCATTGCAATCCATTTTATGCAAAACTCCCTGCAATAACTCGCGCCCTTATGACTATGGGCCCTTTTAATGAACGCTTAGGAATTCTACTATGTATTGTCACCCTCAACATAGTCCGTATAACTATGTAGTTAGAGTTCAATTTGTTCGTCGTGTCTGCGTCAAAAGCTTTTATGATTAGATCGTTGAAAATTGCTTATTTTTCATGTGAATATTTATTACACTCTTAGTTTTATTACGAACTATATTAAATAAAATTCAACCCCTACTCTACTGTTTCTCCGTTAACTAGTATAAATGCGACACAGATCTCAATGATTAGTAAATCTATATTAATATTATTAATTAAAGAAAAAGATTTGATTGTTTGCTTTTTCGGATAAACTCAACAACAATTGAAAGCTTTTTTATTTATCTCCACCCGAGCGAAGCTGGGGCGGGTTTCTAGTGAATAATATTGTAATTCGATTACGTTCATATAACACATTCTGCGTTAAACCTGATGTATATTTATGTGATAACATTACTTCGTACGCCTTGCAGGTCGAAAAAGTATCTTGCAAGGGTTGCAAGCTTAACTTAGACACACTAGTATTGCTAGTGTATATTTTCCTTTGCTTTGAATTTAGCTACCTTCACTATTATATTTAATATTTTATATGTCCATAGATGTGTTACAGTTAATGTTGTTTTACTTCAAAATAAAAGAGACATGTAAAATGTATTTAAAGCTTTTAGCGAGGCGTGTGTAGATCAGTTTTGACGTTTCGCTGTCTAAAAGCATAGATTAAAACAAACTGGGTTGTGCGGGCTGTTCTACTGGCTTAAATTGCATTCAGACGTTGAAAGCATTCTCTTGGAGTATTGTTAATTGTGCTTTATAAAGATCTGGCCATTCATGAAATGCTTAGGGAGTTTAAAAAGATGACTGGGAAAGGAAAGTAAATTAGAGGATGTAGTAGACTAGAAGACTAGTATGATATAATCTTACTAAATAATGTTTTGGATACATACTTTTAACAAAACAATATATAATTATAATAAGAATGCTGTTATGAATTACATACACTAATGTATCTGGATTTGAGACCTAATTTGGTAAAAATTGATAAATTTAACTATCTCCGTTTAGCCCTTTTGCGTTAGTAAGGATTATTTTAAATCTTTCTTTTAATACTATTTATATGGATAGAGTTTTTATAGAAATATCCGTATTTCCTGTAACTTGCTCTTTTATGATCGTCTATAAATATAATGTACCATCACTAATACATCGGAACCCGGTGGCGGACAGGCGCCTGTGTTACAGTTCCTCGAACGGTAAAAATAAACTTATGTAAACGCCTACGCACCGGATTTATACGCCGTCTTTCGAAATGCCCGCCAGTACAATCGCCCTCTTTAACACATTTTATATATACATATAATAAAGACTTATTATTTATAAAACATATAAATTAACCACAGGATGGGCAATTAATAAGTTTTTCCGTTTTTTACGTTACTAAACAATTTTTTTGGTCGTGAGGGTCATCGTTCTACTTTACTGATATCATTTTTGCGTTTTTATTAACAATTATATAATTTTACACGAATTAAGTCTACGTAAGGAGTATATTCGAAAGTAGAAAAAACAATATTTGTGTATATAAATTACATTTCTTTAAGGAGGAAGGCTTGTGCGAAATAGAAACACATAATCTCCACCTACCCTTCGAAGGTAGGGGCGTAATGTTACATAAATAAACAAAACTTGTTCTGAATAGCTAACCTACTAATTTAATTTTATCTTTCTTTCAAAACGTTTCAATACTGCAAAATATCTGCAGTCGACTATATACATTGTAGATATAAAATACGTCATTTATTTTTGTATTCCAATACCAAGAATGGAGTTATAAGTTATACCTTGGCATAAGTTTACTTACCTAAAACTACCGAAATGTTCTTTAGGAAATGAGGTCATATTAAGGGACCAATGTAACGCCCCGCAGTGGTACAACTCGTAAAGTACTGATGATCCAAGGTCGCAGGTCACAGAGTTAAAAACATTAAAAATTCTAAAACGTGCCAATTACAAATGACACAAACAAACAAGGAAATTAAATTAATTTTCTACTTCGAGTTCATTACCTCAGCGCTCAGTATTGTATTCGTATAATGGAAACGGTAAAACTATATTACAGTTATTAATTATATCTAGTTAAGTGGGACACAGTTAACCTTCGTTGAATTCTCTCCTAATATGGACATTGACAACTTCACAAGTAGGCCAAGGTTCGCATCCACAGACAAAAATAAAGCACCATCGTGTCACAAATCACTAACGCTTTTTTAAAGAATTGACACATATTTTTATGAAGACAAGTTCGCAGTAAAACTTTAGGTTATCTTTGTAAGAATTTTGTTTAGGATATATTTACGTATCTATGTTTGATTTTTATTATTATTCAACAACAAACTCTGAGAAGTGATACAAAAATCATCGCAAATTTAGCTGTTTTTCTTTCGTCAGAGGAGCAACGTCTAGCCTGCATTGAGCTTCCTGATACGAAACGACAATTATTTCCTAATTTGTATATAGCATTAATCGTCTTCTTGGACTGCCACTTTTCCTCTTCCCTTTATCATTGCGTTCACAGGATTGTCATATTTAAAATAAATGTTTAATATTAAAATGGAGACAGTGATTTGTATTCAACTCCGGTGGGCCACGACGTTATCTCTGTTAGTTGGTAAACAATGTTTGTATTGCAGACGGCGAACGTGTCGAGCGAATCTCAAGCGGAGGAGAGGTCGTGACGCAACCTCCGCGAGCGGTTGGAGCACGCCCTCCAAGATAACTGGCGGCGGCTGACCGCACATCGCTCTGTGAGTATATCTCTCGTGTTTTCCTTGGTGTCGAAGACTCAAAGCAGTACAGGAGCTTTCTAAGGGAGTGGACATACTTTACTTTTTCGCGGTCAACTGAAGCTGGTTGCGAGTCAACCTCTCTACAAACCCGAAAAACCTTATTGTACTTAAATTCTGTATTCCTTATGAAAATGGAGAACAAGTATACTGTAATTCGGAAGGATGTACTCCCGAGTGGCTACCATAAAAATATTACGAGACAGATATAAAAGCTTTTAAATTAAGCCTTATAATATTTGCATTAAAATAAGATTATTTATACTATTGTATTCCTTGTGAAGGTTAATTCAAATCAATACGGCTGCAAACTATGAAAGCATACTTGTCTTGGTTGTAAAATGTATATAAACATTTTTTTCTCGGAACACCGACCATGTAGCCGACCTTGGTTATGAAATACATTAGTGCATCGTGATGTCATCCGGCAAAGCGATGCGCTTCGCTTTAGCAGACGCGGAAAGTTTATTTCATTTTGTTTTTGCCTTGAGCTTTTAAAAGCTTGAAGACTTGCTTCCCTAGAACATTAGGATAACAGTTTAGTGAATTTGTGTAAGTACAAAAAAATTGTACTTTGTTACTAAATTAAATAACGAAATGTAACTCTAATGTACACATTACACTTTTCAGAATTACAATAAGTAGTCTATTGTGATTTTTTTGCAATGAGTCTTAAATAAAAGTTAATTGCTACTTTATTGTATGTACTTTGTAGCTCTATAAAAGGTTAAGATTTAAAGGCGGACCACCTGTACGTCTCCCATAGTCCGCAATGCTCACCCCGTTCCGGTAAAGTATCACGGCGTGTAGGCGCGCGGCTTTTTGTCCCACTTCCCGGTAATTCGCCGCCACGGGCCGCGCCGTACTCCGTCGCAATGCTATACCGTTACACCCACCCGTCAACTATCCATAGTATTGATTACGTTTTAATTTAGTTCCGCTACGGGGTAACATGGCATTCATACCGCTTTTACGAAGAATTTATGATTTCATTGAGCTGTATCTTTTTGCTATCCGCTTATAAGCTGCGTATAATTTTAGGTAACGTGTGATAGATGGGGGTAACTTATGGCTGCACATTTTATGTATGAATTTGTGGAAGTAAGTTCTCTATAGGTAGCAGTGCGACGATCTAGATTGACTCATCTGGTGTCGTTTATGCTGTAGTTAACAAATTACATACGTAGTGGGTGAAGATTCATTTCTTAAAATATATATCAACCTTCTCCCAAAAGTATGTTTAACAAAATACGATTAAAAAAATCTCTTATTTTAGAAGTTGTTCTTCTTTTTCCATACCTGAAAGAAATACCAACTACATGGTGTTACCATGGCAAGCAATAATAACTTGTTTGCACTGCAATTGCATTAAATGTCTGTTTTTCACAAAGAGTACTGGCACACGACATAAGATTTTAGTTATTTTGTTTTGTTACGCTAAAAAAGTTTAACTTCTATCAACGCAAGTGTATACGTATTTTTTTAAAATCGCGTGTTATGACTAATAATTATAATTACTACAATATTAGTCAATTTTATTAATGAGTCATTATCATTATTGCTAATGACGGCTTATGCCTCATTTCGTTAACAGCTCCCGGGTAAACATCATCCAACCGAACGTTGAAATATTGTTTGAAATCCAGTCCGAAACCGTCGCATCCGTTAAAACCTCCTACAGTGTCGTGTGCTCTTTCTCAGAGTATCTAATGTTGGCTATACAGCCCTGTGTACTTTTAAATGCTCGAAGTGTTAATGCGGTAATCGAACTTTAAGAGAAAATAAAACGTGAGTGTTATTGAAATTTCATTTGCGGTTAGTTTTAAAAGCTCTCTTGTATTACAAGGTAAAGATAAAATTTACTTTTTTATTACCTACGATCTCACAAAATATACTATCTACCTAATTAATTCTATTATGTGGTCATGGAGGCATCTTTTGCAATTGAACCGCTCTTCTGTATTCATTAATGTATTATTTACGCAAATTTCATAAGTATAATTTTTTCCATTTCGAATTGGGTACTGGTATAATAAAAGGAGAGAGATTAAACTTATTATATGAGAAGTATTTCGGGTGTTTGTTTATATGTGTTGGCAGCCCTGATCATATACAAGGCGACGACGTTTTTGTACGTCTTCTACAACGAAGCAATACCCACCTCATAGTTCAACTAATAGTATTAAGTTGGATAAGCTCTGTAAATTGCTTTCTCATGGAATATGTTTTCCCCGCAGGAGTCGTTCAGAGGCCGTCAACGACACAGCTCCTTCAGCCAGGAGGGGCCTCGCCGGCGGAGGGCCAGCGCGCACTCCCTCGACCTCGAGAGGCCTGACAACATCGCAACTATACACAGGTCACTTGACCTCGAACATATTACATACACCCGTTAATTATTCTAACAGGTTTACGATAGACATTGCGTCACAACATATTCAGAACTCAGAGGACAGAAACATACAAAAATATAAATGTGTTCATTCAATCAAAAAATAGTTGACGTTGACTGCTAACGAGCACCTAATGTTATGCGACCACCGGCTAACAAACATATTGCTACATACAACATAAGTATTCCATATTATTGAGTGTCTCGGTAAAGTTATGTAGTTAAATTTTAATAACAGACCAGTGCCTTGGATAACTATGACGCAACCAAGACTACGTTGGCGTCGGAATGACATAAGCTAAATCGGCTACCAATTAATAACAAGTTCATTTCATTGGGCGAGGCACATACACAACAAATTCAAACAGCCATCTCTCTCATACTTATTTATTCATAAATATTTTTATACATTGAAACAAATAAAATTTGTAAAATAAATGAATATGACTTATCTAACATAGATATTGTTTCTTGTTATTCTATTATTTTTTCATTTGGTTACAGGGCGCAATCCCTTAGCAAAATGGCAACTTTATCACTTAAAATCTCATTGGAGGGTGGCAAGGTGGTGAAAACTATACAGTTCGATCCCTCCACCACGGTATATGATGCGTGCCGCATCATCAGGGAGAAGATCTTGGAGGCGAGTGCTAGTGATCGTAAGTACATTTTATCCTAATATTAAGTCATCACTCCTAATACCATGGACTAGTTTAGGTATTTTTATTCTTCAAGTATCAAAAGTTATACTTGGACTGTACATGAAATGTAAACTGTAAAAATACTTTAAATAGTAAACTTGTGTACCATTTCATGAACCCAATGTATCAGATTTCTTTGTGACGAATAGTATCATTTTAATAGCGCCTTAACACCCACAGCGAAAGAGTACGGACTCTTCTTGGCGTCTGAAGAGGACCACAAGAAGGGTATATGGCTGGAGGCGTCGCGCAGCCTCGACTACTACATGCTGCGTAATGGCGACCTGCTCGAGTACAACAAGAAGACGCGGAACCTGCGAGTCAGGATGTTGGATGGTGAGCCGTTCAATTAAATGATATATTGATATTCCCAATCGATGCGAATTAGGTTCCTTTAATAAAATGCGTACCTCTTCCTTTAACGCCGGTATGGGCTCTTCCGGGATTTAGTAGTTCGAGGGCGATTTGCGACTCGTTTGGCCTTGGATACAAACCCCAGTGATCATTTCACATGTTAACGACCGGCTCCTTATACTTTCTGAATTCACGTTTCTAATATTATTGGATGCTTCGTTCTATTATTACATTATTTGAATGTGAAAATAATTATCGTATCAATTTTTGAATTTGATAATAGCATACGATTTTAAAGATATCAACATAAATAATTTTTGTCATCCCAGGTACTGTAAAAACACTACTGGTGGACGACAGTCAGATCGTGGCAAACCTGATGGTGGTAATCTGTACGAAAATCGGCATCACCAATTATGACGAGTATGGACTGGTGAGCTATTATTATGAATGTTGTTTTTTACTTTTTTGTTATTGTGCACATTTTATGACTCAATAATAATACAAGATATATAGTAATGGATAATCGTAATTATTGTATTATTTAATTACTTAATTTTTGCCACAGTGTTAATTCTTTTTTTCTTCTAAATGTTACGTCCATAGCTTTTATTTACGATTCTATCAGTTGTTATGTGCAATAAGGTCTTAACAGTTCTTATGGTCTGTCACAGGTACGCGAAGAGCAAAAAGAAGAAGTGGACCCGTGCGAGAAACCAAACTACGGAACGTTGACTTTGAAACGTAAGCATCAGGAAAAGGAGCGCGATACTAAGATGGATCAGTTAAGGAAGAAACTGCGGACTGATGATGAAGGTAAGTTGTCAACTTCATCCTTTAATACTTCGACCTGTGCACATCCAACAGCCAAATCTCAAAGTAAAATATGAAATTGCGTGATGAGTCATCATTTTCAAATATATCAAATTAAAGAAGCAACAATGAATGTTGCACGAATGTTCTTATTTATGCAGTTGGAGTACCTAATGTTGAATTGTGCTATTTTTTATATCCTAATTTTAGTGAATTGGGTGGAGCCATCGAAGACGCTACGCGAGCAGGGCGTGGAGGCGACGGAGACGCTGCTGTTGCGTCGCAAGCTGTTCTACTCGGACCGTAATGTGGACTCGCGCGACCCGGTGCAGCTAAACCTGTTGTATGTGCAAGCGCGCGACGCCATACTGGCCGGCACGCACCCTATCACGCAGGACAAGGGTAAGAAAAGAAATTTGTAAACAAGCAAACGTCACTTACCATACATGGCGGCCGTTACATTTTTTATATTTCCGTTGGAGTTTTTGTAACGTGACATAAAATGAAGTGAATTTGTATAATATGTAGCTAAAGTTATAAGGTAATATTAGGAAACATTGTTTTTCGAAAATATTTTGAAATACACTATAATTTTAGCGTAAAAAGTGATAAGTGCCCTTTGTTTACAAAATTTCTATCTTGGTTGGGAACAAACTATACTTACATTAATATTAACTTTCATTGACTAGAATCAGGCTTCTTCATAAATCAGCCTCACTACTACTACACACAACTAAATCTCTGTGACCTATATATTAAAAATATCCAAGGAAACGTGTAAAGGTACTTTTGTAGAATATATCTATATTTTTGACAGTGTGTGCTATTCTGAAATAATTTAGAATAAAGGTTAGGATACTTAAATAATAAACAATATTTTTTAATATACGTACTTAATGCTTCTATATTGCAGCGTGCGAGTTTGCCGGCATACAGTGTCAGATTCAATTCGGCGATCACAAAGAAGACAAACATACTCCAGGCTTCTTAGAGTAAGTCATTTTTACATATGGGATTTAATAATTGATTAACACCGCCTGTTTTTATGTATGATATCTACTCAACGAGAGAAAGAGAGTGGATAACCTCTAGCTATCTCATTCTCTGGCCGAAAATAATTTTAATTAATAATCATCCCCTAAAGGTATTAGCTATGCATGTTTATATGCAGAAACTATATGTGCGAAGCGACTCGCTAGTATTATAAACCATATGTGTTATACAGCCTTAAAGAGTTCCTGCCCGCGTCCTACGTGAAAGTAAAGGGAATTGAGAAGAAAATATTCAAGGAACACCGCAAGCACGCCGGCTTGAGCGAGCTCGACGCCAAGGTGCTATACACCAAAAGCGCCAGGGACTTGAAAACTTATGGTGTTGCTTTCTTTTTGGTCAAGGTAAGCAAACGTAACAATATTTGTATTTATATATGGCCAGGCTTCAAATACGATATGGATGGTTCGCCTTGGCTTTTTGGTTTTGGGCTATATCGGATACCACACATAGAGAGATATTTAAAAGAAATAAGTGTTGGGCGACCAGTTTAAGATCTCTTTTTTAATTCGACATTCTTTAAGCCATCAGACAAAGAATACAAAATAGTCGTCATTGTTTGTGGCAACTCAACATTAAGACTTAATTAGTTCAGACTTCTACTCCGCAAATTACTGTGATTGTTGTTATTTGTTAGTTATGCAGCAATTCACTTTGTAAATCGGTTAATTTAAACAATATAACTTACAGGAGAAAATGAAAGGCAAAAATAAGTTGGTGCCGCGTCTGCTTGGTGTGACTAAAGACTCGGTGCTGCGTCTGGACGAGAAGACCAAGGAGATCCTGCAGACGTGGCCTCTGACGACCGTACGACGCTGGTGTGCCAGCCCCAACACTTTCACCTTGGACTTTGGGGACTACAGGTAGTTACCACGAATGTTGCTGAAATATCATGTCACTATTAATATCAGAGCGACTTACGTACTGGTCGAGGGTCGAACAGGTGCGAGGTTCTTGGAGCAGTAGTAATTAATCACCACTGCTCAAAAAACGATTTAGAACGACCAAATCGGTACCCACATGACATCCACCAACCCGCACTGGGCCAGTGTGGTGGATAATGGCCTCTTCCCTCCCTCGGAGAGGAGGCCAGTGGCCCTACAGTGAAGAAACCGCTAAAAAAAGGCTGATTAATTATTGTTAATGTCAGATAATAAAGATATTTAGAAAGTCTTTTATAATGAGATGAAAATTTTTGTTAAAATGTTACCATTATTTTAAGATCAGTTTGGTTACTGGTTTGGCTGAACTTAACACTCTAGTCGAAAAAAGCATTCGGCTGCTTGTATTGCTTATTCTAATATAATTATGTACTCATTGTGTGTAGCGACCAGTACTACTCGGTTCAAACAACGGAGGCAGAGCAGATCCTGCAAGTGATCGCCGGCTACATCGACATCATCGTGCGCAAGCAGCGCGCCAAAGACCACCTGGGGATTGAGGGCGACGAGGGATCCGCCATGCTGGAGGACTCGGTTTCACCATCTAAGTATGTATATTATCCCAGAAAGTTGATAGTGCTCTGGGACCTTGTTAAATTAAAGTCTTGGATTTTAATTTATTATTATTTTGGTCATACGTACCTCAAATATTAATTAATTTGTTGAATAATGATTGTCAATAAGAAAGGGCGTTAGGAATATAATAATTGTATAGAACTTTTAAAAATGTGTACAACCAAAAATTTTAATAATTTTGTTCATTGTATATTGTCATTGAAGCAACTCATTGTTGTTTTGGTCTATGTATATACTCTTAGATTATGTATCTGATCTTGTCTCAGGGCCAACATCATTCAACACGATACCTTCAAATCGGGCAAAGTGAACATGGAGTCAGTCGCTAAGCCGGCCGTGCTTAGGCCGGGAGCGGAAGGTAGTATTGATCTATTGTTTTCATTAACTTGTACATCTGCTTTATTTGTAATTTATTTTGCATCTTTTTATCTTGCTGCTATTATTTATTGTACAAAGTGTATTGTATATTGCCTTATTGGTTATTTGCTGTGATTTATTTAAAGCTTGTTATGCATTGCCGCTACTAGGTGCTAAGCCGTTTGCGGTGGGCCACCTTACCGGAGCGCAGCAGACCACCGTCTCCGGTCAGATCATCACCGGACACACACCGCCAACTGTCAGTATCTTTTTACTTAGTTTTTGTTTTTTTTCAGGCCGACATTATCGCTACCAGTATTAAAAAAAGACAGATATTCACCAGGTTATTGAGTATTAAAGTTGAACGTCTGGCTTATCAGTTAAAATAATAACATTATTATAAATTGCTAAGAAAAAAAGCATGCAAATGACCAGCCAGGTTTTTTGACATCGTTACACAAGAGTTATTTAATTATTGGATATTTATTTAAAGTCCTATGGGGTTTTGGGTTCTATCCAAAGTAAACAACCCATAATGCTCTTCTTTGAATGTCTTGAAAAGCTAATGTATTGAAATTTAGGGTTTTTGCCAGTGTTTCGGCGTAGTTAAAATAGGCTTGTTGAGGCCAAAACGCTCGATAAACGCTGTCCCCTAAAGTTCAACAAAGGACACTGATAGTAGAATATCTGCTTAATTCAATATGAAACATATTGACCGTGATGTTTTGTTTGTTTCACGCTTACTTTAATAACGGATTTGTGCAGTCTTCGAAGTTAGCTGTGTAGGTACTTTATATACCGACTATATGATATTTTCATTTACCATTAGGATATCACTTGAAAGACCAAAGTAAACAACATTATTTATACGTATTGAAATATCTTTCAGGCATCGCAGGTGCAACAAACGCGCGTGACGTCCATACTGACGGAGCCACAGCGTGCGCTGCTGTCCACCATCACGGGCGGCCGGGAGATCATACGACAGACTGAGGAGGGTCTGAGCAGGGTCGGTTGTTATTAATTATTTATCGGATAAACATTTTCTCCCTGCCCTTTTCTCATTTATGTGGTCGGCACAGTATGACCATAGTCTATACTGTATAGGTCTTGGCTACAGTTTTCCGGCCGGCCGCCTGCCTGCCTGACGCCGACCGCCTGATTGTATTTCGCCAGACTTTGTGTTCAAAATCACGGCAATAACATATTACCTTGTCTTAGAAGACTTGATACTACGATAATTTCTTCCTGTCGAGTCGGTTAAGAGTATTGTACGTATTGAATATTAAAACCCCTGAAGTAATTTAAATTTTACTTTTAAAAAAATGTCATAAGTAAGCGAAACCTTAGGAACAATTTTGTCAATTTTATAGCATGTCTTCATTTTCAGGCTTCATTACCAGCCCTCGGACATGACGCGGCGTCTGTTAAGTGGAAGCAAGTGACGATGGACACCAGCAAACAAGTAGTGACCTCGCAAATAGCGGCGATGAACGCGGCCACCGCTCAAGTCGTCACTCTTACGTCTGGTAAGAGAAGTTTAAGAACCTTATCCACTGTTGAATTCTATAATATATATATTTTCTTAACGTACGTACGTGCATACGTTTATTTATACTCAATATTTCATTTATTTTAGGTCCCACCGAAGAAGTAGATCATACCGCTGTAGGCGCTGCAATCACTACAATAACCACTAATTTACCAGAAATGACTAAAGGTAAAAATAATTATAATAAATACATTCTCAGCAATTATACCATAAGAGGTTTTAATTTAATTTCTTTGGTGTTTTAAATACTTGCAGGCGTACAAACTATTGCCGCCCTTATGGATGACACTGATGACGGAGACAAACTTCTTGATGCGACCAGAAAGTTGTGTAGTGCTTTCAGCGACCTGTTGAAGGCCGCTGAACCTGAAACGAAGGAGGTAAGCAAATTAAAAAAGTGCTTAATAATGGAATCCTGTCCGAAGGACCACATTTAATGATAACAATAATTTGTTAAACTTGCTATTGTTTTCAGCCTCGCCAGAACCTTCTTAATGCCGCGTCACGCGTCGGTGAAGCATCTACCTCCGTTCTTCACACTATCGGCGAAGAAACTGAAGAGGACAAGGAAACCCAGGTAAATATAGCTAAAATGGACAGTACACAGAAAAATAAAAACAACAAAAAGTCATTTTTGTATAGAAAACTCAATTACTGTTACGACAATTTTTATAAAGCTTTCTTTGGTAATAAGGATAAACAGGAATATGGATCAGATTTCGAAACAATCCTGGTCGATGACGTCACTTGTAATCGAACTAAACAAATGGAGGATGAGGGTATTTATGAAGATATTGATACGACCAACACTTGGGGACGAATGCTGGATGTCATACAGGAAGAATCTGATAGCGATTACTACAGAAGCTTGGAATATTGCAATACGCACTTTAATCCTGGACAACCTGTATCATTGAAAGAAATCAATCAGAGTAAAACACCCTCTACTGGCACGTCTGGCAACAATAGCGATTTCGAATCCATACTAGAAAACTGTGAAGATTATTTAGACGACAAAGAAGATGGTAGTTTAAAACTTCCTCCAAAACTAACCTCGGAGAAGATTTTAAATCTCAAAAAGGACTTCTCCAATCACGATTATGTTAACATAAACTTCCACCCTGATAGAGACAATGAATACGCCAGCATCGACGTGGACAGACGGACCAAGAATAAAATACTACGCGAACGTTTCTTCCTTTCCAATAATAACGACAAGAATGATATAAATGAACGATTCAATAGATACAATAATTCTAAAAGGATCGAATGCCAGACTATACGGAATGACGTCACTAAATCAGGTCCCGACGTCAAAGTTGCGGGCTCTCTCAACATGAAGATATTGAACATTGACAAATACAACCGAACATTGACCACGAAAGAGACATACAAAGAAATAGTAGAGGCTAGTTTCACTAAAAAGGAGTTGAATCTCAAACGCGACGACTTAGAAACGTTCATAAAACGAAGCGAAAAGTACTACACAAGCGAGACGCGTGATAGAACTACAACTGTCGAATTGAACAATACAAAAACACCACCCAAAGGAAAGACTGAAATTCATATATTTTATAATCCCACCTTCTCGGCAACGGACGCTAAAGCTCTCGGCGTGTGCCAGTTCTGCCAGAAACGCTGTCCTAGAACTGAGGTCAAGTGTTGCCCGGAATGTGTTTGCTTAGAAATAGAGCTCGGTAAGATATGGAAAGAGAATTGGCTGAATATATTATGCGTGTTATCTCTTCTCTTCGTTTTATTGCTGTTGTTAATTCAGTCGTTGTTTCCGAATGATGAATGTGTGGCGGGAAACGTCACTACTACGGGACAGAAATGTTTTGAAATGCTGTGATGTTAAAATTGAAATTGCATAAGACTGGGATGTTAAGAGCTATGAATTTATTTGCATATTATTATTTAAGGATTAATGATGAGCTTGTTAGATTTTCCTTAACAGAGATGCTTTTTACAAGTCAACTTGCCAAGTACTGATTATTCACATAACTTGTCTTCCTCGCTTGCCATAAAAATTACTTGTTTATAGTTTCACAATACACAACATATGCCATAGATTTAAGAAATATGTTGTTGTTATTGAAAGTAATCCTATTGAGGGAGCTGTAATACGTCACATTAATGCACAGAATATTTAGGATATAATCCATTAGAAAGTAAATATCCGTGTAGAAACAATATTTTTGAAATGTCAAACAAGATTTATATCGTTGTCATTTTCCTTTGCTTTTTCTTTTCTATATATTTTGCATATTTTTTAATTAAGAGTTAAAGACAAAAGCTAAAGGAAAAAGACTGTTTTATGTAACGTCCTTTTCGTTTATAAAATTAGAATTACACTGTTTTATTCTGGATATTTATATATTTTTGTTATTTGTTAAGTTTCGATATAATTGGAATGATTTTGACAGCTAATTTTATGCATGACCAGAAATACAATATTTTGGCAACTTTTTTATATAACACTGTACTTACTTAATATTCCGTCCATAAAAGTAAAATATTAATGTTATTTTTATATATAATTTAGTGGCAAAGGCAGATTTTAATTAAAAATAATTTTTACATTATCTGGTCATGCCAATAATGTTCCTAAAACAATCTCATTTCTCCTAGTAGATTAAGTTGTATTTGCTCTGTTTGTTTTTTTTCGACACGTTTTTATATTTTAAGAGGGGTTAATAATTATTTTTTGTTTTAAAAATGAAACTACACCAATAACGACTGTAACCAATTCTGTAAATATGTGTCCACTAATATGATGGTGCTGTGTCTCAGATTTACGTTATGCCACCATAACAAAATTCATAGTACTCGTCGCAAATCTTTGTATGTCGTTATTACTTATTGTTAACTTCAGACGCGCGAAGACTTGTAACGTGTACACTATGCATATCTATAACAAAACTTACTTCATAATAAAAAAAGATGACCACCCAATTAAAGTATACTTAAAAATTCAGGTCTGGCGTAACCACATCCTAATTACTCTTCTATAATACAAAACAAATAATCAAATATGATCTAATAAATTCCTGCCATAACATTAGTGGAGTAAAGGAAGTAATATAATAACATTAAAAAAAACTTGACTAATTGAAGTCAATATTTAAATAAATTGCTATGAGTCATATATGGTCTTGTTACAGTCGAATCAAATTGCAAATATTTTAATTAAATAGTATATTTATTATCTACACTGAAGGTAAAATATTTAACTTAGTATAAACAAGCACTGCTATATTATTTTTGTTAATACATTTGCTTTATCATCACAATGTGGATTTTTATTTGCGACTAACTGTCCGTAAAAGTGAATGTAGTGACAAAGATAATTTTAAAAAAATACTAATCAACCCCATCATCATGTTAATACGAAAACTTACATTGTTAATGTATAACCAGGAAATGAACATACCAAAGGACTTTTTCGAAAGTTGTTACTTAACGTGGTCATCATGGTGGCCTATTATTTTATTTCTAATGCGTTCAAATAATTAAGATTATATAGCCGGCAGAATTGTTGTGAATTTTGTAATAGACAAGTCATTTAGCTTATTATGACAGTAAGATATAAGTGTACTGTCTTATATTATCCAATGTTTTAATTTAAAGACAGTAGAAGATAGATTTATATATGAAACAATTATCTCTTTAAGCAATTAAAAAACTGTATAATTTTATAACTTTGAAGTAGATATCACCTCAAAGAGTCTGTTTATGTAGACTAAGAATAGCTCGCGCTCTGTTTTTATAATGCAGAAGTGTGTCAATGCTTTATTGCTATTATTAAAATGACAGGCGCGTCTCGTATAGAAAGGACAAAATTAATGTTGCTTTACTCTTAGTTCTTCAGTTTTTAAATATATAATTACTTTTTATCTAGGACATATTGCTGTCGCTGGCTAAAGCTGTAGCAAATACAACGGCTGCATTGGTGTTAAAGGCAAAGAATGTGGCCGCTCAGTGCAAGGACGATCAGACTCTGCAGAATAACATCATAGCGGCAGCCACGCACTGCGCCCTCGCCACCAGTCAATTGGTCGCCTGCGCTAAGGTAAGCTGTACTTGAAGAACTTGGAAATAGCTATAATAATATCCTTTATATTGTATATAAAGAACAATCAAGTTGAAACAACCTCCAGATCAAACAATTTATTCTTGGATGTAAAGTTATGATTTTAATGTAAACAAATTTTATAGTTTGAAATCTAAAGTATATTTTTTACGTTGAATTAATATCAAAAATAATGACTAATACTTATTATGAGTTCTCACCCCAATAAGTCAGAGGGTAGGCAGAGATCCTGACACATTCCTGGAACATCAGCTCCTTTCCATATATATAATTTCTTGGGTAGTATCTCCTATGAAAAATTTTCGACTTAAACCCTCGTAAAAGCTTTTATAAAAAGTGGAAGTGTGTGTACTCATTGTACTGGTGCAGGTGATTGATACCAAAGTATCAAGGTGATCTTTGGTGAACTTCTCACAACAGCTCATATGTCGAGCTACGCATTATATGCTCAACTTATTACGGCTTCCAATTTATTCCGTACTATACAAATACAATTTTTAAAGGTGGTAGCACCAACACTGCACAACCCAGCATGCCGCGAACAATTAACCAGTGCGGCGCGTCAAGTGGGCGCGGCGGTGGAGCGGCTGGTGGACGCTAGCAGACAGGCGCCTGAAGCTGCTGGACCTGGCGTGGAGCAGCTGGCAGGGGCCGCTCAGAGGGTCTCCGAAGAGCTGGAGAGATTGCTAGCTCATTGTCATCTGGGTGCGTCTTGTGCGATGTTTATATGATTGATTTATGGTATCCTATAATTAGTAACAAAGAATTCATTTGCTAAAACTGGTAATGGATTAATTGTACAAAATGGATTATGCAAAAATTTTCTCAAGTCACTTAAGGTACAGGTTATCCTTGCAATTAAAAAAAAGGAAAGTGGTGTAGAAGTCTTCCTACCCTGATAAATAGTTATTTTTTACAAAATAGCAACACCTAGTGATGTAAGAGGCAAATAATAAGAAAACGAATTTACATGAATCCTTTGTATTCTATGATCAACTGTACGAATTAACTATTGAAAGCTAATGACGAATGAATAATAATGAAGTCAGATATTAACAAATATAAATGTTTACAGAGCGCCACAGTGTGCAGCCGACCGTGATGGAACGTAGCGTGGAGAGCGTGGTCTCGGCCAGCGAGCGCGTGACCGATGCGCACGACGCGCCCGAGATGGTGCGCCGCGCACGCCTGCTCGGACAGGCCACCGCCAGGCTCATCGCGGACATTAAGGTAAACAACAAGCCCTATGGATTGAAGCTTGATCAACTCCGCTAACACAATCATGTCATTCTTTTGTAAATACATACTTAAATAATTTACACGATCTGCAGCGTGAAAAGCAAGTATCTTACAAACCACGCCAACCGGCCCGTTAAGATCAATGGCCTGGTGGTGAATCGAAAACGTTTCTTCCCAGAAAGCTCGCTAGCGTTGCTAACAGTTCCTGTGTATTTGTGGATGTAATTTTTTTAATGGTCATCGGTGATCACTTAACAATATGCGACTCTGCTCGCTAATCCCATATTCTATATTTAAAAAAACAACGTACAAACAACAAACAATTCGTATACATATCCTCATTGTATATGGATCCAAGCAATCTTGATTTTGTTAATCATACATATATCCATACTGCTGTTCTGTTTGATATAGACGGAGGCAGAGACACAGTCATCGGACTCGCAACGTAAACTGTTGGCGGCCGCCAAGCTGCTCGCCGACGCCACAGCGCGCATGGTCGAAGCTGCCAGACTGTGCGCCTCTTCACCTCAGGTACAACTTTTAACTTTTACTAATTTAATGAGGTAAAGAACTGATATCTTAAGCACACGGCCCGCTGATGTCCTATTCATATTACAGTAATTATGGTATTGTTACAGGACCGCGACAAGCAAGAGGCGTTGCGCCGAGCAGCCGAAGAGGTGCGCTACATCACCGTTGACTACGCGCAGGGACAGGACATCGTCGGCTCGCAAGTCGCACGACTTCAAGTAAATAAATTACAAAATTAACACTTTTCCTGTAATACAAACAAAGTATTGCGCACTCACGAACACTTCAATCGTCAGTCAGTCAGTTACTATGGCCGTCACTTCATACTTCGATATCTCTATGGTTCTATTACTACACTTTAAGGCACTGATGTGAATCAATCAGAAGAAAATAAACAAGATTAAAAAAAAACAACTAAGTTATAGTCATAGAAACGAAGGTAAATAGTAAAGTTGATTATTATTGCAGGAAAGCGCGAGACAGGCTGCATCCAGCGCCACGCAACTCATCTCCTCCGCTCACAACGCCACGCAGCACAACACTAATAAATATTCACAGGTTCGTGGTTTGAAAGAAATAATAAAATAAAATACGAGTCCACAAAACGAGAACTACTTAAATGTATCTATATAGATAGAAAATAATAATCTGACTGACTGAGTAGACTAGAAATGTTGCACAGAGATTTCTGTTATTACATAATCGAGCACTAGGAAAGTTTTTTTATAAATTCATCCCCTAAAGGTCTAAAGTAGGGGATGAATATTTGCATAGAGAAACTACCCGTGCGAAGCCGCGGCGGATAGCTAGTTATAAATAAATAAAGCGTATTTTTCCTATTCATGTCATTAACCTTACTACAAACTTTTTATCAACAAGTTTTATTAAACATCTCGTTACTCCCAGGAGTCCTTGCTGCAAGAGTGCCGGGTACTGAACGAGCAGATCCCGCGCGTGGTGGACGCCGCCAAGGCGTCGACCGCACGTCCCGGCGAGGCCGCAGCTCAGCTCGACCTTATTTCTGCTTCCGAGACATTCCTACAGGTATGGCTACATTATACTATCTACAAGTTTAACGTAAAAAGAATCTACCACAAATATTTCCATATCGTGTATTGTTTTTGATTTAGATTTATTCTCAAACTCCCGCTTAAAGCCAATATAATTAAATGCTTTAAAAAACCTCCCTGCTGCTCCCTTCTGTCTTGTAAAGGAAAACAAATAATTTTTGTTTTTCTTTTAGTGTATATAGTTTTAAATTCTAAAGTCAATCTCAATGTTGATAACACGAATAGATCTAATCCTAATTCTTCTCGGTGAAACAATCAGTAGAAAAGTAGTATAGATTTAATTTTGTGTTTTTTGTCTGCAAGTCTCCTTAAATGAATAAATAAATAATAAACATTCCATTTGCTAAGTACCTTTATAAAATATCAGTTGAAGTGAGTTGTTTGAATTGATATATTTTTTAAGTGTATGTTGTTTAACCAGGGCGAAGGGTCTATGTGTATTTTAATATGTATTTGTATAACAGCCGAGCGGACACGTGATCCAAGCCGCAAGGAGCGTGCTGCCCACGGTGAGCGACGCGCCGACCGCCAAGCAACTGGCCGACACCACACATCAGTTCACCACCAGCTGTGCTGACCTCAGGTAACGTTATTCGCCAATACAATTACAATGTTTAAATATTTGTGTGTAATGGGTAAACACGGAAACCATTAAAATGATTGTAATAATTCGTTTATGATAAAATATAATCTTATTTATGTGCAATATTGAAATTTGCGCGGTTTTTTCCCGAGCTTGAATAACTAGAATAAATACTTTAACAGTTTTAGACGTTCCTTATAATTCACGATAGCGCTTAACAAATACCAGTTTGAAAATTATCTGCCATAAACATTTTTTGCTTTAAATTTAAATTAACAGTGTTCTCAGTTTTCATTATTTACGTCACTCCTCAGTTTGAAATAACACCCTGAATGTAATCAAATGTATTGTTATCAGGTCGGCAGTAAACCGAGCGCGTATCTCCTGCAAAGGTCTGGAATTAGACGCCGCGGCAGAGATCATCCGAAGCCTGCAGGCAGAGCTCGACGAAATGGAGGAGGCCGCCAGAGCCTTCGACCTCAAGCCTATGCCCGGACAGACGGTAAGTTAACGCGCATATTTTAGAACCTTAATTATATGCATAGTTATTGTTCCTTAACTATTATCATGGAGTTCAAATGTTATGCCTTTTTACTTGGCTATTTTTATTACGTATATTAGTACTTTGCGCATATTGAAAATTGTATGGTGCATTTTAAAATTAATTGAAAACACTTTTTGATTGCAGAAAATTATAAAAACCATTTTGAAACGGGGTACTTTATATTTGACCTGACCAAGTCATTGAAATTTACACGAAAATTAGGGAGTGTATTTAATTTATAACATTACATTGTAACAGAGCGAATGGGCTTCATCCCGTCTACAAGGCGCATCTCGCGCGGCTGCCGCGGCGACGGCGGCATTGGCCGGCGCAGCACGAGTGCGTGAGGCAGGCGGCTGCGGGCGCGCGGCTGCAGAGCTGGCGGCCGCGCTTCGTGACTACACGCCCCCGCTGCGAGCGGCCGCGGCAGCTGCGCACCGTGCACCCCACAAGCAGCTGCGGTAAGGATTTGTTGAATTAATTTGGTAGTTGGATGTTATAGCGTGAGCATAAATATCAATGAGCCAAAATAAGCAAGGAAACAATTGGTGTAGGATTAGATACCACAAACAAATCATAAATAAAAGATATACTAAAGTAATTACTTTGTGTTAATAAAGGTAACCTAACTACTGTTGGGCGACACTGTAACGTAACAATAAGAGAGCCCAGTTATATAAAATGAAGTATGTATGTATTTAAACGTTATTTATTAATAAGGATGTCAACAAATCATGAACCAAGCTATAACAATACAATGCATTTAACCTTATTTCTACATTAACAATTTTATGCTGTAATTGTGAACTTTCTGTTAAAACAGTGTTATTTCTTCCGGCCGCCAAGTGCTGCACTCTTCGTTAACTCTGGTGGAGACTGTTAAGCAGTACATAAACTCTTCTGAAGATGTGGACACCGCGTCCATCGTGTCTATTGCTAAAGACATTTCTCAGGTATGAACACTAATAAAAATTCTTCGTGTCTACTACTGAACGATTTAATCCATTTGTAAGGACCACTCAATATTTCACAAAATTTTAATATTACGCTAAATAATTATAGTGCTCCCATGCTGCATAGTTCGGTATTCATTGCGGTCGAGGTCCTTCCTAATTATGCAACGGTAGCCAAATGCAGGTCGAGATTAGCTAGGCTTCAGGGTCATAGTTGCGGGATCCCACTGGATGAGTGCGGCAGAGATAGAGAGAACGTCCGTTACGTAACTTTATCGACATATATATAGCTTGCTTCTCATTATTTTTCAATATCCTAGAACTATCTATCCCTTTACTATCAGGTCTATACATACGATAAATTGTGGAGGAAATTCATCTAAATGAATTTTTAAATGAGTTATGTCATTACAGAATTTAGAACAAACAATGGAAGCGGTGCCGTCTCACGCAGAGCTCGACATGGCCATGGAGAACATCAATGAGACGCTCAACATCTTGAACATGGGAGAGTTCCCGCCATCTGACAAGACCTATAGGTGAGTGCTTGTACAGAACTTATTCCACAGTTATTATGGGGTTTTAGTTTTGGTGGTCGGTCACCTAAACCGGAGGATATCAATTTAACATAAAAAGTTTATCAGCATACTCCGACTATATTATGTTTAACATTTCGTTTTTGGCTTCTGGTCAAAATTTAGTAATTTCTCCAAATCTTAATATAATAATCACATATGTGTTGTAGTGAGCTACAAACGGAGCTGAATGCGGCGGCGGTGGGCCTAAGCACGGCTTCCTCCGACGTGGTCCAGGCGGTAGAGCAGCCGGACGCGCTGGCGGACAGCGGCCGCCACTTCGGACAGGCCTTCAACCGACTGCTCGGCGTCTCCATGGAGATGGCCGGACAGACTGAGGTTAGTAAAAATACACAACTGTTAGATCTGAGTATGAACATAGTGGATAAAATAGATAGAATGAAGGGCCAATATTTTTTCTAATTCATAATTATTATGAGCTTGTATTAATTGGACTGTTGGACAAAGAGCTACCCGAATTCATATAGAGTCGTCCGCTTTCTACATTTGGTAACTTGAGCGGCAAAGAAGGTGTTATTATAAAAGTCCATTTCTGACTATAATTTAGAGTGCTCCGATTTAGAAATTAATGAGGTGTTTTCTTCCTTAGGATCATGAGTCTCAAGCTACTATGGTGAGCTCAATGAAGACTGTGACTGTGAACTCGTCGAAACTACTCGGCACCGCCAAGTCTGTTAGTCAGGTAAGTTCTTCTGTGATTACGCGTGTAAATTTACATACATTATTAGGATTTAAGTAACATTGTTATTTTGTTTTATCAGGACTTGACGCGACCGAACGCCAAGAACCAACTTGCCGCTGCAGCAAGGGCGGTGACAGAGAGCATTAATCGCCTTGTAAGTCCTATTATACCACTAACTTGCTCTACTTTCTCGTGATTACTTTCCACTCTATTGGATATTGGTACTTTCGAACATGATGAAATAACATTTGAACTGTAACAGTATTCCAAAAACTAAATGGGATTGTACAGTTTGTCCATATCTATATGTTATAGGATATAATAATACACATAATAGTCATAAAGATGAGGGTTCAAAATATGAAAGTAAAAAATAGAAATGAAAAATGTATTTAGGTCGACGTGTGCACGGAAGCGGCGCCGGGTCAGAAGGAGTGCGCGGCGGCGATCCGCAGCATCGACAGCACGCGGCCGCTGCTCGCCGCTCCAACTCAGCCGCTCAGCGAGCTCGGCTACTTCGCCTGCCTCGACTGCGTCGTTGACCAGAGCAAGGGACTCAGTAAGTATTACCTATACATTAAGTATAGCTGAAGTTGTAGATAGTAAAATTGTGAACATCACAAACTTACCACATCTGAAGACTTACATTTGTTGTTTTAACTTGAAAAAAAAAACATGTTTCATTTTATAAAGAAGAGTCGTGATAGGATTGAAAGGTGTATGTGATGATATAACATTCATCCTATAATGTGCCCTGGATCTTTTTAATTTACTTTAATCGTTATATTGTACGTATAAAATCTTACCGCCTTGATGTATAGTTTGTCAGATCACAGAGTAATATTTTACTAAACGTTCCGAACCGTCTGTGTCAGAAGAATACTACATTATCCGACTCGGCATTATACAACGTCGGATTACGGCGACTCATCTGTATTGTAATTGTCCAGGTGAAGGCATGTCGGGCATGGCGGGCGCCGTGAAGCGAGGTGAGACGGAACAGTTCGCGCGTTCGGTGGGCGCCGTCGCCGCCTCGGTGCAGGGACTGGTCGAGTGCACCGCACAAGCCGCGTATCTGGTAAGCAATCTTCATAATACTTATCACTGTCGTATTTTCTATCTAGAATATTCGGAAACATCATACATATACCTTGAGTACGAACTATCTCAAACTGTTGTCGTGAAAAAGAGACAAAAATAATCAAAATATGAAATATTTAATAATTCTATGACTTCGACATCCAAAATGTTTTGATTAACTAATAATTTTTGACATTATTGAACAATGAAACAATAGATTTTTAAGGTAAAAAAATCCGGGATATAGTATTTCTTTATTTGTATACAGTAAAATTCGTTTAAAATGGTGTGCCTACTTAGAGAAAGCATACCAAATTCCTATATTTTGAGATATCATGATCATTGTATAGTGAATCGATTTAATATAGAATTTCTGCAATTTTAATCCTAACTCAATGACCTTGTTATTGGCAATCAGGTGGCTGTGTCGGACGAGACCAGCGTGGCGGGTAGACCGGGCTTAGTTGACCAGGCTCAGTTCGCGCGCGCGGCCCTTGCCATAGACCAGGCCTGCAAAACCTTGTGTGATAAGGACAGCAATCAACAACAGGTAAATAATAATCTATCCTATGTGTCTTTAACTATATAAACATCGTTATGTTTTTTATATATCTCTCATTATTATCTTAATCAAGTAGGCGTTGCAAGATCTTACGCTTATATAAGAGTAAGATCCTCAATACTGTGTCCCGTTAGTACCAGGTCTTGAGTTCGATTCCCAGCCAGAGCAAAATACTTTTTTGATATTTTATAACTTACGTTTTCCGCAGCCGACTAACTCCAAAACACGTATGTTTGAGATCGTTAGTTAGTGTAGATTCGATTAATTTCAACCTACGCGATATAAACATGATCTGATTTTTATAAGTTGTATAATTGACTAATTCTAAAAGAAAGTAATAAATGAAATGATGTTACAGGTACTGTCAGCGGCTACGGTGATAGCTAAGCACACGAGCGCGTTGTGCAACGCGTGCCGCGTAGCGTCCGGCCGGTCCGCCGAGCCGCAGAGCAAGCGCCACTTCGTACAGGCCGCCAAGGACGTCGCCAACTCCACTGCCGCACTCGTCAAGGAGATCAAGGCGCTCGATGCTGATTACAGCGAGGTGAGCATACCACACGCCACTGCCTAGCTCACCTGTTTAGTTACGTATGGGAGCCCAGTGTAGTTTTCGTTTTAGTGAAAGAAGGCTTATCCTCACGCCACTTTCGGTTTTTGGTCCACTTCAGTGAAGAATAAAACGCATTGATGCACATAAAATAGGTCATAGAACTAATGACCGATCTAAGTAAAAAGTTAGTGACTGATCTTTGTAGCCATCCTTGAGGAAAGCCTATATCCATTGGCTTATGGTTATTCATATTTATAACTTTGTTTATTGTTGTGCAGACGAACCGCGCTCGCTGCGCGTCCGCAACGGGTCCGTTGCTAGACGCGGTACGCAGCTTGTGCCAGTTTGCCGACAGCCCGGAGTTCGCGGCGGTGCCAGCGCGCATCTCGCCCCAAGCGCGCGCTAGTCAGGAGGCTATACTAGTCTGTGGCAGGTAAATACCACTGTTACATTTGAGGTTGACACATGTTTGTACACAGGTCACGTTCTTCGTATATAGAAGACCTACTGCAGTTCCTAACACGTTATAACGAAACGTAGTAACTCCAGTTTATTTGTTTTTATACAATGAAAGTAAAATTTGTCTTATTTTAAATTCCTAATACATTGAATGTGAACAGGAACATAATATCGGGTTCTTGCTCGATGCTGGAGGCGGCGCGCGCACTGGCGCTATCGCCGCAGGAGCGCGCACAGTGGCAGGCGCTCGCCGCGCACAGCAAGACCGTCTCCGACAGTATCAAGGCGCTCGTCACCAACATACGGTATAACACTCTACCCTGTTATAAAATGGCACCGTACACGCGCCAATAATACTACAGAAATGGTGTGAACAATTACAAGGAAATAATTATCGATCGGGTAGCTCAATGTGTGCGGAACAACTATGTCCTACATCAAAATTTTTACTTTTATAATTTGTTTAAACATTCTGAAGTGCCTACGGTAATTGTACAAAAGTGCATAGATAACAAATACATAAATATAAAAATACAGTTAGAATAAAAAATAGAAAAATAAATGAACTATATAAAACATCGCTTTCACTGATATAATATTTGTTATGAATAAAGTGAGAAGGCGCCAGGACAACGCGAATGCGCCGCGGCCCTAGATACCCTCAACAAACAGCTTCGCGGGCTGGACCAAGTGGCCATACAGGCCGTCGGGCAGGAACTGCAGCCGCGACAAGCCAACACGTTGCAAGGTAACAATCATATTATAAGAGATCCCATATGAAACAAAATAACGGTATTTTACCTCTCTCTCTCTCTCTTTTTCCATCATCACGTTTATGCTTTTCGTCTAAAATAAATTATAATACATATAAGATAAGTAATGTCCCTATAGCGTCTAGCCAATATATAGAAACACACACAAAACACTCTTCGTGTATTGTCGATGTCTAATGTAGTATATTATTGCAGGCTATTCGGAGCAGATTGAGAACGCAGCCGCTGAGATGCTGGAGCGACTGGAGCCGTTGCGCGTGGCTGCTAGGAGCGAGGCGGAGAACCTCGGTCACGCGGTTGTACAGCTTGTGAGTAAATTATACTAGCTTCACGTCCAGCTTAGTTCAGGTAGGCTTAACATATAGACTAAACTTTTTATTCTGTCATCATGTGAGCCTATTTATCTTCAATTTGCATAAAACATTAATGAATTAACTAAACGTTTCTTGATAATTACTCCATGTATCGGTGAAACTGTATGACAGAATTTGATGATTTATAATAATTAAAATGTTAATAGTACAAGTAACATTACCTTGAGTTGCCACATTCGTTAAATCGTGTCGCAATACAAGCTTTCTCTCCATCTTTCTCTGCAAATACTGTGATGACAATGTGTTTTATGTGAATGAAGTCGGCAGTGTAGACCCACGGTTGCATCCAACGACTGATGTAATATGTATGTCAGGTGTCGTACGCGGAGCCGCTGGTGGTGGCGGCGGCGGGCGCGGCGTCCAACACGACGGAGTCGCGCGCGCAAGCCGACCTGCTGCAGCACGCGCGCACCGTGCTCGAAACGCTCGGGCTACTCGTGCACTCCGCTAAACTGGCAGCTGGCAACCCTAGGGTAAGCTGGTACTAATATATAAGATAGACATTTAAAATAATATTCATACAACGTACAATCTTATTCCAATAGGGTTTCTCTTCTTTTTTAGATCACAATATTGTAACGTTTGTAACGTACGAAACTTTGTAATTCGGTTCTTTCGTCGTTCCTCGTCTAGTTTAAAAACGTAGAGTTATTGTATATATAGCTTTTCTGACATCTAGCAATTTGGACGAAACGGATCAAATTTAGTATGGCTCCTAGAGAAGCTCCAGCTCTACAGATGAATTATTTGGGTGTTTGTGCAGGCTGTGAGTGCGGCGGGCGAGGTGGAGGCGCAGTGCTCGCTGGCGCGCGCGGCGCTGGGCGAGCTGAGCACGTACGTGCGCGAGCTGAGCTCACAGCGGGGCGCTGTCGGCCCGCTGCTGGACTCGTTGGCGCGAGCCGTCGCACGTCTCACCGAGCACAGGTATAACACAAAACCAGTAGCTTAGATTCGAGTATTGTCATGAACCATATTCTGGTACAGGCTGAAGTTAGGGTTGACAATATTTACATGTACAAGTTCCTCTTTGTTTTCCCGCTTCTCATTTGCTCCTACATCTATTGGTTATTCTCCATAAATGAAAAAAAACTATAAAACATATTCTGTAGCAATAAACCATGTTGATATTTCGAAATCTCATCCTCTTCGGGATCTAGTTGAATTGGATCTATAAATAAATAAATGGATGGATGTTCTTGACTGGTGTTTGTTATTCTCACGCTTAGCTTACTTCTGGCGCTGTCCGGTCGTTTAATTCTTAATTTAATTTGCAGTGTCGTTTATTTGACGCTTGATTTGGGGTTCCGTAAAATAAGAGAGTATTGTCATATTTACTTGTGAAGTTTGATTGGCGTGTCTGGTTCGACTTTAAGCGGCATCATAAAGCGGTGTATAAATACTTAAAGTGGCCTTAACCGGTCGCTTAGTCAGCTGGCCGCGTTATATATAGGCCGACTGACGGACGCTCACCGCGTCTCTATTTGTGAACTTTATGTTGATGCCGGCCAATGCGAGCATCGACCGTTTGAGATCCGCGAATCCTTTGTATTATGACTGTTCATCCCAGTACAATATATTATTAAAAAAAAACTTCTCTCGTGACCAAAACTTTTTGCAAACAAACAAAAGATTTTGCTTATTGATTTATTAATACCAACATAATTACAGAACATTGTTCCATCTCAATTACAAAGAACAAATATTTATCAAAAAACGGGAAACGGTAAAAACTTTTTGTTTTATTACCGCCTACTGGAATTCAAATCATTGTTCGTTTAGATCAGATTAGGAGGAAGAAGTTAGAAGAATAAATATTTGGTGTATCGGTTAGCTCATCGACGCGTAATTTTGAGTATCGTCTTGAGCTGGCGCGGCGCCAGAGGCAATGATCGAATGCAGATAATTGAAGTGACCTACACCACACTGCGCCCTAAAGAGCCACAATAGCTGCCGATTAAAATTCCGTCACTTTCTTTTCTCATACAGTATAAATGCTTTCGAAATATAGTCTCTGTTTAAAGGTTATTTATTAAGAATATCAATCCTAACTAATGTTATAAATGTGTATGTCATTTGTTTGTTACGCTTTAACTTCTTAAAGACTACACCCATCATCACGAAATTTTACAAACACATTGTTAGGTTTACAGAAGATGACATGGGTTATTTAACTTTTATCCCGAAAATAAAACTATTCCCGAGGTACATAAACTTCCATTTACAATATCGGTTGCCATGGAAATGGTACTTTACGCCGAATAACAAGAAGAATATGATATTTAGCGCATTTCAAATAGTCTTGTTAATTATAATGAAGATGGTAAGAGAAATAAAATACATCGCATGTTATCATTATGGTCGCCTAAAAACCGCTCTGACGTAATGTATGAAAGCTAATTTGTATAAACAGACGTTGTCTCTCAGTCGGTGCGGATCAACTGCGGAGCTTCGGACGCTGAGCGCATCACGGATCGCATGTTTATAAGTTAGCGACTATGAGCAAAATGTGCGTAACGCGCTGATGACGTGATCATTCGAATTATCATTCATTCATCATCGATTATTTGCCGCAGATATCGGTTTATTCCAAGTTCGAATAGCTCAGTGATTTTGATCAACTTGAAAACGTTTTGGTGAATTTTTTTAAGTTATTTTATTACTGCTTTAGGATGTCACTAATCGGATCTTTCGATGAGACGGACTCGTTCGTGGACTACCAGACCAGGATGGTGGGAGCCGCTAAAGAGATAGCGCGATTGGCTACCGACATGGTAATTATATTTATTTCTATTTTATTAGTGTAAGCAGTGATAAGACTAAAAGCTATGCGTGTTTGTTGGCGTCCACTTACAAATTGATTGATTTTCCCAGTCCCATTGGTTAGACTTTGAGTACCAACTTGTGTGAGTCAATGTTATCGTTTATTTCCGAGACGTGTTACACAATAACTAAAATTTGAGGTTGAAAGTTTAGTAACGATAGACTTATCACATCTGAGATGAAATCTCGATGAAAAGTGATTACGGGCTGCTGTATTTCGCTACCCCGGTTAGTTTATAAATTTATTTTTATATCTGACTAATTATTATGTTTTCTGATTAAATGTCCGTCCAGTAATTTTATTAAGCTACAAGGTTAAGTTGTCTAGAAAGAACCATGACCCAGTAATAAAATCACGTCATTCAGTCTGGTTGATGTTTATGTATCCATGAAATAAAATTTGTAAATACAACTTTGTATTGAGAGATGTAATTTGGAGAGTTAGCACTAGATGGAGTGAGTCTTTATAAACATATAGGTGCGCAGCCTCTGATATATTAACTGTTTAGAAAAAAGTTTAGCAAGAGAATGGTGATTCCTGTTGGTACATATAAATGTGAAGAAACTTATCCACATTGCACTGTTATTATTATTTAACCCTCAGACGGCGAAATCGGCGACGGAACCCAGTCGTCTCGTGGAAGTGGGCAACGAGATGTGCGGCAAATACGAGCAGCTGGCCGGAGACAGCGTGGGCGCCTCGGCCACCACGCCCAACGCGGATGTGGCCAACAGGTGAGATAGGCGGATAGGATATAAGGCGTAATCCCTCTAACATCCTTCTTGGCTTATTGCCACCCTTCTCTACTCTACATGAAAGAAAATTTAAATCCGCAACTCATTGTAGTGGATATGTATGAATCGATAATATAACGTGTACTGCGTGCTCGTTTGCTTTGCTTAATGCTTATGTGCCAGCGTTTGACTCTTTAAAAAACACTCCTGCCTCCCAGCATAGTCCTGATATGCTTGTCTACTTTCTTTTCCAAATTGTTCAACATACCTAATTCGCTTATGGAGGTATTTGTAACATAACATGTATGTTGATTAGGATCCGCATGGCGGCGGTGGAGCTGGGCGAGGCGGTGTCGGAGTTGGTGAAGGCGGGCGGCCACTGCCGTATGTCCGCCATCGCGCAGAACCAGCGCGCGGTTGCCGACGCAGCACGGCGGGTTAACGAAAAGGTATTATTACAATGTGTTATTGACCACAGTTCAATTCACAAATTATGTTCATGCAGAGTTAGTAAGACAAATCCGATGTTTTTTAAACTGTATTTAGCTAGGAATCGGTTTTTATGTATTAATTGTTAATTTAAAAAGAACCAAAAAACACATGATGTATTGAATGTAGCTCGTCACCTATCTACAAACCCAACAGTGATTTAATAATGGCAGAGCCCGCAACATCCGTGCATGAAAGGATTAATTCTAGACCTCCTTTCCTATTAAGGATAGGATTGCAAAGGCAGGGGATGAACAGAAAAGGCAATATCGTTTTTCTTGTCTAGCTCCCTCTCCGCTATTAAGAGAAGGCAAGGTATTTGCTTGTTGCAAATGCCTATGTTTACGGTCATTTAAAAAGATTACACAGCTTGATTCATCAGATGAAACACCGTAGTATAAATAATAATACTTAATATTGAGTAAGATCGTTACTTTTCCCGGTCTGTCCCTTCGTGCAACAGCATTACATAACATTTTCTATAACAATGTAACATATTTGCAGGTGGTGGCGGTGCTGAGCGCGCTGCAGGCGGGCTCGCGCGGCACACAGGCGTGCATCGATGCGGCGGCAACCATCGCGACCATCATCGGTGACCTCGATACCACCATACTTTTCGCTAGTGCTGGTATGTAAAATTTGGGTGTACATATGTGAACGAAAGTTGATTATTCTATTTTTATATACGTGATTATGGTCTGCCTAGGTACATTGCACTCGGACAAAGAGGGTGACACTTTCTCCAATCACCGCGAGAACATTCTAAAAACTGCAAAGACTTTGGTGGAGGACACGAAAACGTTGGTGGGCGGCGCGGCCGGCACGCAGGAGCAGCTGGCGTCCGCCGCGCAGAGTGCTGTCGGCACTATAGGTATTTATTACAACACTATATTAGGATACGTGTAACCACCACGACTTAGCTAGTGTGTCGACCATATAGATTATTAGCATCTCTCTCTCTTTTTCTCTCTCTCTCTCTCCCTCTTTCTCTCTCTCTCTCCCTCTTTCTCTCTCTCTCTCTCTCTGTGTGTGTGTGTGTGTGTGTCTGCGACTCTGATATTATAGATAAGAACATTTTATGTCGCAAAAGTAAGTAAGCCCGCGTTGGCAGGGAATATCTGTAACGATCTTAGACTAATGATAGGCGATATTAAGAGTACCAAATAAACTATGTGTGTATGGTTAAAATCTGTTTGTGTGTCGCAGTGCAACTATGCGAAGTGGTGAAGCAGGGCGCGATGTCGCTGGGCGCGGGAAGCGCGGAGCCTCAAGTGCTAGTGCTGCACGCAGCGCGCGACGCTGCGGCCGCCCTGCGCGACCTCGCCGCCGCCACCGCCGCCGCCAGCGGCAAGCACGTCGCGCACCCCGACATGCAACGCCTCAAGCACGCTGCCAAGGTTCCTTTATATTGTCATTACTATCCGCTCGAAATTGTAGTTATTGTTTTACATCGAATTTACTTTTGGCACGGCCCCAAGTTCAAAAATAAATTAAACGAATAAGATATTTAACAAAAAACATAATTATTTATTTGTTGTATTTAACATGTTAAAATCTATCAAAGGTTTTCTCTCTTTCTAAAGAAATCTCATATATAAATCTGGAAACAATTTCGCAAATAAAATGCAACATTTGCTTCATTGTGTCAGTTCTAAGAATGCTACTTGTCACATCACTAGTTCGAGCTACAACTAGCACAGTAACTCTTGCACAATAAATTAGAAACACGCAAAGTAAAGGTATGACTTAAAATTATTTCTCACACTCAAACATGTTTTTCTACATAGTTTTAATTTTTAAAATTGTCACATATGTCTGTTTGTGTCGTGTTTTGTTATTGTTTATTATGATCGTTAAGCAAAGTTTATTGTCAATATTGGACTTTAACCGCGACTAATTCACGGTTTTCCGATAGCGGCTGAGCGACCCAACGAAGCGCTGGAGTCTACCCATCAAACCTAATACAATTCCACGCCAGAACAAGCGCCGTTCTGTTAACCTCGGCCTCAGGACGGACTACAACTCTTGCGACTCTGAGACCGATATCTTCCAATCGGACCAGGAGGATGAACTCGTCAGGCTCTTAGACTATTCCAGCCAGGACGACGACGTATCTCCTTCTATATTCCACGATAATTGTGAGGAAGCAATAGCATACATAGAAAGCCTGATGAGAGAAGCTTCAGAAAGAAGTGTAAAAGATGATTTGAATGTGCGATACAATCTAACATCACGCAATAGCATTTTCGATATGGATTGGAGGGTGTTGAAATACGGTGAGAACATATTCTTAGGCGACTTGAAAAAATTTATTGACATTGTCGTTCAGATTTCTGATAAAGATGAAGCTAAAATAAAGCAGGATACATTGAAACGAATAAAGGCCTCCACGGACTTGGATATCGAAATGAAAAGACTATCTCAAGTTATAGAGGACTTAGACTCTGAAGTCATAGTTCCCTCGGAACCAGTCAAAATGGAAGTGATAACGAGCACATTAAAAACAATACAGACCATTATTCCGCTAAAGTATCCAGTGCCAGAAGTGCTGACACCAACACTGAAAAATACAGTATTCAAAGTAAAAAAAGTAAAACCTGTCAATTTAGGAGACAGTCCCAGCCCAGATTTAAAAACATTAGAAAATTACCCCGTCCAACCAGTGATAACTGAGCAGTCTAGTCCCGATCAGAAACAAAAAGACGAACCTAACGAAATAACTGTCCGGCCTGAATCTAGAACCAAAGAGGTAAAGATAGAGTTTTGGAAATTGTTTAAAGATGATACTGAATGGTGGAAGGCATTAGCTAAAAGAAATCTGGAAAAAATGGATGAAACTAGGCGTGAGTTAGACCGCTTTAGTGGCCATGAACTAGTTTTAGGGGAAATTAAAACTGAAATAGATAAATATGTAAAAGAAAAAGAAACTTTACAAACATTCATTGAAGAAGTCGACAAATCTAAAGCTGCCAATAAAGATTTAGAATACGATAAGAAATATGAAGAAATTGTATTAAAACTCATTGAATTTGCGAAAAAAGACTTCATCTATAAAGGCTTTGATCCTCTCATTGAAAAATTAAAGGTTCTTTCCAATGTTCAAATCGAAGGTAAAAAGAAAAAAGTTGTGCACATCCAAGATATTATAAATATTTACAGCCAGATTGACATATCACAGTATACATACGAAGAACTGTGTTTACTAGAAAAGTATTACAAAGAAGTTATAAGAAAATACAAAAGCGAGGTTGGTGTTAAAGAAAAAGAAAATGTAATGCCTAAAATAATTTTAAAGCCGACGTCAATTAGAGATGAAAGGAAATCAGCACTCCCTTCCTTCCACAGAAATGTAATTTTAAATGTTCATTCAAGTCAAAATTTGACTAAAAACGCAAACCATTTTAGTACTACAACCTTGAATAATGGAGGCTCTCTGAAAAGATCGAAATCAAACAAACAGGATTCTGTGGAGAATTTAAATATCTTTGATATGACTCGCACATATCCTCTAGAATATTACGCTAATAATTGGTGGTCCATTTATGAAGACATTCTGAAGAATCGCGAGCATCAATTCGGAACTATTGACAATTGGTGGAACTTCTACGAAGCTATGATAAACAAAAAAGAAACTACCGAGGAAGACTTGAGTAGGATCCGCGCCATAATGGAGTACAGGAGCAACGCAAAAAGATCCAGGCCCAACAGTCGAATGGAGGAGCAGCTTCGAATGTTGGACGAGATAACGAACAGCAGATTCCGTGAGAGTGAAGATGTGAAGACGAGCGACAACGACTCGGTCAGATTTCCAAATAGCCTGTACAATAACCGACCGTGCACCGCGTCTAACAAACAAGTCATGCAGAGCACGCAATGGATCGCATGGTGTGGAGAAGAGTCGCTTGTCATGTTGTCTGGTGTTTGGATCATCGGATCATTGTTGTCGTTCCTTTCTCTTCTTAATTTACGTGTTGGTGTCCTAAGCATATAGCTACGGTTCTTGCACACTCACTTTACTAAATAATTGAAATCCTTTAGTCCAAGTATTATGCTTACGATATCATCATACTATTCAATCATTTTCAGCTCAGTTGTTCCAATCATGATATTTAGAAATGTGTTTAGTTTTTTTCTTGTATCGCCCTCTGTGTGGCATGAACTGTCTGACTTTAGGTCTGTGACCAGTAACACGAGATCCCTTCACTAAACACATTTCATGAGAAACGTCAAACGCGCTCCATATCACGGTTACCTGGTGACTCGGATCGCCGCTTGATATATTAAAAGTAAATAACTTTAAAAACCACAAGCTTTCATTTTATATCACACGCAGAGAAGCTTTCAAAGTCCAATATTGACGTACACACAAACAAGCTAGCTTTGTATATGTTCAGTATATTTATGTTTTATTATGGTTGAAAGCTTATGGGTTTCTGCTATAGCATGAGCTTGTATATTTTTACTGCAATCATTGGGGGTAATAAATTCTATCGGCCATTGTTTAATTTTCACATTCGTCGGCAACCCAAAGCTTTTAAAGTGTAGTAAATTGACATTTAGCTGTTTGGTCTAACATAAGTGAACGATATAACGAGGGATTTATTTTTGAACATATAGCACCTAACCCATTTTGATTTTTTTGAACGTAAACTGGTTTTGACTTGTTGGAGTTACTTCAAAAATAAAATGACGCTTGGAAGACACTGAAAATTTAATAACGATGTATAGTAACATTATTTTTTCAGTATGTTTTATTAATTATATAATATTTAATTTAATGTGTTTTTACCTTTTTCTTAATAGTGAGTAACTTTTATAAATTGTAAATACACGCTTTATATAAAAATCGTTCTACATTATTGTATTTGCTTTTACGGATTTAAGAAAATATACATTATTATCTGGGTTATATTTATGGGAAAAATTGGTTTAATATTTATATAAACTTTATTGCTTTATTTGAATAATTATTTGTATATATTATAAAAATATATTTATGTATAACCCCACAAACATTATATTCTTGGTAAACACTAAAGGGAGCTTTAAATATCAATATTTCAAATATCTGCGTACTATGTAATTTTAAAACATGTAGTATAACGAAGCCAAATTCCGTGTGCAGGTGATGGTGACAAACGTGACGTCACTGCTGAAGACGGTCAAGGCCGTGGAAGATGAGCATACTCGCGGTACCAGAGCTCTAGAGTCGACCATTGAAGCCATCTCCCAGGAAATAGAGGTAGACGACACTACTTGGGTAGAGAAGAATTAATTCCATATATTCGTCTTCCACTCAGATGACGTGAGCCCGATACAGCGGTTACAGAGAAAACACAAATTTTGTCTCAGTCATAATTCGGACCCATTAACCCCAGCGCCAGCATCTAGCTTCTAGTAAGGCATAGTGTCTAGACACTATTATTCTATATGTATTAAGTAGTGCCTAGTATATACTGCCGAAAACATTCACATAAAACATGTTGTTATCTCTTTTTAAAAAAGCAGATGACAATATGTTTATGTGAATGTTTCGGCAGTGTAAACTTATGGTAATAACATGCAGTATTAAGCGTAAGCTTAACTGACAAGTTTGAATTAATCTAGAGGTATATGCCAGGACCGTAAAATATGGGAATATATTAACTGGCTACCTCTGGCTCTGGCTGGCTCTGGGCTGGGGGCGTAAGTGTGTGTGATTACTATTTTTGATCCTTCACTCTAGAAATCTTTGACATCGTTTATAGGTACTAATGTCGCCGTCGCCGGCGAAGAGCACGGCGACGCCGGAGGAGCTAGTGCGCTGCACGCGGCTGATGACGGCGGCGACGGCGCGCGCGGTGGCAGCCGGCAGCGCGGCCGGTGCCGGCAGCCAGGACCAGCTCACCGCCGCTGCGAACTTAGGTCGCAAGACCGTCGTCGATATGATGGTTGCAGCTAAGGTATACTAACAATTTTATAGTGCAATCCGGCTCAAAGGACCAAAGTTTTTACAGCCAATTACCAAAATTCAGTTCAATAAAAATTAATTATAGTTTTTGGTAAACGTAGAAATTTAAAGTAGTAAACACATAAGACGAAAGAAAATTATGAGGAGAATTCATCGATTTGAGTATTGGATTATGATTAAATTGGACCCATGATGTCATAGTGTTATAAACATATTACAACTTTAGTGAGCTCAGTAATCGTATATTGGAATTAAATAGTACTAATATTATTACTGTAGGCTATAAAATATATATAAGATGTGCCTGAAGCTTAACGTTTGCTGTGGTTCTTAAAGAAATATTGTAGCTCGATTAATAAATATATAATCGAATAATAATCACAATGCGTTTTTGGTTAAAAAAATCACATTACATTTTGTTAATATATTGAAGATATAGATTCAACGTTGATAAAACATTAAGAGTAGCGCTTGAATTATTCGTATTATGGAATACTTACTATTAATTCTTAAACAATAATCAATCTTAATAATAACCTACAGGGAGCGGCACAAGCGGCGGAAACAGAAGATCTACGCATACGTACGCTAGAGGCTACGCGCGCAGCGGGCGAGGCGTTCCGGGCGCTGCTCCAAGCTGTGCTAGCTGCCCCGGGCGGTGCCGCGCGCTCCGCCCTGCCCGATTTATCGCGCAGTGTAGCCCGCGCCGTGGCCGACATGCTAGCTGCCGCGGAGCTACTCAAAGGTATATACAGATATTTTTAACTAGTCTATGAGGATATGAGGTTTCGTTGTCTTTAAAATTAGCAATGGTTAGAAAGAATAGGTGAAAGAAACGATAATGAGTAGGTTTATAGCAGTTTATAGTAGGTAGATAAAAATAACGAAAATTATGCTGTTGTGCGCTCGATTGTCGATTTAGTAGTTCCGAACAAAAATCGACTAACTATTAATTGTATGCACCTTTTTTTATGTTTTATTTGTACCAGAAGAATCGCCGATCTAGTTTTGACTCAATGACAATGACATGACTCATTAATAATTTAATAATTAGTTTTTTTTATGTGAGTTGGTGGCAAACGAGCAAGCGGATCACCTGATGTTCAGTGAACGCTGCCCGTAGACATCCGCAACAGCCAAATGTGTTGCAGATGCGTTGCCTACCTTTAATGGACAGAGGAGGGCATAGACAGGAAAAAGGATATCTCCTTTTCCCCATAAACCCCCTCCCCGTGCAATCCTCTTCCTCTTCCCATCCTATCCTTATGTGGAAAGGGTGGAAAGGGGAATAGGACTGAAATTAGGCCTCCGGCACCTCACTCATCAGACGAAACGTAGAGTACTTCTACTTTACGCCTGTTTTCTGTGAGGTCGTGGTATTCCACCGGTCGAGCCGGCCCATTCGTGCAACAGATGTTGTTGCGAGCTCTACCACTGTAAAATACTGTTTATATCGCCCTTTAATTTAAAGCACCGAATCAGCTTTCTTTCGAAGTATCTAAATTACATGATAATCGATTTCTCAATAATGCTTTCGTCTCGAGCTTTAAGGATGAGTGGTATCTACTTAGAATGACATTTTTACCACTCTACGCCTTTAGTATATTTATAAGATTAGTAAGTAAGTAACATCGTGTATGTTGCAGGATCAGAATGGGTAGACCCCGAGGACCCGACGGTGATCGCGGAGGCGGAGCTGCTGGGCGCAGCCGCCTCCATCGACGCTGCCGCCCGCAAGCTGGATGCTTTGCGGCCCCGTAAGCCGCCAAAACTTCAGGTAATAAATAAATATAGCCTTATTACTCGTACATTATTATACCTTCAATGCTTTTATACTTGTTTGATATGATGATACATGTTTTGTTATGAATTTGTCAATACATTGTGTAACTAAGTATTATTTTATTTGGTAACAATTGAAGGTGAGACAAGCAAAGAAGATATGCTAGCTATACCTTTAAAATATAATCAACTTTAAAGGATTTGGAAACCCTGAGCGCTCCTGCACACTAGCGGTTATACGCGGTGGCGTATAAACACGCGGTTAGCTTCTATTTTGATATACAACCGCTTAAAATCGACGCACCTTCTAGAGTTCGAATCCGCATTTTGATGCGGTTTCATCGCAGTGCCAGTCATGTCTGTCAGCTTCCCAACCACGTCACACCTGGCGTATAGCATTGCTGATGGTATCCTATTAAACCGCTATAATAATACCACTGCCGTTGTTAATGTGAGAAAAGACAACTCATAAGAGACAGATTGGGCTCGTCCGTTGTCCGTTGGTACAAAAAGAACAATGGCGTCGATATAGAAGAGAGAGAAGACATGAGTGGCACGTTTCGGTAAGATATGTTTGATATTCTTGGTTGTATGTCACTATCACCCGGGAATCAAACATATTACATATCGATCGTGACCCAAAACATCAGCGAAGAAAGAAGTTAAATAACGAAGACTTGTATATCTTATGAATTCATAGTATATTTATCTTTAATGAATAATTTATCAGTGATTGTAATAATTAATGTATGGCTATTATTTCTAGGAGGCTGATGAAACTTTGAATTTCGACGAGATGATCCTCGAAGCAGCCAAGTCCATTATCACAGCGACGTCAGCCCTCGTGCGCGCCGCCTCTGCCGCCCAGCGGGAACTCATCGACCAGGTATATTGAAATGGGTTTGCCTAGTTAATAATAACTTCCTGTGTATTTTAAGCAATACATTTTAAATGGGAATGGCGGATTCTAGTAGATGATATTCTTAGGGCTATCTTGTTTCGATATTGAAGTCAAAGATTAAAAAGGTTGGTGAAAATATACATATGGATTTTTTTTCTATGCTTTGGATATGTTTTAACAGTGGTTGAGCCAACAACAACCGAATAAAAACGAATAGACTGGCTCGACCGGTGAAATTACACGATCTCACAGAAAATAGGCGTGAGGTAGAAGTACTCGCGTTTCGTCTGATGGGTGACGTGTCAGAGTTACGTTCTTCAAAATTAGATTCAGTCTTCTTCTCCTTCCGTTATCAGAATTGAATGGGGAGGGGATGAATTCAAATTGGAAAAGAAAGTCACCTTTTTCCTGTCCCCTCCTATGTTCATTAAAGGTAGGCATCGCATCTGCAACACATTAGCTTGTTGCAGATACCTATGGGTAATGTTCACTTAGCAACAAGTGAACCGCTTGGTCATTTGCCACCTTCTTCCACAAAAAATACTCTCTGACTACAAAAATATTGGTAAAGTTTAGATGCAACCAATACATAACTACAAATGATGATAATAATGACGACCGCACTGATGGTTTAACCATTGCCTGATGTTACATTTAACTTCTGAATATAAACCATTTAGATTACCTTAATGAAATAAATTCCAACAGCATATATAAAGCGTGTTTTGTACAGGGTAAGGTTGCGCGCCGGCCCGCGTCGTCGTCGGACGACGGGCAATGGTCGGAGGGCCTGGTGTCGGCCGCACGGCTGGTGGCGGCGGCGGCGCACGCGCTGGTGGAAGCAGCCAACGCCCTCGTGCAGGGCGCCGCCTCCGAGGAGCGGCTCATTTCCAGCGCGAGACAGGTCGCCTCGTCTACAGCACAGCTGCTAGTCGCTTGCAAGGTAACATTATACATACGTGGACATTGCTTATAAAACAATAATTTGTTTAAGACCATCACAAGATGTATCAAGTCAAGCTTAACATTAATTCGGCAACTTCGTGCTGCTGCAGATCCTATCGGACGGTCTACTACACAATATTCTGAGCTAATTTGTATAAATTTATTTCAGGTGAAAGCGGACCCATCGTCAGAGTCGACACGGCGGCTTCAGTCGGCGGGTGCGGAGGTGATTCGGTCGACCGACAACCTGGTGCGCGCCGCGCGCGAGGCCATCCACTGCGACGACGAACGCAGCCTCGTACTCAACCGCCGCATGGTCGGCGGCATTGCGCAGGAGATCGATGCCAGGTTACTAACATCTCTTGAGTAGGAACAGACAGTAGGAGCACCAGCAGCCGGTGAAAAACGGTTGTGAAACTAGACGTTTAAACTCGCAATTATGTACTTTTTCGACATAATCGATTCGAAAGAAATGATACCCTGCTTCTGGGAAAAACAGGGTGATCTGAGATTGTAGTCACCTCAACCTCGGTGGTCATCCTTCAGTGTGACGTGAGAGGACCATTAAAATGTAAAACGAGGATATATTTTCTCGCAGTATCAATCCTTTATTTCGGAAAACAGGGTTCACAGTCTACCGTATCCCTTTGTTAGCGTATTTATGTTTTTGTTTTATTATTCTTCAGATCGGAAGTGCTCCGTATCGAGAAGGAGCTGGAAGAGGCGCGCGGGCGGCTGACGGCCATCCGGCAGGCCAAGTACAAGCTGCGCGCTGGCGACACGTCCGGCGACGACACCGACACCGACCTTCAGATGGGATACGCCAGCGACGCCTCCACGCACCACAGGTGATGGCGAATATAAACTACACATTTACATAGCGTACGAATTTCGTTTCAAGATTACATATAAAACCCACTATTAGTTTTCAATAATTTGCTCTTTAACAAAGTTGTAACGCCAAACAATCAAGGGAATTTATTATCGATATAATATTGAAACTATCTACAAAAATGATGCGTTAATGTAACGTTAAATGCCTTAAAATGTTAATAAAGTTTATCTTGAATTTTAAAATGATGATAACAACGACGACCGCACTGATGGCTACACAACCATTACCTGATGTCAGGACTAACATCTGAATATTTACTACGATTTATATAAAAAAAATATTATGAGAACATATTTTACAAACTTGTTTATTTGTTACAGATTCAAAACGCCAAATAGCAGTTTCGCGAACACCACATATAGTCCCAACAGCACATACTCCGCGCAGAATTCTACCAACATAACCCAGCACTCCACCAATATCTCGCATCATGTGACCAGCCTCAACCAATCAGTGCATGGTCCCACTAGCCCTACCCACAACGCCCCAAGCCACGCCCACAGTCCTGCTCCCAGTCCCGCCTCTAAGCCGGACACTAACGGCTACCAGAGGGACGATAAGTACACAGCGCAGAGCCCTACATTCTCCAGCTTCAGGCCGCCGCAGGACGACACGCCCAAGAACTACGAAGGATTCACGACACGGTAAGTGCTATAGTGTGTTGGCTGGTCGAAGTTTACATTTTAAGACACATGATTCACCCCTGTCAATATTTCTTATAGTAGAAGATACAATATATCTTTTACTGACATTTAACTCATAACATTCTCGTATTAAACTGTATGTCTGTCTCTCGCTTGCATTTTCGAACACTTCTTAACGTCTAAATAGAACTTTAAAGTCACTTATCAGTTATTGTAAATGAATACTACCTACTACATAAATTATTAATAGTGTTATATTTACAAAATAACATTTTACTACATATTTACGTAACATAACAACTCGAGTCACCATTTTTAAGCTTTTTTTACTCATATATACATAGATCTGAAAAATAAGACAGGTTAAAAATAAGTAAAAAATTCTTTACCTTTAAATCTAAAGTTCGACCAAAGTTATTGATAATTCAAAAAGGACTGATACATTCTAATTCATGTTTGCTTGTTTACACGCTGCCATTGGATCACAACGACAGATGATCGAGTTACTCATAAGCAAGCCTTCTTGTATAAAAGTGCCTTCATTCTCATCTTATGATTCGTGCCTCTACTAAAAACAAACTATTGTATTTTTATATTAGAAATAACAATGTATTAGATTCTTACATATTTGATTTGTCAAAGGTTTGTATGAATTGTACTAACTTTTTTAATGTTAATTAAATTATTAGGAAGTGGAAGTTATGCTTTTGGTTAGAAAGAGGGAACAAACATATTCTTTCATTATTTAAATGTATAGTAACCGGCAAAAAATTTAAACTTAAAGGCGAATAATAATAAAAATCGTCTAAATCACCAATTTCGTTGCACAAACAATACAAAAAAAACATGTGCTTGTTACTTCTACATTGCCAACCATTCCATTACTTCCATAAATACAAATATCTATGCTAATTTCATTTATCATTTCATGAATACATGCTTCATTAATGTAACATTTCGATATTGACATTTTTATAAATGTAGAGATTGAAAAATGGTTTATACTATAGAATTATTCAACAATTTTAGAGTGTTAGTTTATGGTGAAACAAATGGATGAAGAAAATAGCTTTATATGATTCTGAATGTAATATATTTGTCTGTATTCGTTCAGTATAATTGGTATTGGTTCTACTTTGCCTAGACGAATAAAAGACACATTTGTATTACTTCGTAAACTAAAAACGCTGAAATGCTCTAATAAATCTCTGCTAGAAGCTCATGTAACGCATGGAAAGGCTTTAATGCTTCTGCAGATGACTGATTTATATATTAATTAATTTTAAGATTAAGTTACAGCTATCGTTGTAACCTTATTTACTTGTATTTATAGTTTGTAAGATTATTAATATAATATTGTGGAATTCCAACGAGATTCGAGACTCTTGTAATGACACGAATCGCTTTTAATATTAATTTGATTGTTGTATCAGAGTTTAGATTTTATATAATAATCGCTGACAGCTGTAAAATATTTTGTTAGACAACTTAACATCTGGTCGATCATTTGCACGTTTGCCACCTTAATTCTTTATTTAAAAAAATATTATATTTTAACAAAATTTACATATGTTAAGTAGCTGTCTGATGTCATCTTATAAAAACTAAAATATAGTAAATTTCTAAAATCTAAAATAATTTATAATTATTTAGATTGAGTTTATGCTCGAAGGGGTCGGCAACAAAGGGACCGCAAAATATTGTGAAATGTTAATTTAAAAAAACGTTTTCTTGCAACTGGTCGTATTTTCATACATTTCAAACCCCTTATATTTTTTTCTGGACCTCGATCAAAACATTTCAACAGTATCCGGACCTAACTTAAAACTAATTGCCGACCCCTGCTCTAACCCGTAGCAGTAACTAAATAGATACTGAAATAATATTTCGTTTGCAGAGAAAATACCACCAGTAATGATAGAACGATGAAACACGAGTAAGTCGCTGTAATAATGAGCTTCGGCTTAAGATTTGTAAATATATATTTGTTTCATGTGCGCACTCGCGTCGCTTGCGCCCACCGCGACGTTCCGTACATCGTTCTGTACATATGACCCAGTCCGTGACACATTACAGCTTGTAATACGTGTAATCATATCTTTGCTAAGGCCAGTGCTTCCCAAACTGTATCGTTCAATTTTTAAAATATTAATACGAATAGTGTGAAAAAACTGATATTGTATTTTGGAACTTTGTAAAGTTTTGCAACCATAAATACAATCAGCATACATATATAATCTCATATATGATACCATTCAGTGTTAATGACGTAGAAAATTTAAAAGAAAAGTCAATATGGTTAAATTACATAGCCACTTAACAGGAACTAATATTAAAACTTGTTGATCTAAAGCCGATGTAATTTAGGTTATAAAAATAACATAATTTGAATAGTAACCTAATTACATTTTTAGCTGTAATTGAAATACTGAAAGATATATTACAAACTTGAAGGTTGGAAGCCACTGGCTTAGTTAAGGTGTAGCGACTAACAACTAATTATTGTTTTTTTTTTCTCTTTCTCCCTTCCTTAACCTGCATGCGGGTGATTAACCTAACCGAATAGGACGAGCGTGACGGAGGAGACGGTGGTCGTGAAGTCGTTGCAACTGCCGCAAGTACGCACCGCGTATCTGGTCTCGGATGACGCGCCCGACGCCGAGCGCGTCTTCTACAAGAGGGAGAAACCGCCGCCCCCGCCGCCGAGACGCATTTCCCTTCTAAAGTACGAGGACAACGCTAGTTAATTGGGTTCGTTCTGGCTCTACCATCCTATGCGCACCGGGCAGCCCGCAGACACTACCCACCTTCACAGAAAATTTAACCTATTCCATCACCATCATGACCTCATAAACCCATGTTTGTCATTTCGCATTTCAGAGACGACTTGTGCTAAAATCCTCTTTCATGTTCTCGTCGATTGGCCGATACGTTGTTTGCTCTTACATACCCCACTTCCAAGTGATAATTCTTTAATTATTGTGATTAACCATTCTTCTATCGCATGACGCATGGCGGTGCCGGTTAACGCCTTCCTTTCTTTTCGGTTGCGGGAAATTCGTACAATTATAATCGGTTAGTTGCCCGCATGTCGGACTAATCAATAATCGAATTCCAAATATTACAGCTACGAGACTCGACTCTACGACACACCTCGACCCGTTAACGAGTACGTTAAAACTGAGGAGCAACGCCAATACGAGGCCAATCAGTCCAGCCAGTATCAGTTCACTAAGCAAGAGCAACGGTACGGATACGATGCACAAAAATTACCGTCGCCCCTGAGCCCCAAGTTCAATGCCAGGGACTTAAAGTTCGAAGAACCTATATACTCCTCCCTCAAGAAGCCGACCACCCCCAAATCACCCTTCGATGGCGTAGGACAGACCTTCTCTGAACACCAGAAATCAACCGAAAACATCCCTGGTGGCACCAAGCATTCGGAATATACTGTCAAAAGCGAATCGTACCAAAGTTATCCGAAGACGGAATTCATCTCATCCGAAATGAGACAAGAAGTTAAATCGCCCTTCGCAACTTCTACACCCACCAAATACGAGAGCAATCAATTCACTGAGTTCTCTAAGAATTCCATGGATGTAGTGAAAGCCCCGACTCCAACGTTCGAAAGAATATCTTCGCCGTACGGCAAGGAGGTCCATAGCACCGGAGGTCCGAATTACCTTGAGGAGACCACCACGGAGGTCAAGGAGATACCGAACGGGACTCAAAAGATTACCACTACTAAGATTTACAGTTCGTCACCGGTTAACATGACTAGTACCAGCACTAAATACGAACCGATCAAACTGGACGGAATCGACGAGCTATCGAAGTCGTTCGACAACGATTCGAGGTACAGCACGCTGGATTCTCGTTTTAATACATTGAACTCGAAGCTGAGCTCGGACACTAGCCGATCTTTCATGCGACCCTCGGAGTTCCAATCCTCGGACTACCAAACGACTACGAGCGTATCGAAAGTGAAGAAACCTTCCGAACTGGTGAAGGAAATCGATAGCTTGGACAAAAATTTCTCCAAGCAGACCATCACGTCTGAAACTATAGAACGCAAGTCCGTTATGACCAGCTCCCACAAATCCGAAAGTAGCTCCACAGTGACGAAGAAATTTGGCAACTTTTAATCTTGGCATCTATTTAGTCGTGTGTGTCGTTAACAGTTCTCTAACGCTTTAAGTGTATTTATTTATGGAAGAAATGCATTTTATATAAAATTCAATAGTTGTTGCAAATATATAAACTGTATATTTAATAATATATTAATTATTGTCCTTGTGATGACGGTGTCCTCAAGACTGCTTAAAAAATACTGTTCAGTCGAAAAGGAAATGTAAAAGGTAATATAAATATAATAAACTACATTGCCAGTCGTATAGCTTATAGACTGGCAATGTAGTTTATACTACCATATTTGACATTTATTTATAAAAGAATATCAATAATTTCCATAAAACCTTTTTACAATAAAAAAATTTCGATTCTTGTAACACCAAATCACAAGGACCTATTTAGGTGTAAGACATAATCAGAGGTGCTATAATATTTTATTTATAAACAAATGTCGCAATGCAGTGCCTGTATCGTTCCACACGGTACGAAGAAGTTTTTATTTTATTCTTTAAAGATATTGTGGTTGATCTTATAATGTTATTAAAATTCGGGAACATGTGACAACTCTTGTTAATATTAAAACTTATTAATAACGTCGTTTTTAATAGTCAAACGATATAAGATCTCTGTGTTCCCGGCCTTGCCATTCACAAAGTGCTATCCCCGTTAAGGGACCGTATTCTCGATGCCTTCTACTGTTAGTGAAGTATTCCTTAGTATTTTGGCAGGTTGATGCAAAAAAACTTAGCAGCTAAAGCTGTTGAAAATTGGAAAGTAAGGAAATTTTATAGTAGGAATGAAAATTCAACTTCCAGCTGAAGGTTTGGATTCGATATATTACTGTTTTTTTAGGTAAAACGGGACCTTAATCTATTCAAACCTGTGCTGGTATTTAGAAATTAATATTTGAAGAAAAAATAAATGTAGTGCCTTCATATAACAAATCTAAATATATTTATAAAATTCTACAAAGGTACGTTTTTGGAAATTACTATATTGCAATTGACTTGACCTCAAGACATGAAATATGTGCCATAGACAACTACATGATAAGTTTGTAAAATTATTATATTATTATAAAGTTTATATATAATAGTGATAGTAATTGTTTGGTGCAATTTTTTATAATAACACGTTTGTCTAATAAGTTAACATTTTTATTACAATAGTTAATTCTTTGCAAATGGTGCCTAAATTACTCGATCACCGTGTTTTTTTTAAATTTTGCATAAAAAAAAGTTTTGGTCTTGCAATCTCTTATTCTATACGTGAATGATTCTAATTGTAGATCTTGTAGTTCTCTGCATACAACTGGCAACTCTGTGACATCTGTCATTTTTTGGTATGAATTTTTTAGTAGTTTGTATGTTTTTTTTTCGTTTTGTCTCGAGTACAGATGGTTTTTATTAACCTATTAACATTTAGTAAATTAACATTGAAGCATGTTGTTATTTATATTATAACAATAATAAATTGGTAAAAATTATGTATTGAAAATATGTATAAGTGTATTTATAAAAACACGTTAATGTGCCTTCACCAAATTGCAGTTTTGCTTTTTTGATTAAAAAAAACTATTTTATGAAACTAATAATAAATTTTAGGTTATAGGAAGAAGCCCGCGAAAGCGATTCGTCCACTGAAGGTATTGAAACACCAATTGAAATAGATTAAATGTACAATTACAGTAGTGCATTATTTTATAATTATAGAAATATCTATTCGTAAACCTAGTAGCTAGCCTGTAGCTTCCGAAATACGTACTATACTAACTTGGTAGTATTCTGCAAGTGTTGCCACAAGAAAAATTCGAATGCTACAGGTTGGTTTATTAAACAACTAATTATTCCTAGTTTAAGTAAAATAGGGCTATCTATCGTGTCTTATTAATAATCGTCTATGTAACATTTTAACTGATAAATATATAATCGTAACGGAAAGTAACCAAATTTCTTCTGCAATTTTGTAGTAGTGTAGTGATGTGTAGTCTTATAGTAACATTGAAATTGGACATTTATATGAAATTCATGAGTAGCTGCTTAGTGTGGAGATAAGATATATAAAAAATATATTCATGTATATGTCAATGTTGTCATTACGTGGGTAATACATTCTAATACATTGTCAATTTATCATGAACAAACGCCAAATAATCAGTTTCATTTAGTTTTCTATTTTATCATAATTATGAATTTGTTAATATTATTTTGAAGTTTTATTGGATTATATTCTAGATCAACTGGTAGCTCGTATTTAATATGTAACTTAGTTGGGGCATTTTGTGGTATCTACACGAGTATGACTTACATTTGTATGGAATAAAATATAACTAATAATAAATACCTTGTTTTATTTTTCACTTAATATTTCTAATTCGCGGGCTCCATACCGAGCACTATAATTTATCTATGACAGACATAAGCTAAGTTCCAAAGCGCTCACAACACTCACGCTTACGACGACGGTTTAAAAACCGTAAACTCGTTTCCGAGCATTACAATTTTAAACTGGAATGTATTATGGAGCGGTATGCGCCTTGATGTAAATAATACAAATGGCTAAATGGAAATAAAGCAAGAGCTTAAGGAAATAGCTTGCAGTTTGTAAGTATGAATGTTTATTAATTATTGGTCATTTCGATGTAGGTACATATAAAAATAATTTTAGTGGAGTATGTACATAATTAATTTTAGTTTCTAAACGAAACGAAACTTTACGATACCAGGATATTTCGTGTTTTTGAGCCGCATCAATGCTCCATAAAGTAGTACTCTGTTACTTTAAGTTTTAAAAATCGCACGAAATTGGTTAACGCTCACGAAGACCCACATATTGATATAGGTCGTAAGCTTGGAGCGAGCGAAAATGAAGACTGAATAGTGACGTTTTGGCCGCACCAGTACCCAATGATCATAGTCGTCAAGTAGAACTGGTAAAACAGCATTTTATTAAAATGTTTCTTGTAAAGTTATCATTTCATACTTTTATTTTAATTTTACATATGGAAAGGAAATAGAAGACCCAAAAAAATTGTTTCCGAAATCATTTCAATTGTTTTACTTCTAATCAAATATTATTTCTACGTAGTGTATTGTCTAGTTAGGTAATAAGGGGAGTCGGACCAACTCTTTCCGCTTCTGTAGTTGACATCGAAGTCTCCTAACATCCTTCTTTCCTCTGGTGACAGATGGAAATCGAATATGTCAATGTTTTCTTCTATTCTAGACTTTGTTATCGACTTTGGTATAGGAATGGCGCCCAGTTCAAACTGTAAAAGATATATTATCAATCGAATAGAAAATCATTGATTTTTTTATAGTAAGAAGTCAGAAAACGAGCAAGCGGTTCACTAGATATTATGTGATCATAACTATACCTTGTTTCACACCGATGACAGAGGGAGAGAGCTCTCTGTCATCGGACGAAAGTAGTACAGTTCCTCGTGCCTGTAATCTATGGACTCTTGTAGTTTTCCAGTCAATTCCTACAACGACTTGCTGACTCTACCACTATTAATTGTAACGGTTAAACTGGAAGCATTAAAACGATATCATCCTTACGGCACCTACAGAACTTATTTTTGGATATCTAACTAGCAATCGTTGTACAGATCAATGGAAAGAAAAAATAATTACCAAATATCTTAAGACGATCTGCGGCACCGTCTTGTTGTGTGTCCTGGCTATCTGCAGCAGCAGGGGATCGTCCACACGAGGCCCCGGCGCCCCGGGCAGCGCGCGCTCGTAGAAGATGGACCCGAACGGCGTGTAGCCCATTACAGCGATGTCGTTCTCGCAGCAGTAATCCAGAAGCGACGGCTGCTGTATGTGGAGGTTAACCTGAAGTACATTATGATTTATTACTTTATGTACTAACTTACTTAAAATTTTACCTAAATAATTTGATTTATTTGATTTTTATATGTGAATGTGGTAACTGTAATCTTCATTGTTCAAAAAGACTTGTTTGCCGATTGTATCGCTATAATACAAGCGTCACCAACCCAAAAACTGCAGTTAATAGCACTCGAAACATTAGTAGTAACAATGGGATTTGATTTTTCTGAGGTACACGACTACACCGGTAGGTAGTTAAAAAAACTGCAGGAATAGGGTAGCTAGAATATATACCTTATTAAAACCTACCTCAATTTGCGCCACTGCCGGCTTAACGCAAGAGCTTTTAATGATTCTGTCTATCATGTGTGCATTGAAGTTCGACACACCGATAGACTTCGTGAGGCCCTGCCGTCTGACATCGATCATGCCCCGCCATGTCTCCGTGTAGTCGATATTGTCAAAACTGCCGTAAGCCTAAAATTATAACTTATTTAATACGCCTTAAACGCCTAATAAATAAATTGGCCGAATTTGCTGTTTTGTAATGTCTGATATAAATAAAATTTACAATGATCCCCACTGCAGGGACACAGGCCTCTTCTCCGAGAGAGGGAATGGGCCGTAATCCACCACGCTGGTCCAGTGCGGTTTGGTGGATGTCACATATCTTCGACTTTTGTGGTAAGACATGCCGGTTTCCTCACGATTCTTTCCTTCACCGTTCTTGGAGCAGTGGTGATGAAATGAATTTAAAAAAAAACAAAAAAAATCCTTTTTAGATAAGGCACGAACAACTTGAGTTTGCCGCCCCTGCCTTGACTGGTATTTCAATTTTGTATAATTGTGTCGTATGCAAACACCACAAAAATGGCGATTTTTGTTTGAACTCTAATAACTAGGTATAAAAAGGTTTTTTTGTGAAAAATTGCATTTGCTGTGGAAAAGCATATTATATAGAAGAAAAAAACAAAACCTTACCAAATATATTTTTAAGTACAAAAAAAATCGAATATTGTAACACTTACAAATTGTCCAAAGGGAAAGTGTATTAGATACAAATTTACATATTTCAAGCCGAGTGCCTTCAGAGATCTACGTAGAGCTGGTTCAACATCCACGTAAGCGTGCGAGTCGCTCCAAAGCTGTAATTTCAAAAATATAACGAAATACGTATAAAACATTGCAATATCGAAATAGTGGGTACTATAGTGAGCCCACAGCGATAGCAGAAAAGAAGATTTGTGTTGCGAAAGTGACTGGCAATTTTTGTTGTTATACTGACCACATTTGTGACTTACTAAATAAAGTCGGTACTAAGAGTGCCCATAACCAACGAGCATGATGTATGCGTACCGTAATTTCTACCCACACCTCTGAGTTAAGGACGTAAGTACTATTTTATAGCAGAAGGTGGTAAAAGACCAAGCGGTTCACCCGATATTAAATGAGCGCTGCCCATATCCGCAAAAAGCTTATGAGTTGCAGATGCGTTGCCTACCTGTTATTGACAGAGGATAAACAAAAAAAGGATATTTCCTTTTTCCTATCCATCCCCGTCAAAAGGATAGGAAGGGAAAATCTAAGAGGCTTCCTGCACATCACTCATCAGACAAAATACAGAACATTTCCACTTTAAGCCTGTCTTCTATGCGGTCGGTTCTCAACGGTTGAGCCGGACCAATCGTGCAACAAATGTTTCGGGCTCTACCGCTGTTGAAATTATGTATTTGTTTATTCTAAGAATGTACCTTTGTACTTATAAATATATCTTCTCTCTTCGTCACTCCTTCGCTGATCTTTCGTTTTACAGCAACACCCACCTAATAAAAGGGCAAAAAATTATAAATTCAGATAATTCGAATGTAATTCAGTAATAAAATTGTAGACTAGAAATTTATATTAATTATAAACTAAAATATTTTGTCTTGACAAAATGTCGCGGGACCCCACAGACCGTTTTTTGTGGTGATAAATGGAGGAGCCCTACGTCCAGAAGTTGACGAAGATCGACTCAAGGGACGACGAAACAAAATGTGGACTAATTTTGATTGACACTGACATTTATTTATCTACTTTAAACTCAAATAATTATGACTGCAAATATTCTTACCGTCTTCTCGGTGCCATAAATAGAGGCAGTATCAAACAATTTGTAGCCAGCGTCGATGGCCCATCCTACTGCCAGCTCCGACGCTTCCTCATCCACTGGGTTAATTATTGTCTAAAATTTAAATATTCAACATAAGATTTATATACATTATTCAGATATATCATCTACAATTAACACAAGCTACTTACCTACTCCGTCCAAACTATCAGAAAATTATTAAATTAAGGTAATAAAATAATAATTATTAACAACAAATGATCGTGGAGGGCATTAATATAGCTTATAATTTTAATATTTTAAAGTGTAGAAATCTAATACAAACCAAATTAGAAATTCCAAACCAAGTCCCTAAGCCAAGGCTGGGTATTCGGTGTCCATCATTCAACAGGTAGGTTGGCGGCTGGTTCTTGGAGGCGTATACATACTAAATGTACAAAAGTAATATAAAAATACAAATTAGACATAAAAATGAATAATGGGGATAAATTACAGATTTCCATCTTCCTAGCACACCTCCAGCGTTTCTTCTGCATCCATACCTCACGCATGCGTAGCCCTTGGTTACGGGTTTTCTTCATACTACATTTCTATAGTCTGAGCTGAGCTTTGACAACGATCTCGATGATGAACTAAGTATAAAATGTACTTAGTTACTCATCGGCCAACAAGGCTTTACGGCATTAACCAGATGTGAATGCCGTAGAGGCAGAGGAAGTGCCTCAGCGCCTAGGGGCTCTTATGAACGCAGTGGCATTTAGATGAACAAAGAATGAATTCTTATTGTCATAGAGCCTTCACATATGATAGTACGACTAGGTACGCGGGACCATGCATCGTTGACTTATGTTTTTTTAAAAAGCCTGAGATTGGCAAAATACATTATACACTTACTGAAACAATCGCCAAGTAAAAGAGCGTTAATAAAATGTTTGCAGACATTTATGACGATAGTCTTCGACTTGTTATTGTGGACTTTCGAAACAAGTCTTTTTATAGTAAGCCTGCTGTCGATTAGCAGTAATTTATTTTAATTTACATTGAATCATTATTGATATAAATGGTTGTTTTCGCAAAAATACCTTTTTTTAAATATAATACTATTTTGGCACCCTACCAAATATTGGCACCTTGCTGATTTATTGTTTATAATAAGAAAAAGACAAATTTCTCTAGCAACTTGTCGAAATTGAGATAAGCGCAATCAGGAAATCTTCAGCGACCAAACTGTAAACAACAAAAAAAATAATAGCATCGCTCTGACAAAAAACAAAGCGTAAATCGACTTGACCGATGAAAAACGATGTTTAGCTACGGTAAGAGCCTTAATCCTAAATATTGTTTGAGCTTCTGACAATTTTTGTATTGTTAATATTTATTTTGATACATTAAAGTTTATGGGTTTTTTGAAGTTTTGTTTTTTTAAGATTTATTTTGTGAGTAACATATTAATTGTAATACGTTCTCACATATAATTCATAATCTACGTGATAAGGATTAAATAACTCCTCACGGAAATAACGGATTGATGTGTTAAAGCATAAAAGAGCACCTTTGTAGCTAACTTGGCTTTAGATTAATTTAATGAAAGTAGAAAGAGATGAAAAGAAAATAAGAATGTGAAAAACGACTAAAAGCTAATAAAAAACAAAGCAAATAAAAAGTGCTAGCTAATAAACATTAGAAAAACGAGTGTCTACCCCCTCTCTACGGACCTCAGATAATCCTATTGCAGCTCCGCGATTCTCTCGTCCATCCGCAGTGTGCGCGTGTTCAGTTGCCAGGACCAGTCGTTGTCGAGAGTGGTAGACGGATTTCTCTCTTCCGGGGATTCTTAGTAGCCCCTGCCTCGCCGTTGTCCTCCGTATTGTTGTCCATCATTAGGGAGGTTGTGCATGAATCTCCACGCTTGGCAAGCGGATTGAACGCAGTGTGTTCCACCATACTAAATAAGGGACGGTGCGGCCCGTCCTGTGGTGGTTCTGGACGCAGCTTAACGACAAGTACCCGGGTGGCTTAGTAGCTTTATGGATACCTATAGGTATCGTTGAAAAGTTCATTATCAGGATGCAGGCTTAGATAAAAAAGAAAATAAGAATGCTAAGGTGACAACCCACAAATCTACGATACTACTATGTATGTTAGTTTAATATTTCTTTCATTGATGGGATTTAAATAAAGGACTATTATGTTATGTTCTTTTTTTCAATTACACCTTACTACAAATATACCAATTAACATTAAACATTTGTACCTATTTAGAGGATTGTATTGCTTATTTTTCTTAGAGTTCGCCAAGCCAATAAATTGGTATTAACTATGTCAATAATCACGTAAATAATTGAAGAAATTACGTTATTGAGAAAACATCGAAAAAACACTTACTAATAATTAACATTAGGCAATTTAATTTGCCAATAATTGGGTATTTTACCCTATCTCATATAAGGTATTAAGCACATTTAAATAATTATCACCTCTATATCAAAGTCATTGAACTCAGTGTTATAACTTTTAAAATTGCACTCACCACAACTACTGTTATCTGGTGGCACGATACAAACCTTCAAACTACCAGAGTGCGTATAGCACTGGCTGTGACGTTTGAAATTAACAATAATCTAAGAGCTAAAATATATATTCAACATATAATCTAGGGCCTAGATTATATGTTAGACAAAATAAATGGCATATTCGATCAGGATCCAATCACATTGTTTGGTTAATATGCCATTTATTTTCATCATTTTAAGATGTTTACGTTAAGTCCGTGTTTAAATAGGTATATCATATATGTAGCACTAGTGATCCGCCCGGCTTCGACCGTGTATCCGTTTCAGAATCTTTACGGAACATCGCCTTTTTACACGTAAATCATATGGATCAAGTAGCTACGGACGTATGTATACAACATATCTCAATCAAATCATACAATACAGTTATATATGTACAAAAATCTATTTCAACTAAAATAAAACAAAGTATTCAAAAGAGCTCCTAAAATAATTTCAACATCGCAAAGTAATTTCAGTACGTAAAAAGTCGACTTCACTAAATAGTATAAATAAAACAAAGTCGCTTCCCGTTGTCTGTCTGTCTCTGTGTATGCTTAGATCTTTAAAACTACACAACGGATTTTGATGCGGTTTTATTGTTAGATAGTGGTTCAAGAGAAAAGTTTATACGTATAATACATGCATAATATAGTAGAGAAAAGTAGAAAATCTCTGGCTTCGCTGGCTAAACCTTACAAGATATATCAAAATAATGTACTATGGAATCAAATATCTTAAAAAAGTCTATAAAAAAGTCCGCTGTGGTATATGTCTATCGCTTAAGGTTAGCTTAAAAATCCCATTTGGTTTTAAAAAATTATCAGGTACAGTAATCGAAAAGCTACATAGAAGTATACCGTATTATTTTATCAACTTAAATAAGTTGGTTACACTAAGTATGTTGTGCACATTATGATAATCGTTTACACCAGACAATTTAAATGAATATGTTGGTACTTATCGCGAAATAATAACTAACGCACGCGAAAATAAATAAAGCGGAACGAAGTTTTCCGGGTCAGTTAGTTAATAATAATTAAAGTCGACTTTTTTATGTACTGGAATTTTCCTGAAATTTCCGGACTGCAATAGGGATACCAATTAGTTATCCACTTACAATTAGGAGTCTAAGCTATAATAAATTGCTATTAACAAATATATCAATTTATTCGGTAAACGCACATCAAAATATATAAGCCCATTTTCTAAGTACTTAAATATCTAGACAAACCTATTTAAGATACTTTTATTTCAAATTTTATGTTTTTTATTCTTTCCTAATAAATAAAAAATATACACAATAAAAAACGAAAAAAATATCCCACGAGAACCGTACATTTTTTCCAGAATAAGAAATAGCGTATGTGCTATTCTAGACTATCTCGGTGTTAAATTTCATCCAGATCGTTCACCCGTTTTTGCGTAAAAGAGTAATAAACAGCCATACACGCAAACATTCGCATTTATAACATAAGCATATATTATATCGCTTGCTAACGACATCTATCGACTACTTACAAGTACTATAATGTTTTATCATGTACCAATGATGTACAGTCCCCTACGTACTATATCAACAGCTGAACTAATAAACAGCTGGTTTATGTTTGATATTTATATAAGAATAATATTTATTTGCTTGGTTTTAGTTTACAGTAATTGTTATGGTTAACAGTATTACAATATTCTATTTTATATTACAAAACAATGCCTTCAATATACCATGTATTCGTATTTGTTCGTGTCACCTTGAAACATACGATGATAAGTAATAATTGGTCATTTTTGTTTTTACATTGTCATCGCAATTAGAGTTATTTAAGTACTTAATTGGATTAGAGAAACAAAGAAAATATGATGTTTCTTTGATATTATAAGCTTACGTTGCGGTAACCGTTGTGACATTGGTCCGGAGAGATTAGATTAAAAATATTTTTATTTCTGGGTATTGTGTGGAATCTCTGAAGGCCCAATCTCCACCTATCTAACTGCGCCTGAATTGATATAAGAATCCATCTAAATTTGCATACCTTGGCTCTTGGGAAGAAGTAATACAGATGGGGAAAAAAACGTAATCGCATGGAAACAAATCTGGAGGATTGGGGGGAGGGTGAGGAAGCGTATGTGTTAATTTTGCCGCCAAAAATCTGGACGAAAAAGCTAGTGCGTTATCGTGACTCTTTTCAATCCTACTATTAAAATGCGAACGTTTGTATGTTTGGATGTATGGATGCTTGTTACTCTTTCACGCAAAAACTATGAATAGATTTTAATGAAACTTTATACAGGTTCATTATTTGCATCAGAACAACATACTCGTATAGGATATAATTAACACAAAACATAGTTAACACAAATTAACACGAAACGACGCACAAACTCTTTCGAATTATATTTGAACACGACCAAACACTATTCCGAAGTAGTCAGTCGGTTTCTTATTCCTTCGTCCGTGAGTGATAGAATTAAAATTCGCCGATACTTTCTTCATACCCAACTTTTCTTCTAATATGTCTTGTACCCGCTCGATTGAAACATTTACAGTACAATTATTCTCGAAGCTTACTTCGGCGGTCGGCTCAAGAAATATTTTCAATTTTCTTAACCATATCCTCGGCATTCAATCAATCAATTGGGTGGCCTGGGCGGGCCTTATCAAAGAAGGTTGTTCTCCCTCACTTAAATTCGTTAAACTTATATCCGCTGGTTGTCATAGAAGTTGCACACTCAGGGTAAACCGCATGCATTCTTTCTTTTATTTCAATACCCGTTTTTCCTTCCAAAAACAGGAATCGAATTACAGACCGATACTGTTCTTTTCCCACTTTAACTGAGAACTTAGAAAAAACAAAAGCATACTGTTTTTTTAACTCTCCCGCCTCTTAAAAATGGCTTAAAATGGTCGTATACATATGTATTTTCGGCCAGTGATATCAATGCATTTAGAAAACGGGTACTTATCTAACAGCCCTCCTATAATGAGAGCATTTCATCTACTCCGGTCTTTTCCCTCAGCGACCGTCTTAGGCACCGATCCAAACGTGCAGCTGCTAAGGGTAGGGTTAACAGCCTTCAGGAAATCCGTCTCACCCCTCTCATCCCATCACTGTCGCATTCACTTAGTTGTGGATAGGGAGAGTGGCCCAGCGCAATGCTCACTCCTCTTCCTCCGCAATTCTCCTCAACCTCGACTGCAGAGACAAGAGATAACGGTCCCCTAATCTTTACAGACCACCAGCGCACTTCGAGCGCTACCTCTGGCCGGCCCCTCATCAAGGACCGCCTGTGGGTTCCTCCTGGTTCACCGTGGGTGACCAGCCCACAGCTAATAGGGCCCACCGCCATGACAAGGAGGGAAACCGGTCGGGGGATGATAGGAAGCCCTATATGTGCGTCGAAATTCGCAGCACTCCGCATACACGATGCGTCCGTTGTTCGTGTGTATTTGAATATTAATTTATGAGAGTAATGAATACAGATTTGACCTCACACTTGGAGAATTGGAGGTGGATAATTTGGATAAAAAACATATTTTTATTAAAAAGAAACAATAATCTTTAGTAATGCATTATATCTTTATTATCATTCCTTTCATGCGTAATGCATTATCCTTCATGATATTGTGTTTATGACGCAAATAAACATCATATGTTATCGCTAGTTTTTGTTGAGTATTCAATTTTATTTTCAATGTCAGTACAAGGGTTGCAAGGTGCTCGTAACCTCGTACCTCCATGGATATTATCAAACATGTCTACATATTTTATATTTACGGTGCTTCTGTACACTGCGTTTGTTTCAGTAAGTTTTATTAATATTTAGTTTAATAAGTATTGCATCTTTAAATAAATAAAATAAAAATCATTTATTTTGGACCGGTAACCATATTTCTTACACACGGCAAACTAATTGAACCGTTAATACGTAATAGCCGTGTCTTTAATTTGATTGATACAGGTCTAGTGTCGATTAATGGCACTGTCCACTACCTCACCAATGTCCTGAGCCAAAATATATATTTTAATTTATTGTTTGTTTGATACCACTTACGCTTAGACTTAGACATATCGAGCTCGAGGTTTATTATGTAGAACCCAGTACTGAAACCAGAGACGAGTCTCTCTATGGGCTGCCTTAACATCTTTATTCCAGCCCCATACATACTTCTTTTTATTATTTGATAATTATAGTACTTCCTGTAGATCCTTATAGTACATATCCGTCAAGACCTTTTACGATATTTTTTGGCATTGTGTAAACTTTGTTGTCATATTCAATTTTCAACTGCAGAACATTGACGCCCTCAGCTCAGTACCAACATACCAGCTCAATGATGGACGTCAAATGCCGAGCTTAGGCTTAGGCACTTGGTTTGGAATAACTAACTTAGTAAGTACTGTTCGTTCTTAGTGCTCCCTGTATGTTTATATAATACATGGTTCATCATTCCATTCCACCACATAACGAAATTTTAAAAACTAGTTGTAATAATAAACCAGTTGGCTCACAATAAGAATGACAAAAAACAACTAAATTTACAGTATTAATAACACAAACAAAGAAAAGATAATTTTTGTTCTATATGCATATCGGCTGTTTCTAAACAAGTGCGTACCATCTTTAGACCGCACCACCACATTACATTAGGTGGGATTGTTGTCAAGCGCTAGTTTATATATTATAAATATATATATATATATATATATATATATATATATGTGTGTGTGTGTGTGTGTGCGTGTGTGTGTGTGACGTTCATACTATATGCATATAGCACAACAAAGATATCATACAAATGATACAACTAAGACTAAATAATATTAAGTTCTTATGTTTTAATTATTTCGGCTAAAAATCGAGCTTCCAGCAAATTAGTGGGTTTTGTGATATTTTTTTCTTTACAGTTGCTCTTTGAAAGATTATGTTTCCTCTACTTATGAAAAATACAAACAATTTAGTATTAAAACCACTAACATTTAGCAGCAGAGCAGTGGTGGCTCAGCGGTTACGACGTTACGTACTGTAGGTTGCGAGGTCGAACCCAGACAAGGCACTTCACTTTGTGTAATTTATTTCATCACAACTGTTCCAAAAAGGGTGATGGAAAACATCGTAAGGAAGCCGGCAAAATTCGAAGACATGTGACATCTACTAACCAGCACTGAGCCAGCGTTGTGGATTACGGCATTCCTTCTCTCGGAGAGGAGGCCCGCGTGGGAAACATTCCAACAAAGGCTGATTTATTATTATTAACATTTAACCCTCACTGCATTTTATGATAATTACTATATTGTGTACTATTTTAAACAAAAATGATATGATATGAATATGCGTCTATCAATAGCGACGACGGAATCGCACATGTACATATTCTAAAAATCTCTTTAGATGGAAGGATTTTTCATTTCATTGGTAAGGTGCTTGTAAAGGACAAATTAGATAGATTAGAAATACAAGATAAGATTTCCCAAGCGCTTGGCGACAAGAGGAACTCCAGCCACTGTCATTTTGTTTTAATCGTTTTTCCTCTAGTATGGTTAGTTTATAAGAGAAAAGCTGCTTCCTTTTTACACGATCCGTTAGGTTTTAACCCATTATTCTAGATTTTCTCCAGTTGCAATGATAATAGAATTTTTATTAAATACTTGTAATTTAGAGAAAATACAAACAATATGTTATGAATATAGACCATAATGGTGCCGGTGGATGAGGAGGTCTCGGAGCGCGCCGTGCGCTGGGCCATCGACGCCGGCTACAGATTGATCGACACTGCGTACATCTACAACACTGAGACAGCGGTAACTTAACTACGTTTATTTATTTATTTTACTACTTATGTGCATATTTATTTAGATCGTGTATTCGGATAGTGTCATAATATGGCACCATCTATCAAAAAGATAGTTTTAGTTTAATAGTTTGCAAACCTTGACAAAACTCTTACCGTGGGTTTCCACTGGCGTATAAACTTGTCGCGGTACAAGGTTTCATTGATATGAGAATATGTTTTGTGTGAATGTTTTCGGCAGTGAAAGCCCAAAGGGGAAGAGGACTGAAATTAGGCCTTTTTAATTTACATTTACTTATTAGCATGTCGTATATTATATTTTTTTTTTATGTGACAAGGTGGCAAACGAGCAAGTGGATCACCTGATGTAAAGTGAGCGCTACCCATAGATCCCACCAATCCCAATCCTCTTCCCTTTCTCATCCTATCCCCCTTATGAGAAACGGGTGGGAAGGGGAAGATGACTGAAATTAAGCTTCCGGCACCTCACTCATCAGACGAAACGCAGAGTACTTCTTCTTCACGCCTGTTTTCTGTCAGGTCTTGGTATTTCACCAGTCGAGCCGACCAATTCATGCAACAGATATTGTTGTTGCGGACTCTACCACAGTTAATTTTATTTATTTATTTTATTGACTTTATTTATATCCGACCAAACGGAAAAAGACAATGTATTTATCTAATTTACCATATATTTTTTCATTCAGATTGGTGTACTTTATCAATGCGATGAAAAGCATAATGAAGTAATGTTTATTGAATCATTATGTATGTGTGCATATATTAAACTATATATTTCTGTAACGTTCACATTTTAATTATAGAATGAAATTTGAGATAAATAAATATCGATTATCTATTATATTATTTTCTTTCCAATAGGTAGGCCGCGCTGTGCGCCACAAGATCTACGAAGGAGTCATTAAGAGGAAAGATGTCTTCATAGTTACAAAGGTTTTTGTTTTTAATGTACATTTCAGTCCTTCATAGTAACATTACAATGCGATTCCTATGTTCAATGAAAAGCTATTCAATGTAAACCGTAACGAGGAAAAGAGTACATGACAGTGAAAGACACTTTCGCGTTTGCATTAACTGAAATTGTTCAAATATTCCAACCAATTTTCTTTTTTACATTAAGTCTACAGCTTAATGGAAAGCGAAAGTGATAACTCAACATATTATGTATGTCAGACACCTTCAAGACAAAGATATAAATGAAAAAATCAATTGCAAAATTGTGGTAAGTAATAAAATTGTAAAAAAGGGCGATATACGGAGCACCCAAAATGGACGAGCATGTATGTTGATGTATGAATATAGTAGAAGCGAAAGAGGTACGCAAGGGTCGCGCCAAATAGAAATCTATGATCTCTGCCTACCCCTCTGGGTTATGGGCGTGAGCGCATATTTAATTATTTATGGTAAGTATTTACGTTGTTATTTTTCAGCTATGGAACGACGCCCACGCTCGCGAAGCTGTCGTACCGGCTCTACGTAAGTCTCTGAATGCACTCGGCTTGGACTATGTGGATCTGTATTTAATACACTTTCCCATCGGACAATTTGTGAGTATTTTTTTTAATTTATCCGAAAAAAAAACTGAATTCTATCTGAATCTTCTGATCTATCTGAATATGTTTCTATAATACTAGCTGGGAACACCCGGTTCTTTTTTCTGGAACGTTTTAGACTTGTCTACAATATACTGTGTAGTGTAGACAATAGTGACATATTATCGAAAAATACATTTGCAACCCCCGTCTCTTTTTTTTCTTATTTATTTCATTCAACACAATGTGAAACATATACAGTCTTTGCCCAACAATTGCACTCTTGTATGCGTAGATGTATGGTTATACGTTGGTGGTTCGACTGCGTGATCGAGTCTCCGTACAAATATTTTTAATATAGATAATAGATTATCATATTAATGGTATAAGGGCAAATATAGAAGAGTATACAAATATATTCGTCGTATAATTTTTAAAGTACATAAGATTAACTTGTAACCAAACCAGTTGGAATTGGACCGTTAAGAAAACTTCTTCAAATTAAAAGGCTGGAACATGTTGTAGACGCCATTTTTATGCATTATAGTCTTATGTCAACCATACATATAGGCTTATCAGTCTTCTCAATGCCTTCCACGATAGGCTTTCTGAGATCATCTGCTTTTAGATTCCAGTTACTACTTTAATTTGTAGGCTAACGGTACATACGACTTGACGGACTACACGGAGACATGGCAGGGTATGATTGACGCCAGACGACAGGGCCTCGCGAAGTCTATCGGTGTATCGAACTTCAACGCACATATGATAGACCGAATCATCAAAACCTCATGCGTTAAACCTGCAGTGGCGCAAATTGAGGTACGTAATATATTAATTATCACATTTATAATAACAATTTATTACATACAGCAGAGGTCTGCAACCTTTTGGCAGGCAGGGGTCACAAGTTTGCAAAATATAGTAATTGAGTATTATTAAATCCTTCCATTACATTAGGGCTTGGTAAAAGATTTTAACAATTGCGTAAAGTAAGATTTCTCCAGTCGAACCGACCGATTCTCGGAACATGGGCTCACGTTAGTAACAGCAAACGAATTAGCACAGTTGACCCTTCCTAACAGACTATAATTGACAAACAAACCAGTTTTTAATACTAGTAGGTATTAGAAAGGTGATAAATCATTATGTACTTCAGGTTAACCTCCACATACAGCAGCCGTCGCTTCTGGATTACTGCTGCGAGAACGATATCGCTGTAATGGGCTACACGCCGTTCGGGTCCATCTTCTACGAGCGCGCGCTGCCCGGGGCGCCGGGGCCTCGTGTGGACGATCCCCTGCTGCTGCAGATAGCCAGGACACACGACAAGACGGTGCCGCAGATCGTCTTGAGATATTTGGTGAATTTAATATTTTTTCTTCGTTTAAGATATACCTTCATTTTTTATGGTAGAAAGCAAAGGAACAAGCAGGACTGTTACCATTGGTCGCGTTTGTCGTTCACATGGGATAATGATGGAATAAATAGCGGATGAATCACTTTGGAATTGATTTAATATATGTAAACAAAACAGTAGTTATATTTGTTATAGGACCGCTTTCCGTATTTCATTATAAATAAATTAACTAAAGCGGTCCTATAACAAATATAAATACTGTTTTCTTTACATATAACATTATTGCATAATACAGAATGACAGTTTCGGTTACAGACGCGTGAGAGTTAACAGGGTATAGGCGAGCAATTGCTAAAGTTTGTTTAATTGCTCCTACAAAACCTTAGGCGTTCCATATTTTTATCAAATAACGGGCTAATATTGGGCGAGCCGTTAAGCTCGTATATTTTTTGTACTACAAAAAGTATTTGTCAATCCTAGCCTCAATTATAACCGTATTGTTGTAAACCGGAATTTTTATACTTTAAATCGACATCGTTCACAGCTTGATCTGGGCGTCATTCCTATACCAAAGTCGGTGACCAAGTCAAGAATAGAAGAGAACATTGATGTCTTCGACTTCAATCTGTCACCAGCAGAGAGGATCGCACTAGGCGGTTTCGACGTGAATTATAGAAGTGGACTGAGCTGGTCCGACTCGCCTTACTACGTTACCAGGAATTACACTTTCCCATAAAAATACGTAAAACTTATTGCAACCATATTATTACCATGGTAACCTTCCCATTGTCGTCTGTCTCGGTCACTCACTCATTTAGTAAGTATTTTTTTACTTTACCGTAACATATAGTTATATCTGTCGAAGACAAGTTGAATGATAATAATCATAGTTACGTAGCTAAAATCTAAAACAAAAATTATGTCAACTATTGTACACGCAGCGTGTTTTATAATTGTTTTTGTTGACCTTTATTACTTTATTTTATTTTTACTTTATTTTATTTTAATAAAGTTTTTAAATTCATTTCTACTGTTTTTATATTATTTTGACTTCCCATAAAAAGCACAGCAAGCAGTATTTTTTTCAACAAGAGAGATAACCAAGCAGAATAACAAGCTATAGACAATTGTCATCGTATAACTACCACTACTACTTACAGCATGAGAATTCAATTTAAATTCAATTAATCGTGACAGAGGCCAGTCGCCAGTGGTTTCCAGTTTCCAGTTTCGCGCCATCTGCGTTAGTACGCGGTACTCGCGGCATTAATACATCTTCTACAGATTAAAATACACACAATGTTTTGCTCACATAACTTATTTATGGTTATCCTGACACTTTCGGCAACTGTAAGTTTAATTTAAGTTTATTTTTTAAACAAGAAAATGCTTTATTATATTAATTTTAAAATATTTAATTGTTGTCTTTTTCGTTTTGAATAACAAAACGAGTAACAAATTTTTCGAAATAAATTGTGTACGGAAATATCGAATAATAATATTTCATAGTTTTTAATTCTATTATTATATGTATTATGCAATGGAAATAAATGTACGCCATTATCATTAGACAAAGAATATGCATTTACTGGACGTAGGTCTCTCAAGCTGTACGCAAAGATCGGTTTATTGCCACCCTCATCCAGTGGACTTCCGCAACCTTGACTAGATCCGTTGGTCTGTTGTTACGTAGGCGAGTACTAAGGAAGGATTTATCTAAATTTTTCCTGCATATGTCTAATGTGGGGAATGAGAGTTTCTTTGGAGAAAACGAAGCGGGTCACGAGTTTATTGTATGAAATATTTCGGAGCTGTCAGCGCATTAAAAAAAGATCAAACAATACGTTTATTTAAAACTAACGAGTAACCTTTCCCAGTAATTGTAACTAATGGACGATGTTAGACCGGTTCACATTGTTAGTAGAAACAGTGATTAATTTCAAAGCTTCTTCAATTTATACCTTAACTTTCACGCTCACGCTTGCTAGTCAGAATGAATTTTCAATAATGAAAAATGCTGATAAAAGATAAAGCCTATACATTTGAGGCAATGGGCAGGGCACATTGCTAGTAACATGAATGACCGACCTAGCCAAAAATCCCAACGTAGGTAGGCCTCCCACACCGTGCTAGGAAGCGATGTTCTTTGAGAGGACTTGTTGTTTATTAAATTGTATAAAATGGCGAGGGCCATTTGAAACCCTGGTCATAGATTGCAGACTAATATTCCTATGAAACCAGCTGCCCCCTGCGGTCTCATCCGCAGTGTTTCTTCTCCTTTTGCTTGACTCCTAAAGGTCAGAGCGTGATGTTAATTAGCATATTATTTTCCTTAATAACTGTCAAACGCAAAAATATTTTTATATTCCGATTTGTAGGTCCTAAGATTAGTGCATCCAAACACACAAACTTTTCATGCTTATTATGTTTTGTTGCGTATGGATTCGTTAGTTATAGATATGTTGGTAGCCTTTGAGTAGAAAAGAGGAGAAGTAACTAAGAAAAAAAAGAAGAGGCCGATGGTGGATTGGTGGCATTTTAAAGTAATGTAAATTTGAATAATGTATCATACTTTTTCAAAAAAATAATTACAAATTCAATAAAGGATGATTCACGTGGGAAAAAAATAATTCCTCAAACAAGGTGATTCGTAGCATTAAAATAAATGACACAAAATGTGCGCTTACAGCCGATAACCTCTGTGACCCTTGATACAAGTAATCTTTAGTAAACAAACGAAATTGACGTAAACAACAAGAATTGAACTTTCTGTCTTATCGTGTATTAAGTCCGGGTTAACATTAACAGAATGTCTTCCGCTCTTCTAAATGTTAAATTTTAAGCTTTAGGCTACTAATACTGGTCGCTGGAATGGGAAACAGGATGCACCTGAGGTGATGTACAGTGACCACCTAATTTAATTGAAGCCATTTTAACAGCATAATTTCAGCTAGGAGAGCGGTGTCTTGTATACCAAAAATTCCTTTCTCGACTTTATCCAGTGTCCCATAGCTGCTTGACTCAAGATTGGTGGTAAAATGCTGCTACCAATGTCGTTATTATCCCAGTGAACCCCGTCCATTCAAAGTCTTTATACTTTCACTACTTTATACGATATTTTCTCTTTTTAGAAGACGCAAATGCTTTTATTTTATTTATAGAACAATGAGTTGCTCTAAAATAAAGGTAATAAATTAGTTTTGTAATATTTATGAGCCCTAATTAACCATAAGAAGGAAACCTGTTCCTTAATGCACTGTACTACTGATAAATTTTCCATTACGATGGCGGACGACACAAGGTCTACTGGTTTTGTATCCCAGCCAAGCCCATGTGCTTTTTGTCAGTGCAACTTTATATATATTGGTTAATAATCTTCTTGCAATGTTGAGTTGATTATGTTCACATTCAAGTTTGGTCGAGGTTTCGAATCCGACATTCGACTTGTGTGAAACATTTCCTAGCACATGTTTAAGTTAGTCTAGCGGGGTCATTATAATCTCATCTACCATGATAATAAGCAACATAATAGGAAAAAAGACTTGTTACACAATACAATAATAAATGATTTACCCGGGATAATTCAATAAAGATTACATAGTTAATTGTAAACTAAAAAAATATTATGAACCTACGATTTTAAATATGTAGTACAAATTTCCGTCATCAATGTTTCCGTTCCATTTAAAGCTGGGTTAAAGTTATAATGAGACGCCCTTGAGAATTTTCCATTTCAATTTTCCCCTAAGCCCTGCCCTTTCCCTTTCTCAGACCAAAAATACCCACCAGTTTTAAAACTACTCTACTAACAGGTGATGAGAAAAACTCTATTTGGACATTAGACTCTTATTAGAAAATAACAACAAACCCAAAATATAAGCGAAAAACGAAAAGAGATATTTATTTTTCTGTTTGCTGGCTGCTAATGAGAAGGAATGTACAGCTTCTCTGAGCATAGCGTCTGGAGACGGGGCTCCGGTTTGAAAATTGCCACTCTCATTTCATTTACGGCTATTTTTGTCCTATACTTGTTCTTTATGGCTGCAACAAAAAGCCTGTTTCTCACTAGTACAAAGTCGCAAATGGTAATAGAATCTATAATGCTGCAGGCGATATCACAATAACCATGAGAAACTGAGCTCCAAAACTCAAACAGTTTGTCCTTGTATTGAAGCTTTGATCTGGAGACTCAGGACAATTCTATTAGCTTTCTTGTTCCTCTGTTGAATGGGACGATGGCGCTGACTAGACTCGCTCGAATCGACACACGACACCCCAGGGCGTCGCAACGTACAGTCTGGGAAGCCCTGGGCTAGGCTAATCCCTACTAATTCTCTACTATATAGGCTTCTATGTAGTTCTATGCTACTATGTAGGCTTTCTTTTTATTGCGAAAAAAAATAATATCCTAGGACATATTCACACACGGCCATCTGATCCCAAACTAAGCAGAGCTTGTATTATGGCAACCAGATAACTGATATATTACATATACTAATTTTCTTTTGTAAATACATACTTAAATAGAAAAAATTACACCCAGAATCAGGACAAACAGACATGTTCATGCACACAAATGTTTATCCTGGGTGGGAGTCGAACCCACGACCTGCGGTGTGAAAAGCACGTATCTTACAAACCACGCCTACCGGCCTGTCTAAAATGGGTTGCGTTAAAACATAATAATGCTGCCCAATGTACTATACGCAGACGGAGTCACGGGAACAGCTAGTGATTAATAAGCGCATTCTATCCGATCGACCGACCGATATTCGATCATGCATGAACTTAATGTGGCTTAGTTTATTTATGATTCAAAATCTACCAATTACCATTTTTACTACCAATTACCATTTATATTTTGGTATACCGGTAAATTAAATGTACAATATTTTGTTGTAGGTGGCTTCACCCTCTGGACCAATTCGAACATTCAAACTGAACGATGGACGGGACATGCCGGGCTTTGGTCTTGGCACTTGGCTGGGTGTCGTATCGGTAAGTTACAACACATAACCGTCATTAAATAGTTTTATATTTATATTTCTGTTCATTGTTTAAGAAATGTAAGCCGTCCTGTCTACCCAGAAATCTTTAAGCGATTACAGTCCCATTTGGGACATTGAAAAATAAAATCTTTGGTGGCAACGCGTCTCCAATTTTCAGTCTTGGCGATCGAGGTCGATCTGTTAGAATCGGAATATGAGTTAATTAACGCAGTCGATTGCATATTCTTTTCGCAACTGTCATATCTAGGAACCATGCCATTTTCACACGTTGTCATGTCCTCCAGAGCCAGAGACAAAGTAATAAAGACGATGTTGAAAACGCAGTGAAATGGGCCATCGACGCCGGCTACAGGCATATCGATACAGCCGCCATCTATGATACTGAACATCAGGTAACTCTAAATTAAAACAATATCTTAAATTTTTTTAACAATAATATTTTTGTGATTTACTATTATTAATTAGTATATCTTCTAATATAATGACGTTTCTAATAAATTAGGTTGTAGGATGCAGTCGCGTATAAGAAACGTTGCAAGATAAGAAGTATGCTCATTTACTTATGAACCTCCACACTTAGAATTAGAGCTTAGATCACTTGACATTGTAGGACATATGTACGTACTACATACAATAATGCCTTTTAGATTTTAATAATAATTAAATTTTAATTGATTCCTCATTAACGATTTCATAGCGTTACTGATAAAACCATACTAAAGAATATTGCGCTACGAGGTGTATTACGCCTCGTCATATACTTTTTATTATGATTGTGGTGGGAGGTTTATTCAACAGTTGTTGTTGCATTTTAGACACGAATATCATTTTTTCTCCAAGTAAATAATTAGGAACTAATTACAATTAATAGCTATTTTTACATAAACACAGTATAATGCGAATGACATTTACGGTTTTTACCACGTTTTTGTAAAAATGGGGACCTTATATCGTAATCAATATATGTACTTATAATGTAAAGACAGTAATTTTTTGATTCATTTATAAACATACGATTTTTATTGGCTCAAGAATTTAAGTTGTGTGAATTAAATAATGGTTGTTTCTCATGTAATTTGGATTACATTCACTCTTTTATAACAATTATTATAAAAACAAAAGTTATAAAAAAATGACGTGCTCAAATAATCCTGCGTCAGCTTGAAACAATAAAAAAGATTTGTTCCTGCACAAAACCCTTAGACTATTCAAACCACCGTATACTCTACTCCTGATATTAAATATTTTTTATTCTACATTTTAGGTTGGTACTGCACTCAACAAGAAAATAGCTGAAGGAGCTGTAAAGAGAGAGGACGTGTTTGTTACCACAAAGGTATGTTAAAAACTAATGCATATATTTTGTTTTATTCAGATTTGTGAAACGAATTAATAAGCTACCTTTCGAGGCGAGTTCATATACATTTTTTTTAATCATTTTTAAAGCTGTGGAACGATGCGCACGCTCGCGATTCAGTGTTACCAGCATTGAGAAACTCACTTAAGAAACTTAATTTGGATTACGTGGACATGTACCTCGTGCACTGGCCAATAGCTCAGTATGTAAGTCATATTTTATCGTTCTATTTAATCCAAAAAACATATTATACATGTATGTACATATAGTAACATATCATAGTAATGTTCTCTGGCCACTAGCTATTTAGTATGAACCCATTGGTGAACCTAACCCAACCCAATTGGACCATCTTTGTCTCTGTCATTCTGTCATCGCATTTCTTTATGTATGTACGTATTCTATATTCTCTATATGTGACTTCTGTCCACTTAAAATTGTCCTAATATATCGTATTGGTGGGTATGGGGACTAATGGACCTGACTCCCTTGAGAATTCTTTGCAGAGGACTTTTAAAGCCAACATTACACTAATTGTTTCCATTTAAACTGTGTAAAATGTTGTGTGCTCTTTAGTTTTTACCTTGCTAAAACCTACCCTCAGGAGGGTCGAGCCTCCCCCTTCCACAATTACTATCCTAGATCTGCCACTGATTATCTATTGTTTGTTTTTAGTTCAATGGTACATTTTACGATGTCGATTACCTGGAGACTTGGGAAGCGATGATCGAAACCCAGAAGCTTGGCCTCGCCAAGTCCATCGGAGTTTCCAACTTCAACAAGGAAATGCTGGAGAGGCTCATATCTAATACTGCTGTAAAGCCAGCCAACTTGCAAGTAGAGGTAATCATTTTTGTTGTGATATAGTATTCATGAATTAATTAATAGTTCGAAAGGTGGTGTAAATGTTATGGCGAATGTCTACCGCATGGCCGCATGCGGACTTCTGAAGAGTAAGCACGTAATGTATTACTCTCTCTCTCTCTTCGACTTTTGTCGACATATAGATATTATCATCATTTTACCAGTGCATTTATTAATAATTCCTCTTCTTTGGTAACTTCTCTTGTAACTTAATTAATCAATTGAAACGTCGCTCAAATTTCAGATAAATTTAAACCTCCAGCAACCAGATCTGCTTGAGTACTGTCGGGAACACAACATTGTGGTTACAGGTTACACTCCCTTCGGATCCATATTCCCTAACAAAGCGAAAAAAGACGCGCCGCCGCCGCGTGTCGACGACCCTGAGTTAGTACAGATCGCTAAGAAATACAACAAAACTGTGCCGCAAATTGTCTTGAGATATCTGGTGAGTTTTTATAAATTAACACGTTCCGGATTTCTGATGACCGGCGGTGGTCATTGGATATCCAGCGAACGGCTTGCTCGAAAGATTTACTATTCCATGAAAAAAGTAAAAAAAAATAATGTAAGTAATCAACGTTTTTGTTAACTTTTTCAGGTGGAACTAAACATTATACCGATCCCTAAAACGGTCACCAAGTCGAGGGTAGAACAGAATATTGATATTTTCGACTTCAAACTGACGCAGGCAGAGCGGGATCTTTTCAAAGGCTACGACAAAAACTACAGAACTATCGCTCCATCGATGTGGCAGGACTCACCGTATTACCCATTTGAAAAGAACTAACAAATTAATTTCATATTTTTAAGTTCAACTCTGTTAATTAATTCAAAATGAGATGTCCAATTATTTTATGTAATAAATTTAGATCTTTTCATGTATTTAAATATTTTTTTTATCATTTTATTTAGGAAACAAAGAGTCGCTTACAGAGTATTAAAAAAAAATATATTACATATGGACTATACTATAGATATACATACTATATATATATATATATATATATATAGTATGTATATCTATATGTATATATATATACTATACTTAACAGAATTTAAATGTAAATTGCTAACATAAATGAAATACCATATTTTTAACTCAATTACCACACTACTCACGATCAATAGACCTTAAACATGTGAGAAAATAGAGTCCATAACCATAGTTAAGAGCTTCAGCTCCTACATATTGTAGGCTCCCGTGTCTACAAAATCTTAATTTTCAGCTTTGTTTCCTTAGTGTTTATTAAAAGCCAAGAGTTTGAAAATCCCTCAACGTGCTTCGTTAAATTGCTCACGTTTATCACGTAACAATCAAACAAAGATCAGCCTCGTATAATGAATTCATTTGCATTCATTCAATATATGTCCTTATACAAGTAGAAAACATGACAAGGAAGATTCAAATTCAGTTCACGAATGAAACATGGTAACGCCTATTGACATACATATACCTATACTAGTACACATGTTCAGTCGGGCCGAGGGGCTCTATATCTTTTATATTTTATTAGTGACCCGCCCCTAGCTTTGCTCGGGTAGCGCTAATTATGCGCCAGGCCAATGTGAACATTTTCCTAAAATCATGTATAAATCTGTCGGCTCGAGCTCGGCTTGGGCTGTCATCTATCACGCGTTTAACATGCCGAATCGAGGGTACCGGATAGAGCCGAGCCTCTGCTCGACCGGTAGGTATTATCGGATTACGCAAAAAGGCTATAGTAGAGTTATTTATACTTCTAATTTTATAGTCTAGTTAGACTAGAGAGTCTAGTCTGGGTTAGGTGCCGTTGGACGACTCTCTTTCTGTTTCCTATCTTAAGGCTGGCAACGCATCCGTTGATGTTGGGCGGTGGTGGTCACAAAACATCTAAAAAGTCGCAGTTCGTTCAGGTCCGCGTATGCTTTGTTCATTGTGGTTGACTTCATGTCTTTGATATTAAGTACTACAATGGAAATTTACTATTTCCGTTCCGTAATCCTTTGTTTTTTTTAAACTAGCTATCCACGGCGTGCGTTGCAATGCCACGTAAAGTAAAAAACTTATTTGGTTACAATCGTTATCACACAAAATCTTTCATGAGACATTTTAAAAAAACTAATTAAATACTTGGTTGGGTCTAGGTCTAGTCTACTTTGGGTAACAACAATATTATGAAATAAATACGCAAGAGCGTGTTCCTTGGAGCACATATTATTTGAGCACATATAAAGAAGGGATATTTGTAACGTACTAAATGAAAGCGGAAATCCCAAGGGCTTATACGTTACTTCAAACACGAGTAATATTTATGCGAAGAATCTCTCATTAACAATTCTGTAGCCAGTATGCTAAGAGTTAACACACAGCTATACTGGGTGTTACCGCGAAGACTAGAAAAATATGTGATTTGTAGTCCAATCACTAACAGGATAAACACGATATACTTATTTTTCTAAGTTTCTGGTTGGTAAGCTGTCCCGTACCACGAGTATAATTAATTTAAAAAAGTCATTTTTAAAAAACATATATTTGACATGAGGAGTTCAAACCAAATTTTGCTCTCATTGCCAGTGATTTACTCAAGTAACAATGGATTACACAGGAAATACCGTGATCACATGACATGATCGCAAGACTTTTCCATAGAACGTTTAATTTGTATATTCGTTTTGAACATTTTGTTGATATACGACCTCATTTTCGGACGGAGAGACTTTGGTCATTGTGGCCACAGAAAAGGTTAGATACCAATTACCAAGATCACTTCTTCAATCCGATTATGACGTAAGATACCTTCAGGAAACATTATGTTATGCCAAACTTGTGCATGTCATCTTTCGACCACCTCTCCACCATTCACCAAAGTGGTGAAAAACTAGTGGATATATATATTTTTTTAATAAAACTCGCCCGATACTCGATACTTATCGAGCTATCATAACCCGTGTTAGGGGCTAAGGTCATTGTCGCGATCGTAGCTATTGCTAGCAGTGAGCGTTGAGTCGACATCTCAAGCTGACGCTATGTGGCACAAAATTGTTGTTTTATTTACACTTGCTACCACAACCGGTTTTGCTGTAAGTATACCATATTATGTAATAATATTTATTGAAGTGAAAACTTAAAACCGCGTTACAATCATTGGTAGGGGAAAATCTTAAGGATTCGCGAGAATAACTTGCGCATACACGTCGGCAAAATGCTTATTTGAATTTGAAACAGTTTTGATGAACTTTTTTTCATTTATTTTTCTTGTATTCAATTTTGAATTTTATTGTTAAGGTGCAAGGGTTTATTTTCGTTGATTATTTATTTGTACAATTGTCGCGCATTCCCACCTGTTTTGAGTTTTCACTTCAGTTGGCAGTCATTTTTATTTTTTTTTAATTATTAACAACCTTTTCTGAATTATTTCTGGTTTATAACCAGTTGATTGAATAAAATATTTTAAGTGTCAAATAAGCTATATTCTTCTATGGTTTCAACAACTCTAAAGATACGTCATAATGTTATATGTATTTCTTAACGTAACATTTATGAAATTATAGAAAAGAAGAAACTTCCTGAGTCATAAATTAACACACAGTCCATAATAATGGGCCAAGAGACTTGAAATTTTGCACAGGAATTTCTGCTATTACGTAGGCTAGCTAAATAAAGAATTTTTCTAAATTAATATAGGTTCCCCTATAGGTCTAAAGTAGGTAATAAAAGTTTGTACGGAGAAACCCATGCGAAGCCCTGGTTGCTAGCTAGTATGGAATATAAATCATTAAATAATCTTTTAGCAGATAGGCCGCATTCGTTTAAGACTCGTCGACGTTGTTTTCGACAACTGTTGGTAAAAAATCTTTGACTTTATTTTTGAAATATATTTCCAAACACGTTTCAAATGTAAAAAAATATATAAATTATGAAATAAAACTTTCAGTTCTAGTCTAGTTTCAGGTAAAGTAGGAACGTAGGTAGGCATTTTCTCTTTTCTAAACATTTCTCATGAACAACGATAAACTGGTCGAAACATAAACAAAAAACATATGATAACTATATATTGTTTATTGTACAGTTCCGGAGAAACCTTTTATTCGTGAGCGACTTATATTTAAATAAATAAATATGCCCGTAACCTAGAGAGGTAGGCGATTATGGATTTCCGTTTGGCGCCATCCTGGCACACCTCTCTCGCTTCTTTTACAAAACATCTACGGTATATTTTTAAGAAAGATATCGTTTATTCGTTTTAATGAAAAATTATTAAATAGGTAGACATTAGAAATTCAAAGTTACATTACCAACAAACGAATAGAGGTTGTGGGGTCCACAACATTGACTTTCAACGCTACCCTATTGTTAGTGTACGAATATATTATTCCGTACAAATAAAATAAAACAGGTACAATGAGATACACAAACACAAGGCAGAGACACGAGGAATGGGTGGCAAACATGATCAGTACATCTACTTACGTCTCCCTACATTTCACTATCTGACTACCTTCTAAGAATTATGGCACGAAACAGTACCTACTACGTCAGTACGATTGGTACGACGTCGAGTTATATTTGCAAGAGAGTTATTTTTGTTTCTACTGAATAATGTAAAAAAGATAAACAGGTGTACATATATATTTCATAGATATACACAAGGAATAATTATATACATTTTTACTATCACAATCCAAGTCTCCGGGCCAATTAAAGTTTCTGATCTGATTACAATACTTATGACACAAACAGCCCCTTCATTTTGTAAGCTTTATCTAATTCATTTCAGAATGGCAACGTCTTAGCTCCAAAATTAAAACTAAACGATGGCAGAGAGATACCCGCCCTAGCACTGGGAACGTGGCTGGGGAATAACACAAAGGTACTTGCCCAACTAACGTTTTCTTCGTTTCTAGTTCATATTATGCAATATATTAAAAAAAACCCTTCACAATGAGAGAAGGAATAACAGATAAAATCGAGTATCATGCACTCAGAATACGCATGAATATTCTATATCCAGAGGGGGCCAAGGTGGCTTAAGGCAAATCGTGTTTCTTCTACTTAATGCGCTTGGTTGAGAAATAAAATAATCCCAATGATTTGTTTGCGTTTGTCATATCTTTTCAATTGACTCAAAGATCAAAGTCCTTTACTTTACTTAAGAAGAATTACTTGAGGATCATACGTGTGTTTTCTGAGCAATAACCAATTATATTGAAAGTTAATTTAGAATTAATATAACCTAACCTGAAAGTATATAAATATTTTTTTCCAATATGGCCGCGTTGAGCCAACGTCAAACGAAGTGGAACTGGCCGTTCGGTGGGCAATCGACGCCGGCTACCGCCACATAGACACCGCTTACGCTTACAAGATCGAGGATCAAGTGGGCAGGGGTCTGGCCAGCAAAGTCGGAGATGTGCCAAGAAACGAAATATTTGTTACCACAAAGGTATGTTAAGAAATTACATTAAAATTTAGTTATTACAAATGTCGATATTATAAGCAAAACTCTATTTGATGTAAAACATGATGGAAATGTTAGTGTACAGTGTAGTTACAAGTGGTAGAGTCCGCAACAACAACATCTGTTGCGCGAATGGGCCGGCTCGACCGGTGATATACCACGACCTCACAGAAAACAGGCATAAACTAGAAGTACTCTGCGTTTCGTCCGTTGAGTGAAGTGCCGGAGGCCTAATTTCCGTCCTCTTCCGTTTCCCACCCGTTCCTCATAAGGGTAGGATAGGATGGAAAAGGGAAGAGGATTGGACGGGGAGGGAATAAACGGGGAAAGGGAAATATCCCTTTCCTGTTTATCCTGCTATATATCCAGCCCTCCTCTGTCCATTAAAGGTAGGCAGCGCATCTTGTGGTCCGTTTGCCACCATATCACATAAAAAACCTACGTATTTTCTACACTACTACTCTACTTCTTGTACATATGTACCTATTTTCTCCTAGCTGGAAATCCGGTCATAGTAGCTTTATTATATTAGGAATCTTCTTTAAATGCTTATTTTGGACGTGTCTTGTGCCGGGATGCTAAATCAATTAGAATAACTGCATAGCTCAACCCCTTCTTGAAGTTTAGATCAGGTTAAAAATTCTCAACCACTTCTTAGTTACGCAGGTTTATAAGATTTAAGTGTTAGAACAGTGTAGGTTCCAGACTTAGCTCGGCAACGCATGTATGATTTACTAATGTATACATATTATCAGACATTTTATCCTGATCAAATAACAGATGAGGTTAATAATTTTCTTATGCCGTATCTTAGACCATTATGTATAGTTAGTTCGGTAGAATCGTATGTGTACTGTACACGTTGGCCGACATAATATTCACATAAATATGTCTTGATTAAAATGTGAACGTAGGATCCATAATCCAAAAGCGGCATTATTGGCAAAATTCTTGCAGCTGTGGAATGATCGTCACGCACGGGACGCAGTGATTCCGGCTCTTCGACAATCGCTGAAGAAACTGGGCTTGGACCACGTCGATCTCTACCTAATTCACTGGCCAATCGGACAGTTTGTAAGTTATCATTTGTACTACTAATGGCCTATTTCACAAAGTCTGAATAAAGTGCCGAATAACTATTTGACAAATAAATTAACTGACACAATAAACTTCCCTCAAAATAATTCGCGTTTCACGAACAAAGTTTTTGTCTTTTAAGTTAGAGATGGCAGCGTCGCATTTTGACATTTCGAGTTACGGAACACGTGAGAGCATAAATTATTATTTTTAAGTTAACCACTCTGAAAATCATTTACACGAGGATTTATTTCTAGGCTAATCTAACTTACGACACAACAGATTATTTGGAGACTTGGCGCGGTATGATGGACGCCAAAGAACAGGGACTCGCCAAGTCGATTGGCCTATCCAACTTTAACGAACAAATGATCGACAGGATCCAGAACAACGGGTTGGAGATGCCTACAGTGTTGCAAGTTGAGGTTCGTATACAAAATTTTGTAGTCAAATCCTTCTGATATTTGTTTATAAAAAAACAATACCGAAGGACCTCTCTCCCGCAACTAGAATGATAATTTTCACGTTATCATTCAAGGAAGAAAATATAATGTATATAAATTAAAGTTCCGTCCAGATTAAATAGTATAATTTGCAGCGAACTTTATAAAGAAGATGGCTACTTCAACTAGTTGGATATTTGAGGAGTGTATTCAATGAAAAATCTGTTTATATACATGATGCTACCCTTTTAATTTATATACGAACTAGCTGGAAACAGCCGCTTCGGTGGGTTTTTTCTTTTTTCTTCTAATTATACAATTATTGGTAAAATTAAAATTATTAAAACACTCATGACACATTATCACCTAACATTTTATAAAACGGCTTAACCCACATCGGGTTTAAAATGTATTTTTCTTTTACACCCCTACTATCCGCATGCAACCACCATAAAAACGCAGGAACGTTGAGCCCACAACCACCCACAATCACAATCACTCTTGCTCTGTGCTGTGGTGAGTAGTTTTGACTAAAAGTGAAATATACTGACGCACACGTCCATTTTTCTATACAAATAATAGATAGAATAGATATTTAAAAAAAACTTAAATTGCTCCTTACAGATAAACTTAAACTTACAACAACCGGAATTACTCAAGTATTGCAAGGACAAAAATATCGTAGTAATGGGATACACGCCTTTCGGCTCATTGTTCTACAGCAAAGCGAAGCCGAACGCCCCGCCGCCTCGTCTCGACGATCCCGCCTTAGTCAAAATCTCTAAAAAATATAACAAATCCGTGCCACAAATCGCACTAAGATATCTGGTAATTTTTTATAATAACACTGAATTATCGTAATGAAACTGAATAGATGTAACTTTTACGAAACTTTTTGTCGACGTTGTATAAGAATCATTTCAATTAATTGCCAAAGATACATTACATACAACTATTACCACTGTGCAATTAATTACAGATCGAGCTGGGCGTCATTCCTATACCAAAATCATTGACAAAATCACGAATAGAACAAAACATCGACGTATTCGACTTTCAATTAACAGAAGAAGAAAAAGCAGTTTTGAAGTCGTTCGACCGCGAGTACAGGACTATACCACAATTAAAATGGTTGGATAATCCCAATTATCCCTTTAAAAGACCACTTATGTAATAAATTATAAGCGAAAATTAAAACTTACTGCCATAATCTTATGACGTTTTATTTTTCTGTAACTGTCTTCATCCAGACATTATCTGATTTATATGCCATAAATGCCTATAATGGCCATGGCTAAATTTTTTAGTGTTAATTGCAATACTTTTAGTATAGACAATACAAATAACAACACAAACTTTGGGATTTAGTGAAAAACTTCGATCAATTATACACTAGAATAAAGGTAACGGGACTCAAAAACGGTCAGTGAAATAAGAGCACAAATAAAAGTGTGAGCTTATTTCAATTTAGTATGGTCCAAAAATAGCTAACAACGTTTTTTTGGTGACTATTGCAATTTTAAGCCTTTAGATAAGAGAAAAAAAGCACTCGCCTGCATAGCGGATTAATAGGTTAGGTAAAAGTTTGTTTTTATATATAGAAGATGAGGTCAAACGAGCAACGAGTCGCCTAAAGTTAAGTGATAACCATCGCCACAATAACAGAGGAACTGAAGATGCGCTGCCGGCCTTTTAGGAACGTGTACGACAGATTATTACACAAGATAGTTGTACGAGGCAAAAAGTTGCGCAAAAAACCGTGCGATACCGTGTCAACTGAGGTGGTGTGGATGGAATGAAGCTCTGTTGTGTTATGCTATGAAACTCTGTGCCATGAATGGTTTCAAACAATACTGCGGAGCACTCCCAAATATAAATACGGTAAAAAATCAAAAAGAACTAAGTTCCCAGCGGAATGCCAGTGGATCAATCGTTGATTCGGGTCGCTCTTCGTTGTAGTGTAGAGATAGGAATTAGGTTGATTATTACAATGTAACGTACAAAACGTTGTATTGTTTTTGTATACATATGAATAATTAGGAAAGCATAGTAAATTAAGCCATTTTATTCCACTGTTGTTGTATGAGGCGCTAAATCTAGTTTACGATAGAAGGTGGAAAAAGAGTACTTAGGTTCAGTTCAGGTTAACGATTGGCCTGAACACGGAGCAGCTAGAATGTCTTAACATAACCTGAAGCGATATAGAATTTCACGATACATACTTCGCTGTGATAGTTAGAAAATCTGTTTTTGTTATCCCCTGCGTAGTGTTAGGCATTTTGGTGTCGACGGAGACTCATTATCCTGTTAAATTTTAGTAATTGGGTCGGTATCACAACAGATTTGTCAAACTTCCTCTGTGCCAGGTGTTGCGTCAGAGTCAGGGTTCGACTAAAATAAATCTTAGCTGACTAAACGACTGGAATGAATTGGCCAGTGTCCGTACGGTCTCGTAAATTCTGTTAGTAAAAGCGCTAAATCACTAACATATATAATAATAATCATCGTTAGTTCAAAGCCCGCTTGTTATAACAAAATTGAAAAATTTGAAATCTTACCTCATGTGCCGTATTTTGGGTCTTTGGGATTCACCAAAAACTTCTGCATCTGTCAAACTTCCATGCTCGAAGGCGGCGGTTGATAATGCACAGCTTCGCTTTTTCTCACTTTCGTAATCTTTATCCACGTTCCATATGTTTTAGATCCCGATTTTATCTAACATATAATCTAGGTCCTGATTACATAACAGATGAGGGTATAATAATCTTGTACAATTATGAAAGAGAGGAGGAAGGTACCTAAGAATAAGTTTGTGCGACTTTGACAAGACAAATTAGATTTACATTGCCATTATAACAATCTATTTAAAATTAAAAACGTAATGCATGGTTTGCTCTTTTAGCGTAAGGGGACCACCCTAAGTCCCTTACGTGGCAAAAGACCATTGTATAATTTGTCCAAAATAGCAAATATCGTACCATATATCGATGATATCGTCGTTACCTAATTTTATATCTTTTTAAGTGTATTGATACTGATTCTCACCGACCCATTGAAGTGAAACTTGTTTTGGGAAGTTGTGAAATAGATTGTCTAAAACGAAAAATGTTTTTATTGAATCGAATAAAAAAACAGGTAATAAAATCTGACAAACCTGCAAAAATATAGTTTGGTTAGGATGGTATGGGAAAATCATTATGTATGAATATTAAGTTATAAAAAACCAAAGGTTTCAACAATTTTAAAGGTAAATTTTTATTTAAAACATTTAAACTAATTTTTCAATTTCAAATTCAATTCTTGACTATTTTCTATCTTTACCTATTTTATAATGATTAAAGACATATATTTGTATATATAACAATGGTCATATTATTTTCAAATTGAATTTATTATTGGTATAACTTAGAAATATGCTGCATCGTGCATATACACCCGTGGCGTACTTATTAATAAATCTAATATTTTTCTTCTAACTTCACGACATGCTAGTGGAGACAAAAATATGGCAACACTAAAATTTAACTTGAAATTTATTTTGACAGACAATTGACATAACATAAATTCGTGGGTCGTGTGCGATCTATACCGTCAACATGTCTTCAACAAAATTAAGTTTATTAATATGTACGGTGCTTAGTGTAATCCTTAGTATAAGCACTCAAACAGTACACAGGCGGTTTGAATATAAATATTCATTTAAACCACCATATTTAGCTCAAAAAGATGGAACGGTTCCGTTTTGGGAGTACGGTGGCAGTAAGTACATTTTCTTCTCGTTTCATCTGTAAAATATTCGCCGTACAAAATTCCTATAATATTCCATAGCTTTGTAATTAAATAATTTTTGCATTAAGTTGTGTTTATTAAGTTATAAAAATAACATTTTCGGTAGAAATCCCTTGTTGTTGAGGTAGTGTTAATTGACATCGACACGTCAGTGAAAACTGTCAGATTAGAGTGAGATGGGCTTATACACTTTGACCTCGTAAGACAATGACAAAAGATTCTTGTCTAATTCTTGTTTTTAGTTCCACGACAGCATTCGGTATGGTTACGGTTAATGTTAACATTAATTAAACATGTTTATATTAAAAATAATACAAAAAGATTCCTTACAAAAAAATGAATCTATATGCTGTACCCGATAAATTGTGATGCTAGTTATTTTAAAATACTTACACATTTTTTTTCAAATACCAACAATTGCACTGAATGGTTTTGTACCCAAATAATTGTCTGAACCAGTTTTTAATGTCCATCAGTACACTTATGAATTAGCCAAAACGAAAGATTTAACAATTACAAACATTTTCTTTTTGTATGGTCATGTATATTTCGCGACATACCTTCTAAAGACTATATATGTAAACATCCCTAAATATATCTCTTTTCTTAAAATTCAGATATTTTAATTCTTAATGACCCTACTCACAACTTGTTTGAACTAAAACATGATTATATTATATTCTATTGTTATGTATGATAAGTTGTAAAAACTTGTAGTTTCATAACTAAATTTACCATAAAACATGTGCCATATTTTTACTATCCCATTTAAAATAAATAATTTTATCATAACAATTGCTTATGTCTTTCACATAATAATATATTTTAATTATAAGCATGCTTTATTAAATTAAATTAATATAAAAAAACTATTATATAAATATTATAAGTGTATGAGAATCAGTAAGAAATATCAATACCTTGTATTTTGTTTTAAAACATGGTTGGCTACTCTTTGAGTCTAATTATATTGTATACATTGCAGTAAATCATTTATGCATCACTGTTGTGCTACTTTTATGTGTTGTACTGCATAATCATTTATTGCTTAGGTACTTTTATTGCATTAATGAAGACCTCATTTTAATGTGAAATGCAGCAATTATGAATTCTAAATTCATCATGAATAGGCTTTTTTTATGTGTTATGACAGAACCAATCAATATATGTATATTTATCTATTTACAATGGCATTTACTTAAATTACCCTACTTGTACTATTGCCAACTATATTGTGGTTTCTTTGCACTTTCTTGATGACTTAACACTGGAATCATTAAACTATCTTGATTCCGATTTAGTTGAGGATTAAAATATTGCATTTGCTATCTACTAGGCTTAGTTTGTTTCTTTACTAGTATGGTATCATGCATAAAAAGAACTAAAAGGTGCCGATATCACCTATGACACTCCATTACACTTAGAATATGTATTGAATGATAACTCACTGTTTAAAATTGGTGACACCATTTAGGTTATGGCCATGGGGTCATAATACAACAGACATACAATATACATGCTTACATGGGCGCGAAAAACATTACCCTCTTTCTGGGTCAGTCAGCTAAATTGTGAAGGAATGAGACAAGGAATAGTTTGATCTCTGACTACATTCAACCCATGCCTTCAGACAGTATCACCATTGTTTCTTCTATAGTGGACTTTTGCACTTTGGGATATATACATTAAATCCCGAAATATAAATTATGTCTCGAGAGCTTCCGTAGTGTGAGATAGTTAGTAACGGGGGGCTATTTTCCGCAAATCTAAACCATCAATTGAGCAATATTCATTTATATCCCAACATGTACTATATTTATTACATTATATCTCATATTGAAAAGTCCGCATAAGTCATGATTAAACTTCCCTAACAGATAACTTAATAGTTCAGCATCATGTGTCTTTAATATAATACATTGTAAAATAAGTATTATCTATATTTTGAAAGCTGATACAGGATATTAAATGTAAGTAAAAACAATATATGTTACTCTATATTGGTAGCATTTGATATATCAGTAGTCAGTCGATAATGTTTGATAAAAGTCATAAATAATTAGTGATTTATCAGTGATCAGTGTAAAACATAATAATTAACACATTTACATCAATCAAACAGTATGTAGATATTATTATACAAAACTCGGAATTTATATATCTGGTATGTAACCTGTATATATCTAACAAGTACAACATAATGTTATCAAATTCAAGATGCTAACAACAATGCATCTGCAACTTGCTTGCTTATTGCAGATACCTATCTATTAATACCAAGTGAACTGCTTACTCATTTGCCACATACTTCTATAAGAAAAAATTGTCATGTTTGCTGTGTTCACTCTTACTCTCATATTATTTTGTGTCTGTATTTTTGTGCGCACAGCTTAAATCAATATCACCTATGTTGCTATTTTAGCATGAGCATTACTTTTTCTAAAAGTTATGGTTTATTTTTATGATAAGAGACAAATTAAGCAATGTTAAAATGTGTAAAACTTGAATTTTTTATCAAAACTAAATTTACAAAGTAGTCATACAAACCTTTCATTTTATACTCCGCCTTATCAAGTTTAAACATTGATAGATTCATAATGTCTTTTTACTTCAAATCATATATATATCAAGCTCGTAACACTACAAATATTTACATTTCATTTTAAAACATTGACTTTTATATGCTACGGTTGGTGAATGTCCTGATAAGTCTGATTTAGTATTACTATATTAGAGCCAGACAATTATTAATGGTGCCACATTTAATTTATTTTTAAATTTAAATGTGAACATCTAACTTTTTCACATTATGCAATTGTAAGGAAACCATACTTCAAGTTGTATTCCTAATCAGTGCATACTATGTAAAAATCTTCATAAGATTTCTTAATATCTAATAAAACTAATAATATTGAATAGCACACAAGACTGTTCATTCCCCGGCTTTACACAGGTAACATAGTATGGGTATATCTTCTTTGACAGTCATCTTCATATTTCAGCCTATTTACACAAAACCTTAATGATTTATATTACACTTATAACTCCTCCATGAATCTGTTTGTTGATTGATTTAAATCCGTCCAGGACTTCTCGAGTTTACTACATTCCGCCAGACGGACACACCAAACGAACTTGTATACACCTTATTTGATTAGATATGTGAAGTGTTTTTATAGAATCTTCAAGATCTTTAATTTTTCCGTACAGATGCGATAGCGTCAGGTGAAAGTGTCCGATTGGCGCCGTCGTTGCGGAGTCAGAAAGGTGCGATATGGACGAAGCAGCCGATCAACTTCGACTGGTGGGAGGTCGACGTCATGTTCAAAGTCACCGGACGGGGACGAATAGGAGCCGACGGTTTGGTTAGTTCATTATTTATTCATAACTTATTTTTCACTCTTCATTTGATCTCAAACTAAGCGGAGCTTGTGCTACGAAACAACTTATATGTATATGTATTAAATAGATAATTACAGCCAGACTCAGGACAGACATGTTTATGCACAAAAATGTCTGCCCTAGATCGAACCCACGACCTGCGGCGTGAAAAGCAAGTATCTTACTATCCACGTCAACCGGACCGTCGTAAACTTATACTTAAACCTTTTTGAGCCCACAGAGGTCGCTAGCTTCTATACACCGTGCTTTTGACCCAAATGTGACTACGACCGAAATGGAAAATATGTATATTTAACAAATTAAAATTAAAAGCAAAAACCTGTTAATATATTATATATTATTGGGACTCTTAGGGGAATACACGATAGTCTTGGAGTTGCGGAAAAGTAGCCCTCTACTATTATTTCGAAGCTGATTATTTAGTAAATTAATGCAACTACGCCTGTTAATGAAAACATATAATATCCGTTTACAGGCATTCTGGTACACGACGCAGCGTGGTGACTACAACGGTGACGTGTTCGGCTCCTCCGACCGCTGGAACGGTCTCGCCGTCATGTTCGACTCCTTCGACAACGACAACAAGCACAACAACCCCTACATCATGGCAGTGGTCAACGATGGTACACGCAATTTTGACCACAAGAGGTGAGCACAGCTAACAAACTATAATGAACAAAAATGTAGCAGATATTTCAATTGTGTGCGATAAGTGAAGACTCGAAAATGTGCCAATTGTTAAATTATTCTTAAGTGAATTGTTATTCAAAAGAACAATACCGTTCTTTTATCTTTATATTAAGAATGGATAGTTAATAATATTTGTTTCAATCCAAACACGCCAAACAAGTTGACATAATAATTTTACATGCATTTAAGGTCGAAAGATCATGAAATTTTATTTACAAATGGTATTTAATAGGTTTTTCAAAATCTCCAACCATTCATCCTAAAGACAATTATAATATGGCAACATATTTGATTAATAACATTAATAATTCAGCGGCTTAGTTGTTAGCAGATCCATCGGCGATACAATCAGAAACTAACAGTGGTCACCTCTACAACATCTGATGAATGGGTCACCCGACCGGTCAAATACTACGACCTAGCAGAAGACAGGCGTGAAGTAGAAGTATTTCTGAGCTTCGTGTGCTGGGTGAGGTGCTTGAGGCCTTGTCCTAGTTTCCGATATAGAAAATATGTTTTTTTACTATAGATAGGATTCACTCAACACAGTGGCAGGCTATGTTAAGTGAATCAAATCGTGAGCTCCCATTCTACTCGCCTCGTCACCATTAGCATTTGAGCAAATCTTAAAAGCACAAAATTCTGACCCCAATCAAGTGAGCGAATACATGAGTCATCTTATATTTTCATTGTAAATGCATCTTAAATCTAAATAGTATCAACTTAGAATATATATTATTTTTATATTAGATATGTTAATCTGTTCAAGATAAAGGAACGAGATGCAAATGTGTCAAACAAGTGAATACGTTCTGGTCTAGGTTAACTTTAAAAGAGTAATTCGTTAAAAATTGGGGCTACAAGCCTCAGGCCTTTTTTGTTATAGCTTTTACTTTGCCTTAAAGAGGCATCACAGTATAGTTTCACACATGCTTGTGGTGACAGGTGAATAGGTCCCTTTAAAACCTCGACTAGGCTTCCGTGTAGTTTTTTTGTATTAACGGATTGTAATGCGGCCGTCGTCTTATGTATTAATTGTACTTTATGTAGTGTGAAGTAATCTGACGCAAAACCGGAGCATGACCCGTTTGGGTTTTCACTGAATGCTCTTTTAGCAATGCGAACTTAAAAGTGGAATATCGATCGGTAAACTCTCGCAGATTTCCTTGCCCTGCGATCACCGGCATATTTATTTTATTATTAAGATATCCAGCGGTAACCTAACGCACTATTATTTTAAGAAGCTTGTGGCAAGATATATGCCTAAAGATTGGATAATTGTATGCAATATATTGATCATAATGTAAAAACTAACATGATTGTATGTGTTACAGTGATGGATCTACGCAGCTGTTGTCTGGCTGCCTGCGCGACTTCCGCAACAAACCGTTCCCGACACGTGCCCGTATTGAATACTATCTCAACACCCTCACTGTATACTTCCACAACGGTGAGTTAACTCTATCTACTCAAACAAAGTGCCGATAGCTTAGAGCACGGACGCGAAATACAAAGTTGTGAGTTCGAATCAGATGTCTATATATAGCGGGCACTTAACATCAGGAGATCTTACTCGTACGCCACCTTCTACCATAAAAAATAATTTTCTTTCACCATTCTTTATGCTCAGTTTGAATGGCTGAAAAAAGGCATGTTATATATAGTAATAATCACCCGTTTTAGTATGTTTCCCCACAGCAGAGATACAGTCCTCTTCTCCGAGAGGAGAGGGAAAGCCCTTAATCCACCATGCTGGCCCAGTGCTAGTTGGTGGATGTCACATGCGTTCGAATTTGGTGGTTCTAAGACTTGCCGGTTTCCTCACGATGTTTTCCTTCACCTTTTACGGAGCAGTGGTGATGAAATAACTAACACAAAGTAAAGCGCCTGCCTGGATTCGAACCCACAACCTGTACGGAATTGCGCATAATTTATCAAGTTATTTTACTTTCATAATGCGTTTGTTTTTATATATCCAGTTGCATTTTTTATATTCAATGTTTAACTTTTCATTCCATTGAATTAAACAATGTAAAACATTAATCGGCGATAATGTTAATTTCATGCCTTACAGATACTGTGGCAATTACGTCCTTATTCTTTACATCGTAAAGCATCGTGTTCTTTAACTCAAAATCAGTACAGCAAAGTCTAAAACACATACTAAAAGTATTCAAAAATGATCTTTATCGTTAAGGATTTAAGGTTACTGTATATATAATGGTAACAATAGGTAATACATTTTAGAAGTAATTTGTGCTGTATTGGTTAGTGGGTATTAGATACAAAGGGGTAATAAGTATAATAGAATACGAACATTAATTTAATTGTTTACCTATTAAAGTGTAAATTACTCCACCAGGTATGACAAACAATGAGGCGGACTACGAGCTGTGCTTCCGCGCGGAGAACGTGGCGTTGCCGCGCGGCGGGTACTTCGGTCTGTCTGCTGCCACCGGAGGCTTGGCGGACGACCATGACGTCATACATCTCCTCACCACCTCTCTGCATAGTACACAGCAACAAGGTTGGTCTATATTACAGCGGTAAAGCCAGCAACAACATCTGTTGCACGAACGGCAGGCTCGATCGGGAAAATACCACGACCTCACAGAAGTCAGGCATAGAAATACTCTGCGTCTTACCTTATGAGCGAGTTGCCGAAGGCCTAATTATGTCCCTTTTTCCTTCTCAACCTTTTGTAATAAGGAAAGGATAGGATTGAAATTTACTTGTTTATGTTAATCCTCTCCTCTATCCATTATACGTACCCATCTCATTGACTTGTTGCAGACGCCTATGGGTAGCGGCCACTTAATATCGAATGAATTGATGCCACCTTCTTCTGTGTTTTTTTCATACAATAAATGTAAAGCTAACCATCCCTACCTACCTACCTACTAGGTGTAGGTGACACCTGAAAAGTGCAGTAACTCTTCTTAGTTTCCAGCCTTTGGGTATAAAGAAGGATGACTTTATAAAAGGGGATAGGGCAAGGGGACTATAGATATCAATAAGAAAATAATTTGCAGGAGGTGGTCAGCAGATCAGCAATGACGAGCAGCAGAAGTTGTCGCAGGAGTACCAGGAGTACCAGAAGAAGTTGGAGCAACAGAAAACTGAATACAGGAAGGAACATCCCGATGAAGTAAGTTGGCTATAAAAACGTTCAAATAATATTTATACACACTTGTGGCGTAATAGACCTTTTCAATGCAACAATTTAAATAGTTTGTCCCATTAACAGGATTTGAGATTTTCTGAGATTGAAATAGTAGAACTTAGCGTGTTTCGATGCAGATCTTAGTTTAGTAGTTTAATAATATTTTTACTTCTTAGTTTTGTTTACAGATTAAGACAAAGTGAGTCAACTTTTAACTATACCCTTTGTAATTTTATTTTTTATAATTAATAGGTGCGCGACAAAGAGGGCGAGTTCGACGACTGGTTCGAGTCGGACGGGCAGCGCGAACTGAGACAGATCTTCCAGGGACAAGGACAAATACACGACATCCTGAGGGACCTCAACAAGAAAGTTGACGAGGTGAAATATTGTTAGATTATTTTTTTAGTTTACTAGAAAGCACTGGTTGTTTAAAAATAGTGGTGACAATCGAAATATACCTTACTACATGTGTCAGGGCCCAGAGACCCAATTTCAGACCTCTACCCCTTCCCATACCTTCCATATAAGAAAAGGATTGAATGCGGAGAATGCCCTTTCCTATTCATGCGAATAGGAAAGGGCAATATATTTTCTCCTGTCTATCGTCTGTTCATTAAAGGTAGGCATCTGCAACTTTTTTACTTTTTGCAAATGCGTATGCGTATATTTCAGGTGAACCGTTTATAGAAGGAGGCAAACGATTGCCTCCTTTCATAAAAAAATGAGATAATGATTAAACATTATATCATTTCCAGGTGATCGGTAAGCAGATGAACTCGCTGTCGATGTTGACAGCAGTGTACAGTCACTCGCAAGGCCAACCCATCCAGCCTGGACAGGCTCCTATGCAGGTAAACTTCATTAAACGACTACTGGTAATATTTTGTTAGATCAGTGGCGGATCCAGGATTGACCCTATTGAGGTTAAGTTTAAGCAGCAAGGTTAAAATTTGAAAGAACACAAAATTTCACTGGCGACACCTACCGGATCTGATTGCGTTTCTAAGCATTCCTTTCACTCAGACACACACGAAATCATTACGATTGGTTCAACCATTTAGGAGGAATCATACATCCGTGCAGAAAAATGACATACTGAGTATATTGAATTGATAGCTAATTGTCATTTCCAGATGCCATCGCTGCCGATCGGCCGACAGGACTGGGACACGCTCGTCGCCAACAACCAGCTCATGATTAACACGATTGCAGAACTCAAGTAAGTTACACTTTCCCCGAACAGACATTCTGCAAACTGACATTAAATCTACGAAACTAAGGTTTAAATGGTGTCATACAAAATTAATGATTTATGGCTCCGTCTAGATACAACCATATAAACGCTTAGTTGACTGTTTTGGTGTTGTGTAAACAAGATGTGTACTCACTTAATACTCGATTCTTAGTCGTGGCATATATTAAATATATACTCCGACATAATGACGGATTCAGGATTGTGATTTGTAGGGCTTGTTTCTTCTCGGGGTACGTTTTAGGAAGGTAACAAGACAATATTCTGATGATTTGGGGGGGGGGAATATAGACATACACAAGGATCATACCACATGTTATAATTTTATGAAAAATATATTTGAATGAGAAACTAGAGATGCTAGTGTCATTGACAAAATATAGACAAAATAAAAGATGATGATAGATTAGTGCGTTCAATGTCCTTAGTCTGTAGAAGATAAATTTACGTATGTTTCTATTCACAGAGGGTTTATAATCGACGTGTCTCGCAAGTCTGACTCGCTACTGGCGATGGGCGGCAGCGGGGCAGGCGGCGCGGCGGGGGGAGCGGCCGTCAACCCGCAGTTCCTCAATGAGATAAGGGACAACGTCAACCAAGTCAAGGCGGCTGTCAATGGAGTCGCGCAGAGGTAATATATCGAACCCGTTTTTACAGCTGACTCCACGCAAATTATGTAAAACGACAGTTAAAAAACGAGATCCCACGTGTCAGAGAAAAAATATGCACTCACCCACGACTCAAGAAAAATGGATTTCCATTTGGCACAATCCAGGCGCACCTCTCGCTTGTTCTACATCCATACGATCATGTTGCGTATGTTTCGCAGTCCGTACCATTAACCGTTAGGCTATTGGCGCTTTTTAAAAATATATTTAATATACAAAAAAAAAAAAAGTAATTGATCGTTTTTGTTGCAGATTGACATCAGCACCGCAAGTGGCGGCGCAGGCTTCCTGCCCGAGCGTGTCCTGCGTGAGCACCACAATGCTGTTGTTGGTCGTCACCGCACAGCTCACCGTTATGTTCCTCTACACGTTGTACAAGTATGTTTGATACCTTTTTATTAAACTAGCTATGCCCCGCGGTTTCACCCGCCCTGCAGTTTACCTGATGATTCCAGCCTAAGCTGAGCCCTACTTAATATGATTGATCTTATAAATCAGAGGTTAACTTACAAACTTTCATCCCCTATGTTAGACCTTTTAGAATTTATTATCTCTGCACAAAATTCCGAGTCATTTGACAGTGGTAGAGTGCGCAATAACGTATTTGTTATATCAAATTTATTAATATTTCTTGATTTTATTTTCAGAGAGAGAAAAGAAGCACAAGCAAAGAAGTTCTTCTAAGGCGTGTGTACACTAATATTGTTGAATTCACAATACTTGTAAATAATACGTGCGGAATCCCCCAAATACCCTCAAATTTTCAATGTTTTTTTATTGTAATAAATTTACTGTCACAAATTTATTAATTAATATAAATATATGGTGTAAAATTAACAATTTGTACTTAATTGAGTGTAATAAATGTCTTTTTATATGTTAAGCACAAACTTAACATTGCTGTTAAAAAAATAGAACTTAATGTCGATGTTATTTGTAATTTCAGAGAAGTTTCGTGAATAGAATTAAGGTTGAAAGAAAATGATACGTAGCCAGGTCCCCTCACCTATCAAATACTCTAAAATAATGATACAACAGGGTAAATAAAAGACATTTTTAATGTACTAAAAATGTATTTGTTTAAAGTTGCTACATATCTGTCTACTCAAAAACTTGTCTATTGACATTTTCCGTAAATTTGTCAAATAAGACAGTTTTGATGGGTCGTCTAAGACTTTCTTTAGTTTTACTAGCGTCGTTAAGTTTTAAATCAACAAGTACCACCTTATGTCGCACAAAATATAGAGCTAAAATATAGTATTGACGGGGATTCACGATTCTCCATGGAACTAAATAATAGCATAGAATAAAAAACAAGTTACACATAAATTGGGCAAAGAAATAGGTATTTGCGAAGAGCGTAACATGTTGTCTGGGTGTTACGAATTAAACAATGTTTCGTAATACATCTACTTGAAAAGGTGACTAAAAGTAATCGTGTAATAATTCCACTCAATGATCCATCTACCAAATTTGTCTTGCCTTTTTTTAATTATGTATTCATTGTTATCTATAAATATGGCGTCATTCAGGAGGCGGTCTGTAACAACTGTAGCCAAAAAAGCCTTACAGTATGGTTTATAATGACACTGCCAACCCCACATGAATGGGCCAAGGGTAGGGAGATGCGATCTAAGAACCAAAAGTCAAATTTCTTTTTTGTCTAATATGGAATAATAAATAATTATTTTCCTAGCATTGGACCTGGCGGCGTTACTCGTTGAATGGTTGTTATTTGTACTAAGCAAAACTCTTAGTTAATATTTTATTTATCAATAATAATGTCTATATATTAAGTTATAAAATATGTTACAATACGCGTAACGTCATTTATGCCGCGTGAAGTTAGTAACAAATCGTTGCGCAATATCTCAAAAACCTGTTGTCTCTGTCGCACGTACCGCTCTCGTGTATCCTTCCGTCTTACTCATTACTTGCGCAGCTAAATTCAGGCGAAATACGTGATGTGTATTCAAAATGATAGTATATATACGAGTAATGTGAATTGAACAATAGAATATTATTTTTTTACCAATTATGTGAGTGTGTATGCGGATAAGTGAAATTATATAATTCCTGTACATAAATATTTATAACTTTTCTCTGTTTAGTAAATTTTACTCTTCGTCAGGAGGTCGTTTCATTGTCAACTCGGAAACAGCCTCGATTACCAGCTTTGAAATTTGTAACGTATCGATGTTCGTGCATTTTTTGTAGAAAGTGTTTGACGTTAAATTTTATAATTAAAATGGTTTTTTTTTCTAAATTATTACTATTATTTCGCAAAATTCAAAACAGTATACAATGACCCAAACGATCGAATACATTTGAACGTAAAAATAAACTTAATCACCAATTTGTTTGTCAAGAAATTTGTTTTTATATTCCTATTTTTATGCAAAAATAAAGCAACCTAGCAACGGTAGCCTTAAACAAACTGAATAATCTTAAAAGTTACAAGCCTTTATGGGGAGAAGAGAATTTGGAAGAATACAGACAGATGAGAGGATTGGATCTTCGTGTAGCGTAGGTATGCACCCATATAACGTAGTAGTACTTTGTGCGCCATCTTTTTATATAGCTCGAAATGCAGAAGATTTCCTTAGAGGATATTGACACCACCTGAAAGAGTATATAGTATGGGTAGGAGAACGTTCCCCTACTGGATGGACAAAAATAACTAATATAATAATATTAAATACTTACATGGTGACTTATGGAAACAATATAATTTTGAAACAACTTCGGAGAACTAAAGGGTGAGATGTCTATGCCAATCTTCTTACTTATTTTTTATTACAGACTACAAAAGTAAATAAAACAATTATTTCATATATGTACCGTTTATTTTATTTAATCATAAAAACGGCAATAAAAAATCAAAAAGTAACCTATTTACAACTATAAACAATTCATTTGAATTACAAAAATATTTAACGATAAATGAAAACATAAGAAATAAAATGGCCTGTTGATACAAAAACTTAAAATATCTATACATAGATAATAAAAAAAACCCAACACTTAATCAACTCACGCGATTCAATTTTACGACCACAAGCTTCGCTATAACCTTAGATTAGCCTTTAATTAATAAGATCTTTAAAATTATTAATAACAGAAGGCCCAGGCGGGGACAAGCCGGGGCACCTGCGCCCCGAAAGCAAATTTAAAGGCGCCGTAACCGTAAGATATTAGGATAAACAGAGACCTGGTTGGCTCACAAATTTTTATTCGTTAGTTTGTTTATTTAAGACGAGTTATATTTTTTACTGCGAAATAATCAATAATAGAACCCTAAAGTGTTAAGATTTTAAGGTTCTTTAGTCACTTTGGTTGACTTGACGTTGGAGATTTTACGTTCAATTTGAGGTCTAGAAAAAGTAGCTGTCATTGAAAATGAACGTAAGTCACAAGTTAGTGCATTTCGAGCAGTAATTAAAACTTAAATAGGCAATATTTTATGTTCAGTATGATTGAATAACAAACTTACACAAAATAAAAATCTTAAGAGATCTAGTTTAAGACATACAATTTAGTTTCTTTTATTTTTAAATAAATAAATACACAAAAGATTTCAATACATACCTAAAGCGTTCATACGTCACGTCACCTAATTCGACAGTAGTTTAAATTCTAAATATTCACAGCGTCATATATATACCTTAATAATAAGTCAAAAACGACAAATTTAATGAATTCTATATCAGCTGTATATGTATTAAAATAAGGCATATTTTCGTCGAGTAACCGTCATATGATCTGGGTCTCGATTCTGTTCATTTAATGTTATATAACTTTAGTGGTGTTTACTAATATAAGATTTATAAGAGACGGGATTCTTACCACGATTAGCTTTTTTGAGCTCCCTAAATTTCGGCACAGTTGCATGCGCCATGGTCATGCGCTGACTGGAGTTATGCGGTAGTTGAAAAAATGTTATAGGTAGCCGTATCGGTCTACCTTTTTTCTAATTCTGTGGAATTGTGTCGAAATATCGGGAGCTCAAAAAGGCTCTCTTTAAGCTTATATTTTAATGTTGTTACAATGTTCATCACGGAGCGCTGCCAAATGTATAACACGTTGACTTAATAAATGATCTTAATAATTTGCACCGTATATATTTTTAGATGATTTACCAAAGTCATTTGCTATTTTACTGTCGACTTGTTCTTTTTTGGTTCATTCTAAAATGTAATTTTGTACAATACCGTACAATATAACATTCTAAACATTGCTCTCAAAATAATGAAAAGCATGTTTTCTCTACTAATATACCTAAACATATCTAAACATGTTTAATTTCTAATTGGTGTTCTAGATAACTTTTATTTGTCAATATCCCTCATATTTTTAGAATATCCCTAGTAAGAAAAATTGAGCTTAAATTATATAAATTTTTATTTAATACGCAAGTTCTTAATGAGGCTTTGAATAGGGTGGTTTTTTTATCAGATGAAAAAAAGGCAGGTTTAGGGTTTAGGTTTTAGTGTTAAAATATTTCTTACAGCATAAAACCAGAAGATGTGGACTGTTAGATATTAAAAAAATAGCAAGGAAGATGTGGATTGCCACATTTTAAAATTTGTGTCTACAAGTTGTGGAGTGTTAGATAATAAAAAGATAGCAACAGAAGATGTGATTGTCATGCATTAAAACTTCTGACCACAAGTTGTGGAGTGTTAGATAATAAAAAGATAGCAACAGAAGATGTGATTGTCATACATTAAAACTTCTGACCACAAGTTGTGGAGTGTTAGATAATAAAAAGATAGCAACAGAAGATATGATTGTCATACATTAAAACTTCTGACCACAAGTTGTGGAGTGTTAGATAATAAAAAGATAGCAACAGAAGATGTGATTGTCATACATTAAAACTTCTGACCACAATTTGTGGAGTGTTAGATAATAAAAAGATAGCAACAGAAGATGTGATTGTCATACATTAAAACTTCTGACCACAAGTTGTGGAGTGTTAGATAATAAAAAGATAGCAACAGAAGATGTTATTGTCATACATTAAAACTTCTGACCACAAGTTGTGGAGTGTTAGATAATAAAGATAGCAACAGAAGATGTGATTGTCATACATTAAAACTTCTGACCACAAGTTGTGGAGTGTTAGATAATAAAAAGATAGCAACAGAAGATGTGATTGTCATACATTAAAACTTCTGACCACAAGTTGTGGTGTTAGATAATAAAAAGATAGCAACAGAAGATGTGATTGTCATACATTAAAACTTCTGACCACAAGTTGTGGAGTGTTAGATAATAAAAAGATAGCAACAGAAGATGTGATTGTCATGCATTAAAACTTCTGACCACAAGTTGTGGAGTGTTAGATAATAAAGATAGCAACAGAAGATGTGATTGTCATACATTAAAACTTCTGACCACAAGTTGTGGAGTGTTAGATAATAAAAAGATAGCAACAGAAGATGTGATTGTCATACATTAAAACTTCTGACCACAAGTTGTGGAGTGTTAGATAATATAACGATATGAACAGAAGATGTAGATTCTCACAAATTATAATACCTGCTGGTACTAATTGTATAATGTTATTTAATAAATATGCTTACCATATAGGTAGTTTTGACGAAAGTTTTTTTCTTTTACAAAGTAAAGTTTTGTTGACATATGATTAAAATTCTAATTACAAGCTGTCACATTATATAAAAAAGGTATAAGCGATTTCAAAGTAATCTGATTGAAACGAATTTAACTCATAACGTAACGACTAATCTATTATTTTCTTGTTTTTCTCCTAGATCACATCTAATGCCTTAATTCTAACATCACATACTGTAAGCATCATTAAGTACACAGAAATGTCATCTACTATTGGCAGTGTTCAATTCGTCGCTATAAAGATGGCTTATTCTTTATTTTGTATGAATAGACTGTTGTCACTGTACGGTACGGTAAGAGTTGGTTAATGTTATCGTAATTTACAATTTAAACTAAACTTCCTATGAATATTTGACCAAATGTTTGGCACACGTTTGCCAAACTTTGTACTTTTCACACCTAAATTTATGCCGTAAACGTTAATTTATTACAATAATACTTAAATCAATTTGTACAGTAAAAATCAGCAATACGATGGTGTTATTGACCAAAGGCAACCATTTCCATGACATTTATTTTTTAATAGTAATAATCTAATTGAAGCCTCAAATTGATAAACTACAAATTGTATATAATTGACGGCTTATGCATGAAACTTTTGGATAATCGCAAAAAAAAACACCAAGCGGTTCTCGATTTTGATTTACGATTGGACTTACGTATGACATATCGTTGGTTATACCGCCATTTATCGGTATGTAGCGAAATCGAATGCGTCATTTATATAACACCAGACTGCTTTACCGACGTAAGCCCGGATATATGTATATATATGCAAGCGGCGCCATTACACAGATTGCATCGCCGAGGACCATTATTTGAAGCGAATCATCCTATAAAGCATACGTTTATCCGCAAATACGAAATAAACATGATAATATCTGCATATTTTATACAAGAATTGAAGTAATATTTTGCGGCAGTAAACAAGTGGCAGATTAGTATCGACGACGTTCACTTGGCACGTCTTGACACATCTCTCTCGCTTCTTCTATATATTTTTTACAAGTACTTATTATTGCCATGGCTAATATGTACCAATTAAGTTAGTAATTATTTGTGAATTACGTTGTTATTAAAACTTTTTAATTCATTTATATTGTGTAAAAATAAAAATATTACCTATTTCCATTATCAATAAAAAAACACATGACATGTGAAATTAGAATCGACATCCATTTCTTTTAAATTGACGTTTAATCGTCATTATGTTTAGATAATTATTTTTAAATATATTTTCGATAAAATATCAGTTTGAAAAAAATCTTACTCTCTAGAGGTCGGTGAGTCTATTGTCTCGAAGGTCAAAACTCGGACTACCGAATTTAAATATACATAAATAATATTATATTAGTAGCCCTATTTTCATACGTTCTGAAATCCCTTATGTTTTTTTGACCTTGATAAATTTTAAACGGAGTTCGGACATCGATCATTTTTCTGAACTGTATTTAACATCAATTTAAACTGCTCGCCGGCCCCTGACAGCAAAAGCCCATAGTTCAATTTTAGTTTTTCTTTATATTTAGTAGTTGTCAATTTTTATTAGTGTTATTTTCCATTTGCCTTGATTCTTTCACAGTTTTTAGGTTATAAAGTACCTAGTTTTGCCTCTGCAAACTAACGAACTAGCTCAAACGTTACTATAGATATCTCGTCCCAGGATATTTATAATATTACTAAGATTCAGTTGGTCGTGATTATGAGTCCTTCGGGAATTCATACTATGGACTCATAGTCCATGTCCCCGCAGAACTCCGCCAAGAAGTCAAGAAACAAAGTAAACTTGCCGGTGGAGGCGCGCGACCACCGCGAAGACACCGACTTCATGCAGGTCGAGAGGCTCTCCAGAATATTCTGTATCGAAGAAACAATAAATCACATCACATCTAAATAATGATTAATCTAAATACATAAATAACAGTAATAATTTAAATATATGTCCATATATGTGTTTAATCGAATGATAAATTTGACCTCTTTGGTAGCCGAGGAGTTTGAATACTACCAAGGAGGTCGAACTGGCCGCTAATGATTTATTAGCGGCCATTTCGACAATATAAAGAAAACACATTTAAAAACAGAATATTAGACATTTAAATGAAAAAATAGGAAATGCGAAAAAACAGTTGAACGGACGTTCAAGATGTAAAATTGTAAATAGATTAAAAAACAGTTTTACATCATATTTTAGGCTATCGCTCTTAGTTTCATTCGAAATTAAACAATATATATGACACATAATGGAGTAGATTTGATTATTATTTTTCAATTTACTTTGTTTTTACACGTGCTGTAGTCTATAGGGTATTAAACCACCAAGCATAGTTCTCCGTTATGCTTTAGGTCGTGTGCAAGGGAGACGCATGCGCGTAGTACTGACAATTCTATTTGTGCGCGAGTGAGACAGGGCATGAGACTAACCCTGTCTTGTTGCTCATTGTAATATGATTATTTAAAAACATAGGGAAAATGTTTATTGTGAAGTGAAATAGTAGTTTAAAATGTAGTGTAACAGTAATAAAGCAATTACCTGTGGCCAGTCCTGCCTGTACACAGCCAGGCATTGTTCTGTGAGTGAGTCCTCGCTGAGGTAGTCGTTCTTCAGCAGGAAGACAAGCACGGTGGCGAGCGCTTGCCACACGTCGCTTCTGGCAGCACGAGATTCACTCAGGAGTACTATGTTCCTCGGACACAGAACTCGGTCAAACGTTTTAAGGAGGAGATTGTCGTCTTGACGGTCAGTTTTCGATTGATCCAGAGACGCTGTGATTAAAACCAGTTTTCATTTATATAGATTACAGATGGAGAAGAACATTATAGTTTGTTCCACATCAAGATAGATTTTTTGTAAACAAACAAACGTCACTCAACATGGCGGCCTTCGCTTACCTTCATCGGAAATGTTATAATTTTGTAGAAGTCGTGCGATAAAGTGAAGACAAATTGTATAATATGGATAGCTAGTGCTGCGTAATGATGTGAGAAAAAGTTGTATTACGAAAATAATTTGCAATTTACGACTATTAACATGAAAGATAAAGTGTAACCTTTTTTTACAATAACTCCTACAAATCTTCACGTGGAACAAACAACACGTGATTATGTCCTAGGATATTATTATTATAAAAAGAAACAATAACTAATTACTCACCATTTCTAACTTCCGAACTAGTTGCATCAATAACAATGACAACCTTCTCCATATTAATATTGGAATTAGCGCCATCTATCTTTTGTTCCGTCTCATCATCACTGACAGGTGAGGGCGCTTTCTCATCGTCTTCGAAGTTTCGGAACTGAGGCGACAGCTCGGCCCTTCTCTCCGGCAGTAATATCTCCTGAGGAGCTTGCTTCTCTCTGTCCGGACAGCACGTGTTCCAAATACCGTCCAGTTTGCTCAAGAACGCATCGTTTACTTGCTCCGGCTTGCGACTTACTGTTCAGAAGAATTAAATTATGAATATAATTAATTGTATGCAGACAAGATGACGTCACAACGTCGTTGTCACAACTTTACATGTGATATAACCTAACAATAGTAAAGAACATTCGTTGCTTGCTGTTTTATAGCTTACGCTGTAGACACACGGGTAACTGAGGCCTGGGTCACATCAATACAAGTCTCATTTTACTGTACATATGTTGTGCAAGCTAATAAAAGCGTGTTCGCCAGAGAGAGTTAAATTTCTATAGAAATAGTAAAACGAGCAAGCTCATATGATGTTAAGTGACCCCCTCTACCCATAGACAACAACAAAGGACATGCAGGACAAAAGGGGGATGTAGATAAGACGAAGAAGTGGATGTAGAACTAAGTAAAATACCTCGAATACATATCAATTT